>CM062809.1:462359976-463859976 GCA_031772625.1 Pinus tabuliformis | reverse complement strand
TCAATATTTATTTTAAGTTTTTTTATCACGAGGTGCCAATTGAACCCTCCAATGTGTGGAAGACTGCCTTCAAATCCGAGGGACTTTTCAAATGGTTGGTCATGCCTTTCAGGCTGACGAATTCCCCCACAACCTTTATGAGGTTGATGGATGACATCTTACGACCCTCCACCAACTTATTCATGGTAGTGTATTTAGACGACATCATGATCTTTAGCCAGAGTTAGGAAGAACACCTACGACATATTTGGTAGGTCCTGCAAACCATACAAAAACACAAGTTGTGTGCTAATTTGAAGAAACACACTTTTTGTATGACCTAGGTTTTATATATGGGATACATCATTGATGAGCAAGGTTTGCATGTGGACCCAGCCAAAATACAGGTTATTTGAGATTCACCAGCCCCAACCACTCTAACAGAGATACACATTTTTTTGGGTCTTTCCAATTTCTATCGCAGGTTCCTGTTGGTTTTCTCTAATATCACTTGGCCTTTGAGTCAATTCACCAAGGGCGGAGTGAAAGAAAAGTTCTTCTAGTCTGAATCCCAACAGAAGGTGTTTTCTGAGCTGAAGTATCGCCTCTTCTTTACACTAGTTCTCACATTACCAGACCTGTAGAACCCATTTGATATTGAGGTAGATTCCTCTGACTTTGGTATCGGGGGCATTGTTATTCAGCAGGGGCATCTGGTGGCATATAATAGTGAGACACTTTCAGATAGAGTCTAAAAGTATCCAACCTATGACAAGGAGATGTATTCCATTGTTGAATCCTACTGACAATGGAAGCATTACATCCCGGGGAAGGAAACGGTCATCTAAACAAACCACCAACACCTGTAGTTCATACAGAAACAAGGAAAGCTGTAGAACGATTTCCATCAGAAATGGTCCACATACCTGCAACAATTCTATTTAAACATCAAGTACAAGAAGTACAACACCAATAATGTTACAGACTACCTCAACCAACTGTCAGTCATAGCGTTGACCACTGCGCTCAACTCTTGTGGACACGAAACTTCAAAATGGCCACATATTTACAAGAGTGATCCAAATTTTGGCAAAACATACCAAATGCTCTTGGAAGGCAAGCAAGATCCATATTTTCACATCTAGGGCACACTATTATGCCACCACAAACACCTCCATTTTCCTTCAAGAAAGCATGGCAAGATGATTTGGGAGGTGCACTCCATTCGGGTTATTGGATATTTCGGAGTATAGAAAATAGTGGCAGTGCTGCAGAAGTATTTTTATTCGCTGAACCTTCAACAGGATGTTGGGAGTACATTAGATCCTATACTGTCTGCACCACTTCCATGCCGAAAATTAGGAACCAAGGCATATTTACGCTTCTGCCTACTCCTAGGTGACCTTTGAAATCCATCTCCATGGATTACATGTCAGATCTTCCTTCTACTAAGGATGGCAATGACTTCATTTTCGTGGTCGTCAACAAATTCTATAATATGGTCATTATGACGGCCTGCAAGAAGAGTATCATAGCAGAGGCTAATGCAAAGATGTTATTTTAACAAGTGTGGGTACACTATAGGAACCCACAATCCATTATCTCAGATTAGGATAACAGGTTCCTCAGTGCATTTTTGTCAAGCCTCTAGTCGATGTTGAATACCAAGCTCACTAATTCCACATCCTTCAACCCCCAAATTGATGGCCAAATAGAGGTCATCAACAGGATGATCATGCACATTTTGTGCATGTACAACTTGAAGCATCCATGGAAATGGGATGAAAGCCTCCCCTATGTCCAACACAACTACAAAAGAGCTCTCCATAACTCAACTAGTGATAGCCTCTTTCAAGTTTACTTTGGATTCCATCTATTATGTCCCATTGATGTGGCCATACCATTTGTAGCTATTGAGGTAGATTCGTCTCATCTATGGTATGAATCTAATAGGGCTAACATATTCATTGAGCACATTCATCATATCCACTAGTAGTTCCATGAGATATATGATAGAGCCAATGCTAAGTACAAGTAACGTCATGATCAACATCGGGTGCCACACAAGTTCCAAGTGGGAGACAAATTTTAGTTACATTTGTAGAAGGAGCACTTCATTGATCCCCACCGCAAGCTTCACCCACTCTGATATGGGTCATACACCATTACCAAGTATAGAAGGGAGAACGTATTTGAGCTCATAATTACACCATTCCTTGGCCTGCACCCAGTATTCAATGTTGACCAACTACGACCATACTTTCCCCATTGTTGGACACATCCGACATTGCTGAGTAGTTGAAACCAATAGAGATCAAACCAAGCTACATCGAACATGCCACAACTGATAGGATCATGGACACACATATCGATAACACTCACCAGTAGAGGATCCATCTATATTGAGTTGTCAAAGTAAGCCAACTCCTTCACTATGGCAGGTGGTTCACTAGGGACCAGGTTCAATAGAAATTTTCTCAACTCATGGAGACTCTGCATGCAATGGAGACCATTACTTCCTATGGGGGGAGGACTGATCCAAGTGGATATTGGTGGCCACCAACCTATTCCACCTAGACCTCTAGTCACTTTCATCAATTTCTTTGATTGTAGCAGCATTCACTATTTTTAGCAATTTTTCAGGTCCTAAACTTCCAGAGTTGTTTTGACCACCTAAACGAAGTTTTTCTGAGGTTCACAGTATGCATGGGCCTATTTAAAATCCTATAATACTCTAAGATATATTTCCAATGAGGTTTTGTATGCACCAAATGGATATCATATGACCAAGTTATGACACCGGGTAGTTGGTTGCCCAACTAACCCCAACGGGGCTCACAAACTCTTGGTGTTCCATCTCTAGGGCTTACGGTTTTGGTTGTTTAGGGTTTCCCTTTGTTGTTCAATAATAAAAGTGCCCTTGAACCTCATTGTAACATAGTTCAAAGGCATGTAGCTTCCACAACTCTTCTTAAAGATAAGCTACCATCGCTCGATCTATTTTATTTCCATTCTTCTCGTAAGCATATTTTATTTCTTTGATATTAATAAATTGAAGATTTATTTATGCTCCATCTCTATGTTTATGTTTATATCTATATTCATTTTTTTTCCTTCATAATTATGAATAAACAATTCCCTCATATAAATCGTGGGGTTTAATTTTAAGGAAAAATAAATATATTAACATAACTTCTACCGTCAGATCAACCGCCTAATGAATGAACCAAATTGACTACAAAATTACAATATTTTACAAGGCCATTTTTCATCGATATTTAGCTTTAAGGGCATGAATCCCAAAGCCTTGTCGGGGGCCTGCTAAACCCAAGACTCCCCAGTCAGGGTTATAGTCCTCTCTGCGTGGAGGAGTGTACAGTGTTCCTTGGGTATAAACTCAGTTAAAAACAAGACGCTTGAATCAGGAAGATAATTAGGCTCCACACCCAACATGGGGATCTAGTGACTACGATATAAGGATTACCTGGGCTTGCAAGGTAGACTACAGAAGGGGATGAAAAATAGGAACTAAAGTAATTCAATGAAGGTACCATGTCAAGGGACTTCAAGGTAATCCAGGAAGGGACCACACTAGGGGTTAAGCACGAGCTTGATGGGATACTATCAAGAGGATACATGACCATGGGATTAGAGTAGAAGGGGGAAGAGGTGCAAGTGATGACGATATTAGAATTTTGAGAACATGGGCTATCTCCCCATTATGAAGTCCCAACTAGACCTCACACTGTTTGGAGTAGGATTCCCAACTGGGAAATAAGGTCGGTTGCCATTATCCTTAGAAAAATTCCTTGGCTACAATTATCAACATAAGGGATTACATAACAATCTTTCAAATATACAAGTTGATACTATGAGGCATACAATTGCAATGTATATAAGGTTCTTTTACAAAAGGGAGGAGTGTGCCTCTAGAAGAGAAGTAATAGTACTATCCTAAAAGAGACACACAAGAACATCGAAAGAATCGTTAGTTAACATGCAAAGTAGTTCACAAGATAATGATGCTCATAAAATCAAGTAACAATGCACATTCAATAAGATGCATACTAAAGTCAACGAAATAGTTAATTTTCATTCGTTTGTGTTAACATAAACATACATAACAAACAATGAAAGAATAGTCTCAAAATCATTCATGAGATAGGCATGAAAGTTTTCCTACTCTGAGAGCTTCATATATTAAGTGAAATTCCTAAGATACACAATTACAATGCTACCACACTAGCCCCAATAGTAGAACATTAAGTCAGTACTTTCTCCTCCAAAGAAAGGTCTTCTCTTTTAAGCCAATCTAGAGAAACCAAGGTTAAAAGTCCCAATTCCTCTCTCTTGAGTTATGAGGGTGTATTTATAACAAATGAGGTGAATTTACACCTCCCATGTGACTTTTGATTTCCCTCATGGTTGTTGAGCTTCTACAATGACTTTTCAAATTCCTACTTGAACTTTGAGCTTCTACATGACTTTAGAAATTTCTAGTGACTATTCACATTCCATGTGGGACCCTTATGCTTCCATGGATTTTACATTATCTCATTTTTGGAAACTACATAATTACATTCCACATGTGATGTGGAAAAATACATTGACACATATGAATTTATAATGACACTTTGAGAAGACATGACTTGGCGATGGTGACATAAGAGGTTGTGCTGGTGTCCCAAGGAGGCATTTTAGCATATTCGTCTACAAATATAGACCCGTGATAGGATCACCATTTGTGTAAAGCCATTGTATAGATGATTTAGTACTCTCCTGAATTTGCAGCCCAGAAGGATGAAAATAGATCTGAGGTCTTCTATCTCGTTCAATCGTTTGCTCAAGTATGAGTCTAACCATGTGAAAATTTGATATGGAGTTGAAAATGAAAAGACACCATCTAATTACCAACTGATGATGTAAGATTTTAATATATGTGAGAGAAATCACCGATAATCATAATTATTCTCAAGGTACTATAGTACATTTTACATGGTGTAAATAAATGTTTTGATGTCGAACACCTTACAAAATATTTCGGTCGAAGGCCTATGATGTTAACCTATTGCTGGGAGCAAGAAACTTGCCATTGATGTATGCAAGCCTCAAGGTATTGAAAGGGTGTTTCTAAGTCAACTTCTTGGATAATGTTTTGATGTCGACAAGAAGCAACTCATCACAGGAGGGCCTTGATGTATCCCCCATCAACGACATGAAATAAGTGTAATGATTTTGAAGACAAAATGTGACTGATGACACAATGTTCAGGAATGGCGGTCATGAAAATGAAGGTTTATGAGTATTACAAAGGATGAAGTTTACTGAGTGACTTCTCTTGAACATGTCAGTGACACTGAACGAATTAGCAGCATTGACCCAAAACCAAAGTGATGGATGGTGTGATAAACCATAGATATGATAACCATCAAGTAGATAACCCAACCCAAATAGTCACAGAGATGAAGTGGAAGTGTCATGTTTAAGAGCAACTTGCTACCATAAAGCGATTTATCCCTTTTCCATTTTCCCCAGTCATTGATAACTAGTACCTCTTTATTTTTTAACAAGCTTGAGGAGGACAACATATGCTTCTAGTATAATTCCACCCTTCGGGTGAATCCATCGCTATGTGATTTTTAATGAATCTAGCGAAGGGGAAACTCGGTCTTGTCATGATGGACAAATTTGTCGCTATTTGATGTTTTAATGAGTTTAACGACAATGAGAACTTAGTCCTTTTCATGTTTAGAGAGTTTGAAAAGGGACAAAAAGAAAACTCCACAAGTTCCTTTTCGTAAATTTGTCTCTCAAGTCTGAAAAAGCGTAAAATAATACAACAGAGAACCTATTGACCATGCTCAATCAACATATTCCTTTTTCCTAAGTAATCTATATAATTCGGAAAAGGGTTAAACTTATACATAGTAGATGTCATTTCCAATCCGTTTACGAGCTGAAAAGGACAAGCGCTCAGCAACCTTTTCACGTTTCGAGAGTCTGAAAAGAGCTTAAAGAGGACTCCACTTAGAGGAAGGAGTGGTGTCTAGGATAGCAACTAGTTCCGGTGATGTTGGAACTTCTCAAAACATGTTGATTTATGTGAAGAGGCTGGCTAATATTACCACTATTGCAACTGTTCCTCAAAAAAGGTAAAACAACCAAGTGAAAGCATATGATAGGCCAAGTAGATAATGATGATGGAAGGAGAAAAATCAAGGCTCATTTGACGGAAGAGGCTGATAGAATGGCAATCACGAGGGCTAAAATGGAGATGGGTTCATTTTTACACAAGTTTGAACCATAGGGAACTATGCTTGGATTCAGTTTCATGTTTACACAAGCCTGAAATGAAAAACTATGTTAGGACTGAGTTTCATTTTTACACAAGCTTGAAACGAAAAACTATGCTTGCATTTAGTTTCATGTTTACACAAGCTTGAAACAAAAATCTATGCTTGGATTTAGTTTACATGCCCCCAACATGATGATTCGATTCTAGGTGCATGCCCCCCAAGCTTCATTGCATTCACCTAAGTAGACTACTCGTGGCTATGAGGTGGATGGAATGAAGGTTCATATATGAGATCAAGTGAAAGACTCGACTGGGATTTTATGAGATCTAATCAAAGAATTGAATTGGAACTTTGCTCCAGGGGACCTTGTTTCATTTTTTAATGAGCTTGACACAAGACAAGGAACTTTGGTTAGATTCCTTGTTTCATTTTTTAATGAGCTTGACACGAGACAAGGAACTATGATTTGGGACCTGTTTCATTTTTTAATGAGGTTGACCGAGTAAAAGAACTATCCTCATATTCCTTGTTTCATTTTTTAACGAGCTTGACACAAGACAGGGAACTATGCTTATAGACCTGTTTCATTTTTTAATGAGGTTGACCCAGTAAAAGAACTATCCTCATATTCCTTGTTTCATTTTTTAATGAGCTTGACACAAGACAAGGAACTATGCTCATGATTCCTTGATCACAACCCATAAGAGGTCATGAATTCCAAGAGGTTCTCATCAGATGGGAGAAAAATGCTCTCGAAGGGATACATAGCAAGGAATCCATTAGAGAGATCTGGCTCCAATGCCCCCAATACATAATGCACAACATCACGGAATTGATCGTTAGTTGATGTAGGAATGGAATGGGTTTCCACATAATTAACCCGCGGTGGGGAAGATACCATTAGAACAAAAGGACCATTCAGGGAATATGGTTTACTGGAAGCCATATTTGGACTGGGAAATGAAAGCTGGTCAATGGTTACAATTCTACCTTCATGCGGGAAACACATCACTCGAAAGAGTGTTGAAACAATAGCTCCCATGTAATAAACATAGTCGTGCCCAAGACGTAAATTGTAATCTAAAAGGCCTAGGACTACCATAACATTGAGATAAACTTTTTTTCCTCCCAAAGTAATAGGCAACTGAGGAAGGATCCCTAATGGTTGACTGGTTCCTCTATTAAAATCCAACAAATGTTGGGTAACCGCACAAGTGGCGGTGAAATGAGTGCTTGCCAAGCAGTGGAGGAAAGGATACTCGTAGATGCACCTTCATCTATAATAGTGCCAAATACAATCATATTATAAACTTGTACTATGATCTAGAAAGGCACATAATAAGGAAGGCGACATCCTGCCAGTCGATTCCAATCAAAGGAAGTGACCAGACTACTTGGAGGGGGCACCGTAAGAACAAGAGAATCACCCCCTTGAGTTACGAGAATGGGAGGATTTTCCTCCTGTCTTGATGGAACATGAGGGTTGCCTCGAAGCTCATTGGAATCTGAAGAAATGAAAAGAACCTGCGTGGTATCATGCTCACTCTCTACGGGAAAGGTACAATTAACTGAAGGTGAAATTGGGTTAACTGTTTCCTTGACCTATGATTAGTCAAGTATAGACTCATGGGATTCACATTCAGAGAGAGTGGGTTTGATCGACGGTTGATTTGGGTCAGTCACTTCATCAACTAGTGAAGGATTAAGGGAGAGTATCATGTAACCAGATGGAAGTCGCTACAGAGAAGCAGGACAGTTATCCAACACTTTTTGGGATTCATCCAGATAGGGACAAAGGTGAATGGGGTGATTCCCTTAACATAACCTACAGGGAAACTTAACTTTACCCTTCTTTCCATGAACTTTACTACCACTAGTTGATGGTGTGTCACCAGCATGATCTCCATAATTTGATAACACGGGATGATGTGAATGAGAAGACCATTCTTCTAATATCTGAGGAATACCATAACACTTTTGAAGAAGATGGTTTCCCATACAAAGTTTGCAAGGATATTGAAGTTTGTGAGGCTTATCGAACGATTTCTCATCAAAACTTGCATTCGAAGCAATGGTTGCTTGGTTGCCCCCCTACTGAATTTGTTTCTTCTTCTTCTTCCATTTCTTCTTCTTCTTAGCCACCTGGTTACTAGTACCAATAAATTTACCAGGCGAAGAAGAAGAAGGGGAGGAAGAAACAATAGACCAAGAAGGTAAAGGGTCAACTTTAGGATCAACTAGAGGTTGATTTTGCCCAGTAGTAGGAATATTCATTTGCGGGTCCAAGGAGGTTGAGAACAAACATACTCGCAAGATGATGGTAGGTCCCAGAAGGGACAATGTAGCCATATAATGAGAACTAATATTTGCAAAAGGAGGAAAAGTACTAGGATTCCCATTAAAAGGAATTCCTTGATCGGTGGACTTCGGAGTTATTACCATATGTCTCAACCTAAGATCAAATCAGGAGTCACGTGGAGGATTTTATCCGCATTTAATTAAATTTATTTTAACAAAATAAAATAAACAAAAAAAGAGGGATAATGTAGGCAAAGGGTTAACCAAGTAATTGTGAACTGCAATATACTACCTCAGTAAACCAAGGACTTAACATATGTGCAGGCAATCTCCCCAAATGTTGTTTTCGGCGTATCTGATCCAGGTGGAAGTTGGTGGCCACCCACCTATCCCATTTGGACCCCCACAACTGTCTCTTTCAGTTTTTCTGTTTCCTTAATTATAGCACAGTTTACTATTTTTAGCAGTTTTTCAGGTCCTAAACTTCCGGAGCCGTTTTGAGGCCCTAAACGACGCTTTTTGGGAAATCCACCAGCAATTTTTCTGTTTAAAAATCGTCTTTTCCGTTGTATTCCTTGAAGAGATCTTTCCAACGGGCTATCATGCGCGTCAAACGGAGATAGTACGACCAATTCGCGACCCCGGGAAGTTGATGTACCAACTTACCCAAAGAATGGGGCCCACAATTTGGCGTTTCATCTTCGAGGGTTAGGTTTTGGAATGTGAAGGGTTTTCCATTGTTTCTCAACAATAAATAGGCCCTCGAGCCTCATTGTAACACAGTTTCTGGAGAACAGTTCAGAGGCATGTAGCCGACACATCTCTTCTCATAGATAAGCTACCATCGCCCTACCTGGGTTATTTCCATTTCTATTTGTAAGAATATTTTAGTATTTTGCATCAATGAAATGAAGTATTATTTCCACTGCATATTTATCTTTATGGTTATCTCTATATTTTATTGCGTTCCTATTTAAATCCGGATCAGTGGTACCAGAGTGGTCTGCTTTTTCTCTTTTTTTCTTCGCATGTCCCCAAAGAGTTTGGGATATAAGGAGTTAGGTCTGGAACTGGTCAAACCTTTGCAAGACCAGCCTCGCAAATCTCGACGACCTCCCATGGCGGATGAGAAGAAAAATGAGGGGGCAGGAGATCCTATCAAAATCTTGCTCGAAGAAGCCCTTGAGCGACAAAGGAACGCGATGATGGACAGCTTTGCCCAAATCCTTCAGCGGCTACCTAGAGGCGATGCATCGGCTTCCAACAGCTACTCTGGAAATGCCACACCATTTAAGGTACAAGTTAACTTTGAAATCCCCATCTTTGAGGGTCAAATAGACGCAGTTGCCGTAGATAAATGGTTAAATCTGCTCGATGGGTATTTTTCTGTTCATGAATTTTCAAGTCGGGAAAAGATTGTTTTCGGTCTTCTCAAAGCAGCCCCCCATGTCAAGGACTGGTGGGAAACCTACTGCGAACAGAAGGATGAAATTATAGGCTCACTGTTTTCAGCCGCACCCACTTGGAATGACTTCCGGGATGCCATCAAGGAGCAGTACTACCTTGTCAAAAGCTATGAGGACAAATACATCAAATGGACCACACTGTGGCAGGGAGGAGACCAAGATGTGCCGGAGTTCACAAACATTTTTCATACCCTTCGCACACAATTGGGTATCAAATATTCTGAGTTGCATCTGGTACTAAAATACCGCGGCTGCCTACACAGATACATCCAGGAAGAGATGGAGTTCTTGAACATCTCCTCACTCGGCACAACATACTGATACGCTGTCAAAATCGAGCAAAAGTTCAAACAGAAGAAGCGAGACTTTGGATCTGCAAATCCAAAGCCCAAAGGACAAAGCCAAGGCGGGGTGACCCAAGACAACCCGTCGAAACCGCAAGAAAAGAACAACACCACGAAGCCAAAGAAGGACACAGGAAAGTGGTGTGAGTTCCACAAGATTCCCACTCATAACACAAGTGAGTGTCGGACCAAGCAGTCGCTGGTGGCCGAGTTGAAGGCTTCCGAATCAGATGCATGTTCCGACTCTGAGTCAGAACCTGACAAGGGGAATGACAAAGGGAAGTAGATCATTGATGCAGATCCCAGCGCCACTGTTGCTACTGCCAAGATCTAGAAAAATGAGCCCGAAGATCCAGAGGAGGGGGAACGTCTTTCCCACTCACAGATGTGGGTGAAGGGTTCGCCGCTGCAATTCATTGTCGATAGTGGCAGCCAAAAGAACCTCATTTCAGCAAAGGTCGTGAAGCGGTTGGGCCTACCTACTACACCACACCCACAATCGTACAGTATCAGTTGGCTTCACGAAGGACGAGATCTCAAAGTTCGCCAGGAGTGCGCCTTCCCTACAGCATCAAGCCCTTCATAGATGAGGTTTTGTGTGATGTTACACCTCTGGATGTTTGTGATGTACTATTAGGCCAGCCATACTTGTGGAGGCGACATGCTTTGTATGAGTCAAGGCCTCGCGTTGTCGTCATTTCTTTGGATAATTCATTATACAAGATACCGAAGGTAGCCTCACCTACCGCCACCTCTTTGATCACTGCTAAGAAAAGTAGCAAGCTCATCTCACAGACTAGGAAATTTATTTTCTGTCTGGTTCGATCCCAAAGTAAGGGGAAGATCGTTGCTACATCCATGACCCCCGCGAATGGTTCCTCCACACAGCAGCAGCAACAGAGGGATACAGTCGTGACAGAACACAGGAACAACTTCTCCTTACTCAGAGGGGTACCACACAAGTTTCAGGTGGGCGACAAATTTTTCTTACATTTGCAGAGGGAGCGCCTTACCAGAACCCATCAGAAACTCAGACCACTTCGACATGGTCCTTACACCAGTAACAAGGCTACGAGAAACAATGCTTTGAAGCACAACATTCCTCCATTCCTTCGCTTGCACCGAGTGTTCAATGTGGACCATCGCCGACCATGCTCCCCACCATTTCTGGACACATCAGAGATTGCAGAATAGCTCACCAGAGACCCAGCTCAGCGGAAGCTTCCTCATCTCAGGGAGGAACTCAATGCAATGGGGACCATTGCTTCCTAAGGGGGGAGGAATGATCCAGGTGGATGTTGGTGGCCACCCACCTATCCCATTTGGACCCCCACAACTGTCTCTTTCAGTTTTTCTGTTTCCTTAATTATAGCACAGTTTACTATTTTTAGCAGTTTTTCGGGTCCTAAACTTCCGGAGCCATTTTGAGGCCCTAAACGACATTTTTTGGGAAATCCACCGCCAGCGATTTTTCTGTTTAAAAATCATCTTTTCCGTCGTAGTCCTCGGAGAGATCTTTCCAATGGGCTATCATGCGCGTCAAACGGAGATAGTACAACCAATTCGTGAACCCGGGAAGTTGATGTACCAATTTACCCAAAGAATGGGGGGTACAATTTGGCGTTTCATCTTCTAGGGTTAGGTTATTGAATGTGTTATGAAACCAACTCACAAAAAGATAGAAAAGAGAGATCCACGCCTTAGAATTCAGCCTCTTCGAGGGGGAAACCTCCTTTACATTACATAAATGAACAATTCTTGGATGATACAAATGACAAAACCTCCTTTCTATATATAGGAGTCTAAGGAGTCACAATATAATCCAGCCGACCTAACAATAATAATATAAAGCCACAAAAATAACAATAGAGGGATTCTATGGGGCACAGAAATAACAACATGGGGGTAATATGGGCACAACAATATAAATAAGGGGTGTAACTACAATAGTAATGTGGTAATCACTAGTATTATAGGGACCCAACATGCCCCTCTCCTTCAAAAAAGTGTTGTCCTCAACGCTTGAGTAGTTCTGGATACTTCTGCATAAAATTCTCATCCTCCCATGTGGAATATTCAGCGGATAAGTTCTTCCACTTGATAAGATACTCTGAAATTGATCGATTTCGTAGCTGTCGAGTTCTTGTTTCTGTGACTGCTTCCGGTTCCAATATAATTTTTCCTTCCTCGTCAAGTTCTGGCAATATTGTTTGAACTGGGAGCTTGTCGCCTATAACCTTCTTTAAACATGAAACATGGAAAACTTGGTGCAATCGAGAAGCTGCAGGAAGCTCCAATTTGTATGCCATAGTACCAATCTTTTGCAACACCTTGTATGGACCATAATACTTTGGTGATAATTTATTATCCTTCTTAGCTTGCTTTAGGGACATTTGCTTATATGGTTGTAGCCGTAGGAATACCCAATCACCTACATCAAAACTTCTTTCACTGCGATGTTGATCTGCTTGTTGCTTCATTCTATTTTGTGCCAACACGAGGTTAGCCTTTAAGAGTTGGAGGACTTATTGTTGATGTTCGATGTGATGTTCCACTACCTGAACCTTAGAATTTTCTCTTAAATATGATGTTATGGATGGTGGTTGATACCCATAAAGTGCCATAAATGGGGTCATTTTTGTTGCTGTATGGAAGGAAGTGTTATACCACCATTTAGCCAGAGGCAACCATTTGACCCATTGTGTCTGTTTATCAGATACAAAGCAACGAAGATATGCTTCCAAACATTTGTTTACTATCTCAGTTTGCCCATCAGATTGAGGATGATAAGATGAGCTATGAGCTAACTGAGTACCAAGACAAGAAAATAATTCTGTCCAAAAATTTCCAGTGAAAATGGGATCTCTGTCACTTACAATAATCTTTGGGTTTCCATGTAGCTTTTGAATTGTTTCCATAAATGCAGTAGAAATTGTACTGGCTTTAAATGGCTGTGATAATGCACAAAAGTGTGCATACTTGGTAAGTCTGTCAACTACCACCATGATGACACTCTTTCCCTCAGACTTGGGTAAACCTGTGATAAAATCCATTGAAACCTCCTCTCAACGTTGGCTTGGAATGGATAAAGGTTGTAATAGACCCGGTGTCTTAATTGTTTCAACTTTATTTTGTTGGCAAACCAAACATTCCACCACAAACTTTTGAATATCTGATTTAAGGCCATCCCAAAAAAATTCCTTCTTAACCCTGTGGTAAGTTTTTAAAAATCCTGAGTGCCCTCCTAAGGGAGAAGTGTGCAATTCCATAAGAATCTTTTGTTTTAGCTGAGAATTCTTACAGAGGTATAAGCGATCTTTGTACCATAATGAATCATTTTGCCAGCTAAATGTATCAGACATACTGGAATCTTGTTGTAGCTTTCGAATAAGTGCCCATACTTCTTCATCATTCTTCCATTCCTCCCTTGCTTCGTTTATCCAATCTGGTTGGATAATAGAAATGGTGCACAACAATGCTTCCACATCCTCATCCTTTCTTGAGAGTGCATCTGCCACCACATTTTGCTTCCCTTTCTTGTAGATGATTTCAAAGTCATAACCCAACATCTTTGTGACCCACTTTTGTTGCTCTTCAGAGGATAATCTTTGTTCTAAAAAGTATTTAAGGCTATCATGATCCGTTTTTACCTTGAAGTGTCTTCCCATTAGGTAGGGTCGCCATTTCTTAAGTGCATGGAGTATTGCCAACATTTCCTTCTCATAAATAGCTTTGCTTAAAAACTTTCCCTTGATTGGACGACTTTCAAAAGCAATGGGTCTTTCATCTTGCATTAGAACAGCACCAATTCCATTTCCTGAAGCATCACATTCCACAATAAAGGTTTTTGTGAAGTCCGGTGTAGCTAAGACCGGTGCTTGGCACATTGCCTCTTTAAGATGTTCAAAGGCCTTTGTTGCTTGCGGAGTCCATGAAAATGCATCTTTCTTCAATAATGTTGTTAGAGGTGCTGCTATTCTCCCATAATTCTTAACAAACTTGCGATAATACCCTGTCAACCCAAGAAATCCTCGCAGATGCTTTATGGATGTGGGGATTTTCCATTCCTTAATGGCTTTAATTTTGCTAGGGTCTACCTTAACTCCTTCATGAGATACAATATGACCCAAATATTCCACCTCCTGGACTCCAAAGAAACATTTGGATCTTTTTGCATATAATTGTTTTTCCTCCAATAGTTGTAGCACCCTGTCAACATGTTCAACATGATCCTTCCAAGACTTGCTGTAGATTAGTATATCATCAAAAAATACTAACACAAATTTTCTAAGGAATGGTTTGAAAATTGAATTCATCAAACCTTGAAATGTTGAAGGTGCATTAGTAAGGCCAAAAGGCATGACCAAAAATTCATAATGACCCTCATGAGTTCTAAATGCCGTTTTCGGAATGTCTTCAATCTTCATTCTGATTTGATGATATCCCGAACGAAGATCCAACTTGGTGAAGTAAATTGATCCATGCAATTCATCCAATAATTCATCAATGACAGGAATGGGGAACTTATCTTTAATAGTGAGCTTGTTGAGCTCCCTATAATCCGGACACATGCGCCATGATCCATCCTTCTTGTGCACCAATACTACTGGAGCAGAGAAAGAACTTTGACTTGGTTGAATTATACCAGCCTCTAGCATTTCTGCAACCATACGTTCAATTTCACTTTTTTGGACATAGGGATATCTGTACGGCCTGATGTTTGGAGGAACACTTCCTGGAATCAGATGAATAGCATGATCATGATCACGCATAGGTGGGAGACCTTTGGGAGTCTCAAATACCTTGGAATGATTGTCCAAGACTTTTTGGAGATCTGGAGAAATAGATGATTCTGATGTGGAAACATCTAGCGAACATAATTGTGCAATTACACCTCTTTGCTCCTTTTTTAGAAGCTTTGTCATACCATTAGAGCTGATTATCTTTCCTGGTTTCCCTGCAATACCCCTTAATTCAACTTCCTTTCCTTCTGTAGAAAATTTGATGAAAAGTTCTTGAAAATTAAAAGCTATTGTACCCAAGGATTGTAGCCATTGGACTCCTAGTACAACATCAACACCTCCCATTGGAATGGAAAGCATTGGGCTAGTCAATACATATTCTCCCATGGATAGCTTGATATTATGGCACCTTCCAGAGCAATTTATTGTTCCTCCATTTGCAATCATCACTTGACACTCTGGTGCTGGATATAGGAAGCAATTCAATTCTTTTGCTACCCTACAATGAATAAAATTGTGGGTGCTTCCTGAATCAATCAACACTATTACCTTTTTCTTCTTGATTTGTCCTTCTATCTTGATGGTTTGAGGAGTGGTAATTCCCGCCAATGCATTACAAGATATGGTTGGATTTATTTGTTCTTCATCTAGGCTTTGTTCCTGGAGTATATCTTCTTCTTTTGACCTTTCTTGCTCCTTTTCTTCTTCCTCTTCACAATCTATGTAGAATAATTTCTTCTCAGCACACTTATGACCTTTAGTGTATTTGCTATCAAAACTGTAACAAAGCCCTTTTTCTCTTTTTTCTTCCAATTGTTGTGGTGTCAACCTTATAGGTTGTGGAAGACTAGGGGCAACAACACTTCCGTCTTTATAGTTGTGAGTGGTATGCTTCCTAGTTGCCATAATTTTGCTTTCCATTTTTCTTGCTAACCTGAATGCCTTCTCTAATGAATCAGGTTCCCAAAGGCGAACATCATGTTGGATATTATCCTTTAAAGACCCTATGAACACATCAATCCTATGCTCCTCTGGAATATCTTTTACCCTTATGTTCAATTTTTGGAACTCCTCAATGTGCTCCATTACTGAACCCTTTTGTTTGAGACTTATCAATTGGCTAAAAAAAGTGTTGCTTTTTGTATCTTCATAATGTGCTATCAATTCTTCCGTAAAAATTGCCCAAGTGATAAATTTTTTACGAGAGCAAAGCCATTGATACCATACAAATTGATTTGGTTCCAAATATACAGTTGCCATACGTACCTTTTGTGTGTTTTGCACATTATTGAGATCGAAGAACTGCTCCATCTGTAATATCCATGTGGCGGGATCCTTGCCATCAAATTTCCTCATATCGATTTTTGGAATATGGTGGATCTTCGATCCAACATTAGAGTCTATGGAATCATGATTAACATTAATTTTGTTCACATCATGAGTTTCCTTTACACCCTTTTCACCATTAGTAAGTATTTCTTGTAGAAAATTTGTCAAATCTGTCTTCAAATCTGCCATGTCTGTCTTTAAATCTGTCTTCAAATCCGCCATGTTTGTCTTCAAATCCGTCTTCAAATCATCCATCTTAGCTTCCATGCCCTTTATCTTAGATTCCACGCCATTTATCTTAGCTTCTGTTAGCTTTTGTGAGCGTGACATTAGTTGCACTTGTTCTTGTAATTTTGATATATCATGTAGCATTTCTTCCTCTTCTTCATGAGTCATGCTAGAGATTTCAGGTTCCTTACTAGGTGTTTGAATTTTCTTTCCTCGGGGCATCAGTTACCGATAATAATGCTTTACTATGCCCTTTGAATTCCGTTAAACCAAGCTTACACAAAAATTTACAAAAAAAAAAACTACACACCTTTTTTCACTTTATAGAAGCCTGATATTGAATCTGATGTATCTCCGTAATTTCAGATCATCCAATTCTAAAGTTGCAACCTGTAGTAGCCCTCCGCGTCCTCTTTCCAATGCCACAAGTCTGACCCAAATTGGATTCTCCAAGGAAGAGTTATGTGAAATCTCCCACAGTGACTTGCTTTTAGACTAGTTCAATAGAGCGAACTTGTACGACATTCCACGAGTCACTGTTTAAACCTTTGGATCTAAAACTCACATACAAGAAACTACAGTCCGTCCTCTTTCTATACCTTCTTACGAAATTTCAATCCGATCCCCAGAGAGAAAGTTATGATGATTTTCCCTAGGTCACCTGTTTTGAATGTAATTCAGGAGTCTGCAAAAATACCAACTTCCTCAGATCATATCTCCGCAAATATCGCGCGAAACGCTCTGAAATTCGGACCCAAGGTTCAGCGTGATTTCTTCTCAAATGGGTTTTTTTTACGACTTTTGAAACGTTACAGAAAAAACGTTATAGCGAAAATTCCACGATGACCTGTTTGGAGCAGCGAAACCCTAGAATCCAAAGCTCTGATACCAAATGTTATGAAACCAGCTCACAAAAAGATAGAAAAGAGAGATCCACGCCTTAGAATTCAGCCTCTTCGAGGGGGCAACCTCCTTTACATTACATAAATGAACAATTCTTGGATGATACAAATGACAAAACCTCCTTTCTATATATAGCAGTCTAAGGAGTCACAATATAATCCAGCCGACCTAACAATAATAATATAAAGCCACAAAAATAACAATAGAGGGATTCTATGAGGCACAGAAATAATAACATGGGGGTAATATGGGCACAACAATATAAATAAGGGGTGTAACTACAATAGTAATGTGGTAATCACTAGTATTATAGGGACCCAACAGAATGTGAAGGGTTTTCCATTGTTTCTCAACCAATGTTGCACGAAGCGGGAGCGAAGCGGAAGCGCGGAAGCGGAAGCGGAAGCGCGGAAGCGTCATTTTCCAAAAATCTAGGAAGCGAAGCGTCCGTGGAAGCGTCTGCTATATATATATATATTTATATTTTTTTGCATTTATACTCAAAACAAACATCCCAAATACCAAATTAATTGTAGAAGACATGAAAACATGCATATTTTTGCATAAATCAAGATAGATATGGCATCCATGATTCCATTGTAGTTACTAGTATGTACAACAATCATCTATATTCTAGCTATTACAAACATACATCAAATTTTTAAGCATATTATAAAACATAAAACATTTAAGCATATTATAAAACATAAAACATAGAGCATATTATGATTTATCTAGCAAGTGAGCAACTGTCAACATTTGTCATGTCCAAAATTCAAATAATAATGTTTACAAAATATGTCGCTTGATCACCGCCAAGCCAAAAAGGTTCAAAATTCAAATTCACAAGTCTACAAGTCTAATGAGTAATCTATGACAAAAAGTAGTAGATTGTGAATATATCTACTAATCTCTCCTCCTTCCACCACGAATAGAACGTGGTGGCGGGCCTCCACGTGGTGGCAATGAAGAAGATGGTGCCTGTGTAAGTCGTGGCACTGAAACTGATGAAGAAGAACCCCCTGTTGTTGGTGTTGAACCATGGAACCTAGGAACCAAGGGACCAGATGGGGGTGGGGGTGGTGGCATATCAACACGGTCATCATCATCCTAGAATCGCTCAAAAAATTCATGCAAAAAAAAAAACACTAGTTAACAAAAAAATTAAAAACATGAATTAGAGAAATGCTTTATAAGGGAAAATTGGAAAATTCATACCACAATGGACATACCTGGATAAGAGCATCCTCTAATTGCTCTAGTCGCAACACTCCATCCTCCAAATTGGGCTCCTCTGGATTCTTGTCCCAAATCAACAAGTCTTTATTAGACTTTGCATCTTCACAGTAATGGGACAACAATCGCAAGTTGTAATGAACATAAACCAAGCTCTCTGCCCGGTCTAAACTCAACCTGTTCCTTTTAACACTGTGGATGAAAGAATAAGAGCTCCAACACCTCTCTGCAGAAGAAGTGTTTACCACCTGTGATAGCACCCGCAATGCCAAACTCTGTAGAAGTGGAGTACCCCCTCCATGCATGTTCCACCACTCAAGAGCAGAAAAAGTCTCTCGATCTTTAATTGCATGCATGCTCCCAAATGGACCAGTGTTGAGCGTATAGTTGCTCACCTGTCTCCGTACCAATGCAGCGTCCTCCTCATCAGGGATTAATTTACTCAATGCAGCCATATATTTTTCGTGAACCTCTTTATCTTGGTGTGGTTTTCTCCTGCTTCCCCCCCAGGTGCTGGTGTTGAAAGCCATGATGGATGATAGTATTTAGGTGTCAAAACATATGCTAATGCATGCAATGGAATATTTAGCATTTCCCATCGGTTTTGCACCTCTACATGAATATAATTGTACAAGGTGGTATCTCTAGGCTCAACAATGTCTTTAATCTGCCCCAACATGCTATCCATTTGCTCATACACCTCCCCAATTACTGGTCGATCTGAATCTGCAAACTTGATCATGTAATAAATTGGTTTGGTGAATTGCAAAACATATTTAACCTGTGACCAAAAGTAACTGTCAAGAACAGTGTCCTTGACTGCATTAGCACCATCTGTGTCAGTGTTAATTTCATCCCATGTTTCAGCACACACCAGATTAGTTAAAGCTTGTCTCACCTTCACTAGCCGCCTAAAGGTGAGGTAATAACTAGCAAATCTTGTCTTTGCAATTTTAAGCAATTGCAACTTGGAGTAAGTGCCATAGAAGTAGTTTACCCTTGTATGCCCTATGATGAATTTAATGAGCTGCTTCCCTTTCCTGTAAACCTCAGCAATCCACCCACAATCTTTGTGTTTCACAATATCATGCATCAAAAGGTTCAATGTGTGAACCAGGCACCCAGACCAAAAGATGTGTGGATGAGTACGCTCAATAATTTTTCCTGCTGCCTTACAATTTGCTGCATTATCTGTGATCACTTGAACCACATTATTCGGACCAACATCTTTGATTGATTTCAATAGGAGATCTGCAATGTTTTGTGCAGATGCAGTGATGGAGGAGGAGTCATGACATGCAATAAATACTGCACCACTAGAAGAAACACCAAGAACATTTATCAAATGTTGGTTTCTAATATTTGTCCACCCATCTGATACAATGGATACCCCAGAATCTACCCACTCATTTGTAAAACGTGTCAAAGCTCTTTGAACCTTAGCTTTTTCTCTTTCTAATAACACTGTTCTAGCTTTCTCATAGTTGGGGGCCTTGTATCCTTTTGGGGCTCCATTGATGGCCTTTACCATTTCATGCCAATAGGGAGAGCGAAGCACATTGAATGGTACACCGCAAGCACAAAGAAAACGGACTATCTTTCCATCCACATCATCCCTCCCAGCAACATTAAGGAAATCCCCTATTGTTCTTCTACCTCCAGAGCTTGCAGAAGTACCATGAGGAGATGAGCAACTACCAAATTTAGAGGTTGCACTTGATTCAGAATGAGTTTCTTGTTTCTTGTTTTTTTGTTGTGCAACCATCTCTATTTGGATGTATTTTCTTCTTTCTTCAGTTGAAATGTTTGGGCAAATTTGTACCCCCACAGAACCCTTTTTTTCATCACTGTCCAGCACCCCACAAAGATGCCTCCTCAGACGGGTATATGAACCACAATATGGTTTTCCTCCATGACAACCATGAGGGCACACAAATTTGTAAGATCCACCACCCTTTCCCCCATCAAGTTTGGTCACATAGTTCAACAAGGGTGTTGATGTAGCTTCCCCATCTTGTGTTTCAGTGTCCCCTTCAAGTTCATCCCCTTCCTCTTCAAACCCTTCCTCCTCATCATACATTGGGTCACTACTATTAGGACCATCACCAATGTCCTCTTCTGTTTCTTCCCTTCTATTCCTCACCCTTTCCATCATTAAAACCAAGAGTGGAATGATACATAGAAGCCAAAAGAACACCATCTTGGAATATGGATATAGGTGGTGGACAACGGCAACCTGTAAATAAAGGAGCAAGTAGAAACAATGGGAAAGAGTAGGAGAGGGAGGAGAAAAATACAAATTTTTTTTCAAAAAAACAAGGGAGTTTGGGGTTTGAACTTACCTCTTTAGCTCTTGTAGATGAAGTCCTCCAAGCTCTTGCTCCAAGCTCCTCCTCCTTCTCCTAGCTCCTCCTTCTTCACTCCTCCAAGCTCTCCTCTCTTCTCCTCTCCTTTCCTCTCTTCTCTTCTCCTCTCCTCTCTTCTCTTCTCCAACTCTCATAAACTCAAAGTGAGAAAATGAGGAATGAATGGGGGCTTTATTCTTTTCATTCCTCACCTTAACCTCACCCTAACCTCACCCTAACCCACCCCCTTAAGGTTGAGTTAACTTAACTTTAAAAAAAAATTAAAAAAAAAATTGTTTTTCTCCCTTGGGCGCGCCCCTTTCCGCCGAAGCGTACGGAAGCGTGCGTGAAGCGCACGCTTCCTGCTCCGAAGCGCCACGCTTCGGCGGCCCGAAGCGCCGTACGAAGCGCGCTTCGGAGCCGGCGCTTCGGAAATTCCAGGAAGCGCAAATTTTTTTACGAATCGCGCTTCCTAATTTCCGAAGCGCGCTTCGGAAGGCGCTTCGTACTGCGCTTCCGTACGGGGCGCGCTTCGGAGCTTCGGAGCGGGGGGGGGGCGCTTCGTGCAACACTGTTCTCAACAATAAATAGGCCCTCGAGCCTCATTGTAACACAGTTTTTGGAGAACAGTTCATAGGCATGTAGCCGACACATCTCTTCTCAGAGATAAGCTACCATCACCCTAGTTGGGTTATCTCCATTTCTATTTGTAAGAATATTTCAGTATTTTACATCAATGAAATGAAGTATTATTTCCGCTGCATATTTATCTTTATGGTTATCTCTGTATTTTATTGCGTTCCTGTTTGAATCCGGATCAGTATCATAGTATACAAGGCAGCTGACTCAGTTACCTATGGATGGATAACAACCTAATGTTGTCCTCCCAAATATACCCGAAAGTACGTGGAGGCCTAACCTGTGTTAGCATTGTGTAATGCGAAATCGCACAGTGAGAGCATTATCTTATACTTTTCGTACTATAACACCGCCTGATATACCTGAAAGTACGTGGACGAGCTACGATATACTTACGTACGTGGAATGAGGTATCACACTCGAAATGTATTGCAGACAATTAGAGACATCTGCTATGTTTTACGATGCTGGAACACGTCTCTATCCTAGACCTCTAAATGTTATGTGTTAAGTTACAATGCTCCATTAGGTTAATTGAGATAAGTTTTAGTTGATATTGTTTAAAAGTTTTACTTCTAGGTTCATTGCGTGATGTTTCTAAAACTCCTAGAATGGAACTATGATGAGAAATATTCTTTTCATTTGATTTTAACAATGAAAACCTTAACTAGAAGGGATAGAGCAATCAGAATCTTTAGACAAAGAGCATAGAGCACATCTAATGCAACTTTCCCTATACTATTCCTACAAGCACACACATACTTATAAATGCATAATTCATGTTTTTCTTTTCATTTCCTTTAATGTTTAGATGAACATAAGGAAACTAAATGCACATACAATCAATCATTGCTTTTCACAAGAAATGAAGACTTTACGACAGCTTCTTTTTCAAAGAAATGAAGCCTTTACGACACTTCTTTTTGGAAAAGACTAATCGATGTAAGATAACTTTGACAATGAATTGATAATGATAAAGAAATCACTTAAGAAACACTAAACAATCCAGGCCGAAGTAGGTCTAGGAGAAGAAATACAAACTGCTTTCACAACCATAGAAAACATTGATCTTTCAACAAACAACATCAGAAGAAACATTGAAAAAATCAAGCCAAAGGTGGGTTTTTATCATAAGAGGGATCAACGCAGGCCAAAATGGGAGATAATGCACTTAAGTGCACTATATCTAGGCCAAGGGTGCTCTGCAGTGCATTGTGTCAAGACCAAGACTGCACTGGTGCTAGAGAGCCCAATCAGGAGACATCTAATCACAATTTTTTGACCAAGAACACTTCAAAATGACTAAAATATGATCAATGAAGTTAAGAAAAGTCTACTAGGATGTAATATGATGAGAGTAAGCTACCAGGAATGACAGTCTCTCCCTGGTATTGTTGCCAATTTGTTATATGGAATTTGCATCTACGGATAAATACATTTTCCCTAGGTGGGTAGCTACACCTAGAACAACAGAAGAAAAAAAGTATTTTAACCTTTTCCTATTGTAGATATATGAGATGAGGGAATTTACTTGTAGTCTTTTGCTTCCTTGATCCCCTTTGGATTTCTGCCGTCACTTCGACTTGAACTAAATTCGCTCAATTGGTACCTATGTCAATAGAAACAAAAACAAAAACGATCAAAGCATACATGATCTATCTACTATAAACCAATGGAATCAAAGAAATTGAAACACATAATCATCATAGATATGAAAAAGAATATGAGAAAGGGAATAAACACTTTATTAATGTAGAAGGAAGAGTTTCACCCAATACAATTCAATCCTGTGCCACTCATCTAGCTTCAGTCCAACCCTCGTCACACCAAAAGCACACCAATCCAGCAACATAACATTGCTTGACATGATCTCAAATCTCAAACCAACAAAACTTCTCCTCAATATTCAGATTATAGCCCCTTGATCACTAGGATGAGTGATAAATTTATAGGAAAATGCAGGTGGTTATGTCATAAATTGGGCATTGAATGGTTTTCCAAAATTGGAGTTAGTTTCCATGGAGAAATGGATGAGAGGATAGATGGAAAATTGATCCTTAGCCTATCCAAAGTCAACTTGATAGGATGAGATAAGAGTTGGGCATCCTTATAGAATTCTCTAGAATCAAGGAATATTCCTAGAATCCAATGCCAATTTCGCTCATTCTCACCCACTACAAGTCAAGGTGGGCCTAAGTGCACTAGAATGCAGGCCTGAATGGGCCTACCTACTCTGCAGCGTAGTTACCCCTGACCAAGGCTGTGCTGGTGTCCCAAGGGGGCATTTTAGTAGGGTTTTAAGCTAGGAAACTTTCATGGATGGAAGGATTCAATTTGATGACTTGTCTAGGGCATATAACAACTGAATTAGGGTTTGATGAGCCCTAATTGTATTGATTTGATCGTTGGGAGTGATGTGCCCAAATAGAACTATAACAAAGACAAGCTCCATGATAAATCTAACTATCATGGATGGAAGATGTGTCTTGATTTGACCTTGGAAGAAAAAGAAGTGATGGAATATGTGTAGGGTAAAATCCTTGAACCTCCTTCAAATGCACCAGCTGCTGCAAAGACCAAGTACAATAGGCTGATCTCAAAGTAAAGAAGATTATAAAGACTCCTTTGACAAGCATATCGTGGCCTACATCTCCGAATTAAAGACCTCCAAGGAGATCTACGACAGGTTGGTCGACATGCTCAAGGTTAGTAATGCTAATCAAATTCTATTTCTCAAGAATAAGTTGAAGGATATTAAGAAGGGCAAGGAAGAGGATATTCAATCCTATTTCTTGAGAATTACTAAGATCAAGAATGATCTACTCTCGATTGGAGAAGTCATTCCTAATAGGGAACTTACTCTCACAACCCTTTGAGGACTCCCACCTGAGTGGTATGTATTTAGAAGCCCCTTCCTAAAAAATGATTGAATTCGAGGGTTTGAAGAATTGATGTCGAGATGCATTCAAGAATAAACAAGAATGGTGGAGCAATAAATTCCTTCTTATAGAAGCAACCCAACTGCATTCTCCGCTCATTCCAAAAGGAGAAATAATGCAGGGTCTAAAGGTCATTTCCATGGAAAGCCTCGATCTAATGGAGGAAGGAAGGGCTTGTGCTTTGTTTGCAATGCATTTGGCCACTATGTAAGGGAGCGTCCAAATAGAAGGGTCACATCTCTTGATGATGATCACAATCATTCTAGGGGAAACTTCAACAACAATGATCAAAGGAATGACAGGTCCAATGGCAAAGGAAAAAGGAATGTAGGACATCAAGGAAATAGTCAACCCTCCAAGAAATCAAGGAACTCCAGGTATGAAGAATCAAAAGTTGTTAAAAATAAGCAAAAAGAGTACTATCTTATATCGTCCGTCTCCATTGCCTCTCCTCCAAACACTTTTGGAAATTGTCTGATTGATAGTGGTGCCTCAAGGCACTTCAATGGATACAAGGAATCCCTCTCTAATCTGATAGAAAAGGAGGCAAAATTAGAGATCATCCTTAGAGACGGTGCCACCTATACCATGAAGGGAGTAGGGAATGTTACCCTTCAATTGAATCAAGGTAACACTATTCATTTGTAATAAGTACTATATATACCTTATCTCAAGAAGAACCCGGTGTCCATTTCAGACATGGAGGACAAAGGATTCAAGGTGGAATTCATCAATGGAAAGGTATGTGTTTCGAAAATAAATTTTAAATATGATTTTACTATTGGGTTCAGGGTTGAAAATTTGTATCACGTTGGAGGAAGTCCATTTGGATCCATGTATTGTTACACATCTCTACAATCTAAAATATGGCACTAGAGGTTTTCCCATCTTCATTATAAGGCCCTACTTGATGTGAGACAGATGGTGACAGGTATGCTTGAGTTCAAAGTAGAGCATGAAGGTGTATGTCCAAGATGCGCCAAAGGAAAGCTTGCAAGGGGACCATTCCCCTCAAGTAATAGCAAGACCACCATTATATTGCAATTGATCCACTCTAACATATCTCGTATGATGCCCGTAAACTCTTTTGGAGGATACTTATATTATCTCACCTTTACGGATGATTATTCTCGCAAGACTTGGATCTACTTCTTGAAGAAGAAGGATGAAGTGTTCACCTAGTTCCAAGACTTTAAAGCCTTGATTGAAAACCAATCCGAGAAGAAAATTAAGATGTTGAGGACTGATAATGGGAACGCGTACGAATCCAATGAATTCTAAGATTATTATAGAGAAGTTGGAATTAAGAGGCAGACTACAATGCCATACACTCCTAAATAGAATGGTGTGGTTGAAAGGAAGAATAACTCTATTGTAGAAGCAGTTCGTACCATGCTTCATGATCAAGGCCTTCCAAAGTTCCTATGGGCTAAAGCTGCAAATACCATTGTGCATGTTCAAAATCGATGCCCTCATCAAGAATTGGACTCCAAGACTCCCAAAGAAATGTTCACTAGTAAGAAACCACAGGCACTTCTCCGGGGGAGCAATATCATACGATCTGGGTTCATATTGGGGGATATATATTGAGGAAAAAAAGACATAATATATTGGGGGATATATAGGGGGTAAGGGTTTTTATATTGGAAAATATAAAAAAATGGAGCTCAAATTTAATGAAAAAATATAAAGGGGTGTGAAAATTGTTAATGAAAAAATGGATACCTACAATATCTAATGAAAGTAGAGGTTTTTTAAATTGGGAAGCTATATTGGGTTTATATTGGTAGGGGGTTAAATAATGTGATTTTTAGAGGGATTTTCCAATATGTAGTCAAATTAAGGGTATTGTTTAATATGCCATGAAGGCACGTGATATTTTAGAGGTTCACTGAGTGAATGGGGATCTAAGAAACCCGATGTTTCTCATTTTCGAATCTTTGGAAGTCCCATATATTTTCATGTGCCAAAAGAGAAAAGAAGCAAATTGGGTGCATATGGGAAGAAAAGAATCTTTGTGGGCTATAGTAAAAATTCTAAGGGATATAGAATTTATATGGTTGTTCAAAAGGAAGTTGAGATAATTCATGGAGTCACTTTCAACAAAGATATGGCCCTCAGGAAGATCGAAAACCTTCATATCATAAGGAAGGAAAAAGAAGCTGACACCGGAAAGCAGGGTGCAAAAGAAGACAAAATGATGCCTGATATTGATGAACATATGGATCCTATTGATCCTCCTCCTCATGAGCCCTCCTCCTCCAAAAGAATACCTCATGGCTTATGGAGAATCTTGAATATGTATAGAGACACATTGCACCAAGGGGGATTTTCCGTGAAGGCAAGAATTCGGATAGGTATCAAGTATGTTTGACTGCCATGAGCACTATCATTCAAAATGATCTTTCATCATTCGAGGAAGCCATGAAGAATAAAGTATGGAAGGATTATATGAATGAATAATACGTTCAATTACGTAGAATGATGTGTGGGATGTGATCCCTAGACCCCAGGACAAATTGGTTGTCACCTCTAAGTGGCTCTACAAAATCAAGCATGGAGCTGATGGAAGCACAGACCCTCACATTCACAAATGTAAGAGGGAGTTAGCTTCTGAATTTGAGATGAAGGACCTAGGACTAGTGCACTATTTCCTAGTGTTGGAGGTCTGGAAAAATCTAGGTGAAATTTCCCTCTCTTAAGGAAAATATGTTGTGAAGATATTGGAAAGATTTGGGATGGTGGACTGCAAGCCTGTGACTTCTCTGATGGAACTTAAATTTAAGAAGTTATGTGGTAGCATTGCTGGACCTGAATTGGGAAATGCTTCTAAGTATCGTCAACTCATAAGAGCACTAATATTCTTGGTGAACTCCCGTCCGAACATATGTTTTGTAGTTAATAGATTGAGTCAATATATGATTGAGCCTCATCATATACATTGGATAGGTGTCAAGAATCTTCTGAGATATCTTCGATGCACAATCACCCATGGAATGAGATACACTGCTGGAGATTTGAGGTTGCATGGTAATGGTGATGTTGATTGGGCTGAAGTAGTGGTGGATCTCAAGAGCACTTCTGGATGATTTTTTCTTTGGGTTCTGCTTCGATATCCTAGATGAGCAGGAAATAGAAATTGGTTGCCTTGATCACCGTCGAGGCCAAATACATAGCTACTAGTATGGTCCCCTGTGAAGTTGTCTAGTTGAGGAAGCTCTTTACTGAGTTGTTTCAACATGTGTTGGATACCACCGTGATCTTCTACGACAACAAAAGTGGGATCCGATTATTAGAGAATCCCATGTTTCATGATCGCTACAATCATATAGATATCAGGTACCACTTTATCCGAGATATGGTACAACGAGGAGCAATAACGCTCCATCACATTGGGACTAATGAGCAGGTAGTCGATATTTTGACAAAGCCCCTTGGGAAGGTCAAGTTCTTGGCCTTCCAAGAATGACTTGGAGTCATGGAGAGACCCTCTTATGAGGGTCCTATATGAGATGGACATTGAGCTCTGGGAGCTCCCGGGGGCTTGGGGTACTTCTTGGAGTGATGAGAAACCATAGGATGAGTGGTTCAGGCTTCCCATACTAGTTTGTTGTGTGCAGGGTGAGTGGTCCAGCCTTCCCCTATGATACCCCTTGGAAACATGCAGGCATGATTAGTGATTCATCCTTCTCCTATTGAGACATCCTACCCATGCAGTCTAGGACTCATGGGAAGTACCTATCATCTGGCCAATGAGTAGTGAAATGAGGATAGGGACCACAGTACTACTGATGGATGCATCGTGTACTACCGTACTCCCTATGCTAGGATGATTGATATTGATCTGGGATCAATTGGAACTAACTTCAGGTCAGTAAGAGTGGTATGAGACACTCTCTTTTGATTGGAGTTGACTTCGGGTCAGTAAGAGTGATATGAAACACTCTCCTTTGATTGGGACTAACTCTAGGTTAGTAGAGAATGGTATGATACATTATCGACAACTTCTTCCTCTTCATAGTTTAGCAGAGAAGAGCAAAGAAATGCAGAGCAGTGAATTGATGGCAGAGATAGTACATATTAGCAAATGGATCAGCAGATGGAGTTCTCTGTAGTTGAGAGGGAGTGTTAAAATTGGAAACTAAGGCAAAAGTCCACATGGGTTATATTACTTATGACAACTGATATTTTTCTTTGATTCCTCTCTCCGAGAGGTGTAGGATTGATCTAAAGAACATCCAATTTTGACATGTACAAATGAAGTTATGAATTTATTCGTTAGAAGCCCAACAATCACATCTATTCATCCTCAACGTTGCATATAAATAGAAGGTGACTTAGCCTCATTTGGGCACACTCATATTCTCACTTCTCTGTCTCTCGATCCTCATTGATTGGGTACGGATTTCTAGGCCTCTCTCTCTCTCCACACGTCCAAAATTTCAAGAGAGTGAAATTTGAGGAGGTTGAAATTTGAGGAGGCCAAAATTTAAGGAGAGCAAAATTTAAGGAGACCGAAATTTCAGGAGGCTGAAATTTCAGGAGACCAAATTTCTAGACAATTTGTCCAAGCATTGACCGGCATGTGTTCACCGCCTTTGACTTCATCTTTGTGAGGGATATATTTGTTTGGGCGGGCCGCATTTCTGGGCACATAAATCAAGGCTAAACGTTGATTGTTGATTGTAACTAGGGCTGACCGGAGGTGGGTTGTTTGACCAGACTTTGACTAGGCTGAATTTGACTATTTTGAGTGTTGTTTTATCTTTTTGTTTGGAGGCCAAAGTTGACTGATGTTGATTGATTTGTTGAGGGTCAAATCTGCCCTATTGACCAGAGTTGACTTTTTTGTTATGGATCTTTTGTTTCTGTTATAAATTATCAGATTTGTAAAATGTACTATCTCTCTTTGCTAAACCATTGAAGACTAAAAGAAGATTTCATCAAGTGTTTCTCCACATTGGGGTTTGTCCCTGGCAGGTGCGACATCTTGTTTCATCTTGTCTTGGCTTGTCTTCTACTATTTATGTTTATGTTCTATCTATATTTTACTATCGTGTTGATGTGATTACTAATCTGAATATTGACACTGGACTAATAAAGAAATTGAAGTAAAATTTCTCTAAAGCATAGAACATACCATTGTTGCCTAAAATTAACACTATCTATAGCAACAACCAAACTATCCCTCGAGTCTGGTAGAGAGAAAAACAAATTGATGCACTTATCTTTGTCTAAAATTCTAACGTCAACAAATAAAAGCTAACATACCACAATATTAAATGCATTCAAATGCTCTGTTGTTGAGTCTCCATTTATCATCCTCAAGTTATACAACAGTTTCACAAGAACAATTTGTTCACCAAGGACTTAGAATGATACAAATCCCCTAACTTGTACCATAGAGCCTTTTTTGTAGCTTCTACTGAAACATTTAACAATAGCACGAATCTGTGACACATAGTCGTATCGTGCTCTTTCCCTTCTAATCCAACTTGGTCCAGTCTTCTATTGACATTATCATTTCTTTAGTACATGTATCTACCGTGATCCACTGATATTTATGCACCAATAGATCCTCCATCTTGTGCTTCCACAACTCAAAATTTTATCCATTAAATTTCTCAATCTCTATCTTTCCACTATTCACCATCTAGTCCTTTCACTACAAGAATTGATCCGTAGATCTCCGACTATAACAAAATCTACCATAGGTCTGAGAAACAAACCCCTCAACTGCAAAGGTGACCCCTTGAAGCCGAAACAACTATAATTTCAAATGTGGGTTTTAACCCTATATATAAATTACTTGCAAATGAATTCTTAAAAGAAAAAAAATATAAAATGGTAAGAACATAAAAATATACACAAATATTTTCTCTTAGAACCCAAAACTAGGAAAACCACATTGATTTTTCATTATATTCCTTTCAATGTTACAATATATTATATACATGTTGAAGCATTCATAAACCCTAAGTGCATTATCCCTCAATTAGAACATAGATATAGTCCCCTTGAACAGATCTACAAAATTCCATGGAAAAAAAGAATCATGCCTAAAACCATGCACCAAAATCATGGGTAGGTCCACCCACCATCCTTGGGTCCACCCTCGATCCTTGGGTCTACATTAAAAAATTATCGGGGCATTGCCCTCAACCTCGTGCAAGGGGTTTACTGGCCCCCATATACGACCCCCTCATTGCACCCGAAACAACATAACAACACCTGGTGATAGTCATGGAAATAATATAACACATATCCAACACTGTGGGTCCAGTAATGTGTTGTCTTCAAGAAATTTATAAAAATATTCTGCTTCTTTCTTTTATTCAAGATTTTTTTTTTAGAATTTACTCCTCAATGAAGCGGTCGAAATAAACATTCAAATATTTAGTTTTGAACATTTTCCCCCTTTTCTATTGGGAAGAGGCTGGGTTTTAATCTTTTTTGGAATTTTGTGTGGTAAAAGAAATGTAACTCCTGATGTACGTGTCGCACCGAAGGGAAGATTTTCAATACCTTCTATATATTCATTCTTGTTAAAACAATAAAAAAGGAAAAAAAATGATAATGATAAAAAGAAGATCCATGACTACTAATGACAAGTTTTAGATGGATAGTCATTCTAGAAAACAAATTACTATCATCTACAACTTTAGGTGGTATTATTTGTTGTAAGGTATTAGTAATTCTAATGTGCATGTTTTGTAGCATTTTTATTTTTATTACTGGAAGATACCCTGACTGGCTTCAAAATCTCGTGGCTAAAGATGCTCTAATATCCATACATAGTCAAGAGATTCACCCATATAAATGGATCGCAAAACTTGCGGAGACCTAACCACCACACATAACCATTATGCAGTTCTCCAAAGTCACAATTTGATTTGTAAAAAATTCAAGATCTTGATTTATACTTAAATTATATTTATTATTATTTTCCACGATTAAAAAAGTTTCACCATTAAAACCCATTATCATAATACCATTATAGAATTTTAAAGCTTTCAATTTTGAAATTATTATTACAAAATTATTAATAAAAATTGTTCTTTAAATAATATCATCCATATACATAGTCTTAAGACAATTCATTTTAAATAGAAATTTTAATTATTTTATAATAAAATATTTATATTTTTAATATCATAAACACCGATATTCATAAACTCCCTCACACGATTTTTTTTAGCGCAAATATGTTTGCATTCTGTTTTACGTAATATTTCTACGAATACATTAAAAAAAATTAAAAATATTATAGGATGAAGTGAACTTTAAAATGCAAAATAAAAAAATTAGTGCATTCTCTTTTACATAATCTTTCTACTACTACATTAAAAATAAAATTAAAAATATTATAGGATCAAGTGAACTTTTCTTCATAAAAAAAAAAAAAAAAAAAAGAAATGGAAGAAGCAGAAAGAGACACCTAGTTAGGGAAACCATGTATTAATGTGGAGTTTATGTAAATCATATTATATTTAAAATAATATAAAAATATTATATAAAGGTAATATTTATTATAAAAAATAAATATAAATAAATAATTAAATGTTAAGCTATATATGTAATTATATTTTTAAAGTATTTATATAATTATATATAAATTAAATATTTTATAAGTCAGGTTTAAATTTTATGGAGAGGGTTGAGGAGTGGAAGTCATTTTGTGGAATTAAATTTTCCGAAAGGGTATTTAAGCTTGTTCAAAGTATCACACAATTTTGTTGATAAGCATTTTATTGTGGGTAGCTCAGTCTTCTTTCAACTATTGACCCCGACCTAAACTCTTCCTAGTTAAGAAAACAAACAAAAACAAGTAAATTAGTCTCATAAACCACCATTTTTTTTAAATGACTCATAAACCACAGATTATTATAAAAATCAGCATTTGTTAATTAAGAGCACAAACATAAAAAAATAATATTTCATTCATATCAACATCTTTATAACTAAAATAATAAAATTTTAAGTAAAAATATAACTTTTTTTGACCAAATAGAAATAAGAATTTTTCTATAATAATAACTGAGTTATCAAGATATAACTACTACATACAACTATGCATATTTAGAAACATTAATATATATAGTTAGGAAACCAAAATATTATATAATAATAATTTTTTTAATTAAAGAATTATATATATAGATTTTGAAAAATAATATAATAAAATATATATATATAACAATATTGTAAACTATTATAACAGATTATGATTAAAAATAAAATATACAACTTATTAAAATTTATATGAAAATATCGAAAATATTTATTTAAATTTATATTAATTTTAGAATAAATATTTTTAAAAAATTTACACGACAAACCAATGTTGAGGTAAGCTGATATGAACTCATGATCTATCCCCAACTATAAAGCGGGGGAAATGTAAAATCGATCAAAATCGCATAACGAAGTAACACTGTTATATAGAATAATAACAAAAGCGTCGATCAATACAAGTAATGGTTTTAGTTTTCTAATTTCCGACCGCTGACTTTTATTGATTTCCCAAAAAAAATTATATTGATATATCTTTTGAGTAGAGTGTTATCTTGGTATACTGGGAACCGTACAAAAGAGAACCAACTTGAGTACTAAAATTGATACATTCCCGACGAGTAAATTTTACGCGTAATCTTGATAACAAAAAAAATAATATTTGATGTAGTGGATTTTCTAACGAGACAAAATATCCATAGATACTTACATAACAAAGTTTACAATCTAACAACAACTAACAAACTTGAAAGTAGATGATACTAAACAAAACAAAACAAAACATTGCCGCTCAATGCTAATTCCAAAAAACAAGAACTAAATTAGAGATGGACTCATTCATCCAAGATGATCACCAGGTAATCTGGAGAGGAGTTTGCATTAGCCATGTTAAGGGGTGGAACATTGATAACAACTTCCTCATTTTGATGAGTATTGGAGTCAGTATCCAAGTCTGAGACTATGAAGCACTCCACTCTATTCAATCTAACCACTATATCATCCATATCGTAACGAATGTCCCTTAGAATCCTCTTCAACTCCTCCTAACCAGCAAACAATTTGTAATTAAAAACTTGTTTGTCTCGAAGCACCATATTAAGAAGTGTCTCCATCTGTCGGTGTGTTGATATAGAATGTAAGAAGTACAATCTTATCTTTCTCAAATTTCCTAGGTCTGGAACCCTTTTATATTTTCCACTTCAAATTTCTAAGTCTAAGTGATACATTCGGTCCCCAAACACCTTTTCTTCCATAGTGATATCTGCTTCCTCACTTCCATTGGAGTGAAATCAAAGAAATTTGCAACCAACTCCCACTAGAACAGTCGGTGATATCTGGGAGAAGACACCCCTAGAACCTCCCCTATGACTGGGCAATCTTTGGAAAGGATCCATATGAGCTTGAAACCTGTAAATGACCTGGAAAACAAACATTTGTAATGACTTACTTAACCAACCGCAATGACCAGCTGGAGAGTGGAACACTTATGAGACACAATAGCCCAATTTAAGGGTGACAGATAGGTTAAATTTACCCACTGCTACCACAAACCACAAGTTGTCACGGAACCTTCAAAGGAGTGGTTTATGCCCAGAAGAGACAAAGAGACATTACTGACTGAAACCATAGACTGAAACACTTCACTACAAACTGTTAACGCTTGAGTAGGCTATATGCTACCTTGTAATATTAGAAATGGCCCAAGGAATATGAGAAGGTGGACGAATTCAAAACCAAATGGAGAAAGTTATGTTATACCATACTCCACACAACAATACAAGATAGTTAAATTAAATTGAAGGGGGCTTGAGGGACTGAGGAGCCACTGATGGAAGGACAACAACCAACTGAAAGGAGGGTCTAGACCATATATTGTGCAAGCAAAACACAAAAAATATTGGCTAGCTATATGAGAACACCTATGGCATGTGAGTAAACTTTTGACCTTGGAATCACTTAGTATAGAGTACATTAACAACCACCATTGAAACATGAATTGACCTAACCCTCTCATATTTTCATGTAAAAACAACAGTGTGGACAAAATTCCCTTAATAGTAAAACAGGAAACTAAGAGACTAATACATAAACAAAGACATTCCACCAAAAACTTTCCAAAGACAATGGAAACTCTTGTTCGCCATCTTGAAAAGCTAACAAAGATAATATATATAGTTGTGAACAAAATATAATGTTTACCTGATAAGAGCCATACACTCTACAAAATCCAGGCTAATCACCAAGTGTGTTGCTTCACCTAGGACTCAACCATCCCAAGACAATGTATCATGGTGAGGTAATAAATGAACCTTCTTCAGATGTCAAAAAAATTCCTTTAAACATCCAATTTTCCATAGGACCCATATTCCTTTCATGATTGTATTCATGTAGTCCAGAAGTTTCATTCATGCCATATTTTTTATTGTAAAACCTACGCTCCACTCGCACCTATGCATCATGTTATTGGTGTAGGTCCTTTTCAAAAATGGGGTATCAATTTCATGACATGTAACCCTCACTCGACCGACGGGAATGGCTATATCATTGTAGCAGTTGATTACTTTACCAAATGGGTCGAGGCGATGCCTACGTTTAACAATACCAACAAAACAGTTGCATATTTCTTTTTCAACCATGTCATTGCACAGTGTGGTGTTCCACAAGCCATAGTTACATATCATCGAAATCATTTCTAGAATCATATGATGACCAAACTGACTTCCAAGTTGGGACTTTCCCATGAAAGTTCCACTCCCTACTATCCACAGATCAAAGGAAAAGTTGAGGCTATCAATAAGGTTCTTAAAACAATGCTTCAACGTATGATAGCAACCATTAGGACTACTACTGGATTTACACTGTTTCAGTTGGTTCATTTTCTAGAAGTTATCCTGCCAATAGAATGTGAGATTTCATCATTGAAACTAGCTATAAAACTTCTTAACACTTCTGTAGAAGAGGAAAATCTTTTACATATCATGCGCTTAGATGGGACACAATGTGATGTTGGTTTACCTAATGAAGCTCATAAGAGGTGTATCAAGGCATAGTATGACAAGAGTTTCAAGCTTTGCACCTTCTCAAAAGGAGACCTTGTCCTGCTTTATGATCAAGAGTCTGATAAATTAGGATCAGGAAAGTTCAGGTCAATGTGGTTAGGTCCGTATATTGCCAAACGTGTTCTTAAAAAAGGAGCCTATGAGCTAATAGATTTTGATGGAGTTCCATTGACACAACCTATAAATGGGTTGTACCTTAAAATATTGTGCTTGATTTTGGTAGTACATTGTGTACATGTTGTATATAAGCACGTTGAGTTTGTTTGCAGTGTGTTCCTTGAAAATTTCCTTCAGTTTCTATTAATCATGTTTACATTTGGTTTGAAGATGTCAGCATCCTTGGAGCCATTTTTTAGTTATTATAATGGTGCTAGTCATAGTACTAAAATATTATCTTCCATAGTATGGGCCATATTCACTCCAGATGGTGAGTTAGTGAGTCTATAAGGTATTTGTATTGGTCGCTATACTAATAACATGGATGAGTATAGCGCGATGATCGAACTACTATCTGAAGCTATTTCACATGGTATCTGTCATATACTTAGGAGTTTGGACTCACAACTGGTAGTATTATATTTGACTAGTGTCTACTTAGTTAGAAGTCCAAATATTCTTCCCATGTTCTTAAGGGTTTGTCTTCTAGAAAGACATTTTGATTACATCCAATATCAACACATCTCTAGAAATCTACATTTATTGACAGATGTGTATGCTAATCATGTTTTAGATAGACATTTGTGACACACGTAAATAATTTCAATACACATCACATCAGTTGAAAGTGATAATAGAAACGTAGGAAACACTAAAAATAGTTTTATATAAATGTTTTGTTTTACAAAATTTGTGCCCGAGAAACATATGGCCACGTGGCCTAACACATCCAAAAATATACATGCAAATATGGAAATATGCCTCCTAGTAAACTAATCATAGTGGCCATGATAATATGCCACTGCACGAGCTATCTTGTGCAGTAACTAACCAATATGCCCTGACACTCCAATAGTATGTCATTGTAATCGTGTAGGAAGTTGGTCGACCATGGTCTCAACTATGCCATGCCTCAACCCCTCCATATGACACCTTACCTCTGTGAGGGTCTCTTCTATGTTGAAATCATATAGTACTTCCCGTCCTACTACAAGAACATGTACTGGTGCTGGTGTCAGCTGTGGGTCTCCTTCACACTGTAGATATGAGACACCCACGGATTGAATGGGTCCAGTATCTGCATGTACAAATCGATATTTTAGTCTTGAAAACAGTAAAAACACAAACAAAAAAATTGTAAAACTCAAAATCAAAAAATGGTTAAAATATCTTACCTATAGCACCCCATTTCTCTCCCTCAGGCAGCGCAAGATCTGGGTCTCCACAAAATTCCACCCCTGTGTATGGATAATCATCTACCATAATATAAAACCTGCACAACCATCTAAATAAAATTGATATGAAGCTCATGGACAATGGACCTACATGGACGGACATTAGATCTATCCACCTTCTCATCCATGGAACTCTCACATCAATGGGCTCAAGTTAGATATGTTGGGGCCACAACAATGGAATCCCCTCTAGAGAAAAGGATAACAAGATTGCTCCATAGCCAAAATTATTTAGTGTCCCATATTTTTCTTTAGTTAGTTATTCTTTAATGTTGACCAGCACTCCCTTTCTCCACCTGAAGATGGTTGGATATATACATTCTAGAGAATACAACATGTATGACCTACTGACCACCTATACTGTAGAGATACCTCCCAATCTCGTGATAATGAATAGGATAATTTGTAGAGATAGTTAGAGAACATCTTTTATGCTTATTTTCCCATGTTTGGGCAATTGGGCTTGAGGTCTGCAATAAGTGGTGACATAATCCTTGATTGTTTCGCCTCCCCTTCTCGTGCGTGTAGAATAGATGGGGGCACCTTGACTAGATAGACCCGTCAAGAAATATATTTCTTCTACCTTTATCTCGATAATGTGTGATTCTAACATAAATTCCTACACTTGAACATCCCATAAATGTACAAGATATTCAAGTAATTCCATATGTTGCCTCATTCCAGGAAGCCAGAAGAATTTTAGTAATCCATAATTTCTTAGTGCCTGGATTGTAGTAGGATAATTTGATGCATTCATATATCCTTCTTTAGGTTCTCTTTCACACCATATCAGAGGCAGAAACATCACAAAGAGACTCATTAGGATCATTTTCATGAAAAAAACTTAACAAATTTCAAGAGAAACTAGTGGGATAAATTTGGGTTTTCCTCCCATTGCACCCCCCTAAGGGATGAAATTGTATTGAAACAACCCCTTTAGTTTTAGGTCTCCAGGATCAATGCACCTTTCGACCTTCAAGGGGTGTGCTGATCCATGGGCGCAATATTTTTTCCCTAGGGCCTCCAAAACTCCAAACAAATGTACATGAAACTACAAAATGTCACCATGAAAAGAAAGAGAAAGGTCTTAGCTCCTACCTAGAAGTGACAACCCCTAAAATGGTCCTCCGGATTGACCACAATTAGTTGCACAAGATCAAGGATAAAAAGCATTCAAAGCTCTAAATTCAAATGGTGAATGTGAAATGGTAAAAATGAATTGTCATTTTACATATTTATGGTCATTTGTCCCTTATTTTTCTCATATTTAATGTTTTGACCCAGTTAAAGTTCAATTTTATCATGAAACATGTATTTTTAATCCATTTGATGGTGCGTTGAGCAGGTCAACAATTGTTTAATAGATTATGTCATGTTTTGAATGGAATAAGATCATTTTGACTAAGAGTAAACTTTTATCACCTTTTTGAGCTCTATAAATTTACAAAAAATGAACCCCCCTTGGAGTTGTCTTTCAACTCTTTTCAGACTCCCAAAATAAGAAAATATTGTCGAGCACTTCTCGTTTCAAACTCGTTAAAGTAAATAAAAATACATCTACTCAGTATAAGTTTAACCCTTTTCTGGACTAAGATATACTACTTACGAAAAAGGAATACCTTGGTTGAACATGGTTAAGAGGTCCTCATGAGTATATTTTTCTACCATTTCAGACTCAACCAACTATGTATGAAAAGGAACCTTTGGAGTTTTTTTTCGCCTCTTTTTCAAACTCTCTAAACATGATAAGGATATTGAGTTTTCACCTTTGCTAGAATTGTGAAAACATCAAACAATGATGGACTCGACATGATGGGACCGAACCACTCCTTCTCAGGGTTCATTAAACATACTCGGAGGAATTCATCCAAAGGATGAACTCATAGATCAAGCATATTTTATCCTCCTCAAGTTTGCCCATAATAAAGAGGTATTGACTAGCAATGGTTGAGGAAATTGGGAAAATGGGATATTCCATTTGTTAATGGCAGTGAGTCACTCTTGAACACGACACTCTTCCACTTCATATATGTGGTTGTTGGGTTAGGAAATCTGGTTGTCTTTTGGTTTATCGTGCCTTTTCGAAGGCTCCATTTTTTTTTTGGGTGAGTGATGCCAACTCCATTTCATTATCACTGTTGTGTTCAAGAGAATTCATTCGGTAAATATATGCTACAATACTCTTAAAGCTTGATTCCATGTTTGCCTTTCTTGATCCAATTTTATATCAACATCCTTTTGATCATTCCGTCTCAAATCATCACATCCATTTCTTTTCATTGATGGGGGATACATCAAGTCCCTCCTCTTACAAGTCACTTCCTGTCGACATCACCTCGTTATCTAGGAAGTTGACTAAGAAACACCCTTTTGGTACCTTGGTGCCTGCATACATCAATGGCATGATTCCTCACTCTTAGTGATAGGTTTACATCATTGGCCTTCGATCGAAAGATTCTGTTTGGTGTTCAAAATCAACTCATTCATTCACACCATATGGATAGTACTATAGTAGATTGATATCCATTAAAATCATCAGTGGTTTGTCTCGCATCAGTTAACAAATTATATCATTGGCTTGTAATCAAATGGTGTCTACCTTGTTCGACTTCAACTCATTAATTTGGATTATTAGACTCATACATTGGTTGCTCATGTGAACGATATAGAAGACCCAAAATCTTGTTTCATCCATCTGGGCTGCGCTTTCAGGAGTAATACAAGATCACAATGTATGATGGCTATGATCATACAGAAAATCATCCAGTCATGGGTTCACCATCAGTCTTCAGTGGACATGTATTTTGGTCATTGTACATGTAATGTTAGCTTATGTGTTGAGCATGGGTATGCCTTCCATAGCAAAGATATCATGATGTAATTGTGTTGTAATAGATGATGTTCTCATTAGTTGTTCTTAATTCTGACTTGCCACAAGGTAAACCACTTCAGCCATCAGTTGTTATTTCTGACTTTGCACGGGGCAATCTATTATAGGTCATTTTGTTGCATCTAGTCAATAGGCCTTCAAACAAGACCAATTCACATCCATTCACATATTTCCATCATCCATACATAAAGCCCTAAGAATGACTCTGCTAAATCACTAAGTTTTGGCTATTGATTTTCGAGTTTCCAAGATTTTAAGGCCTAATGCACTCTGGCCCTTTAGGGATAGGCGTTGACCACACAATTGACCCTCTGGTCACCAACAGGTTGTCCCTTGTTTGGGGTGTGTTGATTCTAGAAATTCGGGAAAAATAAAAGGAATCTAGAAGCTTCCTTTTCCATAAGCTTCCTGAGGTTCTTTCAACCATTTACCTTAGATAAGATTCTTGAATCCTATCCCATCCTACCTTAAGTTTTCACCTCTTATCCCTTGAGCTCATCCTCCCATCTCAAGTGGATCTCAATACTCGATTGGTAAATGGATAAGAATTTATGAACTATCTCCTGAATCTATATATTTAAATCCATCCATGGGGAAGGGGTTGGATTTTGGAGATTGATTCTACCCTCATGTTGCTTCTTTGAGAGTAATTATTCCATGAGTTAGGGTGACATAGAGGCATACATTGTGGCAAGGAAAGGACAAGTCAACTTGGGGAGCTCTTCTACAAGATCAACTCCTATTTTTGGTTGTAACTCTCTCCATTTCTATTAATACAAAGAGTAGATTGTTTTCCTATATATGATTTTATTATTTCATGTTTTTCAATACCATGTTGATCTATCGAATGAAGTGACTGGATTATACTACATAGATGTCATAGATCTTTGGCTTGCTTTGTTTGATTGTGCAAGTTGTAATTATAGTGATCAGAGCTATGATTGGAGCATACAAGACAAGGAAGGAGAGAATCTTATGAAAGATTCTAGGTAGGCCACATCCCATCGTTCAATTACTTTAAGAAAGAGATTGTGTCGTTTATGTTGTTCTATGTCAGTCCACCAAGCCTAGGGAAGACACGTACGTCCATAGTCGTAGATTTTGTATAACAAATTGGTGACCATATTAGGGATCGATTCAATACATTGGTGGTTTTTTATTGCCCTTAGTGTCTATTTTTCATTTTGTTTTGATCTTTGTAGTTTCACTTAGTCCTGATTAGACACAAGAAGACCTGTCATTGAGATTCCATTTCATTTTTGTGTCGAAACTTGAGATTCCTTGACCAATGCACCCTCTAGTATGTAGATAGTTCATTGAAGTGCACCTGAGCCTTCCTTGCACCTACGTTGTAGTGCACCCTATCCCTCTTTGTGCCTTCATTGCAGAGCACTGGTGCCCTTTAAGCACCTATGTTGATCCCTGTTTCATGCCAAAATTTGCCTTGTTTTAGTTTTCTCTCTGTCCATCCTTCTTCCAGCTACTCTTCCTTATGTCTGTCAGTGTCTTAGTGTCTCTCGGAGGCCTCCATATAATTTTCTTGTGGCTTTTATTGCCTTTGATGATAGTTTGTTTAGATTGTACTTTATTCTTGTCATTAGGTCATTAGAAATTTTCTTCATTTAGTCATTGAGTGCTTGAATAATTGGTGTTCCAGTCATCGTTCTAAAAATTTTGTTCTTATGAGTGATTAGACATGCATCTTAGTTTTATCTCATTTTCAAAAGTAAGAGGAAATTGAAAAGAAAAATATCTTTGCATTGGCAGTCAGGGTTTTGTGAGTAAAATTTGAATTAGAACTGTTGCATTTTAGGCAATTGCACTTAGTTATTGTTGCATATTATTTGTCTCTTTCCTCATTTATGTATATTCTCATTAAAAGTGAAAGTTTCCATTTCTTCATGCTAGCTTGCATTTTAGGATATTTAGGTGAAATTCATGGTGAGCCATGAAATTGAAACTTAGTCAAAGGTAAACTTTAAAATATTTTGAATCAACCTAAGGAACTTGTCATGTTAACACAAACATTTATAGGTCTAGGCTAGAGATGTGTTATAGTGTCGTTAAACGTATGATTTGTCTTTGTTTTCTATCATTATATCCCGGAGGCGATATCTCGTTCCACATATGTAAGTGTATCAAATTATACTCTACGTACCTTTGGGTACATTGGATGGTGTTCCACACATGCAAAGTATATGGGAACTCTCTCATCGAACGATTGCACATTAGACAACACTACTGTGGACTGCACTTCCACGTACCATTGAGTATATTTTTGAAGTCCACCATAGGTTTTTATCCTCACCATAGGTAACCAAGTCGGTCACCTTATATACAGTGATACAAAAAACACATCATTCGAGGAGATTTCCTGAATGTACGCTGATTCCTCGGTTCACCAAGGTGTATATTGCAATTCATGATTGCATGGTAAACCTTCATGATTAATATTACCCTCTTTTGATTTATTTTTAAGTTAATTATTAAAAAAAATAATCCAATGTGGAAGAACAAACCCCTCCTCTTCGTCATTTGCGTAGAACGGAAAATAGGCCTCCTCTTCCGCCAAAGGATACTCTTGGCCATCGTTAGGAGAATAAGAAGATGAAAACTATTGAATTAGGAACTTTGAGAACTACTTGTAGTCCTCCTCCTCAATTTGATCTACTAGAATCATCTTTCCCTTTGAGTACTGAGCTTGAGATTACTTCATCATTTGTTAGTGAATTTGACACAGTTGAAACCGAAGCACCTGAGACTGTATTGCCTGAGGTCATTGAACCTGACTTTATTACCTGATTCAGGTCATTAAACATGAATCAAAGACCTTATTACCTAAGGTTATTCAACCTGAGGCACCTGTTGATAGCCTGAAAATGTCAGCATCAACATTTGGGGAATCCATCCAGTTGGGACCTTAGAGAAGATCCTTTTCCATTTGGGATGATGGCTCCAACTAGAATTATGGGACCAGATTTCCTTTATATGAAATTATAAGAAATGAATTGAATAAAAGTATAAAGCTCTGATATAACTAAAAATGAAAATAAAGGTTAATGACTTAATATCTATCCTGGGAAAGTTGTTTGTGTACGTGATTATAAAGATTTCATAATTAACATGACAATATAGATCGTCATGTAATTATGAATTTAAAATAGAAAAATATAACTAATTTAATTAAATAGTAAATTATATTAGCTTATAAATCCATCACATATATAAGATATCATTGTTCATACATACACTTTATGATTTCAATCTAACATATCAATAGTGATGATGTACGATTGTTATAGCACATATATAATGAACAATATCAAATTTCCATCCAACTCTTAAACAAAAGAATAATACACAGATAATAGTACCTGATATATCGTTTCTCTACTCATGAGTAAAATGGAGATGGTTTAGCTATGTATTAAGAAAAACTAAAGTTACAATAGTGCAAGCTTGAGCCTTCTTTCAAAAATTTAGAACCCCTTCTTATAACAAAACGAGGGGATTTATAGTTTCATAAGAAAATACAAATATAGAAAATATAGTAACAACTTAACGCAATTTCAACAAATGTAGCCAAAATAAACCAAAAGAGACAAATTTAGAATCTGTTGTAACAAATTATCTAGGCCTATGAAGAAGACTATCCTCCCATTTGTTGCTGCAACTCATAGATATTTGTCATGTTCTTTAACTCGGGTGGAGACCTTGGTTGAATTTGCATCTGGCTTATGAAGATTGTGTCTCTTAATGTTGGCAACATTTGAGTGGTGGTATTGGATAAACATTGGAGCATCAACCACTGACTGTGTGGTTTGACCAAAAACTGCCAATGACTTTCCAAGTCAATTTTAGATAGTTGATCGATTACTTCAGCTTGCTTTTTGGATGAATCTTTCCACATTTTAGAGAGTGGTTTAATATATGAAAATGCTCCTTCAGGGAAGTTTGATATGATATGCTTTTGAAATAAGTTATCACTAACTACCTCAATGAGATTACTCAAAATATCTATTGTATGGAACATTGATGCCTCTATTTTCTTAAGATGAATTTCCCATTCTCTAAAAACAATTTCCTTATGTGATTCTTCAATTTTGGAAAGATTAGCTAATCTTCCATCAACATTTCTTTTCAATGTAAGGAAAATTAAAATTTTCTCTACAATTTCATCGAAATAAGTTTTGATAACTGCTCAACTAGGAAATTGGTTGTATGGCATAAATCATGGATTGTTGCCAAATTTTGAAAAGATAGAACTTGTTGTTGAGCAAGGAGAGTGTTTAACTCTTTTGCTTCCTTCTTGAACTTTTTCAATTCAGTATTAAGACTTAGTTGTTCAATCTTGCTTTGCAATTCCTATATTTGGATGTCTCTAGCCTAAACATTAGTATCGTATTTAACTTTGAGGGCATCAAAACTATTCTGGACTTTAGTAATTTGTCCTTGCCATTACTCGACAATATTTTGTTTCTCAATTTCAAAACTCTGTTCCAAATGTACAATTTTGTCTTCTTTTTCTTTCAACGGTTGTTGTACTTCCGTGGCTTTATCCATTGTTGTTGAAGCATAGGCTCCTGTGAATTGAGTGAGCCTTCCCAACTCCTCTGTAGGAGTGGTCAAAGAGCCTTTCCATGTAACCTCAAAAGAAGCATTTCTAGGGACTAAAGCCTGGGAATGATCAATTTTTCTTTTCTTCCTCTCTCTTTTGACAACAACCTTGTGCTGAGGACTATAAAATATATCAAGAGAATAATTTCTTCAACCCTTAACACAACTTTGAATGTTGGGAAAATTGGTATAATTTCAATGTCTTCATCCCCTAAAGGTTTCTCAGAGGAATGTGTTGTTATCAGAGTTTGTTCAAGACTTTTGGAAGTGTCTTAAGATTTCTCTTGTAAGGGAGTCTTTAAAATTTGAGGTTCATCAACCTTCAGAGCCTGGTTATATTGATCCCATATTTCTTCAAGATTTGTATTAGGCATAAGACCTTTTGCCTAGGAAGAGGAAGAAGCACATGTTTCTCTTGATTGAAACACATTAGCAGTTTGTGTGGAACCAACAACGATGACATCATCTTGAACTGACCTTTCCTAAGGGATTCTTATTGAATCCATGGAAAAATTAACTAGCCTTGTGGCTCTATACTGAGTGAATTGAACCATCTCTTGTGAATTCAACTACTGTTCTTCCTGTCTCATAACCACTCAATAAGTAGAAGCTTTTTCAAATATATCATCAAATTTGTCTAGCTCGTGAGTAAACTACTTGATGCTCGATGTTGCGGTAACATTTCTGACAATTTTATGGGGATCATACTATCTGTTAGGAATGGTGGGGAAATTGAGCTCTTGAATAGCATTAATTTCAATCCTTGCATGTTTTAAATTGTCCCAAGAATATATACCACATGGAATAGGAAAAGAAGGCCACATTTTCTTATTTGATTCCCTTAAGACTTTTGAAATACCATTTCCTTGGTATGGTATGGTATTTCTAGGGAAAGAACCTTTTCAGAGACAAATAGAAGCAAAGCATGGGGATTAGCAAGACTACCAAAGACTCGAACATAGTTAAATAATTCTTCACCAAACCATTTTCCTATCTAGAGCAAGTTAATTTTGGCTTCTAGAGATACCTTAGGAGTTCTCTTGTCAAAGATGATTTGGTAAATAGGTAACATGACTCCATCAAAGATTTTATAAAAATGAGACGGATGCTTTGAATCCCAAAGAACATTGTGTTAGATGTGGATATGGGTTGGGTCTTCTAAAGTCCACTTCCACCCCATAGAGGTGAAGTTCATAGTGAAAAGCAGGGCATTCATTATGTAAGCACTCATGTAAAAGTGGGGAATTATGTTTTCTCAGACTTTACACTTATTTCTAAGAGCCAAGATATGAGAGGCTAGGTTATCTAAAGTATATTGCCTCACTAAAAGATATAAACCTCTAAAGTCCCATCAATCAGTGGTGTCCATTGATCGATAAACTTCTGTGCATTGGGGTAAACAAAGACTCTACACATCATAGCGGCTACTTAGCAATAGGGACCAACAAGGAAGTCAACTGCATACTTAATTCCTCTCACTTATGCGTATTTGCATCTCTCATCCATGCTCTAATAGGTTATGATGCATTGTCGTGTTCCTTCATGAATTTTTCCACAAACTGCTTGTTATATTTACATTGAGGCTCAGATAGATGGTTTATTACACTGAAATACTTACCCATAAATGATCCTATGATTATATGCTACATTTTCATGAACTTCCTTTCTACAATGTTGAAGCTGTCAACGACCCACCAAAACATGTCTTTATAAGGAATAGTTTTGGGTCAAGCCGCAATCCTATGCAAGAATGTATTGGCCAAATCACTGTAAGTAGTATTCAAGATCAGGGTAGAATCATCGGCTGTAATTTGTTCTTTATGTGACCCTGGGCCCTTCATCTTCAAAAAGTTTATAAGTAAATTCTCAAGAGGAACTTCCAAAATCTGGAGAGCAGACTGTGTCAGAAAATAATCCTGGCATGACAATGCTTTCAGTTGGAGTGGCAGATCGCTGCTTAGAAGTGGGTTTCTTCTTCCTTTTTCTAATTTAGACATTTAAACATTGTTATGATGGTTGGGACTAGTCTATAATAGAACACATGGGGATGATCGATAGCTTCTTCACATATAAGACTTAGTGCAAATAATGAATTTCACACAACAATCTTTGTCTTAAAAGAGAATTTTGATAGAATCAAATAGTAATGAATGAAAATGTTTATAACTTCAAAAACATTAAATTCACCTCTCAAACATTAAGTGTAGAAATGTGAATTCACGTGGGTTTATCAAAATCATCATATCAGTAGCTAAATATCAAAGGAATGAGTTGGAGGAATGTATTTAGAAGTTATGATAATAGTAACTTCTGATAAAGGGAATTTGGTTGAAGTAAAGGCTATTAGGAAGAGGTGGGAAGTGATATCAGGAGATTTATATCGAGGGTGGAATATCAAAGATTTAAGAAAAATATCCATGTGAAAGTCTTGATAAAAGTTGTAAATGGGAATATTGGGGGTCTCATGGTATCAGAGGGAATGATTATCAGAGGTAGTATATATCAGAGGAGGAAGGTATTAGAGCTAGGAGATACCGAAAGTGCTAAGTATCGTAAGCATCACACTTTGAAAGTTATGATATTACGAAGAGCTAATATGCCAAGTGGAAGTTGTGTAGCAGATGACACTTATAATATTCATTTTAAAAAGGGGTGCATGAATTATATAAACCTTTTGAGAAAATCCTTTTTGATAAATAAAGTAATCATCGGGAAACTTTTATCTGGAGAGACATTATCGTAACTTTCTTAAAAGGAAATTTATGGTATAATAAGGGTGGGTTGGAAACCTTTCAGTAATGCATTGGCTTTCTGAATAGGGGGGCTATTGGGATGTTGTTTTATTGTAACATTCTAAGGGTTTATCCTTTGATAAATGAGTTTCGATGAGGGAAACTTTTAAGACTAAGAAATTTTATAACAAACTTTAAAATGTCCTATCTTTATTGAAAATTAAAGAATTTTATTAGAATAAAATAAATAGGGGGTTTTTGATTACTAAAATAGTACCTCATCCATCTTCACCTGTTACTTCGGGACTTCCCTCTTCTCTTCCTCTGTCTCAGACACAATTGCAAACCATATATCTTGGAACCAGTGGTGAACCTCTTCCAGCTGGTCTTGTGAGTATCGAAGAGATCCCACAAGAAGAACCTAATCCCTCTACTCCTATTCATTAGAGTGGACTGGTTTTTTATCAAGCTCATCCTCTTCCTCCTCCTCAAACTCTAACAAAAACTTCTTTACTTGATTCTTCCCCCTCACCAATGAGTTTCTTGCAGAAATCTTCTTTGGGATAGTTAACCATGATTGAATCCACTATGGTTTCTGAGCTTGTTTCTACCCAGATGCATGACACAACTAGTGTTTCTTCTTCATCCATGTTTGCGACATCACCAGAGGCACATATGTATGGTGTCCCATCCATCCCACCTAGTTATTATTCATTATATGGTACCTTATCTAGTGTGGCATCTAGGCCATGGACCTCTCCCTTGTTACCTATTTATGGAGTTCCATCCAACACTTCGTTGATGAGCACTATACAAACTTCTCCTTCACCTCCACCTACACCTATAGTTGAACAACAAGTTGGCCCTTATCTTGGTGTGCTTGGTTACATTCAAAAGCCTAAATCTCATAATGTTTAGTACTCTATGCAAGGGGGGTAGTTGCCTCCATCATCCCCTCCTCCCTTAGCAGGGGGGAAGCCTATTGTTGGTATACTAAAATCCTCCATATCCTAGAATGGATGCTAATTTTGGAAACCTACTTTTCCCATACAACCTAGTTCGATTGTGGATCCATTTTTGAATTATCAACCTGTGTCATCCAAATCTCAAATTCCTACTTATCAATATGTACCTCTACAAGCTCAAATTCATGTAATCCAACCTTTACAGGCTATAACTGTGACTCAATATTTTTCATCAGTATCTGGTACCCCCCATCTTCCACTTACTTAGCCTTTACAAGGTACCTTACAATCTTAACCACTTGGAAAAGGTAACCCTCAAATTCCAGTAGGACAAATTTCTTATAGTATGGCACAACCTCCGCCAAATCTACCTTATGTTACGATGTTTAAAAATCCCACGAGGCAATGGTATCAATCTTATTATGGTATTCCTCATGTGCCCTATCAGGGACAAAAAGTCTCAACCCAACCTCTTGAGCATTTGGAAGGTTATTCTGGAGCTAGACAATAGGTTATGCGTATGCTGCTTATCAGAATCCTCCTTATTATGGTGCCCAGGTTCCTCTTTATCGAAACCCTCCCTATCATGGAGTGAAAATACCTATTGCTCAGGGAATTGCCTCTTACCTAGGTTATCCTCTACCAAATTTTAATAGGCAGTTTCCATTTGTGACAACTCTAAAAATTCTTGATTTGACTTGGCTTACCAACAATCCTATTTCACATTCACCTTTGTGGTCGATTATTCCTACGAAGTTTCCTTATGATATCCCAATATCCCAAAATTCAATGGGAATCACGGAGAAGACCCATCAATGCATGTCATGACTTATCATATGTGGTGTTCGTTGAACTCCATTAATGATGATTCAATTTAATTATGCATTTTCCAATGTACTCTTACTAGAATGACAACTAAATGGTGTATTGAATTACTGAGAGATTCATTAAACAATTTCAATTCCATCGATACCACCTTCCTCACACATTTCTAGTTTCCCATCAGATACGAAATGGAACGGAACTTCTCACCAACTTCAAATGATATAATTCCACTCACATCTCTAATTATATTCAAGAGTGGAGACATCCCAATCGATTGGTTAATAATTGTTAATGGAATAGTTTACTAAGTCTCTGTTGGCCCCTATAACTGAAGACATGGCTAAGGGTGGAGTTGTAACTAAAGAGAAAGTAATTTCTCATGCCCAGTACTTGGATCTGGTTTATATCCAATCTAGCACAGTTTATGACAACAAAAAAATGCTCTACAACCTTTGGACATTGTTACTCAAGCTCTTGGTAAAGAATATCATGTTGTTGATGGCATGATTGGATTTTGTAGTTCGTAGTCAATGAGTAAACCATCTAGTACTATTCTCACCGCAACTAGCCAAAGCCCTCCATCAAATCCTCCTATGGCTTCTACTTCTAATATCAATGTCGTTCATTCTGATAGAGGTAAATATCAATAACAACCAGGAACTAGGAAGAAAGGAAAAGGTGAGAAGAAGAAAGATTCTCCTCCGTAAGATAAACAAAATAATCAATATTCTAATGAGGAATAGAAACCTCATTAACTATGCTTGATTTGTAATGAGGAACACTTCACTCGTGAGTGTCCCTCCTAGGAAAAAGTGAACCAATTTCTCAAATCTTCTACTTCTCCCACCATGTTGATAGACCTGTTTCCAAATTAGGAGACTCATTGGGTTTCTCAGGACCCTACATCCTCTAACTCGGTTTTGATGCTTTCTTCCACTAAATCAAAAAATGATATTATGGTGGCTAGCTGTAATAAAAACTATGGTAATGTGAATCCCCTGAATGGTCATGCTACTGATAAAACTACAAATTCGGATGCATCTCCATTGGATCCTTCTCCTCTTATGATTCCTATGGAATTGACTATTAAGCCTCAAAAGGGCATTATCCATAAATATAAATTCAACCCTTGCACAAGAGTTGCTCAAAATTATAGCGTAGTTGAGGACTTAGCTTGGTCTCCATCAGCTATATCTACTTGTTGCAGCAATTACAACCACCCTCCAAAATTTTTCCTTAGCTTCATTTTGGAGCCTTCCTACCAACCATCCTTAGCAGCATGTATTGCATTATCAAGTACATGATCTTTGTTGGATTTCTAGCAACATGCCAGCCTATGCATGATAGCTTGCTTCAATCCCCTCATAGGTTGCATCCCCAGACATGAACTAGCTGTTGGTTGAGCAGCTCCCTCAGGAATTGCGCAATTCTAGAGGGGAACTAGTCTTCCCTATTGAAAATGTACAAATCTGACTGGCAGTCTATTGGGCTCAAAAATTGCACAATTCTTTCAGATAGCCTTCCCAGTGAAAACTACATAATCTAGCCCAACAAGACAGCTTAGCCTAGAAATTTCTCAATTCTTGGCAGTAGTTAGCTGCTCCTCCCAGAAATTGCATAATCCCTCTGGACAACCAATCCAACTTCCTCCTAGAAATTGTCTAAAAAATTTCCCTTAGTTAAGCAGGTTGTTTCATGTGCCTTTAGGTTGACCAGTTCCGCCCGGGACTGAGAAAACTTCACTTGCATGCATTGGCTGCATTTTCCTGAAATAAAGAAAAACACAACATGCAAAAACCATCCCTAGATTTGAGGGAGCTATTTTTAGTAGCTTGAGGTTACATGCAAAGATCATTTTAGAAATTTTCCTCCAAGTGTTGCTTTTTACTAGATTTGTGGAATGCGCATCATGAGCCTCAAAATTATTTACTCAATTCTTCAGAGCTCATTCTTCACATCGATCTTGGAGCTCTGACATCCCACAACACATCCAAGAGTCTTTGACACATCTAGCTCAACTATTTCTGGGTAAGTCCGCTTTACTTGTCTTTTGCAACATTTTTGTCGCTTTTTATGTTTTAGTTTCTATTAGTGTTGTCTGCTTGATTTTTGTGAATTCTTGCTGTCATTTGCATGCATGTTAGCTTGTACAAGCACCGTTTTAGTTTTCATTAGCATCTTACTGTTGTCCCATGCATGACATTGTTTTGCACAAACCATCACTGATTCGGCGACTCATTTCACACACATGCATGTTGTTCCATTTTATGAATCTTGCATTCATTGTTTGCATGTATGATCATTCACTCCTACTTACTCTCAATATCACCATGCATTCACATCTTCATTTTCTTCCAGTTGCCTGTCAGAGGGCTTGGCCAACCTTGGCCCAGACTCTACCTCACCAAGACAACATTGCACAATTCTGAGAGGGAAGGCACTTCCTTCCTCCTAGAAAATGCACACTTATGGCCAGTGAATGTCCTCTACTCTTGCCTTACACAATTTTGAGAGTTAGTGACTATTGGCCCATAAAATTGTGCAATGCAGACCGTAGGGCTGCATCACGTGCCAGCTAAAATTGCGCATTACGCAATCTTAGCATCCAAGAGACTAGTCTAGATTGCGCACTGCATAATTCCAGCAATCAATCAGCCTCTCGACAATTTGGAATACCTTTTTGCATAGTTTCAGCAGTCAGTCTCCTGGCCTCCTAGTGAATATTGTGCAATCTTTGCCAGTCAGTCCCCAGGCATGTTGCATGTCATCCCTCAATTTTTCTTTGGTTTTAACTGACAGATTTCTTGCCATGCATGTTTCTATGTCTCCAGATATAGCAAGTTTTCATCCATCTCTCAACAGTTCAGGATCAATGGCCTCCAAGAGAGCAGGATCAAAGGACACTGATGGAAGTGCAACTAGAGCAGCAGTTGAGCGAGTGTCTACGAGTTTTCCGATCTATGAAGACACCAAGCTGATCATAGACAAATAAATCAAGTTGAAATGGAAAGAGGTCAATGATGCATTCTAAGGCACATTTGGGGAAGATCTCGAAGACTGCCAAGTCTATGTGAACATTCACAACTTTGGATTGTACTGGATTCCATGCAAGTATCTCGCATTCTAATGCATGGACATGATACATTCGATCGTCTTGCACACTAATCCTGAGACAATGACATTGAGTAGTGTTAGTGGGATAGAGATTTAAACCTTCAGGGTAGAGTATTATCAACAGATGTACCATTTGTCGAAGCTAGTGATCACTGTGGAGGCAACCTTTATTATACACAGCAGCAATGCCAACTCCAAGGGTATCTTGAAGAACTAGGTAAAGGAGCTAGCCAAATTTAGGATGAAACCCAACCAGATTTACAAGACGAAGATACTACAGAAGGCATATCAGTACTTCTTCATCTTTGCATGTCACTTATATGGCTAATAGAGCACAGAGACCTTCCGATAGAGTTGGGTGATCGTGTTGGACCAACTAGCCAATGAAGGCAAAGCATGCAACTAGTCTGACATGCTAGCTCACAGGTTGAAGGAACAGGTAAGAGGAGCTCGAAAGCCACCCAAAGGTCAGTAAGAAGAAATCTACTATATGCTTACATCTTGGATGCAATATGTGCCCGTTAGGAGTTCCCGGGCATGAAGTGGGCATGGACATCGTCGAAACCTCTGTCAATACTTATTGTAAACTATTTTCCGAATGCATATTTAGAGGATTTATCACACAGCTTTCAGATCATTTTGTCACCCTAGTGTACAAGATGATATTTGAGCAGATCCACCTTGCATCTCGAAGACAAAAATGGAGGCACTAATCGACATAGTAGATTGGTATGCCTCAACATCCTACACATTCATACAGATGTACATTGCAAAAAAGACTCTACATGTTTTGCCGAAGTTTTCCATGGACAAGCTCGTCCTACAAGAAGTATCATGCCACATCTCTGCAGGATCGTTAGCTAGGCTACACAGGAAGAAGAATCCACCTTTTCCCACTCTTCCATTGCGGATCGGGTTGTACGAGATACAAAACCTCGAGCATGATGATGTTGAAATAGAGGAGACCAAGAAATATCCTTTCGACGTCTGAAGCTTCAATCTGTATGAAACACATTGTATTGTGAAAGATCACTGTGCGAGAGTACAATTTCAGTGGATACACGGGGCATGTCATTGGGAAGAGGAACACCCATGTAGATATTGTTGCAACTTGCATCGTTGTGGAATTGTTAGCGAAGCAGCATCTAGGAGAGCACTAGCAACAACACAATAGAGGTAAACATATTGACATGCGACAAAGGTAAGAGAAATATTGTTGACAGCACAGAGGAAGAACAAAGTTGCAAGTTCAGAGAAGATCCACTTGTGCAGAAAGTAGCTTTGGCAACAGAGGTGAAGAGGCAACAACACAACAGGAGGACTGCCCAAAGGCAGAGAGAAAAATAGACGATGGAGGAAATAGTGAAGGAGTTGCATGAGTTCAAGGAGCAACTCCAGAAGGAACAAAAGCTACGCAGACAAGAGAAGGAAGCACAACAAAAATAGGTAGAAAAGGGGGCACAACATGTACATATCAATGAAACTGCACCCATACAAGTAGTAGACTCATCCGAACAACTGGCACCAAACAGACAGGGTGAGTAGTTGTAGGAGCAGGGCTTCGCTCAACAGATTGAACAAGCACTTGAGCAGCTCGATATGGATATGGAGTAGAAAGAGTTAGAGAAAGACATTGAACTCATACCTTACCACCAAGAGGTCGATCCATCAGCATCACTGGATCTGGAAGAATAACAAGTCCCAGGCGACCAAGGAGATACTGAGATCCTTGGAGATAATCCAAAAGGAGAGATGCACAACATATCATTCAACAAGTTGTAGCATAGAGTTGTGAAATCACGCAGAGTGTCTACTCCGGATGACCACAAATCTCCTATGTAGTTTGAAGAATGAGTGATCGTGTCTGATGTGCACAATCATCTAGTAGGATTGGATGATGCTACCAGAGCATATGCCAAAGCCACTAGCTATAGTGTTTGCTTCCTGATAGCAGAGAATGAGAGAATGTTTAAGGAGTTATAGACAACCAAGCATGGAGGAGAAATGGTTACATCATCCTCCTGAGCAAAGTTGAAGAAGGCGATACCGGATGAAGTATCGTCCCTTGAGATGGTCATGCGGGTGTTGTATTCCAATTTTGGTATCGTACATAAGGCAGTTGTCCGTCTCAATGGTTGGCAACAGAAATGTGCTAGGAGAGCACATATCTTGTCAAACGTGCATACTGTTGTTGACTACATGCAAACATGGACAATGAGATACAAGGGAGCCCCATTACACTTTCCTGAGAAGATGAAGCCTAGAGTGATTGAGCTAAAAGCACACATCCAACGTCAAATCCTGAACTATGAATATCTCCCGCAGCTCATCACTAGTTTGCAGGATTCCCATGCATGAGTATTTAGGAGTATGGATGTTGTTTTTCACGCACATGCGATCCCATATATTGGGACACTCTCTAAGGCAAAGGCAAAGGCACAAGCCCAATTGGAGCTTGACTCGTCCTTTGACGAGTATATACGCATAGCCACTAGTGCATATCTGGTGATTAGTGCAGGCACCATGCTTTAGTATGTCACTGGTGTAGCCGTACTCAAGAAAATGATGCACATGTTATTAGACTATTTGGACAAAGGAGCTAGAGTAGTGTACCCGAATGTAATGGAGGCAAGATTTTGTTTCCAGAAAGATGTCACCACAGAATACATGAACACCATCGCAAACTACCAAGCTTGGCATCAGTTCGCCACCATTGACCATCGTGAGTATGTCGAAGAGATGGTCTTCCCATAGTTGTCTGAATCATAGTGATGTCTTACATGGCTTGCTCAAGCCTATTTTATCTCGCATGGGTACATGTGCATATTGTATGTAACGTCTTGTCAAGTGGAAGTTTAAGTGTCGATAGTTGGGTGTAATAGTCATAGATTAGGTGAAGATTCATGAGGGTAGATGAGTCACAAAGGGGAATGTCAAGGGCCACCCCACCCATTACTATTTATAGTCCCTCATAGCTCATTGTAGAGGATTTTGGTGAGCCAAGCATCTGATAGGAGTATGTTAGAGCAAGCTTTGGAGAGTATTGTAACAAGCCTTGGCTTCTCCACTGTGCATAGCTAGTCTATCTCTTTAGAGGAGCAGGTGGCAGTGACTGTAATGCCCGACTGTCAGAACTTGTAGTTGGTCATGGTTGTATTGTATTACTGGAACTTTCACTTCTTAATATAACAGATCCAACATGTTTCATGCATATGTCATATTGTATTTCATCTATCTTGTTTACTCTAAATGATATATGTATATATTTTCTTACGCATGTGTGTATAGATTCTTTTTGTACATGTATGTATGAATCTTACTAAAATGTGTTATTGGTTTAACCATCACTTTGGATTGCTAGATTACTTTCCTTCCAGTTTGTGATGCATCTTTGCTGATGTGTTCCCTTCTTAAGTCCAAGCTTTCACAGGTTTCCAAGGGGAACACTCACCTTACCCTTCATGTGTTAGAATCGTTCATGCACCTTCCTTGACTTGTTGCATATGTCACACCCTTGCTACCAACAGGGACATCTTACCTACCTCTACACGCAACCGTGGTCAACACGATACCATACGTCCCACTACTGGGACTCTTTATACCAAACAATTTGAGTTCTAGTTGGGACATCTTACCAGGGAGATCCCTTGACATATTGGCAGGTCCAACACCATCAACATTTCTGGTGCTAGAATGAGGGACATATGACAAGTTGTGTCCTCTCATCCTATTTTGAACATTTGCACATCTATCATGGATTCTGTCAGACTCATCCCTCCACTATGTCTTTCGCACGCCGACCCTCTCAACATCACAAGGGAGTTTTTTGATCTCTTGTCTGAATTCAAGTATGATGGTGAAGGCAAAGTAGCCTGGCTTGAGTACTTAGAAGACTTCTATGTATTCCTTGAGAATGCAGACGAGTTCTATGTTGAAGAGGTCAACCTACTTCTTTCATACACGCTTCATGAATCCCCACAATAGTGGTTCTGTAGTCCTCCTCATGGCAACATGCACTCACTTGACCAGTTCTATGAACTCAATGAATCTACTTTCCATCATTCTTATCCAGAACCTCTTGACCAAAAAATGTTACAACAACGGAAGGCCCCACATGAATCGCCTATGGAACTTTGGGAATGCTTCCATGTGTTATACTTTCAAGCTCTGAAAAGTTAGATGAAATTTCCATATATTTGGGACATATTTGAATACTATCCTAACAAATCAGTCAAACCTAGGAAGAAGTTCAAGCCCAAGCCCCACTCATCATACTTCAGTGATGGAGATGCGCAATCACAAACAAACACGGTTGCTGTTACAGATGATTATCCATTGTCCCCTCATCAAACAATTCCATCACTGCACTGTGATGTGGGAGAACATGCACACACATTCGTTCTACTGTCACATCCTTCCGACATCACTTCTCTCAATTTTCGTGCAAATTTGGTTGCGAAGCCCATGGGTTGTCACATGACTATTTTACCTCAACCTCCATCTTCGTGTTCTGTTGATCCTCCGAATTACACTATATTTTGTTCTTTCATTCCAAACTCTACACTTGTTGTGAACGAGGATCAGGCTATCGATGGAGTTGGTGTTGTAAAACCAACCTGTATTGTCATTCATGAAGTATGATTGGGAGCTTGACCATCAATCCTCGGCAAAGAATGACTCCCTTCAGTCTGAGCCTCCTCCGTTTTTTCCTAACATCTTTGGTGATTCTATCATCCATGATTTCACATGTGTATCTCCGTCTACGGATGCACTCATTATTGATAATTACTAGAACACACGGATTTCATTCCATCATCCGACAACGAAGAGGATAAATTATTCACTGAAAATCCACTTGATTTTTCAATTACCTTTTCTAGAAATATAAAGGGTGAATATTTTCACTTCCCATCTACCCCTCTATTTGATTCATTAGATCATGAGGATGTCGATGGAATCATTGATTTTTTTGATCGTAGATGTCATGATCTATTTACTCCCGTATTCTATCACGATGACAATTCTATCACAATTGATTTTTTGAAGCCACCTGTTTATGATGATCTATCTGTCGATGAAGTCGAAACCCCACAGACTGTCAAGGCACTTCAGCCCGAGCTAATGGTTATGTCAAGCTCTCACTGTCTTGAGGTCAATTTCACATCCGATCAGGAAATTTTTGAAACATCTGAGGCTCCTCATAACTCAGCTATATGCATTGAAGGTAAATCTCACACACAAATTATGCTTCCTCCTCTCGAACTACACGATCACGTCGCTCATCCATTGGAGGAATCTTACATAGCAAGCATGCATGCATGACGCAAGTTGTCTTTGTTTCTTTCATTTGCTTGCATGTCACAGTCAAGAGTATACATGTCATTAACAACTGAACGCAGTGTCGTACGACACTATTATAAGTCCACAGATTGCATGTCATGTAATTTCACTCACTTATGTTTTGTGGACACATTTAAACTTGGAGTGTGTTTGTCTTCATTTTTATATCTTTCATGTTTGATGTTTCGCACATCTATGTTGTTTGCAAACCATGCCTTCACCAACATAGTTTGACCAATGTGTCGATGGATGTATTAGAAGTATCACTTCACGTGATCAGGCCCATGCGCCATCATCTTAGGAGTAGGAGTAGTGTTTGCATTTGGTTTGTTTGCTTGCATGTATGTTTGCTTCTTACCTTGCATGTATGTTTGCTTCTTACCATGCATGTTTGTTTTCTTGCATGCTTATTTGCTTACTTTCTTTTCTTCTGCATTTACTTCTTCTTTCACTTTGTTTTTTTCCGGTTTTCTTGCAAACATTTGTAGGTTAGTTTCACATGAAATTGTGTGCGACTCTTGAAATAATTTGGGTAAAGTACAAGAGGACCTGTGTAGTTACCAATACTTGGTTATCTGTCATCCTACCTATGTATGAAGAACTTGTTATATTTAGTCCATGATACGTCGATGGAAAATACGTATTGTTCGAAGTGAACCTTGGTGAAAACACAACGCTTGTGCGCTAACTAGTGTCACATACTCTAGTCTGTTGTTTTTCAGTTAATCCTTGTCAGCTCACTCAAGTAGAGTAAGGTGAGGGAGAAAACCTTAACAAGCATGTCAAAGGTATATAAACTACTTCTTTGAAGGAACAACCTCTTCTTCTCTCAATAAGTCAAGATGCCTCTTCTGCCTCTGAAATGATTAAGTGCTATGCACAGTTATGAAAACGAAAAATGAAGAAATGAAAAGTGAAAATTTTTGAAACAAATGAAAAATGAATAAGGTGAAAGAAGAGAAAGGCTTCCTACAAAGATAGGTGATTCAAGTAACTCTGCTGGGGTACTGACCAGGCTCACTGGCAGCAGAGCGATGCTTGTTTTCCTACGTGACTCTACCGGGGTACTGTCCCAGCCTACTAGCAGCGGAGAAACACCAAAGATGAAATTAAAACTCTGACGACTATACTAATTTTGCACCAATATACCCCTCATCCCCAATCGAAACAAATTTGTTGACTTGGATTGGAATGTGTGTTGATTGACTAAGAGCTTGGCAGATGCTACATCTTATAATCAAGCAAGTGTGGAAACCAAGACAAACAGAGAGCTGAACAATACCTCCGGAGGTGTTAGACTTGCTCTTCATGAACAAGGTCCATTCAGAGAGCTCAAGTTCTACCAGTGTGTCGCCAAGTTTTGTAGCGGCTACAACCACCCTCCAAAATTTTGCCTTAGCTTCATTTTGAAGCCTCCCTACCAACCATCCTCAGCGGCATCTCTTGCATTGTCAAGTACATGAGCTTCATTGGTTTTCTAGCAGCATTCCAACCTGTGCATGATAGCTTGCTTCACTCCCCTCACAGGATGCTTCCTCGGACTTGGTCCAACTTCTAGATGAGCAATTGCCTCAGGAATGTGCAATTCTAGAGGGGAACCAGTCTTCCCTCCAGAAATTATGCAAATCCAACTGGCACCCTACTGAGCTTAGAAACTACGCAATCCTGTCAGATAGTCTTCCCAATGAAAACTACGCAATCTGGCCCAGTAGGACAGCTCAACCCAAAAATTCTGTAATTCTGGGAAATAGTCAACTGATCCTCTTAGAAATTGCACAACAAATTTCCCTCAGTCAAGCAAGTTGTTGCATCTGCCTTCAGGTTGACCACTTCCACCGAGGACAAAGAAAACTTGACTTGCATGAATGGGCTACTTTTTCCTGAAATAGAAAAAAGAAACATGCAAAAGATATCCCTAGATTTTAGGGAGCTATTTTTAACAGATGGATGTTACAAGCAAAGATCATTTTAGAAACTTTCCTCCAAGTGTCGCTTTCTCCTATATTTGTGGCATGCATGTCATGAGCTTCAAAATTATTTATTCGATGCTTTAGAGCTCATTCTTTACGTTGATCTTGGAGCTTTGACATCCCACTGCACATCCAGCAGTCTTCGACACATACAACTCAGCTATTTCCGGGTAAGTCCGCTTTACTTGTCTTTGCAACATTTCTATCACTTTTTGTGTTTGGCTTGTGTGAGTGCTATGTGCCTGATTTCTGTGAACGCTTGCTATCATTTGCATGCATGTTAGCTTGTACAAGCACCGTTTCAGTTTTTGTTAGCATCTTCCTGTTGTCGCATGCATGACACTATTTTACACGAACGATCGTTGATTCAGTGACTTGTTTCACACTATCACATGCATGTTGTTCCGTTTTTTCAATATTTCATTCACTATTAGCATGCATGACCATTCACTCCTGCTTACACTCAATATCACCATGCATTCACATCTTCATTTTCTTTCAGTTGACCCTCAGCAGGCCTGGGAAACCTTGGCCCAAACTCTGCCTCACCAAGGCAACATTGCATAATTTTGAGAGGGAAGGCTCTGCCTTCCTCCTAGAAAATGTGCAATTCAGGCTAGTGACTATCCTCCAGTATTTTCGTGCGCAATTCTGAGAAGCAGTGACTGCTAACCTAGAAAATTGCACAATGCAGTCCCTAAGCCTGCATCACTTGCTAGCTGAAATTATGCATTGCACAATCTCAGCACCCAGCAGGCCAGTCTATATTGCACATTGCATAATTCCAATAGTCAACTAGCCTCTTGACAGTCTGGACTACCTTTTGCACAATTTCGATAGACAGTCTCGTAGCCTACCAGTGAAAATCGCGCATTCCTTGCCAGTCAATCCCCAGGTATGTTTCATGTTATCCCTCAAGTTTTCTTTAAACTGAAATATTTCTTGCCATGCATGTCCCCATGTCTCCAGATATAAGAGTTGTTCATCCATCTCTCAATAGTTTAGGATCAATGGCCTCCAAGTGAGCAAGATCAAAGGACACCGACGAAAGCACAACTAGAGAAGTAGTTGAGCGAGTATCTACAAGTTTGCCGATCTATAAAGACAACAAGCTAATCGTAGATAAAGACATCAATACGAAATGGAAAGAGGTCAATGATTCATTCTCAGGCACATTTGGGGAAGATTTCAAAGACCACCAAGTCTATGTGAACATTCACAAGTTCGGCTTATACCAGATTGCATGCAGGTATCCTGCATTCCCATGCGCAAACATGATACATTGGATCATTTGACGCACTGATCCCAAGACAATGACATTGATTAGTGTCAGTAAGATGGATATTTTTTCCTTCAAGGCATAGGATTATCAGCAGATGTACCATTTTTCGAAGCCAGTTATCACCATGGAGACACCCTTCAACATACCCAACAACAATGCCATTTCCAGGAATATCTTGAAGAACTAGGTAAAGGAGCCAGCCAAATTCATGATGACAACCAACCATATTTACAAGACGAAGATATTGTGAAAGGCATGTCAGTATGTGGTCATCTTTGCATATCGCTTGTATGGCCAACAGAGCATGGAGACCTTCCTATAGAATTGGGTGATCGCGTTAGACCAACTAGCCAGTGAAGTCAAAGCATACAACTAGTCCGACATGTGGTCTCACAGGCTAAAAAAATAGGTAACAGGAGCTTGGCATCCACCCAAAGGCCAGCAAGCAGAAATCTACATGTCCACTTACATCTTCGATGAAATTTGTGCCTGCCAAGAGTTCTCAGGCTTGAAGTGGGCATGGAAATTGGTAGAAACCTCTGTCAATATTTATTGTAAACTATTTTCTAAATGCACCTTCACAAGATTTATCACACAGCTTCCAGATAATTTTGTCACCCCGGTGTACAAGATGATATTTGAGCAAGATCCACCTTGCATGTCGAAGACAACAATGGAGACACTAATCCCCATAGCGAATTGGTATGCCTCACTGTCTGGCACGTTCATGCAAATGTATAGCGTGGAGAAGCCTCGGCATGTTTTGCTGATGTTTTCCATGGAAAAGCTCGTCATGTAAGAAGTATCATACCCCATCTCAGCAGGACTTTTAGCTAGGATGCACCAGAAGAAGAAGGCACCTTGGACCACTCTTCAATTGTGGATCAGGTTGTATGGGATACGAAACCTCAAGCATGTGGATGTCAAAACAGAGGAGATCAAGAAATGTCCTTTTGATGTTTTAAGCTTCAATCTGTATGACCCGAATTGTATTCTAAAAGATCACTGCGCGAGAGTACAGTTTTAGTCCATCCATGGGGCATGTCATTGGGCGGAGGAAGACCCATGGAGATATTATTGCAACTTCTCCAGGCCCAATGCACCGGTTGGCATCGCTTTGGAATGGTTAGTGAAGTAGCATGAAGAAACATCTAGGATAGCACCAGCAGGAGCAACAATAGAGGTAAACATACAGGCACGCGACAAAGGCAAGAGAAATATTATCGATAGTGCGGAGGCAGAATAAAGATACAAGTTCAGAGTAGACCCACTTGTGCAGAAAGCATTTTTAGTAATAGATTTGAAGAGGCAACAGTGTAATAGGAGGGTCGCGCAAAGGCAGAAAGAAAAATAGAGGATGGAGGAAACACTGAAGGAGTTGCATGAGTTGAAGGAGAAAATCAGGAAGGAACAAGAGCTAGGCAGACAAGACAAGGAAGCACAACAAGAACAAGTATAGCAGGGGGCGCAAGATGTACAGAGAGATGAAACTGCCCCCTATAGGTAGTAGACTCATCCAAATAGTTGGCACTAAGCAGATAGGGTGAGTAGTCACAGGAGCAGGACTTCACTCAAGATATTGAACAAGCACTTGAGCAGATGGATATGGATATGGAGTAGCAAGAGTTAGAGCAAGACATCAACCTCATGCCTTACCACCAAGAGGTTGAACCACCAGCTTCACCGGATCCAGAAGTAGAGCAAGTCCCAAGTGACCAAGGAGATATTAAGATCCTTGGAGATAATCCGAAAGGAGAGATGCACAACATATCATTCTACGAGTCACATCATAGAGTTGTGCAATCACATAGAGTGTCTACTCCGAATCACAACACATCTCTTGTGTAGTTTGAAGAATGAGTGATCGTGTATGACATGTGCAAGAATCCAATAGCATTGGCCAATGCTACCAGACCATATGCCGAAGCCACTAACTCGAGTGTTCACTTATTGACAGCAGAGAATGAGCGAATGGCTAAGGAGTAACATATGCCAATAAGGCAGGAGAACTGGTTACAACATCCACCTGATCAAAGTTGAAGAAGGTGATACAGGATGAAGTATTGTCCCTTGAGACAATCATGCGAGCGTTGTATTCCAAGTTTGGTACCGTGCATAAGGCAGTTGTCCATCTCAATGGTTGTCATCAGTGATGTGCTAAGAGAGCACAAATCTTGTCAAATGTGCATATTGTTGTTGAATACATGCAAACATCAACAATGAGATACAAGGGAGCCCCATCACACTCGCCCAAGATGATGAAGCCCATGTACGGGTATTTAGGCTTATGCATGGGTATTCAGGAGTATGGATGTTTTTGTGCATGCACATGCGATCCCATCTATTGGGACACTTGCCAAGGCAAAGACGAAGGCACAAGCCCGACAGGGGCTTGACTGATACTTTGATGAGTTGATGTGCATAGCCACCAGTGCAGACTTGGTGATCAGTGCAGACACCATGCATCATTATCTCATTAGTCTAGCCGCACTCAAGAAAATGATGCGCATGTTGTTAGACGAGTTGGAAAGAAGAGCTAGAGTAGTGTATGTAGATCCAAAGGAGGCAAGAGTTTGTTTCGAGAAAGATGTCACCACAAAGTACACGAACACCATCGCAGACTACCAAGCTTGGAATCAGTTCGTCACCATCAACCATCATGAGGATGTTGAAGGGCTGGTGTTCCCACAATTTTCTAAATCATAGTGATGTCTTACATTACATGGTCAAGTCTATTTTGTCTCACATGGGTACATGTGTAGATTGTATGTAATGTCTTGTCAAGTGGAAGTTCAAGTGTTGATAGTTGGGTGTAACAGTCATAGAGTAGATGAAGAGTCATGAAGGTAGATGAACAACCACAAAGGGGAATGTCAAGGGCCACCCCACCCTTTGCTATATATAGTCCCTCATAACTCATTATAGAGGCCTTTGTTTAGCCAATATTGTGATAGGAGTATCTTAGAGAAAGCTTGGAGAGTATTATAATGAGCATTGGCTTCTCCACTGTGCAGAGCTAATATATCTCTTTGGAGGATCAGGCGACAGTGACTGTAATGTTTCGCTATCAGAACTGGTGGTTGGCCATTGTTGTATTGTATTACTGGAACTTTCACTTCTTAATATAACAAAGCCAGCATGTTTCATGCATATGTCGTATTGTATTTCATCTATCTTGTTTACTCTAAATGATATATGTATATGTTTTCTTACACATGTGTGTATAGACTCTTTCAATATATGTATGTATGAATCTTTACCGAAATGTGTTGTTGGTTTAACCATCACTTTGGATTGCTAGCTTAGTTTCCTTCCAATTTGTGATGCATCTTTGCTCCTATGTTCCCCTCTTAACTCCATGCTTTCATAGGTTTCCAAGGGGCACACTCACCTCACCCTCCGTGTGTTAGAACTGTTCATGCACCTTCCTTGACTTGCTGCATATGTCACACCCTTGCTACCAGCAGGGACATATTACTTTCCTCTGCATGCAACTGCGGTCAAGGCGATACCGTACGACCCACTGCTGGGACTCCTACACCAAATGGTCTGAGGTCTAGTTGGGACTTCTTACCAGGGAGATCACCTGACATGTTGGTGGGTCTAGCACTGTCAATACTACTCTTGAGGTGTTGGAAAATTGTCCCACAAAGAAAAGTCTTTACTTTCTGTGATTGGGTGCATTGATCCTTCAGATTCCAACTTAGGCATTTTCAATCATGAGAACTATACACCTAGACTTCTAGCTCAATTAGCATTTATGATCTAGGTTATCATCCACCATAATTACATTCATCATTTTATTGTGGATGAGGGAGCTTTTTCCAACATCATGTCTGTGTCTTGCTGGAAGGCCATTGGTTCTCCTCAATTGAATCAGTCGCCCACCACCTTGAAATATTTTGACGGAAGAACCTATAAATGTTATGGGATTTTGAATTCCTTATGAGTAGAATTGGGAGGTAAATTCATATCCATAGAAGTTGAATTTATTGATGGACCACTCGATTATAATATTCTATTAGGCCGCACCTGGGTTTACACCATGGCTGTTGTCATGTCGACTTATTTTCATGTGATCATCTTTCCTCATAAAGAAGGCATAGTGCTTATCAATGAACTCACGTTTTTCACCTCCAATTATCTAGTTACTGGAGGTGTCCCTCTCATAGGGGAAACTCTTCTCCTATACCAATATGTTGGGGGTTAGATTTCTTAAGGATTCCTCTCTCATGGGAACCTTTTCGCTTCCTCCTCCTTCACTTCCTGACATCTCCTCTTCGATTTCCTATATCAATATGAAATCCTCTTCTACTATTCCAACTGATCCTTGGGTATTACCATATTAAACTAACATAAATAGCTTTGGAAACCGTATGTCACTTAATGCCATCGAGCTTGATTATGAAGGCATTCATCTAGCTTGTGTGACTCAGTTTGATTTATTCTCTTTGATTAATTTCGTTGATCGCTCATTAGATTGTGGCACGTCTTCTGGTCATTTCTCTTGTGAATTACCTACTGATGAGATCATGATGCCAAACGATGCATCGTGGGATGATCATCACCATCGTTCCTCCTTATCGGATCCCATCAACGATAATCCTTATGCCCTTTATCAACCCAATATCATCGAGGTCTCTAGAAATTCTATTTCCATTCATGAAGTCAATTCATAGAAGAACCTATGGAATATCAAAGAGACTATCCCTCTCGATATCTCGATTAAACATGACATTGTCAAGAATTTACATATCAACGCGTATTTCTCTCTTGATTAGATTAACACTTATGAATCTATATTTCAAAAGTTTTGAGATGTATTATCCTAGTCTCATGAAGAAATGCCATGGATTGATCCAAACATTGTGGTTCATGAAATAAAAATGTATCCCGATGTTAAACCAGTCTAGAAGTGCCTTCATCCAGTACATCCGAAGAAGGTTGTTGTGATTAAATATGAGGTTGAAAAACTTCTACGCACTGGTTTTTTCCATCCACTTCCTTTGACTGATTGGGTGTAAAATATTATTCCTTTCATGAAGAAACAAGGAAAAATTTGTGCATGTGTTGATTATCAAGAAATAAATCATGCTTGTCAGAAGGATAATTTTCCCACCGTGTTCATCAAACAAATTGTTGATGACTCTACTGGTTGCGAAATCTATTCATTGGTGGATGAATTTTCTAGCTATAATTATATCAACATTCTCCCAACGAATCAACCTAAAACTGCATATATTCGTCTCTTGGGCATGTTTGCATAATGGAAACTCCCTTTTTGGTTGAAGAATGTTGGGGATACATTTCAAAGGGCGATGAATTATGCCTTTCAAGATAACAAACCAGGGAAAATTTTAAGAACCAGCCTAAATTTATATGTATAATAAATGGGTGAATCCCCATGATACATAGAAAAAATGTGAGGCGATTTTATCACTAATATATATATATATATATATATATATATAGATATGTATGTATGTATGTATATATGTATATATATGTATGTATGTATGTATGTATGTATATATATATATATATATATATATATATATATATATATATATATATATATATATATATATATATATGTTTCGGAGAATCTCTCACCACATTATATTATCTTGTAAAGTCATGGCGAATCTTTCACCGAATTATAAAATCTTGTAAGATCTTGGAAAATCTTTCACTGAATAATAAAACATTGTGAAGTCTTGGCAAAAGTTTTGTTAAAGTATGAAACCATATATGATAATAATAAAACATATTCATTAAAATGTAATATACTAAAATACATGTTTGGAAAAAAGAAACATAATTTTCACTTCCTACAAACAATGTTGCAAATTTTAGTGGCCATGTTTGTCATGGTAGGAGACAATAATGCTTTCTCTACCACTTTTGTCAAGCTACTACATTTTCCAAGCTATCAAATTTCTTTCTTATTCCATAGACTCCAACCGCGAGATAATAAAAAAAACATATCAAGTTTGTTTACCCCAACACACCAACAAGTAGCAAGCCCCAACTATATAATATAATGAAGTAGTGGGTATCCCAAAGGCCTGAAGAGGATCTAATGGAAAGAAGTGATCATTTTCAGAAGCCTTCCAATCAATATATAAATATATAAATGTAGATTCATTATTATTTTAATTGGAAATCTTTAATTAAATAATAAAATTTAATTACGTCTCTCCCAATCTAAATTTCTTATTAGCACAATTCACTACCTTCATACCATTTTTAACAACGTTGTAACATGTGGATTAATTTCCTTTTTGGTGCATAATATCCGCCTTTTAGGACAATCAACCCTTACAGATCATTACGACAAACTAAGAATAGCAGAGAAGATGAAAGACAAACTAAGAATAGCAGAGAAGATGAAAGGTTGTACAAACCAACATATTTTTCAAACAATTAATACAAGATCAATGCCACAACCTTTTCATGAAGATATCATATTGAGAATGTTTGAAAAATGGTGGGAAATCTGGGCAGCGACTATCTCTCTTCTGTGACAGTGATGCAAAAAGAATTAAGATTTCATTGTTTTGATTTTTTTTTTTGTTAAATCAGAGAAACCAATATTAATGGAGATATCGGTATTTTTTAATAAATTTTGTGAACTGACTAAATGTAGCTTTAACCATTCACCTTAGGATTTTTTTTACAATATAATTTCCTAAGTCTATTTAATATCTTCATTATCATAAAAACCAACCTATATCCATCTTAACTCCACATCTACCACTCTTAGAGGGATGAAATCTATTTATCCCTCCCGACACTTGGTAGACCCAGAATTAAGATGGATATAAGCTGATAGAATTTCCCCTTTAAATAGTCTATGCTCACATGAATACCATCGTATTACCATGGGTCAATAGCATGGGTTATCATAAACCTGGAGCTTAAAAACTACTATTAGTAATTTATAAAAATTAATAAAATTAATAATTGATTTTTATTTTAGTTTTTATTTTAACCAAGTTAAAATACCATGGTATTACCATGGGTCAATAGCATGGGTTATCATAATAAAATTAATAATTGATTTTTATTTTATTTTTTATTTTAACCAAGTTAAAATGTTTAAGTGACATTACATTACAAGATCCATTTTTACTCTTGACCTACCAAGCCCCAAGAGGGATCAAATATTTTTTCACTCTATGTTAGTTTTGCATATCACGATATGATCCAAAGTAAAGATGGATCTATGCTAGTTTAATTCCCCCCTTTAAATAGGGGGCATTCCATGTGAATACCATGGGTCAATACCATGTGCCATCGTTATTTCTATTAATACTAATATTAGGGTTAATAATGTTTTTTTCATGGTATTAATAATAATTTGGCCCATGGTATTTGGCCCATAGGCTTCACCTAAATATAACACATTTTTTTAGTGTTCGTAAATATAAGGTGGTTTATGGAGTAAATATAAAAGATGTTTTATTTATTTACCATACCTCTTTTTTATTTATATTTTTATTAATTTACCATACCTATTTTATAAATATGATATTTGGCCCATAGGATTCAATTAAATAAAACCTATTTTTTGAGCCTTCTTAAATAGAAAGAGGGTTATGGACTAAATATAGAAAGAGGTTTTATTATTTACCATACCTATAGTTTATTTATATTTTTATTTATTTACCATACCTTTGAAGTATAAAAAGGGGTTTTGTTTATTTACCATACCTCTGCTTTATTTATATTTATATTTATTTACAAGCTTTCATGTTCATAAATATAAGAGGTGACATATGGAGTAAATATAAAAAAATGTTTTATTTATTTACCATAACTCTCGTTTATTTATATTTTTATTAATTTACCATACTTCTTTTATAAATATGGTATTTGGCCCATAGGATTCACTTAAATGAAACCTCGTTTTTGAGACTTCTTAAATAGAAAGAGGGTTATGGACTAAATATAAAAAGAGGTTTTATTTATTTACCATACCTCTAGTTTATTTGTATTTTTATTTATTTACCATACCTCCACTGTATTTATATTTTTATTTATAACTATCATAAATATATTTTCTTGAAAATGAAGGCAAATGAAGATTGTAACTCCTAATTTCAAGGGCTAAATTTACTTTTTTTACCCTCTCCCTTAAAATAAGGTGGGCTAACCTCCATACCTAATTTTTTTATAAAATAAATTTTAGGCGATTTGTAACAACGTACTATGATACAAAATATTCATCCAATAAAAATATAAAACCCCTTAATTTAGCCCAAGGGCGAAAATTCACCCCTAAAATTTTCCATGTATCAAACACACCCCGTAACCTTATCTAGATGATCTCCCTGCTCACTCGAAACATCGGGTTGATGCATCTTAGATCCATTTTTTTACAATGTAGGCATTACAATATTCAATTAAATCCTAATAAATGTGTGTTTTGCATTAGTTCTAGCCAAATTCTTAACTTTGTGCTTTCGAAACATGAAATTTGTATCAATCATTTGAAATTTTATAAGATCGTAGATATACCTACGCCTTCTTCTCTCCTTCAGCTTCAAAGGCTCCAAGGGAAGGCTAACTTTCTACAGAGGTTTGTCCCTAACTACGCTAAGTTGACCAAAAGATTCAATCACCTATTAAAGAAAGGGGTTCCCTTCCATTGAGACGACATTGCTCAAATGGTGTTTGATGCCTTGAAAGATGTACTGATTTGGGCATCTCAGTTATATCCCCTAGATTACCAATGTGATTATTTCTTGTATCTCGCCACTGCAATTACTACCATCACAATGGTATTGGTACAAGAGGATAATGTAGGGATAGAACATCCCATTTACTACTTGATTCAAAATATCAATGATACTGAAGTTAAGTATACTCACGTTGAGAAGTTAGCTTTGGCAGCTATTCAAGTTATCCAAAGATTCTACCATTATATACTTCTCCAAAAAATTATGGTTTTTTCAAATTGGAACCCTATGACATACATCTTGTCACATCAATTGCTGGGGGGAAAGTAATCCAAATGGATTTTCATCTTGCAGGAGATTGACCTGGAATTTGTCAAATCCAAGTCAAATAAATCCTTAGTTTTCGATGAGCTGATCTACGACATTCCCGCTGGTGGTTCTGAAACGACATCTAAAATTTCAATCCCAAACAAGTTTTTGTTTCTGATTTCTTCATCTCATCATTGGTATGGAGACATCCTTGTATATATATAGACCAATACTTTATAGTCTAATACCTCTCAATCCAAGTATTTGATATTAAGAGAAAGATTATATAATCATTGGTGACATCCTCTATCATCGTGGTATTGATATGCTTTTCTGGAGGTGCCCCATCCATGAGGAGGTTTAGAAATTCCTTAATGGGTTCCACTCGAGGGAATGTAGTCGTCATTTATCTAGTTATGCTACCGCATAGAAGATCATGCATGCCAGTTACTTTTGGCTTACTATTTTTCACAATTGTATTCTCGTTGTCCAAAAAGTGTCATTGATGCCAAATTTTTTTATCTTAAGACCTCTACTCCATGAACACCGTTGCATCCTATTATTGTCATAGGTCCTTTTGCAAAATTGGGTATCAATTTCATGACATATAACCCTCACTCGTCCAAGGGGCATCGATATATCATTGTAGTAATTGATTACTTTACCAAATGGGTTGAGGCGATTCCTATATTTAACAATACTGGTGAAACACTTGCATATTTATTTTTCAACCATGACGTCGCACAGTGTGGTGTTCCACAAGCCATAGTTGTGGATCATGTAAAGAATTTCCACAATCATATGATGACCGAACTGACTTCCAAGCTGGCAATTTTCCATGAAAGTTCCACTCCCTACTATCCACAGGTGAATGGAAAAGTTGAGGTTATCAATAAGGCTCTGTTGTGGCTAGCAACAACCCCCCTTCTTATTTAGTGTTATTACTAATACTAAATAAGTGGGGACCTTTAGTCAAAATTTAAAAAATCAATTAGTGCTTGTATTTCTTTTTTTAATAAAACATATCGTCAAAAAACTTAGGAGAAAACCCTTAAAAAATCAAAAAGCCTAAGTTTTATGATAAAATAAGATTATTCCTTAGGAAATATCGCATCGCAAAAAGATCATGGACACCCCATTTTCAAGCCAAATTCTAAGATTGCGAGATCACGATAAGGAACTATGGACATATATCACATCGCATGCATCAAAACACCGCTTACGGTGAAAGACTTTAAACTGCCAATATGCGACGGTGCATATTGCAAATCGCAGGAAACAGATTATCAAAAATTGTCATATGCCATGATCCCGCGATATCGCGATATCGCGATATTGCGATATTGCGATAGAGAAATTATGCGATATTGCGATAAAAGCGGCAAAGCGATAGAACGATTATGCAATAATGTGATATTGTGAGTTTTCGATATAGCAATCAAGCGATGTCGTGATTCTGCGATGTCGTTATTCTGCGATGTTGTGATCTGCAATATTGTGAAGAAAATCGCAAAATCGCTTGATCACAGATCTTGCGGGCTCGTGGTTCGAAAAAGTAGTTTCCATAAACCAAGACCTAGTTATGTGCTTTAATGCCAATTAATGAGTTAGTTGCTAGTAATTAATGTAATAGGGTTTCGTGCTTATCAAAAAAATCATTTCACGTAAGGTGGTGTATTTTATATGTCTTTAGCAATTAAAGCTTTCCCGTCACCTTTCCTTATCATTATTCTCACTTCACTTGAAAATTGTAGGAACGAAGAACAGAGAACGATACAAACCAGTACGTAGGATACTATGGGAAAGAAAGGCAAAGCCCCAAGCTCTGAAGAGAAGGAAATGGCGCCCTTGTATATAGACACCGCCTACAACTGAGACGCTGGTATTGCTACCTAGGAAGGCATGTACAGTCTACTTGAGGAAGAGAATTCGAGAGTAATGGAGGTTGAGGCTACTGTAGGCTCACATAGTTCCTCCGAGGCATCCCTTACAGAGCTAGCTTGTTCATTCTTACACAGGATAGCGGCAAGGCCCAAAATTCTTCCATATACAGACATGGTTAAATGGATACTGGACAATGCTGATATCAGAAACAGACAGTTTAAGACTCAGGGTCAAGGACTTATTGGCTCATTTTCTTCACAAGATTTGAGGCTCATGTATCATTTACCAGACCCACAGGCAACTTACAACAAATAGTTCATTGAGAAGCTTGCAAAAGAAAACCAAGACCTAGCAGAATGCACCAAAGACTGGTCAAGAAGGGATGAACTACTAAAAAAAAATAAACATGCTATGTATAGTACTGGTTCTCTCACCTCTCCATATTGCTTTGTTGTTGCCATGCTTTGTACACTTTTTGGAATTCCAGACATTAACAAATTTTCATCTGAATGGCTACCATTGTTGGATGCCGCCACAAATGCTACTATAGTGGATTGGGCTAAAATATTATCTGATAATTTAGTCACGGCCATTGTAAATTACCGGTCCAAAAGAACTATTTCTCAGAGAATTTACCCCCCTTTCTACTTATCTGCGTATGTGATGGATGCGATTTGTTATGTTTCCAAGTTTGCTTTGATGAGATGGAAATGGATAACACAAGACCCCTCACAGATTCATATTTATCATAAGGAATTATGAGATTCTAAGTTCACCCCATATTTATGCAAGATATGTCATGGAGTCATGTTGTCCCTATACAAAATAGTGTATGATAAAGATCCTCCAAGATGTTCTCCTAAAGCAGACGTAGACATACTCCCTGTCACGAGATGGTTCGAAGAAGAACTGTTTACATATGTCAGAGTATTTGGAAGTACTGCTTCCCCTCACATCTTACCCTTGCATGTCCCTGATAAACTCATGGCATGAAAAATTGCTTATCAAACCTGCGGAGAAGGAGGTTTGACTAAAGATTTGAACGATAAAAAAAAGGCTAGCTGGCCATAATTTCCTGTAGCCTGTGGGGCCTTTTCACTATTTGATGTAGGTCATGCATTCACAGAAGTAAACAACATAACGTGTTTACAATTATTCAAGTTTCTAGCAAGACTGTTTGACCCTCATGATATTGCAAAATATTTCCCTAGTACACTCAAAATAAAGGTGTTTTTGGAAAAGATGATCTTTTTGATGACATATTCCAACAGAAAAACACACTAGAAGAAATTCTGCTTTCGGCCCAAATTCGATTCTCTCTAGCAGAATTTCAAGAGTTTAAGACATACAAGGAAAGGAGATTAGCTAGTATCCCCTTGGAAAAACTACGCTTGGAACCCAAAAGGGAACCAACTCCAAGTATCAGTCTCAGTAGAAGTTCAAGCACAGACAGGTCTAAATCTAAGTCTGGAAAAGAAACATCTGAACATTCCAAGAAATCAAAAAGTGACCATGGTAAAAGTGAAGGGTCAATAAGGGATACTGCCCAATCAAAAGAGATCCCACAGCAACAGGCTTTTACCTCCCCACAAACAGATCCTCCCCCTCTCATCGTTCAACAATCAACAAACAAAACCAAACTAGATAAAGAATGGGAGACCTTCAATGAATTGATCAATCTAGAGGGACCAAGTACAAAGATACCTGCAAGTGATGTACAGGCAGCAGCAGATATAATCAAAATAACAATTAGCAATACCCCAAAGATGGAATATATTCCCATCGCCCCATCCTCTGAACTCATCCTCAAGATAGAAGAAATTCTTCCTCTTGATGTATTCTATAGTCCGCAACACAAGGCAGTGGTAAGAAGACAAAGGAAGAAAAGGAAATTGGAAAATGTGCTCTCTCATGTGGCAGAACAATTAGACATCCTATGGCAAGATCCTACTACCAATCCCACTGAGAATCTGCCAAATTATCTCAGATCGCAGGAGCATATGCCTCTGCAACCATTGATAAAGAATATGAGGTACAACAACTGCTAAAAGAAAAGGAAGACCAGATACGAGTTTTGCAATAACAGTTGCAACAAGCCAATGCCAACAACGAAGCACAGAAATAGCTTGAAAGGCTACAACAAGACTTCCAACAAATGCAGATAAGCTACCAGAATAGTTTGGCTGAGAAAGAAAAATAGTTGTGGGATATACTGGAGATTCACAAGGATGATCCTAAAATTACAAAATTCATCACATAATCCATTTCCTTGAATGATCAACTACTACAGCAATAGGAAGCATTGTGCCAAAGAATATCATAGTGGAACTCTTACTATGAAATAAGCGTTAAAGTCACTAATCAAGTCGTAGATTTACGAAATGATTATGATTTAATTGATCAACAAGTTACTGAGTATTTGACTTGGCAAGAAACAGAGGAGGGAAAAAGAGAAGGTGCACCAAGGATCAACGACAATCACAAATAAATGCTTTTTAATAAATGGGATGCACAACTCAAGGAATAAGAACAAGTATCAGAAGAAGCGGCCACGGTAGCAAACAACATTATTGATTGTATAAATGAAAATTTACATAGAGCAAACTTGATCACAGAAACCACTCCAGGGTATCTACCAAAGGCACAACAATTATAAACAGATTGGAGACAGAAGGCTCAAGAAAAGGCAACATCAATCCAAAGGTTAACCAAGTTGAATTGGGATTCTTACTGGATGTACTTGGTGAAACCACACAACCAGTGCATGACTCTCAAGTGCATCATCAATTCTGCTGAGAAGATGGTGCCAACTCTCACCGATTATGTTTTTTGAACACAACTAAAATCAGAAGTTGGCCAGCCGACTCTTCTCAAACAGATGCTGAACGCGTGCGATTTCAAGGATCAGATACACAGTTAGTTAGTAATTTTAATTTTTTAGTTTTAATTTTGTTTTATTTTTTCCTAAGATGAGGACGGTCATTTAAACCGCATCCTACATTTTTGTAATAAGTTATTTTTAGGTTTAGTCAAGTAGTATTTAAACCCTTCTCATGCATTTAGAGAAGGGTCCTGAAATTTGTCAAAAACTTATCCCCAGAACATGCTCTTTTGTACCCTCTGAGGAGGTTTTGATGAATGAATGGAATAGGATTTATTGATATCTGCATTTAATATCTACTACTGATGTTGCACTTTTGTACTCTTAGTGGATGTTGGATTAAGAAGAGATAAATCATTATCATTTGAAGCTCCTGAGTAAGACTAGTTATAAATGGTACTTCTATCTCTTAACTATTTCTGCCTTTGTGTTAAAAGTGATATTCAAGTTCAGTTGTTTATATATTAATGTGTGAATGCTTGAGTTATCATTTGGCACTTTTGTATGGTGATAGCTATTTATTTATGCTTAATGTATGAATAGCTTATTATGCGATATGTTTTTCACAACTGTTTCGTCTAACTTTTTATACAAAGTGGTTCATCTTTGTTGAATTCTTTTCTCATAGCAGTTGAACGATCTTTATTACCAGTTGTTATTTGAAATCATTTTAGATCGCATAACAGAAGGATTACACCCCGGGTTAGTGTAGAATTAGATTTTTTTGTTTATTAGAATAAAATTTGCATGTTATTAGATTAGAATTAGAGCATCTCACTTAGGAACTTTTAGAAGGGAAATATCAATTCTTCACACACATACACATAAATTGGGAAACTAGTCCCATATCCCCAGTCAAACCCACTATACCAAACGGAAAAGGAGCTACTAACCAAGGTGCGGACTGGGTGGGTATCCCCCTTGTTGTAGACCCAATTTTCGAGGCTTCAACAAGTTCTTAAACCTATGCTTCAATGTATGATAGGGGTCCATAAATTAGACTAGCATTTGCTTCTTTTCTCTGCCTTGTGGGCATACTGAATCTCCATTAGGACTACTACCATATTTACACCGTTTCAGTTTGTTTATGCTCTGGAAGGTATCCTTTCGATAGAATGTGTGATTCCATAATTGAATCTGGCTATAAAACTTCTTCTTGCCACTTCTGCATAAGAGCAACATATTTTACATCTCGCGTGCTTATTTGAGAATCACAATATTCCTCCTTAGCTAATGAATCTCATAAGAGACGTATCAAGGCATAGTATGACAAGAGTGTCAAGCCTCGGGTATTCTCAAAAGGAGACCTTGTTCTGCATTACAATCAAGACTTTGTTAAATTAGGATCAAAAAATTTCAAGCCAATGTGGCTAGGCCCATATATTTTCAAGCGTGTTATTGCAAAAGGGACCTATGAGCTAGTAGATTTTGATGGAGTTCCATTGGCGCAACGTAGAAATGGGTTGTACCTTAAAAAATACTATTCTCGACTTTGTGTAGTACACTGTGTGCATGTAATATATAGGTGTGTTGAGTTTGTTTGCAATGTGTTCCTTCAGAATTTCGTTCATTTTCTATTAATCCCATTTACATTTGGTTTGCATATGTTAGCATTCTTGGAACCATTTATTGGTTATGCTAATGGTGCTAGTCATAGTACTTAGAACCTATCTTCTGTAGTGTGGGCCACATTCACTTTAGATGGTGAGTTAGTGAGTTTATAAGGTATCTGTCTTCGTCTCTCTACTAGTAACATCATTGAGCATAGCTCGGTGATGGAACTACTATCTTATGCTATTTCACATGGTATCTACCATATAGTTATCATATTGGACTCACAACTCGTAGTACTACAATTGGCTAATGTCGACTAATGTTCTTAAGGGTTCACATTATGGAAAGACACTTTGATTACATCCAATATCAACCCATTTCTAGAAATCTAAATTCATTGATAGATGTTTTGGCTAATCATATTTTAGATATACATTTGCGACACATGTAAATAATTTCAACACAAATCAAACGAGCTGAAAGTGATAATAGAAATGTAGGAAACACTGAATATATCTATATATAAATGCTTGGTTCTAAAAAATTTGTGCCTGAGAAACATATAGCCATATAGCCTATCATAACCAAAAATATATATGCAAATATGGAAGCATGTCTCCTAGTATACTAATCATAGTGCTCATGATAACATGCCACTATAGGAGCTATCTTGCATAGTAGCTTACCAATACACATTTTCACTCCAATATTATGTCATTGTAATTGCATAACAAGTTGGTTAACCATGGTCTTCATTATGCCATGTGTCAACCCATCTGTATGACGCTCTACCTCTATGAGGGTCTTTGTTATGTTGATATCCCGTAGTACTTATCGTCCTACTGCAGCAACCTATACTGGTGCTAGTGATGGTTGTGGGTCTCCTACTCGTTGGAGATATGAGACACCCATAGGTAAAATAGATCCAATATCTACATGAAAAAATCGATAGTTTAGTCTTGGAAACATCAAAAACACACAAAAAAATTGCAAAACTCAAAATCAAAGATTTTCAAAATATCTTACCTATAGCACCCGATTGCTCTCCCTCATGAAGTGCGAGCTCCGGGACTCCTTGGAAATCCACCCTTGCATATGGATAATCATCTACTGTAATAAATTTCATGCACAACCATATGAATAAAATTGGTGTGGAGCTCATGGATGATGGACCTGAATGGAGGGACATGAGATCTATCCACCTCCTCATCAGTGGAACTCTCACATCAATGGGCTTGAGTGAGATATGTTGGGGCCAAAACAATGGAATCCTTTCTAGAGAAAATGATACCAAGATTGATCCATAGTCAAAATTATTTAGTCTCTAATATTTTTCTTTAGTGAGTTGTTCTTTCATGTTGACCAACACTCCCTCGCTCCAGTTGAAGATGGTTGGCTCTATACATTCTAGATAATATTTCATGTATGACATATTGGCCACATGTAGTGTAGAACTACCTAACAATCTAGAAATAATGAACGTGATCGTTCGTAGAGGTAGTTGTACCATGTATTTTATGTTGATTTTCCCATCTTTGGTCAGCTAGGCTCAAGGCCTGCAATGAGTGGTGACATAATCCTTGATTGTTTCTCCTCCCCTTCTTGTGCCTGTAAAAGAGAAGGGGTACCTCGTCTATATATAACTCTTAAGAAATATATGTGTTCTACATTTATCTTGAGAAGATGTGTTCCTAGCCTGAATGCATGTGCTTGAACATCCCATGCACGTACAGGTTATTCTAGTAATTCCATCTGTTGTCTCATTCTAGGAAACCTAAAGAATTTTAACAATCCACAATTTCTTAGTGCCTGGATGGTAGCAGGATCATTTGATGCATTCATATTTTTTTCTTCACGTTCACTTTCCCACCATGTCACAGACATTTTGAAGTAATGAAATCATGAAACATCATAAAGAGGCTCATGAGGATCATTTTCATGCAAAAAACTTGACAAATTTAGAGAGAAACTACTAGGAAAATTTTGGGTTTTTCACCCAACGCACACCCTAAAGGAGGATAGTGCATTGAAATTCCCCCTCCAGCATTAAGTCTCCAGGATCAATGCACCTTTCGACCTTTCGAGGGTACGCTAATCTAGGGGCACAATATTTGTGCCATAGGGCCTCCAAATACCCAAAACAATGTACATGAAACTGCAAAATTCCACCATGAAAAGAAAGAGAAAGGTCTAAGCTCTTACATGGAAGTGACAAAGCCTATAATGATCCTCTGGATTGACCATAATTAGCTATGGAAGATCAAGGGTAGAAAGCACTCAAAGCTTCAATGTCAAATGGTGAATGTGAAATCGTAAAAATGAATTGTCATTTTCGATATTTATGGTCATTTCTCCATTATTTTATTTGTATTCAAGATTTTGACCTAGTTATAGTTGAATATTATCATGAATCAGGTATTTTTAATCCATTTGATGGTGCTTTTAGCAGATTGGTAGATGTTTAACAGATTTTGTCATGTTTTGAATGGAATAATATCATTTTGACTGAGAGTAAATTTTTATCACTTTTTTGGTATGTGTAAATTTATGAAAAGGGAACCCCCCCAGAGTTCTCTTTTAGCTCCTTTTAGACTCCCAAAATATGAATATATTGTTGAGCACTTGTCATTTCAAACTCATTAAAGTAAATAAAAATACGTCTACTCATTATAAGTTTAACCCTTTTCTGGAGTGAGATAGACTACGTACAAAAAAGGAATACCTTTGTCGAACATGGCTAAGATATTCTCCTGAGTATCATTTTCTGCCTTTTCAGACTCAAGAGACTATCTACAAAAAGAACCTTTGGATTTTTCTTTTTGCCTCTTTTTCAAACTCTCTAAACATGAAAAAGATGTATATTTTTCACCTTCTCTCTACTCGTTAAAACATAAAACAATGATGGACACATCGAACATTATGGGACTAAACCTCTCCTTCTCAAGGTTCATTAAACATACTCAGAGGGATTCATTTGAAGGATGAATTGTAACATGCCTCCTCTCACATCTACCCACTTTCACCATCTTACCTAGGGTAAACATGAGATGAGAGGATACTATGATATGACTCAACCTCCTAGATGACCTTAAGGAAATGGAGTCAACACAACAAGACCTTACTAACTTCCCTCAGGTGCCATAGGACCTTGTTGTAGCAGCTACAACCACCCTCCAAAATTTTTCCTTAGCCTGTTTTGGAGCCTTCCTACCAACCTTACACAACACTTTGTCTTGCTTCATCAAGTACTCAAGATTCATGTGTTTTCCTTCCACAAAGTTAGCCTGTTGATCATAGTTGATCCATTCCCCTCATAGGCTCCTCACCCAGACTTGGTCCAGCTGCAGGCTAAGCAGCTTCCCCTCGAAAATTACCCATTTCTGGACAACCACCCTTCCCTCCAGGAATTGTGCAATACTCTCTGACAGCCTGCTAGGCTCTAGGATTGCGCAATCCTACCAGCCAACCATCCCAGTAGGATTTGCACAAATTTTCCCAACAACAGGCTATTCAGCCCAGGGTTTGCACAAATCTAAGCAACTATTAGCTGCTCTACCCATAAATTGTGCAAATATCCTAGGCAGCCAACCCATATCCTACCCATAAATGCACATTTTCTCCAGCAGTTGAGTAGTCTCTTGCATGTGCAGCTGAGTTGACTGGTTCCCTCTAGGATTGAGCAAAATAGAATTGCATGCATGGGATACTTCTCCCAAGGCAGCTTGCAAAGGAATCCCTTGTTTCAGTGATCTATGTTTAGCAGTTGGGGATTGCATGCAAGGAGAAATTCTGAAACCTCTCACCAAGTGTCGCTTCCCCTAAATTCATGGCATGCATGTCATGACCTCAATGTTATCAAAACTCATCAATCAGATGTTGTAGAGCTCATTCCTCACATCAACCTTGCAACTCTGACATCCCACATCACATCTAGGAGCAGTCGGCACATTTAGCTCAGTTATTTTGGGGTAAGCCCGCTTCCCATGACTTGTGCTGCATTTCTATCGCTTTTTGTGTTTTCTCTTATGGGAGTATTGTTTGCTTGATTTAATTGAATGCTTGTTGTCCTTTAAATATATACTAGCTTTTCCTAGCTCTATTTCATTTTTTGTTGCTATCTCACTAATGTCGCATGCATGAAAATTTTTTGCACGGACGTTCGCCCAACTAGCAAACTGCCTCACCCACATGCACGTTGGTCTGTTTGTTGAATATTTCATTCATGTTTTGCATGCCCTATCAATCACTTCTGCTATCACTTAGTGCCACCATGAATTTGCTGCCTTAGTTGCTTTTAGATGCCCGTCGATGACTCAGGCCAACCTTGGCCCAGACTCTTCCTTCATCAAGGTTGCATTGCGCAATATGGGGAAGGAAGGCTCACCTTCCTCTCTAGATTTATGCATTCCTGCCTAGCACTAGCCTCCGGGACTATCTTGCACATTTCTGGAGGACATAAGCTACTTGGCCTAAGAAATTGCACAAATATGTCCCTGGGCCAGCAGTCCTTCCCAGCTAGAGTTTCACATTGCGTAATCCCAGCAGTCAGCAACCAGACTGGACTGTACTTTGCATAGCTCCAGCAGTCATCCAGTCTCCCAGCAGCCCAGACTATGCCTTCAGTAGTCTTGGTAGTCGGTCTCCAAACCTCCTGGCTGAAATTGCGCAACCTTCATGATCATTTACCCAGGTATGTTGCAAGTCATTCTCATGTTCATTTTGGTTTTGGACTGATAGATTGCTTGCTATGAGTGTTTCCTTGTCTCCAGTTATCGTAGATTTTCATCTTCCTCTTAGAAATACAGGTAGAATGGTTTCTAGGAGAGCAGAGACAAAGACACCATTCGGAGCATGCTTGGGGATGCAGTCGATCAAGTGTCTATGAGCTTTCCTACTCACGAAGACATCAAGTTATTCATAGACAAGGACATCAAGCAGCAACATCACAAAAAGTAGCATCATGAACAATAGCTGAAGGTATCATACCGAATACAGCAAACACAACGAGTGGAGCAAATGCAAGAGGAAGGTTGTTGGCAATGCAAAGGCGGAACAAAGTTGCAAGATCAAGTAGATCCACTGATAATGGAGGTAACTTTGGAGATTCAAGCTATGAAGTTACAACACGACATGAAGATCGCACGAAGGCAGAAGATGGATCAAAGAAGGAGTTGCATGTGTTGGAGCAACAACTTAGGAAGAACATGAAACTGCACAGGCAGATGAATGAGTTACAACAGGAGTAGGAATAGCAGTGGGCACAACATGCACTCACGGATGAAACTCCACCCATACAAGCTAAGGATCCATCCCAGCAGCTGACACAGAGAAAACATGTTGAGCAGTGTTTTTGATCGCATGTAAGGGATTCGACGACATGCATGTCATTGAGCGCACGAATGCAATCCAACCCATTCAACACACTCACCAAGCCGAAGACAAGAAGCAAGTCCAACTAGGGCTGAACATGTACTTCGGTAAGTTGATGGGTAGGATCACCAACACACACTTGAGTATCAGCAAGGACATTATGCATTGGTGTGTTTTGGGTTCAATCGTACCCAAGAATACCATGCGCATATTAGCAGATGAGTTGGATGAAGGGGTCGAACCAATGCATCCATTGTAACGAAGGCAGAGTTTGCTTCAACAAGATGTCACCATGAGCTGCATGCACACCATCACAAGCATGTCAAAGAGTTGGTCTCATCACAGCAGACTGAGTTTTAGTGATATCTTGCAAGGCTTGCTCAAGCCATATTGTCTCACATGAGTACATGTGCATTGTAATGTTGAGTCATGTCAAGTGTAAGTCAAGTGCCAATGGTTGGATGTAACAATCATAGTGTAGGCGAAGAGTCATAAGGGTAGTTGAACTGACACAAAGGGGAATGTCAAGGGTCACCCCACCCTTTGCTATAAATAATCCCTCATAACTCATTGTATAGGCCTTTGGTCAGCGAAGCTTCTACTAATACTATTTTGAAGAAGGCTTGGACAATATTAGAATGTGCCTTGGCTTCTCCACTACACAAAGCTAGTACATCTCTTTGGAGGAACAGGAAGATGTGGCTGTAACGTTCCACTGTTGGGGCTAGTGGGTTTACATGGATGTATTGTATGATTGTGACTGACACTTCTTTATATAATAAGATCCAACACATTTTCATGCATATGTTGCTATTGTAGTTGGACCGCTCCGGTTGCTTTAATGATATGTGTTGTTTAACTTGCGTACTTGTGTATCAACTAATTCACATGCAATTATATGAATCTTGTTGTTAATGTTGTGCATATGTTATTAATGTTGTCTTCATTCATGTCGACTGCTCTTCTAGACATCAGACAGGCCTTTCACTTGAACCTTGCTATAACAACTGTCACACTCGTCTCAGAATGATCTGTGAGTGTTGTACGTGTTATCTTACCTTGTATGATGTGACAGTCACATCCGAGTGGACTGCTCCAATGAAAGATGTGCATGTCCTTTCTGTTGTATGTTCCCAACCGAGTTGCGACTGATCCCTTTCAACCTAGAACTCATCTTCACCTCCTCCCCCCTTTGATGTTTTGGAACCTCTCATACACCTTCCTTGACTCACTACATCAATCACACCCTTTTTGTTGATAGAGTTATTCTACTTGCCTCTATACGATAATGCAGTCAAGGCATTACCTTACGACCCACTATTGGGACTCCTACACCCAATGGTCTGAGGTCTAACTACGACTTATTACCATGGAGATCCCCTTGACATGTTGGCAGGTCAAGCACAGTCAACATTTCTGGTGCTAGAAGGAGACCCTGATGACAAGTTGTGTCCTATCATCCAGTTTTGCACCTTTGCATATCTTTCATGGAGTCTTGTACTCTTCTTCCCCCAAGGTTTTTTCTGAATCGTGAAGAGCCATATGAAATTGCTTATCTTTGGGACCGGTTCGAATATTGCCTTAAGAAATCTGCCCGTCCCAAGAGGAAGCTTGATATCAAGCCTCACTCAACATTCTTCATTGATGGAACTATGTAATCTCATGTGGGAGTGGGCACTATCTCAACTAACTGTCCACCTCCCTCTCATTCAGTAGCTCCGACACTGTCCAGTGATGTTGAGGATCATGCTCACACACCTCTTCATCCTTCACACTCTCCCAACATCACTCCACTCTATTTTCATGTAGATTTGGTTGTGAGTTCTTCGAGTTCTCATATGCATTATTTTCTCTGACCTCCGTCTTCACACTTAGATGTTCCTCTAGATGATGTTGTCTTGTGTTCGTCCATTCTGGACTCTTCACTTGTTGTGAATGAGGAAAAACCCACTGACAAAGTCGGTCTTGCACAACCAACATGCGCTGTCATTCATTAAGAGTATGAGTGGGAGCTTGAAAATCAACACTCGGTGAAGGATGACTCCCTTCTATATGAGTCCCCTTCATTCTTCCAAACCTTTTTGGTGAACTTGCCATCCATGATTTTTCATGTGTATCTTCATCCACGGATGCACCCATTGTTGATCACTCGCAAGACTCACCAGATGTTAGTCCATCATTCAACAATGGAGAGGATAAGTTACTCATTGAAAATCCACTTGATCCTTCATTTTCCTTTTCCGGAAACACAGTGAATGAGTTTGTTTGCTTTTCATATACCCCTCTGTGTGATTCATCCAACCATGAGGATGTTGACCAGCATCCTGAATTTTCTGATCTTGATTGTCATGATCTCTTCACCTCATCATCCAATAATGATGTTGATTCACTCATTGTTAATCCATCTAAGCCACAGGTACATGAGAATCCATCTATCAACGAAGTTCGAAACCCCACAGACCATCGAGGCACTTCAGCCCGAGTTGATGGTTATGTTAGGCCCTCGTTCTCTTGAGGTTGGTTTCGATTCTGATCAGGAAATTGTTCAAACACTCAAGGCTCCTCATATCTCATATGTATGCACTCAAGAGTAATCCGACACTCAAATTTTACTTCCTCCACTCGAACTACACGATCCCATTGCTCATGCATTGGAGGAGTCTTACATTGCAAGCACTCGTGTGCGACGCAAGTTATCTTTGTTTCTTTCGTTTGCTTACATGTCATAGTCAAGAGTGTGTTTATGCTTCAAAGTTGCACGTAGTGTCACACAGGACCATGACAAATCCATGGACTGCCCGTCATGCACATGCACTCACTTATGTCCTGTGGGCCCTTCGACTCATGAAGTCTGGTTTTCTTCATTGTTATATCTTTTCTTGCTTGCTAGTTCGTACAACTGGGTTGATCGTGGACCAAGCATTCACCACCATGGGTCTACCAATGCATTGGTGGATGCAGTGGAAGTATCAATTCACATGATCAAGCCCATGCATTGTTAGTGTAGGAGTAGGAGTAGTGTTTGCTTTCAGTTGTTTGCTTGCATTCTTGTTTTCTTATGTGCTTTGTTTGCTTGTTCATTTACTTGCTTCTCTTTCATTTTTTGCTTCTGCTCTTGCTTTTCTTTGTTGACTGTTAGCACATTCACTTGTTTCGTTCATAGGTTAGATTTGCATGAAACCATGTATGACTCTTGAAGCGAGCTAGGTAAAGTACAAGAGGGCTTGTACAACTATCACTACTTGGTTATCTATCATCTTGCCTCTGTATGATGATCTTATTACTTTCAGTCCATGATACGTCGAAGGAAAATACGTACTGTTCGAAGTGAACCTTGGTGTAAACATAATGCTTGTGTGCTAACTATTGTCACCTTCTCTAGTTGATTGTTTTTTGGTTAACCCTTGTTAGCTTAGTCAAGTAGAGAAAGGTGAGGGGGAAAACCTTAACAAGCACATCAGAGATACAATAAAATACTTCTCTACTGGAACAACCTATTCTACTCTCAATAATTCAAGATCCCTCTTCCACCTCTGAAATGAATAAGTGTTATGCACAATGAACATGAAAATGAAAAAATAAAAATGAAAATGAAAATGAATAAGGCGAAAGAAGAGAAAGGCTTCCTGTGCAGGGAGCTGATGCACGTAACTCTGCCGAGGTACTGACCAGGCTTGCTGGCAGTGGAGCCATGCTTGTGTTCCTATGTGACTCCACCAGGGTATTGTCCATGCCTATTGGAAGTGGAGCAACACTGGACATGAAACTAACTCTGATTACTATACTGCTTGTGCACCTATATACCCCTCAACCCCAATCGAACCAACTATGTTTCCTTGGCTTGGAATGTGTGTCAATAAACCAAGAGTCTAGCAGATGTTATATCTTACATCAAGCTAGTGTGAAGCCAAGACAAAATGAGGGTTGAACAATACTTCCGGAGATGTTAGACCTTTTTCTCACAAACAAGGTCCATTCAGAGAGCTGGAGTTCTACCAGTGTGTCGCCAAGTGTTGTAGCAGCTACAACCACCCTCCAAAATTTTTCATTAGCCTGTTTTGGACGCTCACTAACAACCTTACACAACACTTTGTCTTTCTTCATCAAGTACTCAAGCTTCATGTGTTTTCCTTGCACAAAGGAAGCATGTCGATCACAGTTGATCCATTCCCTTCATAGGTTGCTCACCCAGACTTGGTCCAGCTGCAGGCTAAGCAACTTCCCCTTGAAAATTGTGCATTTTTGGAGGGCAACTAGCCTTCCCTCCAGGAATCGTGCAATCCTCTCTGCTGGCCTATTGGTCTCCAAGATTGTGTAATCCTGCTAACCAACCCTCCCAGCAGGATTTGCACAAATTTTCCCAGCAGCAAGTTTTTCAGCCCAGGGTTTGTGCAAATCTAGGAAGGAGTCTACTAGTCTGCCCAGAAATTGCACAAATCTCTTGGGCAACCAGCCCAGCTCCCAACTAGAAATGCGCATTTTTCTCTAGCATTTGAGTAGTCTCTTGCATGTGCAGCTGAGTTGACCGGTTACCTCCGGGACTGAGCAAAACAGACTTACATGCATGGGTTTCTTCTCCCAAGGTAGCATGCAAAGGCATCCATTGTTTCAGGTATCTATGGTTAGTAGTTGGGGGTTGCATGCAAGGAGAAATTCCAAAACCTCTCACCAAGTGTCACTTCCCCTAGAATCCTGACATGTGCGTCATGACCTCAATGTTATCAAAACTCATCAACCAGACACTGTAGAGCTCATTCCACACATCAACCGTGTAGTTCTAACATCCTACATCACATCTAGGAGTAGTCAACACATTCAACTTAGTTGTTTTGGGTTAAGCCCGCTTCCCATGCCATGTGCTGCATTTCTGTCGCTTTTTGTGTTCTCTCTTGTGGGAGTAATATTGCTTGATTTTGTTGAACGCTTGCTATCATTTACATATATACTAGCTTGTCCTAGCTCTGTTTCACTTTTTGTTGCTATCTCACTGTTGTCGCATGCAAGAAACTATTTTGCACGGACATGCGCCCAACTGGAAAACTACCTCACCCACATGTATGTTGGTCTATTTCCTGAATCTTTCATTCATGTTTTGCATGAACTTTCAATAACTTCTTCTATCACTTAGTGTTGTCATTCATTTACTGTCTTAGTTTCTTCCAATTGCCCGTTGGCGAGTTGGGCCAACCTTGGCCCAAACTCTGCCTTCACAAAGGTTGCATTGCACAATCTGGGGAAGGAAGGCTCACCTTCCTCTCCAGATTTGTGTATTCCTAACAAACACTGGCCTCCATGAGTGTTTTGTGCACTTCTAAAGCATAGTGGCTACTTAGCCCAAGAAATTGGGTAAATTTGTCCCTGGGCCAGCTGTCCTTTCCAGCTGGAATTGTTAATTGTGCAATCCCAACAATCAAGAACCAAATTGGAATGTGCACTATGCAGTTCCAGTAGCCAGCCAGTCTCCCAGTAGCCCAGATTGTGCCTTCAGAAATCTTGGCAGTCGGTCTCCCGACTGAAATTGCGCAACCTTCATGATCCTTTACCTAAGTACGTTGCAAGTAAATTCTCATGTTTCTCTTGGTTTTCAATTGAAAAATATCTTGCTATTAGTGTTTCCATGTCTCCAAGTATCACATGTGTTCATCTGCCTCTTAGCAGTACATGTACAATTGTTTCCAGGAGAGCAGAGATGAAGACATCATTCAGAGCACGCTTGGGTATTTAGTCAATCAAGTGTCTATGAGCTTGCCTACTCACAAAGACATTAAGTTGTTCATAAACAAGGACATCAAGCAAGAACATCACAACAAGTAGCACCATGAGCAACAATTGAAGGCAGCATATCAAATGCAGTGAATGCAAGAGGAAGGTTGTTGACAACATAGAGACGGAACAAAGTTGCAAGATCAAGAAGATCCACAGATAATGAAGGCAAATTTGGAGACTCAGTCTATGAGGTGACATCATGACATGAAGATCGTGCAAAGGCAAAAGATGGAACAAAGGAGGAGTTGCATGTGTTGAAGCAACAACTCAAGAAGAACATGAAGCTACACAGTTAGATGAATGAGTTACAACAGTGGGCACAACATGCACTCACGGATGAAACTCCACCCGTACAAGCTAAGGATCCATCCCAACAGCTGACATAGAGCAGACATGATGAGTAGTGTTGTTGATCGCATGCAAGGGATTCAGTGGCATGCACGTCATTGAGCGCATGCATGCAATCCAACACATTCAACGCACTCACCAAGGCGAAGACATGAAGCAAGTCCAACTGGGGCTAAACATGTACTTTGGAAAGTTGATGCACAGGACCACCAACACACGCTTGAAGATCAGCATGAACACTATGAATCAATGTCTTTCTGGTTCAACCATACCCAAGAAGACCATGTGCATGTTAGCAGATGAATTGGATGAAGGGGCTGAACCAATGCACTGGTTGCAACAGAGGTGGAGTTCACTTCAGCAAGATGTCACCATGAGGTGTATGCACAACATCATGGACGACCATGCTTGGCATCAACTGACAACCTTCACCATCACAATCATGTCAAAGAGTTGGTCTCATCACATTGGACTGAGTGTCAATGATGTCTTGTAAGGCTTGCTCGAGCCATGTTGTCTCACATGAGTACATGTGCATTGTAATGTTGAGTCATGTCAAGTGTATGTCAAGAGTCAATAGTTGGATGTAGCAGTCATAGAGTATGTGAAGAGTCATGAGGGTAGTTGAATTGTCACAAAGGGAAATGTCAAGGGTCACCCCACCATTTGCTATAAATAGTCCCTCATAACTCATTGTATAGGCTTTTGGTCAGCCAAGATTCTACTAAGACTATTTTGAAGAAGGCTTGGACAGTATTGTAATGGGCCTTAGCTTCTCCACTACATGGAGCTAGTACATCTCTTTGGAGTAGCAGGCAGATTTGGGTATAACGTTCCACTATTGGGGCTAGCAGTTTTACATGGATGTATTGTATGATTGTGACTTACACTTCTTTATATAATAAGAGCCAACACATTTTCATGCATATGTTGTTATTTTAGTTGGACTGCTCCGGTTGCTTTAGTGATATGCGTTTTGTGCATTTGTTGTTAATGTTGTCTCTGTCCGTGTTGACTGCTCTGCCAGACATCAGACAAACCTTTCACTTGAACCTTTCTATAACAACCATCACGCTCATCTCAGACTGATCCGTGGGTGTTGTACATGTTATCTTACTTTTTATGATGTGACTGCTGCATTTGAGTGGACTGCTTCACTGGAAGATGTGCATGTACTTTGTGTTGTGTGTTCCTACCCGAATTGGGACTGATCCCTTTCAACCTAGAATGCATCTTCACCTCCTTCCCCCTTCGAATTGCTGGAACCTCTCATACACCTTCCTTGACTCACTACATCATTCACACCCTTGCTGCTGACAGAGTTATTCTACTTGCCTCTGTACGACACCGTGATCAAGGCATTACCTTACGACCCACTGTTGGCACTCCTACACCAAATGGTCTGAGGTCTAACTAGGACTTCTTACTAGGGAGATCCCCTTAACATTTTGGTGGGTCCAACGCTATCAACAGACCTCCAGGAGTAACCCAACCCATGCAAGGGTCCAACCCCTTACACAACTCACTTTTTCCCTAAGTTAGAGTCCCATTTGCTCCCTTGCCAAGGCCTCCAGTGACTATGGGTTCCCAGTGACTACCATAGGCCTGCATTAGTGTGAGTGTGCCCTTTTTCTACTAGTGCTATGCCAATGACTATGAGAATTAAGTATATTTTCCAGTGTTGGGGCTTAGCCTCTGCCTAGAAAACTTTGAAGCTTCCATACTCATACAAGACATAAAGACAATTCTTGTAAACCAAAATCTTGAACTAGGACTTGAGCTAACCATCCCCAACAGGACTGACATTCTGTCAAAACTTGGTAGATACACAACCTATAGGTCATGAATGCAAGTATGAACATAAAGGACTAAAAATATATCTGAGGTTTAACAAGAAGAGTCCATACCTTCTCACATTAGCTGTCATAACATCAATTAGGTCTTTCATCCATCATTCATTCAGTTACAAGTAAAAACATGAATAGAGCCATGACTGAGATTTTTCATATAACCATGCTTATAACCAACATATAACCAGTTAAATAAAAATGAGAGAAAGCCATTAAGCCACATAATAAAAAGTACTCATCAAAGCAAGAGAAACTTAGAATTTATCAAACATATGCAAAATCCAACTAGGTTCGGGACTTCCATGAACTACATGACCATATATTTACTAAACTAGATATTTCTTTTAGCAAATCACCCTCATTCCATATTCCAATCATCAATGTGGGATCTCATGGCATAAACCAATCCATAAACAACCAAGGGAATCCAAAGATTAAACCACATCCACCCTCACCATACCGTGATCTCACCAAAACTAGTCTCGAGATCACAAAACCAAACTAAACTTGGATGCTTCAAAATTTCCTCACCCTCCTTGAGTAATTTTATTATATCCACCCTCAGGATTTATCATGTATCCTTCCATTACTGGTCAAGGGATTCCCAGGCCTTTGGAAATTTTCTTGAGACCACCTTACCCCATATTCTAAAACCATCCAAAAACCAAAATCTCAAACTAGGAACAGTCCCATCACACAATGTCTATCCGAAAATGGCAAGGCGAGGCTCAAATCCACCATCGAATCCCAACAAAATCCATGCCAATGACATCGAAATAACCACATACCAACATGCACATACCATGCATGTCAAAACCAGCTAGGAAATCACACATGCAATCTATTACCTGTAGGTATTCCTACAGAAGTTTCTTGATCCTTGTCTTCATTTGCTTTCCTTGTCCTTCTTTAATTTTCCTTTCATTTCCTTAATTTTCCTTTCCTTTGCTTACCTACTTATTTTCTTTCTCCTCTCTAAGAAAAATTCTAACACTAAACTGAAAAAAGGCTACTGATTGATGTTATGAGGTATTTTTATTTATGAGGCCTCTAATTTCTTCAATTTTCCATTATTTTCCTCCTTACATGCAACCTGTGACTTTTCACCTTCCTTTTCCACTAATTTCCATTATTTTCATAAATAATGTGCCAAAATACCTTTCTTCCTTTCCAAAGCCTTAGCCATTGCCTTTGCCAATTTCCCTTTAGCCATAAAACAAAACAAGTGATTCCCTCTAGGATGTTTTGCCCAACATTTATCTTGGAATAAGTTTCCCTTGCCGGTGGACTTATTTTACCTTTATTAACTTTTATTACATTAAATTTTAACCCGGGGTTGTTACATACCCCTCCCCTTAGAGGAACATCGTCCACGATGTTAAACCACACCTATACCCAAAAAATTATAGAAGAGAAAAAAGGTACTACCTATGGAGCTTTATAACCCAACTCGTTGCAGTATTTACAATAATATTCTTCTTAAAGACAAAAGCATCTTATAAAACATGAGAATCATACTGCTTATTGGAGCTTTATAACTTAGCTCATTGTGGTATTTACAATAGAAACCATACATAAATATGTACAAATACCAAGACTCATATTCCTTCACTAAAAAATAATGAAGGATACATATCCCACATTAACCATCTCCCATGTAGCTTCATCAGGCCCAAAGTGCTTCCACTGCAGTTTAACCTACTTGATTTCCCCGTTCGAGAGCACGAGATGTTTCTGTAGCAATATGCATTGGGGTTTGGGCTCGAATTTTTTTTCTTTCTCCACCTGAAATACAGACCAATCAATAACATCATCAACATCCTTTACATATATTTTAAGAAATGAAACATAAAAAACATTATGGACTTTCACTGTGGAGGCAGTGTGAGTTTGTAGGACACTGGTCCAATCCTCACTAGGATCTCAAAATACCTGCAATACAATTGTGCCAACTTGAAATATGATCCGATCCTCGAGGATCTCTTCTTGGGCTTGATGCGCAAATACACATGCTCCCCAACTTCAAACTCCTTAAATTCCTTGTGACGATCTTCATAAAAAAAATTCTTGTCTTGTGTTGTCGTTAGATTCCACTTTATAACTTGCATTTCTTGTTCCATGTCTGCCAAAATGCTCAGTCTATTAAGTAACATGTTCACTGGATCACTCCAGTTGATGGGAGTGTTACAACTCCACCCATACAGTGCCTCAAATAGAATTATCCTCGGTGACTCCTAATAATCATTTTTGTATGAAAACTCAACTAATGGAAGGTACTCCTCCCATATCCTCTATTAATGCATGACATACATACTCAAAAATGTCCTCCAATATCCTATTGACCCTCTCTATATGTCCATATGTTCATGGATGATAAGTTGTGCTAAAGGCCAACTTTTTCCCCAACCCTACAAATAACTCCTTCCAAAACTTGGAAGTGAACTTGGCATCCATGTCTAACAGAATCTTCTTCAGAACACCGTGCAATCTCATGATCTCCTAGATGAAGATATGTGCTACCTCACTATCTGAATAAGCAGTTTTCATTGGAATGAAGTGAAGTACCTTTCTCAACCTCCCTACCACAACCATGATAGAATCATGTTGCCTAATTGTCTTCGAAAGATATATAATAAAATCCATGGTAATTACCTTCCATTTCCACTCTAGAATTGGAATAGGCTAAAGCAACTCACCTGGATGCTTAAACTCTACTTATACCTGTTCACAGTCCAAACTTCTCGCCATAAAATCTGCCACTTCCTTCTTCAATTTTGATTAGTAATAGAACTTCTTATTGTTTTCGAAGTCTTCTAATATTCTCAGTGATGTGAATATAGTTTTACATGAAAATCCCTTAATATAAGATTCTTGATTTCACTTCCTTCCAACACATAGATCTTGTCCCTAAATCTTTCCAAGCCATCTCCTGTAAGATGATAATCCACATCCTAATCACCTATATCCTACTGTAACCTGTGCATAAGCACCCTATACCTGTCATCCTTTTGTTCTCCCTGTAACATATGATCATGTAGATCTATTCCAATTGAGCTCATTATTGCAACATGGTTCAACTACACTTTCTTGTTGAGAGCATTCTCAACCCTTTTCTCCTTTCCCTTAATGTACCTGACCTCAAATTCAAGCTCACTAAGGGTAGGCAACCATCTATCTTCCGTGACGTTCATATTCGGCTGGTGAAACAAATATCTTAGTCCATTGTGATGGCTCATCAACACAAACCTCCTGCCAAGAAGATAATGCATCCACATCTTCAAGGCATGAACGATAGTTGCGAACTCAAGATCATGAATCAAGTAGTTTCGTTCGTGCTCATTCTATTTCCTGGACTCATATCATATCACTTGTCCCTCTTGAATAAGGAATCTACCAAGCCCTATCTTGTAAGCATCTATACATACTACAAACTCTTTATCTAGATCTACAATCTTTAACATTGGAGCATTTGTCAACAATTGCTTCAACTGCTGAAAACTGGCTACACACTCCTCTATCCATTCAAAATTATTACCTCTCCTCTGCAATGATTTGAAAGGTTATGTTGTGTCTGAGAAGTTCTTGATGAACCTCTAGTAGTAATTGTTATTTCCAGTCTTTGAAGCCTATCACCAGGGATCAAAATGGGCTCTTACTATCTCTGGTTTTCAGAGATGTTTTTTCACGAGTTTTGGTGCAAATCATATCCTAAGTATGTCCATTAGAAGCAGCTTGGAAAAATATTTCTAATGGCATATCACACTCCCATTATCGGTTCCTGGATCAGAAGATATGATCGAAATGAATGATTTATTCTTGGCTATTCATGTTTTGAGGTCATTTGCTACACACAGGGACAAGTTTACTACAAAATCAATTTCTGAAGTAATGGACATGAATTTTACAAAAGTGAAAGAATTTTTTGTCAATCACATACCAAATAACAAAAACATCCTTCAGTTTATGCATAGGTGGTACTATGTGGGAGATATGCAGTGATATTTGAAGCCTACATTAAAACAAAACAAATTTTGCATTTGTTTTACTGTTTTAGTCATTGTAGTGCGGCACCATTTTACAACAGATGGAAAGTAATTTTGAGAAACCCAAGGAGATTTTTGTCAACCACGAGCCATATAACAAAAATTTCTTTCGGTTTATTCACAGGTGTCGTGAATTGGAATATTTGACTAGATCTTTACAGCTTATTTTTACAGATTTAAATATTTAAGGATTTCCCGTTTTAGAGATTATTTTGTGGCACGTATTCCGAGCAACTAGAAATGAATTTGAAAATTTTGAGAGAGGTTTTTCTAAAAAATGACCTTATGTACAAAAACCTCTTTCAATTTTGTAGCAAGTGTTATGGTTCAAGAGATACGTGTTCATCTTTGACCCCTATTTTCATAAATTTGGTCCAAATTTAATGTAATTGTTTCCATCTTTAGGGAGATGGTTGAGCTCAACTACCTTAGTGCAGGGATGAAATAATTGTATATATTTTATGAATTTTAGAGTGTAAAGGGTTCGAATTTTTCAGCAGAGGAAAGATACTTTGGACTGTGTAAAGTTTTTTCTGAATATTATTTTTAATGAAAGCAATTTCTACCCTTTAGATTTGGGATCCATCATGGTGTTTAATGTGCAGCATATTTTTCTTGTAAATTCATTTCCATGCTTTGTTTTTTCTGATAATTTCATTACAGCATTCTCTAAGGGAAGTGTTAGGAATCCATCCACTCATGATCCTCCTTTCATAATGATTACTTTGTTTAATGTAGTGGTTATATTTTCAGAATCCATCCTCTGTTAGATGCTTTGTTGAGTAACCCTATGCTTATTTTTATTTGAAAGTTGCCAATTTAGATCCATCCCCTGATTGATGCCTAGAGTGTAGTGGTCTTTCTCCTCTTTCCTTCTCTCATTTACATCTTTTATCTGGCTGAACATTGCACTTGCTTTGCCCCATGTTTGCCGGCAGAAACTAGCCTCGATTCCATAGCCCAATGGTCCCTTCTCTTGTTGTTTTTGACCCTCAACTTTCAATCAAATCCCCATACTTCATAGCTAGCCTAAGATTCACTTATTGCAGTCACATTTTGTTGGCAAAGAGAGAGCCCTCTCTAGTCTGGCAAGGCTAGATGCCAGATCGAAAGCTTGGTCTGTGGTTACCTTGGAATTGCCACTTCTCAGCCTTGAGGTTCATTCTAAGTGCTAACAGTACCCTGCTAAGGCCATGAATGATATGACTTCATCCACACTTCTAGGAGTTACCCACTCCATGATATCATTTATCTTATCTGGATCTACTACTCTGTCATCCTTGGAAACAACATGTCCCAAGTAGTGTACTTCTATCTAAAAGAAACTTGACTTACTAAGCTTAGCATATAATTGATTCTCTCTTAGAAATATCAACACTGCTGCAAAATGCTCGTCATGCTCTTTGCCATTTCTAGAATATATCAAGATTTCATCAATGAATACAATAACAAACTTGTCCAAATAAGGACGCAACGCACTATTCATCAAACACATAAAATTAGCTGAAGCATTAGTCAAACCAAATCGAACTAAAACAAACTCATAATGCCCATACCTAGTCCTGAAGGTATTGTTGTGGACATACTCTTATTTGATGTGTACCTGATGATATCCTAATCGTAGATCAATATTTGAGAGCACTGCTGCTCCCTTGAACTGATAAAACAAGTCATTAATCCTCGACAATGGTTTCATGTTCTTGATTGTCACCTTTTTCAACTTCCTGTAATCAATGCACAATCTAAGAGTACCATCCTTCTTCTTCATGAACAATATTGGTGCACCCCAAGGTGACACACTTGGTCTAATGTACCCCTTCTCAAGTATTTCCTTCACTCCAACTTCAACTCTACTAACTGTACAGATATCATCCTATAAGGTGTCTTTAATGCTAGTGTTGCCTTTGGTACTAACTCAATAGAAAATTCTACTTCCGTGTGCAGAGGAAACTTTGGAATCTCTGCTAGAAACACATCCTGAAGTTGCTGCAATATAGGGTACCTCTTGAATATTTCTACATCTTCAACATCCTTACCCTTGTCACTATAAATATGAACTACAAATATCACACATCCTTTTTTGCAACTGTACTTAGTTTACATAATTGTGACAATTCTCACTGATGTAAGATTCTTCTTCCGCTGCAATATTCTCTTCTCTCCATTATCATCGAAGCACTCAATAGCCTTGTCATAGCAATCTACTTTGGTCCTATGAAGAAAAACCAATCCATAACCAAAAAAATACTATACGATCCCAATGGAAGTACATTCATATGTGTTGATGTAGGCATACCATTCAACTCAAATGCATAAGCTCTTTCCCAATGATGAACTCTCTTCTTCATACCTATAGCCAACTACACCAACTAAGACTCTACATGCACTTCTTTTATCAAGCCACACTTATCCACCAACTCAGGATTAACATAAATATAATTAGATCTAGGATTAATCAAAATAGAAATAACTTAATCACAAAGCTTAATGTCCATCTGAATGATATATTCCTGGTGTTCTTCCTTCTTGTTGTCCACAACTACATAAATCTGAGGAATACTATGATCAACATCCCCAAATGTCTGCACCTCCTAAGCACTATAGATCTGAGGCCTACCTCCCTGGTACAATGGATAATCCTTCTTATGATGATATTTTCCACATATCCAACACTTCGATGGTGCTCTACTATCACCTCTAGTTTGCTGCTCTCCAAGCTATGACACATGTCCCTTCTCAACTACACACAACTTCTTGTAAGGAGAAACATTTTTTTTCTCACCTACATCTTGAGGTATTCCCCGCTTCAACAACCCATTTCCTTTGACTTTCTCATTTCCCTTCAGTTCACGTTTAGGTTCAACTTTTCACTTTGACTGCTCATAAAAATGCTTCAATCTCTATATTTCCTCCTCCATTGATCTAGGCTCGTTAAACTGAATCTGGTCTACTTATATTGTTGGCAAGCCATTGACAAATCTCTGAATCTTAACCTTCTCATCCTTGAGATAAGGCACATACCTCAAAATCTCTAGGATCTTGCTAGTATGCTCATCATCTATCATGGAACCCATCTGCAACTTATAAAACTCCTTAACTCTATCATCATAGTACCTCTCTTACAAGTACTTCTTCTTGAAGAGCATATCGAAATCATCCCAAATCAAGTCATCCTCCCGAATACCTTTGGCATTCTTTACATCTTCCCACTAGATTTTTGATTTCCCTTTAAGACTAAAAGTGGTTATCCTAGCTTTCATGTTCTCTGAGTAGAAATGCAATCTGAAGAATTTCTACATTCCAAGAAACCATGCCTCTTCATCTTCTGGCTCCTCCATATATCCATCAAATGTAGGAGGCTTCCCCTTCTTGAAATCCTCATCTAAATACTCCCTCCTCCTATAAGGATGATGATGGTGATGACTATAATGATGTCTTCTGGATGAGGAACTAAAATGATGCCCATACATACAATTCCTCCTATCATGTGTATCCAATCATATTCCACCTCTAACTGTCTCCCTTCTATCCAACTTGTATCCGAACTGTGATCTGCTACCATAGGATCCATTAGTTTTCTCTTCCTTCTCTTGACTGATTCTCATTTGTCCCTATTTCTGCAACTCTAACAAGCTTTGAAGGATTGTTGCATTAACCTCTACCTACTTCTCCTCAACCATTTCAAGTCTCTCCTGAGCCTCAACCAAACTGTCATTGTCTTCTTTACAACTTCTGATCTCTGCCCTAAAGCTCCTCAATGTATCTACTATAATAGGAGAACACTATTCTCCTTCATGCCGAACTAATCTGTAGGGAGAGTCACAGGAACTATAGTCTACCATTTTTGTTGTCATCATGAATTCTCTTCTTCCTATAAGTATACCATGTCAAATAAACCAAATAGATACTGAAATCAAATCCATACCTTAGTGGTGTTTAGGGGAGTCTTATCTCATCTGCAAGATTAGTCCACATTATCATGTGCATGTATAATCATAACCATATGCATGTAATAACATAACATCACAATAACACCATGCATGACCATACCAACCATATACCCTGATCCCATACATGACAACCATAACCTTAACAACATCAACCTTATCCAAAGAGAGTGAATCCATGCTCTAATACCACCTTGTTGTATCATATATGACCCAAAGAGAATGCAACCTGCTCTGATACCACCTTGTAACACACCTCTTCTCACATATACCCACTTTCATCGGCTTAACTACGATAAACATAAGATGAGGAGCTACTATTATATGACTCAACCTTCTAAATGGCCTTAAATAAATGGAGTCGACACAACAAGACCTTACTAACTTCCCTGAGGTGCCACAGGACCTCTAGGAGTAACTCAACCCCTCTAGGTCTCCAACCCCTGAGACAACTTACTTTTTCCCTAATCTAGAGTCCCAGCCATTCCCTTCCCAAGGCCCCCATGTGACTATGGGTTCCTAGTCACTCCCATAGTCCTACATTTATGTTAATATGGCCTTTTTTTGCTAGTGTTGTGCCAGTGACTGTGAGAATTAAGGCTAATTTCCAGGGCTGGGGCTTAACCTCTTCCTAGAAAGCTATGAAACTTTCAAAACTCATAAAATACATGAAGACAATGCTTGTAAACCAAAAACATGAATCGAGACTTGACCTAGCCATCCCCAACCGGGACTAACATTCTATCAAACACTTGGTTGACATGCAACCTATAAGTCATGAATGCAAGTCTGAACATAAGGGTCTGAAAAATTATCTGAGGTTTAACAAGAAGGGTCTCTACCTTCTCAAATTAGTTTTCATAAGACCAATTGGGCTTTGCATCCATCATTCATTCAATTACAAGTAAAAACATGAATAGAGGCATGACTAAGATCTATCATATAACCAACATACAACCAGATAAATAATAATGATAAAACAACCATTAAAGCCACATAATAAAAATTATATTTACTCATCAAAGAAAGTGAAACCTAGATTTTCTTAAACATAGGAAAAGGCCAACCAGGTTCGAGACATCCATGAACCACCCGACCATAGATTGGTTAAACGAAATCTTTCTTTCAGCTAATCACCCATGTGCCATATTCCAAGCATTAATGTGGGATCTCATGGAATAAACCAATCCATAAACAACCAAGGGAATCCAGAGGTTAAACCACCTCCACCATCACTACATCATGATCCCACCTAAGCTTGTCCTGAGATGAAAAAACCAAACTGAGCTTGGATGCCTCATAATTTCTTCACCACCCTTGAGGAATTTTCCTGTCTCCACCCTCAAGCTCTACAGTGTATCTGTCCATTACTGATCAAGGGATTCCTAGGCCTTTAGGAAATAATATTAAGACCACCTCACCTCATATTTTGAAAACATCCGACAACCCAAAGCTCAGATCGAGAAAAATCTCATCACAGAATGGCTATTTGAAAATTGCAAGGCTAAGCTAAAATCCACTGTCAAATATTGACAAAATCCATGCCAATGATTACAAACGAACCACATACTAACATGCACATACCATGCATATCAAAACCACCTAATAAATCACACATGCAATCTGTTACCTACAAGTATTCTCACTGAAGCTGCTTGATCCTTGCCTTCCTTTGATTTCCTTATCCTTCTTTTCTTTTCCTTTCCTTTTATTTCTTTTCCTTTCCTTTCCTTGCTTTTCCTTTCCTTTCCTTGCTTTCTTACCTCCTTTCTCCTCTTGGTGTTTTCTTCTCCTGAGACAAATTCTAGCACTAAATTGATGAAAGGTTACCAACTGATGCTCTGAGGTATTTTTATTGATGAGGCCTATAATTTATTCAATTTTCCATTATTTTCCTTAATTTTCATCCTCACATTCACCCTATGACTTTTCACCTTCATTTTCTCCTAATTTCCATTATTTTCATAAATAATGTGCCAAACATACCTTTTTTCCTTTCCATAGCCTTATCCATTGCCTTTTCTAATTTCCCTTTAGCCATAAAACACAACAAGTGATGCCCACTAGGAAATTTGGCCCAAAATTCAACTTGGAATAAGTGTCCCTTGACCGTGGTATTATTTTACCTTTATTAACTTTTATTACATGAAATTTTAACCCAAGGTTGTTACATGAACTTACAAATAAAACATATCTTATCCTCCTCAAGCTTGTCAGAAAAAAAAGACGTACTGACCTACAATGGTTAGGGAAATTTGGAAAATGTGATAGTCCATTTGTTAATGGAAGCGAGTCGCTCTTGAACACAACACTCTTCCACTTCATCTTCATGGCTATTGGATTGGGAAATATGCGTGTATTTTGGTTTATCACACCATTTCAAAGCCTCTGTTTTGGTTTTGGGTCAATGTAGCGAACTCTATTTCAGTGTTGTTGTTCTGTTCAAAAGAAGTCATTCAGTCAATATCTACTACAATACTCTTATGCCTGCATTCCATGTCTTCCTTTCCTAATCCAATTCTGTATCAACATCATTTTGATAATTATGTCTTAAATCGTCATACCCATTTCGTGTCGTTAATGGGGGATACATCAAGGCCCTCCACTAACGGGTCACTTCCTATCCACATAAGCTCATTATCCAGGAAGTTAACTTAGAAACACCTCTTTGGTACTTTGGTGCTTGCATACATGAATGACGGGTTTCCTCGATCTTGGTGATAGGTTTACATCATTGGCCTTTTACTAAAAGATTCTGTGTGGTGTTCAACATCAACTCATTCATTCACACCATACAGATTATACTAGAGTGTTGGGTGCAAGAATTACGGTCAAGCAGACTCCTTCAACACTTAATTTTCAACCCGGAGGTTTCGTAAACTTAGAGGTGAAGCACATGAGATGCCATAAATGATATGAAATTTTCTAAACTCTATTCCTACTTCCTTAATCGCAATCTTGCAGAATAAAAAAGGAAATATCTCCCGACAATTTACACCAAAGATATTCTAGTGCTGGAATATGAAAGAAAGTACTTTTGTAGGAAAACAAATGAAAGGAATTCTCAAAACCTCTTGCAACAATCTTTGAAAATGTAAATCTATTTTTTCTCTTCAATATAGTTGTGCTCTAGATTAATAATTGGACCCTTGAAGATATCTGGCTCCTTTTAGATTTTCCTCCCTGTACTAATTTATTATTCATGTACTTATGCAATGTGCTTGCACTAGTACCATAACAAAGTTTAAGTGTTGGGAGTATACTTTACAACTGTACTGAAGATTTATGTCTTTATGCAGGAACTTTAAGCCTCAAGGCTAGAACACTCTTTTCTTGTATCAGGAGATTGATTCTTATACTGGGACAGTGGTTCCTGCACCAAGATTTTGAATCCTTCTTTTGAGAGAATAAAGAATGTGTTAACTAAGAAAAATAACTTGGAAAGGTGAACAAAACATTTAAATTAAATTCCTCAAACCAAAAGATTCTTCAACTAATATTTTAATGTCTAAAACAAGAATTAATTCCAAAGTCAAAGAATACTTTTAATTATGGAACTTCTGCATGTAATCTAAGAGATCATTTAAATATGACAGTAGGCTTCAATCCTGTAATAGTTATCCACACTACTGATCTGCATGCATAACCTTTTAAACCCGGAAAAATTTCCTTTAAGAATTATTACACATGAATCAAATCTTTCGTAAATAGTATAAAGTGCAGGCACAATCCAGTGTGTGTCACAACAACGTTTTGTTTCAGAAGTGTATTTAATTCTAAATATCAAAATAACTTCAGAATGGAAATCACGCTTTCAGAATCGCATTAAGACTTAATAGAAATCACACTCTCCAAGATCTTGTTAAGATTCATCAAATAAAATCAAAATACCATTACTATAATGAACTGAAAGAATCAATATGTGAAACTACAAATGCAATAGTGCAGAAATTCATGCCTTCACAATCTAGGTAGAAAATGAGATTAAAATTCAAAGAATGAAAGCATAAGATTAAACTTCAATCTAACTCACACACCACGGATCCGTCACACTATAATGAAATAAGATTTAAACCTTACATAAAGATAAAAGAAACATCTACTTACTTCACACTTTGCATTAGAAATAATTAACACACCTTAATTGAAAATGAGAAGAACACAAGGGAGAACAAGCTAGGTTGGCTGGGCCCTAGCCAACCAGCGCATTTCCCTGTTTAGGAAATGTAAAAAATTGGCTCTTTAATGAATGCATCAACACAGAGTTACAATGAAAGATTGAGAAAACATGATGCAATTCCTTTCTATTAATAATCAACAAATATACATCATGAATTCGAATCCAGCCCAGAATGAGGGTGATATAAACCAAACTACAAAAGGAAAAAATCACAGTATCCTTTCTATATCTATCACTTGCTACCATTTTCTATTTGAGTCCTACATTTTATACATTCATCCAGGCCTGTAGCCGTAACCAAATTACAACGAGCATTCCAATCTGATCCTTTCGGCTATAACAAAAACAAAAAACAACTCATGTTGAGCCTTTTGGCTATAACAAAACACTATTCTAGGTATTCAGCCAGTGACCTAATCTCCACCATATCCCTGATTTTCCTCCATGCTTCGGGACCAACTTGAGTTAATCGTTCTAGAACACGGCGTCCACATGGAGTGGTGAGCTGTCACAGTAATTGAAGATTCACTAGTGGTGCAAGAATGATACCTACACTCAACCATGCTAATAAAATAATTAATTCATTGTCTATAAAATACTTTATAGGGAGATAATTATTAGTTACAAAGATTTAAAGGCATAAAATATAAAAAAATGATTAATTAAGCACCTTTGTAACTCTTAAAACATGAAACATAAAGCTAGTGCAGGAAGGGATATGATTCTTGGACTAGTGTAGGAATAAGGGAGTTTTCAAGGTTAAAATAGAGGTATAAGGTCATGGTTTTGAACGGAAAAAGGGTTGAAAAATGGAACAATCTGGCCTACCGACATCCTCCCCTCCTTAAGTTGTTGCGGGTCTTCACACAACCCTTGCCTTCTGCAAAAAAAACTAAAATATAAGGGCCTCCCTTTAATTCTGAACTTGTATACTAATTCCTACTTTCATTATTTTTCCTTCCTACTTCGAAACTTTTTAAGTTTCTTGGTCACCTTCTTAAGGTGCTCATAACACTTCGAAGCCCAATACTTCCATATCTTAGCTTGTCACTTCTGCTCCACCTCCCCTGCCAATTCTGCGTTTGCTTGTTTCTTCTTTGTATGTTGTTCCTTCATGGCTCAGTTTAACACCTCCAAGCCATAAACATGTTGTTTGAGTTCTTCTATACAACTTTCCAAGCAGAGGGTGGAGTTCTCCTCGGGCACCGACCTTTTAGCAGTCAACTCCAGACATGTGCCATCATTATCAAGGTCGAAATTGTCTTGGCCACCTTTCAATTCCTGCATTGTAACATCATCAAGGGTTTCGACACCCAAAATATCAATATTAGTAAGGCTCTCAGTGCCCTACATTTTTACCTTATCAGGGGTTTTAGTACCCCGCTCCTCAGATTTAGTAAGGGCTCCAGTGCCATGCTCATCTATCTCACTAGGGGTTTTAGTACCCTGTTCTTCAAAACCATTGAGGTTTCAGCACCCTGCTCATTCATCGCACCAAGGGTTTCAATACCCTGCTCATTCATCATATCAAGGGTTTCAGTACCCTGCTCATTCATCATATCAAGGGTTTCAATACCCTGCTCATTCATCATATCAAGGGTTTCAATACCCTACTCTTCAAAACCGTCGAGGGTTTCAGCACCCTACTCATTTAGCTAATCCTCTGTTGGGTCCTTACTTGTACTCGACATCACCTTTCGTTTCTTCATTCTACCAAGGAGGACTGACAATGGTGTGTTGTCTTCCTTAACATACTCACCATCAAGCACTCTGTGAGATGTTACCTTAGTAAGAACCAAAAGATTATCCTTACCTAGTGAGGTAGGTGGCGAGTCATCAAATGGTATTGGAGAGGTCACCTAAACATGACCTACCCTTAAGGAGGAAAGTATTCAACTGACCGATCTCCTGGTCCTAGTGGGACACGGGGTCATCATTTCTAATTTCTCATTTTTTCTTGCACTCCTCTTCTAAGCCGACTTCAATGTTTCTGCACTCCACTTCGGGGTCGACTTTCCTGCACTTTTCTTTTGAGTTGACTTCTCTATGCTCCGGCCCCGAAACTCCTCCAAGAATTCATCCCAAGTCATACTTCTAGCTTCTAGTTCCTTCTTAACTGAGATTGTAATCAGCCCATGGTGATATAGTCTGCATGTGGCCTGAGTGGATTTTCCTTTCTGAACCCCCTTCGCCATCTTTTATAAACTTCTGAGCAAATAATATGGGAAGTTGATGAGCTTACCAGACTCAAAGTGTAAGAGTAGGCGTATGTGGTAGAGGAAAGTTAGTGAATAGCAGCCTTCGCCAGTAAGGAACTTCTGCAACACATACATGAGATCCTTCCACTTCCCTATCATGGTGTTCTACTGGAGGCCATCCTTCTAGTCTACCTTCTGCTTTGGGTTGACCACAAACCGGTGCCACAGTTTCTTTTCCAACTTTTCCTTCTTGAACCATTTCTCCCCTACTACTGGAAACCCTATAGCCTGAGATATTGATTCTTCTATTACTACAAACTCCAATGAACCAACCTTGGCTTGGCTCCCATCGAAGATTCAGGCAAATGTTATTGCTAGAACTAAGTCAAACCCATCGAACTTCTGTAGGAATAGGAGGAACTCAGATTGATACAATAGTGCAAGACTATTCCTGTACTCAGTTGTTTGTTCCATATCTATGGATTGTGGATCGATCCTTACAAGGGCCATGTCTGTTCAAATTCACCCACTTCGTGTTTCAAGAAAAATATCACGGCAAAAAACTAAAATGGTGATCGAACTACACACCTACCGTTAAATCAATGATTTACCAAAGGGTCATGCTTCATCATTAAATCACACGAATGTGAACGTGAATTGGTTCCAGTATAGGTAGGCTATAATAATTGGAAGAGGCGGGCAGTTTATACAATAATTTCACATAACGTCATGCAAGGTCAGACATGAGGTGTGGCTATTATTATTAGGCGGCGAGTTTTTCAAGGGAAGGTAAGTATCGAATTCTAGGAGAATCGTATCACTCTAAATTTACTCCATGATTTCACATAAAGCGCACTTTAGTACTCATTAAAAAGATAAGATTTTATAGCCTAAAATATCCTTGCACTTAAATGATTTCTCCCTAATCTAGTAAATGATGAAACAAGCATTAATCATAATATAAATTGAATGTCATGGTCTACAGATGGAACAGTTGTTCTACTTGTACAAAGGTTCATGAAACAAAAGATAAGCTTTACTACTATTTTTTATGCACCAGGTGTTCCTGCACTGAAACATGTGTTACGAATTAGGCGTGCTCAGCAGTGAGAATTCCTGTACTAAATCGTGCCTATGCTTGAATGTGCTTGCACCAACGATGTCTGCATCAAGCATGCTTGCATGTTATACATGTTTGCACTACCCATGCTACACCGAACCTTCTTGCATTTTGAGCACACATTCATGCACTAGGGATATTTTTACCATAATAGGTGCCAAAAGAGAATTCTGATAGAATACAATTCATTGACTGGATTAAAAGGAATTTTTTAATATACAAAGGAGATTTTATTCGCCATTCCTTATTGTTAACATATGCCTTTTGATCTAATTTGTACGTTCACATCAGATCCTGCAATCAATCCATGAGGGAAAAATAAGTGGGAAAAGGACAATTTTTTAGAATGGGAAGGAAATTACGACAGGGAATTCAATAGCAAAACCACCAAGAGGGATAAATCAAAAAGGGATTTTGGGGAAAATAATTTCAAGGGAAAAGAAGGAAATACGAAATCGGATAGGGAAATTTTTTTAAAGAAAGGGATGGTAAACGTTTGGGATATTAAAAGAAAAAAATAAGGCAATTTTTTTTTTGAAAATGGGAATAGAAGAAAGGCAGAATTTCGCCTGATATCTGCCAGCATAGTGCTAATCTATAAAATAAATGCAACAGGAATTGAGTGTTGCCTGAAATAAAAATTTTCGTGCCAACTATTCAAAACTTGGATAAGGGCCCAGTTCCCGTACTTGAACCTACTTCTTCTTGGTGACAGTTAACACATCTAAAGATCAAACAACATTCCCATTTTATTAGAACTGATCTCCCTACTAGTAAGCTAGTTTTTAGGTTGATCCTTCTACAATTATGTCAGAAGAATTGATTTTCACAATCACAGGAAAAATTCTTTTTCTTTTTCTTTTTTAATTTTTTTTCTTTTTAATTATATATATATATTTTTTTTGGATTTTCCTTAAATTTCATTTCATAAGAGAAGAAATCAGATCACAAAAGGGTGGCATAACCACCTACCAACTGAAGTTCGGACTGCTATTGCACTTGCTGCATGAAGTCTTCCTTTGTGATGGGCTAAAAATATACTTTAAGCCTTTTCCCATTCACAAGGAAAATTGAATCTCACCCATCGATGGTTTTGACTTCTACAACCCCATTGTTGAAGACTTGAATTACCTCATACGGTCCCATCCAACGAGTATGGAACTTCCATTTAAAATGTTTAAATCTAAAATCATAGAGAATTACCCAATCACCTGGTTGGAACTACTTTTTCCTAATAAACTTGGCATGCCAATTCTTGTGTTGCTACTGCACCAAAATATTATGTCGAATAACATCCCTTCGAAATTATCCAATTCATTTAACTGTAATAGACACTACTGATGTGCTTTCGAGAGATCTCAACCCAATTGAACTGCAATCTTGAAAGTCTTTACCTGAAATTCACTTAGAAAAAGGACTTGTTTTCCATACACCAACTCATATGTTGTATGCCCCGTGTTGTTCCTCCAAGTGGTTTGATAATACTATAAGGCTTCAGAAAACCGACTAGCCCAATCCTTCTTGTGCATGTTTACTATTTTGGTGAGGATGGATTCGATCACCTTATTTATGGATTTCACTTGGCCATTTGCTTGTGGGTGGTACGGTGTAGATTTCCTGTGCAGAACCTTATATTGATTCATGATTTCCTATACCAAGTTAGAAACAAAATGTGGTCCATTTTCAGAAATGATCTCTCTAGGAACACCAAATCTAGTAAAAATTTCATCAAACAGAAAAGCAACAACTCTTTTAGTGGTAAAAGAAACAACTTTAGCCTCTACCCATTTAGTAACCAAATTAGTACAAATCAAGATATGCATTTTATTTAAATATGTGGGATTTATGGGTCCTACAAAAACAATAACCTATTTTTCAAATGGCTCAATCATGACTTGAGGACATAAAGGCATTCCATTGGCTTGAACATGATGACTCATTGGTTGACAAATATCACAATGCTTAATATATTGTTTGGCATCTTTAAACAAAGAAGACCAAAAATAGCCAGTGCGTAAAGTTTTATATGCAGTTCGTTTGTCAACAAAGTGGCCACCGCAAGGTTCATCATGGGTAGATTTTAAAACATCAAACATTTCTTCCTCTCTTACACATCTACAAATAACAAAATCTGGTCTGGTGTAAAATAGGTCTCCCTATATCCAAGCATATGAAGCACTTTACTGAATAATATTCCGCTTTTCACGAGAGGATAAGTGATGTGGTTTCTTTCCAGTGACTAAATAGTTGGCTATGTCAGCAAACCATGGGTTTTTTTCCGACATAGAAAAAAGATGTTTGTCAGGTAAATCAACATCAACAGGAATTGCATCGCCAGGATTGTTTAATCTGGAAAGATAATCAGCTACAACATTATACTTTCCTAGCCTATCAACAATTGTAACATTGAATTCCTATAATAAAAGTAACCACCTAGTCACTCTACTGCTAGTTAAAGGCTTATTCATTAAATATATTATAGGAGAATGATCTGTATGCACATAAACTTCATATCCTGTAATATAATGTCTAAATTTATTAATAGCAAAAATAATGGCTAAAACTTATTTCTCAGCCACTGTATAGTTAAATTTGGCAGGTGACAAATTTTTACTGATGTAGTAAATAGCATAGGACTTTTTATTCTCTTCTTGTCCTAAGGTTGTGCCAATAGAAGTGTTTGAAGCATTGAAGGAAATATGAAATGGCAGGGACCAGTTTGGTCCTCTCAAAATTGGTGTTGTACTAATTTTTCCTTAAATGTTTTGAATCACTATTGGCAAGCCGTGGACCAAGTGAATTCACTATCCTTAGCTAGTAATGGAAAAAGGGGGGTAGCAATCTTGGAAAAGATTTCAATGAATCTCTTGTAATAAACAACATGTCCTAGGAAACCTCTCACTTCCCTTTGAGTTTTGGGTGTAGGCAAATGAATGATAACTTCAATTTTAGCGAGGTCTACCTGAATACCTTTGTCAGAAATCAAATGAACAAGAACCACTCCTACTTTGCACATTAATCTACATTTTTATCACTCAAAGAAAGATGGGCCTCTTGGAAATGTAAAATAACTTTTTCTAAATGTTTAAGAGCTTCAAAAATGAGTTACCAAACACAAAAAGGTCATCCATATAGATCTCAACACATTCAAAATTAGCAAAAATAGCTAGCACATCCGTTTGAAATGTAACGGGTGCATTACACAACCCAAAAGGAAGCACTCTGTAGGCAAATGTACCCCAAGGGCATATAAAGGTGGTTTTGTCTTGATCTAAAGGTGCGATTTGGATTTGGTTATACCCACTGAAGCCATCTAAAAATGAAAAGTACCTTTTACCGGCAAGGGTATCTAGCACCTGATCAATGAAAGGAAGGGGAAAGTAATCCTTGAGAGTGGCTTTGTTTAATTATCGATAGTCAATGCAAATATACCATCTCCCATATTTCTTAGGGACTATCACTAATGGAGAGACCCACTGGCTATCAAAAATGGGATAGATGAAATTAGCATCTAAGAGTTTTTGTAATTCTTCCTTAACAATATCTCTTAGTGTGGGATTCATTCATCTTTGGGGTTGTCGGACAGGTCGAGCTCCCTCCTAGATGTAGATATGATGAGTACAAGTCTCAGGAGGAATGTTTTTCATGTATTCATAACTCCAAGCGAATGCACCCAAATGATCTTGCAACAAGGTAACAAGTTGCTCTTGCTGAGATGAATCCAGCTCTGAACTAATGTGTAAGGATTTGCCTAGAATGATTTCAACAAGAGTAGTCTCGAGCTCAAGATTATATGAAGATGATGCCACAATATTGGATAAGGAAGGTTGGGAATCAGAGTTCTCTTGAAAATCCAGACTAAAGATATGATGAAGCATATCAAAATTAGGCATATTTTCTAGATTGTTCAAGAAATCTCACAATTCACCATCCTGAGCAGACTCGGTATGATGTTGAATCAAAGAAATAGGTTGGGTTTCCTCATCACTACTATCATAATCTAACCATAAGGTATCCTTAAGTTCCTTAATAGATCTAGCAGCTCAGTATAAGGTGACATTTTCCCTAGAGTCTCCATGTGAAATGTACATGTTAGAAGCGACATCCAATATAGGCATCAGCCGTGGCAAGCCATGGTCACCCCAGAATCAAAGGATGTCCTCCCATAGGATTCTTTGGTTGAAGCACAATGAAATCCGTGGGGTATTCCCATGAATCTATAGAGACAACCACATCATCCAATACTCCATCGAGCTTGATTTTAGATCTGTATGCAAGTTCAAGCACGGTGGGTGTAGGACCAATGTGGCTCAACTAAAGTTGTTCCATGGTTTGCCTGGTCATCACATTGATGGCTGCCCCCAGGTCTATTAATACATTAGAGAAAAGGATATCACCTATCTGGACAGAAACAATTGGGTTTCCAAGATTTGTATATTTCTCCATTGATACGCATCCTATCATCAACTCAGCTTCTCTACCAACAAATTGAATGGCCTGAGGTTCTACTCTCTTCCTCCCTGGCTTTTTAAGACATAATTTTTGGATGATATTGATACAGATGGGAATTTCTCAGATAGCCTAAAGTAAAGGAACCTTTATAAAAGGATTCCTTAATTCAGAAGCCAATGTGGACTCGGGGTCACTCTTGTCCATGGCCATCTGCTCTGGATAGGGGGGTTGATTTGAAGAAGATGTTGAATCTGAAGGTACGGGAATGGGATCTAGGTGATAATGTTTTTCGAATGATAAGGAGTTACCTCCTCATTTTTCTCCTCAATAATCACCGTGGAGTGTTTTTGTTTTTCTCGTTTAACTACCCTTCCCAATCTCAATTGAAGCTCATTTATCCCAACTCGCAAGGTTTGATAGGTAGGGAAAGGGGATGGTCTAACTGAATGAATCAGTTGTACCGCCTTATTATTAGGATTTGGTACCGGTTGAGCAGGTAGTTGAGGTGGTCTGAATGGTGGTCGAAAAGGCAATGGTGGCAATGATTGACTCTGGTAAGGTAGAGAGGGAAAATATGGTTGTGACATATGGTGTGGTGGATAAGAAGGAGGATATGATGGCATCTGAGCAAGATAGGGATGATATGAATGGTTTGGCCCTCTCCATCCTTGTTGCCAAGGTTGAGAGGACTTTCAATGATGGAAATGGTTCCCATGCTGCCATTGTTGAGAGTAATTATTATTATCATAATAGGAATATGGAGATGCATTATAGCCATAAAAATATGGTTTAGGAGCCATACATGAACTTACCTGAGGCCAATTCCTTCACGCTCCCATGGCATGTAAAGTCTCAGGTTCAGAATGCTCTCCTTAGAGTACAGATTTTAATCCTAGTATGGAGGGGCAATCCTTAGTGGCATGGTTCTCTACACAAATCACACATTTATTAGAACTTTTCATATCAGCAAGACATTCTCTTAAATGATTCTTCTTTCTACACTTTGGACAAAAAATAGACAACGACTCTTGTGCTTTTCTAGTTTTTTTCTAAAATTTCAAAGAGTCTATTTATTTGCTAACATATTCACTATTTCAATTTTCATATTGTCCATCCTATTCTCCAAGCCAATGATCATAGCACATGTAGATCCCAGTTTATTAGTTTTGCTTCAATCTCCTCTAGTGGATCTACATTAGTTTCTGGAGAACTTCTTGCACAAGTCACAAATTTGTTCAAAATTTTTCTGGGCAATGTCTCCTTGTCCTGACAAATTTTGATTATGTCTAGAATCCTTAGTAAGCCCTCATAGGAACAAGGTTAAAATAACACTTCAATCAAATTTGTGTTTGGACCTTTGGAGTATATACAAAACTCTTTCCAAGTAATCCTCCAAGGTATCATCATCACCTTGTATAATGGTGAAGATCTCGTCCTGCATTTCTCTAGCTTTGCAATATTCCTGATATTTATTTAAAAATACTCTCTTCATTTGGTCCCAATAACTTACAATGTTTTCTCCTAGTCTCACGAACCAGCGCAAGGTTGAATCCTTGAGAGTTGTAAGAAACAACTTTAGTTTCTAGGCATCAGAAGAATAATCATAACTCCGACACAATATATCAAATTCAAAAGGAAATGAATCTAGGTCTTCGTGCACCTTACCATGAAAGTGTGGAAGATTTGAAGGTGAAATATTATTCATTTGTACATTCTCTCTCGAGTTCGCTATTGGAAATCCAAAAGTGGGCTGTTCGTCATTTACCTGGTTCTTGCCAGGCCCCTCTTCATGGTCTTCATGATCAGCCATTGTTGTGCCTCCAGTCGGACTACTTCTAGAAGGTGAAGGTTGACTAATGTTGAATTGAACTTTCTGATCGCCTATAGCCTCCTTCTTCCCCTTTTCGAGTTGCGTCACACCTGAATCACTGTGTCTAGAATCTAGGTGGACTATTCCGGTGTGATGACTTTGTGTTAACCTGGAATTCCTACTTGCAAAAGAAGGTCCAATATGAGAAGACTTTTCAGATATTTCAATATTTTTTCGACCCTTATTGGGCTTCGAACCCGTACCTTTCTTAGCCATCCATTTTAAAAAATCAAATCCAAAAATAAAATTCAAATTCTTATAAAGAAAAAGAATTTGTTAATTGATGCATTAGAAAAGAAAATCAGCACTCATAAAATCCTCAGAACAACAGAAGCATACTACAGAAAAAATAATAGCAGACTTACCCCTATTGTAGAAAAATAGAAAGTTCTTACCAATTTCAAATCACCTCCCCGGAAATGACGCCAAAATGTTTGGGGTAGGAATTCCTGTCAAGAAGACTCCTTCAACACTTAGTTGTCAACCTGGGGGTTTCGTAAACTTAGAGGCAAAGCACAGGAAATACCATAAATGATATGAACTTTCTAAACTCTATTCCTACTACGTTAATTGCAATCTTGCAGAACCAAAAAGAAAAGATCCCCGGCAACAGCGCCAAAATGTTGGGTGCAGGAATTGCTGTCAAGCAGACTCCTTCAACACTTAATTGTCAACTCGGGGGTTTCATCAACTTAGAGATGAAGCACAAGAAATGCCAGAAATGATATGAACTTTTCTAAACTATATTCCTACTTCCTTAATTGCAATCTTGCAGAATCAAAAAGAAAATATCACCTGACAATTTACACCAGAGATATTCTAGTGCTGGAATATGAAAGAAAGTACTTTTGTAGGAAAAAAAATGAAAGGAATTATCAAAACCTCTTGCAATAATCTTTGAAAATGTAAATCTATGTTTATCTTCAGTATAGTTGTGTTCCAGATTAATAATTGGACCCTTGAATATATCTGGCTCCTTTTAGATCTTCCTCCTTATACTAAGTTATTATTCTTGTACTTCTGCAATGTGCTTGCACTAGTACCATAACAAAGTTTAAGTGTTGGGAGTATACTTTACACCTGTATTGAAGATTTATGTCTTTATGCAGGAACTCTAAGCTTCAAGGCTAGAGTAATCTGTTCCTATATTAGGGGATCGATTCTTGTACCTGGACAGAGGTTCCTGCACCAAGATTTTCAATCCTTCTTTCAAGAAAATAAAGAATGTGTTAAATAAGAAAAATAAATTCCAAAGATGAACAAAACTTTTAAAGTAAATTCCTCAAAACCAAAAGATTCTTAAACTAAACTTTTAATGTCTAAAACAAGAATTAATTCCAAAGTCAAAGCATACTTTTAATTATGGAACTCCTGCATGTAATCTAAGAGATCATTTCAATATGAAAACAGGCTTCAATCTTGTAACAGTTATCCACATTACTGATCTGCATCCATAAGCTTTTAAACCCAGAAAGATTTCCTTTAAGAATTATTACACATGAACCAAATCTTTCCTAAATAGTATAAAGTGCAGGCATAGACCAGTGTGTGTCGCAACAACATTTTGTGTCAGAAGTGTATTTAATTCTAAATATCAAAAGAACTTCAGAATGGAAATCACGCTTTCAGAATTGCATTAAGACTTGATAGAAATCACACTTTTAAGGATCACATTAAGATTCATCAAATAAAAACAAAATACCATTACTATAATGAACCGAAAGAATCAATATGTGAAACTGCAAATGCACTAGTGCAAGAATGCGTGCCTGTACAATCCAGGCAGAAAACAAGATTAAGCTTCAAAGAAGGAAAGCATAAGATTAAACTTCAATCTAACTCCCACACCATGGATCCGTCACACTATAATGAAATCAGATTTAAACCTTGCAAAAAGATAAAAGAAACATTTGCTTAAATCACACTTTTCATTAGAAATAATTAACACACTTTAATCGAAAATGAGAAGAACACAAGGGAGAACGATATGGGCTGGCTGGGCCCTAGCCAACTAGCTCGTTTCCCTATTTAGGAAATTTAAAAACTCATCTATTTAATCAATGCATCAACAAAGAGTTATAGTGAAAGATTGAGAAAAAATGGTGTAGTTCCTTTCTATTAATGATCAGAAAATATACATCATGCATTTGAATCTAGCCCAGAACGAGGGTGACATAATCAAAATTAGAAAAGAACAGAATCACTGTATCCTTTCTATATCTATCGCTCATTACAATTTTCTATCTAAGTCCTACATTTTATACATTCATCGAGGCTTGCGGCCGTAACCAAATTAAAATGAGCATTCCAATCTAAGTCTTTTGTCTATAAAAAAAAACAACAGCTCACGCTGAGCCTTTCAGCTATAACAAAGCACTATTCTAGGTATTCGGTCGATGACCTAATCTCCACCCTATCCCTGATTTTTCTCCATGATCCGAGCCCAACATGAGTTAATCATTCCAGAACACAGCATCCACATGGAGTGGTGAGTTGTCACGGTAGTTGAAGATTCACCAGTCATGCAGGAATCCTACCTGCACTCGACCATGCTAACAAAATAATTAATTCATTGTCCATCAAATACTTTCTAGGAAGGGAATTATTAGTTACAAAGATTTAAAGGCGTAAAATCTACAAAAATTATTAATTAAGCACTTTTGTAACTCTTAAACATGAAACATAAAGCTAGTACAGGAAGGGATACGATTCTTGGACTAGTGCAGGAATAAGGGAATTTTCAAGGTTAAAACAAAGGTATAAGGTCATGGTTTTGAAGGGAAAAAGGGTTGAAAAATGGAACAATTTGGCCTACAAGATAAAGTACCTTGAGAGCCATTAACATCATCAGTGGTTTCTCTTGCATATGTTAACAACTTACATCATTGGCCCATAATCACATGGTGTCTACCATGTTCTACTTCAACTCATTAATTCACATGGTTAGAATCATACATTGGATGGTTGTGTGAACAAGATAGAAGACCCCAGATCTATTTTTATCCATCCGAGCTGTGATTTCAAGAGTAATAGAAGATTACAATGCATGATGGCTATGATCATACAAGAATTCATCCAGTCATGGGTACACCATTAGTTATCCATGGACACGTCTTTTGGTCATTGTACATGTAATGTTAGCTTATGCTCTAAGAATAGGTATGTGTCCCTCAGCAAAGAGGTCATGATGTAAATTTATTGTAACAGGTGATTCTCTAATTGGTTGTTCTTGATCCTCACTTGTCACAAGGTAAAGCACTTCAATTATCAACTTTTATTTTAGAGTTTGCACTTTAGGGGGAAATCTGTTATAGGCCATTTTTTGGCATCTTGTCAATAGGCCTTCAAATGGGATAAATTCACATCCTTTCACATATTGTCATCATCCCTACACAAAGCCCTAAGCATGACTCTACTAAACCCCTAATTTTCTACTCTTGGCTACTGAGTTTCCAAGATTTTAAGGCCCAGTGCACCCTGTCCCTCTAGGGACCAACGTTCACCACCAAGTTGAGCCTCTCTACACGTACGCTAATCACCAACAGGTTGTCCCTTGTTGGGGGTGCACTAATTCTAGAAATTCAAGAAAAATAAAAAGAATCTTGAAGCCTACTCTTCGAGAGGCTTCCTAATGTTGCTTCAACAATTTACCTTAGATAAGAGTCTCGAATCCTGTCCTATCCTACCTTGAATTTTTCACCTCTTATCCCTTGAGCTCATCCTCCCATCTCAACTGGATCTCAAGCCTAAATTGGTAAATGGATAAAAATTCATGAACTACCTCCCTCATCTATATATTTACATCCACCCATAGGCAAGGGGTTGGATTTTGGAGATTGATTCTACCCTCATGTTGTTGCTTTGAGATTCATTATCCCATACATTAGGGTGACATAGAGGCATACTTTGAGCCAAGGAAAGAACAAGTCAACTTGGGGATCCTTTCTACAAGATCAACTCCTATTTTTGGTTGTAACTCTCTACATTTCTATTAATACAAAGAGTATGTTGTTTTCCTATATATGATGTTATTATTTCATATATTCCAATACCATGTTGATCTATTAAATGAAGTGATTGGATTATGCTACATAAATGTCATAGATCTTTGATTTGTCTTGTTTTATTGTGAAGGTTCTAATTATAGCAATGAAAGTTAGGATTGGAGCATACAGGGTGAGGAAGGATCAAAGCTTGTGACAAATTCTAGGTGAGCCTCATCCCATCATTCAGTTACTTTAAGGAAGACATTGTTCCATTTGCTTTCTATTGTTATAGGTCATTCCACCAAGCCTAGGGAAGACACTTTTGTCCAAAGTCGTAGATTCTATATAACAGGGTGTATGACAAGTGGCTTGGTGCTTGGGTGCTAAAGGCTTCGAGCTTCTCTCAGGGGCCTATTTCCCTTTGTAATCTCTCTTTGCCCTTGGTTATTCATTTTTCCATAACCAAGCACCACCAACATATTGGAGGCACCTCCCATCGTAAAAAATTTCGAATTGTATTTAGAATGGAGTTACAATGTCTCCTCCCTTTGAAAACTGACCTCTGAAAAACTTTCCATGTCTCATATTGACAACACTAGGTGCTTAAGCCTACTCTATATATTTTTCCCCTTCAGTCCCTATGACCAAGCATTATCCAACATCGGAGCTCCCCACAATCATAACTTTTCTAAAATGCAATTATAAAGATGTTCTATAAGCTCCTACCTCTGATACTCTCCATAGCACCTAGGTGATAAATCTTCTCTCTACTCTGGATTCTTTGGATCTCTCATGACCATGTGTCAATCCACATCAGAACCCCTCTCATCAAAACTTTTTTATAAACTAACTTGATAGGATTTACGAAAACTCCATCCTCCCAAAAATTAACCTCAAAGATGACATCATCATCTCCACATGGCGTTTCCTTTGTGGTGACACATGTCGCATGGATTTTCCCCACTAGGCCACCTAAAAACACTAAAAATTACTTCCAAGTGTCTTGTACCACCACATCATGCTGACATCATTTACCTTGTCAGCTTCAAAGAGTCAATAACCAGCTGTCAGGTGTCCTCTGAAGGAGAGACAAAGGGTCCTTAGGTCCTTTGGCTTTGCAACGATTTTCTTTGTAATTCCCTTTCTCTGCAACTTCAACACTTTTGAAGGAATTACATTTGTTAAGGAGTTATGAAACTCTGATCTTTGAAGTTCTGAAATAACCGCCCTTCCCCTACTCTAATATTCCATTTCGAGTCCGCTTTTAAATAGACCACCGACTTCTCATCCACATTCTGACCTATGATATCCCAAACTCATGATATGCTGCCTATATTGGGTCCTAAAGTGTTGAGCCTTCTCTAAGTGTTATTGAATGATTAAAAAAATATGGGGACGAATGGCTTTCCAAGAACTTTCCTTCTTAAAAGAATTTACTTTGATGGGAAGAAAAAGTATAAAATAACATATGGTGACTAATAGGCTTTACAAATTACTATTGAAATAGTTTAATTTGACTGGAATAAAGGAATTAAGTATTTGTGTTCCTGTTGAGGTCAGGTGAGATACATGATCGGTCAATTTCTGAGCACTATAAAAAATATCGCGGAGCTCACGGATGCCTTGATCCATAATATGGCCCCATCTTGACCACAAAGGTCATGGCCAAACCCTATGTTATGTGTACATCCATACACCTACATATACAACAATATAGGCCAAATAAATGAATATAAATGGCTATCACAATCCATGTAGACACCAACAATATGAAGTGGAAGATAGAAACAATGTAGATGTACGTATGCTTACTATGGTTGTCGGAGATAAATCTTATAGTCATTTATCCATTGACTGGAATGTTAACAATGTTGTGCTTTGGGGATCAACTAGGTTGAAGTGTTTAGGGGCTCTTATTGGATTATAATTACTGAACCATGTTCCCACGATGTAGAAGTCATTGCCATGGAGATGAATGGGGTGGCTTTCACCCAAAATGACATTCGTTCCCTGAGGTACCATTTGCACCATTGTGTTGTATTTCAACACTTTCACTCTCTTGTCTTTTACAGGAGATCACGGGCTTGTGCTTATTTTCTTTGTGGTATAATCGAATTGCAGTGGAAGGTTATCTGGAAGTTGTGGGTGAATACACCTTTTAAGCCAAAATAGTGTGCTTGAAGAATTAACACCATTAATGGCAAAACAAAAGAAAATTTATTCATACTTTCTTCCAATCTTGTACCATTGAACAACCCAATTCCCACAGTGTAGAGTAGATTCACCTCAACGGTGCTGGGTGAGGCCAAGCTTCTCAGAGTAGTGTTGAACTTTGTTATAGATTTAGTGTCATTAAAGAATGGTAGATCAAGTACCTATGGAGATGAGGAAGTGGAGCCAATTCCATCATATTCCAAAATGGCAATGGTTACGGTGTTATCGAAAGAAACTCCTTGGCCACTAGAATATGCACGCACAACCATATAGTACCTACCAATACATTATGTAGTACCTGCCCATGCATTGTTCAATGACCAACAAAAAAATTAAAACAGTAAAAATAATAAACAAAAAATAGAAGTAATACATAAAAATTTAAAAGTAATATAAATCTTTATGTCTAAACATTTAAATATTGGCTCACTTAATAACAAAAAGTTAAAGCTAAAGTCAATTTTGTTATATTTTGATTTTGTTATTAATTTGTAAATAGATTTTGTTACAATACCATGACTTATCAATACCACATGCCCAAAAAGCATAACTTATTTCACAATCAAAATATTTAATAATATGATAAGATTCTTAACCATGTATATTCACCCCTACTTTACTGTGGATATTATTAATATGTAAATAGGCTTTGTTACAATACTATGGACCAATACCATTGCTTATCAATGTCACATACCCAAAAAACATTACTTATTTCACAATCAAAATATTTTATAAATATGTTAGTTTTAATTAACTTTATAACATTTTTTTAATTAAATCTGAAATGAAAAATGGTTATAATTACTTTTGAGATATATCTAAATCATATATCCTCACTACTACTAAAAATATTCTAGAAATTAAATCAAGGTTATAATAAAACAAAAAATGATAATACTTTTATATAAAAACGTGAAATTTTTATCATATAAATAATATTATCAAGGACTAGCATAGATCCATCTTAACTAAAGATCCAAGTGATGAGAGCAAGCAAATTTACTAACAATGATAAAGGAAAGATACTGCATGACTGTTTTAAGTTTTTCATTATTGTATTTTCTTTGACATGATTGATCCAAAATATAGGTTTAATATTTTACAACCAATTGTGTTTTTTTTAGATACTTTCTTAATCACAATATATGGGAATCAAATTAAAGATTGAGAGAGGAGGATAGGGATAGAGGGAGGGAGATAGTAACAAATCTAGAGGGCAAAGAGAGATAATGACAGGGGGAGAGAGATGGAGGAGGGAGAGAGGTGAATGAAGAGATAGAGGAGGAGAGAGAGAGAATGAGAGAGGGAAAGAGAGAGAGAGAGAGAGAGAGGGAGTGACAAGGAAGAGATGGGGAGAGAGTGAGAGAGAGGAGAGGAGGGAAGAGAAAGAAAAGGATATGAGAGAGAGAGAGAAGGATGGAGATAGTGACAGAGTTAGAGAGAGAGAGATAGAGGGGAAAGACAAAGGGAGGTGAGAGAGAATCACAAAGAGAGGAAGGAAGAAAGAGAGAGAGGGAAGAAGAAAGACATAGAGGGAGAAAGGTGGAGAGAGAGAGGGAGTGACAAGGGAGAGATGGAAAGAGAGTGAAAGAGAGAGGAGAGGAGGAGAGGAGAGAGAGAGGGAGAGAAGGGTGAGAGAGAGAGAGAGAGGGGCGGAGAGGAAGAGGGAGGGAGATAGATATGGAGAGAGAGTGTCTATGTTTAGGGGGTGAGATAGATATTTGGAATAAGAAAGAGATAGATAAATTGATAACTATAAATATAAATATTATATAGTATTATGTAACCAACCTAGATCCATCTTAAACCCAAACCTATCAAGCACCAAGGGGGATCAAGTCTCTTGAGGTGTAAACCATTCCTTAAGTATTGCACTCAAAAAATAGGTTTGCACCTCTAAGATTTGATCCCAAAGGTTTGCAACTCAAGAGATTTGATCTTTCTCGACGCTTGATAGATCCAAGGTCAAGATGGATCTAAGCTAGTTTAATGTTATCGTGTTTTGAAATGTCATATTTAATTTATTGAAAAGACATCTGAATATTTATAACTAAATTCAAAATTATTTAATATTTTGTAATTAAGATCAACCAACTAATAAAACATTACCATTCTAAATTTATAATGACATATGTTTTTTTTTAGTTGTGCTTTTAGTTTACATTAGGCTTCAAATATGGCTTGAGGAACCACGACCCAATGGCATCTAAGTTGTCAAAATCACCTGGGGATCGTACCTATCCTGAGCCATACCTGCCCTTAACATGACTGGATTCTTTGCCACAGAGTTTCGAACAGGTGACCTTCACATCATGGAGTGACTTAAGAGTACACCCCATCACCCTCTATTTTACGCCTCTTGGGCTATAATGACATATGTTGATAATACATAATTATGATAATTACTTGTTAGAGATTTCTGAAATAAAACTGTAATATGTGTGATGCTTCCAACATTTCGAATAGTGACTCCATCCACCAAAGAAAGCCTTGTGAGTAAAGCTGAAGAGCCTTTTAATATGATTTTTTTTTGAATTATGTATTTGTTGGATTAACTGTGAAAATTTAAAATAAATAAATAATATTTGACCAACTAAATTTTTGTGAAAAAATAATATTTGACAAACCACTTTTTGAAAAAATAATAATGATTAAATTAGGATTTGTTAATTCCGAATAAATTAATAAAATTGAGAGCGAAATGAAATAGTAAAAAAAGTGAAAATAGGAATTAGATTTTTAATTTTGAAAAATGAATTAAATATTTAATTTAAGAATTAGTTGAAAAATAAAATTATTAATTTAAGAATTAGTTGAGAATTAAATTTAATAATTAATAATAATTATTTTAAAAATTAATTGAAAAATTAATAACAAACATAGGTAAAATAATAAACAAATATATTCTTCTATATTTGTTATTAGATTATAAAATTAAATTTGCTAAATGATAAAATAGTTGAATTGGATCAACTTTTAAGTGAATTGAAGATTATTAAGATGAAGGGGAATTAGTAAATTAACAAGAATTTTCTTATTTTATAGTTAATGGTCAACCATATGGCTAGGCTAGAAAAATAAAGAGGCTAGGAATTAAAACAAAAAATAAAATATAAAAAATTAAAATTTTAATATTAAAGGATTAAAAGGAGTTAGGATTAATATAAATTTTGATGACGAAAAATAAATATTTACGATTATTAGTTAGATAAAGTTAAAAAATACTAAATTTTTAAGATGAGGAAAAATGAATAAATAAAAGAAAAGAAAGGATAAAAAAAAGGGAGAAGATAACAAGATTCATTGTGATTAATTAGTTAAACATATTACATTGTGTTATTCTGGAAATGTCTAATAATTTGATTAACTGTGAAAGTTTCCAATCACTGGTGAATTCAAGACAGGTTAAGCTACAAGGTTTAATTCCTCGATCTTCTATATTGTGACGGCAGCATCTATGTTGCTCTCCATCCAGAACCGAGAAAGCGTGAATCTGGCATCTATGGATGTTAAATAAAAATTGCTTCCTAAACCAAAAGATCAGATAATTATGCCCTTGACTACAACATTTCAATAAAAAATAATTGAATTCAGAGTTATTGGTTGGCTATAGTGTTTCGACACGTCATATTGAATGTTTACACATTTTGAATGATATTAATTTGAAATATCCATTTCTTTACATTAGGTTGCAGCGTGAAATGCGAAGTTCACTGTAACTGGTATGCTCAGGGAAGCGAATTCATGTTAAGCATTCCTTTCCTAATTTGTGTGGCATCAAATTCTCCTGACAAGAGTCTGAATTTTTTCTTTTCATGCTTTGAAGTATCAGAAGACGCAAGGACTAATACCTTCGCATGATGATTTCATAGCATTAAACTGGATGAGAAGCGTTATGACAAGTATTGAAGTGCAGTTGAACTTACAAAGTCCACCTAGCCTAGTCGAATGATTTGGTGTCATGTGATTGTTCGATAAAAGAATGTATGGCATTTATTTATGAATTTCACCCTTAGTAGGGATCTATGGGATTTAGAGGATTTATCAGAAAATATTGATTTAAGCGAAGTAGAGGATAGTTTGCGCCAACAGGACAAATTTGAGAAAATTTACCACGAAGATGATAAAAAATAAAAAATAAAAGAAAAAGGATACAAATTTTATGGAACTCCAATTTCGGTCGGGTCACACCTTCGTGTCTCCGTTGTGATTCAAGCGTCACTGCTAGGGTAAGGGTTTGGAAAACTCCCAAGCCCTAATGCAGAGGGTTGTTTTAGAGTTGGCATATGTAAATGACTTACAGTGCAAGAAATCTCGCTCAAACATCAAAGAAGAGGCGGAAGAAGAAGCTACGGAAGTGATGATTGATGCTATGTGATTCATTTCACTAGTTTCAATCCCACTTCTTCACCCCTGTGAGCATCACCCGATGCAATGAGTGCTAAGTGAACTATTCAAAAATCATGAGAAATTACTCAGTTACGACTACCTCTCATGGAAATGGTCATACGTGAATGACTTACTTAACGCAGTTGAATCCCAAAATGATATCTAATATAATGCACTGCGTAAACCCCCATACTTAAATTCAAAAAGAGTCAAGCGATCTCTACTTGAATGGTTCATGAGGCACAATACTTGCTAAGATTTTGCAAATGGGGTAGCAAGCTAAGTGGGCTTGATTGTGGGGAAAGCTCCACAGTTAAGCGCGCTTGAGCCAGAGGAGTTCTAGGATGGGTGACCTCCTGGGAAGTCCTGGTTACCGGGTGCAAGCCCCGGAAGTGATGATTGATGCCATGTGATTCATTTCACTAGTTTCAATCCCACTTCTTCACCCCTGTGAGCATCACCCGATGCAATGAGTGCTAAGTGAACTATTCAAAAATCATGAGAAATTAGTCAGTTATGACTACCTCTCATGGAAATGGTCATACGTGAATGACTTACTTAACGCAGTTGAATCCCAAAATGATATCTAATATAATGCACTGCATAAACCCCCATACTTAAATTCAAAAAGAGTCAAGGGATCTCTACTTGAATGGTTCATGAGGCACAATACTTGCTAAGGTTTTGCAAATGGGGTAGCAAGCTAAGTGGGCTTGATTGTGGGGAAAGCTCCACAGTTAAGCGCGCTTGAGCCAAAGGAGTTCTAGGATGGGTGACCTCCTGGGAAGTCCTGGTTACCGGGTGCAAGCCCCGGAAGTGATGATTGATGCTATGTGATTCATTTCACTAGTTTCAATCCCACTTCCTCACCCCTGTGAGCATCACCCGATGCAATGAGTGCTAAGTGAACTATTCAAAAATCATGAGAAATTAGTCAGTTACGACTACCTCTCATGGAAATGGTCATACGTGAATGACTTACTTAACGCAGTTGAATCCCAAAATGATATCTAATATAATGCACTGCGTAAACCCCCATACTTAAATTCAAAAAGAGTCAAGGGATCTCTACTTGAATGGTTCATGAGGCACAATACTTGCTAAGGTTTTGCAAATGGGGTAGCACGCTAAGTGGGCTTGATTGCGGGGAAAGCTCCACAGTTAAGCGCGCTTGAGCCAGAGGAGTTCTAGGATGGGTGACCTCCTGGGAAGTCCTGGTTACCGGGTGCAAGCCCCGGAAGTGATGATTGATGCTATGTGATTCATTTCACTAGTTTCAATCCCACTTCTTCACCCCTGTGAGCATCACCCGATGCAATGAGTGCTAAGTGAACTATTCAAAAATCATGAGAAATTAGTCAGTTACGACTACCTCTCATGGAAATGGTCATACGTGAATGACTTACTTAACGCAGTTGAATCCCAAAATGATATCTAATATAATGCACTGCGTAAACCCCCATACTTAAATTCAAAAAGAGTCAAGGGATCTCTACTTGAATGGTTCATGAGGCACAATACTTGCTAAGGTTTTGCAAATGGGGTAGCAAGCTAAGTGGGCTTGATTGTGGGGAAAGCTCCACAGTTAAGCGCACTTGAGCCAGAGGAGTTCTAGGATGGGTGACCTCCTGGGAAGTCCTGGTTACCGGGTGCAAGCCTCGGAAGTGATGATTGATGCTATGTGATTCATTTCACTAGTTTCAATCCCACTTCTTCACCCCTGTGAGCATCACCCGATGCAATGAGTGCTAAGTGAACTATTCAAAAATCATGAGAAATTAGTCAGTTACGACTACCTCTCATGGAAATGGTCATACGTGAATGACTTACTTAACGCAGTTGAATCCCAAAATGATATCTAATATAATGCACTGCGTAAACCCCCATACTTAAATTCAAAAAGAGTCAAGGGATCTCTACTTGAATGGTTCATGAGGCACAATACTTGCTAAGGTTTTGCAAATGGGGTAGCAAGCTAAGTGGGCTTGATTGTAGGGAAAGCTCCACAGTTAAGCGCGCTTGAGCCAGAGGAGTTCTAGGATGGGTGACCTCCTAGGAAGTCCTGGTTACCGGATGCAAGCCCCGAAAGTGATGATTGATGTTATGTGATTCGTTTCACTAGTTTCAATCCCACTTCTTCACCCCTGTGAGCATCACCCGATGCAATGAGTGCTAAGTGAACTATTCAAAAATCATGAGAAATTAGTCAGTTACGACTACCTCTCATGGAAATGGTCATACGTGAATGACTTACTTAACGCAGTTGAATCCCAAAATGATATCTAATATAATGCACTGCGTAAACCCCCATACTTAAATTCAAAAAGAGTCAAGGGATCTCTACTTGAATGGTTCATGAGGCACAATACTTGCTAAGGTTTTGCAAATGGGGTAGCAAGCTAAGTGGGCTTGATTGTGGGGAAAGCTCCACAGTTAAGCGCGCTTGAGCCAGAGGAGTTCTAGGATGGGTGACCTCCTGGGAAGTCCTGGTTACCGGGTGCAAGCCCCGGAAGTGATGATTGATGCTATGTGATTCATTTCACTAGTTTCAATCCCACTTCTTCACCCCTGTGAGCATCACCCGATGCAATGAGTGCTAAGTGAACTATTCAAAAATCATGAGAAATTAGTCAGTTACGACTACCTCTCATGGAAATGGTCATATGTGAATGACTTACTTAACGCAGTTGAATCCCAAAATGATATCTAGTTGGTATTTGTGTTTATCAGGAATATGAATCATTGCAAGTTTAAGTAGCTGAAACGGTTGGAGAATCTAATTCCAATTATATATTAAGTGTCAAAACCATTAGTCCAAATATCTTAGTTCAGTTTCACTTAGTCTAGATTAAATCGAGATTAGCTCTCATCATTTATTACTGATATTTCAAATATAATCTTATTTAAATAATTTATAATACTCAACATTTTATTCTCTTCAATTTTTATCAAAAATCGATAACCTTTCTGAAAAATTAGAACCATTACAACATTCTATATGACAATCAATTTTCGAGTACATTTAAAAGGATATTTCCATATGATGATGACGTTTAATTTTATTTTTTTTCTTACTTGCATATAAATATTCGAATGGAAGAAGGCGTTTTTCCATTTAATCACTAAAATCAAGAGATTAGATACTTGTATGAGTTTTATCGTTATTACGTGTGACAAATTTATTGCACTCAAGCTTGTTACTATGATTTTAAGTGTGGTTAGGTTCTGCAATAATGATAAAGACTTTATAAAACAAATAGGCGCTTCAAGAAAAACATAAATATATTTATGATGACTTCAATAATTTATCCAAGGACAAGTTTCAAATGGTTCAAAAAATTCTTGATTTGTGCCTAGACCTGCTACCAATAAGATTAGATTTGAAGATTGCTTTCACCAGACCTTAGACAATTGATCCAGATTCTTATTTTTTCACTGCAAAAATTTATTGCAAATAGAAACTGCCCTATCCCAAAATCAGTGAGAAAATTCTCCAATGAATGGAGCAATACCTGTGTCGTCACCAACCGTTAGTTCTAAGCAAAGGGCAGTCCCTTAAAATGCTACGGTTAGGCCTAGAGAAGCTATAACAAGAAATAGAAGCAAAATGAAGCAAAAGAAGGGACAAGCTATAACAAGAAACAACATAATCCACCTGTCTTCTTTTCAAACTACATTTCCATCGAACTGTGAAACACTGACTCCAACAGATTCTGCAAACTTGAAGATGAATTGGAGCTATAAGGCAACCGTAATGCACAACCACCAGAGGGGTGAATATAAGCAGTAATAGAACTTAACATTCTCATCAATATTAGTTATGCATGTTGATTTATTATTTCAGGGACTCGGCAGGAAATCCATGACTAAGGAGGCAGAGCATGTGTTTTGGAACTATTGGACAGAGGAGGGTGATATGAAATGAAGCTTGTAGTTGTGGGATGAGAACAACAGAAAGGTGACTGTGCACATTGTGCTCATGGATAGGCTTATATGGAGAAGGACAGAGCTAATGCTTTCTTCACATTGATGGTTGACAAAGGTATCGAATCACAGCTCAAAATTGAGCAAACTAATTCAACAACATGACATTTGAAGCCAAAAATTTGAGCTAATACGATAATCACCAGGAGATATCAGGCCACAATCAACAAGAAAGTCATCAAAAGGAAAAAGCCAATGCACAGTTTTGATACCAAACTTCAAAATACCACTGCCAAGGTAATAAAAAAACTCATTGTAAATGTATATCAATCCACTGATCAATCACAGATAGCTTATAATGTGATAGCTTATAATTATTGACTGAAATCAAGAGATTAGATCCTTGTATGAGTTTTCTAGTTATTATGTGTGACAAATTTAGTGCACTTAGGCTTGTTAATATGATTTTAAGTGTGGCTAGGTTCTGCAATAATGATAAAGACTTTACAAAACAAATAGATGCCTCAAGAAAAGCAGAAATCTACTTATGATGACTTCAATAATCCTCTTGGTCTAGGAGATTATAGGCCACTGATAAGTGAATCGATGAGGGTTAAACTTTACAGCTCCTTTAATTGGTGACTAGACCAACACCTCGATGAATGTATATGTAAATATCACTATGTTCAAAGGCTACAAACTAGTAATAAGGAGACTCAGCTCTCCAAAAAGGAAGTGGATACACAGTATACAGTACGCAAATAATTTCTGAGTGAAGATCTGACTCTTATTCTTTTCCAGTGATATGTTTAACCTGCAAAACCAAGGCAGTAGGGGAAAGAGCAGCTTAGGCTTGTTCCAGGCAGTAGGGGAAAGAGCAGGGGAGGACCCAACCAGCAACAACTACTACATTGGGGTTTTCTCTTTCTCTCTTCCTAATGCTACAATGAAAGACTCTACTCCTCCTTTTCCCTCTCAATGCGTCTTCCCTTCTCTTGTTGTAGTTAAGATAAGGAGCTACCATCCCTTTTCTAAAGCTATGATAAAAGAGATAACCCTGTAGTTTTTGTCTAAGAGGATATAATTCCATCTGTTCTAAAATGAATAAATAAAGAAAGAGGAAGCTCCATAATATCTAGTAGAGAGTTTAGGCTTGAGTATCTTAAAGTGTCAAAGCTAATTTATAAAAGTTATAGGCTATAGTGAAAGCTATATCTTGAGCTAAAGAGTCCCTAGAGTCCCTAGTTTCTAGTTCCTAAGGGTCTTTCTCTGTTAATAAGTAAATACTAATATCTTTCCTTTCAATAGAGGATAATATTAGATGACAAAGGATCAAAAGAAATCCTAGAGACTGGCTTTCCTAGAGAGATAGGTTGGCTCGTTCAACAAAACGAGTCTCCAGAATACCAAGTTCTTCGGACACGGGTATGTAGCTACTGCTGGGTAAGGAAATTCTATTACTTGGTCGTAAGGAACTAAGTTTTGATAATTGACCTTCCTTCTCAAGAAAATCGCCCTTTAGAAGAAAAGTAGACTCTTCCAGACTTACACTTCTACTTTCTGTCAGATGGTCAAGCGCATCCACAAAGGACTCGTCCATGCTCATATTCCTGTTCTTATCACCTTTGAAATGATGTAGGACATCAACATCAGAAGGCTATGAGCTGTAATTTTTTAAAAATGCAACAGGTCTATCCTCACTACACTGTCCAACTCCCCATAGCTCTCTATGTTCATCATTTTTCAAGTCTAGAACTGGAGACCCGACTTCCTGTAAAACCCTAACCGAAACAAGGTGAGCTTATAAATGAATAAAGACATCCTCAATGCCCAATATATAAGAAAATCAAAACAGAAAATGAGTTTATTCCATCCCTGCAACAACTTTGTCCTCCAAATGAGCCTTTTGGCTCTCTTGAGAGCCTTCAGAAAAATTTAGATTTACTGGTTCTAATTCATTTGCATTATCGAAGTCAGGAATTGCAAGCTCAACATCAGTGCTCTCCAGAGTGTGTTTTTCCCAGATAATACATCGTCCCCACACTTCTCAGACATAGCCAAAGCCTTTGCATTGTCTCCTCCCTGACATTTCTTCTGCGTTTCCTCACGTTGCTGCAAAAATACATAAGCTTAGTTGACAAAAGATCAAAAGCAATCCATGACACTAAAATAAAAATTGCAAAACCATTACAGCAACATTATTTTTGGGGGATTTTGGGTAGAACCCATATAGGAATGCACTTAAAATTGAACCTAGAATAGATGTGATAAAGGGTAGGAGGCAAAGCCCTCGGTATCACTATTCATGTAGCATTGAACGCCATGTGTAAGATAGTCTTCTAATAATTCATTAGAATTAGTATTATATTTTACCTCGATGTTATGACTACTTGATTAACAAGGAAAAACATGAATTTACTAAATATATGATATTTATTTAGTTTACCATTCCACTTGTCACGGGCCCCATTTTACTTGTCGCCATGATGACCATGCACAATGCCATATATGTGACCCACCTACATGTATGACACATGCCTCTTTATGGCCTATTAACCTATCCTTTAATGAACCAACCTGAGATATTGTGATAATATTCTCTATAACCTTTAAGACCCTTCCTCGTTCAAAACCCAATCTCGTCTGAAGCAAAGCAATGCACTACTAAATTGAGTGAATGGGGGCAAAGCAATGCACTACTAAATTGAGTGAAGGGTCACTGATAATGGGGGATAAACAGCGGGAACCACAACTAACTATATCGATTTCTGAGAACTCAGATTCATATTTGGCTGGATATATTTAAGCGGGCGTGTTTCTTAAGGAATGAGCGATATGTGGCGAGAAAAGAAGACAATTTGAAGGGTATCTCTGTTACTTCTTTGAGGAAACAATAAGCAATAATTTTATTTTATTGTGTGCAGAAACCCTCTCAATTCGAAGGGAATTGATCTTGCGGTGGGGTGTTGACAAAAGGAATCCAATAAGGTGGTTCTCCCCTCTCTCAAGCAGTTCAAGGTTGTCCATTACATTATATATGAATTTATGCCTAGATACCATCTCCGAGTGTCTTTCTCTTGGAACTCCGACAACTCCGAATATTACTCTAAAGCACACTTGTATGTAGTTTCTATTAGTAGCTTATTCAATAGAGTTTGTTTATTCAGTCGATGAAGTAGACGTAGTAACAAATAGGAAATATGCCTGCTTCCTTTCAATTGATTTAGTGCCTGATATTTACAACCTAAATTCTGGTCCATAAGCGAACTAAAGGTGAGGGCAATTACCCAGGCAAACCCACACCTTAAGCACCAACCAAGGGTAGGGGAATTAGAACATAGTTAAAATCACTTTCTTTCCTTCCCCATATAATTCAAACAACGTGATAATAGATGATATGGTTAGTTGTGGTAGCATTGTTAAAATTCATTTTCATACTAATTCAGTTGGAAACCATCTTTGAAGTCTAAATGGTGACAATATTCTTGGGCTTTACTCAAAACAATTGACCTAAAATTGTTGTAGCATCATATTCTTGGGCTTTATTAAGCTAAAATTGTTGTCGATGCTACATAAGCTAAAATTGTTGTGCATGCTATAGGGATACAAATTGATTATGGAGTTATGGAGAATTACAGATCGAATGAAAAATACCTAACAAACATCCGCACTTGACAAACATCCACTTTGAACTCAAGCCAAGCAGAGGGAGGACTTCAGCAGAACTGTTGAACTTAGGCCAGAACTTCAGCAGATCACCCACAACGTCAGTTCAACAGAGATCATAGATCACCCACAGTGTTAGAGCCACTACAACCTAATAGCAATTATTGTTTGGATAACCATTCTTGTTTTCTTGAGTTGTTCATGTTTGCTTCTGCAACAATGACAGTGCGATGCGATGGAAATTTTATGAGAAGACAAATGTTACAGTGTATGACACCTGGTATAGCACTTGTTAACCTAGTATAGCACCAGTTTTATGGAATGACAAATGTTACAGTGTATGGCACCTGGTATGGCACCTATTAACCTGGTATGACACCTGTTATATGCAGACATAACCGGTGAGTACATGTAAAGTAATGGACACTATTTTCGATCTTAAGCTATTTGGAAGCCATAGCTTTCAAATATATTTGAGCATTTAATGTTCAAAATTAATGCTAACATTAGTTTGTGTGAACATGAATTGTTCTGGTTTGCCCATACTTAATCTAAGTTCAGCCTCATACTTGCCTCGATATGAGGCCAAATAAGTCAATAGAAATAAGTTCTATACTTGATTGGTCAAAGAAATGGTGGTGGGGACATCATATTTAACAAAGCATGGTTTAAAAATTTTAAGGTATATGAATTTTCGTGCCCAGTTATTAAACTTGAAATCGATTACTATAGCCCTATACCACAGGCAGAAGGGACTAATAAGATCTTAAGAAACTAACCATAACATGGAGAATTTGACCATTTATCCTAAAAGAGTAAACCATACATATCCCAACAATTGTGCTCAGTTTCACAGTTTCATGTGCCAAAATACTCCAGCCAACTATGCCTTTGATGAGACTTCCATGTACCCTCTAAGTCAATGTATTTCGTTAATTAATTAAATGCAAGGACATCTCAGGGGTTTGAGCGTTAAAATAATTTTGGGTTGGATTCATTTACATTAGGTTAGGTTGATAGAATTAGTTGTACATACAGAGAACGGTAGGGATAACTTGAATCTCCATTTTATCTTTTCGTGCAGACCAAATTCTAGAGGGTGCTTACCATCTCAATTAAAATAATTTTGAAGGAGCTTGATCAAGCAATATCATAATCAAATGTCACTTAACTTCCGATATTATGCAATGTCACTTAACTTCCAATATTACGCAAAATAAGTAGTACAAATTTAAGTGATTTGAAAAAAAAATCAAACCTCAACAAACATGTCTATCAAATCGACCCTGTGAAAACATGTCTATCAAAGAAAACATGAGCTAAGTTGTCTTTCAAATTAAATCTACGGTGACCGAAACCTAAGAACAACCATATGAACATCACATATGAAATGGAAATGTCAATATCCGGAAATAATTTCTACACATATGAAATGAAACTGAACCTGATTTAGCCATGTAATAAACATAATTATGTGGTTTGTGTTGAATTTCATTTGAAAATTGTGTTGAGTTCTGTTTGTCCTAATAATATAAATAGCCATCCATTTCATGGAAGTAGGCATAAAATTTTACCATTTGTCCTCCATGTTGCCATTTACACATCTACTAATTCATCCACTCTACCAAATGGGCATATGTTTCAAAATGGAATGCATAGGGAACCATACAGCTAATGAAATGGACAAAGCACTCTGTAAAAGTAAGTATTTCAATGCATGCTTTATAAATAATTAAAAAACTTAATTTTATTTTTTATTATTTTTTATTCATAATAAAAATCAACTAAATTATAATTTTATTATTATTCTTATTATTATAAGAAATAATTATTATATGAGCTAAAATATATACATTTAAAAATCCATGTAACAATATTTTTATTTATGAGCATTATTAACATATAAATAGGCTACAAGACCATGGTCAATATTATGGCTTACTCATATCACATGCCGAAAAAAACATCACTTTTCTTCTTATGGTACATGTAGATATGATATTTTTTAAATTAATCAATTTAATGAAAAAGGAAGAAAGGAGATAATTAATTTTGAAATAAATTTCAATCATTGATTTATGACTACTGCTACTTGAATATGATAGAATATGCTATGGAGGTTAAATCACTTGAATATTTTAGAATATTCTATGAAGGTTAAATCCCTACCAGCTACCTAATATTTTTTTTATAATTGAATTAAAATTCAGAAATATTTATTTCAAAATAAAAATGTCTATCTACATAATTAAATATATATGTATCACTATCACAACCATATAAATTAAATGGCCAGTAAAAACCAATAGACATCAATGCATAAAAAAAAAAGCCATAAAAATTAACTATATTATTATTATTATTATTATTATTAAAACAATCAATATATAAGTTCAATATATATACATTTAAACAAAAACATATAACAAGGTTCTTAATCATAAAAGTTCACCTTCATTTTATCATGAGATTATTAATTTGTAAGTAGGATTTCTTACAATATCATGGATCCATACCATGGTTTATCAATGCTATATGTCCAAAAAATCATAACTCATTTCATATGACAATTTTTTTTGTTTTTGGTTGAAAATTAGTTAATTGAATTAAAAGGAAAAAAGTGGCATAAGTATTTTGAGGGTAAATCTTAACCTTTGTTTTTTTTTTAATAAATTATTAAAATATCCTAGGGTCTTTTAAACTAATTTTTGGTTTAATCACATCATCATTGTTTTGTTTTGTGTATATTATTAAAAATATTCTCGAGATTTATAAACTAATTTTTGGATTAATCACATCACCATTCTTTAATGGTTGATGTGGTGTATCATCATGACCAAGATGAAAAACTAGATCTAACAATAAGATTAAATAGAGATGCATCATGTTCAAAATTAGCCATTAAAAATATAAATTATTTTAATGCGAATGTTAAGAATGGGGTTAGGTCAATTAATAACATGAATTAGCCAATATAAATTATTTTAATGAGATAAGAAGGAGAGTTTAGGTCAACATTTACTAAAATATAAAGAATTAAAAATAATAATAAGGTTTAGGAAACTAATCATTAGAAAAAATAAAAAATGGGGAAAAAGTAAAAGATAGCCTTGTGAGTAAACGAGTGCTCGAGAGCCTATTAATAGGAGAAAATGAACTATGTATTCATTGGATTACCGATTAAAAAAATAATAAATAATAACTATAAAATCTGTGACCAAAAACACTTTTTGACAATTAAAAGGAATTAGATAAAAATGATTAAATTAATAATTAGCACTTATTAATTTTGGAAACTTAACAATATTGATTGAGAAAGATTTAAGAGAATTAGGAATGAAATAGTTGAATTGAGGCTTCTGTGGTCCATATCAAGTTATGAGAAAAAATATTTCGGCGTAAATCACATGATAGTACATTTGTGGACGTTTTGAACCAACAAGTGTGGTTCATCGTCATGACAAGTTGAAGAATCAGATCGTGGCTATATCTTAAATAGGGAGATCCTACTTACCAATGTCTAGGATTGACTGAAAAATGGCTATAATAGACTGGACTGGGGTAAGGACTATAATTGACCCAGAAACGGCTATATTTAATTAAAATAATATTATTATGTTGAAAAGTACTTAATTTTAAAAAAAATTAATAAAATGAAATAAAATGAATAGATAAATAAATAAATAATTTTGAACAATATGATAGAAATTGTATTATTGTTAATAGAATAAATTTTTAATTAGAATTATTCTTATGGCAAGGGTACCTCCTTAATATAAATTAATTAGTAAAACCCTAATATATTAGTGTGTAAGGTTTTAATAATTATATATTATAAGGTAAATTATTATTCCAATACTAGAAAATTTAAGAATCATTTTAAGATATTTCATTAATTGGTTAACCAGAGTTATTAATCGAAAAGAATTAGATGTTAATTAAACTAATGATAATTAATGTTATATTATTCTTATTATTAATATTATTAATGAAGGTATTTAATATCGAGGTTATTTAATAGGAATAAGTATTACTATATCTAGGGATGTTAGTAAATAGTGGGGATCTAGTAATAATATTAATTATTGTTATACTAAATCATTTGGATTAGTTAAGAAAAGGTAATATCTATATTAATATTTAATGTATATTATTAGTAATATTAACCAAAATAATGATATTAGTTATTATATTCTAGTTATAGTATTATTCTAATTATTAATGGTTAGGGTAATTAATAGTTTTAGGAAATTAAGTGATAGTAAGGATCTAATGTGTTATTGTAGTAAAATTATTAAATGAAGGGTAACCCAATAATATAAATCTATAGGTAAAGTTGTAAACATATCAAAGGTTGGATAATTTAATCTGTTTAGATAGATATTAAAAGGACTATTTAAAAATATATAAATAACAGAGACATAATTAAGAGGATCAAAGGAACAAGGTTCAAGAAAGCGGGCTAAGGGTAAAAAAGGGGGGAAATATATTAGAACCCATTATGAAAAGAGGGAGGGGAGAGGAAGGGGAGACACGGTTAGGATGAGAGGGCAAGAATCCAGCAACTACTGATGAGAGGGAAAGAATCCAGCAACTACTGATTCTATTATAGCCATTTTTTCAGTCAATCGTAGCCATTGGTAAGTAGGATCTCCCTATTTAAGATATAGCCATGATCCGATTATTCAACTTGTCCTGACGATAAACCACACTTGTTGGTTCAAAACGCGTCGAAAAATGTAATATCATGTGATTTACATTGAAATATTTTTCCTCAAAATATGAATGAAATAATTAAAATAAGAATTAAAAAAATTAATTTAAGAATTAGTTAATAAAAGGATTAGCATAAAATTTAATTTAATAAATAACAAATTAGTTGAATTTGACCAAATTTTAAATGAAATAAAAATTATTAAAATGAATGGAATGAGAATTAATAAAATTAAAAGAATTTTAGTTTTATAGTTAATAATCCCAGATAACTAGTAAAATAAAGAGTCTTAAGAATTACAGCAAGAATAAAAGATTAAAAAAGGATTAAAAGATATTAAGAATTAATTAAGCTTTGTTAATTTAAAATTATACATAAACATATATCTATTATTAATTAGATAAAAAATAAGAATTAAGAATTTTTTAAGATGATCAAAAAATTGTTAAAACATTAATAGTTAAAAGAAAAGAAATGATCAAAAGGGAAAGAAGGCAATAAGAATCACTCAGGAGGGGGAGAAGGTAATCAAGGTAGGGTCAAGAGTCAATAGGTGAAATGGTGGATGATGATTTTCTAGGATTGGCTAAGTCTGTAACCATCCTCCCTATTAAAGTTATTAGGGTTCTTCTTGATTTCTAGGACTTCTCAAATAATACGAGAGTTGTAGAATGGTATAGAGGCTAGGATTTTTGATTGATTGAAATAAATTAAGTTCTTGGACTTATATGAGTGTTCAACAATGGTAGACTTTGAAATACAGTTATGGTTGGTGTTAACTATGTGCTCCTTGAGGCATGGTTTCAAAGGATGACCAATTTGGCCAATATAAGATTTAGTGCAAGAACAAAGGATTTGATACATCCATGATCCTAGCGTGGGAGCTGATATGTCTTCGACTAATAAAAGAAATTCCTTAAGGGTCTTATGGGGTCTAAATATGGTTTTTATGTTTTTCTTAGCCAAAATCTTAGCAATAAGATCAGGGGCCCCTTTGTCATTTGGAAACACGAAGTACCTGCACTTGGTGCCTTTCATTCCCATCTTAATAACATTTCCCCTTATATCCAGTTCTCTATGGAAATCGAATCTAGTAAATCAATTCCATTCATATATGTCCTCCTTACCCACCTTCCCAATGGCTACCTCTCGCATCAAGTCTATTGAAAAAAGACTCATACTGACATCTCCACGTACCTTCTCATCACCACCCAACCCAAAAGTCTAGTGTTCTCAAAACCCTCATTTCCGGATCTTTAAAAACCTTTCCTCCCTAGTTTCTTTCAGATGAAAAATCCCATCTAGTCAAGGCTTTCAAAGCCAATGGTTATTCCTCTACAGGGATATTTAAAGCTTTCCAGTTTGTTTCTACTCTATATCCAAAAATCCGGACCCCTCTCCCTCTTGTGGCCAAGTCACCCTCCCATACATTAAAGGGACCGTTGATCTTAAAATTGGAGGAACATGAAACATTACCTCAACAACACTAATGTGGAACAATAGTGGCATTTCATGAGTGAGTGCTAGAGGGGCATCTGAAGGTCTACGTACTTTATGGGATCCATCCTAGGTCTAGTTGCTCAACTCCCCCAAAAATGTTCACTTGCTTGCTACCTCTTTTCCTGACCTCTCCACAAATTAAATATGTTTTATTATTAAAATTTACATGTTTTTTCATTTACAATAAAAACATTAATTTGGGACCTCCCTTCAAGCTCTTACAGACACTAAGCATGGGGCTTTTAGTATTTTGGGGGCAGATTTTGATACTACTTTGCACAGTTTGGAGAAAAAAGGGGGATCACTAGTTAGATATCCCTTCCAAGAGAAAATGGAGGACTTTATTACTCATTCAAAATTAATGTACATCAAACCTTCTCGCATCAAATATACCTAAAACAATAAGACAGTTGTGCCAAATCATATCGCTACCAAACTTGACCACTTTCTTATTTTTTATGACTTTATGCACTATAACCTCTCCATCAAATCCTTTATTTTTCCCTAGAATGACTTTAATAATCACCTCATCATACTCCAATTTCTCCCCCTCTCAATTATGGACTTATCCCATTCATATTTACCCCTTTCTGGATTCATCATATTGATTTTCATGCGATAACTGCCCAATCTTAGCTCCCTTGGGTGGAGGGAAGCCTAATTCATATATGGGAAAGAAAGATAAAAATACTCAAAGCTTGTATCAAAGCTTTGGCTAAATCCTTGCAGACTTCAACACAAGATGCTATTCAAGAAATGGAACAAGAAATTAATACCCTCCACTCCTCCAAGGAAGTAGACCCGATTTCAGCTAATATGTTGAGCCAAGATAGATCTGTGTTTGATAAATACCACTCTTTGTTAAAAGAAGAGGAATATTATTGTATACCTAAGTATAGAAGTGTGTGGCTCTATGATTTGAAATGGAGAAGATTAGTAATACTGTGATAATTCCCCATTCATAATAAAACCCAAGATGCTTATCATTTGCTTATCAAGTTCTTAAGGATTCACCATTTGTGCTTAATTAAGTGTTTCCTATGAGAGTTTCTTATGTAAATGTTATAAATAATTTAACATAAAACATTTGTTGAACAACAACAAAATAATAACAAAGAACATCAAAATATAACACACAACACATATATTTGATGGGGAGTTCACCCCTCCTGGGATACGTCTCCGTGGTCTAACTTCCAATGCTTAGGCCTCCATATTATGCTTAAAATTACAAAAAAAGTGTATTTTCAATGCTCAAATGCCTCTCAAACCTCTCTCAATGAGTTCAAAATTACCAAAAATGCGAGGAGTAACTCTTTTTGCACCTAATTTGGATAAGAACTGAAGAAGTTATGACCTCTCCCAATCCTCCCAAAATTTTCTCAACAAATTCCCCTTTTCCGGCCACTAACCATCAAATTGGCCTAAAATCTGCTAGCTGGGTGAAAATTTCACTGCACGGCGAACAATATTCTATCAGTTGAATCACAAATTGCAATTGGTGTAAAAAACCGTTGATTTTATGGTCTTGTGAACAAAACAGGTGATTGTACGATTGCAATATCAGCAAACCCAACAGGATTATTAACGAAATGCATAACTTATCGTATCTGGGATCACATTGCACATCGCACTCTACAGTGAATCAACGGTAGTAAAATGTGGTACTTTCCATGTTACGATATACGATTGTGATATTGCATCGCAACCTAAACTCGTCGGGGGCCGATTACTGTAACTGTCCTCCCCTCACCGATCTACGATTGTGATTTATCATATCACATCCCTTCTATGCTCGGGGGCCGATTTCTAATTCCTACCTACTTGCGATTGCGATTTGTGACATGCAGGGGCCAATGGTGGCTTGCCACTTGGTGCCTCCTCATTCGTTGAAGGAATTTTCCACATCATCTAATCCTACCACGTGTCCAAGTCAAACCTAAACTTTGACTTGCTATAACTTCTACATATGAGATCGGATTTGAGTGTCATTCAAACCGTTAGATTCCAAATGACAAGCTCTTCAATCTGAAGCTTAGTTTATCAAAATTTTGACACTTTGATTTTTGAGCATAAACTTGATCACTTGATTGAACTCCTCACCACTGGAAGCTTTTGGACCCAAAAAGAACATATTTAGTTATTGAACATATGAGGGTATTGTTCCCTAACCTTCCCCTCTTCAATCCATTTAGCCTTTGATGGATTTGTACCTTTGAGATCCACTCGAAGATAATCAACATTTCCCCTCTTTGATGACCTTGTTCTTCTGTTAAGTATAGTGTCTTACTGAAGCTCATGAAGAAATTATGGAGAAAATATTCAATTGATGGAATCTATACCCTTTCTCCTTGACATTCAATAAAAGTAGACTCATACAATCTCAAATTTCCAACATTAAAAATGGAATAAATGTGCATATATGAAGGAAAATAAAGCTTGAAAGCATTATTACCAATCTTTTCCAGAATTTTAAATGGACCATAACGGATTAGTTTTACATTTTTACCTTCACCTCAAAGCCTTTACTAGCTAATGTAAATCCAAACTTCATCATCTACTTGAAACTGATGATCCACATGATGCTTATCATGCCTTGCCTTATACTTGCCTTGACTCTTTTCTACTTGTTCTTGAACTGTTTGGTGAAACAACTAAATTTTCTCAATGAATTCCTTTGCTCTGTCTATGTCGCTATGTCCATCTACAACTACATCTTTCTCAAAGATGAAATCCAAAGGCGATTTAGGCAAATAACCACTTGACATGCCTCAAAAACAGAAGTTAGAGTAGAAGAGTGTTCTTCTCAGTTGTAAGCATGCTGAATATAATGTAACTATTCATCCCACAACTTAGGATGTTTATTGCAATATCCTCTTAGAAAATGAATAATTGTCCTGTTAACCACTTCATTTTGACCATCTATTTGTGGATGGAAGGTTGTACTTTTATTCAACTTGGTGTCCATCAAGTTCCATAAATTTGGCCAAAAATTTCCAACAAGTCAGGAATCATGATCATTTACAATAGAAGTAGGTAATCCAAAATGAACCTATACATTTTTGAAAGAAAAGTTGAGTTGTTTGCTTAGCTATAATTTGTTTTTTACAAGGCACTAATATGCACGTCTTGTTGAACCTATCCACAACTACGTACAAATGATCACGATCTTTTCTTGATAAAGGAAGACCTCCTACAAAATCCATATAAACACTCTCCCATGGACGTGAAGGCCCTGGAAGTGGTGTGTACAATTCTAGTTTCGTATTACTAGGCTTACTGACTGCACACAATGAGCAACCTATGATAAAACATTACACACTTTCAAGCATACGAGGTTAGTAAAAATACCTTTGAATATTTTCCATTGTTTTACTTACACCGAAATGTCTAGCAGTAATAGAGGTGTGTGATTCCCTTGTGACATTTACTCTCTCTCCCTATGGACCACAAAGTTTTCCCAAATGATACAACATATTATCATGTACATGGTAGTATAATTCCTCAACTTGGTGGCCTTGAGTCAAGTTTTAATATACCTCTTGAAATTCATCATCATGTGCATATTGTTCCACATAACTTTCAGGAAAAACAGAATTATTCTTGAGTAAAATGGCTACATTAACAATCGGTCTAGAAAGCATATCAGCAACTCTGTTATAAATACCTTTCTTGTACCTGATTACCAAGTGGAATTGTTGTAAGAATCCCATCCAATGAAAGTGCCTTGATTGCTACAATTTTGTTTGAGATTGCAGATATTGCAAAGGTTGATGATCGGTGTGAATAATGGTTTCTTTTCCCATTAAGTAATGCTTCCATTTCTTCACACTTTTCACCAATGTGTAAAGCTCTTTATCATATGTAGGATAGTTAATAACAACACCATTAAAAATCTCAGAATGAAATGAAATGGGCTTACCATGTTGTAAAATAATTTCACCAATGGCGTAGTCACTTGCATCTCTTTGTATTTCAAATGGTTATTTCAAATCCAGTAATGCTAAAACTGGGGCATAACCAATCTTTTGTTTTAAAGCATCAAATGATTTTTTCCATTTGCCCCCCCACTAGAAGACAACCTTCATGCTGGTCAAAGCATGTAGTGGAGCTGTTATAGAAGAGAAATTGGCAGTGAAATTCCTCTAGTACTGTGTTTCTTCCAGAAAAATCCTTACTTCTGTGACTGATTTGGGTATTGGCCAATTCACAATGACCAAAACATTAGAGAGGTAAATCTTCAACACACCTCCTCTAACTATGTGGCCCAAATACGCTAAGGAATTTTTCTCGAATTCACATTTAGACAAATTTAGAAATAAGTGTTCTCTTTCCAAGACATCCAACACTTTCCTCACATGCTTGACATGCTCTTCTCGTGATTTACTGAATATCAAAATATAATCTAAATAGACTATTACAAACTCATCAAGAAAGGATCTTAAAACATCATTCATAACTCTCATGAATGTAGCTGGAGCATTGTGAAGACCGAAAGCATAACCAACCACTCAAACAATCCCTGTTTGGTTTTAAAAGCAGTCTTCCAAATATCCTCCTCAATTATTCTAACTTGATGATATCCACTTCTCAATTCTAATTTAGTGAAATATTTTGCATTCTTCAACTGATTTAGCAAATCATCTATTCTCGGTAGTGGGTATCAATTCTTTATGGTAATTTTATTCAAAGCTCGAGAATCTACACACATGTGCCAGGTTCCATCTTTCTTGGATACCAAACAATTGGTGAACCATATGGCGAGGTAGAGGGATGAATTACACCTTTATATAACAATTCCTGGACTTGTTTCTTAATTTCTAAACTTCCCAGAATTGGCATTCGATACATACTGATATCTGGGAGTGGACAATCTTGTTGTAGCTAAATTTCGTGCTGAATTCCCCTTTTCAGTGGCATCCCTTTGGTTCCTGAAACATATCTCCATATTGATTGACCACATCAACCAATTTGGATTTCATCTTCATGTCACAGCCTGCAAAGGATTCACACTCTGTGTCATTCTTCTTCATGATCATAAGGAGCACAAGATTCTTGCTGGAATTGACTAGTCACTTTATTTGCCCTGCGCTTGCTAAAGATAGATTAAGCTTTATACAATGGGCTCTCACAATATACTCCACTCCATCTTTGAACAAATAATATTTGTTCTCAAATCTATGGAAAATGGCTTTCTAGTCATACAGATATGGGCTTCCCAACACAATTCCATAAATATCCAGTGGCACTACATCTAATTCGACTTCATCAACGAAATTGGCAGTAATAGCAAACCTGAAAATGCATTTCCTTGTGACCTGAATACTTTCAACCTTGCTTATCCAACCCAATGGATACGGTTTATGATGAGGCACCATTTCTAGATTCAAATCCTTGACCAAGTTTGTAGAAATTAAATTTTCCTGGGATCCACTGTCAAACATCGTATCAACCTTGGTGTGTTTGGAAATAGCTCTAATATGGAAAATCTCAATTATATTTTCTTCATTTGAAGTGTTTTTGGATTTATTTTTTGCATTGGTGCTTTCCACGGCTTCCTCTTTACTTTTTTTTGCTAGTGACTGTGGCTGCAATCTTTGTTTCATCACCTGAGTCGAAACCCAAGTCTTGTTGTACATCAGCATTTCTCTTATGTTTCCCTTTATTATTAAATTTCTTCAGTCTTAATTTAGGATGAAGCTTCCAACAATGCACTTCATCATGGCCCTCTTTGGAACAATTCTTACCATGTTTCTTGATCTCGTCTTGAGTCCTTGCTTCCCACCAAATGTGTGTTCTACCCTTGATTCTCAATGAAACCAACTGAATTTTGATATCATCCTTTTGAAGGTTCTGAATTCTACAATACACCTCCAAGTGACGAATCCAATTATCAAGCTTCTCTTCATTCACTTCACCAATACATGGGAAACTCAAATTTAACATCAAGTTTAAGTAGAGGTGATTTTCTAGCTCCTTTTTAAGAATGATGATGAGTATGAGTAAGGGTTGTATTAGTGGAATAGTGTGAAGATGCTTGTGAAGAAAAAGATGAAGAAGATGGTGGAGAGGTCGGAGGTTTGTCTCCATTCCCATTACCTCCTCCTGAAGAGCCTTCTCCTTTGGGAGGTTTGGAACTTTCTCCTTGCAAGTTGCTATTCCTCTCTTCATAGAGGACCTTCACCATCTCTGTCATATAAAATAAAGCCTTTCTGAAGGTCTTCTCAGCTTTGGTTATGTTTGTAGGTTCTCCTTCATGAGACATGATCTCTGGAGTCTCGACTACAACTTGAGCCTAAACTTGTGTTGGAGGTTGTGGCAACCTTTCTCTTCTTCCCCTTGGCCCAAATTCAGGGCTTCCAACCAGCTTTCCTTCACCTCTTTTGAGTTTTAACCTTGTTAGCATGACACAAAACTAACAAACAATAAAATCATTCTTTGCACAAGAAAATCTAGTAAGCAAAAACTAATGCTCTGATACCAACTTGATATGAAATGGAGTAGATTAGTAATGTTGTGCCAATTTCCCATTCAGAATAAAACCCAATATTCTTATTATTTTCTTATCAAGTGCTTAAGGATTCGCCATTTGTGCTTAATTAATGGATTCCCATGAGAGTTTCTCATGTAAATGTTATAAACAATTTAACATAAAACACTTGCTGAACAAAAGAAAAATAACAACAAAGAACATCAAAATACAACACACAACACGGAGATTTGATGAGGATTTCACCCCTCCTGGGCCACGTTTCCTTGGTCCAGCTTCTAATGCTTGGGCCTCTCTATTATGCTCAAAATTACAACAAAAGTGTGTTTTCAATGCTCAAATGCTTCTGAAACCTATCTCAATGAGTTTAGAATTATGAAAAAAATCTAGGATTGACTTTTTTCATCTAATTTGGATAAGAACTGAAGAAGTTATGACCTCTCCCAGTTATCCCACAATTTGCTCAACAAATTCCCCTTTTCCGGCCACTAACTATCAAATTCGCCCTGAAATCCGCTAACTAGGTGAAAATTTCATTGTACAGCTGGCCATATTCTGTCAACCAAATCGCAAATAACGATCGACGTAAAAACCTAGTGGTCTAATGGTCTTGCGAACAAAATGGGAGATTGTTCGAATGCAATATCGGAAAACCTGGCGGGATTATTAACTGGAATGGATAACTTATCGCATCCAGGATCCCATCACACATCGCAATTGGTGGAAATAAAATGCGAGACTTTCCCTATTGCAATATGCGATTGCTATATTGCATTGAAACCTGAACTCGTTGGGGGCCGATTACCATAACTATCCTCCCCTCGCCGATCTGCGATTGTGATTTATCACATCGCATCCCTTCTCTCCTTGGGGGTCGATTTCTAATGTTGACCTGCCTGCGATTGCCATTTGCGACATGCAGGGGCCAATGGCAGCTTGCCACTTGGTGCCTCCTCATTCGCTAAAGGATTTTGCCACATCATCTAATCCTGCCACGTGTCCAAGTCAAATCTGAACTTTGACTTGCTATAAATTATGCATATGAGTTTGGATTTGAGTTTCGTTCACAACATTAGATTCAGAATGATGAGATCTTCAATCTGAAGCTGATTTTATCAATATTTTGACACTTTGATTTTTGATCATAAAATTGAGTACTTGATCACTCTAGGTGGGAGATAAAAACACTAAATCTTTCCATAAACAAGTAAAAAATTGGGAGATTAAAAAAAAGTACAGGAAATCATAGTGAATGGAAATAAGGTGGGAGACTTTCAACAAATCAAAGAGGAAGTTGTCACATACTTCGATAACCTTTTCTCCCAAAGTGAACCCCCCTCTAAAGATTTTAAATAACATATGTTAGCTCATATTCCCAAATTAATTACTAAAGGTATTAATAGAGAGGTAACTGTCCTTTGAAAAGAGGAATAAATACATAAAATCTTCTTCTTCTTCCACCCAAATAAAGACCTAGGACGATATGGATTTTTTGCGCACTTTTATCAACACTTTTCAGAGATAATCAAGTGTCATTTTTGTAAAATGATTGGGTATTCTTTGAAGCAATGTTGCATAAGAGGTGGAGTGAATTCTTACTTCCTTTCTCTAGTCCCAAAAGAAATAAATCCCTCCTCTTTTAACAAATTCCAAACCATCTCCCTATTAACATATCCTACAAAGTTATCTCTAAAATCCTTGCTGAAAGATTGTAGGTTCTCCTTCCTTCTATCATCTCAAAGAACTAAGGTATTTTTGTGCTAGGGAGAAAAATACTCAACAATATTTTTCTAGTTTAGGAAGCCATAATCTCTAGTCAATTGAGAGGGGAGGAGGGGATATCATCAAACTCGAAAGGGCTAACACCTTTGAAAAAGTTAGGAATAACTTTCTTCACAAAGTCTTATGTAGATTTTGGTTTGATAACACTTTTATCTAGTGGGTTTCTATATGTATGCAATCTCCTCATACTACCCCCTTTGTGAATGTTAGTCGTAAGATTCTTTAAATCATCTCATGGACTTCGAGAAGGGTGCCCACTCTCTCCCTTTCTTTACATTTTGTTTGTTGATTCTATGAGTTGATTATTAGAATATGAACGTAGAAACAACTGTCTTATAGGGCTCCAATTTTCTCAAAATATTAAGAGTATCAATAATTCTCAGTTTGTAGATGATACCATCCTTCTTGGGGGTCCCTCGATGGCTATTTCCAAAATATTTAAATTGGTTTTGGGTAACCAATTTAATCCATCCTTCTTGGTGGTTATCCAACTCAACCATGTCCAAGATCTTCACTTTGAATACATCAGCGAACAAGAGACTCTAGATCGAGGAAGTGTTTGGCTTCAATAAATTTGATAATTAGAAAGATTTTAAATATTTTGGAATCCCAATATATCTTAAAACTCATATCCTTAAGTCTCACAAAGTATTCTATCTGTTAGCACTCCTCAATTTCCCAAGGCTGAGAAAGGAGATCGAAGGAGGTAACCTCAAACCAAATTTGGACTTGGTAGCTAGCCCTACCAAATCAAAGAGGGCTCTCTCTAAAAAATCTCACAGTCAATGGAAGTGACCGGAGAATATGTAGATCTTAGGCTGGGTATTTAGCACAATAGGGATTGATTTAGGGTTTGTTGGACATAAGCACTAGGTCTAAGAACTAGGTCAAGGTTTCAAAGGATCACTTGCAGGGATAAGATGAGGCAAGGTAAGTATGATTAGTGACACATTTGGGTTATCAATGTGGTATAGGGTTGAGTAAAGAAGGATCAAAATGAGCATAAGACTATGAATTCATTTATTAGAAGGTATGGAACGTAAACATGAAAATCTTATCTAAACAAAGCATAAAGACTATGAATTCTTCTTAAAAGCTAATGAGATGATCACATGAAGGCATAAATATGGTTGCAAGGAGAAATAAGCATTCAAATTTATGATGAAACTAAGAAGAAACATTGTCAATCAACATACCACAAGAATCCCAAGATTATAGCTGAAATTGTCTGTTGTATTTCTACAAAATGGTGTACACTAGATACAAGCTATGACTATCAAGTATCCAACCCCTCTTTTCATTTCATTTAGTATACATATAGATGATAAACCACATTCCCCCTCTCAGGGGTCGAATCCATCATCATAGGAACTAATTACATCAAAATATCTAACCATGCTAAAAACTAGGGAGGTTAGAAACCAACTCCCTTTTTACACTAACTGACTTAGTTGACTTTGAAAGCATTCATTACAATGATATTTACTCTTAACATCACTAGGACACTTAATTACATCATGTAAAAATCATCAGAATATTAATTAAATCAAGAAAAGTTGACCTTTGACCATGAAAACTTGAAAACATGGTTTTTGCCACAGAAGCGGAGCGAAATCCACAGAAGCGTAGCGTACTCTGAGTGAGTGTTTGGATGATTTTGGTTGGTCTCTGAGCTTAGATGAAGGTTTTTAAACGTAGATGATAATTTACACTAGGCCTATGAAGCTTCAAAACAGCAAAAAATCACCTCGAAGGCACCTCAAAACTCATTCTACCAAAACTACTCCAAAAGTGTAGCGTGTGCCTCAAAACAGTGGCAGAAGTGTGAAAAATTGATGATTTCTTACTTTTTCCTGCAAATTTGTGAGATAACATGAGAGACCAACTAGATTTATGAGATGTACTGGTCAAGAGACACCTGTACATAATTTCCATTCATCATTTGAAGCCTCTTAGCAAAAGCACAGCGTGGCCACGCTGCATTTCTATAGGGTCAAATTTCTAGGTTTTCTGAAAAAATAAGGCTCAAAGATGGGGAATATCTCTCTAACCATAAAACATTTTACAAAACTAAGAAATTTTTTTTAGGCATGTTATGAATAAACACCTCCTCCAGTTTTGAAAAATACTTTCCCATTTGTTCAGAATCCAAGTCTGATGTTGGTCACTAAAAATGGAGCAAAACATTGTAGAAGCACAGGCGCGTGACAGTAGAAGCGTAGAGAAAGTTTGGAGAGTGATTTGGAGACCTTACCAGAGGATTTTTCATTTGAAAGTGGTATGGTTGGAAATATTATGATGTCTACTACACAATAGAGTCATAAATCACTGCAAACATCTACTACAAGCCCCTGAAAAAATGACTTGAATTCAAGTTGTCCAAAAGTGCAGCAACTCTCCTGTAGCGATTGTATTTTTGGAATTTCTCTCAAATCATAACACCTGTGCATAAAATTAAGGAGTTTTTTGTTCTTTGGTCTATTATTGACAAAATACTTTCACTTTTGTAAAATTCATCTTCATTACTTCAGAAACGTATTTTGAAGTAATATTATCCATGTGTGCAGCAAATGGCCTCAGAACCCTAAAAATCATGCCAATCACCTTTGCTGATACCAAGAGTTACATCCCTTCTATGGTGGTATTGTTCCTTTTAAAATTGGTGGCAAATAAATTTTTATCTCGCGGTGATAGCCCACCTCTTATGCCTTCTCACAAAGACCTAGGTAACCTACTTGTTCAAATGATGTTTTGATGAATTGTTAAGCATTAATCTCCTGCATATGAGTTGGCTCATATGTGGATACATGTCCTCCCTTATTGTACTTCTTCTTTTCACTAGCCATGCTCTTGGTTTTCTTGCCAGAAAACCCTAGTTTGATAGGAGGGAAGGGTAGGGTTTAGGATTGGAAAACAAGGGAAAAAGAGTAGCTAGTTTAGGGAGGGAAATGAAGGGGATAGGAGTTAGGGAAAATTTAGGGGGTAGGGGTGGATGTAGAGACACAGTGGTAGTGAAATTTCTTATAATGGGAGAGGGAAGGAAGGGAAAAAGTGGAAAACATAGGGAAAACCCATAAACACAGCATAAACATAGCGTAGGCTTATGTTTTTTTTGGAAGAGTGGTGAGATAGGGAAAAAAAAGTATGGGAAATGGTTTGGGAGGGTCTATAAAGTATATACAAGGGTGTTTAGGTAGAAAACATAGGGATTTTCTCTCTGAGATGAAGCAAAAACTAATGAAAAATAAAAGCGCAGTGAAACTCTAAGAGAGGGATTGTATTCAGTTTTTGTGAGAAATGATTGCATCAAAGAGGTGATGTAGGGTTGTACTTACTTGCTTAGGAGTGTTGACCTTGGAATCTTGCTTTGACCTTTAAACCCAAAAATGTAGCGTGCTCCCTAGAAGCACAGCGTGTTGGTACAAAAGTGCAACAAACTAGATGGCAAGGGTTTGGTGATGGTGTGACATTCTGATGTACTTTGAAAAAAATTGCTTGATGAGGTAGTTTACTGTAGCTTTATTACTTTGTTTGGAAAGGTTACATCTCCATGTGGGGTAAATGTACCTTTGATACCTTTTTGACAAACTTATCCCTAATTACTAACACCCATGATGGTGATAATGTTGATGACATGACTCCCATGTAGATTTTGATGACAGGAGAAAATGATGACACCTAATGCATATCTTAACCATGATTTACTTATAACCCTTTAAGTATACATGTGAATGACTTAATGACCAAAATGATCACAAAAACACACATTTGATGACCTATCACAAGGAATGATGACATGACCATGATGATATTTTATGACCTTGAAAATGGAGGGAGAATTGATGACCTAGATAGAAACCAATGACCATTTGGCAACCAAGAGGTATCAAATTTTATTTGAAAATATTACAATTTGACCTAATCACCCTATCAACCACATGGAAAGAGTACATTTGATCACTCGTGACTTGCAGACATTAACCTTGGCTCCAACTAGGGATGGCAGCTCCTTTAGGAGGTGTTAAGAACACCATAGACCCGTTATCCTTATTCATTCATAAATGGAGTCATATATAAAAAACTTGACACTCAAATGACTGACTAACTAAACTTAGAAAAACAAAAGCTGACTTGACTTGACTCACTAGCTTGACTTATGGAAACAAACCACAGGGATATTAGGGCCTTCACTTTGCGCTTCAAATCCTGATGATAATTGCCCACCTACTGAAAATATATATATACAATCATGTGAAATGATCCCTCCATTGTAACCAATCTAGCAAATGGCTACATACTTGAATCTTGCTCACACTTTCCTTGAGCAGGTAGAAAAAACAAAAGATAGGCAACTCAAAGTGTCCACTGAACATGTGCTCATGATCCATAAATACAAGAAAATTCATCTCCCCTGTTGACATTAGAAAATCAATAAAAGGATCTTCAAATGAAGGATTTGACAGGTTACACTTCCTTTCTAAGTAGTCTTCATACCATGGGTTCAATTTTTTATCTACATCCTTGCTTTCCTGAAGCTTCAACTTAAAACTATGATGATAAGGCTGCAAGACTTCGTATGACCTTTGTGATGAATGTGATGAGACTGCTGATGGACAAGACAACAATGTTGTTTGTTGAACTAAATCTCCCTTACCCCTATTTTCAGGCTCACGAACAACCAAAGGAGGACCACTCTGACTGCAAAACACATCCAAATAATTAGCCATCAAATCATTTAAAGTCAATGAGGGCTGTTGTAACTCATTGTATATGGGTTCCGAGGAAACTATGGGATCTTGAATCAATGACTGTGTTTTTAGATTGGGTGAGTCCTCCATACAACAAAAAATAGGAATATCACATACAATAGAAGGTTGTTGCCATTTTAAACTAGCTTCAGACTTCTTCTCTGCTTTGGTGAGCTTATAATTTTCCTTTATCAATTCAAATGCAGCATAACATAAAGGTAAAGAGTTACCATCAATGAATTCATCACTCTCTTTGTGTTCACTATCAAAGCTGCAAGACTGCTTACTTGATTCAAAACTTTCATCAAATTTCTCCACATTGGCATAAACCACATGTGCAAGCTGACTGCCTTCCTTAAATTGATGAATTTTAGCATCCTCTTGTTGAGTGCATAGTGTTGATTTCTCTTCAAGAATGTCTTCAAATGAAAATATGAGACAAATAACCAACCTCTCCTCCTTTGGCCAATTATGCATGGAGGTTTTATATCAGTAGGCATTGAATGGTATAGTTGATTGAACCTAGTTGAAAAGTGTTTCGTTTTTTCTCCTGATTGTCTTTTCAAATGATTATATTCTTCTAAAATCATAAAAAGATTCCTTTTGATCACCCATTTATCAAGGAAGACTTTCACAAACTGATGGAAATAAAAAATTCTTGCAGCTCCCAAGTTTTTGAACTATTTCTTGGCTTCACCTTAGAAAGATAGGGAAAAAATCCTAATACTGACATCTTCTTCAACCTCAAAAAGGTCAAGAATTTTTTCAAAACTCTGAATGTGTTTTTCAACAGTGATGTTACCATATTATCCATCAAACCTGGGAAGATATTTGTAATAATTTTCAGGGAAATCATGGAGGTATATGAGGTAAGATGAGAGGCTTGTATCTATCTGGAATTTTACAGGGCATAGGAGTATGTACAGAAGTTGTAAGATTAGTCTTGATCTCTTGAGGCTCATCAAGTTTAATATGATCAACATAAGTTTCAGAAGAAGGGTCTTGACCAAGATAAAAAACGTAAAGAGAAGTTGGATTCACAATTTTCAAAGGAAAGGAATAAAATGCAGGTCTATGATCTTTTCTCGAATACAGTATACTTTGGAAAACCTTCTTGACATTCTCAGGAAAAGAGAAGAAATAGTTAACAATAAATATTATTATATCTTGGATGAAGTTCCAACTTGAATACCTAATCTTTTGATGTTGTCTTTTTCATGTTTATGTTGGTAAGGTTCATCCTCTAGTGGAGTCTTCAAATCAGGTTGTAAGTTAATTGGAGTAGCCAAGTGAATGGTTCAGAATTCATATGTGTATGACTGATGTCCACCATCAGCAAATCATATGTGATCCTTGTTGTTCATACATAGGGAAAATGTGACCTTTCGATCCCTGGCAATGGCTCCAAAATGTTAGCACTCCTCAATTTCCCAAGGCCAAGAAAAGAGGAGAAATAATTAACAATAAATCATATTATATCTTGGATGAAATTCCAACTTGAATACCTGATCTTTCAATATTGTATTTTCATGTTTCTGTTGGTAAGGTTCATCCTCCAGTGGATTCTTCAAATCAGGTTGTAAGTTAATTGGAGTGGCCAGGTGAATGGTTAAAACTTCATGTGTGTCTAACTGATGTCCACCATTAGCAAATCAGACGTGATCCTTGTTGTTCATACACAGGGAAAATGTGACCTTTCGATCCTTGGCAATGATGCCAAAATGTTAGCACTCCTTAGTTTCCCAAGGCTGATAGAAGAGACTGAAGGAGATAAACTTAGACCAAATTTGGACTTGGTAGCTAGCCCTACCAAATTAGAGAGGGCTCTCTCTCAAACATTGTAATAGTTAATGGAAGTATTTATCATAGTAGGGTTTGATTTAGGGTTTGTTGGACATAAGCACTAAGTCTGAGAACTAGATTAGGGTTTCAAATGATCAGTTGTAGGGATAATATGGGGCAAGGTAGGTATGATTAGTGACACAATTGTGTTGTCATTGTGGTATAGGTTTGAGTAAAGAAGGATCAAAATGAGCATAAGGCTATGAATTAATTTATCAGAAGATATGGAACCTAAACATGAAAATCTCATCTAAACAAAGCATAAAGACTATGAATTCTTCTTAAAATCTAATGAGATGATCACATGAAAGCATACAAATGGTTGCAAGGAGAAATAAACATTCAAATTGATGATGAAACTAAGAAGAAACACTATCAATACACATACCACAAGAACCCCAATATTATAGATGTAACTATTTGTTATATTTCTGCAAAATGGTGTACACTAGCTCCAAGCTATGAATATCAAGTATCCAACCCCTATTTTCACTTAATTTATTCTATATATAGATTAGAAACCATATTCCCCCTCTCAAGGATCAAATCCATCATCATAGGAACTAATTACATCAAAATCTCTAACCATGCCAAAACATAGGGAGGTTAGAAACTAACTCTCTTTTTACACTAACTGACTTAGTTGACTTTGAAAGCATTGATTACAATGATATTTACTCTTACCATCAATAGGACAATTAATTACATCTTGTAAAAATAATTATAATATTAATTACATCAATAAAAGTTGGCTTTGACCATGAAAACTCGAAAACAAGGTTTTCTCCACAGAAGCATAGTGTGCTTTGAGTGAGTGTTTGGATCACTTTGGTTGATATCTGAGCTTATCTGAAGGTCGTTAAAGGTATATGAGATGTCCATTAGTCCTATGAAGCTTAAAATCAACAAAAAATCACATCCAAGGCACATCAAAACTCATTCTGCCAAAACTAATCTAGAAGCACAGTGTGTGCCTCAAAACAGTGGTAAAAGTGTGAAAAACTGATGGTTTTTTACCTTTTCTTGCAAATTTGTGAGCTAACTTGAGATACCAAGTGTATTTCTGGGATGTACTGGTCAAGATACACCTATACGTACTTCCATTTCATCATTTGAAGCCTCTGAGCAAAAGCACAGTGTAGCCATGTTGCATTTCTGTAGGGTCAAATTTCTAGGTTTTCCACAAACACATGGCTCAAATATGGAGCAGTATCTATCTAACCATAAAATTATTTACAAAATGGCGAGAGGTTTTTGTTGATAGGTATGTTGTGAACAATATTCTCCTCCAGTTTTGAAAATCAATTTCCCATTTGTTCATAATCCAAGTCTTAAGTCGGTCACTAAAAATGCAAAGAAAAATTGCAGAAGCACAATGTGTGAAAACAAAAGCGTAGCAAAAGTTTGGAGAGTGATTTGGAGGCCTTACCAGAATATTTTTTGGTTGCAAGTGGTATGGTTGGAAATATTATGATTTCTACTACAAAATAGAGTCATCAAGAACTACAAACACCTGCTCAAAACCCCTGAAAAACTAAGCTGAAGTCAAGCTATCCAAAAGTATAGCAACTCTCCTATAATGATTGTATTTTGTACATTTCTCTAAAATCATAACACATGTGCATAAACCGAAGGATTTTTTGTTATTTGGTCTATGATCGACAAAAACCTCTTTCACTTTTTTAGATTCATCTTCATTAATCCAGAAATAGATTTGGAAGTCAAATTATCACTGTGTACAACAAATGGCCTCAAAACTCTAAAAATCATGCCAATCACCTCTCTTGATACCAAGAAGTCCATCCGTTCTATGGTGGTCTTGTCCTTTTGAAATTAGTGGCAAATAAACTAGTTGTCTCATGGTGATAGCCCACCTCTTATGCCTTTTCACAAAACCCTAGGCAACCTACTTGTTCAAATGATGTTTTGATGAATTGTGAAGCATTAATCTCTTGCATATGAGTTGGCTCACATCCAAAGACATGTCCTCCCTTGTTGTAATTCTTCTTTTAACTGGCCATGCTATTGGTTTTCTTGGAAAAAAAACCTAGTTTGATAGGAGGGAAGGGTAAGGTTTAGGATTGGAAAACAGGGGAAAAAGAGCAGCCAGTTTAGGAAAGGAAATGAAGGGGATAGGAGTTAGGGAAAATTATAGGGAAAATTTAGGGGGTAGGGGTAGACATTAGGGACACAGGGGTAGTGAAATTTCTTAGAATGAAAGAGGGAAGGAAGGGAAAAAGTGGAAAACATAGGGAAAACCTAGAAATGCAGTGTATGCTTAGGTTTTTGGGGAAAAGTGGTGAGAAAGGGAGAATAAGTAGGGAAATGGTTGGGAGGGTCTATCAAGTATATACAAGAGTGTTTAGACATAAAACATAGGGATTTTCTCTCTGATATGAAGAAAAAACCAATTAGAACTAAAATGATAGTGAAACCCTAGGAGAGGGATTGTATTTAGTTTTTGTGAGAAATGATTGCATCAAAGAGGTGATGAAGGAATGTAATTACTTTCTTAGGAGTGTTGAAAACTTTTTGGATGATAAATTCCCTATTTTCTGCTTCCTTTGACCTTCAAACCCAAAAACGCAATGTGCTAGTGGTAGAATCACAACGAACTTGATGGCAAGGGTTTGGTGATGGTGTGACATTCTCATGTACTTTGAAAAGTGACTTGATGAGGTAGTTTACTGCAACTTTATTACATTTTTTGGAGAGGTTACATCTCCATGTGGGGTAAATGTACCTTTGGTACATTTTTGACAAACATATCCCTAATTTCTAACTCCCATGAATGTGACAATGGTGATGACATGACTCCCATGTAGATTTTGATGACAAGAGAAAATGATGACACCTAATGCATATCTTAGCCATGATTTGGAAATTTGAACCCTTTAAGTATACATGTGAATGACTTAATGACCGAAATCATGACCAAGAAACTCATTTGATGACCTATCACAATGAATGATGACATGGCCATGATGACATTTTATGACCTCGAAAATGGAGGGAGTAGTGATGACCTGGACAGAAACCAATGACCATTTGACAACCAAGAGGTGTCAAATTTTATTTGAAAATATAACAATTTAACCTAATAACCCTATCGACCACATGTGAAGAGTACATTTGATCATTGATGACTCATAGACACTAACACTATCTAGGATTAGAAATAAACTAGATTCTTGGGGAGCCAAATGACTTACACTAGTTGGTCACATCATCCTTATAAAGAAAGTATTGTACACAATCCCTTTTTTCAAAATTTTAGGTTTGTTAGTTCCATAGTATATTTTTATAACTCTCGGAAGGGTTATAAGAATTTTTTTATGGGAAGGTAACAAGGCCTCTTCCAAGAAATTTCATCTGGTCAACTAGGGCACCATCCACACTCCCATATATCATTGAGGCTTATGAATAAGAGATAAAGACCTATGAATCAATCCATGGGAGCTAAACTGGCATGGAAAATCAAGGCTAACCTGGAGGCTTGGTGGGCCTAGGTTCTTAATGTCAAAGCTGTGTAGCCAGATAATGGGAATTGGAAAAATATTCCTTCCCCATCGATAAATTTTTCCCCTATATGGAAACTTATATCTTCCTCTATAAGATTGATCAATAATAATATCAGTTTGACTCCAAGAAATGGTACAAAAATTCACCTTTAGGCTAACTCTATTTTGCATCCTCCTCCTCTTCAAGAAACTAAAGCGTTGAGGCCTATCCAACAATATTTATCTCATCAATGGATCACAACAATAACCCAGATTTCCTAACGAAATAGTTTAGGTTGTTGGTCAGGATGGAATCTTGAAAGTCTTACCAACATTGTTATGAGACTCATGAACACTCTTAAAGATAGTATAACTAGACATTCCCCCTTAAACTTGCATGTAGAGGACAAATTGGGTTGGAAATATCACATCTACACAGTCTAGGTTGGATATGAAGAGCTCACTTTCTCTACATGGAAGCCCCCTAAATCCTTTATTTGGAAAAAATTGTGGTTGGACAATTCCATCCCCAAAGTTAACACCTTTTGTTGGCTCCTCATTCATAAGAAGATTTTGACACATGAAAATATCCAAAAAAGAGGCATCCAAGTCCCTTCCAAGAATCAATCCTCAATCTATTTTTGTCATGCCACTTTACATCTCAAGTTTGGTCTTGTACTTTGGGCCTCTAAATAAAACCGACTGAAAATGTCTTATAATCTCTCAATCCTCATTTCTAACTATCACAGACAATACTCAAGATATTTCACTAAGAAAATTATTTTCAAATGGATATGGATCTCTCTCCCAAAATATATGTGTTGGTAGATTTCATTGTTCCGCAACAACTCCATATTCAAAAATGTTTCCATTCCTCCCCGATTAACAACTCTTAAAGTCATTCCTTTTGTGTAGAGTATAATAGATTAAAATTAAGAGATTATGATCTAAATTTAGATTGTCAAGAGATTCAATGGATGGAATTGTTGATTGATACCTTAGAAAATCTCCCCTTTACTATTGTTGTGCATCACTTTACTAGAGCGTCTTGGAAGCTTTGCCTCTCTTATGAAGAATTTGAAGAATGGAAGATCCTGTAGAAGAAATGGGTCCTCTTCTTTTATGGAGCCTCAAAAAAGAATCTAGGGGTGACAGGAGGGGGAGGGATTCTCTTAAGTCCTGAAGGAAATTACCAAGACGTAATGTATTCATGGGGAATCGACCAGAGGAAAAATAGCCTCATAGAAATGTATGGATCCTTTCCTAGCCTCCAATTGGATAAATATCACGATATCTCTATGATGGTGATCATAGGAGATTCCCTTATTACTATTCAACACATCCAAAAGGGTTCCCTTCCTAAGGAAAACCATCTCAACCTCCTTCTTAGGAAAATAAATAGTCTTTTGGATTCATTTCTCAATATGCTCATTCCCACATTTTAAGGAGTCAAAAAAAGGTGGCACATGCACAAGCTAACAAAGCTTGTCTCCTTGAAGCAATAAAATTTTTTATCAATGGTTTTTCAGGTTGGGAAGTTATCCCATGGATCTCTACATATATGAATTCTTCCTTTCTCATAATTTGAAGTTGGTTAAATATGTGAACCAAGGGAAGTATATTAAGTGGGCCTCCAAGGTCTCCATTTCCAAATACCATGTCCCTTCATGTATCAATATATTTTAATATTTAAAATGGTGTCATGGGTAAGTCGCCATGGATAAGTTGGCTGGTGGTGCACGTGCAAGCCATGCGCCCATTCACTTCTTGCATGTGGCTTCATGTATGGCTGAAATGATATCCCTTTTTTCTCCTGTCCTCGTACCAGGGACTTTCATGACCACAAGGTGGAGAGATTTATTATGTTTTATGGATGATTCAATCACTAATGCATGGGAATTTATAGGATCTAATATTTTAACCATGGTTGGAGTTTAATCGATGAGTTTGCAGGTTTTTGGGTTCTAGTATTTATCGACAGGGTGTGGTTGTTTCTTTAGTGATTAGGGGATACACCATGTCCATTTTGTCTATAGAGGTGAATTGAATTTCATCAACTGTTTACTCATCCTACTCTGTGTCAGGAATAATTTCCTCTTTTTAACTCAATGATTCTTATTTGATCTAGTCTTAGTCTTCCTCACCCGCTTGGTAAATCCCGGTGAATGTTTCCATTATGGTTGGTTCGTGGCTTTTCAGAAAGTTTATGCAATCAATTATGGGTCTCCTTTAACAGCTATAGTGGTTCTCTTAGTTGCATCAAGGACTCCTCCACCACGCTTTGTGTTTCTAGTCTCTCTTCTTATGATCAAAGTCATCCCAACATTTGCAAACTGGTCGTTTGAGCATCTTCAAGTTATTTTGAGATTATAGTGTTCCAAGAGGTTCTCTTTCCCTATTTTAAATTTCCATTATCTCACATCATATTATGCAATTCTACTTTGGTCACATTGTTGGGCTACTAGTTGCTTCGTACCTTCTCTAAAGATCTCCCTATACCCTAAGTATTCTGGATCTTCCTTTAGGTTGACCTTTTCTACAAGGATAACCTCCCCTCTTCCGCTCTCACTTTTTTTGGGCTATTCTTTCCTTCCTGCTAGCTATCAAGGACCATTATCCTTGCCCTATTACAACTATGTGACTCGATATTGATGTCCCTTCTCCGATTTCTTGAACCTCATGGAAAATTGCGGCTTCATTCCAGCTATAATGGGAGGCATAAATGCCTGCAATTACTATCCTCATCCCCATGTCGACTGGCAAGCAAAAAGTGTGACCTTTAAAGGAAACTTCATCATCAATCAAACACTATCCTTCTTTTACTTGAAGAAATACATCTCAAAGCTAAACTGAACGAGTAAGAAGATGCGATCGAGGCCATTCGTCAACAATTTGCATAATTGCAATCCAGGGAAACTAATATGATCACCACAACTCAACAAGCAACAGTTTCGGTGCCCCATCTGATAAGATGTCAATTGATCCCCCTCCCTAATTAATGAGCGCCATTTGTAAAGTTGTTTTTCTATTGGGACAATTTTGTTGAACTTATAGTTGCAGAATAATTGGTAAGATGTATCTAACTAGCAAGTTCTTAGAAGATATTTTTAGGTTTCCTTCGTTGTTCTCTCTTGAAGAACTTGAATCTTGGCACAAAATGTAATATTTTCCAAAGTAATTTGTTGCAATAGATTTAATGGTAAAATTACTCATTATGTCAAAACAAACACTCAAGATAATATTAAATTTTATATTCTAATCTTGTGAAAGATTCTATGTGGTTTACAAATTTGGGTCAATTTTGGATGCCTCTTCGGATAATTTAATTCTTCCAGATATTTCCTTCCATCTTCAAAATGAAAAGTAATTTAACAAATAAGAAAATAAATATTGAAAATTAATTAAATGTGCAAATGAGTTAAATATATTAGATTTTATATAAAATAAGAAAATATAAAGTGACTCTATAAATACAATCAAATAATATGCACTCAAAACAATATTAAATTTTATATTATAATCTGGTGAAAGATTACGTGGTTTATAAAGTTGGTTTGAGTTTCAATGCATTTTGGGATAGTTTAATTATCCCAAAAGTGACTTCCATCTTCAACCACTCCCTAAAAGACTTGTACTTGAAACCTCCTGGAGATTGAATCCCACTCAAACAAACTCATTTACACCTCAAATATATATATATATATATATATATATATATATATATATATATATATATATATATATATATATATATATTAAAAAGTAAGAATAATAAATGTTCAATTTTATAAATATAAATATTAATCAACTTAGCTATAAACATCAAAACAATTATCTCACTATACATCTCACAATGCTAAGATTAATAAAATTAGAAAATTTAACTAAATTATAAATTTATTTTAAGTTCTTATAACTGTTACTAATTATAGAAATAATTAATATGTGAGCGAAACATATACATTTAAAAAATCATGTAATAATATTTTTATGCATGTAAATTATTAACATATAAATAGGTTTTGCTACAAGACCATGGGGAGTACTATGGCTTAGCCCATGCCCAAAAAATAATCACTTATCTTCATGTGAGATACGTTCATATGCTATTTTTTAAATTGATCAATTTAATTAAAAAGGAAAGAAATGACATAACTACTTTTGAGATAAATCTCAATATTTGATTTGTGACTACTACTAAGAATATTTTAGAATATTATGTGTAAGCTAAAGCCCTACAATCCACCCAATAATTATTGATAATTAAATTAAAATTATGAAAACCTCATTTGGAAATAAAGTGTCTATCTACATAATTAGAGATATATATATGAATAGTGTAGCCATATAAATTAAATTGTTGATAAGTGTCAATAAACATCAATCTATTCACATTGCTAAAATTAAAAAAGTAGTAAAAATTAACTAAATTATAACTTTATTTAATGATAAAAATAATCAAAATATAAGTTCAACATATATACCTTTAAAAAGAGACATATAATAAAATTATTAATTATAAGAAATCACTTATAATGCTCTGCGTAGAAAATATAACATCGACCATTAAAATATATTTGAGGAACACCATGATGACAAAGTAAAGCAGTCAGATATGAATGATAACAAAGGTATCCCGAAATACAATGTAATAGTTGCTATTTTTAAACCATATAAAATGGAGCATTCAATTCCAGAGGAAAAGAATTTATCTTCTCCTGAATGATTAAAAACTAAGAGCATTCAATTTGGAAAAGAATTTATCTTCTCTGGAATGATGCTATGAGGACGAATGGCTTTGCAAAGTCTTTATTTCGACCAGAAAGGAAAAGTATAAAATTGGATATGGTGAGTACGAATGGCTTTGCAAAGTCCTAAACAAATAGTTTAATGTGACTGGAATAAGGCAATTAACTCGTTGTGCTGCTGTCGACGTCGGGTAAGATAAGTTGCTGGTCAATTTCTGAGCACCGTGGAAGATCTCGCGGAGGCTGCTGAAGGCTTGATCCATAATCTGGTCCATTCTCAACTACAAAGGCCATGGCCAAACCCCATGTTATGTGTACATCCAAATGGCAATGGAACATCCAGACACCTGCGTTTTCAAAACAAATGACCAATTAAAACAATATAAATGCCTCTCACAATCCATGTACGCACCAGTGTATGATGAAGCTACGTATTCAAAAAAATGACACCAATAATATATACATATGTGTCAGATGAAACTATGTAGATGTATGTACGCTTACCAGGGTTGTCGGCTACAAATCTTATAGCCGACCATCCATTGACTGGAACGTTTACAGTGTTGCCCTTTGGGGGATCAACCAGGTTGAAGTGTTTAGGGTCTCTTCTTGGATTGTAATTACCGAATCCTGTTCCCACGATGTAGAAGTCATAGCTATGGAGATGAATGGAGTGGCTTTCACCTGCAACGATATTCGTTCCCTGAAGTACCACTTGCACCGTTGTATTGTATTTCAGCGCTTTCACTCTCGTCTCTTTTACAGGAGACCACAGGCTTGTGCTAATGTTCTCTGCCGTATAATCGAATTGCAGCAGAGGGTTATCCGGGAAGTTGTCGGTGAATACGCCTTTATGCCGAAATAGTGTGCTTGGAGCATCGACACCGTTGATGGCAGAACAAAAGAAAAGTTATTCATACTTGCTGCCAATGTTGTTCCATTCAACAACCCAATTCCCACAGTGTAGAGCAGATTCTCTTCAACGGTCTGAGGGACAGAGACTGGGTGCTGGGGCGAGGCCAAGCTTCTCAGAGCCGCATTGAACTTTGCCATAGATTTAGTGTCGTTAAAGAACGGTAGATCGGGGACCTGTGGAGATGAGGAAGTTGAGTTAATTCCATCGTATCCCAAAATCGCAGTTGTTGTGTTGTTATCGAAGGCAACTCCTTGCCCACTGGAATATGCGCGAGCAGCCATGTAGTACCTGTCTATACACTGATCAGCAGTAACAAGTACGTCTGTAGTCTGCCCAGGGCCGAGCATCAGAAAATTGGTCTGAGCAGGCTTTGTATACAAAGCATCCACAGCTACAATGGTCATTGAATGATTTGCCACCGCGAAGAATAGGTCATTGTTCATTGCAGCATTGATAACGCGTAGAAGATTGGTTTCTCCTGCCTTCACTCGAATACGAGTAGTATCTGCATCAACAAGAATAAGATATATCAGCAAATCATTCAAACATAACAACTCAATTAGTAAATCAATAAAGATCAGATCAGATACAACAAAAGTCGGATACCAGCTGAAGTAGAACAATTGTATAGGTCTCCAGGCTGGCCATTTATAGTATAAGCGTCTGAAATGTTGGGGGCAGCTCCTGTGCGTGTCGCTTCATTCACAACATCAATGGGATTTGAATTCCACCATTGTCCTGTCAAAGCACAAACAAATTACAATACATATTATGATCAGGTTACCACCCTATTTCATTATTTAATTAGATATTACTGCTTCAAAACAGCACACCGGTATCGTTAAAGTTGCATACCCAGAACGATGGGAAACTGTTTATCCGGGACAGCATAGGGATAAGCAGTTCTCCTGTTGGGATAGATAATTAAGGCTCCATAGACTGTAGCTCTAAGCCATGAGCTATGAACATGCCACCAGAGGGTCCCTTCTTGGCCAGTTACGTTGAATTTGTAAATGTAACTTCCACCAGGGCGAATTGGGCATTGGGTCACAAACTCGGGTCCATCAGCCCACCCTGTGCGGAACTGCCGTATTCCATGCCTGCAAATATATATATGGAGTGTTAAGCATAGGAAACGAAATTGCTTCTATGGAGTGTTCATCATTATTTAAGACAGAGACAAGAAGAATAGACCATTACAGATTACAGACCAGTGAATGGTTGCGTTATACTGGGCCTTGTTGCGGACTTCCACTATAAGAGTGTCTCCATTGTGAACATGAAGTGTTGGACCGGGAAACTGTCCATTTACTGTAATTATGTCGTGTGTTTTGCATAGCCTCGTTACGGACATTGATTCAATCTTCAGCCAGTCAACCAGAGATCGTCAGTTTCCTTTGAATAATTTTCTAAAATCCTAACTCTAGGGCACAATATTAGAAATTGAATGAAATCATTCATGTAGGCAATAACAGCGTTCAATATTCAGAGGGAAAGCGATGAAATCAGTCTTATAAATCGAGACACTTACATCAAACGTGTATCGATGTATGCTTCCCATGGCTGTAATAGCGAAAAGGTTCAGGGAAACCGCCAACAGAAAAGTTAGCTTAGCTGAAATTGGCAGCATTTTGTTGACATGAGGTGGATTCAACCCTAATTCTGCCATTGTATAACCACTCCTTGAGAGCTATCAACTAAGAAAACCGATCTGTATTTCCTGCGCTTCGTAATTAAAACCGCTCAACTTCTCCACGTGTCACAAACTTTCGAAAACAGAAGACTGGCTCTGTCCAAATGAATGAATTCGTGACAGATAAAGAAGAAAACCAGTGTAGTGTACTGGAGAGGAACTGAGCCCCGCGAGGATTTATATAAGTAAAATTGCCAATGACAACCGAGACTTCTTCTACAATCAGTAAAAATTTCTAGGGTTGGTGAGAGTTAGTGAAGGATTGTGATCATTGATTGAGATTACCCACCAAACACGGGAGAATTAGTACTGGAACTGTTCAACGGAATGACAATAACAAGAGTTGTAATAATATCTTAAGCGACAACATTGACTAAGATCGCCTGTATAGCAGGTTAAGGACGTTAAGAATGCGGTTTGTAGCTATGCAACCAAGGGATTGTATTGTTTTTACTTCTCATAGCACGTTAAGAAAGCGGACGTGGTATGGGAATTTTTATTTACTTTTATTCTCCCATGGAGAAAACTTCAGATGCTTGCTTCATTAATTCGATTCTTCCACAGATTCTTCTTCTTCCGCGTGTTGTATTATAGCTGAGAAAACTAAACTGTGATTTTGTTGGGTTTACTTTTAATTCCGCGTGGATAAAACATCAAATATTCCCTATCCACATCAGATATTCCCTCCCTAATTCTATAGCGTGTATGCCTGTTTTCCAGACATGTTTTATGATGTCTGGAAAAACAAAACTGTGACCAGTTCTCCATCTGACTGTTGACAAACATGGAATCTTCAAATATGCGCAGGTGAAACGTTCCCACTTTAGAATATTCTTGTTAGATTGCCTCTCGCGAGCATGACGTTATTAATTTGTCAGCATCCAACGCATGTGGACGTCAAAAACATTTATAATTTGTAATTAGCCAGTAAGGCGTTCAGCACCTTAATATTACATATCTTGATGATCTGGGTATGTAGATGTCTCAACCAAACAATTTATGGAACTGGAACTTTCAGCTAACTTTGGTTGGACGACTAAATATTTAGTTGTATTTGATAGGAATTTGTTCTACTATGTCACTTTCTTCATTTGACCATCCTTCTTTGCTTCCTGTTGCCTGCCTTTACTATTGTCAACCACTGTTCCATTTTGATTATATGCATTGTTGTTCCTGAGAACCTGCAACTCAGCTGTATGCAGTGTTTTCTTATGCGGCTTATTTTGGGGTCCAGTGTGTGTGCTATGTGTGCGTTCACTGTGGCTGTAGATGGCAAATAGTGTTACTGCTGCCTTTGGAACTCTTCATTCCCAGAAGTCAATTTGAGGGAATGGAGATTTTGGGACAGCCCCTGAAGAACATCAGGCTCATCTTTCCCAGTCCTGGCAATGCCTGCTTTCGAGCCCTGCTCCACTCCTACCATGGTTCTTTTGCTTGTACCTGGAATGACAGCACTTGAGTCCCTTGCATTTTTCTGAACCTCGGCCTGATCACATTGAGACTTACCTCGAGATTTCCCTTTTCATGTTGCTGAGCTTTCTGTCGGCACTCATCAACACCTTAATATTATTTCACGGTCCTGTTTATTTAAAATTTTGTCGTTTGAAACCATTGAAATTCACTATTGCATATGAGGTTGCCACTCGGTCCGTTTCTTTGTTGTGGGTTTTTTATGCAGCTTATTTAAACAATGTTTGCAATATTCAAGGCTACGGTTAATTGTCTATGTTTTGTAGGATTGTAAATCTTTTATGGAAGATAATATCAATGAATCAAAAAACAATGTTTGCAATATTCAAGGCTAAGGTTAATTGTTTATGTTTTGTAGGATTGTAAATCTCTTATGGACTTTTTGTAAAATTTATGCAATTTGTGAATTTGCAATATTCAAGCCTCACGTTAATTGTTTATGTTTTGTAGGATTGTAAATGTTTTATGGACTTTCTGTCAAATTTATGCAATCTAGTATTTGTGAAAAGTAGCTCAATATTGGTTTAGAAATAGAACCGTGCATACTCTGTTTCCAATAAAAATTATTGAAGGAAAACTGCCATTGGCTTCCAAGTTGCAATTCTCTCTAAGGAACCAAGTTGCTGATGCATTTTATTCATTTCGAGTTTTTCATCTTTTGCTTTAGCCCTTCATCATCGAGCTATTTTTTGCTCTCTTCCCTCCAATGTCCTTTTTATTATGGAACCAAGCTACTATAGAATCAAAATACTGTTCTCTTCTAAAGTCTTCCTTTCAATGTGGATCATCAAGGTTCATGTTTCTGGATGACTATGTTCCTGGATCATTGGCAATCCTTCTGAGAGATGTGCCTTGGTTTTCTCTAAGCCTTGAGAAAACTTGGATGGACTTGAATTAATACCAATTTTATTATATCATAAACTTGACTAAGATGGAGGGAGGACTTTGATCTTTCATATCTTAGTCACTCATTTGCACTTCTTCTCTAGATTTGCAACCCTCATATACTTCTAGAGTTGTTCTTCAAAAGGATAGGGATCTCCTTAGGCTTCATTCTTGTGATATTGTGAAGCTCAAGAACCTAAATCACTCTTTGAAGTATCTTTATCACCTTGTAGCTTTGTCTTCCTTTGAATGAAAACACAATGACACCATGAGCTTCATCTAATTGATCATCATATTGCTTCTCCTCCAAACCTATAGGAACCTAGTCCTTGAGCCGTGGAATGAAGAGTTTTCCTGAATCTGCTTTATTCCACTCCTGTGCTCATTGAGATGTCTTGAAACTAAACAATCATCAATTAGTGTCAATCCTATGACATCTTTTCAACCTAAAAGAGACAATTTGATCCACACCAGACAACAGATGCTCCATTTTCTAAAGGTGGGCTAACTGTCCGCAATCAATGAGATAAATGTATGCAGGATTTCCAAGACATAAACATACTACAATTATCTACTGTCTCCAATTCCATATTTATCCCACTACTTCAAGTACCTGAATTTAAAAGTTTGGGTCGAGTATGTTGTAGATGGAAAATAGTGTTATTGCAACCTTCGGAACTCTTCATTTCCATAAGTCAATTTGAGGGAATGGAGATTTTGGGACAGCCCCTGAAGAACATTAGGCTCATCATTCCTAGTCCTGGCAATGCTTGCTTTCGAGCCCTACTCCACTCCTACCATGGTTCTTTTGTTTGTACCTCGAATGACAACACTTGATTCCCTTGCATTTTTTTGAACACCGACTCTAATCACATTGAGACTTACCTCGATATTTCCCTTTTCATGTTGCTAAGCTTTCTATCGGCACTCATTAGCACCTTAATATTATTTCACGGTCCTATTTATTTAAAAAAAAAATGTTGTTTGAAACCATTGAAATTCATTATTGCACATGAGGTTGCCACTAGGTCCCTAGTTGTGGGTTTTTTTATGCAACTTATTTAAAAAATGTTTGCAATATTCAAGGCTCAGGTTAATTGTCTATGTTTTGTAGGATTGTAAATATTTTATGGAAGATAATATCAATTAATCGAAAAACAATGTTTGCAATATTCAAGGCTCACGTTAATTGTTTATGTTGTGTAGGATTGTAAATCTTTTATGGATTTCTTGTAAAATTTATGCAAGTGAGTATTTTTGAAAAGTATTTCAATGTTGGTGTAGAAACAAAAATAATGTTTGCAATATTCAAGGCTTAGGTTAATTGCTTATGTTTTGTAGGATTGTAAATCTTTTATGGGCTTCTTGTAAAATTTATGCAATCCATTATTTGTGAAGCAGCTCAATATTGGTTTAGAAACAGAACCTTACATACTCTGATTGCAATAAAAACTATTGATGGAAAACTGCCATTGGCTTCCAAGTTCAGATTCTCTCTAAGGAACCAAGTTGTTGATGCATTTTATTCATTTTAAGTTTTTCATGTTTTTCTTCTGCCCTTCATCATCGATCTCTTATTTTCTCTCTTCCCTCCAATGTCATTTTTATTACGGAACCAAGCTACTATAAAATAAAACTATTTTTCTCTTGCAAAGTCTTCCTTTCAACGTGGATCATCAATGTTCATGTTTTTGGATTACTATGTTCCTGGGTCATTGGAAATCCTTCTGAGAGATATGCCTTCGTTGTCTCTAAGGCCTCAGAAAACTTGGATGGACTTGAATTAATACCAATTTGATTATATCATAAGCTTGACTAAGATGCTGGGAGGACTTTGATCTTTCATATCTTGGTCATTCATTTGCACTTTCTCTCTAGATTTGCAACCCTCATATACTTCTAAAGTTGTTCTTCAAAAGGCTAGGGATCTCCTTAGGCTTTCTTCTTGTGACATTGTGAAGCTCAAGAACCTAAATCACTCTTTGGAGTATCTTTATCACCTTGTAGCTTTGTCTTCCTTTGAATGAAAACATAGTGACACCATGATCTTCATGTAATTGATCATCATATTGCATTTTCTCTTCAAAACCTATAGGCACTTAGTCATTGAGCGGTGGAATGAGCAGTTTTCCTGAATCTTCTTTATTCCACTCCCGCACTCATTGAGGTTTCCTGAAACTAAAATAATCATCAATTAGTGTCAATCCTATGACATCTTTTTAACCTAAAAGAGACAATTTGATAATATTCATACTACGCCATCTTTTCAACCTAAAAGAGACAATTTGATCCACACCACACAACAGAAACTGCTCCATTTTGTAAAGGTGGGCTAGCTCCCCACAATCAATGAGATAAATGTCTACAGTATTTCTGGGATGTAAACATACTGCAATTATCTACTGTGACCCACTCGATAAGATGTCTCCAATTCCATATTTATCCCACCACTTCAAGAATAGAAGTTAAAACTTGGGGTCCAGTATGTGCGTTCACTATGGTTGTAGATGGAAAATAGTGTTACTACAGCCTTTGGAACTCTTCATTCCCAGAATTCAATTAGAGGGAATGGAGATTTTGGGATAGCCCCTGAAGAACATCAAGCTCATCTTTCCCAGTCCTGGAAATGCCTGCTTTCAAGCCCTGCTCCACTCCTACCATGGTTATTTTGTTTGTCCCTGGAATGACATCACTTGAGTCCCTTGCATTTTTTTGAACCTAGGCCTGACTGTGATCACATTGAGACTTTCCTCGAGATTTCTCTTTTCATGTTGCTGATCTTTCTATTGGCACTCATAAGCACCTTAATATTATTTCGCGGTCCTGTTTATTTAAAATTTTGTTATTTGTTGTTTGAAACCATTGAAATTCGTTATTTCACATGAGGTTGCCACTTGGTCCATTTCTTGGTTGTGGGTTATTTTATGCAACTTATTTAAACAATGTTTGCAATATTCAAGGCTCAGGTTAATTGTCTATGTTTTGTAGGATTGCAAATCTTTCATGGAAGATAATATCAATGAATCAAAAAACAATGTTTGCAATATTAAAGGTTGAGGTTAATTTTGTATGTTTTTGTAGCATTGCAAATCTTTTATGGATTTCTTGTAAAATTTACGCAATCGAGTATTTTTGAAAAGAAACTCAATGTTGGTTTAGAAACAAAAAACAATCTTTGCAATATTCAAGGCTCAAGTTATTTTTTTTATGTTTTTTACGATTGTAAATCTTTTATGGACTTCTTGTAAAATTTATGCAATAGAGTATTTGTGAAAAGTGTCTCAATATTGGTTTAGAAACAAAAACTTGCATACTTTGTTTCCAATAAAAACTATTGATGGAAAACTTCCATTAGCTTCCAAGTTCAGATTCTCTCTAAGGAACCATGTTGTTGATGCATTTTATTCATTTTGAGTTTTTCATGTTTTGCTTCTGCCCTTCATCATCGAGCTCTTTTTTTCTCTCTTCCCTCCAATGTCCTTTTTATTACGAAACCAGGCTACTATAGAATCAAACTATTTTTATCTTCTAAAGTCTTCCTTTCAATGTGGATCATCAAGGTTCATGTTTTTGGATTACTATCTTCCTGGGTCATTGGCAATCCTTTTGAGAGATGTGCCTTGGTTGTCTCTAAGGCCTCAGAAAAATTGGATGGACTTGAGTTAATACCAATTTGATTATATCATAAGCTTGACTAAGATGCAGGGAGGACTTTGATATTTCATATCTTGGTCATTCATTTGCATTTTTTCTCTAGATTTGCAACCCTCATATACTTCTCGAGTTGTTCTTCAAAAGGCTAGGCATATCCTTAGGCTTTCTTCTTGTGACATTGTGAAGCTCAAGAGCCTAAATCATTCTTTGGAGTACCTTTATCACCTTGTAGATTTGTCTTCCTTTGAACGAAAACATAGTGACACCACGAGCTTCATGTAATTGATCATCATATTGCATTTTCTCTTCAAAGCATATAGGCACCTACTCCTTGAGACATGGAATGAACAATTTTCCTGAATCTGATTTATTCCACTCCTCCGCTCATTGAGATGTCCTGAAACTAGAATAATCATCAATTATTTTCAATCATATGACATCTTTTCAACCTAAAAGAGACAATTTGATAATATTCCTATTACAAAATCTTTTCAACCTAAAAGAGACAATTTGATCCACACCAGACAACAAAAACTCCTCCATTTTCTAAAGGTGGGCTAACTCCCCGCAATCAATGAGATAAAAGTTTGCAGTGTTTATAGGACATAAACATACTACAATTGTCTACTATGATCCACTCGATAAGATGTTTCCAATTCCAAATTTATCCCACCGCTTCAAGAATAGAAGTTAAAACTTGGGGTCCAGTATGTGCATTCACTGCAGCTGTAGATGGAAAATAGTGTTACTGCAGCCTTTGGAAGTCTTCATTACCAGAAGTCAATTATAGGGAATGGAGATTTTGGGACAGCCCCAAAATAACATCAGGCTCGTCTTTCCTAGTCCTCGCAATGCCTGCTTTAGAGGCCTCCTCCCCTCCTACCATGGTTCTTTTGCTTGTACCTGGAATCACAACACTTGAGTCCCTTGCATTTTTTTGAACCTCGACCTGACTGTGATCACATTGAGGCTTACCTCGAGGTTTCCCTTTTCATGTTGCTAAGATTTCTCTTGGCACTCATCAGGGCCTTAATATTATTTCATGTCCTGCTTATTTAAAATTTTGTTATTTTGTTGTTTGAAACCATTGGAATTCACTATTGAACATGAGGTTTCCACTTGGTCCATTTCCTGGTTGTGGGTTTTTCTACGCGGCTTATTTAAACAATGTTTTTAATATTCAAGGCTTGGGTTAATTGTCTATGTTTTGTAGGATTGTAAATTTTTTATGGAAGATAATATCAATGAATCAAAAAAAAATGTTTGCGATATTCAAGGCTCAAGTTAATTGTTCATGTTTTGTAGGATTGTAAGTCTTTTATGGACTTCTTGTAAAATTTACATAATCAAGTATTTTTGAAAAGTAGCTCAATGTTGTTTAGAAACAAAAAACAATGTTCTCAATATTCAAGGCCCAGGTTAATTTTTTATGTTTTGTAGGATTGTATTTATCCTTTATGGACTTCTTGTAAAATTTATGCAATCGAGTATTTGTGAAAAGGAGCTCAATATTGGTTTAGAAATAGAACCTTGCATACTTTGTTTCAAAAAAAAACTATTGATGGAAAGCTGCCATTGGCTTCCAAGTTCATATTCTCTCTAAGGAACCAAGTTGCAGATGCATTTTATCCATTCCAAGTTCCCCATGTTTTGTTTCTGCCCTTCATCATCAAGTTTTTTTTTCTCTCTTCCCTCCAATGTCCTTTTTATTACGGAACCAAGCTACTATAGAATCAAAATATTGTTCTCTTCTAAAGTCTTCCTTTCAATGTGGATCATCAAGGTTCATGTTTCTCGATCATTATGTTCCTGGATCATTGGCAATCCTTCTGAGAGATGTCCCTTGGTTGTCTCTAAGCCGTGGGAAAAATTGGATGGACTTGACTTAATACCAATTTGATTATATCATAATCTTGACTAAGATGCTGGGAGGACTTTGATAATTCATATCTTGGTCATTCATTTGCACTTGTTATCTAGATTTGAAACCCTCATATACTTCTATAGTTGTTCTTAAAAAGGCTAGGGATCTCCTTAGGCTTGCTTCCTGTGTGTTATAGACATTTTTGGGAGCTACAACCCCAAGCATGAAATGCCCATAAACCAAGGGCTCCTAAGTCCCTAAAAGTGTTGTTCTAACCCCTAAAAGAACAAGGTCAACAGATTACAGCATCTCCTAGAAGTTCTCCATGAAAAACTGCTCATAATTGGTCAAAACAGGATCATTTCAGCTGCTCCACTGGCCAAGTGCGTTGCATCTCACCTAAATACACTATGAGGGTGCGTTGCATTTCAAATATCCCTTCTATGGGGTGCGATCGGTGAGAAATGACAAATGGCAGTGTCATTCCGCGAGGTGGAGAGGCAATGGAAGCTTCCAAAATCTTCTCCTGTGACACTTTCCTCACTGAATTCGACCAAGGATGAGTAAGAGACCATCAATCTCCAAGTGGAAGCAAGAAATATCAGAGGGAAGACACTAATCAAACCATGAGCTGACTCATCTCCATTACAGACATCTATATATGGATCCCTCATCCAAGAGATCCAGAGGCTGGAATTTTGCATATTGTAAGGAATTGTTGTTGGTTTCTTGAGACAAACATCACATTGTTGGGTGATCTAAGCTTTGTTTGAGGTGAAAAGGGGCTTCTTTGCTGGGAGGTTGATGCTGGGTCAGAACAACTGGTTGTAACTCCTCTTGGCTCTTTCTTGTTTTATCAATAAAATCTATTCAAGTTTTCCTCCATGCTCTTGTGTCATTGATTCTTGCTACATTTGTATGGTCAATTTACATCTGATCCTAGATTGTTTATGATTATAGATCCATGTCTTGGTATAGTGCTATGCTTATGTGATCTTACAGGTACTTTGTGAAGCTGGGCGTGCAAGGGAGCAGGTAGCTAAAGACTATCAAAGAAGAGGGGAATCAAATCAGGAGATTAGCACAAGACAGAGGTTGGTCTTTCTGTTCCTCTCTATCTATAATTCATAAAGGAAAAATGAAAGTGGCTTTTCTCTGTTTGTTTCTAAGGTAGCTGTCACACCTTAGTGGGATAGAGCAGTTCTATATAGACACTTTTCCCTGTAACAAAATGGCGACTCCGCTGGGGAGATAATTTGTTTGTTTGCTTATCATTCTTTGTTGTTTGTTTCATAAACTTACAAGTAGCATTCGAACTGCATTTGCCATAACAAATGCAAAGTAGATAACTGCAATTTCAATCTATCTACTGGATCTGTTTATGAGTTAAACAACTGATTCACAAACTATCTGACTACCCTTGCGATAGCTTTTAGATCCTCCTTAGATCTACCCCTGATTGTTGCATTACTGATTGCTTTTTGCTCAGCCAAAACCCAAGAACCGAACTGTAAACTGTGACTCGGAACCCAAACAGAGTCTCGTTTCTGGCCCAGCGCAGGTACTGTTCAGAGAATCTGAACTTCAGCGCACTTCCCGAGTGGACAAGGTGCGCTGCATTTCAAATTCTCTGTGTTACAGGTGCACTGATCAGACTAGGCTCTATGCAGTTTTGGTTTCTGTGATTCATTCTTTCCAGTTCTATTTTCCTGAATTTTGCTGCCTGTGATTAGTATATGTCTATTTGAAACCCCTTTTCCTTGCTGTTATTCCGCCTCCTTTGTACAAAAGAACTATAGATGTTTTTGTGTGTTTGTTGAGTCATTTACAGTTCTCCTTTGCAAAAGTAGCATAATCGTACTGTCGTCCTTTGATTTGAAACTGTCGCAAGTGTCGATTTCAATCATAGGAAAGAGTTTGATTGCTATTGATGGTCGATTATCCTGTTACTATTGTTTTTGGTCTGAATTTGTAATTTTCTAGTGTCAAGAACAAGTATTCATTTTAAAATCGTAAGGTGTTGTGATCGTCTCCATTTTTGGTTTCGAAAAGAAACTTGTTGATATTTGTCGCTTGAAAAGAAATTCAGATTTGTGCATCAACTTTATTTTTAGCATTCATATACTAAGAAAGTCCAAAACAAATACATGCATGTGCATTTGCATATAGACAATCTGATTGGCTTGATTTAGGAAAGTGCATTTAGAGTGTGTTCTTTTCTCTTTGTGAAAAGATTATGTCTTTCTTTTCCTTAGTAGCTAGGATTTTCATTGCACAAAGAAGATAAAAAGTTTGTTTATCATCTTAGATTGCATTTTAGGAATTACATCTACATCTCGCGGTGAACCTGAAAGGCAAACTTCATAAACAAGATCAACTTAAAATAAATTCAATGAATCTAACAACGCTTTGGAACTTAACGCACAACATTTAGAAGTCTAGGCTAGATACGTATTCCAGCGTCATAAAGCCTGGTAGCTGTTGTTCTCACTGATGGTTGGGTGATTCCTCCACTTTGAGACGATAAGTGCCAGTACGGACTTGTGCTCCCACGTACCATCGAGTATATTTTGGGAGACCCCAATAGGCTTAATCCTTTATCCATAGGAAGCTGTGTCTACCACCCTATCGATCGCAATGCACTGAACACAGCAGTCGGGAAGATTGACTGCCGTACCGTAAAAAGTATTCTGCAGTTTTGCGATTGGTTTGGTAATCCCTCTACCTAGATTTCCAGAGCATTCCCTTTTGTTCCTTTTCAGACTCCTTAATGGAAAAGGTCCATCTAAGCACTTGTCACTTTAGGCTCATTAAAAATCGAAGGAGACTAGAGTCATCTTTTGTTTTTTCTCAACTCTTAAAAGTTGAAAAAACAAGTTGTGTCAAAGCGTCTAAATTTTATTTTAAACGGAATACTCATTACCCCTTTCCTATGTTGATCTTGGGTTGAGAAAATGGAGTCCACCAACCAAGGAATTCCCCTTGGAGGAAATCCTAGTCCCTTCTCCTCTTGGGGAGATGTTGGTGCACCCCATATGGCCACATTGTCGCTTCCAGGACTGACAATTGGTTTGCCTGTATGGCTCTTCTCAACCTCTGTTGTTCAAAACACCATAATTCCTGAACAATCGAATCAGCAACTAGACGAGTCCAGAGTTACCCACCAACCTTCTACTTCCTCTAATTCTTCCTCTCCTCCTTCCTCTTCGCTTGATGAGGCTGGTAAAGCCAAAAGTCAAGTACCTAAGGAGAAGAAGGAAAAGAAGAAGAAACAGAAGAAGAAGAAGGAGCCAAAAGCGAATGGGGGCAAACGAGTGTCGTCTAGCGAAAATCCACACACTGCACCGATCAGGCCTAAATCGCCATGTGTCATTTGAAAAGGAGACCACTATCATAGAGATTGTCCTTGCATCCCTCGGATCTTAAGGGACTGGTCTCCTCGTTTGCACAACCCGGTGTCGTCAACCTCTGATGGTCATGTTGAAAACACACCATCAACTAGTGAAAGTGAAGCCCCATGACAAAAAGGAAAATATAGATTTCCTTGTAAACTGTGCAAAGATGATCATGCCGTCCATCTTTTTCCCTTCTTAGACGAAGCTAAAATAGTTTTGGACGATCGTCCGGTTTCACCGTTACGACTTCCTCCTGGATATAAAAAACTCTTGCCGAGTCCGTCACCGGTTAAAAATCCGGCTGGCCCGCTCAAGTGGTCAACTGAAGCATCTATCATTGAAGATAAACCATCTAAACCCATACCAGACGAAATTCAAAAGGTCGAGGCAGCAGTTGACCCGGTCTTGCCTTCAGAGGTTCCATCTTTAGATGATACAGTCACTGAAGAGAACAAGGATGACACCGTCCAAATTCTTTTCATAAGCATAGACTCCAACGAACATGGGGGCAATTTACCCGTTCCTTTACCACAGGAAGGAAGTTCGTCAGATTCGTACCCGGCCGTCTATTCGGTCCCACCACCAAGCAACGTAGTTGTCTCCTTCGACTGGAATCAACTAGGCAGACCCCGTTTACCAGCTAGTGTACCATTCCGAATCATTGTTCAAATATATAGAATGATTATGGCTGGTACCATCATAGATGAGGGGGCTTCTGTGAGTATCCTTTCCTCAACTGCTTGGAAAGCGCTTGGTTCACCATCGTTTTTTCCTGAGATGAGAAATCTAACAGGTTTTGATAAAGGAACTAGTCGACCGTTAGGGATCCTTCCCAATGTGCCCATAACATTGAGAGGGAAAACAGTTCACATGAACATAATGGTAGTTCAAGGACCCCTGGATTACAATCTACTCCTTGGACGAGACTATATTTATAGCATGGGAGCAATTGTCTCCTCACTCTTTAGAGTAATGTGTTTTCCGCACGAAGGAAGAGTGGTCAAGCTCGTAGACCAGCTTTCATTTCCCAGATCACGCATAGCAAATAGTCATATACCATCCCTGAATGGTCTTTTCACGCAAGAAATGTCTCAATCCCCAGTCCGTCCACCCGATGAGTGCGACTGATTCGAGGGACATGACTGAAACCTAGGGGGCATGCACCCTGGTCTGCTTCGGCAGGAAAACTTCAAGTATAGGGTAGGTTTCCGCGAGAAAATATGACTAGTCTGTACTCTCGTCTGTGATTGGAAGAGGGGGTTATTCTAGAACAAGATTCTCTTGTCAAAGTTATGTGAGTGGAGTAGCCTCCTTCACTCACCTTTGTCTATTTCGGTAGGCATCGCCGAATAAGTGTTTTGTTTACACCGTAAATAGAACAATCTTTGGTAACCTGTAAGAGGTAGGCCTCTCTCGGTAAAACAAATGTTTTAACGGAATAAAGAAGGGGTAACCTTGAAACTTTGTTTTATACCTGGGGGCATGCAAGCCTTTTGGCATGACAGCGAAGAGCGACTATTTATTTTTTTAAATTTGTAGGTCCTCTAACCCTTTAAACTTGTAGGATTGGTCGTTTCCTAACTTGCATAAAGAAAGGATGTGGGGCAAAACTCTAAAAATTTCCGTTTTTATGAGACATTCTTATCACATGACTGGATTAATCGAGCAGTGTTACCGCAAGGTTCAAGCTCGTTAAAAACTAAACCTGCATCGAGAAGTGTTACCGCAAGGTTCAAGCTCGTTAAAAAATAAACCCGCATCGAGTAGTTTTAGCACATAGTTCAAGCTCGTTTAAAAATAAACATAAGCGATGAGCAAATGTTTCCCCCCACGTTTAAGCTCATTAAAAAATGAACTATTCCCCGGTAAATAACCATCGTGAATGTAGTACTTCAGCCATTAAAGCCTTGGTCGTGTTTGCACCATCACCTCCACTTTTGCATTGGCCGATCATTCACCTCCATTTGATTGTTTACCCATTTTGAGGAACAGCTGCGAAGAGTGATTTCACTAGCCATCCTTGTAACACTACCGTGATTGGAAAATTCCAAACCTTACCTGGAATTAGTTTCTACCCATTTTATCACTCGTTCCTCAAAAGACGAGTCTCCTTTAAGCTCTTTTCAACTAACTCGTAAAATATGAAAAGATTTCCGAGCCATTAGCCTCTCCAACTCGTTAAAGGGACAGGAAGTGCTATCCCTCCTCTAAATTTTAATCTTTTTGGACCTGAGGGATTATTACACAAAAAGATCGAGCGCTTGTTTTGCTTCGGCTCGTTAAAAGTATCAAAAATTCATCCCTTTTGTATTGTTTTATACTTTTTCGGACCTAAGGGATTAGATGACGAAAAAGGAATTTTGGAGTTACCTTTACGTTCCTTTTCAGACTCTCTAAAATTGAAAAGGACCGAGTTATCTTTGTCGTTAAACTCGTTAAAAATATTAATAGCGACAAACTTGTCTATAGATGAGAACGAGTTTCACTATCGCTAGGCTCGTTAAAACATAGCGATGGGTTTGCCCAAAGGGAAAATTATAGAACAAGCATATGTTATCCTCCTCAAGCTTGACAAAAATAAAGAGGTACTGGTCAGCAATGACTGGGGAAAAATTGGGAAGAAAACTTGAAGAAACTTTGTTGGTAGCAAGTCGCTCTTGAACATGACACTTCTACTCCGTGTCCGAGTCGGGTTGGGTTGTTTCATTCACCGGTCACATAGCCATGGTCCCATCATACCATCCACATTTGGGGTTAATGCTACCAATCCATCACAACAGTGTCATCAATATGTTCAAGAGAAGTCATTCAGAGAATTCACCTGTGTCTCACCCACTACCATACATTTATACTCCATTCTTTCATGACCGCCACCCTGAACCTTATATCACTAGATCGTTTTCACCTCCATTAAAGTCATTTTCTCCATTCCGTATCATTGATGTGGGATTCATTAAGGCCCTCCTGTGACAGATCACTTCTTGTTGACATCAGCTCATTATCCAAGAAGTTGATCTAGGAACACCCCATTCAGTACTTTGAAGCTTGCATGCATCAATGGCAAGTTTCTCACTTCCGGCGACAGGTTTACATCAATGACCTTCGACCGAAAGATTCTGCGTGGTGTTCGACGCCAAGTCCTTTATTCACACCATGTGAATTGTACTGCAGTACCTTGAGGGTCAGGCGATGTCTTTCCATGTTCCTCTCGCGCCTGTTAACAACTTACGTCATTGGCTGGTAATCAGGCGATGTCTTTCCATGTTCGACTCCAGAACAGCTTTCACATGGATCGACTTGTACTTCGAGTGAATATCGAACGAGATTGAAGACCCCGGATCTAGTTTCATCCATCCGGGCTGCGATATATATTCAGGGAAATAAAGACATCAAATGTACATCATTGCCGCACAGATAATCATCCAATCAAAAGGATGATGGCTCTATCAGAATCATCAGTCTACACTCCGACGATTGTCTGTCCTATGTACATGAAAATGAATTTATAAAGCTGAGCATGGAAATGCCCGCCTTAGCTAGATCATGAAAATATTATGAAGATAATGTATTGTATTGTATTTTATTACAGGTCTCCTCCCAGCATTGAAAGAACTTCGGATCCTCATAATAAAGCATTTCACCCGACATCAAAAGATTAACGACCTCATGCTTTAGGGGGCAACTGATATAGACATTTTTGGGCCCTACAACCCCAAGCATGAAATGTCTATAAACCAAGGGCTCCTAAGTCCCTAAAAGTATTGTTCTAACCCCTAAAAGAACAAGGTCAACAGATTACAGCTTCTCCTAGAAGTTCTCCATGAAAAACTACTCAGAATTGGTCAAAACAGGATCATTTCAGTTGCTCCACTAGCCAACTGCATTGCATCTCACCTAAATACACTGTGAGGGTGTGTTGCATTTCAAATATCCCTTCTGTGGGGTGCAATGGGCGAGAAATGACAAATGGCAGTGTCATTCCGCGAGGTGGAGAAGCAATGGAAGCTTCCAAAATCTTCTCCTGTGACACTTGCCTCACTGAATTCGACCAAGGATGAGTAAGAGACCATCAATCTCCAAGTGGAAGCAAGAACTATCCGAGGGAAGACACTAATCAAACCATGGGCTGACTCATCTGCATTACAGACATCTATATATGGATCCCTCATCCCAGAGATCCAGAGGCTGTAATTTTGCATATTGTAAGGAATTGTTGTTGGTTTCTTGAGACAAACATCACATTGTTGGGTGATCTAAGCTTTGTTTGAGGTGAAGAGGGGCTTCTTTGCTGGGAGGTTGATGTTGGGTCAGAACAACTGGTTGTAACTCCTCTTGGCTCTTTCTTGTTTTATCAATAAAAGCTATTCAAGTTTTCCTCCATGCCCTTGTGTCATTGATTCTTGCTACATTTGTATGGTCAATTTACATCTGATCCTAGATTGTTTATGATTATAGATCCATGTATTTGTATAGTGCTATGCTTATGTGATCTTACAAATACTTTTTGAAGCTGGGCGTGCAAGGGAGCAGGTAGCTAAAGACTATCAAAGAAGAGGGGAATCAAATCAGGAGATTAGCGCAAGACAGAGGTTGGTCTCTCTGTTCCTCTCTATCTATAATTCATAAAGGAAAAATGAAATTAGCTTTTCTCTGTTTGTTTCTAAGGTAGCTGTCACACCTTAGTGGGATAGAGCAGTTCTATATAGACACTTTTCCCTGTAACACTGTGACATTGTGAATCTCAAGAACCTAAATCACTCTTTGGATTATCTTTATCACCTTGTAGCTTTGTCTTCCTTTGAATGAAAACATAGTGACACCATGAGCTTCATGTAATTGATCATCATATTGGATTTTCTCTTCAAAACCTATAGGTACCTAGTCCTTGAGCCGTGGAATGAACAATTTTCTTGAATCTGATTTATTCCACTCTTGCACTCATTGATATGTCCTTAAACTAAAAAAATCATCAATTAGTGTCAATCCTATGACATATTTTCAACCTAAAAGAGACAATTTGATAATATTCCTACTACGACATGCTTTCAACCTAAAAGAGATAATTTGATCCACACTAGACAACAAAAACTACTCCATTTTCTAAAGGGGGGCTAACTCCCCGCAATCAATAAGGTAAATCTCTAGATGATTTCAATGACATAAAGATACTGCAATTGTCTACTCTGATCTTCTGGATAAGATGTCTCCAATTCCATATTTATCCCACCACTTCAAGAAGAGAAGTTAAAACACCACTACATTTAACCCAATGAATTGAAACAAAATCAATGATTGATTTTTGTTGGTTTGGATTTTCCACTTCCATACAAAGTAGAAAGCATATGGATTTGTTCTATTTTCTCTATTTGCAGAAGCAACAGCAGCCGACCAAATACTTAAAACAACTCTGTTGTATCGCCTGATACACCTAACTTTCTGACAACATTTTCTATTGTAAAATCGTTGTTTTATTTGCATTTTTCATCACTTTATCTAAATCAGACCGTCTCATACATCTTGGCTTCTTCAAGGTTGACTGGACTTGTGGAAACAGAGATCTTATAATTGGAATATAAGTGTGCCTGTTTCAGACATATGTAAAAGTACAAGTATGCCAATGTGTCCTTGTCCTTCATATGAGTTTGCAATGTAATCATAGTTAAAGATTATCATCTTCACTCACCCTTAAAAACCCCAGTTACCGAACCAAGCTATTATAGAATCAAACTAATGTTCTCTCCTAAAGTCTTCCTTTCAATGTGGATCATCAAGGTTCATGTTTCTGGATCACTGTGTTCATGGATCATTGGCAATCCTTCTGAGAGATGTGCCTTAGTTGTCTCTAAAGACTAGGAAAACTTGGGTGGACTTGAATTAATACCAACTTTATTATTTCATAATCTTGACTAAGATGTTGGGAGGACTTTTATCTTTCATATCTTGGTCATTCATTTGCACTTTTTGTCTGGATTTGCAACCCTCATATACTTCTAGAGTTATCCTTCAAAAGGCTATGGATCTACTTAGGCTTGCTTCTGGTCACATTGTGAAGCTCAAGAACCTAAATCACTCTTTGGAGTATCTTTATCACCTTGTAGCTTTGTCTTCCTTTGAATGAAAACATAGTGACACCATGAGCTTCATGTAATTGATCATCTATTGCATTTTCTCTTCAAAACCTATAGGCACCTAGTCCTTGAGCCATGGAATGAATAGTTTTCCTGAATCTACTAAAAACAATCATCAATTAGTGTCAATACTATGACATCTTTTCAACCTAAAAGAGACAATTTGATAATATTCCTACTACGACATATCTTGAACCTAAAAGAGACAGTTTGATAATATTCCTATTACGACATATTTTCAACCTAAAAGAGACAATTTGATCTACACCAGACAACAAAAACTACTCCATTTTCTAAAGGTGGGCTAACTCCCCACAATCAATGAGATAAATATTTGTAGGATTTCCAGGACATAAACATACTGCAATTATCTACTGTGATCCGTTGGATAAGATGTCTCCAGTTCCAGATTTATCCCACCACCTCAAGAATATAAGTTAAAACACCACTACATTTAACCCAATGAATTGGAACACAATCAATGATCTATTTTTTTTGGTTTGGGTTTGTCACTTCCATACAAAGTATAAAGCATCTAGATTTGTTCTATTTTCTCTCTTTGCAAATGCAGCAGCAGCCGACCAAATACTTAAAACCACTCTATTGTATCGCCTGATGCACCTAATTTTTAGTCAGCAATCTCTATTTTACAACAATGTTTTATTTTCATTTTTCATCACTTTATATAAATCAGACCGTCTCATACATCTTGGCTTCTTCAAGGTTGACTGGACTTGTGGCAAAAGCGATTCTATAATTGGAATATAAGTGTCCATTTTGTAGACATATGTAAAAGTACAAGTACGTCAATGTGTTCTTGTCCACCATACAATTTTTCAATGTAATCATAGTTAAAGATTATTATCTTCACTCACCCTTAAAAACCCTAGTTACGGAACCAAGCTACTATAGAATCAAAGTATTGTTCTCTTCTATAGTCTTCCTTTCAATTTCGATCATCCAGGTTCATGTTTCTCGATCACTATGTTCCTAGATCATTGGAAATTCTTCTGAGATATGTGCCTTGGTTGTCTCTAAGGTCCGGGAAAAATTGGATGGACTTGAATTAATACCAATTTGATTATACATAAGCTTGCTAAGATGTTGGGAGGACTTTGATATTTCATATCTTGGTCATTCATTTGTACTTGTTCTCTAGATTTGCAAACCTCATATACTTTCGAAGTTCTTCTTCAAAAGGCTAGGGACCTCCTTAGGCTTGCTTCTTGTCACTTTCTGAAGCTCAACAACATAAATGACTCTTTGAAGTATCTTTATCACCTTGTATTTTTTTCTTCCTTTGAATGAAAACATGGTGACACCATGAGCTTCATGTAATTGATCATCATATTGCATTTTCTCTTCAAAACCTATAGGCACCTAGTCCTTGAGTCGTGGAATGAACAATTTTCCTGAATCTAATTTATTCCACTCTTGCTCTCATTGACATGTCTTGAAACTAAAACAACCATAAATTAGTGTCAATCCTATGACATATTTTCAACCTAAAAGAGACTATTTGATAATATTCCTACTACGACATCTTTTCAACCTAAAAGAGACAATTTGATCCACACTAGGAAACAAAAACTACACCATTTTCTAAAGGTGGGCTAACTCCCCGTAGTCAACGAGATAAATGTGTGCATGATTATTAGGACATAAACATACTGCAATTATCTATTGTGATCCGCTAAATAAGATGTCTCCAATTCCATATTTATCCCACCACTTCAAGAATAGAAGTTAAAGCACCACTACATTTAACCCAATGAATTGGAACACAATCAATGATTTTTTTTTGTTGGTTTGGATTTGTCACTTCCATACAAAGTAGAAATCATATAGATTTGTTCTATTTTATCTATTTGTAGAAGCAGAAGCAGCCGACCAAATACTTAAACAACTTTGTTGTATCGCCTCATGCACTTAATTTTCAGTCAACAATCTTTGTTGTACAACTGTTGTTGTATTTGTATTTTTCATCACTTTATCTAAATCAAACCATCTCATACATCTTGGCTTCTTCAAGCTTGACTGGACTTGTGGAAAAAGAGATTCTATAATTGGAATATAAGTGTCCCTTTTTCAAGCATATGTAAAAGTACAAGTACGTTAGTGTGTCCTTGTCCTTCGTACGAGTTTGCAGTGTAATCATAGTTAAAGATTATCATCTTCACTCACCCTTAAAAACCCAAGTTATGGAACCAGGCCAATATAAAATCAAACTATTGTTCTCTTCTAAAGTATTCATTTCAGTGTGGATCATCAAGGTTCATGTTTCTGGATCACTATGTTCCTGGATCATTGGAAATCCTTCTGAGAGATGTGCTTTGGTTGTCTCTAAGGCCTCAGAAAACTTGGATGGACTTGAATTAATACCAATTTGATTATATCATAAGCTTGACTAAGATGTTGGTATGACTTTGACCTTTCATATCTAGGTCATTCATTTGCACTTGTTCTCTATATTTCCAACCCTCATATAATTCTGGAGTTGTTCTTCAAAAGGCTAGGGATCTCCTTAGGCTTGCCTCTCATCACATTGTGAAGCTCAAGAGCCTAAATCACTCTTTTGAGTATCCTTATCACCTTGTAGCTTTGTCTTCCTTTGAATTAAAACATGGTGACACCTTGAGCTTCATGTAATTGATCATCATATTGCATTTTCTCTTCAAAACCTATAAGCACATAGTCCTTGAGCCATGGAATGAACAGTTTTCCTGAATCTACTTTATTCCACTCCTGTGCTCATTGAAATATCCTGAAACTAAATAAAATCATCAATTGGTGTCAATCCTATAACATATTTTCAACCTAAAAGAGACAATTTGATAATATTCCTACAACATCTTTTCAACCTAAAAGAGACAATTTGATCCTCACAAGACAACAAAAACTGCACCATTTTCCAAAGGTGGGCTAACTCCCCGCAATCAATGTGTTAAATGTCTACAAGATTTTCAAGACATAATCATACTGAAATTATCTACTGTGATCCGTTGGATAAGATGTCTCCAATTCCATATTTATCCCACCACTTCAAGAATAGAAGTTAAAACACCACTATATTTAACCCAATGAATTGGAACACAATCAATGATTTCTTTTTGTTGTTTTGGATTTGTCACTTCCATACAAATTAGAAAGCATATGGATTCGTTCTATTTTCTATATTTGTAGAAGAATCAACAGCCGACCAAATACTTAAAACAACTATGTTTTATTACTTGATGCACCTAATTTTCAATCAGCATTCTCTATTGTACAACCGTTGTTGTATTTCCATTTTTCATCACTTTATCTAAATCAAACTGTCTCATACATCTTGGGTTCTTCAAGGTTGATTCGACTTGTGGCAAAAGAGATTCTATAATTGGAATATAAGTGTCCCTTTTGCAGACATATGTAAAAGTACAAGTACGCCAGTGTGTGCTTGTCCTTCATACAAGTTTGCAATGTAATCATAGTTAAATATTATCATCATCACTCACCCTTAAAAACCCCAATTACGAAACCAAGCTACTATATAATCAAACTATTTCTCTCTTCTAAAGTCTTCCTTTCAATTGTGGATCATCAAGATTCATGTTTCTAGATCACTATGTTCCTAGACCATTGGAAATCGTTATGAGAGATGTGTCTTGGTTGTCTCTAAGGATTAGGAAAACTTGTATGGATTTGAATTAATACTACATTCCACCATGATGAGGTGGATGCTTTAGAAAATGCTTTCATCCTAGAAATCATTGCACTTTTTATGTTCTTATTTGTTTTATTATCCATTTTTACATTTGTAATGTTCTCATCCCTCTCTACCTTTATCAATAACCCTCACATATAATTTTCATGTGGTCATGTAATATTTCACTTAATGTTGCAATGTCTTCCAACAAGCTCAACTATTCACGTTATAGAGTCTACTACCCTTATCTATAACCCTCAAATATACAACCCTCATATATAATTTTTATGTGTTCATGTAATATTTCTCTTACAATCCCAACTATTCATGTTATAGAGTCTACTACCCTTATCTATCATTGGATAATATCATCAAATCCTAATTTTATTTCCAAAACCAATGACTTATGAAATCCTAATTTTATTCTCCAAAATCAATGACTTATCCTTGTATTGATTCAATGGTACTAGGTTGGCCCCTCTATTATAAAAGGAGATTCTAGTTTCTTGGCAATTTAGGGATACTTCGATTCATCAACTCCTAGAATTGAATGTGCAAGTGTAAGATAATATCAATGAATCAATAAACAATGTTTTCAATATTCAAGGCTCGAGTTAATTGTCATGTTTTGTAGGATTGTAAATATTTTATGGAAGATAATATCAATGAATCAAAAAACAATGTTTGCAATATTCAAGGCTTAGGTTAATTTTTTTATGTTTTGTAGGATTGTAAATCTTTTGTGGACTTCTTGTAAAATTTATGCAATCGAGTATTTTTGAAAAGTAGCTCAATGTTGGTTTAGAAATAGAACCTTGCATACTCTGTTTCTAATAAAAACTATTGATGGAAAATTACCATTAGCTTCGATGTTCAACTTGTTTCTAAGGAACTATTTTGCTGATGCATTTGGAATGCATTTCGGTTCTCGCGAATAACCATTGTGGACCTGGTATAGATTCTGCACACCCACAACAATTACATTGATTGAGTTTTTAATGTTTTTATCAATGAATTGGTATAATTGATTGTGCCTTGTAGAAAGCAAAGTTAATAGCTCATTTATGTTTATTATCCAGTTCATTCAATCATATTCTATAGCCAAAATCCCTCTTGTAACCCATTGCTTGGAAGTTACAGCCTTTAGTAGTGGTTTATTCAGTAAGGGTATATATCTAGATTCAGTTTCTCCCAGCGATGGGCATGGTATCTCACTATTGAAGCCTCAAAATTCGTTGCTACAACATGGGGGATGAACACACGGTTCGGACCTTAAGGCAGCTCCTTTTCCATTTAGAATGGTAGTTCTGACTGGTTCAACTAGGTCTAGTTACCTTATTTCAATCTCTAATGGCTTTAAAATATGACTTTCATTCACCAATGAAAAAGAGACATCAGATCGACCCTCTTGCTCATTAGGGAAGAAAGTGAGCCTTACGCTGATTTGGGGCTCAGCCAATCCACTACTAAAGTTTGTCTCTTTGGAAAGAGGACTTAAAAGGATGTAGAAAATAATCTAAATGCAAACTTATTCTAAGATGCAAGCAAAAGGAACTATCTTAATTCTATCTCAAATAGGGAGATATAGATCTAACCCAACTAAGAGCAAGATGATTAAAGTATTGGGATTTAAATATGTCTTGTTTATAATGAATATCAAGTTAATGAAGTAATTCAATTAATTGATATTATGGATACCAAAACACATCGTATTGACACCTTTTAACTGAAACAATCAATCAACAACACTCAGGAAAAAGTTTGCAGAATGATTTTGATCATTTAATCAGTAACTTGAATTATTAAACAATAATATGTGGAAGAAGTTCTCAACATATCACTATTCAACAAATCAGTTTTATAAGACAGATTTTTGAGTAAATAGTTACTCAAAAATCAGAATTTAATCCATAAGAGTATAGATAAATAATAACATAAAATTGAGACAAATTACCCATACTGACAAAAGTGCACAAATATGTAAGTAAATTGACACAATTTTGTCATCATAAAATGAAACCAGCATTTTAAACAATAGTATTCGAAATACCAATTTATTGAATCCATTTCTCTAGCTCCGGTCTCTAATAGTCTTTTACAATGCCTCAACCTCTACTTTCAAAACCAGAGCTACAATAGTGCAAACTCTGTTCATTATATATAACTCAGAATGTAAAAGAAAAACCTCAATAATCTTCAGATTTGAGATTCCACTCATTCCACCTACAACTTTAAATCCTTATTACAAAAGTGATTTTAGAATTCCAAAACTACAGAGGAGAGAAGCCCCTTTCTTACATTCTGTAATCTGTCATTTATAATATTTCCAAAGGTATTTTTGAGAGGAAAGTTTGTTGAAGAAAAATCTGCCCAATCAATTTTATTTGTTCAAAATTCCCATTTTTAATTGTTGGAGCCTTCTCATTGATTGAGATATTTTTCTCCATATCTCTTCCACTGTTTTCCTACAAAAAGAAATCAAAATAAATTAAGATGCAATAATAAGATCAAAATGTCATTTCTCACATTAAAACAAATCCAATCAAATGCAATTAATTAAATAATAAAATATAAGCTTTCTATTGATGCCTGGAATGGTTTAATTGGCCAAGGATATCATTGACGAATGGATTTGCATTCAGAAGAGGCTTGGACAAATGAAAATGCAAAAAGTAAACCTCAGAAAATTGATTTTGTTTAAAAATTCGAAGCTTGATCTTCTGCCTATTTTTAGACCCAATAAATGACTAAATCTGTTAGTGAAACCTTCTCAGAAATGTTCTCCTTTATTTTATCTTTCCAATGAGCTGTCCTGGGCCTCATTTGGCTAGGTATAACTCAATCTATGAGCTTCCAAAGTTGATGGGTGAAATGTGGCATAATTCTGGAAATTATGTTGCTTGGTTAACAAAAAGATCAAAATTTTAATTAAAAAATCCAATCTTAAATTAGACTCTAATTATCTGATAATTAATTCTAATTTAATTTTTAATCATAAATTAAATTAATTATTTAATAAACTATTTATTAATTAATATTAATCTAACTAACTAATATATAATTAACTATTTATAAACAAATCAATCTATTTAATAACTAATTTTAATTTAATTAATTAATTTTATTTTATATGTTAATGAATTTAATTAATTTAAAATTAATTATTTTAAATATTAAATATTAAATCTAATATTATATTATAACTACTCTACACTTTACTCATTCCTTCACTCATTCGTATGAGTGACTTTTAATTTAAACAAAACCATAAGTATTATGAAGACTATGGTCAATGCCCCAAGCCCTTTGACTCCTTCGCAATCGCAAATCGGGAGGTGAGGGTTATTAGAGTGTTTAAAAAATGTATCAATTGAAACCTTGTGATGCGATCCTCCGATCTGACGTAATAATTTTTTTTTATTTTATATATTTTTTCATAATAAATTTTAATTTAATTAAATTAATTATATTTTATATAATAATTAATTTAAGATTTAATATTAAATATCAATTTTTATTTTGGTTTTATTTTAATGATGTCTAATTAAATTATGAAATTATCTACAATGTATTTATCTAAACTATCGTTGCTTTGATAAAAATAAAACTTAAACTACAGCCACGTTGACATTCTGGGTTTTTGAGATTATTAATTTATTTGAAAACTGGAGTAAATCACTAAAATCCTGATGCTTCATGATTTGGTTGTATAAGTAAAAAAATGAAAAATGTTAGTGATAACTAGCTGGGGGTTAATATTTAAAACAAATGCATTATTGGACTAGTTTAATTACAAAATGGAATATTGTACATTTTATGCATTTTTAACATAGGCAACATAAATGATTAGACTTCAAAGGAGTGTCATTTACAAACCAGTTGACCAAATGAGGTAAAACAAGTATCAATGGAAAGCTTATAAAAAATCGATTTTAACAAAGAAAACAAAACAAGAATCTAAAGAAAATGAAAAATTAAGATAATCATAGGGTAATAAAAGTCCTAAAAGGCATTTAACCAAAATTTTTATAGAAAGGGTCCCCATTATTTGAAGTGAACAAGTCAAAAATGGGGGGGTTATGTTTTACCACAACACTCACCTACAACGAACTCTGATTCGGTAGATGTGTCATTGTTCTAAAGGGTAGATATAATTTTGTTGTAAAGCACAGTATATTTATATATATATATATATATAGAGAGAGAGAGAGAGAGAGAGAGAGGCTAAATGGAATTTGAGGCCCACTTGAATCCTTTGTTAAATTGTGATCTGAAAATGGGGCACTTAGGCTTCTTGTTTAACTGACAAGAACTTCTCCCACTTCCAAAGCTTATATATTCCCAAGTCCTTATGATTAACCAATGCGGAATTAAATACGTACTTGAAATAAAGTGTATGATTATGTTTATTGTTGATTGTTTATGTGTTTTTAAGTATATTTTCTTGAACTGATATAACAACATCTAAAGTAGCAGATATAGTACAACAATAAAACAACACAAATAAGACAACAATTTAATTAGGAGTTCACCCAAAACTCTTGGGCTACATCTCCATGAGCTCTACTCAACTCAACTAGGCTCTCTGGGATTACGGCAAAGTTATTTTACAAGCCCTTGGCTTAACTCCATTGTTTTACACATAAACCATGGATTTAGACACCATTTTCCCTGGCTCTTGAAGCTCTCGGTTGCTGGCTCTCGACTTTGGCTCTAGCTCTTGGCTATGGCTCTTGGCTCTAGCTCTTCGGCTTTGTTGGGTAGTAGAGGGCCCGCGTAATAGGTGTGGGGCTCAAAGCTCGCAATTTTGGGATAGGTAAGGTAAGGACTCCGCGAAGTGCATAGAGCGCGAATTGTAATGAGTCAAGTCAAACAGTTGTTCGCCCAAAAATAATGTAAAGTAATAGGAAGTGAGTCGGCCTGCCCATGGTCCACGAACCATGGGAATGTTTAAATAGAGCAAGGCTCTATGGATAGAAGTGAGTTTTTGGAGAAGTCTTTTGTCTTGGACCTAGGTATTATAGTTGTGTAAAGGCAGTATTTTCTGCATTTATAGGTTAGGGTCGAGGGTGTGCGTTAGTAAATATATGTTCTGCAGTTGTGTGCGCAGAGGCCTGGTAGAGTCCACAACTGTGTGTGCGGACCCCTGCAGCTGAGTGCGCAGGGAGGAACTGGTTGTATTGAAAAGAAGATCAATAAAGATAAGAATTTCTTAATCATTATGTGTTTTCTTACGGATATGTTTATTGCTTATATTCTAAATTTATGCATCATTTGTTATAATTGTGTGCATGGATTTTAAGTTTAAATGCTTGCTTAAAGACTATAATAAAAAGCTCAGATCTGTAATAATTTGTTTAATAAGAAAGTGTGTCTGCGTGGATCTACGGGAGAGCCCAATAGCAGTACCTAGTGGCGCAAGGCCATAGAACGGCTCGTGACCCCTCCAGACCACATCAAGACATCCCAAAGGTGCAAAAACCTCGTTCCAACACCCTCTCCTACTATGTCGGGTTAGACCTCAGTCCCCGCTCTGCGGGTTGTTGCCAAAAGGGCCAGTAGCTGTGGGATTTGTTTGGCTAATAACTCTTCTGAACCTGGGTCAGGGCCCAATAAGCCAAAAAATGGTTCCATTGCCAGGACCGGGATCTGCCTAATGGATGTCTGATGTCAGAACACTAGAACCCTACAAATAAAGAACTTGAAGAGTGGTTGGATCAGAAGCTTCACGAGTTCGTTGTTAAGGAAAATAGAAATCTGTGGATATCAAAAGAAAGGTGGTTCGATCGTTACATATACACAGAGATCCACGAGATCTTCTTCGCGTCATTTTTGACAGAATTGTACGAGTGGATCGTGAGGCTAGCAGATAGCATGGGAAGGTGCAGACTAGATCAACCCATTGTGTGGACACTAGAATTAGTGCGCAAGCTAGAAGCATCTGAAGACAAAATTGCACGTGCAGTAGATCACTGGTTGGATCAGATAATAGGACTGTTTATCGCTAATTTTGCGATAGACACAACTGTGAGTTATAGTGGAGCAGAAAGGCATTTTCTCCAAGGACCGCGAGGTAAGTAAATCAAATCGTTGAATACTTGGATTAAAATGTTGTTATGTGAAAAACGGATTATGTGCATTTATTGATGTCTGGCATAATGCAGAGTGGAATAGGATACTGAGGAACCGAAGGATTAGAGAACAGTCCTTTGATTTCTATTTCGCGAGAAAGTGAGGAAGAACTCGCAGGGTTCTCTCCAAGAAGTGCAGTTTGGTTGATTAGGCAACGCATCCCGCTGATACCACCACCGTCCATGCCATCACCTACTTCTCCTACATCGAATCCATCTTCACCATCCCCACCTCCGTCACCACCGAAGGTTGTGATGGCAAGTGCAGTCAAGTTGCCGGTATTTAAAGGCGTAGGAAACGAGGAACTAGGTCAGTTCTAGTTTTTGGTAAAGACTATATGGGAATCCCAAGGCATAACGAATGATAACATAAAAAAGGCTACCCTAGTTAGCACGCTGCAGAACTGTGCGTTGATGTTGTATATAAAGTGCTCAAGCAATCATCTGAATGAGGAATAACAGTGATCTAGGATGCATTAAACAAATAATTTGGTCGACCAAAATCAGAGACGCAGTCAGTCATTGGGTTCAAGGATATCGAGATGTTACCTGGTGAAACCCCATGGGATCTGGATCAGAGATGGAAAAACACAATCCGCGAGGATAACATGACATTGGCAGATGCGCAACACTATGCGTGGTTTGTGGCATCTTTGACACCACATCTGAGAATGGCGCTATCACAGCAAAAGATATCAACCCAAGCTGAAGCATTAGAAATAGCAATGAGGTTACACTAAACTCCAATACAGGATCCGGGGTGGGTGTTCAGCAAATCCACATGCAAATACAAAACCTGTGTCTAGAGATGTAAAATTTGAAACAAGGACAGGCACCACAGTCAGAAGTTCACGAAGAGGTGTGGTGTATCAAATGTAAGGGCCAAGGTCATGATAAGGATCATTGTCCACTCTTCACGAACTACATACTAGTGGGGGGACCCATACCATCATGACTAGAGGTACAAGCAGGGCCAAGCACTGTGCCTGCACTCTGGTGCGTGATCTGTCAGGTAGGAGGAAAGCATGCCACAAAAAACTGTCATCTATTACAGAACCCGAGGCAACCCCCCCCAGCAGTTATTTTGCAACGTTTGTAGGACGATGGGCCACAATGACAGAAACTGTCGAAGTTATGAGATGTTGATGGATCAAACACCTACTTATAGGATGCAGATGGAGGCACATGGGTAGGATCCTGCCGCAGAAATAGCGCGGGGCGGATCCCAAGGATGCGAACAGGGGCGAGGGGGAATGGGACCCGGACGTGGACGGGGAGAATTAATTTGCTATAATTGTGGAGGACCGGGGCACTATGTGCATGATTGCACAAACCCAACTAGAGACTGTTTCCCGTATTGTTACCAATTTTACCACAAAGTAATCCATTGCCCCATGCTAATTACTCAAATGTGGGAAAAAGGGGTGCTTTCGGCTACTCCCGCTCAGAACGTCCAAATGATGAAGGCTGAACCGCGTGAGGAAGACCCTAACGTGAATATGATGCTCAAAAGTGGTGCGACTATGGGAGAAGATAAGGGGAAGCAACTAGAGGAGGATGCATGGGTTTGTAAGGCCCCTACGAAACAACCGGAATTTGATTTGGCACGCGCAAAGGAAACATTTATGGAAGCTAAGAAGCGCTTTGCGGAAGCTTCTACTTCAGGTAGCAAGGATGGAAAGAAGCCAGAGAAGGATATGTCTATGCTAACTACCTTCCCAGAAACATGCATGAAGCTGCTATGGGATACTAACACGGTGAAAGGATTGTAAGAGTTGATAACTAGGTGCATAGGATCGGATGAACCTCGGATGGTCCGGAAACTAGGAAAGCATGCGTTGCGCACTGGGCGAGAAATGCAATTGACTGCCCTGATTGGGGACTATGAGATGGATCAGGTCATTCTAGACTTGGGGTCAGATGTGAATGTCCTACCTAAACAGACCTGGAGTGCATGGGCAGGCCCGCACTACAATGTTCTCTTATCCAATTACGGATGGCGAACCAACAAAAGATCTTGCCTATGGGAAGACTGCAAAGAGTTACAGTAGACATCGACGGTGTAAGCACACAAACCGACTTTGACGTGATAGAAATTGTGGATGACAGTAACCCATATCTTGCATTATTAGGGACAAACTGGGCAATGGATATGAATGGAGTCATTAACTTAAAGAAACAAGAAATGATATTCGAAAAAAGATCTCTTCGCATCATGGTTCCATTGGACCCAACCGAAAGGGTGAGCTATACTGAGCCAGTGGATGACGAGGGCAGTGGCGATGAACTAGACTGTATCTACCAGATCACAATGTAGGATTGGGATCAAGTGAATCCAATAGCAGATGGAAGAATCTCATGGGACCATGAAAGTTCCTGCACATCGAACTCAGATGAAGAGATTGAGTGATGGCAAAACCGATTGCATGAGATAACGACACTAAATTGTAACAGGATGGTTAGGGAGTGACTAGTTGATGAGGATGCCATGAAGGAGGAGGAGCCAATCGACCAGTGTGAAACGACGACTCTGAGACAAAAGCTGCAGGATGCCCCTGCGAAGGCACCGTGTGCGACAATTTCTCCCAAATGGAGTACATGATCGAATATTCGGTGAAAGTGGCGTGGATGTTGGAGGCAAGTGTGCATATGGGTTGGAAGCCTAGAAGGGGTAAGCATCCATTTCCAGTGTAGGTTTCAGGTGTATGTTGTGCAGATACCCAACCTACAATCCGACAAAGTTAGGAGGGGAATAGGGGGAAGCACGCACAACGTCCGCCCAATAAAATGACCCATTGGGGAGTTGTGGATACCACGGATTCTATGGGCCTATACCGGAAGGGAGGCAAAGATGAGACTGTTAACAATAAGACAAGAGGGAGCTCAGAGTAAGCGGGGTAGCAGCAAGCATCACGAAATCAATGAACCATGGGCGCGACTAAGAAAGGAAGGCGCACTAGAGGAAATCAACAAGATGAAAGGTCTCGACGCCTACGGAGGACGCGCGAACCTATACACAAGGGAATCAGGCCCGGTCGGGTCTCCCGTAGAAGCAAAATGAGCCGTGACCCTGCTATCATGGCTGCGCCTGAACCTACCGGAGGATACACCCCACACAACAACACATGAAGAGATAGCAACTATAGAGGCACTTGAAAGGTGCTCGCAGCCCAGGCTAGCAGGAATTCTAAGACATCGCACCAGGGGTGCGACCACCTAACTAGCTAGAGAAAGCATAGTCTCAGTGCCCCAAGAAGTTGAAAGAAGGTGCGGGACTATAAATAAGTCTACGAGAGGTCAGCATGGAAAACAGGTTCTGTAGAGAGTCATTTGGTCCGCAAGATCATGGCTGTGTCTGAAAGGCTGCGCTACCACGCAGAAAGGTGAAGAGGTGACGATTAACACCACTATTCCTGACAAGAAATTTGAGTTATGACAGGGAGGAGTGGGCAGCGGGACATTAAGATGGGAGTTCCGAGTTAGATATCAAAAGATTTGCCGCCCAGATGCTGGTACTAAACTGAAAGTGGAAGGAATGGATCCATTCAAAATTACGTGTTCCTCTAACAACCTGGGGATGACACTGGGGTATTTGAGATTTGAACTTGTGAAGACCAACAAACACTTAACTACTAGGCACCCCATGAGCACCACGACAAGAACCTGAGCACAGCTCGCGGAAGAACAGCATCCCACCTAGGAAGAGCCAGATGAAGTGGCTCTGGCCCCCGAGGTTCCAAAGTCCCCATGCACACTGCAACCCCAGAAAAACAAGCAGACGATGGGGCCATCCAGGGTATCACCGAGATTCAGCAAAAGGTCAGCAACCGAAAAGGGCAAAGAAGTCACCATCGAACCCGCCGAGGACGACGAAGATTTGTAAGCCCTGATTGCCCAAATTGAGGCACGGGATGAGGATGAAGAAGATGTGTTCCAAATACCTTCATTACCCCCATTTGTCTCTTCATGGAATGGGACGACCAAAATACCGAAAGACTTGGACGCTACAAAGAGTACGCTACAAACCCCGCTTCTCCCAAATGAGATAAGGTTTGATGGTTTACCATTGGGTTGAATACCAGGTAGCAAGTTTGAAGATTGGGATTTAGTGGACAGCAACAAGTTCCCCTAATTGGCCACAGACAAGTTACTACCACAGAAATGGTTACTAGGTGTGGAAAAGGTAGGTTTACTCAATCTTAGGTGGATACTACACTATCACCATGCGACCATCACCATATTTGTGGTCCGACAGTTGCTCTGTTTGATACATGATGGGTATCTCTGGTTGGAAGAGCCAATTCCAATCACAGCCGATTTAGTCCACCAAATTACGCACCTGCCAGTTAAAGGGAACGACCCCACAGACATAGCTAGAACAAGTAGCAATGTGGGCCTTGTAGAAGCAGTGAAGGCTAAATATAAGCTAGAAAAAGGAAAGCGTGGGTATGTAGTAGCGAGCATCAATAACAGTGTGGTACGAGTCACCACCCAGCTACTAGCCAGTAAACTCATGAGGAAATGTCACGCTAATGAGGTACCAACCCCTGTTATTGTGCTTGCGGAGTAGTGTGCCGCAGGAGTCCAGTTCAACTAGGCACAGTTCTTATGCGATGAATTTTTAACAAATTGTTAGGAAGCACAGGACAAAGGTAAGACATTTCATTATGCATGGTTGCTACTATCAATCCTTCTGGTTGCAGGAGAACTACCGCAGGGTAGCCAGTTTCCCAGCATTGAGGACAACCTACCTGAAGCAGTGTGGTATACTTCACTCTACGCTACAAAGGATGCAACAAGGCCTTCTGAAATCAAGGTCTTTTGGACCTTCATGGAGGGGAGTATCCAGACATGGATCGCTCGTAGGCCACGGATGTCTCCAACAATATACAACAATTTTCAAAGCATGGCCAAGTTCAAAGCAGACATGCATAACGTATATATCCGAGCGCGGAAGGATCCAAAGCGAGCATGGGTCACGCTTCCATTCATTGCAACAAATGATGCTATTTACGAGGTATTGGCAGCATGGCCTCCAGAGTGGCATGCCCCAGACCAGGCAGTACTAGAAAGAATGGCAACACAGCAGCAAAAAAAGGAAATCGAGCAACGACTCACTCAATTGGCAGAGAAGACACGTCAGGGACAACAGGCAGCTTCGCAACTAGAGGAAACCAAGGAAGTGATAGCTGAAGATATCATAGCAGAGCATGAAATGGCCTCAAAACAAGACATGCAATAGGAAAAGAAGACACAAGAGCCCACTTACCATATTACAGAATCAACCCATGTCAAGCGCCCATGCAGTAAGGAATCACCGCATGCACGCAGAAAGTCAAAAACAGCAAAAGCCTTGGAGAAAGAATTTATTGACAGCAGCAAAATGACGAGTAATGTCCCTACTGGTGCATTGACGGAACTGATCATAGATCAAGCAACTGTGTTGGGGGAGATCCAAGCGTAGTTGCAGGCATTACAGGTGCAACCCCCTGAGTGGGGTAATCCTAAATTTAGTAGAGGACACAGCAGCAGTTGAGAATATGGTGCGCACCAACACAATGAACACCTTAGCATTGCTAGCAGGCATTGTCTTAGCAGAACTAGAGAGGGACGTGTGAAGTTGGGGGCTGAATTTGACTGCTCTGCCTCGCGAAACCCTCTACCAACTGTAGGATGGTGTCACCACTGAGCTGTGTGCCAGGGACAACCACACATTCCACCTCTTAATGGAGCATAAGTTTGGAGTAGGTCAACCTACAATGTGATGACTTGGTCCCCCACAACCAGGAAGTGGAACAGGCTGTGGCAGTGGCTTGCAGCAAAATACTAGAGTTGTTTGTCCCATCAAAACTTCCAATAATGGACAAGATCCATTCCATGGCTGCCGGCTTCTGTACAGCCCAAGAGGAGGCCACGAAGGTTCAGTGGGAATTAAATTTGAAAATCACAGAGCTAAGACTGCAAGCGCAACCACCCACACCCTTGGAAGTTCGAGAGCTGCGCCGCGGCGAAATCCAAGCAGAGATGGAAATGATAAAGTGTGCTATCCAAGATTGCTTGGGACTATTAGATCAATCCCTCCTTACGCTCACCTCCCTCGAGGAAGACCCAACCATACAACAGGTAGAAACCAAAGCACAAGAGTTGCAGCAGGCTTATGACACAATCTGAGGGACTGCCCAAACAGTCGATATCATGCAGCGGTTGGCTAAAATGAAGGAGGCCCAGGCTCTCAAGGCACAAGTTGACACCGTGTGGCAAAAGGAGGCAGTGCTTAAAGAATGCATCCAACCCTGGCTTGATGAAGCATTCGCGGTCTCCACAACCATCAAAGGAAAGTTAGTACACATGCAGGCAATATATGATCCCAGACAGGCAATTGCAAGCTATACGGATGCATCAGCGGCTCGTGTAGAACAAGTACAGAGGATAGCGGCAAAGTTTGTTGCAAGCACAAGCAATGCATAGAAATTGTTGACCGACCTCCACGCGAAGATTACCGCACCAGTTGTTAGCTGTGGAGCCTGATTATCTTCTATATTCAAAGGTTCCAGCCGGATGTATACCCCAGGAAGACTGTACACGCCTCCACACAGGGGACGGTGCGGGGGGGGGGGGGCTTGTCCCCCCCGTGGGGGTAAATCTCCCCCGGCTGGGGGGTCCAAGGGATAGCGGTCCCCCGGCAAGGGTTCGGGGGCAGCACCCCTGAAGCTAAAAATAGATGTAAAATTGCCTTGTAAAAGTCTAGTAATTTCTAGTCAATCTGGGTCGTTCATTAGGTGGATGATCTAATGGTAGAAGTTATGTTCAATTTAGGGTTTTTTTCCCTAAAAGGAAACCCCTCACTATATATGAGGGAATTGTATTGTGTCTATATATATTTGGATTCTAAGTGAGGAATAGAGAGGAGATTGAGAGCGAGGAGGGTGTTACAGCAGATCTGTTGTAGGTTGTATCTCTTTAGTTTTCTAGATAATATAAAAGGAAGGACTGGTTGTTTCTCCATGGATGTAGCCCAAACTGGTTGAACCACGTATATCTGTGTCTCTCTTGTTCTATGCGTTTTCTATGTTTATATTTCTACAATATTTTATGTGTTCCATTGCTCTGTAATATATAATTTTCTAACACTAGCCGAGTGACTCAGGATGAGTCATGATGATTGTATTTGGGGACTGTTAGGTAGCAGAGGGCCCGTGTAATGGGGGTGGGGCTCAAAGCCTGCAATTTTGGGAAAGGTATGGTAAGGACTCCGTGAAGTGCATGGAGCGCGAATTGTAATGAGTCAAGTGAAAGGGTTGTCTGCCCAAAAATAATGTAAAATAATAGGAATTGAGTCAGCCTGCCCATGGTCTGCGAACCATGGGAATGTATAAATAGAGCAAGGCTCTATGGATAGAAGTGAGCTTTTGGAGAAGTCTTTTGTCTTGGACCTAGGTATTATGGTTGTGTGAAGACAGTATTTTCTGTGTCTGTAAGTTCAGGTCAAGGGTGTGGGTGAGTAGATAGAGGCTCTACAGTTGTGTGCACAGAGGCCTAGTAGAGTCCGTAGCTATGTGCACGGACCCCTGTAGCTGAGTGCGCAGGGCAGATCTGGTTGTATTAAAAAGAATATCAATAAAGATAAGAATTTCTGAATCATTATGTGTTTTCTTACAGATCTGTGTATTGCTTATATTCTAAATTTATGCATCATCTATTATAATTGCGCACATGGGGTTTTAAGTTTAAATGTTTTCTTAAAGACTGTGATAAAAAGCTCAGATCTATAATAACTTGGTTAATAAGAAAATGTGTCTGCGTGGATCTATGCGAGAGCCCGATAGCAGTACCCAGTCGCACGAGGCCACAGAACAGTTCGCGACCCCTCCAGACCAGATCCAGACATCCCAAAGTTGCGAAAGCCTGGTTCCAGCACCTTCCCCTACTACCCGGGTGAGACCTGAGTCCGCGCTCTACGGATTGCTACCGAAAGGGCTGGTAGTTGTAGGATTTGTTTGGCTAATAACTCTTTCGAACCTAGGTCAGGGCCCAATAAGCCAACAAGCTGGCTTCTTTGGCTTTCTGCAACCTTCAGCTCTCTAGCTTTTCACTTGAACTTCAAGTGACCCCAAAGGCTCCCTTAGCTGCTCTACATAGTAGTTTTTCAACTCTTGCTTCTACCTTCTACTTTGTTTTTCGACTTCTTCTTCCTATGCTCTCAATCATGCTCTCTGGCTCTTTTGAGGCATCTTCCCAACTTTTTGGCTTCCCTGGCCGTTTCTCTGTGATTCATTGTCCCTCTGTGGCTCTGTCACTTCAAAATGCATCATTGCCTATAAAAACGCCTGCTGCAGTGTGGCATGATGATCAGGAGTGGTTACAGAAGGAATCAAGGCTGTTTCATAGGTGAAAATCCAAAAAATGGAGAGAATCCCATTACACAGAGAGTGTCTACAAAAACACTATCGGGCGTGATTTGCAGACTTGAAATCCCATTCAATCACCCCTAAATCCCTATCGGTTCCACCATTAAGCATCATATCGCATCGCATTACTGTATTGGGAAAAATCCCGAATACACAGGGAAACTTTCAAAAACCTAAAAAAATCCTTTTTATCAGACTTCAAATTCTATCGAATCCACCCTATAATCACATCAGGTCTCCCTTAGGTCACTTTCACAAGCCCCACCATCGATCTGAGTGATCCTCGATCCAACTATCAATATGCGATCTTAGGCAGCTTAAGGGTACAAAAGTTACCCACCTGAAAAGGCGGTTTTCCTCTCTCCTCCGCCAGCCATGTGTCGATCGGTCTGTGGGATCATACATAGCCATCCCAAAACCATTTACCACTTGAGGCCTGCCTGAAATCTACCTTTACGAAACTCAAAATCTATACAATTGGTCTTAGAATTCCCCTTCGGGTTTGTTTTATCGCTTCGGGTGTCTTTTCTTTGTATTTCGGTTTTTTCACCAAAAAATGTTAATACACATAAAATCCCTTTTTTCGGATTTCAAATGTTATACATTGTGCTTATGAAATCCATCAGGTCCAGCAATCACCGATCGCTAATTTAATCCTGGTCATCTATTCCTTTCACGATCCGACAGCTGAGATTGCTCATCATGATCACTATCGCATATTGTGTCGCTCAAGACCCAAGGGTTCTGTGCATCACCGATGTTGATTCGTCGATCTGATCATTGGTGATCAGCATATCGCATGATCACAATCGCCAACTCTAGGGTCCCGAGATCGCATACGGCCTGTCTCCAACAGGATTGATCGAATCGGCCGATTGAAGTTTCTTCTGCCTCCGCTTAAATCCAGCCCTTTGCCTTTTTCCGACGCAATTTCCCTTTATAAGGGTTTTTTTCCATTTTTAGGGGTTTTTGCCTCTTTTCCAAAGAACAAAGGGAATCTCCTCCATGCGATAACTTCTGCATCCTAAGTCCATTTTAGCCCATTCAACTTGTAGTAGATTCAGAAGGAAAAGATCTCTGCAATGGGGCTATTTCTAGGAACTTCCTCGGACTTTCATTTTTCCTCTATGAGGACCAATTAGACTTGGGATTTTATCCAAAATCCATTTTGGATCACGCCTTCCCACTAAAAGAACTTTTGGTCTCCAAAAGACTAATATACTGATTTGAGAAGTAAATGAGAGTAACAACACCCTCTTCTTTCAGCCTCCATACACTTGTCTTGCATAGTGCCTCTAGACCAAAGTCTCTGACCACTTTCCTTTCTAGATGTGCTGGTTCTCCTGGGAAGAACTGTCTTCCTTCTTGCCTTCATGCAGAACTTCTGTTGAAATGGTCATAGAAGGTAGTTTGAACTTTTCTGCCTTGATCATTGATCCAAGGTGGCTCAATCCAATGTGAAGTACATCTACTTCACAAAAATTTTCATTTGTACCTGTTTAAAAAGCTTTCAAAAACAACTGTTAACAACAACAGAGACACGGACAACAACTGGATGGAATAACTCCTACTTCAACAAAAGAAACAGATTTCACAACTTGTGAACACCTCCATGTCTTACATCTGCATACAAATGATGGACTAGATAACAAGCCCACAAAACATGTCTTTAAACAAATGACCCTTTAAGTCAAGCATGTAGAAAAAGACCATTAGGACTCATTTTCAAAAGATGAAACACTTCATCATTATCTCCATTTGGAGACCAAGTTAACTTCTTCCAAGTCAACATGGCATCACATGCATGTCAAAGTAATCAACCCTGCAAGTTAATTACAGATACATGTTAAAAAGCAAGGAAATCCTCAACATCCCTATGTTCATGCATGTCATGCTCATGCATGCATTTCATCCTTCAACTTTCACTTAAGCACACCATACTTTCAAAGCTGAAATGAAATATAATGTAGATGCATCAATAGACATGCAATCTTAATCAGATAAGAACTCTAATTGTTTCTCACCAATCCCTTTCAAAGGTACTACCTTTGTCTGCACATCAGCACCATCTTGTGAATCATCCTAAGACACATCATTCATGGAATCTTCCTTTCCATTTCTACCATCTTCTCTTTCCACTTTCTTCAGCTTTTGTGGAAGCATTGCTAGATTCAGAGTCCAACATTTTGCAGCAAGATGTCCTTTCTTATGGCAGAAAGTGCACTACATGTGCATCCTCTTGACAACATGATTTTCCTTGTCCAGTGGACCTTTGGCTTCTTGCTTCTTTTCCTTCAAAAGCTTCCCATATGTGGCCATTCTCTTCCAACATCCAGAAACATTATGGTTATCCAAACCATAGAAGGAACAAGCAATTATTTTCCCATCTCTATGTGGAAATTTATCATGCTTTGCACAATCGAAAGGAAAATGATTAGAACCAGATTTATATCTTTCTCTTTCACCTTTATTTCCTTCATATGGAGGTGAAGCAAATGAAGAAGTGGCTCCCTTTTGAATACCATCAATATCTTCAAGGTTGTGAGAGTCTTCCCAACTCTCTGGTTCAAGTGCGTGCTTCTAAACATCTGCATCCTGCAAATGATGTTTCAAGCCATTGTATTCCTTCTGAATACAGTCTTCACACTCTACAATGCAAATCCTTCCTGTAGCTATTTCAATGGCCTTCATGGAAACCTTGGAACTCTTCCCATAAGACTGCCCATAACCAAGACACAAACACTTAGTCCTTTCTTCAACCATTATTGGTTCAACAACACCTTGTGCATGCTTTCCCAAGCCCTTTCCTTCATAGCCCATCTTGGTCATTAGCTTGGAACCTATGCCTTTGGTATGCTTTTTAAAAGAACCAATATAAGCATTCTTAGAGGAATTTGAAGAAAAACTAGAATGGTTTACCTCTTCTTCAAGATGATACTGGATTAAGGCTTCTTGGGCAACAAATAGTTGTGTCTCCAACTCATGCATCCTCCTTAGGTTCATATTTGCAATATGAAGTTTCCTCTCCATTTCCTGTAATTTGTCAAAAAGCAACTGCTTCTCTTCCTTCATCGAATTCAACTACTCTCTAAGTATGCTGCTCTTTCTTCCATCCTCATACATTTCTCTCACCATATCCATCATGGTGGACAAGTATTGCTTCATGTCTTCATCAAAGAGTCTTGTGATGAAGAAAAAAGAATTTGAGGACTCACTTGTAGAAGTTGTCATTGTGCCAATGAATAAAATAATAAAGAGATTTATCTAGCAACCTTTTGCAACAAATCTTTTGTGCTTCAAGGATTGCCTTGAGGTCCTTCTTGTCCTTCCTGGACTGCAAACTCAAACAATAGTCAGTCTGCAAGAAAGCATACAATCAACCTATGACTATTTAAACACCTTTCAGACAAGCAATCTTTGCTCTGTCAATCAAGCATTCTGATATAACGTTCTTGAAGGTGTGGTTAATCAAAACTCAGGGCTCTGATACCACCTGATCTGATCATTGGGCACTTAGGCTTCTTGTTTAACTTACAAGAACCTATCCCACTTCCGAAGCTTATATATTCCCAAGTCCTTATGATTAACCAATGCAAAATTAAATATGTTCTTGAAATAAGGTGTATTCTTATGTTTATTGTTGACTTTTTATGTGTTTTTAAGTCTATTTGCTTGAACTGATATAACAAAAACTAAAGCAACATATATAGTACAGCAGTAAAACAACACACATAAGATAGCAATTTAATTAGGAGTTCACCCAAAACTCTTGGGCTACATCTCCATGAGCTCTAGTCAACTAAACTAGGCTCTCTGGGATTATGGCAAAGTCCTTTTATAAGCCCTTGGCTCAAATCCATTGTTTTACACAGAAACCGTGGGTTTAGACACCATTTTCCTTGCCTCTTGAAGCTCTCGACTGTTGGCTCTCGGCTCTCGCTCTAGCTCTCGGCTCTACCTCTAGCTCTTGGCTCTGGCTCTGGCTTTTAACTCTGGCTCTTGGCTCTGGCTCTTCGGCTCTAGCTTCTTTGTCTTTCTGCAACCTTCAACACTTTGACTTTTCACTCGAACTTCAAGTGACTCCAAAGGCTCCCTCAGCTGCTCTATTCAATAGTTCTGTGATTCCTGCTTCTGCCTTCTACTATGTTTTTCGACTTTTTGTTCCCGTGCTCTCAATCATGCTCTTTACCTCTTTCGAGGCATCTTCCCGGCTTTTTGGCTTCCCTGGCCGTTTCTCTGTGATTCATTGTCCCTCTATGGCTCTGTCACTTCAAAATGCATCATTTCCTGTAAAAACGCTTGCTGCAATGTGGCATGATGATCAGGAGAGGTTACAGAAGGAATCGAGGCCATTTCATAGGCGAAAATCCAAAAAATGGAGAGAATCCCATTACACAGAGAATGTCTGCAAAAATACTATCGGGAGTGATATGTGGACTTAAAATCCCATTCAATCACCCCTAAATCCCTATCAGGTCTGCCATTAAGCGTCATATCACATCGCATTAGTGTATTGAGAAAAAGCCCAAATACATGGGAAAACCTTCAAAAACCCGACAAAATCCTTTTTATCAGACTTAAAATTCTATCAAATCCGCCCTATAATCACATTGGGTCTGCCTTGGGTCACTTTCACAAGCCCCACCGTCAATCTGAGTGATCCCCAATCCAATGGTCAATATGCGATCTCGGGCGGCTTAAGGGTACGAAGGTTACCCGCCCGAAAAGGCAGTTTTCCTTTCTCCTCCGACAGCCATGTGTCGACCACTCTATTGGATCAGGCGGAGCCAGCCCAAAACCATTTACCACTTGAGGCCCACCCAAAATCTACCTTTACGAAACTCAAAATCTATGCAGTCGGGCTTAGAATTCCCCTTCGGGTCCGTTTTATCACTTCAGGCGTTTTTTTCTTTGTATTTTGGTTTTTTCACCAAAACATTAATACACAGAAAATCCATTTTTCTAGATTTCAAATGTTATACATTACACTTATGAAATCCGTTAGGTCTGACAATCGTCAATTGCTAATTTAATCCAGGCCGTACATTCCTTTCGTGATCCGACAGCTGAGATTGCTCATCACAATCGCTATTGCATATCGCGTCGCACACAGCCCAGGGGTTTTGTGCATTGCCAATGCCGATTCACCAATAAGATCATCATTGATCGGCGTATTGCATGATCGCAATCACCGATTCTAGGGTCCCGATATTGCATACGGGCCTGTCTCCGACCTGATTGATCGGATCGGCAGATTAGAGTTTCTTCTGCCTCTGCTTAAAACTGGCCCTTTGCCTTTTTCCAATGTGATTTCCCTTTGTAAGGGTTTTTTTTCCATTTTTAGTGGTTTTTGCCTCTTTTTCCAAAGAACAAAGGGAATCTTCTGCATGCGATAACTTCTGCATCGTAAGTCCATTTTAGCCCATTCAAGTTGCAGTAGATTCAAAAGGAAACGATCTCTGCAATGGGGCTATTTCCAGGAACTTTCTTGGACTTTAATTTTTCCTCTATGAGGACCACTTAGACTTAGGAGTCTATCCAAAATCTATTTTGGATCAAATTGGGACCTTGGTAGTAGAAGCAAGCACAGCCTTGAAGCCAAACTAAAGAGCAGCTCATTGGATCTATTGATGAGCATTTACTTTGGAAAATAGTGAGTAGACCAAGCTTAAACACTTATCAAAGAAATAGAATTTGCAGAGTAACAATTGTTTATTTTCATCAAGGATCTATGTTTATGAGATATGCCATGGCCTACTGTTTACTGCTAGGATTGTGAGGACCCATTTCCCATTAAAAATTTCATTCCCTCACCAACATGATTTATGTTTCTAGATTTGTAGAATGTTCTATTAGTCATTTAGCTACATTTATTAGTTTTACATATAAAAATAATAATTTATTTTATAAATTAAGATTTACACAAATACCAAATTAATGTATAAGACTCCTTATTTGTGAAAATCAGCTCAATGTTGGTTTAGAAACAGAACCTTGCATACTCTATTTCCAATAAAAGCTATTGATGGAAAACTTTCATTGGCTTCCAAGTTCAAATTCTCTCTAAGGAACCAAGTTGCTGATGCATTTTATTCATTCCGAGTTTTTAATGTTTTTCTTCTGCCCTTCATCATCAAGCTCCTTTTTTCTCTCTTCCCTCCAATGCCCTTTTTATCGACAACTAACTTGCATATTTAATGGGTTGCTTTGGAAGTTCAACCATCATAATGATTGGTTTCATATTTTAAGTGAGAAGTCTGATTGCTCATATGCTATAGCCAGAATCCCTCTTGTGATGCATTGTCTGGCAGTTACAGCCTTCAGGAATAGTTTATTCAATAGGGGTATATATCTAGATTCAGTTGCTCCCAGAAATGGGCATGGTATCTCACCTACAACGAACTTTGATTCGGAAGATGTGCCATTGTTCTAGAGGTTGGATATAATTTTGTTGTAAAGAAAAGTATATATATATATATATATATATAGAGAGAGAGAGAGAGAGAGAGAGAGAGAGAGAGAGAGAGAGAGAGAGAGAGAGAGAGAGTACACGAAATTTGAGGCCCACTTGAATCCTCTGCTGAATTGGGACCTTGGTATTAGAAGCAAGCAGGTCCCAAACAAGCAGAGCCTCGAAGCCAAACTAAAGAACAGTTCACTATTTCCCATTAAAAATTTCATTCCCTCACCAACATGATTTATGTTTCTATATTTATAGAATGTTCTATTATTTATTTAGCTACATCTATTAGTTTTACATATAAAAATAATAATTTATTTTATAAATTAAGATTTAGCCAAATACCAAATTAATGTATAAGACTTGTTACACAAACTTAGAGATTTGTAAAGATGTAAGCTTTGAAATTGATTCCTTTAATATAGTTGTCATATGAATTGCAACAATGTTATTGTATGTCCCTTTAATATAGTTGTCATAAGAATGGTAGCATTGTTAATATATTTTCTTCATAGTAACTTAGAATATTTGTATCTTTCCTTCCCTTGGAATATGTGTATCTTTCCTTCCCTTAACATGGTTGTCATTTTCTCTTCTGCCATTTTTAGCTTTATTTTTCTTTCAAAAATTTGCTAGACGAATTTGTTATTATAGGTCCAATCATTCCTCCAATCAAGTAATAATTTATTTTATCTTCTTTCCTTTTGTTTCAATGTCTGTGAAGTCTATGTGATAAATGAAACTTCATGCAATGAATTGAGCCATGAGGATGATGCAGTTTATGTTAGAAGCTCCCCTTAGTCTTTTCATTGTTTTTCTTTTATGTGTCTCGCTGAAAGCATTCCTAACAATCCCTGAAAGGATTCCTAACAGTCCCCAAAATGTTCATAGTGTCATGACCAATACTTCCAACACCCTCAAACGTTTTCATTAAAACATCTCCAATGATTTTTTATGTCGAACTTCTCAGCATTAGACCATTTCTCAATTTGTTTGTTTTAGATACTCAGAGACTACATTTTTCTTTGTCAGTTGATTTGAGCATGGTTTCATCAATACTTTACAATATAATATGATTATATTATTTCTAAACTCTCACTAAACTCTTATTCTTCATAATTATTCTTTATCTGTAAATTTTAGATATCAACAAGAAGAAGAAAGAATTGAAGCTTGGATAAATCTGCAGACATCAAAAGCTGAAGCTCAAACCAAAAAGCTTGAGGTATAAGGAGTGTGCCTATAAATATTTGTACACATTTTTATGTTAAAATATTCAATGATATTTCATCCAGGCAACATCTTTGTCTACTACCTAACAATTGGAAAATTGTCTTGGATAGCTTAATAATTAGATTGTAGGGTACATAAATTTGAAACACCATGCATTTGGCACGAACCTTACTTCTACTGAAAAGGAAATGTTGGTATGCATTGAATGACATTTCTCCACTTTTCATTTGGTGGAGACTATAGCATTTAGAACATATTTCGCAGCTTAGGTTTCAACCATAATAGGAATTTTTCATACGAATGCAGAATCTCGTGAGATTAAGACCATGACAAATATGCCAAAAGTCCTTTTCTATGTGGGGATGGGTAGCCAGGGTAGCCTTTATAAATGTGCCATGTCTCATTGACATGATCATTTTGATGTATATTATTTTGTGTCTCTTTGTACAATTAAGATGCATTTTACAAAATGGGAAAACAAAGGGAGAGCAGGGTAGACACTACTTGCATATAAGAAACGAATCCATGAAATGGTACAGACACCATGAATCCATACCTGCAAAATAGCATCTTAAATCAGACAGGAGTTTTACTTCAAATGCCTTTTTGGGCTGCACATTCAAAGGCTACACAATTTCTAAATCTACACCCATGCTTATTATCACCGGGTGCTAGGGCACCTACCTGATTGTTTCTAACATGCGTAGGTTTATGAAATTTTCAATTTATAGTATTAAGTGTGTTACGCATGTCTGATTGTTTCTAACATGTGTAGGTTTCTGAAATTGTCAATTTATAGTTTAACTATGTTTGAAAGAGAATGATCATATGGAAGTTGTTGTCATAAATCTCTTCATTTTTATGTTTACAAGCCTAGATAACCACTCAATTACAAACAAATTGAACATGCTTCCTTCCCTTTAGTTCATAAATTTTCATGCAGTGTTATAGGAATGTAATGAATGTTAGACATCTTACGCGAAGAAAACCACATTTATGAGTTTTGTTCTATATAGTACTTATTTTTTTATCTCTACTTTTAGAAAATAACAACAAACCTTACTGAGAATGTTATTTTCTCAATGCTTTGTGGATCAACTCATATTCAAACATACTTACAAATTGTTGAACTTGAACCCATTCAATCAATGCAAAATTCAACTCCACGATATTGCACTGCCATCTCTGGTGGCACACATATGAAACACCTTATGATTCCAACAGATTTCAATGACCTCATAGCAACAGGCTTGCTACAAAAGGGTTTTGTTATAAATGTTAAAAGTTGGACTACTTCAGCTATTGGTCCATCAATGTAAGTTTGTTATAAATTTCTTATTTCAACTTTAACATTTTTATCGATAGCACTTCTGACTCTAACAATTAATCCTATGATTCTCATTTGTCGTGTAGGTCTATAAAGCTAATAGACTTTGAGATTTATGATTCATCTGCACCCTTAATTGGCAATCCAAAAAATATGAGTATCTCGATCACTTCTGAAGAAGACACTCCCTCCTCATTGAACCAAGATCCTTCATCAAAAAGGCACTGCCCTCTTCCAACTACTCCAACCCCATCTGTCATGCCAGTCCAAATTCCCATCAAATCACTAAACCCTTACCATTCAAATTTGTGCATAAAAGGATACATTCAAAGAAAAACATCTCTTCGACAATTTCAAAATCAATGTGGACCTAATAAAGTGTTTTTCTTTGACTTGTTTGATACAAAAGGTGGAGAAATACATATTAGTTGTTTCAAAAATGTCACCGATTATATTTTTGAGAAAATCCAACTTGGAAATGTCTACATTGTCTCTAAAGGGAATGTGAAAATGGTGAATAAGAAATACAACCACTTAAAAAATGATTCATAAATTTTTGTAAATGCAACATCTACCATAGAGCATGTTGACAGCAGAAAAAACATTATCCAATGGTGCAATTCAATATAAAATCAATCAATGATATTAGAACAACAAACGTCAACTCCATTTTTGATGTTCTTGGTATTGTCACTGAAATTTCCAGTGTGTGCACTATACGTAGAAAAGACGGCTCTGAAGTTACTAAAAGAACACTACAACTTCAAGACATGTATGGGTATAACATCGATGCAATCTTTTGGGGAGGAAATTTTGATTCTCTACCACAAGAAATATCCTCCCTATGTGCTATAGTAAATAACCTCATCATTGCAATCAAGTCTGCTCGTGCTGGAGAATTTAATGGAAAAAATGTCGGCACTACAACGAGATCCATTATTCTTGTACATACTAAAATTGAAGAGGCCCACACACTAAAGTCATGGTTTAAAAAAGAAGGTTCCATTGTAGCTTCTACATCCTTGACAACAAGATATTTAGCTCCTTTCGACCATCAACAAAAAAAAAATAACAATTGCTGATATTTACAGTATCGATTCCTCAAAGAAACCAACATTATTATAATTGAAGGGACAATAACAAAAATTAGGATGGACAATTTTTACTACATTTTTTGCCTATCCATCATTGATGGGAAAAAATGAATGAAAAAACTTATTCCACAAAATATGGGCATGTGGTTTTGCCCAAAATGCAACACTGAAGTAACTGCCTGTGATTACATATACTTACTTAAGATTGACATACAAGATCACATTGGTGAACTAGCTTCAACTATTTCTTTCAAAGACGTGGGATATAAAATTCTTGGGATTAATGCTAAAGACTTCTATTTGTTATCCTCAGATCCAGATCTAGTCAGGGAAATTCTCTCCAAAGCACTATGGACAGGTCATATCTTCACACTATCAGTGAAGACAGAAACATTTAAAGGAATACCACGGTTGAAATGTGTTATCATGAAAGAAGAAAGGTTGCATTTCACAACAGAATTCAACAACATCGTTCGAGAAATTGATAACATGTCGATATCGTAAAATGTATTTTTTACTTTCTAACAGCTTCTATTATCTTAGTTTATAAATACAATTTTTCACCATATATTATTGCATGCCTTCTCACAAAATTATCTTATTTAGTATTGAAATAAATATTCGTCATCCATTGTATCTAGCATTGTGTATGTACACTTATTCACATTCTTTTCATCTTCTTTCTTTTAACAAATGAGGTAACTTGTTGCATTACACATGCAACTATCTACATGTATAAATGAAAATTACTTAAATGTTCTTTCAAACACATTATTCAAATAAAAAATTCACATAAAACTATTCAAAACTTCAATTTCTTTCTCCTCTTTCACTTTTATAAAATAACATGGTTGTTCTCTCCAAATAATATTCCTGCTTTCCCCTCTCTTGCATATAGGTACCATAACTTTTGAAAATGTCTTCTTCTTGTAATGATGAATGCGCCTGAAGATACTATGCAGCAAATAAAGAATGAATAAATGCACATCTACGTGAGCTTTATCAGGCAAAAAAAGGTGTCACAGAATGTCAAAAAAACAAAAAAAGAAGGAAAACCAACATTCATCGTCTGAAACATATGGTGAAAATTCACATTTTCCATCAAACCTCTCTGTATTTCCCAATTCCCACCCCGAAAACAATCCTCCTTTGCAATTATCAAACTCTCTATCTTTTCAACAAACCTCTCAAACAAACACATCCATACCTCGCTGCCCTAACCCCTCCTTTGCGCATGCTTTCAACAATGTTTACACTAATGAAGCACATCGATAATTTCGTGAAAAGATTGATAAACTTTCACGTAAATGTCCATGCTCCATTTCTCTTGAATCATATCTTGGAATACATATCCACAATTTGAACCAAATGTATTGTTGCTCCAGATGCATATCTGAAACAAAGGGTCATTGCTTCTCATTATAAAACAACATGGACCCTAGTCGTTAGCCATCTATCCTTAGGTCTCTTTCACAAATAGAATAAATGCACATTGCTAGGGTTAACCCTATACTCTAGTTAACACATGCATGTGGTGGCCAATATAAATACATTGGCCACACAATTTGTTTTCCACAATATATTACAAAAATCACAACCATGTTGCCATGACATGTTGAAGATTTGGACATTCTAATTGTCAGCTATCATATTAATGACCATCATGCTTATGATTGCATTTTTAGTAGACATTGTGTTCTCACTGCATTAGAATACAAATTGGAAAATGACCCATACTATAAGAATGCTCGTATTTATAACAACGCATGAGCATCCTTACTGGAAACGCCCACCGATGTCTTCTCCTCCCTTCACGATTCCAATACCACAGAAAAAATTGTCCACCTTTCACCTGAACCACCACTTGAGCCCACTGAAGATTTTGTAAACCCATCCCTACACCACACATCATCATTCATACCCATTATTCCCAATACAAATACATAAATCCAATAAATGCACCATTATTTACATGCTTACAAACACCATTCTGATACTACAATTGAATGGCCACCAATTGGCTTATCCAGAATCAATCAATACAACATAGAAGGTCTACTCTTTATGGCTTTCCCCACCATTTTCCCCACAGGAGCTACAATGCCAAATCAACCAAGAATGAAAGCATTGTACTTACATGAATACACGCTTCATCTCATGTCTTAATACGATAATAAATTTGGCAAGCACCCACGCTTTCATTATTACATATATAATCTCATGTTGTGACATCACAGTCAAGCAACAACCTCTGTTTTTGTGAAAAATAACATCGTAGATAACTTTCCAACATCTATTGAAGATCTGAACATCTGATTAGAACAATTTCCAGATGATAAGTTGGAAAAACAGGTCATGTGCTTCGGTTTCACTTTACATGGAACAATATATTTTTGGCACAAAGCTAAAAAAGAACTAACAGACATGATATCTCAGCTCAGTTTCCCAACATTCTTCTTCACAATAAGTGTAGCTGATACAAAATGGCTTGATCTTCATGTAGTCATGTCCGGATGTCAACCTTTTGATATTGCAAAATAGAGAACGATAACATTATCTCTAACCCACATTTAACATCACTATATATGAACCATAGATTCACAGCATTTTGTGAAGTTGTCTTATACAAACACTTGCAGACAAAATACTACTGGTATAGGTACGCATTCTACCACATTTCTTTTGTAACTCTATAAACATCAAACCTCATCTACTACAAAATTATCTTACACAAATGCATACTTGACAGGTATGATAGCAACATAGAGGATTTTCACACATCCATGGTTTCCTTTGGATAGAAAATGCACCTGATATGGAAAACATCAACTGGTAAGACACAGAAATAGTTGATATCGCTAGGCAATTCTTCGACAAATATATTTCAGCATGGAACCTTCATATTCCTTTGCTTTCAAACCAACCAATTGGTCAGAAAAATTTAGAAGACCCTTGTCTATTGTTGTTATGAAACCAGCTCAAGAAAAGATAGAAAAGATAGATCAACGCCTTAGAATTCAGCCTCTTCGAGGGGGCAACCTCCTTTACATTACATAAATGAATAATTATTGGATGATTCAAATGACAAAACCTCCTTTCTATATATAGTAGTCTAAGGAGTCACAATATAACCCAGCCAACCTAACAATAATAATATCAAGCCACAAAAATAACAATAGAGGGATTCTATGGGGCATAGTAATAACAATATGGGGGCAATAGGGGCACAACAATATTAATAAGGGGTATAACTACAATAGTAATGGGGTAATCACGAGTATTATAGGGACCCAACATGCCCCTCCCCTTCAAAAAAGTGTTGTCCTCAACGCTTGAGTAGTTCTGGATACTTCTGCATAAAATTCTCATCCTCCCATCTAGAATCTTCAGAGAATAAGTTCTTCCACTTGATAAGATACTCTGAAATTGATCGATTTCGTAGCTGTCGAGTTCTTGTTTTTGTGACTGCTTCCGATTCCAATATAATTTTTCCTTCCTCGTCAAGTTCTGGCAATATTGTTTGAACTGGGAGCTTGTCGCCTATAACCTTCTTTAAACATGAAACATGGAAAACTGGGTGCAATCGAGAAGCTGCAAGAACCTCCATATTGTATGCCATAGTACCAATCTTTTGCAACACCTTGTACGGACCATAATACTTTGGTGATAATTTATTATCCTTCTTAGCTTGCTTGCGGGACATTTTCTTATATGGTTGTAGCCGTAGGAATACCCAATCACCTACATCAAAACTTCTTTCACTGCGATGTTGATATGCCTGTTATTTCATTCTATTATGTGCCAAAACAAGGTTATCCTTCAAGAGTTGGAGGACTTGTTGTTGATGTTCGATGTGATGTTCCACTGCCTAAACCTTAGAATTTTCTCTTAAATATGATGTGATGGATGGTGTTTGATACCCATAAAGTGCCATAAATGGGATCATTTTTGTTGTTGTATGGAAGGAAGTGTTATACCACCATTCAGCCAGAGGCAACCATTTGACCCATTGTGTCTGTTTACCAGATACAAAGCAACGAAGATATCCTTCCAAACATTTGTTTACTATCTTAGTTTGCCCATCAGATTGAGGATGATAAGATGAGCTATGAGCTAACTGAGTACCAAGACAAGAAAATAATTTTGTCCAAAAATTTCCAGTGAAAATGGGATCTCTGTCACTTACAATAATCTTTGGGTTTCCATGTAGCTTTTGAATTGTTTCCATAAATGCAGTAGAAACTATACTGACTTTAAATGGATGTGATAATGCACAAAATTATGCATACTTGGTAAGTCTATCAACTACCCCCATGATGACACTCTTTCCCTTAGACTTGGGTAAACCTGTGATAAAATCCATTGAAACCTCCTCCCAATGTTGGCTTGGAATGGATAAAGGTTGTAATAGACTTGCTGTCTTAATTTTTTCAACTTTATTTTGTTGGTAAACCAAACATTCCGCCACAAACTTTTGAATATCTGATTTAAGGCCATCCAAAAAAAATTCCTTCTTAACCCTGTGGTAAGTTTTTAAAAATCCTGAGAGCCCTCCTAAGGGAGAAGTGTGCAGTTCCATAAGAATATTTGGTTTTAGCTGGGAATTCTTACAGAGGTATAAGCGATATTTGTACCATAACGAATCATTTTGCCAGCTAAATGTATCAGACGTACTGGAATCTTGTTGTGACTTTCGAATAAGTGCCCACACTTCTTCGTCATTCTTCCATTCCTCCCTTGCTTCGTTTATCCAATCTGGTTGGATAATAGAAATGGCACACAACAATGCTTCCACATCCTCATCCTTTCTTGAGAGTGCATCTGCCACCACATTTTGCTTCTATTTTTTGTAGATGATTTCAGAGTCATAACCCAACATCTTTGTGACCCACTTTTGTTGCTCTTCAGAGGATAATCTTTGTTCTAAAAAGTATTTAAGGCTATCATGATCTGTTTTTACCTTGAAGTGTCTTCCCATTAGGTAGGGTCGCCATTTCTTAAGTGCATGGAGTATTGCCAACATTTCCTTCTCATAAATAGCTTTGCTTAAAAACTTTCCCTTGATTGGACGACTTTCAAAAGCAATGGGTCTTTCATCTTGCATTAGAACAACACCAATTCCATTTCCTGAAGCATCACATTCCACAATAAAAGTTTTTGTGAAGTCCGGTGTAGCTAAGACCGGTGCTTGGCACATTGCCTCTTTAAGATTCTCAAAGGCCTTTGTTGCTTCCGGAGTCCATGAAAATGCATCTTTCTTCAATAATGTTGTTAGAGGTGCTGCTATTCTCCCATAATTCTTAACAAACTTGCGATAATACCCTGTCAACCTGAGAAATCCTCGCAGATGCTTTATGGATGTGGGGATTTTCCATTCCTTAATGGCTTTAATTTTGCTAGGGTCTACCTTAACTCCTTCATGAGATACAATATGACCCAGATATTCCACCTCTTGGACTCCAAAGAAACATTTGGATATTTTTGCATATAATTGTTTCTCCTCCAGTAGTTGAAGCACCCTGTCAACATGTTCAACATGATCCTTCCAAGACTTGATGTAGATTAGTATATCATCAATAAATACTAACACTAATTTTCTAAGGAATGGTTTGAAAATTGAATTCATCAAACCTAGTGTTATCACTGGAAATGCTGTTGTCAAAATTTTTGGTCTAGCTTAAAGACCGGGTGTTTTCGCAGCGCCTGAATTCTGTTTAGCAGTTTCGCAGCGCTACCTGTTTGCATGGTTTCGTAGCGTGCTACGAAATTGGGAATTGGTTCGAGTTTTCAGTGAAGGTCCAAATCCTAGCATGCCTATTGTATAGAGTTTTGTTTCCCTCCAGGAATGTTGATGAGAGCAGTGACAGTGTGTCCAAGGAGGCACCCTATGATGATGCAGCTATTGTGGGATTGGCATCAAGTACATTAAGGGAGTTATCTCTGAATTCTGGCTCATGGGTGATTTATCTCCTACAAAGAAAAATCCCTCCCCTGGTTACTCTGGTGACATTGAAGTGCAATCAGAAGATCAGTCAAAGCCAGTGGAGGGGATTGATGCAAATTTACATTTACTATCAAAATTTCATCTAAGGTTTTCAACGGAGCTAGGATACAGTGAGAATATATATTTTTGCATGTGAACACTTTAGAGCATTGTATAAAGTATTTGAATTAGAACTTCGTTTCATATGGCATACCAGCGTCTCTGAATTTGTTATCAAGCGATTCTGTTTCAGTTGCCCACATTTTGCCCACATTTGCAATTAGATATATGCTCTCATACAACAGCAGAAACATGATTTAGAGTTTTCAGAATCACTTAGAGAAAATAAAGGTCTTACTGGACAGGTAATAACATACGTGTTAATTATATGACACATGGCCTCTACAACAGCGCGCCGGATTGTGGATTATGTTTGTGGAATTGCCGGGTGTTATAGACCATTCCGTTCATGCGCAAATGGAGGATTGTTATTATGATTTCTGGTGCTCATTTAAAAGCCACAGTTCAAGAAAATCGTGCATGTACAAAGGCTTATGATAATCTAGAGATTTTGCACCGGGAGTAGCAGAGATGTTTGTGGATGTGTCGGGGTTTCTTCATACCCTGTTTTCTGCATGTGGGAGCTTCGGATTCAGTGAGATTGTAGGTGAAGCGGTGGAGCTATTAGTTAGCTCGATTGAAATGTTACTTTGTACTCAGGAAAGTGTGGTTCTGACATAAAGGATCCTCAACATTGCCTAGAGATCAATCAAGGAAAATCGATGAGCGGCACAGAGTATATTGCTAACAATAGCGATGAAACTAAAGTGAGAGCTTCTGTTATATCCCGTATTGTGAAATTCTTCAAAGGCCCCGAAAGAGGAGACAACTTCACAATTCCTCAAGCTTTAATTGGAAAATTTCTTGGTTACACTCACCAGAATATAACCACCTTTGTTGCGCTCTTATCAGCATATGGAATTTTCTAGGCCGTGTTGTTTCTGGGTTTTTATCAGAAATTCTTCTCCAGAGGTATAAATTTCCGAGGCCGCTGATGTTGACCATAATTATGCTTATAATTATGCTTATTGTTTGCATTGGACATATTTTCATAGCCTTTTCTCTTCTGGGATCACTGTACATAGCGTTCATTATAATTGGACTATGTTTTGGAGCTCAGTGGCCTGTAATGTATACAGTCATCTCAGAGATATTTGGCCTGAAGTATTATGCAAATCTTTATGATTTCGGAGAGGTTGCGAGCCCGTTGGGATTTTATCTTCTGTCTGTCAGAGTTGTGGGGCATATGTATGACCAAGAGACAAGAAAGCAGTGTACTGCTCTTGGGATTTGTTGCACCTGGTGTAGTTCCATTTCCTTTTGAGTTTGCAGGTGTAGTGACTACTACTACACACAAGTCACTCCATGGTCATCATGCTGCAATAATATTTTATGGAAAGGGTATCAAGGAAATCAACAGGTAGGGGCAAGAGGTTAAAGTATGACTATGAGGAAAGGATTAACACAGCTGTGTTCCTTGGTCTTCAAGGTGGTTTTCACAATCATACCATAACTGGCTTAGCTGATTGCTTTTAAATAAGTAACTCCCTCAGAGTATAAGACATATCAAGGGCAGGTTCTCAGTAATTGTGCTCATTTTTGCTAAGTGTTTAAGTGAAAGAGGTTATGGACTTGTTTATAAGATTCATTCCAGGGGCAACGGCCTATTTCACAGGCTTGGCAATACCACAAGTTCAGCATGCAATTCAAGTTGTTGATAAAGTAAGAGGGATGGAGTGACCTCTTGATGTGTTACAAGTTTCATTGGATGCCACTGTTGGAAACCAATACAGCCATAAGCACAGTGTTAGCAGAAACCAGTGAAGAAGACTGTGTTTTCTAAACCACACAGCAGTTTCGTAGCGCACTACGAAACTGCTGTAGGTGATGATTTAAAGCGCAGGGCAGCTAGTGTGATACTGTGAGTAGCTAGTTTGACACGGTGAGCGGGAGTTGTGGAAAAGGAACAGCTGTCTATCAAATACCACCTACAGCACATCAGAAACTTGGCATCATTCCATACTTGGGGTTATTAAAAGATTTGGGAGCAGGCTGCTATATTTTAGGAGAATGTTGGGAGACAGAAACCGATAAATAGGAGCACACCTTCTGGTCAATAAATGAGCCATCAGCGCTTTCAAGCATCCCAAGTCAGCATTCATTGCATCCCTAACTCAGCTATATCAGATTAATTGAAGGAGGACAGCTGTCAAAGTATTCAAGAAAGCATCAAGCATACGAGGAGAATGAAATTAGTATTTTAGTTTGATTAGGATTGTGTGCAATTACATTTCAGCACTTTGTAATAAATGCATTAATTAAATAGCATGTAGGAATAGTTAATAGCCACCTTCGAGGCTCCCCTCATGCTGGAGGAGGAAGCTCGAGGTGGTTTAGTTTGCTTGCCTATATATGGATCAATGTAGGATGTAAAAAGGGTTGGACTGTATATACAAAAACAGAGTTTTTTTTTGAGCATATGTAAAGACTGTTACAGTAATGGTAAAACAGGTTGTTTCTTCTCAAGATTCTCAATGGATCACTGTGTTCAAATGTGATGATGGTTTAGTTTCTTAATGTTCTTTTTACAGCCTTGTTATAGCACAATCCCTCAGAATTCATATTATATGCTCTGACTTCCTGTGTGTTTGGCAAGCTGTGGGTTTTGGTGAAGCATGTTTGAACATCACTCAGAATTCATTTTTAATGCTCTGACTTCCTGTATGTTTAGCAAGCTTTGATTTAGGTAAATTATGTTTGAACATCTGATGATGCAAAGAGCCTTGACTTCCATGAGATGACTGTGATTTTGTTTATTAACTGTGAGAGACTCCATAGCCCAATGAAGACTAATTTGATGTATGTCCAGCCAGCTATATTTTTATAAATGTGTGAAGAGTTAGCCCTCTGTTGTTGTGATTAATTTTCTATCAAAAGCCTGTGAGAGAGCCCTCTCTGATTAGGAAGGCTAATTCCTAGTCTAAAGTCTGGTCTGAAACAGTTACATGAAACCTTGCTTGGTTGCAGCCCCTAGTACTGGTTTTGTGATAACATTTTGGTGTGTCTGCCGGGAGCTTAAGATTGGATTTCTGAAGGTAGCAGGAGTTCAAATGATTTTCAAGGCTGCAGAACTAACTTGGCGACTCCACACATCAAAGAACAAATTAGAAGGTGACTCCACTGCTAGAAGATCAGTAGCTTGATGAAGTTTCAAGATGGATTCCACTGCAAGAAAGAATGCCAGGTATGCTCCTATGAATCGGTCTCATATCCCTGGTTTTCCAAATCCTATGCCAAAGGTTGATTGGTTAGATGATCTTCCAATATTCAAAGATGAAAAGAAGGATGATGCTGCTCTCCATTTGGTTAAGTTTCACATACATGTACGCAGTCTTAAGGTTCATTTCCCTGAAGATTGTCTCATGAGGATGTTTATGGCTACTTTAGAAGGAGAAGCATGGTCTTGGTATAAAAGTTTGGAAAATGATTCATTATCTTCTCTTGCTGATTTCCATGATGTGTTCTGTGAAATGTATAAAGAATGTTATCCTTCTTTGTTGCTGCTCAAAGATTGCTGTAGGCATTCTTTGAATCTTATTCAGTACTTGGAGGATTGTTATGGTGATGATGAATTTACAGATGAAGAAATTTTAGAGGCTCTTCATGACAATGTTTTTAAGCACCAAGGAGAAGGTATAACACTCCATGAAGCACAGCATGAAGAGCAGCAAGAGTTTACCTGTGAAAACCATGTTTTATCCTTAGATATTGATGTAGAGATGCAGCAGATTGGTCAGGCTTCAGATCATGATGAAGATGAAATTGATTGCACCCAGAAAAAAGAAATATTGGAGGAAATTTCCTATGACCCTCAGGCAGAGGAAAAACTTGCTCAATTTTGTAATTCCTTGCAGCAGCTTTCTTCAAATAACGATCATAATAGTGAGGAAAATTATATTTTTTATGACAATCATTCAGAAAAGCAGTTGGATAGCATATCAAAAGAACCTTGTGTGGTTGCGAATCAGTTGTCTAAAGATGTGGAATATTATGATGATCATCAACATAACCATGTCTTCTTGGACCCTGTAAGTGAATATATGGACAAGCTTTGCACTCCGGTCTTTCATTTTCATTTGCATTATGAAGATCAAGTATATTATGAGTTGAGTTGGTCATCCCACTACCATGGTTATGTTGAGGTTGAATGCAGTCAAGGGCCTCCCGTATCAGAAAAGACAATTGATTGGCTTTATTGGAAATATCATGTTGCTTGAGTTACAAGTGGAGCTTGAAGCTGATAGGGTAGGTAGGTAGGTAAATTGCAAATAAGCTCAAAGTTGGCTGAGCATTTATTTTTCAGTAGATATAATTTTCTTTCTCCTACAGTCATGCTGGTCAGGCAAATTTTTGTTTGTCAAATCAATGGGTAAGGCACTGGAGCTGCATGTTCTTAGCGCACCACAAGGGCACACTATCCCAAGTGGAGCCACTGTTATCACTGGAAATGCTGTTGTCAAAATTTTTGGTCTAGCTTAAAGACCGGGTGTTTTCGGAGCGCCTGAATTCTGTTTAGCAGTTTCGCAGCGCTACCTGTTTGCGTGGTTTCGTAGCGTGCTACGAAATTGGGAATTGGTTCGAGTTTTCAGTGAAGGTCCAAATCCTAGCATGCCTATTGTATAGAGTTTTGTTTCCCTCCAGGAATGTTGATGAGAGCAGTGACAGTGTGTCCAAGGAGGCACCCTATGATGATGCAGCTATTGTGGGATTGGCATCAAGTACATTAAGGGAGTTATCTCTGAATTCTGGCTCATGGGTGATTTATCTCCTACAAAGAAAAATCCCTCCCCTGGTTACTCTGGTGACATTGAAGTGCAATCAGAAGATCAGTCAAAGCCAGTGGAGGGGATTGATGCAAATTTACATTTACTATCAAAATTTCATCTAAGGTTTTCAACGGAGCTAGGATACAGTGAGAATATATATTTTTGCATGTGAACACTTTAGAGCATTGTATAAAGTATTTGAATTAGAACTTCGTTTCATATGGCATACCAGCGTCTCTGAATTTGTTATCAAGCGATCCTGTTTCAGTTGCCCACATTTTGCCCACATTTGCAATTAGATATATGCTCTCATACAACAGCAGAAACATGATTTAGAGTTTTCAGAATCACTTAGAGAAAATAAAGGTCTTACTGGACAGGTAATAACATACGTGTTAATTATATGACACATGGCCTCTACAACAGCGCGCCGGATTGTGGATTATGTTTGTGGAATTGCCGGGTGTTATAGACCATTCCGTTCATGCGCAAATGGAGGATTGTTATTATGATTTCTGGTGCTCATTTAAAAGCCACAGTTCAAGAAAATCGTGCATGTACAAAGGCTTATGATAATCTAGAGATTTTGCACCGGGAGTAGCAGAGATGTTTGTGGATGTGTCGGGGTTTCTTCATACCCTGTTTTCTGCATGTGGGAGCTTCGGATTCAGTGAGATTGTAGGTGAAGCGGTGGAGCTATTAGTTAGCTCGATTGAAATGTTACTTTGTACTCAGGAAAGTGTGGTTCTGACATAAAGGATCCTCAACATTGCCTAGAGATCAATCAAGGAAAATCGATGAGCGGCACAGAGTATATTGCTAACAATAGCGATGAAATTAAAGTGAGAGCTTCTGTTATATCCCGTATTGTGAAATTCTTCAAAGGCCCCGAAAGAGGAGACAACTTCACAATTTCTCAAGCTTTAATTGGAAAATTTCTTGGTTACACTCACCAGAATATAACCACCTTTGTTGCGCTCTTATCAGCATATGGAATTTTCTAGGCCGTGTTGTTTCTGGGTTTTTATCAGAAATTCTTCTCCAGAGGTATAAATTTCCGAGGCCGCTGATGTTGACCATAATTATGCTTATAATTATGCTTATTGTTTGCATTGGACATATTTTCATAGCCTTTGCTCTTCTGGGATCACTGTACATAGCGTTCATTATAATTGGACTATGTTTTGGAGCTCAGTGGCCTGTAATGTATACAGTCATCTCAGAGATATTTGGCCTGAAGTATTATGCAAATCTTTATGATTTCGGAGAGGTTGCGAGCCCGTTGGGATTTTATCTTCTGTCTGTCAGAGTTGTGGGGCATATGTATGACCAAGAGACAAGAAAGCAGTGTACTACTCTTGGGATTTGTTGCACCTGGTGTAGTTCCATTTCCTTTTGAGTTTGCAGGTGTAGTGACTACTACTACACACAAGTCACTCCGTGGTCATCATGCTGCAATAATATTTTATGGAAAGGGTATCAAGGAAATCAACAGGCAGGGGCAAGAGGTTAAAGTATGACTATGAGGAAAGGATTAACACAGCTGTGTTCCTTGGTCTTCAAGGTGGTTTTCACAATCATACCATAATTGGCTTAGCTGATTGCTTTTAAATAAGTAACTCCCTCAGAGTATAAGACATATCAAGGGCAGGTTCTCAGTAATTGTGCTCATTTTTGCTAAGTGTTTAAGTGAAAGAGGTTATGGACTTGTTTATAAGATTCATTCCAGGGGCAACGGCCTATTTCACAGGCTTGGCAATACCACAAGTTCAGCATGCAATTCAAGTTGTTGATAAAGTAAGAGGGATGGAGTGACCTCTTGATGTGTTACAAGTTTCATTGGATGCCACTGTTGGAAACCAATACAACCATAAGCACAGTGTTAGCAGAAACCAGTGAAGAAGACTGTGTTTTCTAAACCACACAGCAGTTTCGTAGTGCGCTACGAAACTGCTGTAGGTGATGATTTAAAGCGCAGGGCAGCTAGTGTGATACTGTGAGTAGCTAGTTTGACACAGTGAGCGGGAGTTGTGGAAAAGGAACAGTTGTCTATCAAATACCACCTACAGCACATCAGAAACTTGGCATCATTCCATACTTGGGGTTATTAAAATATTTGGGAGCAGGCTGCTATATTTTAGGAGAATGTTGGGAGACAGAAACCGATAAATAGGAGCACACCTTCTGGTCAATAAATGAGCCATCAGCGCTTTCAAGCATCCCAAGTCAGCATTCATTGCATCCCTAACTCAGCTATATCAGATTAATTGAAGGAGGACAGCTGTCAAAGTATTCAAGAAAGCATCAAGCATACGACGAGAATGAAATTAGTATTTTAGTTTGATTAGGATTGTGTGCAATTACATTTCAGCACTTTGTAATAAATGCATTAATTAAATAGCATGTAGGAATAGTTAATAGCCACCTTCGAGGCTCCCCTCATGCTGGAGGAGGAAGCTCGAGGTGGTTTAGTTTGCTTGCCTATATATGGATCAATGTAGGATGTAAAAAGGGTTGGACTGTATATACAAAAACAGAGTTTTTTTTTGAGCATATGTAAAGACTGTTACAGTAATGGTAAAACAGGTTGTTTCTTCTCAAGATTCTCAATGGATCACTGTGTTCAAATGTGATGATGGTTTAGTTTCTTAATGTTCTTTTTACAGCCTTGTTATAGCACAATCCCTCAGAATTCATATTATATGCTCTGACTTCCTGTGTGTTTGGCAAGCTGTGGGTTTTGGTGAAGCATGTTTGAACATCACTCAGAATTCATTTTTAATGCTCTGACTTCCTGTATGTTTAGCAAGCTTTGATTTAGGTAAATAATGTTTGAACATCTGATGATGCAAAGAGCCTTGACTTCCATGAGATGACTGTGATTTTGTTTATTAACTGTGAGAGACTCCATAGCCCAATGAAGACTAATTTGATGTATGTCCAGCCAGCTATATTTTTATAAATGTGTGAAGAGTTAGCCCTCTGTTGTTGTGATTAATTTTCTATCAAAAGCCTGTGAGAGAGCCCTCTCTGATTAGGAAGGCTAATTCCTAGTCTAAAGTCTGGTCTGAAACAGTTACATGAAACCTTGCTTGGTTGCAGCCCCTAGTACTGGTTTTGTGATAACACCTAGAAATGTTGAAGGTGCATTGGTAAGGCCAAAAGGCATGACCAAAAATTCATAATGACCCTCATGAGTTCTAAATGTTGTTTTCGGAATGTCTTCACTCTTCATTCTGATTTGATGATATCCTGAACGAAGATCCAACTTGGTGAAGTAAATTGATCCATGCTGTTAGAGTTGGTCTTGTCAGTCCTCTGTTAGAGATCAAAACTCTTTCTGCATCTCATTTTTAGGTGTCTCGCTCCATTCACTCAGCTGCATTCCGCTAGGGGTATGCCATAATCTGACGGAAGGACCTGGTCACTCATTTATCCCTTATGCCATGTCCTGCTGGCTCAACTCTGTTTATTAAAGTTCATTAAGACATTCTCTAAATCATTTACAGTCTTGTTTTTATCGCTTAATAAGAAAAGAGTCAACTTGTTGATTAGTTCTAAGGTTTGCAAATTGTTGTTTTCAAAGTGCTTCAATAATACTTGCAGGCCAGAGGAAGGCTCAATAATTCACACAAATGATGTTTCTGAGCAGGAAAAGATGAATTTTGGAAAACTGAAAGAGGTTTTTGTCCACAATTTGCCAAGGAAGAAAAACCTCCTTCCCTTTTTACACAGGTGTCATGGTTTTAGAGAAATTTCAAAAATACAATTTCCTCGGGAGAATTGATGCACCACTAAAGTGACCTTGGAAAAATCATGTTTTCTCCTAGCTTGGTTAGCCAAATGACTTGCTTGATGAGTAAAATGGTAACTACACGCAAAGATATTTCCAATGAGCTATCATGAGCTCAATTTGGAGTTGAGAAAGACCTTCCAAAGTTGACTACAACAGAACTCTACTTTGAGGCAGCCTCATTTGGCACATTTTGACCAGTCTTGGTAGATTTGATTTTTGATAGGGAAAATGAACGCCAAATTGAAAAATTCCGGTTGGGTTGGAAAGTAGACTCAAGGAAATTCCCAACGAGCTATCATATGCCCAATTTGGACACAGGGAAGGCCTCCAAAATTCTCCTGCAAAAATCGCCACGCACAGGCTCTATGCGTCGCGCCTCAAGCCCAATGCGTCGCGCCCCTTCCCTATGCGCCGCGCACGTGGGGCGCACTTTTTCTAGGGATCTCCAAATTGAAAAAAGTTTACATCATTGGATTTGGCATGCAAAATCATGACTGATGGTGCATGGCCAAGAAATTTGGGCAAGTTTTGAGTTCCCTTACCTCTCCATCGATCATTTGGGTGGAAAATGCAACACTGGAAAACAGTTGGCTCTTCAGCTTCAGTTCATTAATGATGATTAAATGACTCCCTATCTTCATCGATTTTCTTTCCCACTTCTAAGGTTATTTATGGTATTGAAAATCATTTGTGAAGGGTTGGAATTTCTGGGAGCAGTGTGGAGGAAAAACCCACCGCTGTCATTGTACAAGTTTTGGCCAGGAAATTAATAAAATGATGCAGCTCTGATTGAGGAGATCCCTGTGGTGTGAGCTTAGAAATGGTTTCTTCTCTGTTTCATACGTATCTCGTTATGTTTACAATTTCATTCATGATCATTTCCTGTTGAATGTTTCTAAGTAAGAAAGGTAGAATCTATTTTATTGCTCTGCCTTTAGAAAGCATTCATCCTCTGTGTTTATTCTTTTGTCTGAAAGGGATTCATGTGTATGCCCTTTTTAGCTTTCTCAGCAGTCTTTCCACTCCATATTACTTCAATCTGATTGCTAAACCTCCTGCCTATCATGCCTCACGAAATATTATGTATCTTTGATTTAATTTCCCAGCTCATACGGTCTTTTGGTCCCATACAACCCAGAAAATTCAGTCATTCAAATCAATTACCTCTTTTTCATATCTATTTACTAGCCTAAAATCAGTATTCATTTTAAGTCATCTCAGACCATATTGTTTATTTCTTCACTGAGCGTGACCTAGAGAGAGCCCTCTCTTGTTCTGGTAGGGCTAGCTACCAGACTAAGCGTGGTTTGTGGTTACCCTGAATTTTTCCTTCCTTCAGCCTAAGGCAGATTTAGGCTCTAACATAGTGGCGACTCCACTGGGGACAAAATGGTTTGCTTGTAGATTGTCTTGCCCCAGTACATATCTCAAGTTCATAGCTGATTTTTGATGGTGAACAACGATTAGACATAAGAAGGCTGAAATCATTCACCTGGTGACTCCATTTGCTGAAGAATCCAGCAATCAATCCTTCATGGTGACTCCACTGCAGAGAGATCAGTAGCTTTGAGATTTTCAAAATGGAGCGGGTTGCAAGAAGATACGCTCCCATGAGCCGAGATCACATCCCAGGTTTTCCGAATAAAATGCCCAAGGTGGATTGACTTCAGAATTTTCCTATGTTCAGAAATGTGGAAGGTAATGACGCTGCTCTTCATCTGGTGAAATTTCACATTCATGTGCACAAACTAGAGATCAATTTTCCTGAAGACTATTTGATGAAAATGTTTATGGCTACTCTTGAAGACAAAGCCCGATCTTGGTATGAAAGTTTGCCACATGCTTCTATTCATAGTTTAAAAGATTTTCATACAATATTCTTTGAAAGTTATAAAGAATCGTATCCATCCTTGGCTTTAGTTCAGGACTGTTGTAGCCATGTTCGTAGTTTTATTGAAGATCTTGAAAATTTTTATGGGCGTGATGACTTGATGGACGGAGAAATCATGGAAGCATTGTATGAAAAACCACTTCAGCAGCATAAAGACGATCATGAAAATTTGCAACAGAATCAAGATTTTAGTACGGTGGAAGATGAAGGGATTTTGCATCTTGACAGTCAACAGGAATTACATGAAATGGATCAACAATATGAGGAAAATTTGTATACTCCTTCACTTGAAATTAATGAAGACAATCAATGTTTGAGCAGAAGAAAACAAAAAATATTATCTCCTCTGTCTGAAGGCGATATATATCAACTCTTGAACGGTCATGTTACAGCTCAGGTTAACGCAAATATGCAGTGTGCACATGGTCAAGAAGGTGATGGTGGAACTTCTTCCTCTTCTGAAAAGGATGACAATCCTGTAAGCAGCTTTATAGATCAGCAGGTTGAAGATTTCCATATGGTTGAAAGTGATGAAAGAGAAAGTGTCATTTCAGATCTGTCCATAAAAGAAGACAGCATGCAGAGAAGTCAAGTTTCAAATTCAGAATGTGATAATGTTAAGACAGCCATTTCAGATGTAGATTTAGATTGTGATGACCAAGAAAACCTTGTACTAAGTCCCATGAAAGAGAATTCTGCTGTTAAAATCACCTGGAATGAAGAAAATAGAGTTATGAATCCAAATGTTCTCATGTCATCAGAACAAAGCCTTCGTAAAGAGATAATCCAGTCAATTCATGAACAACAAGATGAGAATTTTGTTCAAGTAAGTAAAAAAGTTTCTCTGAATGAATTTGTGGTAGATGATATAAATGATAGTGTTGGGTTTCAAGAATCATTTGAAGTTTCTTTTCTCATGATCGATGAATGCAAAGACAATCTGACTGTCATATCATATGAAGATGACCTACAATATATTCAGACTACCAAAGATTAGATCATTCCGGACTCCATTTCAGATTCTTCTTCCTATGATTCATGTTTTGAAATGTTCTTTGAAGAGGAAATCTGCTCATCCACTTGTTCAGAATTTTTTGAGGACCAGGAACATACTCTCATTGAAGTACAATGTGAAGAAAGATCAGAATCAAAGGAGAAAGAAATCTTGTTTCCTCAGCAGGAGGGAAATCTTCATGTTTTTCATGATCCAATGGCAAATCTGTTGCAGCCAGCAGTGAAGGTGATTATTGTAGTATTCGGTGATGAAGGAGATCAGGGTCAATTAGCTTTTTGGATGTCCAGTTACAAGTATCTACTGTTGACCTGGAGATCTGATCAGGAGAATGAATCAAGAAGGCCTCTGGTTGATTGGTTACATTGGCATTTTGATATAGTTTGATCGTATATTTCCTTGTAAGAAACACAGGTGTCCATGTACTGCCACCAAGCTTTAAGTTTTAAGTTCAGGTCTTGGTATTTTGAGTTAGTTTGTTACAGTCAAGTTTTTCAGTCATTTCAGTTTGCATTGAGTCAATTTGAGTCAAGTTTCAGTCAATAAATTGAGTCATGTTGGTTTGTTGGAATAATGGACTCCATAGCCTAATGGACGAAGGCACTGTCTAGCTCTTCCAGAGATCTGCTGTTCTTGGCACCTCCAAGGAGCTACCATCCCCCATTGGAGCCAATGTTAGAGTCGGTCTTGTCAGTCCTCCGTCAGAGATCAAAACTCTTTCTGCATCTATTTTTTAGGTGTCTCACTCCATTCACTTAGTTGCATTCGGCTAGGGGCATGCCATAATCTGACGGAAGGACCTGGTCACTCATTTATCCCTTATGTCGTGTCCTGCTGGCTCAGCTCTGTTTATTAAAGTTCATTAAGACAGTATTGAAATCATTTACAGTCTTGTTTTTATCACTTGATAAGCAAAGAGTCAACTTGTTCATTAGGTCTAAGATTTGCAAATTGTTGTTCTCAAAGTGCTTCAATAATACTTGCAGGCCAGAGGAAGGCTCAATAATTCACTAAAATGATGTTTCTGAGCAAGAAATGATGAATTTTGGAAGCATGAGAGAGGTTTTTGTCCAAAATAGGCCAAGGAATAAAAACCTCCTTCACTTCTTACACAGGTGTCATGGTTTTAGAGAAATGTCAAAAATACAATTTCCTCAGGAGAATTGATGCACCTCTAAAGTGACCTTGAGAGAATCACGTTTTCTCCTAGCTTGGTTAGCCAAATGACTTTCTTGATGAGTAAAATGATAACTAGACACAAATATATTTCCAATGAGCTATCATGAGCTCAATTTGGAGTTAAGGAAGACCTTCAAAAGTTGACTGCAACAACACTCTGCATTGAGGCAGCCTCATTTGGCACATTTTGACCAGTCTTGGTAGATTTGATTTTTGATAGGGAAAATGAACTCCAAATTGAAAACTTATGGTTGGGTTGGAAATTAGACTCAAATACCTTTCCAACGAGCTATCTTGCGCCCAATTTGGACACTGGGAAGGCCTCCAAAAGTCTCCTGAGAAAAGCACTATGCACAGGCTCTATGCATCGCGCCTCAAGCCCAATGCGTCGCGCCACTTCCCTATGTGCCGCGCACGTGGCGCGTTCTTTTTCTAGGGAGATCCAAATTGAAAAAATTTTACATCATTGGATTTGGCATGAAAAATCATGACTGATGGTGCATGGCCAAGAAATTTGGGCAAGTTTTGAGTCCCCAGACCTCTCCATCAGTCGTTTGGGTGGAGAATGCAACGCTGGAAAATGGTTGGCTCTTCGGCTTGAGTTCATTAATGAAGATTAAATGACTCCCTATCTTCATTGATTTGATTTCCCACTTTTGAGGTTATTTATGGTATTGAAAATCATTTGTAAAGGGTTGGAATTTCTGGGAGCAGTGTGGAGGAAAAAACCAGCGTTGTCATTGTACAAGTTTTGGCCAGGAAATTAATAAAATGATGCAGCTCTGATTCAGGAGATCCCTGTGGTATGAGTTTAGAAATGGTTTCTTCTCTATTTCATATGTATCTTGTTATGTTTACAGTTTCATTCATGATCATTTCCTATTGAATGCTTCTAAGTAAGAAAGGTAGAATCCATTTTATTGCTCTGCCTTTAGAAAGCATTCATCCTATGTGTTTATTCTTCTGTCTGAAAGGGATTCATGTGTATGCCCTTTTCAGCTTTCTCAACAATATTTCCACTCCATATTACTTCAATCTGATTGCTAAACCTCCTTTTTGCCTCACGAAATATTCTGTATCTTTGATTTAATTTCCCAGCTCATACGGTCTTTTGGTCCCATACAACCCAGAAAATTCAGTCATTCAAATCAATTACCTCTTTTTCATATCTATTTACTAGCCTAAAATCAGTATTCATTTTGAGTCATCTCAGACCATATTGTTTATTTCTTCACTGAGAGTGACCCAGAGAGAGCCCTCTCCTATTCTGGTAGGGCTAGCTACCAGACTGAGCGTGGCTTGTGGTTACCCTAAATTCTGCCTTCCTTCAGCCTAAGACAAATTTAGGCTCTAACACGTGCAATTCATCCAGTAATTCATTAATGAGAGGAATGGGGAACTTAAATTTAATAGTGAGCTTGTTGATCTTCCTATAATCCAGACACATGCGCCATGATCCATCCTTCTTGAGCACCAATACTACTGGAGCAGAGAAAGAACTTTGACTCGGTTGAATTATACCAACCTCCATTTCTGCAACCATATGTTCAATTTCACTCTTTTGGACATAGGGATATCTGTACGGCCTGATGTTTGGAGGAACACTTCTTGGAATCAAATAGCATGATCATGATCACACATAGGTGGGAGACCTTTGGGAGTCTCAAATACCTTGGAATGATTGTCCAATACTTTTTGGAGATCTGGAGAAATAGATGATTCCGATGTGGAAACATCTAGCAAACATAATTGTGCAATTACACCTCTTTGCTCCTTTTTTAGAAGCTTTGTCATACCATTAGAGCTGATTATATTTCGTGGTTTCCCTGCAATACCCCTTAATTCAACTTCCTTTCCTTCCGTAGAAAATTTGATGAAAATTTCTTGAAAATTAAAAGCTATTGTGCCCAAGGATTGTAGCCATTTGACTCCTAGTACAACATCAGCACCTCCCATTGGAATGGAAAACATTGGGCTAGTCAATACATATTCTCCCATGGATAGCTTGATATTATGGCACTTTCCAGAGAAATTTATTGTTCCTCCATTTGCAATCATCACTTGACACTCTGGTGTTGGATATAGGAAGCAATTCAATTCTTTTGCTACCTTACAATGAATAAAATTGTGGGTGCTTCCTGAATCAATCAACACTATTACCTTTTTCTTCTTGATTTGTCCTTCTATCTTGATGGTTTGAGGAGTGGTAATTCCTGCCAATGCATTACAAGATATGGTCGGATTTATTTGTTCTTCATCTAGGCTTTGTTTCTGGAGTATATCCTCTTCTTTTGACCTTTCTTGCTCCTTTTCTTCTTCCTCTGAACAATCTATGTAGAATAATTTCTTCTCAGCACACTTATGACCTTTAGTGTATTTGCTATCACAAATGTAACAAACCCATTTTGCTCTTTTTTCTTCCAAATGTTGTGGTGTCAACCTTATAGGTTGTGGAAGACTAGGGGAAACCACACTTCCGTCTTTATAGTTGTGAGTGGTATGCTTCCTGGTTGCATAATTTTGCTTTCAATTTTTCTTGCTAACCTGAATGCCTTCTCTAATGAATCAGGCTCCCAAAGGCGAACATCATGTTGTATATTATCCTTTAAAGACCCTATGAACACATCAATCCTATGCTCCTATGGAATATATTTTACCCTTATGTTCAATTTTTGGAACTCCTCAATGTGCTCCATTATTGAACCCTTTTGTTTGAGACTTATCAATTGGCTAAAAAAGTGTTGCTTTTTGTATCCTCATAATGTGCTATCAATTCTTCTGTAAAAATTGCCCAAGTGATAAATTGTTTACGAGAGCAAAGCCATTGATACCATACAAACTAATTTGGTTCCAAATATAAAGTTGCCATACGTACCTTTTGTGTGTTTTGCACATTATTGAGATCAAAGAATTGTTCCATCTGTAATATCCATGTGGCGGGATCCTTGCCATCAAACTTCCTCATATCGATTTTTGGAATATGGTGAGTCTTTGATCCACCATTAAAGTCTATGGAATCATGATTAACATTTCTTTTGTTCTCATCATGAGTTTCCTTTAGTACTCTTTCACCATTAGTGACCATTTCTTATAGCAACTTATTCATATTTATCTTCAATGCTTCCATCTTATCATCCATGCCATCAATTTTAGCGTCCATGCCATTCGCCTTAGCTTCCATGCCATCCATCTTAGCTTCTACGCCTTTCTTTAAACAATCCATCTTAGCTTCTACACCTTTCTTTAAACCATCCATCTTAGCTTCTCCATCTTTCCTTAAACTATCCATCTTAGATTCTTTTGTTTTTTGTGCAAGTGACACTTGTTGCACTTGTTCTTATAATTTTGATATATCATATAGCATTTCTTCTTCTTCTTCATGAGTCATGCTAGAGCTTTCAGGTTCCTTACTAGGTGTTTGCATTTTCTTTCCTCGGGGCATCAATTACCGATAATAATGCTCTACTAGCCCTTTTAATTCCTTCAAAATAAATTTTCACACCACTCTTAAGCAAAAAATTTAAAAGAATCTACACACCTTTTTTTTACTTTGTAAGAGCTCGATATTGCCTCTGATGTATCTCTATATTTTCAGATCATCCAGTTCTGAAATTGCAACCTGTAGTAGCCCTCTATGTCCTCTTTCCAATGGCACCATTCTGATCCAATTTGGATTCTCCAAGGAAGAGTTCTGTGAAATCTCCCACAATGACCTGATTATAGACTAGTTCAGTAGAGCGAACTTGTACGACGTGCCACGAGTCACTGTTTCATCCTTTCGCTCTAAAAAATATATACAAGAAACTACAGTCTGTCCTCTTTTTGTACCTTCTTACGAAATTTCATGTCCAATGCTCAGGGAAAAAGTTATGATGATTTTCCCCAGGTCACCTGTTTGGAATGTAATTGAGGAGTCTGCAAAAATACCAACTTCCTCAGATCATATCTCCGCAAATATAGCACAAAAAGCTCTGAAATTCTGACCTGAGATTCAGCGCGATGTCTTCTCAAATGGGCTTTTTTTCAGCTTCTGAAACGTCGCAGAAAAAAGTTATAGCGAAAATGCCACGATGACCTGTTTGGAGCAGCGAAACCCTAGAATCCAAGGCTCTGATACCAAATGTTATGAAACTAGCTCAAGAAAAGATAGAAAAGATAGATCAACGCCTTAGAATTCAGCCTCTTCGAGGGGGCAACCTCCTTTACATTACATAAATGAACAATTCTTGGATGATTCAAATGACAAAACCTCCTTTCTATATATAGGAGTCTAAGGAGTCACAATATAACCCAACCGACCTAACAATAATAATATAAAGCCACAAAAATAACAATAGATGGATTCTATGGGGCACAGTAATAACAATATGGGGGCAATAGGGGCACAACAATATTAATAAGGGATATAACTACAATAGTAATGGGGTAATCACTAGTATTATAGGGACCCAAAAATTTTCCACGTCGCAAATTTTTAGAACCAATCCTTTCAATGATTATTAACAACTCATCAATTGCATTGAACATCACACAAAATGCATCGAAAGTAGATGCCTAAGAAAGAAAGGATCCTCATTCGAATTTTGCTATAAAGCACCATGGGAATTACATCCAAAATCATCCTTATTCATTGACTCCAATGGCCAGAAAACATACAACCCTACTCACAATGATGATCAACTCAATACCCATAACCCTACCATCCTATCTATTTGGTGTGCAAATGTTGGCTGCCAACCAGTACTCTCCATACATGTTGTACATAAATATATCGCAAAATATGCATCCAAAGAAAAAAAAAATCTAAAAGCTTCCACCACATGCTATGTAGAATTGTCCTAGCTTCACCCATTGTTGACCCAACAAAATCTGCATTTCGAAAATTCCTTGCAGAAACCCTTGTTGATCGTGACATTAGAGCACAAGAAAACTTCCATATGCTACAGAAATTACCATTAACATTGTGTAGTCGATCATTCTTTTCTTTAGATGTAACCCAAAAAATTTATATGCGCCTTCCACAAACTAGCACCACCTCTTCTAAATCCCCACACATCATAGATACGTATATCCAACACCCATCTACCATAGAATCCACATCACTTATAGAAGTAGCAAGATCCTGGTCATATGATCCTCGTCACAAAACAAACAAATGGAAACTTCGACCTACAGAAGCAATTATTTGGGTCATAACACGCTACTCCTCCATACCATCCACAACAGAACCTTGTTGTGCTGACTTTTGCTGAGTTGAACTTATGCTATACAAACCCTTTCGCCATATCATACAAGATTTAAGAGATTATGTTGCATAATTCATCACAAACTGGCAAACATTTCATGCTTTCTACAAACCTTGGCATCAAAATCGAACACTATATGATATTGAATCTGTTGCAAATGATAACTCAACTATTCATGAAGCCAATCCTCCAGACACCATGGAAATAAATGAATGGGAATTACTCTCCCAGTTATACCCTACAAATGACCTCCTCATAAATGACCTTGAAATCATACCACTATACCAGTAGATCTAGAAAATAATGCCATACAATTCATTGATAATATCCTCTCTATCCAACGCATTCTTCAGACACATCAGCATATCCTCACGACCCTTACTAGATTATCTCCAATGCAAAGAAAAGCTCTAAATATTATTTCTAATCATTTTTCTAAGAAGGATATTTTAACTGCTCTCAGAATGATAATACAGGGTAGTGATGGTATAGGAAATCCCTCCTTATCAGTTGCATCAAAAATATGCTCATAACCCTTGCAAGCCTAGAACCTTCACCGATCATGATCCTCGCCCCTACAGGTGTTTCCACCTTCAACATACAAGCATCAACAATCCATTCCACCCTCCACCTTCCTATAAAGGATCTTACGCCCTTAATAGGCAATGCTCTTGAGAAATTCCAAGAAGAACTCAATCATATAAGGTACATACTAATTGATGAAATGAGCTTCATTGGGCCAAAGCTTCTCAACCATATTGACGAATGTCTTCAAGCATTTCCACTGCAAAGAAACACTCCTTTCGATGGTTGTTCCATTATATTGGTTAGTGATCTCAACCAGTTATCATCCATCAAAGACATACCTCTGTATGTGGGCACGAGCGACAGAAGCACACGGTGGAACACATTCAACACAGTCATCACATTAGACACAATATTTTGTCAACAAGGCAAAAACATCATCTAGGTTACTTTCAGGAACATCCTCCAGAACATTAGAAATGTAAATCCAATAATTGACGAATACAACATACTCATGTTGTGTACAGATTCTTTCTTATCAGAAGATGAAATGCGTTCCTTCCATGATTCTATGCATCTATTTCCAACAAATGCTCAAACAACTGTTGATAATAAGCAAATGATAAAATCTCTAAACAATCCTGTCACAAGATCCATTGTTGAAGATGACAACACATATTCCAACATTTGCTTAGAAAACAAGCACCTTGAGCGAATTGTGTTACTATGCAAAGGCAAAAAAGTGATGCTAACTTCCAACCTTTGGGTTTCAGCCAAACTTTTTAATGGTTCCCTCAAAGAAATTATAACCATGTTTTACAAAGAATCAACTTTACCTCCACAACTTCCAACATTTGTTGTAGTAGCTTTTACCAAGTACATCGGGCCTCCTTGGGATGAAAGAAATCCCACTCACTTTCCTATTCCAACAATAAAAAGAAATGGACGTATGAAAATTCCACTAAACATAGCTTGGGAATTAACCATACATAAATCTCAAGGTATGACACTGCCAAAAGCAACAATTGACATTTGGAAAACTGAACGCCAAGGTCTCACATTCACAACAATTTAAAGAGTACCTTCTCTACAAGATCTCCGGACTTGCCCCACATTCAATTTCGATCATTACAATAAAATGAAAGACAACAAAAACATTACTCACTGAAAACACGCAAAATAAATTCTACGTACAATGCCACCTCCAAACAATCTGCTCCAATCCATATGTTAACATCACCAAAAGGTTTCCTATATTTATTAAGCTCAATCTATTTCATAACATACCTTTCATATCTTTGGACAATAATCAAATCTAATCATTATTAATACATGGTTGCAAATATTACATTTTCATTATATTTTCTATACACTTGATTCTAACATTTTCTTTCTTTTGCAACAGGACATATGGACTCAGAAATAGCACAACTATATAACTATTGTGACGAAATTGAAGCATCAATACTTACATTGCAACATATACAAAACATATTTCTTCTGGTACTGAATCCAGCAGTACCATTATACCGCCTCCATCCAACTATACAATTATTACTACAAATTAAATCTTCTCTGAAATGCATAATCCACATTCATCAATGTGACAAAATGCGAAAAATATGGACAGAATGGCAATCAAGAAATATGCATCTCCAACTACACATAAATCTCCAATGGTGTTCGATATGACATCATTCACCTTCCATCTCCAACTAACATTATCTAAATCCTCATGATAAAGGTCAGTTCATTTCCATTCATTCCAATTTCATTTTAACACAACTCACATGCCAACTGTTACTAATAAATTTCCGCAATTAATTTACATCTTACAAAATTTAACAAAATATACATTTTCCAGGTTCATTGCTGCTTCTTCAGGTCTTTGATGCCTCCAACAAGTTTCGATGCATATACAAATATGGAATTACAACCACAATGTTCTTCACAATATTATATTTCTTTTCTCACGGCATCCATTACAATCTACTACTTGTATATTTTAATTGAAACTTGAAAAAGGATCTTTGAAGATCAAGAGACATTCTTCATTATAAACATTGTACTTTCGGTAAATTCCATATAATGTATATCACTTAGCTTCATCTTTCATTGTTACATGCAATCTTGTTTATTAAATATTATTATCACTACTACTAATGAATTTCCACAATTAATTTACATATTTCAAATATTAATAATACTTCTACATCACTTTAACAAAAAATATTTAAAAAAAAATTGGAATGACAACCAGGACGTTGTTCACAATGTCATATCGCTTATTTCAACTCTTCCATTACAATCCACTAGTATTTTTTAATAATTCCATAAATATGTAACATATGGAAAAACAAAATCTCCAAATACAAAAAAAAACCTTAAAATAATGAACAAAAACATGTTCACATAAACAACAACTACTACATGGATAATGGATAACCTCTACATGACATTAACTATAACTCATTATCATCCACCCTTGCTTTCAAGAATGTCCATTCACATGTTGATATTCTTCCACACACTACTATTACTTACAAAATATCCATATTCAAAACACACATAACTAATACTTTCAACTGTAACTCAATATCATCCACCCTTGCTTTCAACAATGTCCATTCACATGTCACTATTCTTCTACACACTACTTTTATTTACAAAATATCCATATTCAACATACACATAACTAACAATTTCAATTGCAACTCATTATCATCCACCCTTGCTTTCAACAATGCCCATTCACATGTTGCTATTCTTCCACACTCTATGCCTCTCGACTTTTCCTTTGCAACATCAAGTGAAAATGCTAGGTAAAATGGTATTGACTTATCATAGAGAGGATACTATCATGCTTTTCTTTTTGGACGAGAGGAGGTATGATCATAATTTTTAAAATTAAAATAAATATTATAAATAATTATTTATAATTTTAAAATAGTTACGTTGGTTATGTCCCATCATAACATTCTTCAAAGGTTATGTTGAGTTGTATTGTTCATAAAGGTTGTGCCATGCTACATATTATTAGAACATCTATCAAGGGTTATGTATTTTTTAAATATCATTAGTGCATTTGTTGCATTGCACTGTTTGTGGAGGTATATGTTGCATTGCTATATTCCTAAATGTTTCATATATTTACATTTCTATATTCCTAAATGTTTTGTCACAATGAGACATTCAAGGGTTGACATCAGCCTAGATGTCACACTACGACTTTTAGGTTGATTACAATATTATGCTATATTATGAAAATAATATATTGACTTCAATATTATCACATGAGTAATATTAAGATGTTGATAAAGTAATTAACTTAACATTATATCACATTGTGAAATTTAAAGGAAAACTTTAAAGAAAACAATATATGAGGTTATGTTTGAGGTTGACTATAACGGTGTGGCATATTGTAACATTTCAATAATAAAAATGTAAAAGGTTCACTTTAATATTCTATAATATTGTGACATTTAAAAAGTAATAAAAGGATTTAATTGAATGTAAATGCAAGAGTATTTTTTTACTAAAGCAATTTTAATTGATAAATTTATGTTAGTAGTTAGAGAATGAAATAAGAGTTTTGTGATATTGATGCAAATCTACATTGCTTTTATAGTGTTATGACTTTGCTTCATTGTGACAGTGTTGTAACTCCGTTGTAGCTATTACAGTGTTTTGACTTCAACTTGCTTTTATAATGCTATGGTTCCACCTTATTAGTCCATTTCCACAATTCTACCTCGTTGTTACAATTTTGTGACTTTGCCTTGCTATTACATTGTTGTAACTCTTCCATTTCTATTACAATGTTGCAACTTTACCTTGTTGTTACTCCACCAATGGTAGTAAAATGTTGTAACTCTGTCATTTGTGTATAGTGTCATGACTCCACCTTGTTGTTAAAATGTTGTAATTATACTACAACACTACAGTCAGCTTTTTTGTGATTCAACATGTCTTACGAGACTTTGTGGAAAATCAATGGACTACCTATATGAGGAAATTATAAAAAGTTTTGGAAATAGATGACGAAGTTGACCTATTGTGGCCATCCAACTTCCAAACCATCATTTACGGGAAATGAACAAATATAGGATTAGGGAGAAGAATAAAAGAAGAGGAAAATATCCAAAGGGAGAAGATATTGTGAAGCTAGGAAGGAACAAAGGAACAAAGAGAAATGAAACAACTAGTTATGTCTAGTGGTGAACAGACAATGCATATGGAAATTCACACTACATAGTAGTAATGTGCATGTATTGTAAGAACATATTGATGTGTATATGAATAAGAAATAAAAATTTGTTTTTGTCTTTTTTCATTTTTCCTGTAACTCTCAATCCTTCACTGCATTTGTTAATTTTTAATTTTTGTTAACAATAACATACAACTAGTTGTGTGATCTGTGGGTAGAGACTAAGTTCATATCACTCACTATGTATAGGATTATATGGTTCCCTACGTTAAGTGGCAATAGAATTGGCTTAAGCTTCTAATATTGGTTTCCTGTTAGTTCTTCAATCACATTTGGTTGTGGAAGGACCCGAGAGAATTTTTTTAGAGAAATTGTTGGAAGGAAAGTTGTAAGAGACCAATCCCAATCAAGGCTTCTGAATTTTAGCCAGGTTGAGGACCATAAGGAAACTTGTAGTAATGCCACTAAGTAGAGGAGAACCATGAGAAGATGTGAGGAAGCAAGAATTGGAGGAATTGAGTAAACTAAAAAAGGTTATGGAAAATAGGAAACTTGGTGATGATAAAGAAAACTCAAATTTGAAAGATGAGATTGAAGAGGATAGAAATGTTATGAAAGTATACTCGTCATTATATTTTATTTCTTTTTTGAAGGATAGAGGTAGCACAAAGGTGGAAGTTGCATGACATGATGGTAGTTTAAAGTCCAAGTGATCCAAGTGGATATTGGTGTCCACCTACCTATTCCACTTAGATGCTAGCATTGTTTTTTCGATTTCCTTAACTATAGCACAATTTACTATTTTTGGCAATTTTTCGGGTCGTAAATTTCCATAGTCGTTTTGAGGCCCTAAATGACATTATTTTGGAAAACAAATAAAATCATAGACTACAATAAGGGTTTGTGGTTGAAATTTGTAGTCAAAAATACATTTCTAATGAGGTATCATACACATCAAACGAAGATCGTATACCAAAGTTATGACCCCAGGAACTTCATGTACCAACTAACCCTAATGGGGCCCACAAACTTTTGACAGTTCATTTCCTAGGGTTAAGTTTTTGGATGTTTGGGGTTCTCCCTTGTTTCTAAACAGTAAAAAGGTCAGTGAGACTCATTGTAACATAGTTCATAGGCATGCAACCGCCACATCTCTTCTCAGAGATAAGCTACCATTGCTCGAGCTAATTTATTTCCATTCTACATGTAAATAGTTTTAATATTTTTTTATTAATGAATTGAAGTTTATTTTTTGTTGTAGCTCTGTGTTTTTGTTTAAACCTGCATTTCATTTCATTCCCACATAAATATGGATTAGTGGTATCAGATCAAGCTGCACTTTCTCTGTTTTTTAGTGAATGTCCCCAACAAGGTTTGGGTATAAGGAGTTAGGGCTTGAACTGGATGAACTTTTGCAAGACCAGCCTCACCAAACCCAACAACCTCCCATGGCAGGAAAAAAGAAAGATGAGGAAGTAGGAGAACCTTTCAAAATATTGCTTGAAGAAGCCCTTGAGCGATAAAGGAATGAGATTATGGACAACTTTTCCCAAATCCTTCGACAAATGATCGTAGACGATGCACCTTCATCCAACAACCACCTTGAAGGAACCACTCCCTTTAAGGTACAAGTCAACTTTGAAATTCCCATATTTGAAGGCCAGATATATGAGGATGTTGTAAATAAATGATTAAATCTGTTGGAAGGTTATTTTTCAATCCATGATTTTTCTAATAGGGAAAAGATTACTTTTCCACTCCTCAAAGTCGCCCCCACATTAATGATTAGTGGGAAATATACTGTGAACAGAGGGACGAGAGGGAACCCTCACTCTTTTTAGCCACACCCACTTGGAAGTATTTCTGAGATGTCATCAAGGAATAGTATTACGCTATTGGGAGCTATGAATATAAGTACATAAAATAGACCACACTACAGTAGAGAAGGGACCAGGATGTGTCGAAGTTCACAAATATTTTTTATACCCTACACGAAGTTGGGTATCAAGGACTCTGAGTGGCATCTCATACTCAAGTACCAATATTCTCTACGAAAATACATCCAGGATGAGATGGAGTTCCTAGACACTTCCTCGTTTGGTGTTGCTTACCGATACACTGTCAAGATAAAGAATAAATTTAAATAGAAGAAGCAATACTTTGGATCTGCTAATCCAAGCAAGGGAAAGGTTACCCCAAACTGCAAAACAAAAGACAAATCTAAGGTGGGGTGACCCATGACAACCCATCGAAGCTGTAAGGAAAAAAACCACAAAAATAAAGGACACAGGAAAGTGGTGTGAGTTCCATAAAAGTCCCACTCATAGCACAAGTGAGTGTCGATCCAAGTAGTCACTTGTGGTCAAGTTGAAGGCTTCAATGTCATATGCATGTTCTAACTCTTGATTCAGAAATCGATAAGGGGAATGGCAAAGGGAAGAAAAATATTGATGTCGAGCCCAACACCACTGTTTCCCCCACCACGATCCATAAGATTAAGCCCAAAGATCTAGAGGAAGGGGAGCATCTCTTCCACTCACAAATGTGGATAAACGAGTCTGCACTGCAGTTCACTGTTGATAGTAGAGCTAAAAAAACCTCATCTCAGCAGTGGTTTTTAAGCGGCTAGGCATACCGACAACACCACACCTACAACCATAGATCATCGGGTGACTCCACCAAATATCAGATCTTTGTGTCAGCGAGTAGTTTCCTCTTCCTTACAACATGAAACCATTCATGGATAAGGTACTGTGTGACGTTGCTCCTCTTGAAGTTTGTGATGTATTATTAGGCCAACCATACTTGTGGAAGTGACATGTTGTGTATAAGTCAAGGCCTCACACTGTTATTATTACTTTGGTTAGTAAGTTATAAAGGATACCAAAGGTAGCCCCGCCTACCACCATCTGTTTGATCTCCAATGAGAAATATAGTAAGATCATCTTCGAGACCAGGAAATTTTTTTTCCTTTTTATTCATTCTCAAAGTAAAGGGAAGATCATGGCCATATCCATGTCCCCCATGAAGGGTTCTATCATGTAGTATAAGCAGGTGGATAAGGTCATGGAAGAATACAGGGACATCTTCTCCTCACCCACAAGGGTACCTTCACACTTTCAGTCAAACATTGATCAATCTAACTCCTGGAGCGCCTCTACCCAATGGGGAAATATAGCATCGATTTATTCTAAAAAATGAAGAAATAAAGCAGCAAATTGAGGAGTTGCTACATAAAGGGCACATTTGACCAAGTTAATCACCTTGTGGGAGCTCGATTGTACTTGTACAAAAGAAAGAAGGGACCTAGAGAATCTGCATTGATTATTGGGCACTAAATAAAATCATTATTAGGAATATGTATCCAATCCCATAGATTGATGACCTTCTTGACTTGCTCAAAGGGGTCAAGTATTTTAGTAAGATCATTTTAAAGTTTGGTTATCACCATGTTCCAAATGAACCCACAGATGTATGGAAGACCACCTTCAAATCCAAGGAGGGAATTTTTGAGTGGTTGGTCATGCCTTTCAGGTTGATAAACGCCCCTACAAAATTTATGAGGTTGATGGATGATGTCTTGTAGCCTTTTACCAACTCATTCGTGGTTGTATATATAGACAAAATCCTCATCTTTAGTAAGAGTTTGGAAGAGCACTTGTAACACATTCAGAAGGTCATTCAAACCCAGCAGCAACATAAACTATGTGCCAACTTGGAGAAATGCACCTTTGGCATGAGTCAGGTCCAATATATGGGTAAGGTCATTAATGAGCAAGGCGTGTATGCGGATCTAGCTAAGATCAAAGTCATTCAATATTGGCCAACCCTAACCACTACAATAGGTCTTAGAAACTTTTTGGGCCTTGCCAATTTTTATCGAAGGTTCATGTTGGGGTTCTCTCATATAACTTGACCTTTGAGTCACATTACCAAGGGTAGAGCAAAATCAAAATTTTTCTATTATGAGTCCCAATGGAAGGAATTTTTTGAGCCGAAGCACTACCTTTTCTCTACATGAGTACTCACATTTCCAAACCTATAAGAACCATTTGAAATTGAGATAGATGTCTAAGACTATGTTATTGGTGTAGTTCTCACCCAATAAGGGCATCTAATGGCCTACCACATTGATATGCTTTCTGACACAATTTGAAAATACCCCAATACGATCAAGAGTTGTATTTCTTCATGTAGGCTTGCCGACAATGGAAACATAACAGTTTGGGGAAGGAGATGGTCATCCACACAGATCACCAACCCTTGGAGTTTATACAAACCCAAGGGACATTACAAAATGATCACGATTAGATGTGGTCCAAATATCTGCAAAAATTTCATTTGAATATAAATAATAATAAGGGAAGCACCAATCATGTTGCATATTACCTTATTTGACCCCCAGTTCTAGCGCTAACCACTATTTTCGACTCTCCTAGCCACGAGACCTATGAATGGTCGCAACTATACAAAAATGATCCAGATTTACCCACTATGTATTATATGTTATTAGATGGAAAGAAAGTTCCAAAATTCCACCTATATGATGCATTATTATGCTACCTAGGCCATCTTTGTGTTCCTTCGAGCAAGTGTGCTAAGATGATATGGTAGGCACACTACAATCAGGTTGCAAGACACTTTGGTGTGGGGAAAATTGCAGTCATACTAGAGAAGTATTTTTTATTTGCTAAATCTCAGATAGAATCTTGGAAAATACATCAAATCCTACATTGCTTGTGTCATCGCCAATCCAACTATTAAGAATCAAGGCTTGTATACTTCTCTTCCTATTCCTCAATGGCCCTTAGAGTCCATCTTCATGGACTATATGTCTATCCTTCCTTATACCAGGAATGGAAATGACTGTGTATTTCTGTACATCGATAAAGTTCCTAAAATGACAATCTTAGCTTCCTATAAGAAGAGTATCATAGTAGAGGCCACTGCTAGACTTTTGTTTGAAAAAGTGTGGGTACATTTTGGGATCCTAGATATAATTATATCATATCATGATAGCAAGTTCTAAAGCACATTTTTGTCAAGCCTTTGGTCATTATTGGATACCAATCTCACCAAGTCAACTTCATTCCACCCCTAGATTGATGGCTAGACAAAGGTCATCAATAGGATTATGCACATACTAAGCATGTACAACTCGAAGCATTCACATACATGGGATCCATGTCTTCCCTTTGTACAACATAGCTATAACAAAACTCTCCATAGCTCGACTAGACGCAACCTATTTGAAGTGGGCCTAGGATTTCAACCATTGTGTCCCTTTGATGTTGCACTACTTTTTGCAACTACACATGAAGAATCTACTCATGTTCATTCTAAAGCTGATAAAGGCACCAAGTTTATTGAGTGTATTCAACACATCTTCTAGGAGGTTCATGACATCTTGGAGAAAGCTAATTCCAAATATAAACAATAGCATGATCAACATTGGATGCCCCATAAATTTCAGGTGGGTGACAAAGTTTGGTTACATCTACAGAAAGAGCGCCTCGCTAAAGCTCGTCATAAGCTTTGACCACTCTAATACAAACGGTATACCATCACAAATGCTATGGGAGAAAATTATTTCAAGTTCAATATCCTCCCATTCCTTGTTTTGGACCCCATATTCAATGTGCAATGCCTTCATCCATACTTTCCACCATTGGTGGACACATCAAACATTGTTGAGAATTCTACACCAAAAAAAATCAACCCAGACTGCATTGAACATGCCACAATTGATTGAATCATGGATACAGAAATCAAGAACACTCAAAAATATAGGATGAAACTATATTGATTTTTCAAAGCTAGATAGCTTTTGCACTAGGGCAGGTGGGTCACCAGGGACCAAGTTCAACAAAAAATTCCCCATCTCATGGGGTACTCAACACAATGGCGATCATTTCTTCCTAAGGGAGGAGGACTGATCCAAGCAGATAGTGATGGTTGCCTACCTATTCCACTTGGACCCCAACACCGTTCCTTGTGGTTTCCTTAATTATAGAACAATTTACTATTTTTGGTAGTTTTTTGGGTCCTGAACTTCTTAAGCCATTTGTAGGCTCTCAAAAATGTTTTCTTGGAAAAACAGGAAAACCCATAGACCATGGTAGGGTTTTGTAGTCGAAATTTTTAATCCTCAGATAAATTTTTCTAGCAAGGTATCATATGTGTCAAACGGAGATTGTATGCCAAAGTTATAACCCCAGGAAGTTGGTGTACCAACTAACCCCAACGGGGCCACAAACGTTTGTCACTTCATCTCTTAGGGTTAGGTTTTTTGATGTTTGGGGTTTTCCCTTATTTCTTAATAATAAAAGGGCTTCAAGCCTCATTGTAGCACAATTTTGAGGCATGAAGTCACCACATATTTCCTTAGAGATAAGTTACCATCCCCTGAGCTAGTTTCTTTCCATTTTGCATGTAAACAATTTTTAGTATTTTGTTATTAATGAATTGAAGTTTATATTTTGCTATATCTCTATGTTTCTGTTTAAATCTATATTTCATTTCATTCATGCATAAATATAGATCACCAAGTCTCTCGTTGATTGGATTTGGGACCTTGAAATGTACTTTTAGTATGAGAATGTTCAAAACCCCAATCATATTAGATTTTCCATGACAAAGTTAAAGGGGCATTCTACACATTGGCAGAATATGTTAAAGAAGGACTGGTAGGAAATCGGTAGGAGAAGATTAACATTTAGAGGAAGATGGTGAGAAAAATTATGTAAATTCATACCTACTAATTACCAATAGAATTTATGTAACCAAGTGCAAAACTTAAGTTACAAAGAGTTGATTGCTTAGGAGTGTAATACCCTAGGTTTGATTACCACTGTGTAATATATATGTACATATGATTCTTAGGATGTTGAGCTAATACATGTTAACTAGGCTAGTGAGCCAAGTTCTATTGAGGCCTACATGCCTATGTGTATAAATGTATTAGGCTAGTGTCTCAATGTACATGTGTTAATGCTAGGGTGCCTATGTGGTTAGGTCAGAGAGCCTATGAGCTAAAAGGATAGCGAGCCTAGCAGATGTAACATGTGAATGCATATGTATTAATAAATGACACCATAGCTAGAGACCAGGGGACAAAAAGAGTATGGGGAAATAGGACTCCATGAGAGAGAAAGGCGAAGGATGGAACAAAGACATGGTTCCTAATCCAAATAACTATTATTGATATAATATTCTTAAATGAACTTTATGATATGATATTCAAATATATTATAATATATCATAAAATAATATTAGTTATCTTTGACTTTAAATAAAAGGTAAAGGGAGCCTTCCTTTCCATTGAAGGTTATCATTGGATTATTGTAGCACTGGTTCTAGGGAGAACCAAATGTCCCCATGCTATTGTACCCTAAGGATCCTAGGTGTGTCTTTCTATGAGTACACTTCCCCTTGGAATACCTACGGGAAGGATGGAGCCCAATTAGGAGAAGTGTAGGGACAGGTGTCCCCATATTGGCTTAGAGATTACCTGGAGAATATTAAGGGAATTTGGAACTCCTAGAAGCCATGGGGTTCTCAAACATCCCTATATAGCAAGGTTGGAAAACCATGGATGGGTAGTGGCACACATCGATAGGCTACAAGTGTAGAGAATTGGGAGAACTACCTTGGGTTATATGGCCTAATGGGGATGATATACTACTAGTTATAGGATATTTGGATTTGGTATTGTGGCCTTGTTCATGGTTAGAACTAGTTATGTGCCCTAGATGGGTTTAAATAAGCCATTATGTGTGGAGTCATGTCCCCATCTTTAGGGTGACCCACTGTTGAGAGATTAGGAGTGACGTAGTATATGGCTAGGTGGTATGTCCTAGGTATACATATAGTAAATGGATTTTATCATGTAGGTTCTCAAAACCTATTTTACGACATATTGGTATCAATGGTTTATAGTTTTCCATGCATGAAATTATGTTATCCCTTAATTGTGTATATGTGTGTGTCTATGTGTATAAATATTATATAATTAAGGTATCAATATTAGAGTGAGAGACATCAATCTAACAGGGTGGTTAATGTGGTGTTGCAAGTGTATCATAAATTAGGTTGCAACATTGGACTCGTATGGGCCAAAAGAAATTAGCAGAAATGCATGTTATCTAGGATACATCTACAAACTATTTGAAAAAATATCCAAAATAGGTTTGATTCCATGAACTCTATATTTTCACATTTTATATTAGTCTAGTCATTCTTTGAAGTGGTAGTCTAGTTTGTATGTTAATTATGGAAACTAGGATTGAATATTTTATTTCTATGCGCAAAAATTTTATTACTATACACGATAAATATTTTGGAATATAGGAAGGGAATGATTTATTTGAAAATATCCTTGAACAAGAAATAATTGGATGCATTCGTCTAATAATAAGATAAATCTGGAATATATTTTTTACCTAGCTATCCAATATAAAAGGCCCTAAAATAATGTTTTTGTTTAAGGATTGATAATAATATTTACATGTATGCCAATGCACCTAAGAGGAAAAAGCTCTCTTATGACTGATATTAATAGTGAAACAATCTATGAGAATTCATTTATGAAATTGGAGCCCCTCTATAGAAAAAAATTTGTATTGTAACACAAAGCAAAGGTGGATTTCCATCCTCGAACTTGCAACATTAATCATTTGGTGGGAGCTTAGGGTATTTTTGTATTGACATTTTTTTCCACTAGATTGTTAGATCCAGTCGTGGGTACTTGTAATATCTAGTTGCAAAGATAAAAAGTATATCTAATGGATAAAATAGACAATATGGTGGTGCATTGCAAGATGTGTTTGGAAAGAATTGTGCAATATGGCCCAAATAGAGATATGGATTTCATTTTTCTCTCAAAATAAATACCTATGAAGATTGGGAATTTGATGGATGGAAGGAATGGATTTATGGAAGATACCATTCTATTACTTCTTATTTATGTACAAAGGACCACCGATTGAGATTTTGGAAATTGTTTTCACTAGATATATCTCTTGAAACCAATTTTGTTCCTATGTGTGTTAATTTTAGCATTATGAACTATTTGAACTAATTGTTTGAAAAAATGTGCAAATAAATATTGTATCATGGAATATCATAAACATATAATATGTTGAAATGGGTCTTATTAAGAAAATCTTAAGTTATATCATCAAATTCAAGTGATAGTAGTCTTATAGACATGTATGAAAAAACGTGGAAATGTAAATCTTGCATGATAGGTGTTTGGGGCAAAGCGTGAACAAAATTTCCTTCTGTGAAAAACAATGATGAGGGCATATACTATGCATAGAGACTTGAAGGAAGCCATTCATTTGTATTACAACAACGATAATTTTTGGATTCGTAGATAATCCTTTTTGAGCCATATAGTATATGTGGGGTGACCTTGAAATTTGCTTATTGCTTGACACAACAAAACTAATAGCTATCTGAGGTGGTTGATTTCAACCCATAAAAAACGAGGTTAAATACATATTCATTGCATTGAGAGGCACTCTCTACCCAGTATGGGGGACATGTGTAGGCATAATGTAAAGAAGTTTGTATGTCAACATTTTGTAAATGTTGGTCGTACTAAAACTAAACAAAATAAAATGTCATATTCAACAAATTAAAAACTAAATGTATAAATATACACCATACAATCTATAAATAAATCACTCAATCATGGACACGAGTAGATGGCAGCAGGAGGAGGTGAAAAGGGCTTGCAACACAAACGTTCTTTTACTAGGAAAAATTATTCAATTTTTTTTAAATATTATATAATGTAGTCATCCATATTAATCTTGAATACATAGGACCTACATTTAGATGTCCATGGTCGTACTACATTTAGGCCTCTAATTTTATTTAGAGTAATATATTTATATTGTATTTCAATTTCACATACATATACAAATTAAAATATACAATAATACAGTTGATGTAGATACAATGAAATTTTATGAGCAAATATATTTGTATTTGTATTTCAATTTTAAAATATACAAGAACATCGAAAAGATACCATTTAACAAATTCCCTTCAAATCCACTTTCTATATTTATAACAACTTTAGAACTATAGGGAGGTTGTGCAAAAGCAACCCCAAAATCACTATTAGATAATGTTTCTTATTGTTATCCCTCTAATGATTTCTTATTATTATCCCTCCAATGGCCAAGTGTAACCCTACAATTGAAAGTCATCAAAACTATTCAATTGAAGATTATTAGTTATCTCAGTCCATCTCGAATAAAACCTCTTTATATGGATTTAGGATTAATTATTCATTATAATCTACAACTACATTATTTGATAGACCAATAATATAATGTTAATGTGTCTACGATGCAATGCATGGAAAGCTACATTTTCCAGCTACATATTGGATAGTTGGATAAAAAATATTGTTAACATAGACTATTAATGGAGGTCTATTTATTCATATAACCATCTTAACCCCCAAGTAAGCTTACAACAAACCATAAAATATATTCATATAAAAAAAATCATATTCATATTAGAAGTTTATAGAAAGTTTGCAACAAATCAAAAAGTTGCTTGTTTTGTGTGAAGAAATCAACCTACAACCCAAAATGTAACAAGTATGCACGATAAAACCTTTAACTATGCATCATCCTTCAACAAATTGTAAACAATTTCTAATTAAATGTGCGACGTTGAACGAAATCTCACGGAATATGTATGGTATAGTGGATTGTGAATCACTTCGTTGGCAATGAATTACAGGTTCAAAAATATACCGTGTTGTTCAACCAACCTATTCGTTTGGAGTCCACACTAGAAAAATACTCTTCCAGCTTATTCGCGACATACATAACCATAGTTCCAATGCGTTATTGAGCCCATGTTATTTGAGGCTATATTTTCAATTAAATAAATAATGAAGTATGAGAATATTATGTAGTAATATTAACATTTAAGGGTGGTAGTAGTGGTATTACATTTATCCTCTAATTTTATCTAGTGAATATATTTGTATTTTATTTCAATTTCACATGCATATAAAAATTCAAATATAAAGGTTTCATTAACGAGCATAGATATATTTTTATCTGTATTTTAATTTGTAAAATTAGAGAATTGCTCGAAGGGAAATCGGTTGAATCATCTATTGAGTGAATACCGATGATTCTTGATTGGATCACGTGAGCATTCACATGTGAGAGTTTTGTGCCTAGTTTATTCTCTCTAGGCCCTCTCTTGGCCAAGTCGTCCTCCCTCTTCGGCTTGGTTGACCTCAAACCCCAAACCCTAATTTATGTTATTTAGATGGGATAAATTCATTAACCAAGGGATCTCCTTGATGCGAAGTCCTAATTAGACCTCACACCATTTGGAATAGGAACCCCATCCGAGATATCGACCCGTTGCCATATATTTTTATAGGTTTGCCTTGGCTGCAAAGTTCAACTCAAGTGAATTATGCACAAGTAATCTAAGATCAGCAAGTGAGAGTGCCTGGTGAGTGTTTGGTTGTATATGTGTCAAAAAATTTCTACTCTAAAGGGAAAGGAAAGTGAGCATCTAGGAGAGAGGTAATAGTACCACCCTAGTAGACACACACACACATAAGATATTCGTCTAACATCCAGAGGAATAGTCCACAAAGATGTGACGATCATTACAACCATTATGAACGAGAAATATTTGTTTAACATCAAGCAACCATTACAAGACATTCTTAATTAGATAAACACTAAAATCACTGAACTAGTTCAACTACTTTAGTACAAGTGAAAGAAAAGATGAATCATAAATATTCACAGAGTAGTCTTACAAATATTCACAATCCACGCATGAAAACATGTTGGCCATTAGGCTTCAAGTATTAAGTAAAGGGCACAAGACAGATGTATATAATGAACACCACTAGCCCTAATAGTGGAGTGTGGAAGCCACTCCTTGTTCCCCAAAAGAACTAGCTTGTCTCTCTAATGCCTTTTCGGTGGAACCAAGGTGAAAAGTCCCTTGCTCATACAATGAGGGTGTATATATAACCAAGAGGTGATGCTTCACCTTCCTTGTGACTCTTTGACTACCCCCATGGTTGTTTGACTTCCTATGAATTTTTGAATTTACATGACTCTTCATATTTTGAATGTGCCCTTTGGACTTACACTTTACAATACATTTTCTAATATAGAATTACATAATTCACAAATGATGTGGCACATGATGGCTCGTGACAGGACATGACATGACACTGATGACATGGATTGCATGATGATGTGGCAGTGCCAAGCTATTCTTCTTGCTACTTCTTTCTTTCTGTCTTAAATAAGAGATGTGTCCAATGCTTGATCTTCATGAGAGATATGATGTGTTCTTCATATCTACCTTCCAAAGGGTTGTAAATTAGATGGAATCTTCATGTGGTCCTGATCTTTGGTCTTCTGTTGTAGCCCAATGTTCCTTCATCTTCTTGCCTGATGATATTATTAATATCTCTTCAACTCCATATGTGTCTTCTAGCATGTCCTACTTCTCCATCTCCTTCTTTATCATCTTCCCATAGCATGATAGAGTTCCTACTTTTGTAATCCATTCATGACAAGATGACATCAGTTTGATAAACCCTTAGTCTAAGATGTTGCATGATAATCCATTGGCTAAGCTGAAACCAGGTGGCAGGCTAAGGGAGAGGCTTAGTGACTACACAATTGATAGCCTAGGCAGACAAGGTTCAGGCTTGATCCTTGAGATTGTGTAATGCACAGTTTAGGCTTCGACTAAGCAACAATATTGCATAGCTGGGGAGTTGAGGGAGCCAAGATGAGGGCTTGAACACTTATTTTTCCCATTTTTCAGTTCTAGAGGACAGAGGATCCGAGGTGATTGTGCAATTATGCAGTTCAAGAGTTCAAGGTTGAGGCTTGAGCCTTGAGACTATGCAATGCGTAGTTGAGGTTGAACTGTGCAGGAAGATTGCGTAGTTTTGAGGCTCCGAGAGTCAGGTTGCAGGGTTTTGCATTGTTTCTGTCAATTTCATAGTACTGGGAGATAGAGAAGACTTGTTGATTATGTATTTGCACATTTCAAGAGCTCGGAGTTTGGGCTTGATCTCAGAGACTACACAATGCACAGTTGGGGCCAGGATGGAGGGTTGAATTGCATAATTTTGGAGGCTAAGGCTTGGGCTTGAGCACTGAAACTATGTAGTGCACAATCCTAGAAGGCAGGAACTGCAAATTATGCAGTGTCAAGGGGTAGGGTTGCATCTTGAGGGTTGGGGATGCGCAATATGCAGTTCAGGAAGGCTATATGAGGCTAAGTTGCTCAGAATTTTCCGAAATTTGGCTAAGTGTGGGATCAATGAAATTTATGTGAATAGTTATAGGACTTGACTATGATCACACACTTAGAGTGCTTGATGACACAACATAGATAATATGGAACACATTAAAAACATACTTCCCTTAGTGTGACAACCTTCACGACAACTTACGACAAGTGTGACACTAAAGATACACTTTGTGATGACCATGACAACACTTGTGTGATAGTGCTTAAAATTTTGAAAATGAATGTGATAGAGGTTTACATGGTAAGATCGAATCATTTACACAAGGAGAACCTTTTGAAACTACTAAAACAAGCTTATGTACATTATATGAGACTTAACATGCCATAAGATGACAAGTGCTAAAGTGCGAACGACACTTGCGATATGCGAACGGCATTGAAAGAAACACATGCTAGAGTGAAGATAACATTAAAAAAACACTAATTAGAGTGTAAGAAATAAAAAGAGACAATTGAAAACATGAAAACGACACTCACGAAAACAAAGGTCTACGAAAGTGACAGTTTGCAAAACTCACCAAAATAGAAGTACAAACGCAGCTAGAAGTGAGGAATTGTCAATGTTAGTGCACACTAAATGTCCACATGGATTGGAAATAAGGGAGCTCAAAAGCATAAACTAACCAAGAATTGACTATGTAACAACCAATTACAAGATCCGCAATAGGCTCCAAAATTCGAGTGTAGGAAAATTTTGGAGGGTATTTGTTGCAGTGACAACATAATATTAATATTAAATATTGATTATTAAACATGTTAGTATTAAATTGTAATAACATTATGTTATAGTTTCATAATTGTATTAAGGTCACATTATGGCTTTCATTTCCATTTTAGTCTCCACTTTAGGACACATGTAGTATAGGATTTCTACTACACAATAGTTTACCCATTATGCTTCTAGTTAACCATAGTGGGAGATGTAAATATTTTGCACAAGGTTTGTAAAAGATGTTGGAATTAGAAAGTTGTCAAAGCCTCAAAATCAAATAAATTTTATTGAAAATCATTGATTTTAGTGTAGATGTTAATATCGAATTCTATCAAATTGATTGTGCTAAATGTATTAACTTCAATTTCGATGTCAATTTATAATGCTATATGATTGAATTGCACTAAATGCATTGATTTCATTATGATGTTGATCTCTGATTCTATTATATTGTTCCTCTAGATCTATTGATTTCAGTGTAGATTTTAATTCCTTATCTAACGTATCTAGATTAATGATGTGCATTTCTTTAAGACTAATTTCATTATTGAAGACCATTGATTTCATTGGATCTAAAAAAAAAGTATTTATGACGTGCATTGATTTATGTGTTACAATAATATTGAACGCTACCATGTCCTCTCATAATAATGAGATGGATAATGTGCATGTTGAGGATATAATAAGGCAAAAATGTGAACATGTTAGGAAACAACATATACTACAACAAATGCAAAATTTAGAAAAAATGCATGATGAAAAAAGAGAATATTGAAGAAAAAATAAAAGTGAATAACAAAGAGAAAATCATTATGCATATCAAAGAGAATATCAAAGAACATATCGACAAGTAAACGCACAACAAATGACAGTTGAAGAGCATGAAGAGAAAAAAAAATGGAAATGAACAAGTAAGAACAAGTCGGCAGAGAAAGGAACTCGCAATAGCAGTTGAAGAGCATGAAGAACAAATGGTAAAGCTAAATGAACAAGTAATAGAAATTCAATAGAGAAAGGCACTATAAATGACAATTGAAGAGCATGAAGAATAGAGGATAAATAAAAATGAAAAAGTAAGAGAATGTAGAAAGAGAAATCCACTAGAAATTATTATTGAAGAGCACGAAGAATAGAAGATAAAAAAAATTAACAATTAGGAGAAAGCTAATAGAGAAAGGAACTAGAAATGAAAACTGAAGAGCATGAAGAATAAGGGATAAATGAAAATGAACAAACAAGAGCAAGTCAGAACAGAAAGGCACTAGAAATGATAACTACACAACAAAAAGAAGGGAGAAGACCACATCAAAGAGAATATCATAGAGTATGTCAACAAAGAAAGATATAATAAATAATAGAATAAAATGCACAACAAAGAGGAAATCAACAAAACAAAATCTAGAGGAAATGACAACTGAAAATCATGATGAACAAAGAAATAAATAAATGAACAAAAAAGAGCATATCAAGAAAGAAAACAATATCTAACCAAATCAAAGATGGTACAAGATGCAAAAGAAAATCCTACAAAAAAACTAATTTTAAAATATATCTATGCCCAAGCTCAACCTGAAACTCTCGTTGATATGAGTATTGACATTGAATATTTTGTGATAGGATTGATCAATTGGCTAAAGTTCAAATATGTCATGTGTGTGGAGATTCATATGTTATAATTCAATTACTTAAGACAAATTCAGGTCAAATGTGCATGAGATGTAAAAGAGAAGGAAGGCATCATATATTTTTAGCTAATAATCATATGAATCTAGCATAACAACCTAAATTTCTTGTAGAGCTCACACAAGTTGAAGAGATGTTGATAGTAGATGTGAGTCTAATTTTGTAGGTTATGCACTCAATAGGTGGAAATACAAATATAGAGGACACATCATTATTTTTCCACGAGATGTTATCAATCTTTCCATTAAATTATCCTTACATATTAAAGACTTGGATTTGATAATTGTTGTGGGAAAAAAAGGTGCAATAGAATCAAGTTATGATTTTACTGTCATAAAATAAATTGTATTGTCTGAATTATACCATAATATTGAGAATGGTCCATATTATCATGGAGTTCAAGTTGATAATTATGTACTTCAAGAATTACCTCAAATTGCAATAGACGTACCATGTATGATTAATGTTGTTGCTTTGCTAGAGATGAATAGTGACACAGGATTTGCAATGTTGGAAGGGATTCCATGGATTGATGATGAATTAGATGGCTTACATACATCTTATTTTGCATCAACAATTCCAAATGCTTTAAGATATTGATATTATTTAATATTAGGTAAATAAACCTAATGCGGAGGAAGAACCTAATGTAGAGGGATTTCTTAGTTGGTCTGCCATTGGATCATCTTCAATAAATGAGTATAATACCATGGAATTATTCGATATGTAATTTCCATCATTGTTCCCAAAAGGAGAAGTAGATTGGTTGCAAGAAATATAGAGAAATGTCGATCTTTATGATTATGAAAAACATATTCTCTTATATTGTGATAATAGGTTTAGAAGACACCCATGATTTAAATAACTTTTACTAAATATCATCATGAGACATTGTGCTAAATATTCCTCTACAATATTTGTAAAGAAGAATAAGATATATCTACCAAAAACAATGGAGTATTTATGAGAAGATTTGCAAAATCATCTAGATTCATGAGATGGAGAAATATTAATGCAATTTTGAATTTTACTAAGAGACACACATGCATATTAGACTAACTATTGCTTTGAGTTATCTAACTTGGTTAAATAGATTGGGTGTCCTAAAATATTCTTTACATTAAGTTCCACAAATATGCAATGGTAAAAATTACATGAAATAATGTTGGGTACATGTCCTTCAGATCCAAGGTGTTACATGCCATTTTGCCACATCAACCCAAAAGGCCTACAAACTAGATCAATCAACATCCTTGAACAAGTTTTTCATAATCCCTTCACAAATCCCTAAGCATCACTTCTCCAAAAAGTTTGAGTTTCTCGCACAATTAAATCAAAAAAATATTTTTAGCCCCACTGCACCTTGCATGCTTGGTCACCTATTCTATGTGCATGTTTCATACCTGAGAACCAACGGTGGTCAGAACATGTTTCTCGCCTCTGCAGGTGTGTTGATTCTAGAAATTTGAGAAAAATAAAAAACATCTCCAAAGCTTCCTCTTGTAAAAGATTCCAAGGTAGTTTTAACTATTTACCACAAATAGAGCACTCAAATTCTTATCTCATCCTATCTTGGAGACCCTATATCTTATCCCTTGAGTTCGTCCTCCCATCATAAGTGGATTTGAAGCCTAGAATGGCAAATCCTAAACTACCACACTCATCCTATAAATTTACTGGCACCCATAAGATTTGGGTTGGCTTTTGGAGATTAATAGTGCCCTCATGCTACTAATTTGAGCCTAAGGAGTCATCGCATTCATTCATTAGGGTTGATGTTGTGGTGTTCTTTGTGACAAGGAAGGAAAAGTCAACTTGGGGAGACATCTACAAAGTTAGTTTATATTTATGGTTGTAAACTCTCTCCTATATTTGTCAATACAAAAAGTATCTTGTTTTCCTATAATTGTTGTGTTATGTTTGCACCCATGTATTTCAGTGCCATGTTGATTCATTGAATAGAAATTTTAGATTATGCTATGTGGATGTTGTCTATCCTTTGCTCATTTTAGCTTTGTGTGTGCAGGTTCTAGTTATAGCACTTGGAGCTAGAATTGGAGCTTACAAGAGAGGAGGAAAGGAAGGCTTACTACAGATTCCAGATAGGCTTCTTTCCCATACTCTTAATTATGTATGGAAAACTTGAACCTTTTTGTCTTTTATTGTTCCAGATCAGACCACTGGATCTACAAAATTCACCTTTGTCTACAATAGTGAAAATTTCATATAACAAATTAGTGACTTTTTCCCTCTTCACTTGTTGTTTCTTCAACCCTTTCTTCCTCCTCTCCTAGTGAAAGTCTTGATTCTAGTAACTAGGAAGGTAAGAAGAAGAAGAAAATGACAAAGAAGAAGAATAAAAGTAAGTGGTAGGGAACCAAGAAAACATTTTTATGAATGGAACGGATGTTGAGAAACTTCCCAAAAATCCCTATAAAGTGAAGCTTCCTTACAATATTTGTAAGAGTGACCACCTTCTTAGATATTTCCCTAGTATTCTACAGGTATTATAAGTGTGGTTTATAGGCTCACATCAGCCTTTGTCATTATCCTTTGGAGATCATGCTAGTGATAAACCATCTAATAGTGATAGTAAGGTCCATGAGGAAAAGGGAAAAATCAAGTTTCGCCGTAGGTTATGTGAAGGGAATCATCCTGTTCATCTTTTTCCTTATATGGATGAATCCTCAAAATTGTTGGAAAAGCTTACATATTCTCAGCATTGTCTTCCAGTTGATTATCGAAAGCTTTCTCCCAATCCTCCACTAGCCAATGAAGTGATTGATCAAAATCTGAATCTAATCAATCCCACTCTCTTTGAACATGAAATCCATGAGTCCATTCCTAACCAACCATTAGCTGTTAAAATGGTTGACTCGATTCCACCTTCCATTGATCTTACTTTTCCCATAGAGAGTGAGTTTCATACCACTAAGGTTATTCTCATTTCTTTATGTTCCATTGAACTCGGGGGAAATCCTCCCATTCCAACGGCACAAGGGGACAATCCTCTCGTTTCCATGACACAGGGGGAAAATCCTCCCATTACCACATCATGGGGGAGTTGTACTTCCATTACCATAGCACAAGGGGGTAGTTCTTCCATTCCCCTGGAACCCCCTCCAAGCAGTATGGTCACTTCCTTTGATTGGATTCGACAGGAAGGATATCGTCTTCCTCCTTACATGCCCTTCCAAATGATAGTACATGCTTATAATATGGTCGTACCTGGCACAATAATAGATGAAGGCACATATGTTAGTATTTTGTGCTCAACTACTTGGAAATCATTCGGTTCTCCGTAGCTTGTGCCCGTTACCCAAAATTTGTTAGCCTTTAATAGAGGAACCAATCAACCGTTAGGGATCCTTCCACATTTACCTATTGCTTTGGGAGGAAATACTATCTATATCAATGTGATGGTTTTCCAAGACCCTTTAAATTTTAATTTACTCCTTGGGCATGACTATATTTATGTCATGGGAGCTCTTGTCTCTTCACTCTTTTGTGTGATGTGTTTTCCACATGAAAGAAGAATCATGACCATTGGTCAACTTTCATTTGCTGGTCCTAATTTGACTCCCAATACAATAGCTTCCCTAAATGGTCCTTATATGCAAGTGGTATCTCCCCAGCCATAGGTTATTTATGTGGAAACCTATCCCATGCTCTTGCCTACTATTTTTTTTTTTCCGTGGAAAAAGTCGTAATTTTATTCATAAGACAAAATTACATTTTGTAGATGCTAAAAAGCATATATAGATTTTTTGTTCTGGCTTTCACAAAAAACAAAAAGATGTGGAAAAATATAAAAGTAAAAAAAATGAAATAGCTACTGTTTTCTCCCTTTCTTCTTCTCCACCTTTCGCCATCCTCCAATGTTGGGGTAGCAGTTACAATGGATAGCTGATTTCCTGTTGTAGTTATGGGAGAATCCTTATCTGACTCTAATCCTTCTAATCCATGTGCTCTCTTATTGCCGAGTGTTTCCTTCCCAGTTAGCTGGGAATCTTGTTGCTGCATGGGGTTTTTGGGGCTTCCTCCTCTTTTTGTGTGTTGTCCTGAACTATCTGTTCATCTTCTTCTACATTGTTTTCTGCAGTTTCTTCTTCCTTCACCAATGGCTTTGTATGTTGCCATCCTTTCAGTTTCCATTGGTGCTGCTTATTTCTATTGGGAATGTTCCTTGTCTGAGGGCATGCACTAAGCAGGTGGCCTGTTTGGAGGCATCCTTGGCATCGGAACACTGTGTTCTCATAATCCAAGGGTTGTGTCCACTGTGTATTGTTGAAGTTCAGTATAATACTTTCTGGCAATCCTTGACTGAGATCTACTTCGATGCATATTCTGGAGAAAGTAAATATTCCCTTTATGAGTCTCTCCTTGTCCATCTTTATGAATTTACCCAAGGTATTCCCGATAGCTATTAATACCTGGTGGTGTCAAAAATGTATTGGGAGATTGTGCAACCTAACCCATACTGGCATCTTTGATACCACCATTGTGTTGGCATCAAATTCTGGGAACCAAGGGGTGATGAAGAGTCTAGAACTGCCCCAGAACCATGATCCCTCATTGAGGATAACGTCCATTTCCTCTTTTATATTGAATCTTACTGTAAAAAACCCCTTGGGGCATAAATAGATTTCGCACTATGTTGTCCAGTATGTATGTATCCATTGATGCAATACATCAGATCTAGGCCAAAAACCATCAAATCGACAAATGACTGCATTGGTATGTAGGTCTAAGTATATGGTATTTACCTCAGGTATATCGATGGTAAGAGTTGGGTTCTCAGGTTTTTGTTCTACTATGTAAGGCCCCGGAAGTTCAAAGGCCGCTGTGGGATTGATCTATGCTTTCCCTTTTCCCTTGACTGCATCCTTGAATGTGCCTATGTTCTTTGTGTTCTGTGACCCGGTTCCAGGACATCCACCCCGCAGACGGAGATTGACGATGATGGTTGAATCTGAAGTAATGTTGTAGGCCTATAGAGTGTGATGGTCCTGCAGACTATGTCCCATACAAATCAGGTTTTGCTCATGTGCAGGTATGCCAAGAAGACTTTGTATTCTAAATCTCAGATCCGCATCCTCTTACTAAGTTGCATGCAGTGATTTCTGCCTCCTATTGATTTGACGAAGATTTGTACCCGATCTTCCTCTTCTTCTCCATTAACAGCTGAATGTTGGTAGTCTAGGGTTTTGTAGTTGGTGGTCGCGTCAGTGGCTTCCACGCTACCCTTAAAACCCTCAGCAACCTTCATGGTGAAGTCGGTTCTTTCAGATCTCTGCTTTCCAAGTGCCTCGAGTATTCCTTTCCAGAGCTCCATCTGCATTAGTGAGACTGTAGGGGGTTCTCTTGGGTACCTCAGCATCAGGGGATAGTGGGGAGGGGGTACGAGATACGCAGAGGAGTCCTGAACCCTTCCATACTCCGAGCTTGGCAAATCTAGTAACCTACGGCCTATTCCCATTCGCTCCCACTGATATTGTCCTTCTTGCTGAGATCTTGCTTCCCCTGCTTTGATTTTCATCTTCCCTTTGATGGGACATGCCCTCTCCCATTCAAAATAAACCGAGGACGCAGCCATCCATGCTGCCCATAACCAGTCTTGCTTATCCCGGTCCTGCCAGTTGGCCTCTCCCTTTTGTTTTTGCTTGTGCGCGCCAGGCCAGACAGACTCAAGGCATGATTGGTTTTTGTTTGGTTGATCTGGTCTATGCTAGGGTCTATCCCTTCTTCCATGTCCCGCTACTATAGATTTGTGCCCCACGCTGTAAGAATCACCCCGATTCAGGGTGAGAGAACACGCCCCTAGTCTAAGGAAGTAACGGTCTGCAACAGAGAAGACGTTTCTCGTTCCGAGCCCGAGCCAGTATGCTGTCAGAAAGTCAAGATCAGTTCGCCCTTCTGCCGAAATCCTACGTGGGCTTCGATCTGGTCCCATATGACTTCCATCCTTGGGTTGGACAGTGGCGGTGGCACTATTTACTTGTTCAGAAACCCTAGCCATGTCAAGAGCCCTCGAGAGTATTCTACTTGCCTACTATTTAATATGAGGCTTTCACTATTTAATATGAGCCTACTATTCAATTAGATATTACTCCTTCAAAACAATATCGTTAAAGATGCATACCCTAAACCGGGACAGAATAGGGATAAGCAGTTCCCCTCTTGGGATCATAAGAAATGAGTTTCTATTTAAAGAAGACAAGACATACTCTTTAAAAGTGGCATCTAGGAACACCTCCCTTACGTCAAACCAATCATGAGGAGGGGGTATAAATTTGCCGAGCTGGATGAATTAACCCCTCTGGATTGGATCAAGGTTGGCAAGGTAATAGATCATGCTAATAGCTTCAAATGTCAACCAGACCAAAATTTTTCCATTTTTTGGTTGATCAAAGATAACATTATCTTGTGGACAGTAAAATGTAGTTTAAGTGAAAATGTCTACAAATTATAAGAGTCCTGGCCAAAAACCAACCACTTTTTTAATAAAATTTTATAACCGCCCCTTTGGTGAAAAAAATGAAAAAATTATCCATCTCATTCTTCATATTTACTTTAAATGTAATACTACCTACTCATGTCTTAAGGTTTTGGACCATTCTTGATTGGAATTATTTAATTGTTTAAATGACCTATCGAATAAACTACCTTAGACCATTGCAATTTCCATTGTTCAAAAAGGTACAAATAGCGTTATCCATAACATACCCTTTGTTTTCTTTATCACTTTCAATTCAAAGTACGGCAAGTGACTTTGCAGGTTATCTTTTTTACATCGGTTATTCAAATATAAGCGTAATTTATTTACCTCTCATGATGCTGTAACCAGAATTTATTATAATTTAATTAATAATATATAATTTATTATTATTAAATACAAATATTGTTTTAATGATCGCAAGTATTTAATTATTATTATTAAATTTATTATAAATATAAATATAAATAATTAGAAGTATTTAATTATTATTATTAAATTTATGTTAAATATAAATATATTCTTTTAATGGTTAAAATTATTTTTATAAGGAGATTTTAAAATTTGAGTAACATCTTTTTTTTATCTATCCATAAATGATATGATACTTACGATATGAACCCGTGCAATTTCAAAATTATTTTCAAGCATTCCCATATAACCATGTTCTCAACTAGTGGGTCCACCTGATATTTATATTATATAAATGCTAGTGGAGCAAGAGGTAAACTTCCCAAGTACAATAATTATATAAATGTATTATACTTTTATTCAGTTTAATATAGTTTAAAGTTATTCTATGAATTAAAAAGAGTAATTTTTTTTATTATTTAAATATAAAAGTTTTACAATAATATATAAGTTTTAATGGTATAAGATATTTGTGGAAAATGAAAATAGATTTTATGTTTATAATTTTAAGAGGATGAAATTAAATTCGGCCTGGAGTATGCCGTAAAACTGCTTCTGCTTGGCTAAGAGCTCGTTTTCCTCGGACGTAAGGAAACAGGTTAACGGCCCAAGACCCAGAGGCATCTGGCAGGAGTGAGAGCCTGCTCCCGATTACGGACCACCAGCAGGGTTATGCCAGGTGGCGTGGTTTTCCTATTTAACAGTGATGAGTCAACCCAGCATTCGCGGATAGCAGCCAAAGATGGCTGTCCTCACTGTTGGTTTGACACCTGAGTTGATAGGTTTTACCACCTTCGGAAAAAAAAAAGAGAGGATGAAATTAAATTGTTATAAAGATAAAAAAACAAATAAATTAACCTATCATAAATATATTGCATATTAAATTTATTTTTTAATAATTTATCATATAATTGTATAGGTGTTTTTTTCTCATTTCATTATCGAAATTATAGTATTTAAAATTTTAGTGTCTATTATTTAGAATCTATCTAATTCATGATAGAAATTTAGTATATTTAATGATGGTTACTCAAAATGGAAAAAAAGTTCATATGATTACAAAACGTCTTATCTAAAAGGCATACATTCAAATACATTTATGTTTTCATTAAATCTTAATTAGATTTCAAAATATTTTAAAATATTTTAATTTGTCAAAATAATAGGTAGAAAAAAATTAAATGTAACAACCATATATAAATGTTCATATCATTAAGATTTTAATATCATAATATTAACGCAAAAAATTAAAAAATTGGTCATAGTTTACAATAAATGCTATTAGATTCAAGTGATCATTGCAATTTTTTTACTCAATTTGTGTCCACTATATACACATTCATTAGTGAATTATTTACTCACCTACACTTTCACCATCGAACCAATCACTCACCTACACCACTTTTAGTTCCATGTAGCTCACTCGCCTACACCCAAATGTAAAATTACCTACATTCTCACTTGGAAGTAATTTGAATCAAATGTTTCCTTTGATCACGTAAGTGTACTAAGCATTCTTAAATTTAACTCTTGCCACATGAGTGAAAGCCTAGGCACCATTTGAATCCAAGGCCATATGAGTGAAACCATAACCATTTTCTAAATAAAAATAATCCTCTCAAAGACGCCATTGTCTAAATAAAAGTAATCCTCTCAAAGCCATGCCATTGAACCCATTTTGAGTCTTGCTAAAGGGTTAGTTTTGTAAATTATAGTTTCCAAGAGCCATTATGTGCAATTTACAAAGTAGTTAGTTGAGGGAATGTTACTTGATTGAAAAAATAAATGACATGTTCTGTCATGATTAATGATAGATGGTATGTTCAACATGCCTATAGTTAACTAGAGACATCATGCACAACATATCCATAGTCAATCATAACCAAGCATCGTGCTCATAGCCAACATGGACATAGAAATTAATATAGTAATTATAGTTAACAACTTTAACTTTAACTTGAATAACCTTAATATATATGTTTAATATCATTAATATTTAATTTTTTTCAATATTCAAGTTCTAATATGTTTTTTATAGCTTTTTTTCAATAGAAGAACATATTCAATTATGGTCAAACAAGTTTACCAATGGTCAACCATGGTCACCATAGTCATCCATGATTAACATTGTCAACCATATTCATCTATAGTTAAACATTGAAAACCATGTGGTGAACAATGTTCACCCATTTCCAACCATAGTTAACCATATACAATCATGTTCAAAAATTACATCGCAATGCCACAAATAAATATCAATGTCACAATGTATCAAACAAAAATAATTGTTGCAATCTAATGGAAAAAAATCGATTTAACAATGTGATGAACAAAAATTGGCATCACATGTGATGAGAAAAAAATTGTGCACCGCATTGTGACGAACAAAAGTCAACTTTGCAATATGACAAACAAAAAATCAATGTCACACTGTGACAAATACAAAATCAACATCACAACATGATGAACTAAAATGAACACTACAATGTGATGAACAAAAACTGATGTCACCCTATTGTGAAAAAATAACAATGTCACAATGTAGTGACATAGTCAACCTTTGTATATCACATTTATTGTAAGTGTGTAAATAGTCAACCATATGAGCCTATTTTCAATGTTAGTCAACCTTATCCAATATTATTCAACCATAGTCAACCTCAATTAGCCTTAGTTGACCATATTCAACTATAGTTAACCATGGTTGACCATAGTCAACTGTACTCAACCTTACATACCATAGTCGACCATGATAAAATATGAACAACCATGATGAACCATAGCTAATCATAAGCAATTGTATTTAGATGTCGATGACCATGACCATCAATAATGAACCACATGTTGACCATAATAATCCCTCCTTAACCATAATTTGAATATATTTAGGCATATTCAAGCATGGAATACTAATCCACCCCACATGAATAGGTGGTCAACTACCACAACCACATTAATAAAGTAGTTGAAATACTCCCATCTTATCATTTACCATCATCAATACACTTCTCAATAGCATTAAATGGTGGATAATTGATCCGAATGGAAAATGGAATCAACCCATGGTACTCATCCACCCATATTATTCATCGACCCATGGAATTTACCCATGGTATTGTAAATGGCTTCCGCCCATGGTATCGTAAAATCCACCCATGGTACTCATCCACCCATATTATTCATCAACCCATGGAATTTACCCATGGTATTGTAAATGGCATCTGCCCGTGGTATTGTAAAATCCACCCATGGCATTCATTCACCCATGGTATTATAACTGAAGAATACTATAAGTAACAAGTCACATTTTGTAAAAGGACAGATTGTCCACCACAATGTAGCCTTTACAGTTATTATCGATTTTAATAAAAAGTTTCTTTGTGGTTTTGTTTATTGGGCATTCTCCTTTTTTTTTGTTCTTCTGGCATTTCAATTTTTTTCAGATCTTGGGGTCTTTCCCCCAAGATCCATTTCAATCTTTTAAATCTTGGGGGCCTCCTCCCAAGATTCGGATCAGTGGTATCAGAGCAGGTTACGATTCCATGGGAATGAGGGTTTCATCCATATTTCAGTCTTAATTTTTTTGCAGGAATTTTTTTGGGCGGCGACTTTTCAGATCATATCTGAAACACTTGGTACAAAATTTACAAAAAAAAATACTAGATATAGATTCCTCTCGAAAAATCACCCAATTTCAAAAAAAAAATGGGTCGAATCGGAGTTCGGATGTGAGAGATATCGTTGATTTAAAATCAGCTATTTTATCAGAATTTTTGTGACGGCGGAACTGTTGTAGCGCGAATCTGAGATCTCAGAGTGTCCAGATAAGGATTTCCAATTCATGGGAAGATGCAAAATGATCCTTCTGCTTCTAAAAAAAAGTTATAGTAAATATTTTGAGTTATATTGGCCGTGTTATGTCCATTTTAACTTTGGAGCAGCATTCAGAGTGGGTTTCCATTGGAGACGTGCCCTCCCACCCCACTTTAGTAGGCACCTGCTTCACATTCATCAGTTTCAACATAGCAGCATTCGGCTTGGGTTATTTGGAGAGGGCACCCAGGCTATGTAGGCACCTACTACTTCATCAGCAACCAACATCACGGTTATGGGTCAACCGCATAAAATCCTTGTCATCGAAGTCCATTTGCTAGGCCGCACACTGTCAGAATCACAGTTGGTCACAAGCATTACATGGTATCTCTATCCTTGGATCTTCGTTTATCAGGGTTTTGGGTTAACCACATAAAACCCTTATCTTCAGTGGCTCTTCATATTCCACAAAGGCTTCGCAGGAGGGAACTTTATGCAATGGGGACCATTGCTTCTTAAGGAGGGAGGAATGATCCGAATAGAAAATGGAATCAACCCATGGTACTCATCCACCCATATTATTCATCGACCCATGGAATTTACCCATGGTATTGTAAATGGCTTCCGCCCGTGGTATCATAAAATCCACCCATGGTACTCATCCACCCATATTATTCATCAACCCATGGAATTTACCCATGGTATTGTAAATGGCATCCGCCCATGGTATTGTAAAATCCACCCATGGCATTCATTCACCCATGGAATTGACCCGTGGTATTATAACTGAAGAATACTATAAATAACAAGTCACATTTTGTAAAAGGACAGATTGTCCACCACAATGTAGCCTTTACAGTTATTATCGATTTTAATAAAAAGTTTCTTTGTGGTTTTGTTTATTGGGCATTCTCCTTTTTTTTTGTTCTTCTGGCATTTCATTTTTTTTCAAATCTTGGGGTCTTTCCCCCAAGATCCATTTCAATCTTTACGTCGACTTATTCTAACTATTTCAATGATATGATTGTAATAGTTTAATTTTGTTGAATTTATAGTGATTGCAGATTTCAGGAATATCTAGGAATTTGATAGATCAAACAAATAATCCTCTCTTTACTATCAGATTCCCAAATATTCATAGAATAAATATCACTATATTTCTTTTATGGGAGTTTAATTTTAATATCATTATCTATAACAGCATCAGTATTATCATAATGTAATCATGGTAAAGTTAAAGCACAAACATTATGCAATAAGAATTAAGAATCCACATTGCACAACAAGATTTTACCTTGGGAAGATTATTGGATGGAGAAGGGCAAGGGAATTTTAAATGATACTAAAACATATGTAAAAAAAGTCGCCAATGGTGGAAATGTATATTTTTTCATTTATAAATTGAATGTTCATTTGGTTCCTATTATGGTTTCCATTAATTTCTTGTCTCAACAATTTCCACCTTTGAAACATACAAATCCAATGCATGTAATCTGAATATATCTAAATAGTTGTTATTCCTGCTATTAGTCTACTTCCATGTGTTTATCATGGGATAGAAATATGAAGGAATGTCGTAGTTGTTCATGTCTCTAAGAGAGTTAAGTTTCTACATCATGGAATTAACAATGAACAAAGCATGATGTCCAACTCCAAGATTAAGCAACTAATAATGGACATCCCATAATATTTGAAAAGGAACTCCTCCTATATAGATGGTATCGTTTCCCCTAAATTTCCATGGCAAATGCTTCACTTCCACAACCATATCCCTATCAACGTTGGTAACAAGCGCCATATTGTCAGATTGCTTGATTTTGAACTCAATCGATACTTCATGTGACTACTTCCCGTCACCAAACTTAGCCATGGTAGTGAAACATTACTTGCCAAGGACGTGCTCCTCTCTCGATATAAGAACCACATCAAGAGAGTTTTTGGACTTGGTCTTGATATATTCCTCCTCTCTGATGTCTCCCAATAATAAAACCATCTCATTGTACACAAAAAAATGTAATAACCTTGTTCAGGTTGAGGCCCTAACAAGAACTTCATAGTTTACAAGTTCCAGAATACTTTGACTCTACTTCCATTGGTAGTATCAGAACGCTTCCATGATCTCTATTTTTTCTATAATTTCTAGGGTTTCAACTCCACTTTATAGACGGATCTAATCACCATTGATTCACCAATAGCGATGCAGAGCCCCTGAACCATCACATTCTTGTACCAAGTACCAGTTATAAGATTATGGGCTTTTCCCCCACATCTCATCCGGTAGGTCGTCGACACTAGATTCTTCTATGTCTTGCCTTTACATTGGCCGGAAAAGAAAGAGGGCACTTCACTAATAATAAATGAAGAGGCAGAAACTGAAAATGGAGCTAACTACTTGTTGGGGAAATTATATGTGTTATAATTCCAACATTAAATTATCAATCTGGGGTCATAAGACTTAGAGGCACAAGTGAAGGTAACGCAGAATAAGAGCATCTAGCCTAAACTAACATCATGAAATCTGAAATCTATTCCTAAATTAAGTACAAAATTTATATTCTTGAATTAAGTACGAAATATGAATCACCAAACAATTTTAATCTCAATCCAAGTAAAGCTAATCTAAATCCAAACAAAACTTAATTTCAATCCAAGTAAAACTTAATTTCAATCCTCGGGGTATATGTGACAAACTAAAGAACTGATTCCTTGATCCTATCTATCTCACATATTTACTTCTAAAGAACCTCAAAAGAAACTAAAAGACAATTTAAATCAATGTTCTCATGCTTCAACACTCAGATTTAAAAGACTTCTAAGATCAATGTTTATATTCTAACAAGAAATCATTCCAAATAAACTCAGAAAGTCTATCCTAAGAAAGAAGGCTTTTATAAAATGAGTGACGACCTATAATCTCAACACAACTTCACCACAGTCCTATGGAATTTTGAAGCTATACTATAACTCTCAATCACAGAACCTTCATTAATGAATAATGTTTTCCGTGACTGTTTCTAGATACCTCCTCATAAAACACAATGTTCAAGAACTCTGCGTTGTTGATAAACACACATAATTAACATCAAAAGACCAGATTTAATTTGCATCAAGAAGTTAAGTTCACATTGTAGTTTTCCTCTTCAGAATTCGTTGAGATTGAAAAAAACGTTCTTTTAATTATTCTGAACCAAAGAAGTATGATGAAGGAATCAATCATACTAAGCATCATTGTTCCTCTATTCGCAATACTTAAGGGCATAACACTCTTCCAAATCCAAGGAAACAAAAATAGGTAATTTAAGTGCAAAATGGTAAAAAGTAAATCTAAAATCTATTTGTAAAACAACTTTAAATCGAAATGTAAATCTATGAATTTAAACAAAACAAACCTCCTACAATCTACGATGATTAAAGGACTTGTGTTCTAGGTTGAGGTGGGCCCTTGCCACTTCCCAGAGCAAGTCTAAACTATCTCAATGCCTCAAGAGCCAGAAATCATAACACTTACAGGAATTTAGATGTTGAAATCAAAATTATATATTAAAGCTTAGCAAAACATAAATTTATATAAGAAACACACAACAACCTCCAATATCTTCTGAGTGTATAACCTCTTACAACAAAACTACCTTATGATACTTCCATCTCTCCCACATACAGAAGACATTGGGCTTTATATAGAGTTCAACTAATGGAAAATAGATGTAACGAATTGGAGAAATAGTTACAACAAATTACTAAGTAGAGTAAAGAATGGATGAGAGCTACGAAGAGTAGAAGAATGGGTCGAAGTTAATCCAAATGAAAATATTCTAGAGGGTGCAACCATTTTTCCCAATCGTGGTCTTCTGTGTGGTTGGTCTCTGAAACCGTCAAACCCAGGTTTTCTGTACTTAACCCAGAACTTCAGCACTCATTCTGTACTTAATACTCCCCTGACCATAACTTCTTTGTGATGACGAATTTTTCCAAATGTTTTTTGGGTTACCTAAATGAGGGTATTCTGAAAAAATCCACATCTCAGAATCCTGATATTCTTCCCCATTTGACCACAAATTTTAGATTTTCACCTACAAGAATTCTACATTTTGTACTCAGTCCTGTAGCATTTTGTTGTATGAAGAATTTCGACAATGGATCCCTGTGGTAAATGAACTTGGCACAACCATCATTAGAAAATCATGGAAAAATCATCTCTAATCATATAAAAGTCAAGAAAACTAATGATAATCAACCATAAAGTGTAAGATATGAATTGGCGGCAAGTTTTGAAATTATGGTATGAAATGAGCTAAAAATATAGGAATTTAGGTTATGAATGGTGATGTTGTACGGTGGAAAAATGGGCATATTTGAGGCCCAACATCCCCCCATGCTTGAGGATTTGCATGTCCTAATGCAAACAAATCCCTTTCTCATTGACATATTTTTGACATTGTTTTGTAGATGTTGGTTCTTTGTGGAACAACATTGCTTAAATATTTGGAGGTGTTGGTTCTTGTGTAGCAGCACTACTTGAATATTTGGTGGTGTTGGTTCTTATGGAGCAACACTCTTCACATTAACATATCATACTAATTTATTGAGAAATACAAATTGAGGATAAGAAAGGGATGGATGAGGAAGTGATGATGGATGAAATGAGGTGGTGATTGATATGGTAAGTATGTGAGTGGGTGCTTGCATACTTTGTCATCACAAACCCAACACTTATAGTTGGTTTCCTTTATCATTTCATGGTAGTAATGAATTAATCCTACAATTAGAATGCTTGTTATCATGGAAGGAGAAAACACTATAGGGACTTCCTTTATTAATGCACCATAAAGATTTTGATTTTAACATGGTCTTGTAATCATATTATATGCATACTGAATGGAAGGAAAAAAAAGGATAATGGTTTATGAAAGATAAAATGCATGGAATAAGAATTGGTCAATCATTAAGTTTATTAGACCTTCTAATGAATTAGATAATCTTAAGATAAATTTACCTCAAGTTTTACCTTTGTTTTTGATGTCCTCGGTGTTGTAAGATGAATTTAATGATGGAATGGTGGGAGCTTATGTGACTGTTGATCTGATCTAAGAGGAAGAGCTAGAGCTGCAATGGAGGTTGATTTGGATCTGTTGAAGGAAGTTGAGATGAGGGTTGAACTGAAGGGCCCCTTATCCCCCATGTGTGAGGAGTTGTATGTCCCCAAACAACTCATGAAAGGTGATTTCTATTATAAATTAGTTGCTAGGCTGCTTTATGACAAACTTTACTTAAATGAATATATTGTTGTCAATGAAAATGGAAATGATGATACAAAGATCCTATTAGGGTCCTATAATTTATAGGATCTTAAGTTATTGAGTATTGTATCTCAGGAATCTTATATTGTAAATACTTGTCAATCTGCCAATGATTTCCAAATAAAAGAAAAAATATAATAAAAAATGAAAAGAGGGTATAAATAAGAAAAAAGAGAAAAAAAAACATTGAAAAAAGAAGAAAATATTGAACCCCAACAAAAGAAAGAAAAATAAAAAAGGAATAATATTGAAAGTGTTGCAAGTCTAAATTCCACCACTCATAGATAGTTTTGTTTCATCACTAAAAAATAAAGGTTGTGTGCAACTTATTCAAAATGCCACAATGAATAGCTTCTGGTTTAACCATACAGTCTAATCATGGTTAAAATTGTTTAAATTTCTGTAAATTAGGTTAGAGAATAAATATTTTCCCAAGAATTCAATCTGGCTAAGTTAGTAGTTAGGTAGAAAATTACATTGATTCAACTATTTAATCTGAATCAATATGAGAAATAAGGGATAGATTTTAGATAGTTTTTTATTATGTATAAAATAAAATAAGGTGGCCTTGCTGGTCTAAGTGCACCCTTTTGAAGAATAAAAATGTTAATTTAGTTATGGGTATGTAGTTTAGATAGTTTGATAAATATTTGCCTATGTCATTTTTATCCAAAGTTTTAATGATATGATAGAAGGGAAATATATGCATGATGAGTTAAAGTGATGTTATATATATTTCACTATCTACCTTTATCCTAAGTTAGGAAGGCAAAAGGGTAAAGCGCATGTGGACAAAGCATCTTTTGTCGTTTGCGTTAAACAACAGCGGCATCGAAGCATCGGGATTTGCTCCCGCCTGTGATCCATGACCCAAACTGTTCTTCGCCCCCCCTCCCCATCCTTCCTTTACCATGGGGGGGTCCAAAAAGATGGTTTCTCCTGCTAGGCCCCATCCCTTACATCAAAGCTCCTCACGATTTCGCACCCTCCTTGGCCGAAACCACATACCGCTTGCTACCCCCTCTGAAACCACCATCCCCTCCCTCGCTTTACTACATCCCGACCAGGAATCTTCCGCCACTTTCCTCCTGTCACATCATCTAACCATTGTCCACTTAAATGAACTGCTGGTACAATGACCGTTCATCATTCAATTTAGTTCCTGGGTAACCATTTGAACTTAGCGGTCCCACACACTTTTCAATGGGACTTTCACAGCTTTTAAAAACTTTTGAAGCCATCACTCTCTTTCCTTTACTACTCATCCTATCACTCTCTTCCCCTTTTCACTCTTGTTTCTCTATAAATTGACAGATTTGCATAGTGATCGTTCTCGGATCCTTTCTACGACTGCCCCAACACAAAAAATTGGAAGTTAAAAGTCTTATGTTTCTTTCACCTGACAATTTGTTACCCAAATTGTTTCCCGGTAAGCTCTTCTATCAATTCCTCTTGTTTTCAATTGATACAGTCATGCCTCCCAAAAGGAAAACCCAGGACAAACATGTTAATCCATTAATCCCTCCCTCTGTAGATTTAGATCATATCCCTTTGGACGACATGGATTATAGGATTAGTGAAACACAATGTGACTGTGACTTTCTTGAATCGTACTCTTGGTTAGAAGACAAAAATGCAGATAAAACTAAGGAAATTGGGCTCTGGGAGTCCAACCTTCCCCATTACATATTCCCCCTGACTCTCCAAGCCCCTGAGTTTACAAAAACGTCTCAGGCACGCTATGTCCCTGCTCAAAGAGATATCATGGTCCCATGAGGTGACATTCTCCTCACTATAACTAGTCAGTCCTTAGATAAAATAATGTTGGCTCCCTCTGTGGAAAATAATACTCCTTTCTCCTTAAAAGCCCTCACCTAGCATTATCAGAAGCTGGATTTCGCCACCAAAGCCAAAATTTTTGAAATCTTCTTGCTTGAGAATGCCCAGTTACCCAAGAAGAATCCTCCATTTCCTTCCTCCATCTTCCATGATCAAGCCAAAAAAATTATATCCATGATTTCCTATATTTTGGGTTATTATTCTCATCAGTGGATAGATGAGCCCATTTTAGGATTCCTCTCCATATTTTCCATAGACAGCAAGCCTTTCGTTGTGTTCAATTTCAGTCAATTCTTAGCTGATAGCATTCATGAGAAGCTTATAAAGTTACCACGAATAGATGTGTAGTTACACCTCCATTTTAATCTATATGTTCCTTTACTATCATGTAGATAAGTTCAGTTTTGCAATGCAGAAGCTTGATGATGCAGGAAATCATCAACCAGTGATCTTTTGGATGTCATTGGTTATGAAAGAACAACAAGATTTCTCTTACAAGAAGTTCATTGAAGATTTTTTTCACCCAGCCATGAACATTCTTAACAGTGCAATTCAGCCCAAAATTAGTGAATAAATCAAAAGAATTTTGCATCTAATAGATCAGGCCCAGACTGGGGATTGGTATTTATACCAAAACTACACAGAGATCAGGGTTGATGGTTGTGAATTGGCACCCTACAAACTCCCTAAATACCTCCCCATGAGGATTTTCACTGTGGAGTATATTAGACAAACGTTGAATTCATATGATATTCATTTTGTAGTGGCCAAGAAGAAATCATAGTTCTGAATAAAGACAAAGGTGGGCCCTTTTGTATGTAAAACTAGGACAACAGATCAAGAAGTAGATAGGATGCTTAAAGACATGAAGTTCAGTCTGATTTTTACATGGTCTTATCACCCTTGTGGCATTATTTCAAAGCTTAGGGTAGAGAATAAAAGTACTCCTTACATCCATACTTCAAGCCCTGAAATTGAGCAGTATGCTAATTAGTTGGAATGGATAGAAAACCCCTTGCAGGAAGCTGAAGAAAAGGTCTTTTCTACTTCCATTTTGCAGACTCCAACTCCTCAGAAAAATAAAGCAAAAGACAGAGGGAGGAAGTATCATCATCGATAATAGGAGGTGAAGCGGAACCGTTTAGAATCAGTTACAAGAAGAGGACAAAATTGACTCCTAGGACAGATGTGCGCAAAGAAACATAAGAGTGAGCTGTTATCATAATCACATATTCACCACTTGCAACCAACAAATTTACAACATCTCCTATTGGACCTTCATCATCACAAGGTCAGAAGGAAACTGAGCTAGAGTCAGAGAATGTCCAAACAGAAAAGGAGAAGACAGTTTTTTATAGGTACGGGGAGATTAAGATCAGAAATGAGATTCTCGAAAACAATACTTATAAGCAGTTTTGGAAGCAGACCTCCAGCTCACAGAGTATATTGTTGGCATTGCTTGACACAGAGCATGGAAAAATGCAGATGGCCTTCCTTGAGGCCCAAATTCCACAGCCAAAAATAGCAGCAGACTGCAAGAGCACCACATTTGATTTCAGCACCAAAGACATTCATCCCATTGATCAAATGGAGATGCACAAGAAAACTGGTGAAATGATATCTTCTACCTTAACTAATATTGCTATGTCATTGTCTAAGTTGTAGGTTTCATTTGCCAATGTTAAGTCACAGTTGAAAATGGAGAAGGTATCCTCCCTAGCAAAAGATAATAGGATCAATTCTTTGGAAGACTTGGTGCTAAAGATAGGATATGATCCCAAAGATGTCAATGTTGCAGAGGAGATTATTAAAAAGAAGAACCTGGACATTGCAGCATTGAGAAAACAACTTAAGATTCTAGCCACAGAGGACTCATTAACCAAGGACATTGAAGAAAATGAAGCACAAAAGGCTGACATGATTAAGCTAATCATAGAGAAGAACATACAAATTTGACAGATGGAGGTAGAGATGGAGAAAATGATAAAGGAGAAAGAAGAGAGTCAAAAGATGGATATTTTCCCCCCTCGATGCCATACTCATTTCTCAGCTTCTAGCAACAAGAACAACCATTGTAGCGTCTTCTTCCACTCATACTGCAAGTGCTGAATAGATGACAAGACACTGGAGAATGTGCCACTCCAGTCAAAAGAGATCAAGACTTTGCAGGATCAGCTCAAAGCTTTAGAAGTAAAAAATTACAAAGTTGAAGCTTCTTAGGTTAATGAAATGTAGAAATCATAGAGATTTTTGGAGAAGTTGCAGAACGTAGAAAGGGATACATCAATTGGTCAAACCTTGGCCCAAGCCAAGGAAACCATTTGCATGAATATACTAGACTCTATGAATGATATTTGGCCTTCTATCCAAATCATATTTGAGCAGAAGGAGCTGTTAGAAAAATCCACAGGAACCATTGTGGAGGGAAGGGATAAGCTTCGAGAAATTCCCACAGAAGCCTCCAATATTATAAGATTCCTGAATTCTAAGCCAAAATATGATATTGAAGAATTAGGAATCAGTGGCAGGACTGCCACTATTTTAGAAGTGAAGAAAGTTTTAACCAAAAGGTACCCTATTGATGAGTTGGAAGAAATATGTGAAACACTGGAGTTGCAAGAAAACATGTTTACTAACAGAATTGAATCTTTGATCTAGAAAGGACTGCCCAACATTTATGTAATAAATGAAAAATTGATCACTTAGGAAGACTATGTCCATAAGATGAAAGAAATGGCCATAAGCAGCATCAAATTCAGTGAGATTAAGGGCAGTATGACAAAAAAGGCATTTTTAGAAACTATGTCAAATGATTTCTATGTATAGAATGAGGTAAAACACTTTTTTACAGTGAAACCAACTTTTTCTAAATACACAGAGGTAGATAAAATTTACCGGAGGGTAATAAAATTGGTTGTACTAGATGAAAAGAGATGGGAAGAAATGATCGATTTACTAGATTAAAAATGTAATTCGGGATCAGTGAGACAACAGTCAGTACACCAACGCAACACAATTTCAAGTTGACTCTACAACTGAATCCATCAAAAGAGAGCCACCTTCCCTTCCAAATGACTACATGGCCTATCTTTCTGCCATAAATAAATTATATTGTTTGTAATTAGGCTAATAATACACTATTGGTTTGACATCAATTTTTTAAATCATTTTTGTAATTATTAGTATAAATACTTCACTATTTGAAGTATTAAGGGTTGATTTCTAAATGTAATTTCTTCTGCATATTGTAATTTTCAAAGTGCTGGAGCATCAATAATACAAGGATGTTTCATAGGATTCATGTGGTGCACTAAATGGTGATGTGTTCCTTCAATTTATTTGTTTAAACATTGTTTTCCTTTCTCTATTATTCTAAATATCTGAATTACTTAACAAAAACTGTGATAAATAGGATTTGTTACTTAGAGCACACTATTTGGCTGTTGGTAGTTTTAATTTTTTCCACTGAAGTCAGATCAAGGAATTCTTAATTGCTCCCTGATTTCTATGAAACCTTACACTTCTACTATTTCACAATTCATTTAACTTTTGAAAAGAACCAAATAGTGAAACCTAGCTTTCCCTGTGAGAACTCCTCTAAAAATTGATGCAAAATCTAGTTTAATTTATAGACTCAATGGCGAAATGTAATTATAACACTTAAATCAACCAAACCAATCAAATCAAAACAAACAAGTACAATCATAACTAGCCTAAAATTTACATAAAACAAAGCTAAATTTTACAGAGAGATCCCTCTCTGAAGCTGGTAGGGCTAGATCCCAACTTCCAAAGTGGTTTTGATGTTTTCCTATGTGTTTACTCCCTCAACCTCAAAAATACAGAATGACAACATAGTGGTGACCATACTGGGGAAGAAAACTCTTTAGATTGGAAAATCATTATTCCCTGGTATTCAATCGATATTTCTATAAATTAAAACTTATATATTATAATGAAATACATGATATGAGGTTGTTATTTTGTATATATTTTAGTGGGTCATTAATTTTGATTTTTATTTGTGTGATTATTTTTAATAGACCTAGCTCCCAAAAGAATTTTCACTAGAGCTCACCTTGATCCCAGCCCTACTGAATTTGCAGATAATCGAGAGAAATTGGTGAGGAAGAAAAGTCTTACATAAAGTCGGGGTAGTAATGTTCCCTTCTCTAGATTCAATTTTCTTCCTGAGAATAGTCCTTTGTCTAGGGCTAACTCTCTTCCAGAGAAATTTGAAATTATTCAGGATATAGATTTTGATTTTCCTTTCCAGCATAGTTTGTTTAGATCAAAATATGAGACTTTTGTAGAACATAGTGTCATTGATAAAGCCGTACTGCAACCATATATACCCCAAACCCAGCTTCTTGAAACTTATCCTAATCTAGAATCCGTAAAACAATTTGATAAATTACAAGGCCTAGTTTCAGTTTTAGACAAGCTATTGAAGAAGCTTATATTCAACAATATGTTGAAATTTCTTCTTTAACAACTTTGTAAAAACCTCTTTTTTCACCCAGTCTTCCTAGTCTGTTCATCTACAACCTCTCAGTCCTACTCATTCTATAGTCTCTACCTTTTCACTTGTGATATCTCAAACTTTTATTCCTACTACCCCTGTAGTTATCACAACTACACCTACCACAGGCACATCTTCCAGTCAATCTTCGAGACCAGTTATGGTGGGTAGGTATGCACCTTTGGTGTTATTAGCCTAGCTAAATTATATTCTTGGAGATTACCAATCTAAAATTGTGACCTTTGATAACACTGGTTCTCATTTTGCTCAGCAGCATGTGGATAGAATCAATGATGTGTTTCACCTTCAAGAAGTAGATGAAGCCGATGTAAAAATGAGATTGTTTGCTCAAAGTTTAGGAGGTGATGTCAAAAAATGGTTTAGGAGTTCACTTGCAAGAAGTATAGCTAACCTTGATGCTTTCCATCAAACTTTTTTAGCTAGATGGTAAATCAAGAAAAATCCACTTCAACTCCTAAATGAATATAAAAGACTGAAAAGAAAGCCAAATGAAAGTGTGGAAGAATACTGTGAACGGCTTAATATTGTTTACAATGCCATTCCACAAGACAACAAGCCCTCACCTAGCCTAGATTTGATTGATTTTCCTGATGGTTTGGATGTAGACATGGAATATTAACTTAGAGAGAGAGGCTCAGAAACTTTGGAAGAAATGCAAGACAATTTCATAAAAGTCAAAGCTAACATCTTGGCCAGGAAGGCCCAACTAAAATATGAATGTGGGGTTACCATTAAAGAAGAGCCTTCTACTTATGCCTCTGATCATTAAATTGACAATCTAGTGAGAGTAGTGAATCAGATGATGCAAAGAGTAATCATAAATGACCAAACTCAAGTGAGAGAGAACCAAAATGCTCCTCAAAATAGAAACCAAAACTTTAGAAGAAATGTTCCCCAAATCAAACAAAGAGAACAAAAGGGTCCAGACCGGCAGGTTCAGCCTCCTTTTCAGGAAAACTACACTAATGATGAGGGTAATATTATTGAATATTTGGATGATAATCAAATAAATATGATGGGAATCAATGATGATGAAACAATTTTCCTCACTCAAGAGGAGCAAGAACTTTTTCTCCTAGCTCAAACTAAACTAGATTATGAAGAATCAGATGAATATAAACAAGGTTTTGAAAATTCCATCATGGAAGTACATAGGCAGTATAACCTTAGGATCAAAAATAATTCATACACTCTCAACACCAAAAAGTCTGATAATCCTACTAAAAAATCCTTTGAAATTGATCCTAGGAAAACCACAGATAGTCTTCTTAAAAAATTTGTGGATAATTCTCGTAAAAAGAAAGTAGAAATTCCTGTCAAGAAGATAGTTGATAATGTTTCTAAAACTACTCAAACATATATCCCAACCACCAGTCAACAAAAAGAGCCTATAACAAGATAAATCATAGATCAATCTGAACTGCCCAACTTGATTAAGATTCAAACATCGTTCAATATTGGGAATGAATTAGCAAATTTGAAAATCCATATTCCTCTCACAGAGTTAACGAAAAAAAACATGTGCTTACCCCAAGTAATGAAATCTCTAAACATAGGGGAAAACACAAACTCTATAAATTTGAATGATGACCAGCCTGAACTCTTATTTGGACCCGAAGTTGAGGGAAAACCATAGGAAGGGGGTGTTCCTCCATTCTATGTTAGCCGAAATATTCTTGATAACATACTCCATAATGTTATGTTAGATTCAGGAGCTTCACACAACTTAATGCCTAAAGCTATTATGGAGAAATTAGGACTTGATATTACTAGGCCTTATAAAGACTTATATTCCTTTGATTCCAGTAAAGTAAGATGTATAGGTCTCATCAAAGACATGTGTGTTACTTTAGGAAAAATCCCAACCAAAAGTCTTATAATGGATATAGTAATTGCAAATATTCCCCCTAAGTATGGCATATTGTTGTCATGCTCATGGGGTGAATAATTACAAGTAACCCTCTAGATGGATATGACCTTTGCCATCATACCAGTTTTTGGCCAGCAAAGAAGACTATATACGGAAACCTTGATGAAATTCAATGTGAGTACTCAAGAGAAACCTCACAACTATCCTTTTTCTTTTTTCCAGTCATATTTAGACTCTTTCATTCTTTACAATCATGGAGATATCAACACTCAGGTGATCAATGCTAAAACTGAAATTTCTAAAGTAGACCCAAATCAAACACAAACAATATAACCAAATACTCCTCTGGAACCTCTTTGGAACATTAGCTTTGATTGCTCTTGTAGTAAATATGGTTCTTGATTTGAAATGAGGGTTTAACAACTTGTTATGCTTACAAGAACCTCCCACTCCAAAGCTTAACAAATATATGATCTAGCTTATGTTGACAATTGCGGAATTCAGTACTTGAAACAGATGTATGTCTTTATGTATTTTTAACTATTTAAGTGCTTTAAATCCATTTGTTTCTGCTGATATTAAACACACATAACAACCATATAATTCAGCAAATAAACATCAACACATAACATCAAATTTAATCTAGGAGTTCACCCAAATATCGTGGGCTACGTCTCCTTGAGATTTTGTCATCTTGACTTGGCTATTTGGGATTATGGCAACGTTTCTTTTACAAGTTCCACACTCAACCCCAAAGGTTACTAAACTGAACCAATGGGCTTATAAAACCATCTATATCCTTGTCATGGCTATCATCACTCTGCAAACAGGTCTAAGGTCCCTTAGACTAGATTCCTTCAATCGGTGCACTAAGCTACCCTAAGATTCTTGATGGCACTAACGCCTTTAGATTTCTTCAAATATCACTAAAACCCATTTGACTGTCTCCAACTCATATCAGACATCAACAATAGACTGATCATTTTCTCAAAGTGATCACTGCATCCCCAAACTAGACCTTCCTCCACGGTTGGCACTGGGTAGCCTGAAACTTCCCTGTAGCATCTCAACCTTTAGAAGTCTCCAAATGCTTCTGCAAATCCTTGCAATGGATTCAGAAGTCTCACTACAGTCAGGAATGATTGTTGGTTCGTTCAGAACGGGTACTGGTAGCTACTGCAACTGCCTCTAACCCCTAGTGGCCCTCAGCTCCAAAACCTCTCTGGATGAAAATCTCCTTGAAGATGGCTTCTTCAGCTTCTTTGGACTATTCCATTAGCCTCAGAAAGCTCCAATTAGCCTAGCTAGCCTCTTGTTTCACTCTCCTAGGTCAAAAACTACTCTTGGAGTGCCTTTAGGCAGTTTCCCTTAGAGATCCTCCACTAATTTTGGAAAACTAGCACTTAACTCCAGTTAAATTTGGCATCACCGCCCTTTTTATCCGCTCTTCCAAGCTAAACCATTGGAAATAATTGTAACCATCGGCGCGCTTGTGATGGGTTTCAACTGGCGGTTAGGGTATAACCCACGTGGTTCTAGTAGTCGAGTTAACATGCCATCGCATGTGACTACTGGCGAGTAAGACTGCATTGCCAATGACAATTAACATGAAAACCGCATGTGGCTCGTTTCAATCGGCAACATGTGAAAGGGTTATGGGGACCACTAGCAGGTGAGACTTCTAGCGGTCCTAACCCCCAAACCACAAACTGTTATAACACAAATATGCACCGCCACCATAACTTGTTAAGAAACATCATAGAGTAGGGTTGGTAGCGTGTTGGTTTGTCTTGCCGGAGGTCACAGGCTTGATTGCGTCAGACCCCAACAAATTTTACCATACCATTCTAGGGCCACGTGGTGGCCTCTGGGCTTGCCACGTGTCGTAACTTGATTGGTCACCCAAAAAGGAATATTCCAAGGAGTATATTTCCAAAAATCAAATTATTTTTGGGAAATGTCCATAAATTGCAGTTTATTGGACTTTTCAAATTGCGATAACTCCTTCATACGGTGTCGGTTTTTCGAACCATTCACGGCGTCAGAATTAGGAAGACAAGATCTATCCGGTCACTTAGGTTTGACACTCTTTCGAACACTTTTAAATTTGAGCTATCATTAAGGTCTTGGATCAATATCTGATCACTCCTCCCCATTGGGAATCTTTTGGACCCCAAAAGGCTGATACACTGATATGAATAGTAGATGAGAGTACACCACCCTCTTCTTTTTAGCCTCCATACACTTGCCTTGCATGGCTAGTGCTTTTGAACCAAAACTCGAAGGTAGTCGACACTTCCCTTCCTGGATGCGCTTGTCCTCCTATTAAGAACTGTCTTCCTTGTACTCATTCAAAATTTATAGAAGGTATTTGAACATTGCTTCCAAGCCACTTCCATGGTGACCTTTGCTGCTGCAAATCTTCTTCTACAGGCAATGTCAGAAGAAGAAAATAACTTGATGACATAAATTCTTGCTCCATCAAAAAACAAATTTCACATCATGTGAATCATCATCATTTCTTTACGTCTTGTGTACAAATGATCGACTGAATCCCAAGCTGACAAAAGCATGCCCTTTCAACAATTGACCCTTCAAGTCAAGCATGTACAAAAAGAATTTTAATGATTCTTTGACAAAGATTAAACACTTCATCATTATCTCACTTTTACAATCTTGGAGACCAAATCAACTTTTCCAAGTTGACATGACATTGCATGCATGCTTAAACAAAGAAATATGATGGTCGATTGCTTTCCATCAAGTCAATTACACATACATGTTTAAATACAAGGAAATCATCAACATCCCTGTGTTCATACATACCATTCTCATGTATGTATTCAATTCTTCAACTTTCTCTTAATCACAATCATAAGTACAAGATCCTCGATCATAGGTACATGTACTTACAAAGTTGAAATGAATATGATTTTGCTGCAATAAAGTGAGTCTACATACTCAACTTTTCCATCCTACAACTTGCCTTCCATTAGCAAAGAAATGAAAATAGATGTGCTACATTTCTTTTCACATCAAAAGATATGCAACTTTATTTGGATAAGAATTCTAACCATTTCTTACCAATCCACATCAAAGGCGCTTCCTTTAACTGCACATCGATATCAACATGTGGATCATCTTGAAACACATCAATTATGGAAACTTCCTTTCCATTCTTGCCATACACTTTTTCCACTTTCCTCAAATTTCGTGGAAGCATTGTTGGATTCAAAGTCCAACACCTTTCATCAATATTTCCTTGCTTATGGCAATAAGTAAAACACATGTTCATCCTCTTTACTGCATAATTTTCCCTGTCCAATGGACCTTTGGCTTCTTGCCTTCTTTCCTTTAAAAGTTTCATGTATGTGGCCATTCTCTTCCAACATCTAGAAACACTATGGTTAACCAAACCACAAAAGGAACATGCAACCTTTTTCCAATCCTTATGTGGAAATTTACCATGCTTAACATAAACAAAATAAATGTGATTGAAATCAGATTCATGCCTTTCTCTTTTACCTTTGTTGTCTCCATGAAAAGGTGAATCAAATGAAGAAGTGGCTCCCTTCGTAACACCATCAATCTCTTCAATGCTTTTAGAGATTTCACAACTCCTTGGTTCAAGTGCATGTTTATGAACACCTTCTTTCTACAAATGATGTTTCAAACAATTGCATTCCCCATGAATACAATCTTTACAAACTTGAGGTAGGGAACCTGAAATGAAACTCCTTCTAGGAACAATTTCGATTGCCTTCATTGCTGCTTTGGAATTTTCTCCATAATATTGTACATAGCCAAGACCCAAATACTTAGGCCTTTCCTCAACCATTATTGGCTCAACAATTCCATGTGCATCTTTGCCCAATCCTTTTCCTTCATAGTCCATTTTTGACATCAACTTGGACCCTATGCCTCTTGTATGTTTTTCAAAAGAACCAACATAAACATTCTTAGAGGAAATTGAAGACAAACTAGAATTGTTTAACTCTTCTTCAAGCTGATACTTGACTAAGGCTTCTTTTGCAAAAAGGAGTTGTGTCTGCATCTCATGTATCCTTTCTAGGTTCATATTTTCAATATTAAGTTGACTCTCCATTTCCTGCGATTTGTCGAAAACAAATTGCTTCTCTTCCTTCATGGAATTCAACTACTCTCGAAGTTTTGTGATCTTCCTTTCATCTTCATTCATTTCTCTCACCATATCCATCATGATGAACAAGTCTTGCTTCATGTCTTCATCAAAGAATCTTGTGAAGAAGGAGGATTTTGAAAACTCAATTGTAGAAGTTGTCATCATCAAAATGAACAAAAGATCTTCAACAAAATTCACAAAGCTTTCAAAGAACTAATGGTTGTAGAGTCAAACTCTTATTCAAAAAACCCTTTTGAAAACAAACCTCTTGTGCTTCAAGGATTGTCTTGAGGTCCTTTGGGTAAGGAGAATGCCTTCAGCCCTTCTTCCTTATTTTCCCCTCTTGGACTCAGCTTTTTAGTAGCTTTCCCTCCACCTTTGCAAACTCAAACAATAGTCAGTTTACAAACAATCAAATAGTCCAATTATTTGTACTGCTTAAACACCTTTCAAGTCAAACAAGCAATCTTTTTCTTTGTCAATCAAGCATCCTACTCTAATACCACCTAATCTGAAATGAGGGTTTAACAACTTGTTATGCTTACAAGAACCTCCCACTCCAAAGCATAACAAATATATGATCTAGCTTATGTTGACAATTGCGGAATTAAGTACTTGAAAAAGGTGTATGTCTTTGTTTATTTTTAATTGTTTAACCACTTTAAATCCATTTGTTTCTATTGATATTAAACACACATAACAGCCATATATTGCAGAAAATAAACATGAACACATAACAACAAATTTAATCTAGGAGTTCACCAGAATATTGTGGGCTACGACTCCTTGAGCTTTTGTCATCTTGACTTGGCTCTTTGGGATTATGGCAAAGTTTCTTTTACAAGTTCCACACTCAACCCCAAAGGTTACTGAACTAAACAAATGGGCTTAGAAAACCATCTATATCCCTGTCATGGTTGTCATCACTCTACAAATAGGTCTAAGGTCCCTTAGACTTGATTCCTTCAATCGGTGCACTGAGCTAACCTAAGCTTTTTGATGGCACTAACTCCTTCAAAATTATTCAACTATCACTGAAACCTCTTTGACTATCTCCAGCACATATCAGACATCAACAATACACTGATCATTTTCTCAAAATGAGCACTGCATCCCCAAACTAGACCTTCCTCCACGTTTGGCACTGGGCAGCCTAAAACTTCCTTATAGAATCTCTACATTTAGAAGTATACGAATGCTTCTACAAACCCCTGTAATGGATTTAGAAGGCTCATTACAATCAGGAATGACTGTTGGTTCATTGAGAATGAGTACTGGTAGCTCCTACAACTACCTCCAACACCTGGTGGCCCTGAGTTCCAAAATCTCCTTGGATGAAAATATCCTTGAAGATGGCTTCTTCAGCTTCTTTGGGATATTCCATTGGCTTAAAAAGGCTCCAATTAGCCTAGCTAGCCTCTTGTTTCACTCTCCCAAGTCGAAAACTGCTCCTGGAGTGCCTTTAGGCAGTTTCCCCTAGAGATCCTCCACTAATTTTAGCAAATTGGCACTTAACTCCAGTTAAATTTGGCATAACCACCCTTTTTATCCGCTCTGCCAAGCTAAACCGTCGAAACTAATTGTAACCATCAGTGCGCATGTGATGGGTTTCAACCTACGGTTAGGGGATAACCCGCGTGGTTCTAACAATCGAGTTAGCATGCCATCACGTGTGACTTCTGGCGAGTAAGACCACATTGCAAACGACAGTTAACATGCAAACTGCTTGTGGCTCGTTTCAATCGGCAACATGTGAAAGAGTTATGGGGACCAGTAGCGGGTAAGACCGTTGGCAGTCCTAACCCCCAAACTGCAAACTGTTATAACACAAATATGCACCGCCACCATAACTTGTTAAGAAACATTGTAGAGCAGAGTTGGTAGCACATTGGTTTGTCTTGTCGGAGGTCACGGGTTCAATTCCGTTGGACCCTAACAAATTTTACCATACCATTTTAGGGCCACGTGGCGGCCTCCGAGCTTGCCATGTGTCAGCACCTGATTGGTCACCCAAAAAGGAATATTTCAAGGAATAATCCTTGGAATATAATTTTTTTTAATATTTCCAAAAATCAAATTATTTTTGGTGAAATGTCCATAAATTGCAGTTTACTGGACTTTTCAAATTGCGATAACTCCTTCATATGGTGTTGGTTTTTTCAAACTCTTCACGATGCCAGAATCAAGAAGACGAGATCTATTCGATCGCTCAGGTTCGACACTCTTTTGAACACTTTGAAATTTGAGCTATCATTAAGGCCCTGGATCAATATCCGATTAGTTCTGGAGAAAGAATTTGGGTGGTGAACACAAGAAATAATCACATTGAAGGTCACTCGCATAGGCTTAATTTCCAATGTACCAATAACATAATAGAGTATGACGCCCTTATATTAGGATTGTAGTTCTTGAAAAAATTAAGTGCCAAAATAATCTCCATTCAAGGGGATGACGAGTTAATTATAAAAAAAATTAGAGGAGAGTATTCAGCCAAACACCCTAGAATGAGAGCATACAGAAATGTTGTGCTTGACTTTCTAAAGAGTTTTCTTGAATATGACCTTTCTACAATTCCTAGAAAATAGAATATCATTCCAAATAATCTGGGTTTTTCATCTAGGTCCTGTAAAATTCTTTACCCTAATCGAGAATATAAAGTGGAAGTGAAATGTCGACCAGCTATACCAGATAATATGAGGTATTGGTAGGTGTTTGGAAGTGATAAACAAATTGAAATTTTTCTACAATCTAAAGATGAATTTCAAGAAGATAACATTGATTTGTGATCCAGGTGGATATTGGTGGCCACCTGCCAAGTCCACCTGGACCCCCACCATTGTCTTTCTCAGCATTTTCAGTTTCCTTAATTGTAGCACAACTTACTATTTTTAGCAGTTTTTCGGGTCCTGAACTTTCGGAGCCGTTTTGAGGCCCTAAACGACGTTTTTTGGGGAATCCAGGGGCAACACGAGTCCATGGAATGGACTGGTGTTGCCCGTTCCAACAATGATAGTGCTCGGATAGATCTTTCTAATGAGCTATTGTACGCATCAAACGGAGATCATATGCCAAAGTTACGACCCCGGGAAGTTGATGTACCAACTTACCCCCAAACGGGGCCCACAGTTTGGTGTTTCATCTCCTAGGGTTAGGTTTTGGAATGATAAGGGTTTTTCCATTGTTTCTCAACAATAAATAGGCCTTCGAGCCTCATTGTAACACAGTTCAGAGGCATGTAGCCATCACATCTCTTCTCAGAGATAAGCTACCATCGCCCTAGCTAGTTTATTTCCATTTCTGTTTGTAAGCATATTTCAGTATTTTCCATTAATGAAATGAAGTATTATTTCCACTGCATCTTTGTGTATATGGTTATCTCTGTAATTTGTTGCGTTCCTGTTTAAATCCGGATCAGTGGTATCAGAGCGGTCTGCTTTTTCTCTGTTTTTCTTTGCATGTCCCCAACAAGGTCGGGATATAAGGAGTTAGGGCTTGAACTAGTTGAACCTTTGCAAGACCAGCCTCGCAAATCCCGACGGCCTCCCATGGCGGACGAGAAGAAAGACGAGGGGGCAGGAGATCCCATCAAAATCTTGCTCGAAGAAGCGCTCGAGCGACAACGGAACGCGATGATGGACAGCTTTGCGCAGATCCTTCAGCGGCTACCCAGAAGCGGCGCATCGGCTTCCAGCAGCTCCTCTGGAAACGCCACACCCTTTAAGGTACAAGTTAATTTTGAAATCCCCATATTCGAGGGTCAGATAGACGCCGATGCCGTAGATAAATGGTTAAATCTGCTAGAGGGTTACTTTTCTGTTCATGAATTTTCGAGTCAGGAAAAGATTGTTTTTGCTCTTCTCAAAGCAGCCCCCCACGTCAAGGACTGGTGGGAAACCTACTGCGAGCAGAAGGATGAAAGTACTGGCTCACTATTTTCAGCCGCACCCACCTGGGATTCGTTTCGGGATGCCATCAAGGAGCAATACTACCCTGTCGGAAGCTATGAGGATGAATACATAAAGTGGACCACGATGCGGCAGGGAAGGGACCAAGACATGCCGGAGTTCACCAATCTTTTCCATACCCTTCGCACAAAGTTGGGTATCAAGGATTCAGAGCAACATTTGATACTCAAATACCGTGGCTACCTGCACAAGTACATCCAGGAAGAAATACAGTTCCTAAACATCCCCTCGCTCGGCACAGCATACCGGTATGCCGTCAAGGTCGAGCAGAAGTTTAAACAAAAGAAGCGAGACTTTGGATCTGTGAATCCAAAGCAGGGGAAAGGTGCCCCTAAACCACAGAACAAAGGACAAAGCGAAGGCAGGACAGCCCAAGACAACCAGCCGAAGCTGCAAGCAAAGAGCAATGCCGCGAAGCTGAGAAAGGACACTGGAAAATGGTGCGAGTTCCATAAGAGCTCCACTCACAACACAAGTGAGTGTCGGGCCAAGCAGTCACTGGTGGCTGAGCTAAAGGTTTCAGAATCAGATGCATGTTCCGACTTTGAGTCAGAACCCGATAAGGGGTATGAAAAAGGGAAGTAGATCATTGATGCGGATCCCAGCGCCACTGTTGCTACCGCAAAGATCCAGAAAAATGAACCTGAAGATCCAGAGGAGGAGGAGCGTCTCTTCCACTCCCAGATGTGGGTAAAGGGCTCCCCGATACAGTTCATTGTTGATAGCGGGAGTCAAAAGAACCTCATTTCGGCAGAGGTCGTGAAGGGGTTGGGCTTACCGACCACAGCACATCCACAACCATACACCATTGGGTGGCTTCACCAAGGGCGAGATCTTCGCGTGAGCCAACAGTGTCGCCTTCCATACAACATCAAGCCCTTCATGGATGAGGTATTGTGTGACATTGCTCCCCTTGAAGTTTGTGATGTATTACTAGGACAACCATACTTGTGGAAGCGACATGCTGTGTATGAATCAAGGCCCCGTGGTGTTATTATTACATTGGGAAATAAGTTGTTCAGGATACCAGAGGTAGCACCACCTGCCGCCATCTCTTTGATTACTGCAAAACAATGCAGTAAGATCATTTCCAAAACCAGGAAATTTGTTTTCCTGATGATACGCCCTCAAGGGAAGAAGAAGACAGTGGCCGCGGCCTCCAAACGGGGTCCCTCTGCACGGCATCTACAGATGGACAAGATTGTGGAGGAGTACGAAGACATCTTCACCTCCCCGGCAGGGGTTCCTCTGCACTGTCAAGTCAAGCACTCCATCGATCTGACCCCAGGTGCGCCGCTACCCAATGGACCAATTTATCGGCGCTCCGTTCTGGAGAACAATGAAATCAAGAGGCAGATTCAGGAGCTCCTGCAGAAAGGTCACATCCGTCCGAGTTCTTCGCCCTGTGGGAGCCCGATAGTGTTGGTACAGAAGAAGGATGGGACGTGGAGACTCTGTATTGACTATCGGGCGCTGAACAAGATCACTGTCCGTAATAGGTACCCGATCCCACAGATTGATGACCTCCTAGACCAACTAAAGGGGGCGAAATATTTCAGCAAGATCGATTTGAAGTCAGGATATCACCAGGTACCAATTGAACCCTCAGATGTGTGGAAGACTGCCTTCAAATCCAAGGAGGGCCTCTTCGAATGGTTGGTCATGCCTTTCGGATTGACGAATGCTCCTCCAACCTTTATGAGGCTAATGGATGACATCTTGCGGCCATTCACCAACTCCTTTGTAGTAGTATACTTGGATGACATTCTGATCTTCAGCCAGAGTTGGGAAGAGCACCTCCACCACATCCGACAGGTTCTCCAAACACTGCGGCAACACAAGCTATGTGCCAATTTGGAGAAATGCACTTTTGGCATGACCGAGGTTCAGTATCTGGGATACATCATTGATGAATAGGGGGTGCATGTTGATCCAGCCAAGGTCCAAGTCATTCGGGATTGGCCCTCTCCAACCACTCTAACAGAGCTCCGCAGCTTTCTAGGTCTTGCCAACTTCTACCACAGGTTTGTGTTGGGATTTTCTCATATTTCTTGGCCCTTGAGTCAAGTCACCAAGGGCGGGGCGAAAGCAAAATTCTTTTGGTTTGAATCTCAACAGAAGGCATTCAGGGAGTTGAAGGATCGCCTCTGCACGGCACCAGTGCTCGCGTTACCAGATTTACAACAACCATTTGAGGTCGAGACAGATGCCTCTGACTATGCTATTGGGGCAGTCCTTACTCAACATGGACATCCAGTGGCATATCACAGTGAAACACTTTCAGACACAGTCCGGAAGTACCCCACTTATGATAAAGAGATGTATTCCATTGTACAGGCCTGCCGACAATGGAAGCATTACATTTTGGGGAAGGAAACGGTCATCCACACAGACCACCGACCTCTGCAGTTCATACAGACCCAAGGGAAATTGCAGAATGATCGCCATCAGAAGTGGTCTACATACCTGCAACAACTTCACTTGAATATCAAGTATAAAAAGGGCAGCACCAATAATGTTGCAGATTGCCTTAGTCGACCACCGATCATGGCGCTAACCACCATGCTCAACTCTTGCAGGCACGAGACTTCTGATTGGCCACTTCTCTACAAAAGCGACCCAGAATTCGGCCACACATACCAGACACTCTTGGAGGGTCGGCAGGTTGCAGATTTTCACCTCCAGGATGCCCTGTTATGCCACCTCGGTCACCTTTGTGTTCCTTCAAGCGAGCGTGCCAAGATGATTTGGGAAGCACACTATAGTGGGGTTGCTGGGCATTTCGGGGTCGAGAAAACAGTGGCAGTACTGCAAAACTATTTCTATTGGCCGAATCTTCGACAGGATGTTGGGAAGTACATCCGATCATGTACTGCCTATGCCATTGCCAAACCGACCATTAAGAAGCAAGGCCTCTATACCCCGTTGCCTACCCCTAGTCGACCTTGGGAATCCATCTCCATGGATTACATGTCAGGCCTTCCTTCCACTAAGCATGGAAATGACTATGTTTTTGTGGTCATCGACAGGTTCTCAAAGATGGCCATTATGATGGCCTGCAAGAAGAATATCACAGCAGAAGCCACTGCTAAACTCTTCTTTGAACGAGTGTGGGTGCACTTTGGGATCCCACAGTCTATCATCTCAGATCGGGACAGTCTGTTTCTCAGCACCTTTTGGTCCAGTCTCTAGTCAATGCTGGACACCAAACTCACGAAGTCCACAGCCTTCCATCCTCAAACTGATGGCCAGACAGAGGTTGTCAATAGGATGATTGTGCACATTCTACGCATGTATAACTCAAAGCATCCACGCACATGGGACGAGAGCCTCCCCTACGTTCAGCACAGCTACAACCGAGCTCTTCACAGCTCCACTGGCCATAGCCCTTTTTAGGTGGGTTTGGGATTCCAGCCACTATGCCCCATTGATGTGGCCATGCCACTTGCAGCTACTCACATGAATTCAGCTCATGTCCAGTCCGAAACAGATAAGGCCACCAGCTTCATTGAGCGCATCCAACATATTCGCCAGTAGGTCCATGACATTCTTGAGAAATCAAATGCCAAGTACAAGCAGCGACATGATCAACATCGGGTGCCACACAAGTTTCAGGTGGGCGACAAAGTCTGGTTGCATTTGCAAAAGGAACGCCTTACTGGAGCCTATCGGAAATTGAGACCACTCCAATATGGTCCTTACACCATTACTAAGGCTATGGGAGACAATGCATTTGAGCTCAGCATTCCCCCATTCCTTGGCCTGCACCCAGTATTCAATGTGGACCGCCTTCGGCCATACTTTCCACCATTGCTAGACACATCCGACATTGCAGAACAGCTCAAACCCACAGAATTAAATCCAGATTGCATGGAACAAGCTGCAACTGATCGGATCATGGATACACAAATCAAGAACACTCACCAACAGAATATCCAACTGTATCGAGTTGTCAAAGCGGGCCAACTCCTTCAGCAGGGCAAGTGGCTCACCAGGGAACAAGTTCAGCAGAAGTTTCCTCATCTCATGGAGGAGCTCAACGCAATGGGGACCATTGCTTCCTAAGGGCGGAGGAATGATCCAGGTGGATATTGGTGGCCACCTGCCAAGTCCACCTGACCCCCACCATTGTCTTTCTCAGCATTTTCAGTTTCCTTAATTGTAGCACAACTAACTATTTTTAGCAGTTTTTTGGGTCCTGAACTTCCGGAGCCGTTTTGAGGCCCTAAACGATGTTTTTTGGGGAATCCGGGGGCAACACAACATGGACTGGTGTTGCCCGTTCCAACAATGATAGTGCTCGGATAGATCTTTCTAATGAGCTATTGTACGCGTCAAACGGAGATCATATGCCAAAGTTACGACCCCGGGAAGTTGATGTACCAACTTACCCCCAAACGGGGCCCACAGTTTGGCGTTTCATCTCCTAGGGTTAGGTTTTGGAATGATAAGGGTTTTTCCATTGTTTCTCAACAATAAATAGGCCTTCGAGCCTCATTGTAACACAGTTCAGAGGCATGTAGCCATCACATCTCTTCTCAGAGATAAGCTACCATCGCCCTAGCTAGTTTATTTCCATTTCTGTTTGTAAGCATATTTCAGTATTTTCCATTAATGAAATGAAGTATTATTTCTGCTGCATCTTTGTGTATATGGTTATCTCTGTAATTTGTTGCGTTCCTGTTTAAATCCGGATCAATTTGGAATCTGTAGTAGAGAATCAAATAGTTTTTCATTATAATCTAGAAAGGCAGTTAGAAAATTCAGACGTAAATACCCCCATAGATAAAGTTGTAAATAAATTATAATTTCTTGAGATAGATCCAGAAAAAGAAGAGTTTGAAACACTTAAGCTAAAGGATAACATTTTACCTAGAGGTCTAGTTCCACTAGAAGAATTATTTGATTTCAATGATGTGGCAAAAACGCCTAAGATTGAGCCCACAGAAATAGCAATATAAGAATGTAATATAGGCAATGAAATAGATCACAAAATCATTAAACTGTCTAAATCGCTTCCAGTTGCTGAAAAAAATACATTGATTTATTCAAGGAATTTAGTGATTTTTTTGCCTGGAGCTCTAAAGATCTTAAAACATATGATATAGAGATTATACAACAAAAAATTCCTATTAAAGAGAATTAGAAATCATTTCAACAAAAACTTCTAAGAATAAATCTAGTTTTGATGCCTTTAATTGAGAAAGAAATTAAAAGAATGTATCACTCTAAAATCATAGTTCCTCTTAGGTACTCTGTTATGAAACCAGCTCAAGAAAAGATAGAAAAGATAAATCAACGCCTTAGAATTTAGCCTCTTCAAGGGGGAAACCTCCTTTACATTACATAAATGAACAATTCTTGGATGATAAAAATGAAAAGACCTCCTTTCTATATATAGGAGTCTAAGGGGTCATAACATAATCAGAGTCGACATAACAATAATAATGTAAGGGCACAATAATAACAATAGTGGGCTTCTATGGGGCACAATACTAATAATATGGGCACTACATGGGTACATCAATATAATAAGTGGGTTGTACTAATAACAATAAGGGGTTACACTAGTAGTATAGGGGCCTAACATGCCCCTCTCATTCAAAAAGCGTTGTCCTCAATGCTTGAGTAGCTCTTGATGCTTCTGTATAAAATTCTTGTCCTCCCCATGTGGAATCTTTAGCGGATAAGTTCTTCCACTTGATGAGATACTCTAAAATTGATCGATTTCATAGCTGTCAGGTTCTTGTTTATGTGACTGCTCTAGGTTCCAATATGATTTTTCCTTCCTCTTCAATTTATGGCAATATTGTTTGAATTGGGATCTTTTGCAAATTTTGAATAAGTGGCCATACTTCTTTGTCCTTCTTCCATTCATCCCTTGCTTCATTTATCCAATCTGGTTGGATAATAGAAATAGCACAAAACAATGCTTCCACATCCTCATCCTTGAAGAGTCTTCCCATTCGGTAAGGTCGGCATTTTTAAGTGCATGTAGTATTGCCAACATTTCCTTCTCATAAATATCTTGGTTGAGATGTAGCAGTAAAAATACCCAATCACCTACATCAAAACATTTTTCACTACAATGTTGATCTACCTATTGTTTCGTTTGATTTTGCACCGAAGTGGAGTTTTCCTTTAAAAGTTGGAGAACTTGTTGTTGATGCTCGATGTGATCTTTCACTGCTTGAACCTTTTTCTTCTTGATATGTCCTTCTATCTCTAGAGTTTGAGGAGTGGTAATTTCTTCCAATCCTTTACAAGATATTGTTGGATTCATTTCTTGATGCTCGATGTGATCTTTCACTTCTTGAACATTTTTCTTCTTGACATGTCCTTCTCTCTTGATAGTGTGAGGAGTCGTAATTTCGACCAATGAATTACAAGATATGGTTGGATTCATTTTTTCTTTCTCAATGTGATCTTTCACTTCTTGCACCTTTTTCTTCTTGATATGTCCTTCTATCTTGAGAGTTTGAGGAGTGGTAATTCTTGCCAATGCTTTACAAGATATGGTCTGATTGATTTCTTCTTTCTCTGGGGTGGGATCCTAGCGTATATCTTCTTCTTTTGATGTTTCTTGATCCTTTTCTTCCTCCTCTTCATATTCTATGTAAAATAATTTCTTCTCAGCACACTTATGACCTTTAGTGCATTTGCTATCACAATTGTAACAAAGCCCTTTTTCTCTTTTTTCTTCCAATTGTTGTGGTGTAACCCTTGTAGGTTATGGAAGGCTAGGAGAAACAACACTTCCATATTTATAGTTGTGAGGGGTATGCTTCCTGGTTTCCATAATTTTGCTTTCCACTATGTCACAAAGCCCTTTTACTCTTTCCAATTGTTGTGGTGTTGCTCTAAAGAAGGTGTTGCACTATATATCCTCATAATGTGCTATCATTTCCTCTGTGAAAATTGACCACGTAACAAGTTGTTTACAAGAACAAAGCCCTTCATACCGCAAAAATTGATCTAGTTCTAAATATGAAGATGCAATACATACCTTTTGTAATAGTGGTACACCATGTAGATCAAAATATTGGTCCATCTGAAGTATCCAATTTACCGGATCCTTGCCATGAAACTTCCTCATCTTACGTTTTCTTGATTTTAGGAGCTCGATATTGAAATGACTGTAACTCTATACTTTCAGATCTTTAAGTTCTGAAATTGTGATCTGTAGTATCCCTCTGTGTCCTCTTTCCAATGCCACCAGTCTGATCCAAATTGGATTCTCCAAGAAAGAGTTATGCACAATCTCCCAAGTTGACCTGATTATAGACCTTTCTAGAAGAGCAAACTTGTATGAAGTGCCACATGTCACTGTTTCGACCTTTGGCACTGAAAAATATATACAAGAAACTACAGCCTGTCCTCTTTCTGTACCGTTTTACAAAATTTCAATCAGATGCTCAGAGAGAAAGTTATGACGATTTTCCCCAGGTCACCTGTTTGAAATTTAATTCAAGAGTCTACAAAAACACCAACTTCCTCAGATCATATCTCTGCAAATATAGCACGAAAAGCTCTAAAATTTGGACCCAAGATTCAGCGCGATATTTTCTCAAATGGGTCTTTTTTTAGCTTTTGAAACATCGCAGAAAAAATGTTATAGCGAAAATGCCATGATGACCTGTTTGGAGCAGCGAAACCCTAGAATCCAAAGCTCTGATCCCAAATGTTATGAAACCAGCTCAAGAAAAGATAGAAAAGATAGATCAACGCCTTAGAATTTAGCCTCTTCGAGGGGCAAACCTCCTTCACATTACATAAATGAACAATTCTTGGATGATACAAATGAAAAGACCTCCTTTCTATATATAGGAGTCTAAGGGGTCATAACATAATCAGAGCCGACATAACAATAATAATGTAAGGGCGCAATAATAACAATAGTGAGCTTCTATGGGGCACAATACTGACAATATGGGCACTACATGGGTACATCAATATAATAAGTGGGTTGTACTAATAACAATAAGGGGTTACACTAGTAGTATAGGGGCCTAACATACTCTATATGAGTTTCTAATATTGTGCCAACTAGAAAGAAAATAGATGAAATCAGATTGTGCATAGATTTTAGGAACCTTAATAAAGTCTCCCTAAAGTACAACAACCTTTTACCAAAAATGGATCATATTCTACCGAAGGTAGTTGGATCTTCTAGGATTTCTTTTTTAGGTGGTTTCTCATGTTATAATTAGGTTTTAGTCCACCCAGATGATCAGGATAAAACAACCTTTACTACTCTATGGGGTACCTTCATGTATGTGAATATTCCCTTTAGGTTAATGAATGTTGGAGCCACATTTCAAAGAGAAATGGATATTGCTTTTTCTGATGAAATTGGCAGACTTATTGTGATCTATCTAGATGACATCATTATATATTCTAAAACAGATGAAGAGCATTTGTTACATCCTAGAAGAGTATTTGAGAAATGTAGAAGGTTTGGGATTTCAGTAAATCCTAAGAAAACAATGTTTGGCCTTGAAGAGGGAAAACTTCTTGGTCATATCATATCTGAGGAAGGTATTAAAATTGATCCTAGAAGGATTGAAGCCATTTTAAAAATCAATCATCCAAGAAACATTAAGGAACTTCAATCATTTATTGGCAGAATAAACTTCCTAATAATATTTATCCCTAACCTTGCAGAACTTCTCAGAAACATAACAAACATGCTAAAAAGAGATTCAAAAATGAGATGGAACATTGAAGCTAGGCAATCATTTGACCAAGTTAAACAAGCATTGACAAAAGCACCAGTCCTTATCAGTCCAGATTTTACTAAGGATTTTATAATCTGACTTCTGAAGCTAAAATCAGTTAAAGTTTGCATCATAGATAATGTTTTATATTGGAGAGATTTTGGTGTTATTCTACTAAAGTATCTATTGAGAGATGATGCAAAAAGAACGATGCAGGAATTCCATGAAGGTGATTGTGGTGGCCATCTATATATGGAAAACCACTTCCAATAAGATCTTTAGAGATGGTTCTTACTGGCCTACACTTCTCCCAGATGTTCATAAGAAGGTGTTGTGTTGTACAACAACCCCCCATTTCTTAAATTTTTTATATAAAATCATAATATGAAATGGGTCCCTTTTAAAATAAAACTTAAATGTGTGAATAAATTGGTATTAACCCATCATAAGAAAAACCTTTATCAAAAGACTTAAGGTAAATGAACTATTGTTAAATAGAAATAAAGTGGGTCTTTAAAAATTATAAAATTCTTCATTATTGCGATGAAGCGATCGCAAGATCGCATATCACAATAACAAAGGAATCATGCACAAAGATACATTCATTCTCTCCGATCCGAAACGCATTGCAATCGGATATCGAAGAAGTCAAATGACAAAGCACAATGTAATAGAACCCCTTTAATTTCTCGGATGTGATAAAGCGTATCACCATTAGCAATCGGCAATAACAGTCAACACATGATTAAAGGAATACTCGAATCCTCTGATGCGATAAAGCGTATCGCCATCGACAATCAACAATAACAGTCAACACATGATTAAAGGCATACTCGAATCCTCCGATGCGATAAGGCATATCGCAATCGACGATCGGCAAAATCACAGTGGCACGGCAATAAAGCCTGAATCCATTCCCCGATTGTGATGCATTAATAAGGCACATATCTCTAGAACATATTTAAAAGGCTTGCATGCATTGTATCACCTTTCGGAGATCGAAGATGTTTAAGAAAAATATTAAAGCCTTTCCTTTCACGTTACCGATCGCCGATTGCGATTTAATTCTGATTATCCGTCAAAGAGATCTAAGCCACGCTTTAATGAATCATTTGGCATATAAACGACATGATGGACATTTAAAACCTCCTTTACCATGATTGACAGGTTAAACGACTAATCAATGAAGCAGTTAAGGGAAGATTTTCCTTTAGATTTTATTCACGACAATTTCACTATAATCCATTATCACCTGCTAATCGATGTAATTCTTTCATATTAGAAAATAGCAGCATTTCTCTGTATCACTTTTTTCTCATCACTTGTGTAGAACTCCAAAGAGATAAGGAATTTGAAACAAATGGGAAAGAGATCAAGGAAATCCGCAGCAGCAATAGCTCCTACAGCAACAGTGCAGCCAACCAAGGATCCAGGGCCAAGAAAAAAAGGGTTAATCTCAGACACTACATGCCTCGGCCTTGGAAATACTAGTTGGGAGAGCATTTACAATTTAATTGAAGCAGAGGAGCCTAAGGAAATATCAGAAGAAGCCACGGCTGACTCAACTAGCAAATCGAAAGCATCCCTCAGAGATTTAGCTTGTTCATATTTGCACAGAATAGCAGCATGAGAAAAAATTCTTCCATACACTGACGTAGTGAGATGGGTGGTAGAAGAAATTCCAGTTTCAAACAGAACATTTTGCACAGTTGACGGGAGGATTTTTGGCTCGTTTCAACCTGAAGATATAAGGAAAATGTATCACTTGCCTGAGCCTGAAAAGAGGTACAACAAAGCCTTCCTTGAAAAAATTACAAATGAAAATGAGACAGAATCGGCCCCGATTAAGCGGTGGAGATAGAATCCCGAGAAGCACAAACATGAATCATCAGGTAAGTACTCTGTAGAATCATTGGCTTCTCCTCACTGTTATGCCGGGGCTATGATGTGTAGAATGTAGGGGATACATGACTCTCCTAAATTCACTATTGAAATGGTCCCTTTAATGGAAGTAGCGGTCAATAGTTAGTGATGGATTGGGAAAACATCTTGTCCGACAAATTAGCCACAACAACTCTTGAATTTAGATCAAATTCACGTAAAACTACCAGGACCATTCCCCCTTTTTATTATAGTGCTTATATTATGGATACTCTTTGTTTTAATTCCGAATATCCGATACTCGGATGGAGATGGACTCCCAAAGACCCTAAGCCAATCCACATTTATCATCAGATGTTATGGAAAGCTCACTACAAATATCATTTGTACAAAATCTGTAATGGTTTTATGTTGCCTATCTACTATGCCATTTTTGATAAACCTGCCCCTAGGATTTCCGAGGAAGCAAGGATAGACTTGACTATTGTAGGAAATTGGTGTGGAGAAGAAAAATTCACCTATATAAGGCTTTTTGGTAGCCTTACAAAACCCCATGTTCTTCCCTTATATGTGCCTGATAAGCTATTAGCTCGGGAATCAGCCTATCAGATAACAACAGAAGGGACATCCAAAACCCTTAAAAATTCTAAGAAGCAGGTATGGCCTTCATTTCCTTTGAGATGCGGTGTTTACACTCTCCATGACTACAAACATGCAGAGAAGGAAACAGAGAAAATAAAAATGCTCAATCTTGCAACAATTCCCAATCGACAAAATGATCCAAGAAAATTTGCCTATAATTTTCTTGAACAAGCCAAACTTGCAAAGTTTGATCATGAAAAGGATGAATTTGATGACCCATTTTCCTCAACATAATCATTATTTCAGGTAAAAACATTGGCCAAGATTAGGTATAAAGATGAAGGGCTGGAAGTGTCTAATAGGATTAGAGAAAATAGGTTACAAACTCTGCCTCTGGACTTATTAGCCACTACCCCAACAATCGAGTCATGCAAACCTGAACAACAAACTGTCAACAAACCTCCTACTGTAGAAAAAATTCCTGAGAAAGGAAAAGAGCCAGAACAAGAGAAAGAACAGGAAAAGGGCAGTGAACACATGGATATAGATACTCAGATTGATCCCAAGCTCCTTAAAGAATGGCAACAATTCGATTCCATTATAAGCAATCCTGAAAGTTCACAGGGTTTGAGCACACCTGAAGTGACAGTTGGTCACAAGACAACAACAAGTATGGTTCCAATTGAAGGAACCAGCGGCCTACCTATGAGTAAAGATATATAGATGATTCCTAAGGATCCATCAGATGAAATTGTTTTCCATATAGAAGACATACCACCTTTAGATTTCTTCTACAACCCCAAGCATAGGGTTGTAGTAAAAGGACAAAGGAAAAAGAGAAGGCTTGATGTTACCTGCATAGACAGAGATGGCTAATGTGGTATGGAAAGAAGAATTCAATCCTTCCGAAGACCTCACAAAACTCTCTCAATATGCTGGAGCCTATTCGGTAGCTACTATGGATAAAGCATTAGAGGTTAGAAATTTATTAAAAGAAAAAGATCAAACAATTGTTTCATTGGAGGCACAGGTATCCAAAAGACAGTAGAGGATAGACCAACTAGAACAACAGTTAGCAACACAGCAGCAAGTAAACAACCAACTAAACGAGCAACTTCTCGAGGAGAAGCAGAGGATAGACCAAAACGCAGTGCGGAAACAAAAGGAATTATCCACAGCATTGGCCAAGCTGAAGACAATGAATGAAAAAATGAGTAAAACAAAAGATGAGAAACTCACTCGACTATCACAACAGGTAGAAAAGTTAAAGAGTTTTCCTCAACCAACAGAATTCAGGTCTGAAGCTCTTCAGATCAATAAGGCATTGATTAAGCAATTAAATTTACTTTGTCATAATATTTCTCTTGTTGAACCCCTCTATGATATTTCTTCATCAATGATTTACAAAGCAGTTGACGAAAGGCAGAATTTGGAACTGGTCGATGATACATTGAAAAACTTTCTTGCCTGGCAAGAAACCAGTGAAGGGCAAGCTGCAAATCTGCATAGAATTTTAGAATCACACAAGGAAATTCTTTTCCTAGAATGGCAGTCACAATTAATGAAAGCAAAAAAGGAAACTTCAAGATGTAGATCAGCAACTGGTAATTTGATTGAGTTAATTAAGGATACTCTTTATCTATCTAATTTAGTTTCACATTGTACTCCAAGAAAATTGCCATCAGCTAAAGCACTGGAACAATCATGCAATCAAGAATTGGAAAAGAAGGAGAGATTAATCGCATGCATCCAAAGTTTAACTTGGGACACCTTTTGGTTCTTCCTAGTTAAACCATACAGTCAAAGGGCAGCACTCAAATTTTTAACCGATGTGATCGGTTATATGATTCCCAAAATTCATGATGCTACATATTCAGCCCAACTTTATTCTCGTCTGAGTCACCCTCGAGAATTGCAACCAACCCTTGCTATATCTGCCAGCTCAAACCAAAGGATGATCGACCGAAACAGTGAATCATTCTACCAACTGCAAATAGGCCTATTTTAAGAAGATCTTCATGATTTGGTTATACCACCTAATAGCATTTTTATTTCATAGCCAGTTAGCATAGATAGTATTTATAGACCCTTTCATGTATTTAGAAAGCGTCTTCAATTTTTGTATGAAACTTGGATCGGGAGTCACACTATTGTGTTTCTGATATATATTTTTATAAAGACTGGGCCTATATTCTGAATTTTAATGAAGGATTCTTTGACGAGATATGCACTACTACTTTTTGTGAGAGTATTTCTAAGTTAGAAGGGATAATTTGAATGCGATTGATATCAGGAGGGATCCAAATTACATATCATACTATTATCTATGTCTTTGCTCCATTCTTTTATATGAATCAACATTTATTCAATCTTGCTATCATTGGATATATGTATGTGTTTTAACAGTGGTCCTTATGTTGGCATTATGATACATATGTTATACTTGATGGCAACCCACTCATCTCAGATAATAAATTATAGTGTAGAGAAAAGTTCACGCACTTATATGCAGAGAAAAGTTTATTTCATGTAGAGAAAAGTTCACGCACTTTTATGCAGAGAAAAGTTTATTTCATGTAGAGAAAAAGTTCATGCACTTTCATGCAAGGAAAAGCGCATATATGTTGGAGAACTTACCTTTGGTCCATGGTAGTTAGTCCTTGGTATTTGAACCTATGAGGAAAAGCGCGTATATGTTGGAGAACTTACCTTTGGTCCATGGTAGTTAGTCCTTGGTATTTGAACCTATGAGGAAAAGCGTGTATATGTTGGAGAACTTACCTTTGGTCCATGGTAGTTAGTCCTTAGTATTTGAACCTATGAGGAAAACCGCGTATATGTTGGAAAACTTACCTTTGGTCCATGGTAGTTAGTCCTTGGTATTTGAACCTATGGTTTTGGACCATGGTACTTCGTCAAAAGTGTTGATCTCACGTACTTTCATGGTTGGTTCATGGTATTAGTCCAACAGTTTTTTGATCCTATGGTTTTGGCCCGTGGTATTGTGAAAGGCCTAAGCCTATATAAAGCAAAGGAGATCACTTGGCTAACTCATCCTTGCAATTGAATATCTTAAGATCTGAAATATTGGGTTATTGTTTTGAAAGTTTGATCTATGAAAGGGAAGTTGAAAGCGAATCTGTGAAGGGTGATCTCTCGACCACCGCACCTACGCCTTCTGTGGCGCCTCCGCACTGCGCCTTCTATGGCGCCTCCGCACTGCGCCTTCTGTGGCGCCTCTGCACTGCGCCTTCTGTGGCGCCTCTATGGCGCCTCTGCACTACGCCTTTTGTGGCGCCTCTGTGGCGTCTCCGCACTGCGCCTTCTGTGGCGCCTCAGTGGCATCTCCGCACTGCGCCTTCTGTGGCGTCTCCGCACTGCGCCTTCTGTGGCGTCTCCGCACTGCGCCTTCTGTGGCATCTCTACACTGCGCCTTCTGTGGCGCCTCCGCACTGCGCCTTCTGTGGTGCCTCCGCACTTCCGCAGCTGCAGCGCTCGAGAGATCACCCTTCACAGATTCGCTTTCAACTTCCCTTTCATAGATCAAACTTTCAAAACAATAACCCAATATTTCAGATCTTAAGATATTCAATTGCAAGGATGAGTTAGCCAAGTGATCTCCTTTGCTTTATATAGGCTTAGGCCTTTCACAATACCACGGGCCAAAACCATAGGATCAAAAAACTGTTGGACTAATTCCTTTCATTCTTGGCACAAATGGATGAGGATTGTTGGCTGGATACAGGGATGATTATTCAAAGTTGCACTGTTGGAGACATGATGATAATGAGCTCTTATCTATATGATGATAGGATTGTTTCATACATATGTTGATTAATGCAGATATTCCCAATTGATGATACTCGATTCATGTAGATCTAGATGGCTATGATGTTTCTCACATAGAATGTGAAATTCTGTTGATGCGGACATACCTTGATGATTCATGCACTAATACAAGTTGCTGTTGACAGATACTATGGAGCAGATCATAAAGTGTTGTTGCTGATGTTCATCTTATTTAGGTGATGTCATATCAAGACTCATGATGTAATAGTGTCATCTCTTCAGGTCATGTAACGACCTATGTTGGTTTCCCCACTATGCCTAGGATGAAGATGTAATGTATTTGGTTTTCATTTTTCTGATATATCCCCACTTGGTTGGGTGATGGATGCATGTATTGAATCTTTTAGGAAGGTCATTTGTGATGTAGAACATCCTTTTGCAGACCTTGCTTACAGTCAGGGGGAGCCTGAGCATGAACAACACTATATAGCAGAGTAGACATTTCAGCTTGTTCTCAGAAAGAGCATGATCAGATTGGTGCACCATGACATATACAAAGGGGGAGCTCATTCAGAGATTTCAACAGGTACTCAGGGGGAGCTTATAATGCATTGTTGGCATTATGGAGGACGTACAGAAGGAGATCTTGGATGCTGGTCTGATTATTGCTGCAATCTATCTCTTTCATGGTCATTTATGGTGTTTGGTGGATTATGTTTCTTCTTTACAGATCTGGTTCATATTCAGGGGGAGCATAACCCTTTGCCCTTGATGTCAAAGGGGGAGAGTGATTGGTTGTTGTTGCCATCAAGTCCAAAGGGGGAGATTGTTGGCATTATGATACATATGTTGTACTTGATGGCAACCCACTCATCTCAGATAATAAATTATAGTGTAGAGAAAAGTTCACGCACTTATATGCAGAGAAAAGTTTATTTCATGTAGAGAAAAGTTCATGCACTTTTATGCAGAGAAAAGTTTATTTCATGTAGAGAAAAGTTCACGCACTTTTATGCAGAGAAAAGTTTATTTCATGTAGAGAAAAAGTTCACACACTTTCATGCAAGGAAAAGCGTGTATATGTTGGAGAACTTACCTTTGGTCCATGGTAGTTAGTCCTTGGTATTTGAACCTATGAGGAAAAGCGCGTATATGTTGGAGAACATACCTTTGGTCCATGGTAGTTAGTCCTTGGTATTTGAACCTATGAGGAAAAGCGCGTATATGTTGGAGAACTTACCTTTGGTCCATGGTAGTTAGTCCTTGGTATTTGAACCTATGAGGAAAAGCGCGTATATGTTGGAAAACTTACCTTTGGTCCATGGTAGTTAGTCCTTGGTATTTGAACGTATGGTTTTGGACCATGGTACTTCATCAAAAGTGTTGATCTCATGTACTTTCATGGCTGGTTCATGGTATTAGTCCAACAGTTTTTTGATCCTATGGTTTTGGCCCGTGGTATTGTGAAAGGCCTAAGCCTATATAAAGCAAAGGAGATCACTTGGCTAACTCATCCTTGCAATTGAATATCTTAAGATCTGAAATATTGGGTTATTATTTTGAAAGTTTGATATATGAAAGGGAAGTTGAAAGCAAATCTGTGAAGGGTGATCTCTCGAGCGCTGCAGCTGCGGAAGTGCGAAGGCGCCACAGAAGGCACAGTGTGGAGGCGCCACAGAAGGCGCAGTGCGGAGACGCCACAGAGGTGCCACAGAAGGCGCAGTGCGGAGATGCCACAGAGGCGCCACAGAAGGCGTAGTGCGGAGATGCCACAGAGGCACCACAGAAGGCGCAGTGCGGAGACGCCACAGAGGCGCCACAGAAGGCGCAGTGCGGAGGTGCCACAGAGGCGCCACAGAAGGCGCAGTGCGGAGGCGCCACAGAAGGTGCAGTGCGGAGGCGCCACAGAAGGCGTAGTGCGGAGGCGCCACAGAAGGCGCAGTGCAGAGGCACCACAGAAGGCACAGTGCGGAGGCGCCACAGAAGGCGCAGTGCGGAGGCGCCACAGAAGGCGCAGGTGCGGTGGTCGCGGCGCCACAGAAGGCGCAGTTGGAAAATTATGAAAAGTGGTCCTTGAAAGAAAAGAAGTAGGGGGTTGTAGCTCCCTTCCAGGAGAGACTGGAAAACGAGAGAGAGTTGTAGCTCTCTGCAGGTTGCAGCCTGCGTACTGGTAAAGGACTGCACCAGTACAAAACCATTGTAAAGGGAGTTTCTAATTTGAAAGAAGATAGAGACATATTGCAGCAGGTGGTTTTCACCCACATTGGGTTTCCACCTTACATCTTGTGTTCTTTGGTGTGACTATCTGTTTTCTTTGTTCATGCTCATTATTTTATGGTACTGACATGCAAAAATAATTCAAAGAATAAATAAGGAAGATTTATTAAAGAACTTGATAATACTGATTCACCCCCCTCTCAGTATTATTTCCAACACCTTATACTTATCACTATTGAATGTTTAAGGAATGTTATTCTTTCAGGCATGTTTATGTCAATGATATATGAAGAATAGTGTAATAATGTTTTAATGATTACTTTGTTCAACTACTTGAACAAAGTAATTATCATATGAATAAATATATTTGTTTATCAATGGAGTCATCTATATGCCTATTTGTAGATAAAGATCATCAAAAGTTACACTAAAGTGGAAATTTCTCGGGATAGATTAGTTGTTTATAATCTGGCATTTTAGAACAAATAATTAACCATTATCATTAGATAATAGATAATCAACCACTTTTCCATCCTATTTACAAATCATTGGGAAATTGGTCCCATTATATCCAGTCGGAGCCACCACACCAAACGGAAAAGGAGATGCCTTTAAGGTCCAAACTGGGTGGTTTTTCCCGATGTTGATGCAGCGATTTTTGAGGCATCAACAGAAGGTAACCTCTTGCCATTAATGGGAAATCTTTGAGTGGAAAAGAAATATTTTTCCTCTACCTTTGAAACCCATATCTATTGAAAGTCCTTTCTAACAGCGGGAATTGGATTTCATTGGATAAATCCATCCACCATCCTCTTGTCAACATAAGTAGATCCTTACCGCTACTGACTACTTCACCAAATGAATTGAGGCCACTCCTTCTAGACTAGCCACAGATGTTGTCATCATCAAATTCTTAGAAACCAATATCTTGTATAGATTTGGATTTCCAAACAAGCTTATTATAGACAATGCTGCAACTTTTAGATCTAATAAGATGATATATTTTTATAGCAAATACCATATTACTTTGGGAAATTCAACTTCTTATTACCCACAGGGTAATGGGTTGGTTGAATCTTCAAATAAGAGTCTGGGAAATATTATTAAGAAGTTGTTAGCAGATAACAAAAACTCATGGCACAACAAGCTGATAAATGCACTTTAGGCTGATAGGATCACAACTAAGAAATCAATCTTCTTTGGGAGTTCCGTCATGAAGATAATTTAGTAATTACAGGTTGATCCAAATTACATCCAAAGGAGAATTGATCAGACAATCCAATTGTAGAAATCCAGGGAGGAAGTCTATAACAAGGCTCAGGTCATCTAGGAGAATATCAAGAAGGTTTTTGATAGAAGAACAAAAGCAGATGATTTCACTTTGGGTGATAGAGTTTTAAAGTGGGATTCTAGGAGAGACGACAAAGGGAAGCATGGAAAATTTGACAATTTATGGATGGGGCCTTATGCCATTTATGCTTTCAGAGGGCATAATGCATTCTTTCTCAAAAATTGAGATGGGACAGAAATGCCTAGTGGACCTATAAATGGCAGGATTCTCAAACACTATTTCTCTGAGAAATAGATATTTTTATAGCATTTATCATTGTAAATATCATTGTCTTTATTATTTGGATTTGGTGACCTATTAACAAAAGTTGAACCCCGCAGAGAAGGCCCTGAGCTTCCATTGATATGCTACCATAAGTACTCCAATAAAGGAAATCAAGTGTAGATATTGATGAAATAGAACACTCAAGGGTACTGATAAAATGTTCTTGGCACCTCACAAGGAGAGTGCCATCCCTAGCTGAAGCCACTGTTAGGGTCCTATAATTTATAGGATCTCAAGGTATTGAGTATTGTATCTCAGGAATCTTATATTATAAATACTTGTCAATCTGCTAATGATTTCCAAATAAAAGAAAAAATAGAATAAAAAATGAAAAGAGGGTATAAATAAGAAAAAAGAGAAAAAACAAAAACATTGGAAAAGAAGAAAAGGTTGAACCCCAACAAAAGAAAGAAAAATAAAAAAGGAATAATACTGAAAGTGTTGCAAGTCTAAATTCCACTACTCATAGATAGTTTTGTTCCATCACTGAAAAATAAAGGTTGTGCGCAACTTGTTCAAAATGCCACAATGACTAGCTTCTGGTTTAATCATACAGTCTAATCATGGTTAAAATTGTTTAAATTACTGTAAAGTAGGTTAGAAGAATAAAGATTTTCCCAACAGTTCAATCTGGGTAAGTCAATAGTTAGGTAGAAAATGACATTGATTCAACAGTTTAATATGAATCAATAGGATAAATAAGGGATAGATTTTAGATAGTTTTTCATTTTGTATAAAAGAAAATAAGGTGGGTTTGCTAGTCTAAGTGCACCCTTTTGAAGAATAAAAATTGTTAGTTTAGTTATGGGTAGGTAGATTAGATGGTCTGATAAATATTTTCCTATGTCATTTTTATCCAAAGTTTTAATGATATGGTAGAAGGGAAATATATGGAAGGCGGGGTAAAGTGATTATATATATATATATTTCGTTATCTACCATTATCCTAAGTCAGGAAGGAAAAATAATAAAGCACATGTGGACAAAGCATCTTTTGTCGTTTTCGATTAAACAACAGTGCCATCGAAGCATCGAGATTTGCTCCCACATATGATCCATGACCCAAATTGTTCTTCAGCCCCCTCTCTCCATCCTTCCTTTACCACCGAGAGGGGTCCGAAAAGATAGTTTCTCATACCGGGCCCCATCCCTTACGTGGCAACTCCTCACAATTTCGCACCCCCTAGCCGAAATCACATACCACTTTCTACCCCCTCCAAAACCACCATCCCCTCACTCGCTTTACCACATCCCCACCACGAATCTTCTGCCACTCTACTCATGCCACGCTGCCTAACAGTTGTCCACTTAAATTCACTCCTGGCAAAATGGTCGTTCAACATTCAATTTAGTTCCCGGGTAACTGTTCGAACTTAACAAACCCGCGCCCTTTTCAACGAGACTTTCACATCGTTTAAAAACTTTTGAAGCCATCACTTTATTTCCTTTACTACTCATCCTATCGTTCTCTTCCCTTTTTCACTCATGTTTCTCTATAAATTGATAGCTTTGCACAATGATCGTTCTTGGAACCTTTCCATGACTACCCCAAGATAGAAAATTGGCAGTTCACAGTACTATATTTCTTTCACCTAACAATTTGTTACCCAAACTATTTCCTTGTAAGATCTTTTTTCAATTCCTCTTATTTTTCATTGATACAGTCATGCCTCCCAAAAGCAAAAACCCAAGACAAACCTTTTAATCCATTAGTCCCTCACTCTATAGATTTATATCATATCCCATTGGCCGACAGGGATTATAGGATTAGTGAAACCCAATGTGGCTTTGACTTTCTTGAATTATATTGTTGGTTAAAAGACAAAAATGCAGATAAAACTGATGAAATTGGGCTCTGGGAGTCCAACCTTACCCATTAAATCTTCCCCCTTACATTCCAAGCCCCTGAGTTTACCAGAAAGTGTCAGGCATGCTATGTCCCTGCTCAAAGAGATATCATGACCCCATCAAGTGACATTCTCTTCACTATAATTTGCCAGTCCATAGATCAAATAATTTTGGACCCCTCTGTCGAAAATAGTACTCCTTTCTCCTTAGAAGCCCTCACCTACCTTTATTAGGAGCTGGATTTCACCCAAAAACCCAAAATTTTCGAAATCTTCTTGCCTGAGAATGCCCAGTTACCCAATAAGAATCCTCCATATCCTTCCTCCATCTTCCTTTATCAATCCAAACAAATTATATCCATGATTTCCTATATTTTGGGTTATTATTATGATTAGTGGGTAGATGAGCCCATTTTAGGATTCCTCTCCATATTTTCCACAGAAAACAAGCCTTCCATTATGTTCGATTTCAGTAAATTCTTGGCTGACAACATTCATGAGCAGTTGTTAAAGTATCCCACAGAACAGCTGTTTAGTTACACCTCCATTTTAATCTATATGTTCCTTTACTATTAGGCAGATAAGTTCAGTTTTACAGTTCAGAAGCTTGGTGATGTAGGCAATCAACAGCCAATGATCTTTTGGACATCATTGGTCATGAGAGAACAAGAGGAGTTCTCTTACAAGAAGTTCATTGAAGATTTTTTTCACCCAGCTATGAACATTCTTAATAGTGCAATTCAGCCCAGAATCAGTGAAGAAATCGAAATAATTTTGCATCTAACAAATAAGGCCAAGACTAGGGATTGGTATTTATACCAAAACTCCAATGAGATCAGGGTTCATGGTTGTGAATTGGAACCCTACAAACTCCCTAAATACCTCCCCATGAGGATTTTCACCCTAAAGTATATCAGACAAATGTTGAATTCGGATGATATTCATTTTGTAGTGGCTAAGAACAAATCACAGTTCTAAATAAAGACACAGGTGGCCCTTTTGTATGTAATACTAGGACAACAGGTGAAGAAGTAGACAAGATGCTTAAAGACATGAAGTTCAGTATGAGTTTTACATGGTATTATGACCCTTGTGGCATTATTTCAAATCGTAGGGTAGAGAATAAAGGTAATCCTTACATCCATACTTCAAGGCCTGAAATTGAGTAGTACGTTAATCAGTTGGAATGGAAATAAAACACCTTGCAAGAAGCTAACGAATAAATCTTTTCTACTTCTCGTTTGTAGACTCCAGCTCCTCAAGAAAATCAAGCAAAATACAAAGGGAGGAAGGAACATCATCAACAACAGTAGGTGAAGCCAAAGATTTTAGAATCAGTTACAGTAAGAGGGAAAATTTGACTCCTATGATAGATGTGGACAAATAAAAAGAAGAGCATGCTACTATCATAATCAAATATTCACTAGCTACAACCATCAAATTTACAACATATCCTACTGGACCTTCATCATCACAAGGTCAGAAGGAAACTGAGCTAGAGTCAGAGAATGTGCAAACAGAAAAGGAGAAGATAGTTTTTGATAGGTACAGGGAGATTAAGCTTAGAAATGAGATTCTCAAAAACAGTACTTATTGTCAGTTTTGGAAGCAGACCTCCATCTCACAGAGCAGATTTTTGTCAGTGTTTGACACAAAGCATGGAAAAATGCAGATGGCCTTCCTTGAGGCCCAAATTCCACAGCCAAAAACAACAACAGAATATAAGAGCACCACATTTGAGTTTAGCACCAAAGACATTCATCCCATTGATCAAGTGGAGAAGCACAACCAAACTAGTGAAATGATATCTTGTACAGGTTAACTAACACTACTATGTCATTGTATAAGTTTCAAGTTTCATTTGCCAATGTTCAATGAAATTTGAAAATGGAGAAGATATCCTCCCAAGCAAATATAATAGGATCAAATCTTTGGAAGACTTGGTGCTAAAGATATGATATGATCGCAAAGATGTCAATGTTGTAGAGGAGATTATTGAAAAGAAGAACCTAGACATTGCAGCCTTGAGAAAACAGCTTAAGATTCCAGCCACAGAGGACCCATTAAGCAAGGAGATCGAAGAAAATGAAGCACAGAAAGCTGACATGATGAAGATGATCATAGAGCAGAACATATAAATTAGACAGATGGAGGAAGAGATGGAGAAAATGATAAAGGACAAAGAAGAGAGTCAGAGGATGGCCATTGTCCCCCCTCGATGCCATACCCATTTCTCAACTTCCAGCAACATGAACAACCACTACAGCCACTTCTTCCAATCATACTGCAAGTGTTGAACAGGTGACCAAGACACTGGAGAACATGTCACTCCAGTCAAAAGAGATCAAGACTTTGTAGGATCAACTCAAAGCTTTAGAATTACAAAAGGACAAAGTTGAAGCTTCTCAGGTTACTGAAATGCAGAAATCACAGATATTGTTGGAGAAGTTGCAGAAGGTAAAAATGGATACCTCATTTGGTTATACCTTGGACCAAGCCAAGGAAACCATTTGGATGAATATACTAGACTTTATGAATGAGATTTGGCCTTCTATCCAAATCATCTTTGAGCAAAAGGAGCTGATAAAAAAGCCATAGAAACCATTGTGTAGGGAAGGGAGAAGCTTTGATAAATGCCCATAGAAGCCTCCAATATTATAATATTCTTGAATTCTAAGTCAAAATATGAGCTTGAATAATTAGGAATTGGTGACAGAACTACCACTGTTTTAGAAGTGAAGAAAGTTTTGACCAAAAGAAACCTTATTGATCAGTTGGAAGAAAGATGTGAAACATTGGAGTTGCAAGTAAACAGGTTTACTAACAGAATTATAGCATGGATCCAGAAAGGACTACCTAGCATTTATGTAATAAATGAAAAATTGATCACTTAGGAATTCTATGTCCTAAAGATGAAAGAAATGGCCAAAAGTAGCATCAAATTAAGTGGGATTAAGGGAAACATGATGACAAAGGTGTTTTTGGAAACTATGTCAAATAATTTCTACATACAGAATGAGGTAAACCACATTTTTACAATCAAACCAACTTCTGCTAAATACACAAAGGTAGATGAAATTTACCAGAGGATAATAAAATTGACTGTACCAGATGAAAAGACATGGGAAGAACTGATCGATTTATTATAATAAAAAGGTAATTCAGGAGCAGTCAAACAATGGCCAGCACATCAACCAGCACGACAGCGAGTACACCAACGCAACACAATTTCAAGTTGACTCAACAACCGCATCCATTAAAAAAAAGCCACCTTCCCTTCCAGATGTCTACATGGCCTATTTTTCTGCCATATATAAATCATACTCTTTTTAATTAGGCTAATAATACATTGTGAGTTTGACAACGATTTTGTAAATGATTTTTGTAATTATCAGTATAAATACTTCACTGTTTCAAGTATTAAGGGTTGATTTCTGAATGTAATTTCTTTTGCATATTGTAATTTTCAAAGTGCTGGAGCATCAATAATAAAAGGACCTTTCACAAGATTCATGTCGTGTACCAAAGGGTGATGTTTTCCTTCTGCTTATTTGATTAAACATTGTTTTCCTTTCTATGTTATTCTAAATATCTGAATTACTTAACAGAAATTGTGATAAATAAGATTTATTACTTAGAGCACCCTATTTTGCTCGTTGGTAATTTTAATGTTTTCCACTTATGTCAAATCAAGGAACTCTTATTGCTCCTTGATTTCTACTGAAACTTACACTTCTGCTATTTCACAATTCATCTAATTTCTGAAAAGATCCAAATAGTGCAACTTAGCTTTCCCTGTGATAACTCCTCTAAAAAATGATGCAAAATCCAATTTAATTTATAGAATCCATGGCCCAATGGAATTATAACACTTAAATCAACCAAACCAATCAAATGGAAACAAATAAGTACAATCATAACTAGCCTAAAATTTACATAAAATAAAGCTAAATTTTATAGAGAGATCCCTCTCTGAAGCTGGCAGGGCTAGATCCCAGCTTCCAAAGTGGTTTTTTTTTTGTCCTATGTGTTTACTCCCTCAACCTAAAAAATACATAATGACAACAAATCCAAACTACTGCAAATCTGTATTGAGGTCACAAAACCATATAGTCTTCAACGCTACACACCCATGTGCAATTTTTCATATGTGAATAAATGGTGTCGATGTCGAACATAAGCAAGAATCATTGGATTACTGACCATTGAGGAGGTTGTTAACCAATGCGAGATATCCCACCTTTGATGTCAATGGGAATCAAGGAACTAAGTACATTCTACCAGCCATGAATGGATTTGTCGAAGTTGAATGGACTACAGAATTCATCCACCAAGAAACATCGATGTATTTCCTTAGAAGATGACAAGGATACCTACCATTAAGGCATGCAGGCTCCCAAGTACCTTATTTAACCCTAACTTTCGTCCTAGATGATTTGTTGATGTCGATGGGACAAGGCTTGTTGAAGGTGGGCCTTAAGGGATCCGACATCAACCAACACGAGTACAAGACATAATGACTTGAAATATACATGATTTGAAGAACTCATACGAATTTACAAACTTTATTGGGAACTTTTCCCACTAGTTACCTAGTTTTCAAGCAAAGTCCTTGTCGAGTTGTGCCAAACAAGATGGTTTTCACAAAAGGACTTATTTTTCTCTTTACTATTCTATTTATTTATTACAGTGTAAACTTTCCTTCTCTACTCTATAAAAGAAGCCCTCCTTTAAGTGAAAGAGTACTTTCAATGAAGCCATGTACAGATCAAGTAAGAAAATATATTCATGCCTAGATTTAACATATAAACTTTAGAAGGTACATGAGCATGAAAAATCAACAATTTTGAAAGATGTCATACAACGAGTATCTGAGGACGAGAGTGGTACTTTGACAGGATTATGATTTGGAACTAATGCTTGATATAATTGTGATGGTATTGGCACATTTATTCATTTGGACCACTCTAAAATCCCTTCTCGGTCATGCCAGGAAAAATTGGATAATTGGTCTCCGTAATGCATACGAGGCTTGTCGTTGGGCATGGTGAAAGTTCCTCGATCTCAGGTTCAACACGATTCTCCTCATCAGATTTGGTAAATGATTTCTCAATGTCCTTGGTAGATAGGAAAGAGGAATCAAGGGAGACTTCCAAATCCTTTTCTGACGGTGGAGAGATAGATAATTCCCAGAATGTGGTCAAGATGAACTCTTTGTGAGAGGGAGATATCCCAGCTACCGCTAGGATTTGAGAAGGTACTTCAAGGTACATTCTTCAAACTCTCAATCACTCCTAAATTTATCTTGTTGGTTGATGATCCATGTCTCGCAACATGAATTAGTACACAGGGGTTATTACAGCACCCAAAAAATGTTTTATCTTTAAAGAGATTGAAATTTTAATCTAAATGAATAAAAAATGCTAATTGTAATCAAACTTACCAAACTTGAACTTCTCGCTTACTTGGACAACCATACTTTGGAGTGACCCCAAACCTTATCTCCACCCTCTAGTTGCCCTATAACTAAGATCACACCAAAAGCTTGTGAAAGAAACTATTCTCTAAACCCTTTAGCACTTCCCTGGCAATGACGCCAAAAATGTTGGGTAAATTATATGTGTTATAACTGCAACATTAAATTATCAATCCGAAGTAGTAAGACTTATAGGCACAAGCGTAGGTAATGTAGGATCAGAGCATCTAGCCTAAACTAACATCATGAAATCTAAAATCTACTCCTAAATTAAGTACATAATTTCTATTCTTGAATTAAGTACGGAATACGAATCATTGAACAATTTTAATCTCAATCCAAGTAAACATAATCTCAATCCAACCAAAATTTAATTTCAATCCAAGTAAAACTTAATTTCAATCCCTGGGGTATATGTGAAAATCTAAAGAATCGATTCTTTGATCCCATCTAGCTCACACAATTACTTTTGAAGAACCTCAAAAGAAACTAAAAGACAAATTAAATCAATGTTCTCATGATTTAACACGCTCATATTTAAAACACTTTGAAGATCAATGTTTATATTCTAACTCGAAATCATTCCAAATAAACTGGGAAAGTCTATTCTATGCAAGCATCCTTTTATGAAATGAGTGATAACCTATAATCTCAACAAAACTTCACTACAGTCCTATGGAATATTGGGGCTATGTTATAACTCTCAATCACAAAATCTTCATTAATGAATAATGTTTTGCTTGGTTGTTTATGGATACTTCCTCGTAAAACACAACATTCAAGAACCCTGCGTTGTTGATAAGTGCACATAATTAACATGAAAAGACCATATTTAATTTGGATCAACAGGTTAATTTCACAATGTAGTTGTCCTGTTCAGAATTCATTGAGATTAAAAAGACATTCCTTTAAGTATTTTGAACCGAAGAAGTATGATGAAGGAATCATTCATACATAAGAAACACTAAGCATCAACATTCCTATGTTCGCAAGACTTAAGGGAATAACACTCTTCCAAATCCAAGGCAACCAAAACAAGTAATTTAAGTGTAGAATGTGAAATAGTAAATCTAAGATCTATTTGGAAAACGACTTTAAATCGAAATGAAAATCTTCTCTCTGTCTGTTGAATCAACATTTACCTGATTATAGCCTGAAAAACCATCAAGCATAGAAATTCGTTGTGCTCCTCAAACCATTTGAATTAACTGATCCATTTTAAGAAAAGGATAGTTATCCTTTAATGAAGCTTTGTTCAAATTTCTAATGTCCACTCAGAGTCTAATTTCTCCATTCTTATTTCTAACAGGAACTAAATTTGCAACCCAATTAGAATATCTAAGAGGGAGAATGATTTGGGCATCTATAATTTTCTTAATTTCCTTTTCTACAGTTGGTAGAAGAGCTGGATTGATCCTCCTAAGTTTCTGTTGATAAGAAACTACTTCTGGCTTTAAAGGAACCTTATGTTGTATTAATGAAGTATCATAGGTTTTTATATCAGCATAGGTCCATGCAAAAACATCCTTATAATTTTGAAGTAACTTAAGATATTGAGCTTTGATCTCAGGATCTAGAGATGCACATATTTTGATGTTTTTAATATCATCATTTGTTCCAATATTAATTTCTTCTATGTCATCTTGTGAAGAAATGGACTGAGGGTTTCGGTGGACATCATTTTGATCAAACAATTTTTCTAAAGGAAGGAGGCCTTTGGGAATAAAATTGTTAGACAATTGAATAATGTCATGATCAGCAATTTTTGAATTGAAATTTGAAGTACCATTTCCATTTGTATTTTCATTTATTTTTGTTCTATCTTCATCAATTTGTAGAACTGAAAATTCATCTATAACTTGCAGAAAAGATTTCAAATATTCATCATCTTCAAATATCTGCCAGTGTTTTAGATTGTCTGGGATGGATGGTCTGCACTTGACTTGTATTTGATAGAGTACATTGGTCTGACAGGAATTTTAAATGAAATAGCAGAAACAGCTAAGGCATATGCATGAATATTCTGATTTCTCGGAATATAAGTCAAATTAAAAGCATCAAATAAGCTTTCGACTGAATCCGCAACTTCATTTCGATAAGACCTAAGTCTAGGATGCTTAGTCTAGCAAATATTTCGCACTTGTTTGACAATACGTTCTAAATCAGTAAAAACACTTAATTTTTGAACCTTTAAGCTTTTGGCTAATTGCAGTCCCAAAAGTAAAGCTTCATATTCAACCACATTATTTGTAACTTCGAAGTCGAGTTTGCATGATTGGGTGGTATTTTCTTTTTTCTAGTGAAATTAAAACTACCCCATCTCCTGCTCCATGTTTTGTACAAGAACCGTCAAAAAATAGTTTCCATACATCAGTTTGATTTGGTACAGGACTTTCAGTTACATCTTCTATTTTAACTTGAGTATCATGTATTTGGTTTGAAGAGAGTTGAAAGCAACCAAAATCCTGATAAATTGCATAAATGGGATGGTTCCTTGGTTGGTCTTTTTTTCAAATAGTGTGCACAAATATTACCTCTCTGTATAGCCTTAGTTGTTCTCCCCCATAAACTAGAACAGTGGCATAAGACATATCCATCTGAAGAGTTCCCCATAATTTGGCACAACAAGACCTAGAAAGGAACATTCCAAATTTGGGAGGAATATATGTGATAACTATATCAAGCACTACACTTTTCACTAGAATTTGGGCAAGGGTGACTACTAAATCCTTAATCAATCCTAAGCAGGGCACCCTTTAGAATCAAAGGTGTACAAGTCATGATAGGATCTAGGTATGTCAAGTTTCAAATGGTCCATGATAGTTTTCGGCATGAGGCTATGTGATGCTCCAGAATCAAGCATACAATTATATAACATGGAATCATTTGTCTTAAGAGTTACATAGAAAGGAGGCACTATTTCATCTATCATATCTGAGCTAGGACCAAAGACAACTAGTGGTTTTTCATCTTGCAAACTAATGATATCACTTTCAGCATCAACCGAGGTGTTTTGTATCCATTTGGAGACATGATTTTTATACCCAGGGTTTTTGGAAAGTTTTGAAAGTGGAATTGGGATTTTAACTCTTTCTAACTCTTTTTCAACATAAATGTAGTCAAAGCATTTTTATCGTTTTGAGCAGTATTAGTTCACTGATTTAATGGTCGAATAACGATTTTTTGAGTTTTAGCAGCTTTGGTACGAGGTTTAATTATTGGATTTTCCTTAGGAGGTCTTCCAGGGATGAGTCTAGGCCTTAGATCATATCTCTTGTTCAACTCTGCAATTAAAAATTCAGAGAAGGCATGGTATTTAGAAACCTGTGAGGATTCTTGATCTTCTTGAACCTGATTTTGTTGTGGAGGAGGAATAATAACTGTTTAATTAGAAGAAGTATCCATGTTATTGATATCTTCAGTAATAGTCATAGTATTTTCATCGGGTTGCTGGTCATCTATCAGTAAAGGAGTGGGAACCTACTGACCATTACTAGGTCTCTGAAGAATTTGTAATTATGGATTATTTTTATACTAATCTTTATTTTGATTTTGGGGTCTAGTAACTGTTTGTCGAACTTTCCTAGGTTGAGTCTCAATCTTGGAAATTCTATTAGATAGATTTCTAAGAAGAAAAGTTATTTCATCTATTTTAGAATCTTCTACTTTAGTCTTAGAAGAACTAGAGGAACTAGAGGCCTCTTGAATATATTTGAGCTTTCTTTGGGCCTTTTCCTATTTAGCTTTCAAGGATGTCGAAGCAGCCCTATTTTCTTCCACCTCTATAACATTTGTTTTCATATCTTCAAGAGTCCTTGAAGTTCTCTATCTTAGCATTATAGCAAAATCATCGTCAAAGGCTTTAGAAAACCTAGACTTAGCTACTACTATAGGGTGTTTATAATCAGGGGGCATCTTATGATAAAGTTTATTGAACCTTTTGATAAAATCTGATACAGGTTCACCAAAATTTCTTTTAAGTTCTTCAAACTCGGTCAGAAAGTAAAGAGGATCTTTCTTTACACCCCATTGATTTTTAAATATGTTTGTAATCTCTTCCCAATTTCTAATGGAATTTATAGGTAATTGCCTAAACCAGATTCTTACATTTCCTTCAAGTGACTGTACAAACAATCTCCTGTAAACATTTTCTTGTTCAATATTCATGTTGTCTACAAAGTCTAGAAAATCTTAAAGATGGTCCTCAGCTGAGGGACGAGTTTCTAAATTATACATGGGAAGTTATTTCAAGTACCCAGCTGGGAATGCATCGAGGTTAGCAGGTAAGACTAAAGCTTCATATCTAGCCTGTACAATAGGTCGGAATGCCATAGGAGAAGGTGGTGTATGAGATGTTTGTGTAGATGAAGAAGAAGAATATGAAGAAGAGGTAGAAGAAGGTGATTGAGGGGGTGTGTGACTATGTGGAGGTGAAGAAGGAGGGGATCTCCTGAATAAATTTAAAGGAGTCTTAAGAACTAACTTTTGGACCTATGAATGAATACCGTCTTTTGTTTCAAAGAGTGGATTTGAATATACAAAGAGGGTTTGTTCAGGTTGTTCAGAAATAGAAGCTTCAGGTCGTTTAGAAGTGGAAGGGAATGAATAAATGGTAGGGGATATGAAATATGTGGGTTTGTATTCAAGTAAATGAACACCCAAGTCAGACTCAGTTTTAGGTGATCCTGGTGGTAATTGGGGTTCTGGATGCATTTCAAAAGAACGAATGAGGAAATTTGAATCTAAATCAACTCCCCTATCTAATAGTTCAGAAACCCTAGGAGGTATTTGTGTCCAATCAGGATCGGATGGAATATTACTAAAAGGATCAAATGATACTAAATCTTCAGACTGCAAGGCTGAAGAAGAAGAAGATGATGGTTGACGACTCCTTTTAGAACTGGATTTTCTAAATAAAAAATTCAAGATCTGACATAGGATTAACTAAGCCAGATTTTGAATGAGATCTGGTGTGCTTAAAAGGTGCCAATTTGGGCTAGTGGAGTCACTAGGTGAAGGATTTTAACCTTTTGAGACCTTTAATCACCTTAAAGGAATAGAATAAATATCATTGCCCCATGAAAACTTAATGAAATTTGAATCCCCAGCGACGGCGTCAGATTGATGTTGTATCTCTGAGATGATAATGGTTATCTATCATGCCGGAGCATCTAAGATAATTGTTTTGGGGGTTTTGTTTTAATTTGGAGGACCAATGAACGAAACAGATGTAACACTGTAATGCCTAAACTTTTGAATAATATTAATATCAAAGCAAAAGGCTTCTATAAAATTTCACACAGTGAAATAGCTTGTATGGTGGTGAGCAGAAACAAAAAATAATATGATTATCACAGTTTTCAAATCGAAAATTAAATAATTATAAGTATGAAAACCTCTGACCTATGTTCAAAAGGTTTAAGAGAATATGCTTAAGCTTACAAAAGATGCTGATGATTTATTGATTTAGAGGGAATTAATTAAACAGACAGACCATTAATTCATTCTCTTTATAGATTATCACTTTAGAAACGTATAGGAATAGATTGAAACACAATTATTCCTACCTGGTTTTCTCTGTAAGACATAAGAATATGAAGAAAAACATAATGAGTAATACTAGAAAAACTTACAGGAAACACAAACTGTGTAAAACAGAATTCATAATCCTTTTCTTTGTATTAAGGTTCCAGAAAAGTCAAGTACATCAAATGTTTAGAAATGCTTCATCAAGGGTGCAACCCATAATAACTCATGAAGAGAGTTATTTATACAACAGTAGAACTAAGAAAATATCCTAAACTGTTTTTACACAAATAGATTATTATAAAATCAAAATAATGGCTACTAGTTGATCTGGCACTATTTTGACGTTGAGCTGTTGGTGACTATTGCTAAAAAAACTAAAAATTGTGGAAGTTGGCTAACAGTTCCTCCAAAAGTTTAATGTTGTTTGATTTTCACGGTGGATGTCATATTTACTTATGACCTTTCATATAATACATTTCATCTGTTTGCCTTTCATCTGTATTTCTTTTTCTCCCTCCTCTGTTTTAGTCTTTTAACTGTATGTTTTGTCACATGTTTTTACTTTTACCAGTCACAGACTGTGTAAATTGTTTCTTTCTACTTTGTCTCTAGTTTAAACTTGATTTTCTGTTTGTACACAAAAATTCTACTAAATGAAGCCTTTGAATAGATTTCCTGAATATCTTGGAGTAAACAGGTTTTATAACTAGTATCAAAACTGTTTATCCAGTCTCCTGGTCTTCTAATCACCTGCAAAATTAAACAATTTATTAAAAAACACAGGTTGACAAGGAGGTGATAAATGGCTTCATTTGAGCTGAGAGGTCTGTGGACGGAGTCCTGGAAGTGTTTGGAAGGTAATCGAAGGTCAAATTGGGTTTCAGAGGTTTAGGGTGGCGCAAGAAGGGTTAGGTAGGTTTCACTGTGTAAATGGGCGAAAAGAGCGAAAACGAGGGTCTTTGGCATTTTAATAGGTAAAGTTTAAAATTTGCCATGGAATTCGATAAGTGAACAGTGGATGGTTTCGGCCTACGCAGTGAGGTGGTTTCGGAGGCCATTGCGCCGCTTTTGAGTGAAGGGTGGTATTTTTTGGAGAGCATGCGAGTTAACATAAAGCTGCCATGTAACCACAAGGGGCCCGAGAAAAACCATGAATCTCACGTGCTCTCGGGCTGGTAAAGGTTAGAGACCAGGAGCGCGCGATATGGCTGTGGGTCATTAGATCTGGGGGTGAAATATCTAACGGTTATCGCGCGGTGAAGCTGCATGGAGGGAAATCGCGCGGAGATTAGCAGGACCCGGGGGATAATTTCAAGTGATTTGTAATTAATTTAATGAATAAAGTGCATGTTGAAAATATAATAAGCAGGTTTAATATAGCGGAACCAGGGTTAAAAATTAGTGGGATTTGTTTAACCGCACCAAGGGTGGTTTAAAAGGTCTTATATTGGGAAAATGGTGAATATAGCGGAGTTGATTAAAATAAAGTGGGGGGAGACAAAACTTAAGCTAAAGGGTCTTTATGGGATTTTTAGGCATTTTGTTGGGAAAAACATGAGTGGCGGAGTTTAATTAAATAAAGCAGAGGGGGGATAAAAGTTAGGATAAGGGGTATTTATGGGTTTTTTAAGAAAAATAGGGAAATTAATAAGGGGAAAGTGATTTTTTCAAGGGGAAAGAGTTTCACACTAGGAAAAATGGGTTTTTAGGTAGGGGAATGAGTTTGGAGGGTAATTTGCTAGGAAAATGTGTGAAACCAAGGGGAAAAGTGAAAATGAAGGAAAAATGGTATTTTCATAAGAAATGATGGGATAATGGGAAATTAGTAAGTATGTAGTGGGGGATGAAATAAAATGAGGGGAAGTTAACCAAATCAACTTGTGAACATCTTTTCACTTTCATAACTGCTCCTGCACACTAAAACATTGGATTAAGCATGATAAATGTGCTTATGCTTCAATCAAATTTATACTTCTGCAACCTTTCTTCTACCTACTTGTCCTAACATTTTTTCTTCACTTAACTGGGTGCATTTAGGCTAGCAAACCCTTTTTTTCCTTTTTCTTTTGAAAAGCAAACTATCTAATTCTAACCTTATAACATCCAAGGGCTCAAATTAAACTGATGAGCTCCTTATTATTCTCTGCCTAACTACTGGTCTACCAAGATTAAACAGTTTGGCTAGATATTTATTCTCTAACTATAAACATGAAATTTAAAGCATGAACTAGTCAAGATTAAACTATTTGACTATCGTGGGTTGTGGCATTTATGAAAAGATGCACACAACCATTATTTTGCATAATAAAATAAAAAGTAGTGGCACTTGGACTTGCACACTTTCATGATCTGTTTTTTTCTTTTTGCTTTTCTCTCTAACCTAACATTTTATTTTTGCCTTCATTTTTTAGGGCATTTATTCTAACATTTTCTTTGATATGGACATATTTATCAAAATATTTCCTAACATTTTTATTCAATATTCTTTTTGTTCATATCCTAGCTTAACATTTTTTTTAAAATATTTTCATTTTGTGGACTAATTTATTTTAACTTATCAAAACCAAAAAGTGCTACAACAAATCCTAGCAATAGAACTCTTAACTATAAATGCTAATATTAATATTATAAACCCAAAGATTAATATATTAAACCCCAGGATTATAAATCATAATATTAAAATTATAAACCCAAGGATTCGTATTATAAACCCTAATATTAAACACTAATTTTGTAATGTCGCAATGTGGCGTTGAATAAATTATGATGTAATGTAGTATTATGACAATGGTTGACAGATGAATTGTTACATTGGGGAAATTATTGTCATAATGTGATTTTGGATAGGCTTATGTACCATTCCAATGTCACAGCGTTAAACCTTAATATTAAACCAAATATTAGAAACCCTAACATTATAAATCCTAATAATAAAAGCCACAAGGCCATAAACCCTACAATTAATATATTAAACCCTATGTTTAGTATATTAAAACCTAGGATTATAAACCCTAAGCTTAATGTATTAAATCCTAACCCTAAGATTTATATTATAAACCCTATTACTAATGTTATAAACTCTAAATTTAATATGATATACCCTTATATTAATATTTTAAAACTTAGGGATTATAAACCCTAGGATTTATATTAAATTAATCATCATCATTAACAATGGTTGACCATGGTCACCATAGATAACTGTGATTGACAATGGTTGAACATGGCGACCATAATTAACTATGGTGAATCATAGTCAACCATGGTGATCATAGTTGATGATCATTGACTTTGGTCAAACTATTGTTGACAATGTGTGACTATAGTCAAACATCACTGATTATGTTTTCAATATGGTTAAAAATTGTTTAATTATAGTTGTCCATGTTTACTGTAGAAATGTTGAATATATCTGATTGTCATCATGTTCACTATTATTATATATGGTAAATATAGGGTTGACAAAGTTTGATCATGGTTAACTATTTAAACATTGACTATCATTGTTAACTATAAAACTTTGAATATATTTATCTAATGTGATTAACTATATCTAACCTATATGGTTCAACATGGTGGTCATCTTGACTATTGTTTATTGTGATGTTGATATTGACTATAATTGACCATATCAACAATAGTGCGCCATAATAAACATGTATTAATGTTTAAATTATTTATAGTGACGACATTATAAATTTATACAGTAATGTATTATTAATATGTCATTAATGTTATATTAAATTCTTATTAAATACTAAAAACATATTTAAATATTATTATTTTTATTAATTAAATAGTTTAATAAATAAAAGTTTTAATTAATATGCATACTAAATACTTAATTTACCCTTCACTTAAAAACATATATTAAGATTATTTTTAAAAATATATAGAAAATCAAATTATTATTTTAAATAAAATAAAAAATTTAATGATAAGAAGTATATTAAAAAGTATATAATAAAGTATATAAGATTATTTCTTGCTAGGACCAAAATCAAGATCCAAAATGTTCCTCACATTTTGGAAAATGTTCCTAGCATGCTTTGTTTGTCTGGATTCAGAGATTCCTCACATAAATGGCTTGATTGAGGATTTAGGAAACCCTCGATCGAGCTAGTTGAATTTAAAATTCAAGCACTTAATTGAGCGTTTTAAGTGCTCGATCGAGTTTTTGAGGTCTTAAAAACCACAATTTTAGCTTCCCTTCTGAAAATTTTTCTGCAACACCATTTTGTACCCTAGCAGACATAGGAAAAAATTTGTACTTAGGTAGTAGAGGTGTTCATGTTGGATTCATGAATGAATCTCTATCCAATGGAATATGAGTTTGACATTTTCAAATTCACATGATATTTTTCGTCTAATTTATTTTAAACATAATGCCTGAATTTATTTTGAACAATTTTAAAGAGGCTGAATAAAAAATCAATAACATAAAATATACACAACTAAAAAATTTCATAAAGTACCACTATATGTGTTTACGAGTCCTCTATAAAAGGGTACTCCTGGTTTTCCAATTTATTTAAATAGTTGAAAAAACTCTTAAGCAGACATATATGTCTGCAAAATGCATTAAATATTACTTCACCAACTTTGAAAAATAAAAAATATATATATAATTTTGCATAAAAATTAGTTTTTTAATATGAAAAACTTAGTTCTCTGTGTAGATCATGCTTATATATATATATATATATATATATATATATATATATATATATATATATATATATATATATATATATATATTAAATTACACATTTACACTAAGTTATGCTACATGAACACACGCATACCTCATAAGATGTGCAAAAAATTGCAAGGACACGTATCACATTTAATGAAAAATTGAGAGATTTTATGACACTAAATTTTTTTTGCAAAAAATACCATTAAGACAACAACATAATTCTCCACATATTATATTTTTACTTCGAAACAAAATTCACAATGGTTATATGAATTTTGAGGTCTTCAATTCTAAAAAAAAAAAGAAATTGAAATTTCGTGGTTACATTTGGCCAAAAAGTATAACCCATCTCAATACATTTGACCCTATATAATAAAATATTAAAAATTATATAATTTCTACTTAAAATATATATATAATAAAATCAAATTAATTATTTTAATTATCAAAATTCTAATGTTAATTTGTTTTAAGAATAAACACAAATTTCTCATAAAATTATATTATAGGTTAATAAATTTATACGATTTCGCCAAGGACTTAGCACGCCAATTAAGGGGCATTTAGGAACTCTCTTCATTGAATATGACAGTTGCATTTAATAGTAAATGGCATTGTAATATGTAAATAAATTATATTTTATTATTTAAAAAAACCTATGCCTATATTGTTTTAAGTAATTTTGAATTGCTAGTTGCGCTGAAATTGGAGGAATTGAAATCAATGAAGATGATTTTGCAGAAAATGTATGATTCCAGTGAGATCTAGTTCACTACCCCTATGAACAATCAGCGACTACCTTTATATATTGAGAGGCTATGGATACAGGTCCTCCTTCCATTGATTACAGTAGAATTTCTCCTCCTCCTTCCACATTCACACTGATTGAGCTATAACACGATATACCGCATATGAAAACAAAATGAACTCTGTATGTTAAAACGATACTTTAAAGAGTGTTTTTTATTAATTTTGAATATATTTAGATAGTTAAAAGTTTGGCTAGCTTTCTCGATTGGTACAAATTTTGATAACATGTATTATGATATGCGTACGTTCACAATTTATGTTACCCTATGACCAATAAATTTAATGTCTCAACGCTAATATTTAAACCCCCATTCAATGGTTACGTTATTAAACACATCGAGCATGTATTTGGACCATAAGATAAAAAGAATTATAATTTAAAAACCGGATTCCTGCAAATGTTCATAACAATAAATTATGATTAAAAAATCAAATTCAACAACATGCAATAAGTATTCTCAGATCGCAAATGCAGATGCCACATACATTTTATAGACAGATTGCAGATGCCACATACGTGAACACACATCACTAAGTACACAACCCTTCACTTAAAAAACACCATTGATCGAATGCAAAGGCCATATCCATTTGGATGCCTGCAAAAATTTATAAAAAAATTGGTGGCTATTCAATATTGTGTGACAGTCAGTTTGTAGGTAGGGATTTGTTGTGCGAAGAATTAATAAATGAAATTGTGAGCAGAAGAATATAATTACCAACTTCACGCTCTCTCTAGCAGCAAATGCGAGGATATCTGTACAAGAAACAATGTTTAGGCAAACGTTTTATAATCTTTATAACCAGAGAAAAATAAGACTGAACACAAACACACAACGCTTACTCATTCGATTATCAAAAAGGGTTTTTTATACACAATGGAGAAGCTTCTCGATCTCTTAGACCATCGGTGGCGATGGCTTATTCAAGAAGCTAAATAAATATCCAGAAGCTCGGAGATGGATGGGCATTTAATATGTTAGGTGTTGGAATAACTGTTTATCCAACACTCCCCTTAATTCCAACCATATGACAAACACACGAAATACACTATAGCACAATACATGCGACACATATATATTCTTAATTGACATGCCTATTGGTCTAAGTCTCAACTAGGCTTACAACATAATCTAGATTTTTTATAACACATAACTTACTTCTAGAAAACTCAAATTTTTCCTTCCCAAGAGGCTTAGTGAATATGTCAACTACATTCTCATTTGTATTACAATATGTTACGGAAATTTCTTATGATTGGACCTTTTCTCTTACAAAATGATATTGTGTGTCTATATGCTTTGACTATATGTTACAGAAAGTTTGATGATGCTTTGATTATCACATCTGATCACTGTAGGTTCTTGATGACTTTCACCAGCATCTTCAAGTATTCTTCTAAGCCATATAGTTTCACATGTGGCACTACATAATGCTTTATACTCTGCTTCAGTTGATGACAAGGAAATTGTTGCATGTTTCTTACTGCTCCTGATCCTATATTGAAGCCATATCCAGTGGTGGATTTCCTCTCATCTGGATTTTCAGTCCAGTCAGAGTCAGAATCACCTATCAATTCAACATTACAAGCATTAGTATATTCAATACCAAAATTGATAGTTCTCTTTAAATATCAAAGGACCCTTTTTGCAGCTATCTAATGGCTTTCATGAGGCTTAGCCATGAATTGACTAAGTATGCCTACTGCATAAGTAATGTTTGGGCTAGTGGTAGTGAGATAATTCAGACTTCCCACTAATTGTCAATACAATGTTCCATTCACATCTTTTGTTTCATCTTCACTTCTCAACTTGATATTTTGTTCCAATGGAGTACTCACCGCTTTACATCCATTCATATGAAATCTCTTTAGTACTTCATTTGCATATTTTCTTTGTGTGATTAAAGTCCTTCTAGCGTCTCTCCATACTTCAAGACCTTGACAATAGTGCATCTGACCAAGATCCTTCATCTCAAATTCCTGTGATAACTTATATCTTTAATTAGTTTATCAACACTCCCTGTTATTGTTAGATCATCAACATATATAGAGAGTAATACTATATCCCCATTTATATATGTCTTGACATATAAATTAGGATCATTTTTGCTTTTGTTAAATCCTTGTTGAAAGAAGAATTTGTCGATTTTCTCATACCAAGATCTCAGTGCCTATTTTAGTCCATATAAGGCCTTTTTTAACTTGCATACAAGATGTTCTTGTCCCTTCTTTACAAATCCTTCTCATTGAACAAGAAAAATATCTTATTTTAAGTCACCATTTAGAAAAGCTAACTTCACATCTAATTGATGTAGCTTCCAATCATTTTTAGTTTCCAATGCTATCATTATTCTAATTGTATTCATTTTTGCAACCGAGGCAAATGTATCTTCATAATCTATACCTTCTTTTTGCGAATAACCTTTTGCAACCAATCTTGCCTTATACTTGTCTATGCTACCATCAGCGTTAAATTTTTTCTTGTACAACCATTTTGATCCTATAGGAACCTTATTTTCAAGTAATTCTATTAATTTCCAAGTTCCATTTTTCATTATAGAGTCGTATTCTTCTTTCATAGCTTCCATACATTCTTTATGATTTTTAGCTTGCTCATAATTTAAAGGCTAAAAAACAGTCATTACTTGAGACATTAAAGCATAATCTTTATACTTGATAGGGGCTTGAATCTATCTTGTTGACATTCTTAGAGGTTCATTACACTGTGGAGTACCTTCTCCTCTTCTTCTTCTCTGTGGACTGCCTTCATCAGTTCTTTGTGGATTTTGACTCCTTGACATGTCTTTTGGAATGTCCATGTGTTCTTTAGCTTGAGTTGATTCCACAACTTCTTCTTCTTCCTTAAATTTGTCTTAAGGAGGTTGTCATACATTATGTTCATCTTCTTTTATTTGTTTATCTTCATGCTCATGAAATATAACATCTCTACTTGCAAATATCTTGTGAGTACTTGGATCATACATTTTATATGCTTTTTTATCAGTGCAGTATCCAATAAAAACGCATTTGATGGATTTAGCATCTAACTTTCTCCTATGCTCTTTAGGAATATGAGAAAAGACCTTGCATCCAAATATCCTTAAATGACTAACTTTAGGTTTAAACCCATAAAATTCTTCAAATGGTGTTTTGTGCTCAAGATAATCAGTAGGGCTTCTATTTTTAAGATATACAGTTGTATTAATCGCTTCAGCCCAAAAACTATTAGAAAGTATTTTACTTTTTAGCATACTACGAGCACATTCAACTAATGTTCTATTATTTCTCTCAACTACTCCATTTTGTTGAGGTGTATGTGGTACTGTAAATTGTTGCATAATTCCATTTTGTTTGCAATATTTGATAAAATCTCCTGAAGGGTACTCACCAGGTCTTTATCTGATCAAAGAGTTTTAATGCTATTTCCTATTTTCTTTTCAACCATACTCTTGTATTATTTAAAGTATCCAAACACATCACTTTCGTTTCTTATAAAGTACACCTAGATGTATCTTGTGCTATCATCAATAGATATAATAAAGTAATATGCTCCACCAGGTGACTTAGTTTTCATTAGACCACATACATCAGTATGCACTAGTTCAAGTATTTCACGTTTTCTTCTATTTTCATGCACATGAAATTCTTCCCTATGTTGTTTTCCTAATGCACAACCTTCACATTCAAAATTTTCACCCTTAATATTTGGAAGACCTTCTACCATCAATTTCTTTTGTAGTAATATTAGGTCATTATGATTTAATTGTCCATACCTTTGATGCCAAAGCTTGATGCCCTTTCTTCATTACATCCAACTTGTATAATCCTCCAACTCTCATTCCTTTTGCAGCAACCTTGTAGTTGTCCCGCACATCCTTTACCAAACAATGTGATTTCACAGATTCAACTTTTAAATGTTGATCTGTAATAGTAGAGACTGAAATTAAGTTCTTCTTTAATCTTGGAACATACACCACATTTTGAATTTGTTTTTCTTGTCCATTAGGCATCATAACACTTGTATCACCATATCCTTTAATTTCATGTGATCTATTATCTCCTAAATAGATGTGTCCACCATTATTAATCTCATGATAAGTATCAAACCAATCTCTTTTACATGACATGTGTATTGATGCACCAGAATATATAAACCAAGCATTATCATCATCAGTTTCTACTGATAAAGAAGCATTGGACACAAACAATTTAATATTGCTAAAGTCGTGACTAATTGCTTCATCTCTATCAACATAATTTCCTGAATTCCTTCTTTGTTTAAATTGATCAGACCTTCTTTTCATGCAATTCTTAGCAAATGACCAGGTTTTCCAAAGTAATCACACACATCATCTCTACTTGATTTGGCATTTGTCCTTGGTAAAGGTGTACCTTTAAATGACTTTACCTGTGGCTTTTTTCCTTTATTTTTCTCCCATTGTTTTCCTTTGAAGGAATTCTTCCCTTTGGCCATCAATGCTAAATCTAAACTAGGAGATTTTTGTTTAAGACTTATTCTCCGCTTTCTTCCTGCATAAGTATACCTGCCAACTCATCAAAAGTAGGAGCCTTCTCTCTAGCTGAAAGACGAGTGATAAACATTTGATATTCATCAAGCATTCCATTTAATGTCACAGTAACCAAGTTTGTGCTAGATATTGTTTCACCAATGTCACTTAATTTATCCTTTAGATCCTTAATTCTAGAAATAAAATTACTTACACTTTCATTTTCTTCCATCTTAATTGAAAGAAGCTTACTCTTTAAATACAATATTTGATTTGTAGGCTTCGTCTCATACAAATTTTTGAGAGTGTCCCATGTCTCCTTAGATGTTTTGCACTCTCTAATGTGTGGAGTAATATTTCCCTTAACAAACATCCGCAAAAGCACCTCCGCTTTGTTTTCCCGTCGCTCCCAATATTGAATTGCAGCATCTGTGGCTTGAGGGGATACTGGCTTGACTTCAGCTCCAGACACAATCGTCCATATATTATAGCCTTCCATTAAAGTCTACAACTTAAACTTCCAATTTGCATAATTTTCACCATCTAACTTGTTAGAATCTGATAAATAAGATTATGCTAATACATTTGCCATTATCAATATCCTTATGAATCTTTAAATACCAACCACCAAAATACAAACTTTTCACAACTTTATTTATTTTATACTCAATCACAAATAATAACACCTCACCTTTTTAAATCTAATTTTTACTTACTCCATACCCTTCTCTTCTTCTTTTTGTTTTTTATTACTTTATTTCATAATCACAAAAAAACACAAATCATAACCGTACTCTTACTTCAAAGAATGGATCATTACACTCTGCAACACTTCAATGCATTCTCAAAAGACATCTCTGCAACACTTCAACACATTCTCAAAACACATCTCAGACGACACAAAATCATATGATTAATTTAGTTTTGCACCAAAATCGTACTTTACCAAAAGAACCATAAATAATTCATCACAAAACCAACAAAATAGTATATCATATGTTAAGCTAAATGCTAGATGAACATCAACAATTATATCCATTAAAATTTTGGTGGCTTGCAAACTTTCATTCATTCGAATGCTTGAGCAGAGTAATAAACTAAACATTTGTTAATTTAAAGCAACTTCAAACACTACAAGAAATAAAAGCGTGGACCTTCCTAACGCTTCTCCAGCTCGGCCCTGGCTTTCTTCAATGTTTTGCTAGACACTCAAAAGCAAACTCCTCGCCTTGGTTTACTCCACACATAGGTCTAAGCTACTTTTATACAACTGATACCTTCCACAACATTTCCTCTTTAACCTACACACAATAAAATTTCTTTAGGAAGCTCTACTTACAACAAAAACTCGTACACACGGTGATGTAGGAATCTCTTCCTTCAGCGATTTCCCACACTATCTGTACACAGGAAAGAACTCTTACGCTCTTCACGAGAAGCTTACAGCCAATATGCCCTCCACGAGAAGCTTGTTGCACACATACTCTTTGCACATACCCTCAATGATCTCTCACTCTCACTCTGATCACTCACACAAAAACTCAAGCTCTTGAGAGTTACGTCGCTCTTATACCAAATCAGAGAATGCAGACACAGAACTAAGAACTGAACACGGAAACAATAGGAAAATAAAATTTGCAACAAATTTCTCACGTTTTCACTCTTTTTGCACACAGTAAATTACTCACACTCAACTTCTGGCCAGTATGCCCTCTACTAGTTCTTAATGTGTTGCACACGCACTCTCTCCAACACTTCTCAACAATCTCACAACTCATGTAGCACAATGACTTCCCTGCAACACTTCTCAGCACTCAACCTTGCAGCACTCGACCTTGCTCTGATACCATATCAGAGAATGCAGACACAACACTAAACATAAACACACAAAGCTTACTCATTATATTACCAAAGAGGACTTTTTATACCCAATGGAGAAGCTTCTCGATCGCCCAGACCATCGGTGGCAATGGCTTCTTCAATAAGCTAAAGAAAACTCTAGAAGCTCCGAGATGGATGGTCATTTAATATGTTAGGTGTTGGAATTACTATTTATCCAACACTTATTTCGATGTGTCAATCACATCAAATTCGTGAAGACAAATCGTGAAGTTTATAAAGACATAGTTGGACTATCTATACAATATTGTTGGGTGTGGAGCCTATAAAAACATAGCCATCACATCGCTGAAACCGCGCCATTTCAAAATTGAGGCACTCTAGCTTATAATTGCATAGCATTGAATTAGTTACAGATTGGGTAGAATAGAAGATCAATTTTATCGTTTCCACTGAGAACAAATACGCCATAAATGAATGAATGAAGATCATAAAGCTTCTTCCACTTCTGCTCTGCCTGTTCTGTAATGAGTAATGAATAATTGTCATAATAATGCACTATAGGTTATTATTGCATTTGCATTGAATTTGTTACAGATTAGGTGGAGTAGAATACTAGTATGTGGTTGATATATGATGAAGGCTTATAAATTAATATTACTATTATTAATAATTAATATTATTTTTATTAAATTTATTATATAAAAAATTAATATAAATATAATTAACTACTTATCCTTATTATTTATTAATAATATTTTATAAATATAAATAACTAATTATTGTTATTATTATTATTTTATATTAACTAATTAATTAATATGTTTATATTAAAAATAATTAATATAAACACTATTGTGTGTAGTTTTCTTCCAGAGTTCTTGCATCCATGATTGTTTGTATTGACGTTTCGAGCCATCCACCATGGCACATCATCAGGATAGATCAGAAATTGTGTAGGATATATCTCATTAGACTTTGAATAAATAGGGTTAAGAGATGTATAGGGAATGGAAGCCGACCTTGGCTGAATTTGTTTTGTAATATTAGGGTTTAATTAATTAATATTAATTAAACATTAATGTTTAAAAGAATGATATAAATTTTTATTTAGTTTTTTATTTGTAATTAATTATGCTTGTTTTTATTTTATAATTAATTTTATTTTAGTTTAGTTTTGTTCTTGATTATTTAGAGTAAAATGATTAGTTAGGTTTGTTTTTTATTTTATAATTTATTTTATTTTATTTTAGTTTTGTTATTGAATTTTTATTATTATTTTTTCCTTCATTAATTTAGAGTAAATTAATTAGTTTGATTCTAATAATAATCTTAATGTTAATTAATACTAGTTTTTTATTAGTGTTTATTTCTAATAATATTTTTGTAATTTTAGTAATTTTTATTATATTTCTAGTTAATTTAGTTACTTGTTTAGAATCCTGTTGATTAATTTAGTTAATAATAATTAAACAATAATATTAATGTTAATATTAGTAATCTAAGATTCATAGTTTTTAGTTAATGATGTAAATTAATGGTTTTTAATTTTAAGAGTTGGAAGTTAGGTTAAGTGTCTAGTACTAGTGTGAAGTGTGGAGGAAGGAGGTAGGGGAGGGAGATCCAACTCAGTGGGGGAAGGGTTGGGTTGGGTTGGGAGAGGGTGTTCTAGGACGTTAAAGTAGGAATCCAATTGTCACTTATTTTCCATCCTTCATCTTGATTGAGGTTGTTAGGGTTTCTACCTATTTCTATGGCTTCTCTTAGTTTTCTATGGTGATAATGATCTATTTTTGCTACCACCTTAGAGTTTTCAATGCAGATGTGATGATTGGCTTTACTGGAGTTTTCATCTAGAGCTGAGGTTTTTGCGCGGTTATGTTTTTAAATCGGTAGCATGTTCTTGAATTCTAGTATGGATAGATCAACCAGTTTCTCCAATGTATGTTTTTCCACAGGAACACCGAACCATCTAAACTCCTTTGTGGAATTTGGCACCAACAGGATATTTGACCGATTTTAGGCATCTGATGATGGTGTTCATGGGTTTGAAAGTGGTTCTAATTTTGTTCTTTTTTAATATATGCGCAATTTTATCTGTTGTGCCTAATATGTAAGGGAGGTGTACCTTGCCTAAATGGTCATCTAGTTGTTTTTTGTTTTTAGGATTCTTAGCATTCTTAAAGGATTTGATCACTTGGTGTTTTTTGTATCCATTTTCTATGAATACATTCATAAGATGATTATTTTCATCTTCAAAGCGATTTTCATCCGAAATATGAATGGCCCTGGTTGCTTTCAAAGATGAGCACCCATCTATCCTGGACCAAAGTTCTGGGTCGATTTGTTTAGATAACCTAATATTACAAAACAAATTCCGCGAAGGTCGGCTTCCATTCCCTATACATCTCTTAACCCTATTTATTCAAAGTCTAATGAGATCTGTCCTACACAATTTCTGATCTATCTTGATGATAAGCCACGGTGGATGGCTCGAAACATCAATACAAACAATCATGGACGCGAGAACTCCGGAAGAAAACTACACACAAAGCACTAATTGCAGAAGCCTCAAAACAATAATAAATACTACTTTTTAATAATTATAGTAATTAATATTAATTAATTAATTAATATTAAAAAGCCTGTAAATAACATTTTACCCAGTGAATATGAACCCTTAAATTAATAAACCTAAGGGATTGATATTATAAACCCAAAGGATTTATACTAAAAATTGAAGGGATTATAAATCCAAGGAAATAATGTTAAACCCAAGGGATCAATATTATAAACTCAAGGTATAATAAACCTAAGATAAATATTATAAATCCTAAAACAATCATGGTTGACCATGATTGATTTTCATATTGAGATAATCTTTTTCACAATGCAACGTTAGACCATGGTTGATTGTGATTGATTTTAATATGCAGACAATCTTTGTAACAATGCGATGTTGGACCATAGTTGATTTTCATATTGAGAAAATATTTATCACAATGTAGCGTTGGATTGAGGTTGACCATGATTATAAACTCAATGGATTTATATTAAACCCAAATATTACTATTATAAACTATATGAATAATATATACCCAAGAGATTAATATTATAAACCCAAGGGAATAATAAACCCTAGGGATTTAAATTATAAACCCAAGATATATAAACCCTAAAATAAACATGATTGACCATGGTTGAGACAATCCTTGCCACAATGAGACATTGGACCATGGTTAACCATGCTACACCATGATTGATTTTCTTATCAAGACAACCTTTGTTACAATACGATGTTGGACCATGGTTGACCCAGGTTAATTTTCATATTTAGACTATCTTAGTCACAATGCGACATTCGATCATGGTTGACTATGGTTGACCATGATTGATATTATAAACCTAATGGAATAATAACTATAAACCCAAGGGATTAATATTAAAAACCCAAGGGATTACAAACCTAAGGGAATACTATTAAACCTAAGGGACAAATATTATAAACCCAAGGTATATAAAGCCTAAGATAGATATTATAAACATTAAAATAAACATCGTTGATAATGGTTGGGCATGGTTGATTTTCATATTGAGACAATCCTTGTAAAAATGGGACATTCAACCATGGTTGACCATGCTTAACCATCGTTGATTTACATATCAACACAATCTTTGTGACAATGTGACGTTTCACCATGGTTGACCATGACTGACCATGGACTACCATCTTTGATTTTATAAAACATGGTTGACTATGCTTGATCAAGGTTAACCATGATTTACCATGGTTGGCCGTGGTTGACGATGATTATCATATTGAGACAATATTTGTCAATGCAACATAAATTATAAACCCAAGGTACATAAACCTTAAGAAAAATATTATAAACCCTAAAATAAACATCGTTGACCATGGCTAAGCATGGTTGATTTCCATACTAAGAAAATATTTGTAACAATGTGGCGTTGGACCATGGTTGACAATGCTTGACCATGATTGATTTTCATATCGAGACAATCTATCAAAATGCGACATTACACTATGGTTGACCATGGTTGATTTTCATATTGAGACAATCATTGTCACAATGGGACATTCGACCATGGTTGACCAAGGTTGGCTATGATTGACCATGGTTGACCACGATTGATATTATGAACCTAAGGGAATAATAGACCCAAGACATTGATATTATAAACCTAAGGGAATAATAAACCAAATGGATTAATACTAAAACCCAAAGGGATTATGAACCCAAGGGAATAGTATTAAACCCAAGGGACAAATATTATAAACCCAAAGTGTAAACCTTAAGATAAATATTGTAAACACTAAAATAAACATTGTTGACAATGGTTGACCATGGTTGATTTTCATATTGAGACAATCCTTGTCACAATGCGACTTTGGACCATGGTTGACCAAGGTTGATTTTCATATTGAGACAATACTTGTCACAATGTGATGTTGGACCATGGTTGATTTTCATATCAACACAATCTTTGTGGCAATGAGGCCTTTCACCACAGTTGACCATGATTGACCATGGATGACCATGTTTGATTTTATAAAACATGGTTGACCATGGTTAACCAAGGTTGACCATGATTTACCATGGTTGATGATGATTATCATATTGAGACAATCTTTGTCATAATGTGACGAAATTATAGACACAAGGTATATAAACTCAAAGATAAATATATTAAAGCCTAAAATAAACATGGTTGACCATGGTTGATTTCCATATTGAGACAATCCTTGTCACAACGTGACACTAGACCATGGTTGACCATGATTGATTTCAATATGCACACAATCTTTGTAACAATGTGACATTGGACCGAGATTGACCATTATTATTAACCAATGGATATATATCAAACCCAAAGATTAATATTATAAACCATATGAATAATATATACCCAAGGGATTGATATTATAAACCCAAGGGAAAAATAAACCCTAGGGATAAAAATTATAACCTTGGGATATATAAACCTTAAGATAAATATTATAAACCCTAAAATAAACATGGTTGATCATGGTTGAGACAATCCTTACCACAATGCAGCATTGGACCATGGTTGACCATGAAACACCATGATTGATTTTCATATCAAGATATTCTTTGTTACAATGCGATGTTGGACAATGGTTGACCATGGTTGTTTTTCATATTGAGTCAATCGTAGTCATAATTCGACATTCGATCATGGTTGACCATTGTTGGCTATGATTGACCATGGTTGACCATGATTGATATTATATAAATGTAAAAATTGCATGATAGGTGTATGCGAAAAAACATGAAAAAAAATTCTTTAAGTGGAAAACAATGATGAGGGTGTATACTATGTACAGATACTCGAAGGAATCTATTCAACTACATTACAACAAGAAGAATTTTGGGAGTCATAAATAATCCTCTTTGAGTGATATATTATATGTAGGGAGTCCTTGGAATTTACTTATTGCTTGACACAAAAAACCTGATAGCTATCTGAGGTGGTTGATTTCAACCCAGAATAGAGGAGCGTAGATACATATTCATCTATAATGGAGGCCTGAAATGAGCGAAGTGAAACAAAGATCACTAAATTGGTGATTAAGCACTATGTTGAAGGGGAATTACAATCTAGATTGTAGTCAATAGAGAATAATTGTGCCCATGAATTCTCTAGTGAAATAAATTTCCTTCTAGATGACCAATCATGTGACTCTTACAACTATGTAGCTGAATTATTGTCCCTTCTCCTATTTCTTGAACCTCATGGAAAATTGTGGCTTCATTCCAGCTGCCACTAAAGGCATAAATGCCTGCAAATACTATCCTCAACTTCCTAATGAATGGCAAGCCAAAGGTTGTAACCTTAAAAGTCAAATTCATCATCAATCAAACACTAACCTTATTTTACTTGAAGAAATACAACATCTCAAAGCTAAAGTGAATGAACAAGAAGATGATATTGATGCCATTCTTCAGCAACTTGCGTTATTGCAATTGAGAGAAATTAATATGATCACTACAACACAATAAGAAACTGTTTTGGTGCCCAATCTCATAAGATGTCAATCAACCCCCCTCCCTAATTTATGAGCACCATTTGTAAAGTTGTTTTTCTATTGGGAAATTTTGTCGAACTTATAGTTGCAGAGTAATTAGTAAGATGTATGTAACTAGCAAGTTCTTAGAAGATACTTTTAGGTCTCCTTCGTTGTTCTCTCTTGAAAAACTTGAATCTTGGCACAAAATGTAATGTTTTCCCAAGTATTTTGTTGTGATAAGGCATAGATTTAATAACAAAATTACTCATTTATGTCGAAAAAATACTCAAGATAGTATGAAATTTTAGATTCTAATCTTGTGAAAGATTCTATGTGATCTACAAAGTTGGTTCAAGTTTAGATACTTCTTGAGATAGTTTAATTCTTCCAAAGATTTCCCTCCATCTTCAAAATGAAAAATAGTTTAACAAATTAGTTTAAGAAAATAAATATTACAAATTAATTAAATGTGTAAATTCTTTAGATATATAAGATTTTATATAAAATAATAAAATATAAAGTGATTCAATAAATACACTCAATACAATATATGCTCAAAACAATATTAAATTTTATATTATAATCTTTTGAAAGATTATATGTGGTTTATAAATTGGTTTGAGTTTGAATATCCCAAAAGTGACTTCCATCTTCAACCCCTCCCTAAGAGAAACGTGGTGGAGATTGAATCCCACTCAAACAAACTCATTTACACCTCAAATATATATATTTAAAATATATTTAAAAATAAGAATAATAAATGTTCAATTTTATAAACATAAATATTAACTAACTTAACCACAAACATCAAAACACTTATCTCATTATACATCTCACACTGCTAAGATTGAAAAAAATCAGAAAATTTAACTAAACTATAACTTTATTTTAAATTGTTATTATTATTACTAATTATAGAAATATTAATAGGTGAGCTAATCATATATACATCTAAAAAATCATGCAAGAATATTTTTATGCATGAGATTGTTAACATATAAATAGGCTTTGTTACAAGACTATGACCAGTATTATAGCTTACTAATAGCACATGCCCAAAAATAATCACTTATCTTCATGTGAGATATGTTCATATGATATTTTTTAAATTAATCAATCTAATTAAAAAAGAAGAAATGACATAACTACTTTTGAGATAAATCTTAATCTTTAATTGTAACCACTACTTAGAATATTATGTGTAGGTTAAAGCCCTACAATCCACCCAATAATTATTGATAATTAAATTAAAATTATGAAAGTCTTATTTCAAAATAAACATGTCTATCTACATAATTAGAAATATATGTATGAATAGTATAGCCATATAAATCAAATTGTTGGTAAATGTCAGTAAACATATATCCATTCAAGTTGCTAAAATAAATAAATAAATTCTTAAAAATTAACTAAAGTATAACTTTATTTAATGATAAAATAATCAAAATATAAGTTTAACATATATACTTCTTAAAAAAGACATATAAGAGAATGATTAATTATAAAGATTCACTTTCATTTTATCATGAAATTATTAATATGTAAATAGAATTTGTTACAATATTATGGGAAAATACAATAGTTTATCAATACTATATGCCAAAAAAACCATAATTCATTTGATATGACACTTACTCATATGACTTTTCTTTAAAATTAATGAATTCAATTAAAAGGGAAAAAATGACATAACTATTTTGCATATAAATCTCAACATTTTATTTGTATATACTATTAGGAATATTAAGTTTTCTAACAAAGTTTAATTATCGTCGTCCATTTAATAATTATTGATAATTTAATTAAAAATGTGAAAATCTTATTCTAAGATTTTTCTTTTTTCTCTACCATAAGAAAACTTATAATAAATTATAATAAATTAGTTACCAACTTACCATAAGTAGAGGAAAATGAACTCTTAACCATAAATTTTTATTAATATAAATTCTTCTAACTCAGAATTTAATATATTAATATAAAATAAATTTTGATCTCAACCTTAAGTTTTTATTAATATAAATTCATCTCACTACCAGATTTAATATATTAATTATAAAATAATTTTTGATATAAATTTATTAAAATGCTGACGCTTCAACTGAATCTCGAATTAACCTGATATCAACAGAAATTCTATTCACGACTATTAATATGCTCTGCGTAGAAAATATAAAATCCACCATTAGAAAATCTTTGAGGAACACCATGATGACAAAGTAAAGCTCTCAGATATGAATGATAACAAAGGTATGGCTAAATACAATGTAATAGTTGTTCTTTTAAAGAACATAAAATGGAGCATTCATTTCCAAAGGAAAAGAATTGGTCTTCTCATGAATGAATAAAAACGATGAGGACGAATGGCGTTACAAAATCTTTATTTCGACGGGAAAGGAAAAGTATATGGTGTACGAATGGCTTTGAGAAGTCCTAAACAAAGAGTTTAATGTGACTCGAATAAAGCAATTAACTCGTTGTGCCGCTGTCGACGTTGGGTAAGATAAGTTGCTGGTCAATTTCTGAGCACCGTGGAAGATCTCGCGGAGGCCGCTGAAGGCTTGATCCATAATCTGGTCCATTCTCAACTACAAAGGCCATGGCCAAACCCCATGTTATGTGTACATCCAGATGGCAATGGAACATCCAGACACCTGCGTTTTCAAAACAAATGAGCAATTAAAAACAATTTAAATGGCTCTCATAATCCATGTACACACCAACGATATAAAGTGTATGATGAAACTATGTATTCAAAAATTTGACACCAACAATATTAATGTGTCAGATGAAACTCAGATGAAACCATGTAGATGTATGTAGTATGTACGCTCACCAGGGTTGTCGGCTACAAATCTTATAGCAGCCCATCCATTGATCGGAACGTTTACAGTGTTGCGCTTTGGGGGATCAACCAGGTTGAAGTGTTTAGGGTCTCTTCTCGGATTATAATTGCCAAATCCTGTTCCTACGATGTAGAAGTCATAGCCATGGAGATGAATCGGGTGGCTTTCACCTGCAACGATATTCGTTCCCTGAAGTATCACTTGCACCGTGGTGTTGTATTTCAGCACTTTCACTCTCGTGTCTTTTACAGGAGACCACAGGCTTTTGCTTATGTTCTCTGCGGTATAATCAAATTGCACCAGAGGGTTATCCGGGAAGTTGTCGGTGAATACGCCTTTTATGCCGAAATAGTGTGCTTGAAGCATTGACACCGTTGATGGCAGAACAAAAGAAAAGTTATTCATACTTGCTTCCGATCTTGTTCCATTGAACAACCCAATTCCCACAGTGTACAGCAGATTCTCTTTAACGGTCTGAGGGACAGAGACTGGGTGCTGGGGCGAGGCCAGGCTTCTCAGAGCGGCGTTGAACTGTGTCATAGATTTAGTGTCGTTAAAGAACGGTAAATCCGGCATCTGTGGAGATGAGGACGTGGAGTTAACTCCAACGTATTCCAAAATGGCAGTGGTTGTGGTGTTATCGAAGGGAACTCCTTGCCCACTGGAATATGCGCGCGCAGCCATGTAGTAACTGCCTATAGATTGATCAGCAGTAACAAGTACGTCTGTAGTCTGCCCAGGGCCGAGCATCAGAAAATTGGTCTGAACAGGCTTTGTATACAAAGCATCCACAGCTACAACGGTCATTGAATGATTTGCCACCCCAAAGAATAGGTCATTGTTCAATGCAGCATTGATAACACGTAGAAGATTGGTTTCTCCTGCCTTCACTCGAATACGAGTAGTATCTGCATGAACAAGAATAAGATATATCAGCCAGTCCAATAATTCAACATAACAACTCAATTAGTAAATCGATAAAGATGAGATCAGATACAACAAAAGTCGGATACCTGAAGTAGAACAATCGTATAAGTCTCCAGGCTGGCCATTTATAGTATAAGCGTCTGAAATGTTGGGGGCACCTCCTGTGAGTATCGCTTCATTCACAACATCAATGGGATTTGAATTCCACCATTGTCCTGTCAAAGCACAAACGAATTACAATACATATTATGATCAGTTTACCACTCTATTATTTAATTAGATATTACTGCTTCAAAACAGCACATCTGTATCGTTAAAGTTGCATACCCAGAATGATGGGAAACTGTTTATCCGGGACAGTATAGGGATAAGCAGTTCCCCTCTTGGGATAGATAATTAAGACTCCATAGACTGTAGCTCTAAGCCATGAGCTATGAGCATGCCACCAGAGAGTCCCTTCTTGGCCAGTTATGTTGAATTTGTACGTGTAACTTCCACCAGGGCGAATTGGGCATTGGGTCACAAACTCAGGTCCATCAGCCCACCCTGTGCGGAACTGCCGTATTCCATGCCTGCAAATATATAAATATGGAGTGTTATTCATAAGAAACGAATTCATCATTATTTAATACGGAGACAAGAAAAATAGACCATTACAGATTACAGACCAGTGAATGGTGGCGTTATACTGGGCCTTGTTCCGGACTTCCACTATAAGAGTGTCTCCATTGTGAACGTGAAGTGTTGGACCGGGAAACTGTCCATTCACTGTAATTTTGTCGTGTGTTTCACACAGCCTCGTTACGGACAAGGATTCAATCTTCAGCCAGTTAACCATAGATCGTCAGTTTCCTTTGAATAATGTTCTAAAATCCTAACTCTGGGGCACAATATTAGAAATTGAATGAAATCAATCATGTAGCCAAAAACACCGTTCAATATTCATAGAGTAATTAATAAAATCAGTCATATAAAAAACGCTTGGCTTTCAAAAATCGAGACACTTACATCAAACGTGTATCGATGTATGCTTCCCATGGCTGTAATAGCGAAAAGGTTCAGGCACACCACCAACAGAAAAATTAGCTTCGCTGAAAATGGCAACATTTTGATGACATGAGGTCGATTCAACCCTAATTCCGCCATTCTATAGCCAATCTCTTAGTGCTATTAGCTAAGAAAACCGATCTGTATTTCCTCCGCTTCGTAATTAAAACTGTTTGAACTGAACTCAACTTCCCCAAACTTTCGCAAACAGCAAGCCGACTCTGTCCAAATGAATGAATTCGTGACAAATAAAGAAATGACTGGAGAGGAAATGAGCCCCATGAAGATTTATATAAGGTAAATTGCCAATGGCAACGGAGGCTTCTTCTACGTTTGGTAATAGTTGTTGGAGGATTGTGATCCTGGATCAGCCACTGCACACAGGAGAATTACGACGGGAATGGCAATAATATGAGTTGTAATAGTCGCCTAACCGACAATATTGACCAAGATCGCCTGTATTGCACCTGGATAGGGAGAGTGGTACGAACATTTGATTTTATTGGATTTACCTTTAATTCCGTGTGGATGAAAAGTCAGATGCTCCACGCCTAATTCTATGCGTGTGTGTCTGTTTTCCATAGATTTAGATTTTCCACCTTCTATATCTGGATAAAAAAACCTGTGACCAGTTCTCCATCTCAGGGTTGACAGACATATCGAACCTTTCATTATGCATAGTTAACGTAACCACCTCGGAATCTGCTGACTAGATTCCCTCTTGCGAGGATGGTGTTGTCAACTTGTACCATCCAATGATGAAGACGTCAAAAACATTTAGGATCTGTGATAACTACGGTATAGACTTATCATACCTTCTATCTATCCCACATGTGTTGGGAGGGAATAATATATCATGGCAGGGAATAATATCATGGCTTTTGGTGGGGAGACAGGAGGAAGGATCATATTTGATAAAATTATTTAAAACATTTTTAAATTTTTGAAAATTTAAAATGACATGTTTTCAGTTATTCATATTTATTATTAATATTATTATATAACTACATCCAAATAATATAGGATTGAATTTTAAATTTAAATTAATTTATACTATTTATTAAATAATATATTATTAAAAAATTTTAAATATATGTTACATAACAATATTTAAATAAATTAATAAATTATTTATTTAAATTTAATGTTAAAATATTTATTTAAATTTAATGTTAAAATATTTAATAAATAATTAATAGTGAAATATATATATATTTTTTCACTATGGAAACAACTTAATTGATTATTATGGGAACAACTTAATTTAATTTACTATTGTTATATAATATATTATATAGGAACATGAAATTCAAGATTTAACAACAAAACATTAAAATATATTTTCATCACCAACAAAACATTAAAATATATTTTCATTATTAAATATTATAAAGTACTATATAGGAACATGAAATTCAAGATTTAACAACAAAACATTAAAATATATTTTCATCACCAACAAAACATTAAAATATATTTTCATTATTCAATATTTGTTAAATATTATATATTAAATTTTATATCAAACACAATAGTAAAAAAATTAAAACACCTTTTTCATCTTATTTTATATTAAAAAACACTTCTTTAATTAAATATATATATATATAGAGAGAAGATTCATAAAATAAATTCCCTTCAAAATAATTCATAACTTCCATTAAAAGTGACTCATAACAACATCACTCAAACAATTTGAAAATGAAGAAAACAAACCAAATAAATCCTACATAGCTAAGGTTAGTGTTAATGTAAATTCATTCCAAATGATGGAAATTATAACACATTAAAATGAATTGGAAACTTAAAAGTGTTTTTAAAATTTTCCATCATATATATATATATATATATTTGGAATTAGGCACTTGGTATTATGATTATAGAGAATTACATATGATGATAGAGAATTACATTAACCAAAATTTCTTATTATTTGTTTGCTTAAAGGAAAACTATACCAATAACATAGGTTTAATGTTTTGAGGTTGTTAAGACCTTGTCTAATGAAAGCATCTCATATATAAAACTCGTACAAACGCTAGTTAGTCCAGGTCTTAATATACAACAACATAGTTAAACAAAAAGAATTGCTAACACTATAATCAAAATACCAATGAACCATAACATCTAGTGTGTTAGGCCTCCAAGCATATGTGTTTGTTGAGCACCCTCCTCATCTGAGGAGAAGGAGATGTTAGTTGATCTCATAGCTACAAATGGTAGCTTGTGATCGATGTTTTCAATCTTTTCCTCTAGTTCTACTTAATTATGATCAAATTCTCCTATTGATTGTTTGCACAATCAATGAGTACTTGACCCATAAGGATTTTAGTGTGCCAAAAAACATTGATAACTTTCGTGTACCAAGAGAAGTGTGACAAGGTAGAGGTCTCAATGTCAGGGCTCTAGTCACAGGTGGCAACGTCAATGTGGTGATCAAGACTGAAATGAAAATCATGGCACACCTCTACTTCTACACACTCATTTTCCTACCAAACCAATTTAGGAATGAGTTATTAATAGAGAGCCACATATCCATAGGCATGAACTTGGGCACAGAGTTGAGAAGTAGAGGTAATGTGGTGGACCATCTGTGCAAAAATAGAGGAATGCATAGCTCCTTCCCATCCTAGACATCCTCTACATCTAGAGGTTAATATTTCATGAGGCATGACTACAAAGAGAGGTAGAATAAAGGTCAGAGGGAAATGGAAAGTATCATAGGAGTAAAGAGAGTCATGGAAGGGCAGCGAAAAGGAAGGAAAGCATAGGTGAGGCAAGGCCAGCCATGGAGATGTGGCCAAGAAGCTAATAATACAATGAAAAACGAAGAGGGGAAAGAGATGAGCAACCCAAATAGAGTGATTGATCGTGGTAGAGGAGGGTGAGAGCTAAAGAGTGGAAAGATTTAATGGGAGAGAATAGGGTACTAGAGGCAAATCCTCACCAAAAAACGTAAGAGAGAAATGCGAACCCATAACCTAGTGAATCTATAATTTAACAAACCCGAGAAAAAATGGATAGACAAGTAACAAAGTTGGGTAGAGAGAGCATTTACCCTGAACGGTGAGACAACCACAGAGAGGCCAATTCCAAAAGATTTGATGGAAATAGGTGAAGAGAAATTGCTAAATGAGATAGCAACACCAGCAATTATCAACATGATAAGTCTTGAGCATTGTGCAAGCAATGGATTGTGTAGAGTTTTTAAGGCCACAAATATAAACAACATTAAGTCGATGATTGAAAGGCCAAAAGCAGTAATTATGTTGCCAAGAGAGGGAGTGGAGTTGATACTGCCAGCAGAATTGGATTTTGTCTAAGTTCTGGATGCCATAAATCAAAGGGGCATAAGTCCCCGTGGTTCCTGTCTCATGTATTGAATAAGAATGTGAATCAAGAGCAATTATCATTCCCATAATGGGTCAAGTGTAATAGAGAGATGTTGCAATAATATACCAAGATATCCTATACTTTATAGTGTTTTCCACCTCCCACATATGACATTTACACTGCCAAAGAGTGCAAGTTATAGCATGTGATTTGACTTGAACACATGTAGAATGTCAATTATCATGGGAGCTATAGATCCTTTGTATTCAAGTTGTCATAATCATGAGGGAGAGAGAACTAGTTCTAGGGAACCCTTCGTGGGGAATTATTACATTCTATTATTAAATTAACATAATTCTATGATTAAATATGGTTGACATTCAAAGTAAATATTTAGAAAATGTTGAAAACGATATTTATTTTCATATATCAACATGGGATTTTGTTAGCTTTCAATGCCAAGAGGAGATTCGCAGCTTTATGAGTTAAACATTAATATAAAAAAAATGAAAATCAATCATTATAATTTAGGGAAAATTTGAGGGGCTAATTTTCCTTAAAAATCAGTAATATTATATATTGTCTAATATAAAATAATTATAAATCCAAACATTTTTACAAAATTATCATCAAACATTTTAAAATTTGGATATTTGGAACTAGTAAGATTCACCAAGGTTGCTAACATTTAAGATAAACTTTCATCCTTAAAATTTTCCATGTTCTAAATATGGTTACTTATGTTGAACTATGACTTTCCATAGCATGCCTTACTGTGATTCAACATGTCTGAAAATTAATGGACCAACTATATGATGATATCATAACAGCTTTTGGAAATGGATGAGGAAGTTGACCTATTGTGACTATCTAACTTCCAAACCATCATCTAAGAAAAAGGAACAAACAGAGGATTGGAGATAAGAATAAAAGAAGAGGACAAGAACCAAGGGGAGAACAGATTGTGAAGCTAGGATGGAACAAAGGAACAATCGGTTATGTCTAGTGGTGAACATAAAATACATATGCAAAGTCACACTACATAGTAAGAATGTACATGTATTGTAAGAACATATTGATGTGTATATGAATCATAAATGAAAAATTGTTGTTGACTCTTATATTATTTCCTGTAACTCTCAGTTCCTCACTGCATTTGCTAATTTTTAAATTTTGTTAATAAAAGCATACAAGTAGTTGTGCACTCTATGGGCAGATATTGTGTTCTTATAGTTGAATATGTATAGGATTATATGGTCCCCTATTTTAAGTGGTATCAGAGTTTTTTTAAGCTCCCGATATTAGTTTCATGTGAGTTATTTTATCACGCATTGTTGTGGAAGGAATTGAGAGGATTTGTTTAGCATAATTGCTGGAAGGCAAGTTATGAGAGACCAATCCTAGTCAAGGCCTCTAGATGTTAGTCAAGTAGAGGGTCACTAGACAATTTGTAGAAATTTCATGATGTAGACAAGCATGGGGAGATTTGAGGAAATGATAATTGGATGAATTGAGTAAAATAATAGAGGATCTAGAAAATAGGAGACTTGGTGATGTTGAAGCAAACCCAAATTTGAAAGATGGGATTGAAGAAGAGATAAATGCTAAGAAAGTGGACTTTTTATTATGTTTTATTCATTTCTAAAGGACAGAGGTAGCACAAAGGTGGAAGTTCCATGACATGATGGTAATTTAACGGCCAAGACTCTCATTGACTAGATAAGGGAGCTCGAAAGGTACCTTGAGTACGAGAATGTTAAAAACCTTAATTACATTTGATTTTCCTTGAAAAATTTAAAGGGGCACGCTACACTTTGGTGGAATATGCTACAGAAGGACATTGTAGACAACTGGTAGGAGAAGATTAGAATCTAGAGGAAGATGGTGAGAAAAATTAAGGAGAAATTTCTATCTACTAATTATAAAAATAATTTATGTAAGTAAGTAAAAAACTTAAGGTATAAAGAGTTTATTGTTCAAGAGTGTAATAACCTAGATTTTATCCCCGCATTCCAATATATATGTACATATGATTCTTAGGCTAGTGAGATGCATTTTGTTAAGACCTAAATGCCTTTATGTATAAATTTATAAATCTGTTGTGCAAGTGTACATGTGTATTTTAAGGCTAGGGTGCTTGTTTGGTTAGATTTGAGATCTTATGAGCTAAAAGGCTAGAAATCCTATCAAATGTAACCTATAAATTCATATTTATTAATAGATGACACCATAGTCGTATACCACAAGACAAAAATAGTACGGGGGAGAATGAATCCACGAGAGTGAAAGGTGAGGGGTGGAACCAAGACATGGTTCCTAATCCAAATAACTATCAATGATATAATATTCTTAAAGTAACTTTATGGGATGATATTGCAATATATTTTAATACAATATTAGTTATCCCAACTGTAAATAAATGATAAATGGATCCTTCATTTCCATCAAAGGTTATTAGGGGATAATTATGGTGCTGTTCCAGGGAGAACTAGAGGACCCATGGCTATTGTACCCTAAGGACCCTAGTGTATCTTGGTATGATTTCACATCTCCTTGGGTCTCCTAGGGAAAGGATGAGTCCATGGAGGGAGAAGTGTAGGTATGGGTGTACCCATATGGCCCTAAATAGTACTTGAAGACTATTGAGGGAACTTGGAACTTTTGGAAACCATAGGGTGCTTAGACATCTTTGGCCAACAAAGTTGGAAACCCACGGATGGGTTGTGGCACACAAAAATGGAATAAAAGTGTAGAGAAGGGGGTGCACTACCTTGGGTTGTGTGGTCTTATGGGGATGTGAAGCTATTAGTTTGCCACTACTTGGGTTTGTTATCATGGCCTTATTCATGTTCAACACTAGTTATGTGCCATAGATAGCTTTACGTAAGCCATTGTGTGTGTGGTCATGGCCCCAACTCGAGGGTGACCCATTGTTGAGATATTAGGAGCAACGTGGTCTATGGTTGGGTGGTATTTCCTAGATCTGCACCTAGTTAGTGAATTTTATCAATTAAGTTATAAAAATCTATTTTATGGCATATTTGTAATCTATCGTTTAGGGTTTTTCATGCATGGAATTCTGTTGTCCCTCCACTATCTCTGTGTGTGTGTGCATGAGCATGTAACATTGTATAATTATGATATCAGTGTTAGAGTTAGAGCATCACCCTAGAAGGGTGGCTAAGGGGGTGTTACAAGTGGTATAAGAGCCTAGGTTGCAACATTGGACTTGTATGGGCCAAACACAGAGAGAACAAACATGGACTATAGGGTATATCTACAACATGAGGGCTTCACTCAACGAACCTTCAACATATCACATGCATCATGGCATATTAAAAAATACCCTTAATTTGAATACATATTAGAAAATACCTCTAAAAATCACGTTATTTAACCCCCTACCAATACGAACCCAATACACCTTCCCAATTTAAAAAACCCATAATTTCACTAAATATTATAGGTATCCATTTTTTCATTAACATTTTTTATACCCCTTTATAATTTTTCATTAACTTTGAGCTCCATTTTTTATACTTGTCACTATAAAAACCATTTACCCCCTATATATTCTACAATATATTATCTCATTTTTTCTTCAATATATATCCTCCAATATGAACCCACCTGGTATGGTATTGCTCCCCTAGTGCAGCCCCTTTGATCTACAAACTATTTGAAAAACTATCCAAACCATTTTTTATTCCTTGAATGTTATAATTTCAAGTTTCGTATTATTCTAATGGCTATTTGAAGTGGTAAGTTGGTTTGTATGTTAATTATGAAAACTAGGATTGAATATGTAATTCCTATGTGCAACGATTTTATTTTTATGCGTGATAAATGTTTGGGAATCAATGAATGGCATGACGTGTTTGAAAATATCCTTGAATGATAAACAATTGCATGGATTGTTATAATAACAAGGGGAGTTGTGATGCAGCAAGTCCATGCCAACATGTTGATTTGAATGTTATAATGGTTTCTTTTCAAATAAAGGATACCTCCTACAAATTACTTCAAAACGTTGACTTGCTCCATGAGAGTAACCCCATGCTTTAGAGTGATCAACATATAGATCTTCAAGAACTCTAGGATTCTTATGAGCCTTATGTTTCCAAAAACCCTAGATGCATAACTAGCTACATGAAATGCCACGAATTGACAAGAGATATTTGCCTTCAAATAAGATATCATTTCTAGCAAGCCAGATGTTTCACACAATTTTTCTAGAGAAAGCCCTATTCTCGTTAATAGGTTCATCTTCGTACCACCCTTTAAAGCATTTAGAAATACCACCTTCTACTCAATTCTTATAAATAGTTATTTCTTTTTTGTAATATCTATATTATTGTCATTTATGTGTTTACAAATAATTTGCCTCATTGGTATGATAGTCTCACCTTGCATTTGAATAGACTTCATTTCAATTTTATCAGAGGATGAAAATGGGAATGTAACATGTTCAAAGACATAGCATGCTTCCTTTGAAAAAAATTTCCAACTCCAAATTTACTCATGCATCAAGAACTCATTGAAAATTTTACATAATCATATCAAAGCTTGTAATTGAAACAACCTAAAAAGGTTATCATCTCAGACATAATTTCTAGCTTCCATTTATGTCAAAATAAAAATGTGACTTTAGTTGGTAGAATATCAAGATACTATTAAATCTAGGAAATACTAAATAGATCTACAGAATTGACCACAAAATTGGAATTGGTGTATTTAGACATAATATAATTTAAAAAGATCAAATCAAATCTTAGTCTTTGGACATTTGAAAAGGCAAGTGGAAGCATGTGTTACTGGTTCATGAGGTGGTGTTGATCACCAAACTTTATATTGTTATCAAACTTTGTACATAGTGAAAAACAACACACCCTTTATAATAAAGCAAGCTCTAAACATGGAAAAAATCCATTTTAATTTTAATATAGAGATATCCTTCCCAAAGTATTTTTTTCACAAATCTATTAGTCTATCAATCTCTTTCCTCAAACGTTATCACTTTATGATAAACAACACAATGGAATGGAACAGATGGGAAAGATAAATGTGAATCACATTTTATTAATAAGATTTACATATTTATAAATTTCCTTGTGGCCCTTGGTCTTAATATACCAAGTGGTATCTTCGACTCCGGTGACTGTTCACATTCCACACCAAATCATAGTGGATTAGTTGTCTAACATTCCCCCCCTCTAGTTCGAAAGGGTATATATGATTCCAAGAAGAGAGCTATAATACAAAAATACAACAATGCATGACAATAGTAGGTTGAATGTTCTCTCCGAGATGATTGCATAAGGTGGGATAACTTGAGGTCTCAATCGATGATGGTTTAAGGATGACCACCAACACTAGAACACTTAGTGTAGTTCCTGGAACTCTTCCAAGTATGGCAAGAAGTTGAAGTCTTCTACTAGCGTATGTGCTCCCTATTATTTCGAAAATGGAGATAATTGGGGTCTCAACCTAGAACGCTTGTCTCTAGCTTGAACTCTAAATTTGGGAATGATTGTCTTTGGCAGAAGGTTTAGGCAACAGGTTCAAGTCGTGGCTTAAGCTCGCTTGATTTATCTTTGAAAATTTTAGATGACCATCAATTCTACCCCTTTTAGATACAATGTGAGACTATGAAGAGATCTAAATTGCAATACTTTTCAATATTCGAGAACAAATCATGTTGTATGAGAGAAATATTTTTTTGGTCGTTGAAGCCCATTGTCAGGATGCGATCTATCCAAGGTGAATATTTGTTCTTGTAGGAGGCTTGTTTTTAAAGCATCTGTTTGAAGAATGAGTGTGCTAACCACAATGATTGCACGGATGAAGATCAAAACAATGATCTTTCATATGGCCAACTCTATCACAATGTTGGCATTTCACAATTTGTTGTTGTGGAGTGGGAACAAGTGAATATGAAATATCATGCAAAACCCCATCGCTATGAAACTAGATGGGCTTGGAGTAGTCTAGAGTGTGAATAGAAACCTCCTTATCATATCCAAGACCTATTTTATGCTTGTTTTCGACAAGCTCTTCCCAGGATCTGATGATGGGCTGGGGAAATGCAGGGTAAATTTCAACATGCGCGTGCAACTCTACTATTTCAATGACTTGATTAGGTTTTGGAAGTTGATAGTAGTTTTTCTCACATTCAAACAGCCAATTGTTTAAAAAAAAATAAGTTCAGAATGATGCTTGGGCTACTGTAACTCATCTTGTTGAAGTTGAGACTCAAGCTGCAAGAAATAAATCTTATCTTGTGCATTTTGCAAACATATTTTAATGTCAATAAGTGTTTCTTTACTAATTTTTACTTATAATGATCAACAAAGTGTATTAGATTATTTCGGAACTCTAATACCTTAGTAATTCTAGGATATCTCAGCAAAAAATAAAATCCTAGAAATGCACTACTATCAATTCCAAAATCTTATTCTACTATGAGTTGTGAGCGAATTCCGAAATCTTCTTTTACTATGAGATGTGAGCAGAGATGGAGCTAGGCCCTAAATAATCAAAATACTTACAGCAAAATTCTAATATATATCTATAAACATGTTAAACAATAGAGACCCATTATACCAAGGTGCATGTATAACCAACACCAACTTCGCATCATTCAACGATCAACTCAATTCAATAATAATACAATACCAATGAAAAATATAGGGGTTCAATGCACCACAGGCTCACATTACACCATTACATAGTATTCATACACTGGATGCAACATACCATATGAATCGAGTGCAGCACATAGGAGTAACATTGACTTTGACTTCACCATCGTTACAACTTACTAAATTAAAATACCATATCAGTGAGCATTGCAAAGGTTTCTTTATATGATTAATGCTGGTCGAGCCCAATTTGGATTTAAGAACTGGTAAGTTTCAACAACTAGCTTGGCATAGCAACAAAGCACGTAGGTGATTGGGCCCTCAAAAACCACTTTTGTCAAGGCACATCTCTAAAGTAGTTTTCCAAAAATATTTTTTATGTGTACACTCATCTATTGGCTTCCTTTATAATTTTATGCATATTGAGGGTTTGTGGATTCTCTTTCAAGACAGTCGTGCCTTGGAGAGTATTTTGGAAGTTGTGACCTTGCTTGTCATGAGTCTTTCCTAGCTACCTCTAATAAATTTTGAAACAGACCCACTCTTTTAATTTTAACTTACAGGTTGGTCAACCCTAGCCAGTTCATTCAATGTCGAGCGGGGCACACTACATGTTACTTCCTACCAAGTTCTTGATTTATTCCTTATTTTCCCAAAAAGTTTGACCAGACAATTCATTGATCTGGGAATGACGAACTTTTAATAATTCTTAAAGACTGGGGATAATATTGCACTCCCTTCACCTTCAGTTGGATGATTGATGGTGCCTAGTGCTATATATATGAACATAAACAAATTCGAATGTCTCTACCATCAATTGTACAGTTGGCTTTGAGAGAGAGACTCATTTGCAAAACCAAGAATCTTTAGATAGATGTGAGAATTCACAAATAGTTTCTCTTTTTATCATAATAATATAATCTCATTTTATTCTGAATCAAAACAATAACAATTTTGACCAATCATGATGCTCATTATTGCAATAAATGGAATCATTGTGGTTGATCATCACATGACTAGTTTTGCTAAGAAACCAACGATAGATGCTTACTAGAAAGGTGACAATATATGTGTCTTGAAGCGGTTGGACCCACGGAGTTTACTCATAGACAAATTAATTATCAACAAGGAAATTTTTTCTCTCCTATTGAAAGTTTATGTCTTCTATTCTTAGTCTTGTTTGACGCAGGTACTACAATCCCTCATTTTCTTTGACAGTGGATCAATCGACATATCTAATATTTTGAGGGCTCTTTGCAATGCGAGATGTGGAAAATTCATCAAAATGAAAGAAATTATTTGTGATGATGGATAGACAAAGAAACGGTTACCAAAAATGCACACCTTGGGACCGGGAGTCATTTAAGTGAATGCATAAATTGCAGGGATGAGAGAGAGAGACATATTCTTCTTCTGGATTGCACAAAAACATATATGATAGGATCATGTGCATTTGGTAGCCACGATGTATGGGTGTGTTTATGCACACCTTGGGTTGTGTGGTCTTATGGGGATGTGAGGCTATTGGTTGGTGGCTACTTGGGTTTGGTACCATGGCCTTATTCATGTTCAACACTAGTTATGTGCCATAGATAGCTTTAGGTAAGCCATTGTGTGTGTGTTCATGGCCCCAACTCAAGGGTGACCCATTGTTGAGAGACTAAGAGCAACATGGTCTATGGTTGGGTGGTATTTCCTAGATCTGCACCCAGTTAGTGAATTTTATCAATTAAGCTCTAAGAAACTATTTTCTGGCATATTTGTAATCGATGGTTTATGGTTTTTCACGCATGGAACTATTTTGTCCCTCCATTATGTGTGTGTGTGTGTGCATGAGTGTAATATTGTATAATTATGGTATCAGTGTTAGAGTTAGAGGCATCACTCTAAAAGGGTGGCTAAGGGGGTGTTACAAGTGGTATAAGAGCCTAGGTTGCAACATTGGACTTGTATGGGCCAAACACAAAGAGAACAAACATGGATTATAGGGTATATCTACAAATGGGGGCTTCACTCAACGAACCTTCAATATCACATGTGTTCATGGCATATTAAAAAATACACTTAATTTGACTACATATTAGAAAATACACCTAAAAATCACATTATTTAACCCCTTACCAATACAAACCAATACACCTTCCCAATTTAAAAAACCCATAATTTCACTAGATATTATAGGTATCCATTTTTTCATTAACATTTTTTATACCCCTTTATATTTTTTCATTAACTTATAGCTCCATTTTTTATACTTGTCACTATAAAAACCATTTACCCCCTATATATTCTACAATATATTATGTCATTTTTTCCTCAATATATATCCCCCAATATGAACCCACCTGGTATGGTATTGCTCCCCCATTGTAGCCCATGTGATCTACAAACTATTTGAAAAAATATCCACACCATTTTTTATTACTTGAATGTTATAATTTCAAGTTTTTTAGTATTCTAATGGCTATTTGAAGTGGTAAGTTGGTTTGTATGTTAATTATTAAAACTAGGATTGAATATGTAATTCTTATGTGCAACGATTTTATTTTTATGAGCAATAAATGTTTTTGAATCAGTGAATGTCATGACGTGTTTGAAAATATCCTTGAATAATAAACAATTGCATGGATTGTCATAATAACAAGGGGAGGTGTGATGTAGCAAGTCCCGCCAATGTTAATTGAAGAAAATAAAATCCACAAGTGGAATATAACTCCTATAATAGCACCTTGCACTATATGATCATAATTAGGCTCCTCATGCGTCCATGCAAAAGTTTTTTTTGTCAATGCCCCTGCAAGGGCTATGTTTTTAGTTTCACCGTACTATAAATTCCATTCCAAGGATGGCACAAGTGTTACACCTCCTCCCACTTTAATCGTCACTTCTTTGCATTTGTTTGTGACGATATTGGTGAAAAACTAAAGGAGATAATTTTGGCGGTTGTTAGGGAATTTTAAAAATTAAACAAGTACTCCAAAAGAATGTATATTCTCTCACCCAACCTCATCCTTTTGTGCCTGAATATGTACTTCCTTTCCCACCTCAGAATTAGTTTATGGCATTGCAACTACTTCTTACTTGAGAAACTAATTGATTTTGTGTGAAATGTTAAAACTAAATTGGTTGTCATATGTGTGGGATATTTATTGTCCTAGAAATAAATATTTTGGAAAATTTAGGTTTGTTGCCTTAGAAACAGAAATTACAGAACAAAATAGAAAAAAGAAAAATAACAACGAACTAATTTCTTACATCCCTAAACTTTTCCATGAGCAAAATAAGTATTAAATTTTCTAGACTACTTTTTCCTTATGTCCAATAAATTTTGAATTTGGAAACTCCCAACACTTGTATACTATTAGCACCTTTTTCCAAAGTGAGTTTAAATAACAGAAAAAATGCATACAACTCTATTCTAGTGTTAGTTTCAGGCCAACATGTTGATTTGAATATTATAATGGTTTCTTGTCAAATAAAGGATACCTCCTACAAATTACTTCAAAACCTTGAATTGCTCCATGAGAGTAATCCCATGCCTTAGAGTGATCAATATATGGATCTTCAAGAACTCTAGGATTCTTATGAGCCTTAGGTTTCCAAAAACCCTAGATGCATAACTAGCTACATGAAATGCCATGAATTGACAAGAGATCTTTACCTTCAAATAAGATATCATTTATAGCAAGCCAAATGTTTCACATAATTTTTCTAGAAAAAGCCCTATTCTCGTTAATAGATTCATCTTCGTACCACCCTTTAAAGCAATTAGAAATACCACCTTCTACTCATTTCTTATAAATAGTTATTTATTTTTTGTAATATCTCTATTATTGTCATTTATGTGTTTACAAATAATTTGCCTCATTGGTACGATAGTCTCAAATTGCATTTGAATAGACTTCATTTTAATTTTATCAGAGGATGGAAATGGGAATGTAACATGTTCAAAGACATAGCATGCTTCCTTTGAAAACAATTTCCAACTCCAAATTTACTCATGCATCAGGAACTCATTGCAAAATTTACATAATCATATCAAAACTTGTAATTGAATCAACCTAAAAAGGTTATCATCTCAGAAATAATTTCTAGCTTCCATTTATGTCAAAATCAAAATGTGACTTTAGTTGGTAGAATATCAAGATACTATTAAATCTAGGAAATACTAAATAGATCTACAGAATTGACCACAAAATTGGAATTGTTTTATTTAGACATAATATAATTAAAAAGATCAAATCAAATCTTAGTCTTTGGACATTTTAAAAGGTAAAGGGAAGCATGTGTTATTGGTTTATGAGATGGAGTTGACCACCAAACTTTATATTGTTATCAAACTTTGTGCATAGTGAAAAACATACACACCTTTTATAATAAAGCAACCTCTAAACATGGAAGAAATCCATTTTAATTTTAATCTAGAAGTATCCTTCCCAAAGTAATTTTTGCACAAATCTATCAATCCATTAATCAGTTTCCTCAAACGTTCTCACTTTCTGATAAGCAAAAAAATGGAATGGAACATATGGGAAAGATAAACGTGAAGCACATTTTATTAATAAGATGTACATACTTATAAATTTCCTTGTGACCCTTGGTCTTCATATACCAAGTGTTCTCTTCGACTCTGGTGACTGTTCACGTTCCACACCAAACCTTAGCAGATTAGTTGTCTAACATTCCCCCCCTTATTCTGAAGGGGTATATACGAGTCAAAGAAGAGAGCTATAATAAAAAAATGCAACAATGCATGTCAACGGTAGGTCGAATGTGCTCTCAGAGATGATTGCATAAGGTGGGACAACTCGAGGTCTCAATCGATGATGGTTTAAGGATTACCACCAACACTAGAACACTTAGTGTAGTTCCTAAAACTCTTCCAAATATCATAAGAAGCTAATGTATTCTGCTAGTGGATGTGCTCCCTATTATTTTGAAAAGGGAGATAATTGGGGTCTCAACCTAAAACGCTTGTCTCTGGCTCCAACTCTGAATTGGGTATCATTGTATATGGCTGATGGTTTAGGCAGCAGGTTCAAGTTGTGGCTCAAGCTTGCTTGATTTATCTTTGAAAATTGGAGATGACCATCAATTCCACCCCTTTTATATACAAGGTTACAATATGAAGAGATCTCAATTGCAAGTCTTTTCAATATTCAAGAGCAAATCATGTTGTATGAGCGAATTATATTTTTGGTCGTTGAAGCCCATTGTTAGGATGCGATCCATCCAAGGTGAATATTTTTTCCTATAGGAGGCTTGTTTTTAAAGCATCTATTTGAAGAATCCGTGTGCTAACCACAATGCTTGCACAGATGAAGATCAAAACAATGATCTTTCACATGGCTAACTCTATCACAATGTTGGCATTTCACAATTTGTTGTTGTGGAGCAGGAATAAGTGAATATGAAATATCATTCAAAACTCCATCGCTATGAAACTAGATGGGGTTGGACTAGTCTAGAATGTGAAGAGAAACCTCCTTATCATATCCAAGACCTATTTTATGATTGTTGTCGACAAGCTCTTCCCAAGTTCTGATGATGGGCTTGGGAAGTGCAGACTAAATTTCGGCATGTGTGTGCAACTCTACTATTCCAGTGACTTGATTAGGTTTTAGAAGTTGATAGTAGTTTTTCTCACATTCAAACAGACAATTGTTTAAAAAAAATAAAATTTATAATGATGCTTATGCTACTATAACTCATCTTGTTGAAGTTGAGACTCAAGTTGCAAGAAATCAATCTTATCTTGTGCATTTTCCAAACAGATTTTAATGTCAAAAAGTTTGTCTTTGCTAATTTTTACTTATCATGATCAACAAAGTGTATTACATTTTTTCGGAACTCTAATACCTTAGTAATTCTAGGGTTATCTTAGTAAAAAATAAAATCCTAGAAATGCACTACTATCAATTCCAGAATCTTCTTTTACTATGAGTTGTGAGCGAATTTCAAAATCTTCTTTTACTATGATCTATGAGCGGAGATGGAGCTGGGCCCTAAACAATCAAAATACTTGCAGCAAAATTCTAATATATATCTATAAACATGTTAAACAATAGAGACCCATCATACCAAGGTGTATGTATAACCAACATTAACTTCGCATCATTCAAAGATCAAATCAATTTAATAACAATACAATACCAATACAAAAGATAGGGGTTCAACACACCACGGGCTCACATTACACCATTACATAGTATTGATACACCGAATGCAACATACCATATGAATCGAGTGCAGCACATAGGAGTAACATTGACTTTGACTTCACCATCGTTACAACTTACTAACTTAAAATACGACATCAGCGAGCATTGCAAAGGTTTCTTTATATGATTAATGCAGGTTGAGCTGAACTTGGATTTGAGAATCAGTAAGTTTTGACAACTAGCTTGGCATAGCAACAAAGCACATACGTGATTAGGCCCTCAAAAACCACTTTTGTCAGGGCACATCTCTGAAGCATTTTTCCAAAAATCTATTTTATGTGTACGCTGGTCTACTGACTTCCTTTATAATTTTATGTATATTGAGGGTTTGTGGATTCTCTTTGGAGACGGTCATGCCTTGGAGAGTATTTTGGAAGTTACGACCTTGCTTGTCATGAGTCTTTCCCAACTACATACAATAAATCCTAAAACAGACCCACTCTTTTAATTTTAACTTACAGGTTGGTCAACCCTAGTGAGTTCATTCAATGCCGAGCGGGGCACACTGCATGTTACTTCCTACCAGGTTCTTGATTTATTCCTTATTTTCCCAAAAAGTCTAACCAGATGATTCATTGATATGGGAATGACAAACTTTTAATAATTCTTGAAGACTGGGGATAATATTGCAATCCCTTCACCTTCGGTTGGATTATTGACAGTGCCTAGTGCTATATATATGAACATAAACAATTTCGAACGTCTTTACCATCAATTGTACAGATGGATTTGAGAGAGAGACTCATTTGCAAAACCAAGAATTTTTAGATAGATGTGAGAATTCACAAATAGTTTCTCTTTTTATCATAATAATATAATCTCAGTTTATTCTGAATCAGAACAATAACAATTCTGACCAATCATGATGCTCATTATTACAAATAAATGAAATCATTGTGATTGATCATCACATGATTAGTTTTGCTAAGAAACCAACAATAGATGCTTACTAGAAAGGTGACAATAGATGTGTCTTGAAGAGGTTGGACCCACAAAGTTTACCCATAGACATTAATTATCAACAAGGAAATTTTTTCTCTCCTATTGAAATGTCAAGTCGTTTGTTCTTAGTCTTGTTTGACGCAGGTACTACAATCCCTCATTTTCTTTGACAGTGGATTAGTCGACATATATACTATTTTGAGGGTTCTTTGCAATGCAAGAGGTGGAAAATAAAGCAGAATGAAAGAAATTATTTGCAATGATGGATAAACAAAGAAAAAGTTGCCAAAAATGGGCACCTTGGGACCGGGAGTCATTTAAGTGAATGCATAAATTTCAGGGATGCAGAGAGAGAGGCATATTCTGCTTCAGGACTGCATAAAAACATATATGACAGGATCATGTGCATTTGGAAGCCACGATGGACAGGTGTGTTTTGGTAAACCTTCAAGTCATCAAGTACTCTTGTGAATAATACCTTTTACCTCATAGAAAGATCAACTACTTTGACATTTTCCAAAGACTCATGAGTAACATTATATTCACTTGATGGAATTTCATCTATTTTTTTAGTCAGAGCTTTTGATCTGTATAGCCTAGGGGATACTTTTGAAAAGTGAAAAATATAAGAATCAAATCCAAGATCCACCCCTAGCAAGCAGGTCGCTTCACCACTAAGCTATACCATCCATTCTATGACAGACATAAATCAAGCTTCGGATTGCAAGTTCCAACAAATACATATATGAAAGAACATGACTTAAGTCAATGAAACAAAAGAAACTGTGCATATAAGGAAAAATTCCTAAGCAATATTATAATTCATCACTATATTCCTTAGGCATTGATGGCGTCAAATGGTGAAGAAGAAGACTCGTCTTTAATGTTGATTTTGATACATTCTATTTGTTCCTAATATTTCATAGGAATTCAATCTGAAAAATTTACAATCCTATATCTTATCCCAACATATTTACAATGTATATACTTCAATCCACCATTTCATTTGCCATGAAACCTATCAAACTTACTAGAAAAAGCAATTAAGACATACCAGTGGACATCTTCATAAAATTTATCATACTTGTTGAGAAATCATATAGAATTGTTGAATAACATGTTACATAATAGGAAAGCTTTATATATTGATTCATGAAAGTGAACAAAAAATATAAACATGGATCCAAACATGTATGATCTATTCTTATGGCCCTATGGATACCCAAAAAATTACTAAAAAGACTGATTTAGCAATACCCAAATAGGTTGTGGAGAAGAAGATGCATCAGGTTATCAATAACCCATATGAACTAAAAGGAAAATATCCTTAAATTTAGAGAAAATATTTTAGCCTTGAGGCTATCAATGCATCATGGATGACTCAAAAAGGGTATTCCTTTAGGAGCCAGAGTTACCTCATATTTTCCACTACAGTCATGAAGGCATTTTTATACATGATGGAGCACTCATTAGAAGACACCGAAGCCAAACAAGATACCTATCATAACAACCAGAAAGATAAGGCATGAACACACCTTATAGATAGTGCCACAACACATTTTTGCAGAGCCCTAGTAACTCTCATTGAATGTACTTTATAACAATCTCCGTGTAAATCCTTTCACCCACAAAACTATGATCAATTCAATCTCCCTACTTATACTTCACACAATAATTTTGTAATAAGTTATAAATACTCTACTCCCTTCTATAATTAATGTATAATATAGCATTTGCTTCATATAACCATTAGATTAGGCAACATAAATAGACAATAGATACCACAACATGCACTTGTACCTTGTGAATTTCATCAAGCGTCTCATGCCAAAGCCCTACTATTAGGATGTTATTTTTCGAATCCAATAAAAAAAATTAGTTGATAAACATGCAAATAATATTTTCTTGGTACTCCTGAGCACTATACACATTTTTTATAGCCATGCAAAATAAACTAGTTTTACCTCGAAGTAGGAATGGGTAGGGATATTACTCATAGCTATTGTGGGTATAAGAATAGGACACGGTAGATAGGGTCAAATTGAAAGTGGAGAAGAGAGAAGGGGTTCCCATTTCCCTTCAAAATCTAATCTCATAGGGAAAATAGATGTGGAACCGTTCATAGTTGAAAGACTAAAAAATATCCAAAAATCCCATAAAAACAACAGTTCCAAGCCTTTGAGGGGGAGCGGGCCCAATAGCTTAAACTTCATTTAGAGAGGCTGCATGTGGCATGGAAAAAATAGTTTCACGACAACTAGTAACACTCCCTATGCCATACATAGTGGAAAAGCTGGAGGAAAGGCCTCAGATGGAGATTAAAAATGTTGAGGTAAACAACATGTTTTCATTATTTTCATAATGAAGCTTCAATGACAATGAAGTCTGAGCGAGGAATATTAAATATATTAATATAGGATATCAATAAGTCACACAATTTTTTTTTAAGAAATATAATTAAAAGAACACCCTAGTTTTTCATCGAATAAAAACTCGTGGTGGTCATTTGAGGACTCACTTGCATGCATTACAAATGATCTTGTTCTCTTGCATAATCATTTTGATAGTTTGAGAAGGAGGTCTCCAGGAGACCCACGAGCTGTCTAAGCTCATCTCTCCTATAACAAATTCTTTAGAGCTTGTTTCCCATATTTCATATTTCCACCGGCCCCATATTTCTTGTTCTCATTGGCCACTCCTAAAATCAATTCTTGTGTCAAATGCTGTCCTCCTCCAAACATTTTTTGCAAGGGAAAGAAATGCATCGATAATTCTCCCCTTCGTAAACCTTCCACAAATTTTGAAGGAAATTTATTCAAATCCAGGCCTTATTGCAGGAACATGTGCTTTCTAGTTCAAAATTCAATTGCAGAGAATGGTACCTACGAGAATGGAAACCGTACAAAGTCCCCATTAACAAGAATTCGACATACAATGCCAGAATATCCACACGATGATTCAGGATTTCACAGTCATTTCTTATGTTGGTCTTTAGGTATTGTGATAAAAATTTAGATGGACTTCCGAAATTTTATGAGAAAAAGCAATCGTTGAAATAAATACTGGGAAAAAGTGGTTGATAAGTACCTCTTAAGTAGAGAAGGTTATTATCTTATGAGGGAATGAAGCACAATTCAAGTCACTCTGCAGCCTATAATAGGAAACCCTCAGTGGAGGCCTCTTCATCTTGTTTGATTTCTATGGTGTTTATAGAGGATGTAGAGTTTGCAGAGGAAATAGAGCTTCAATAACGGAATATGAAAGGAAAAATCAAGGATTTGAGGCTTGTTGTTGGCTATGAAACTAGTTCTAATTACATTAATTTTCTCAGCCATCCACCTACTAGTAAGAGAGCCATGATGAATCATGTCTTTGTCTCTGATACTGGAAACAACCCTTTCGAAATTGGGAATGAGAAGGATAAATCTGAAATCCTATTTATGGGACTTCATCTTTTAGTTGATGTTATGTTTATGCTTTTGGAGAATGATGAGGCTGGTTTTCTTGAGAAAAGTCTCGCAAAAGAAAAAGAGCAACCGACATGGAAAAAATTAAGGAAAACAAGTTAACAAAATCCAAATATGCCATTCGAGCAACAAAATTATTTTCATTATTTTCCATATGACAAGGTACATCATTTAGAAACCTAAGAATTTCTAAAAATAGTCTGAATGGTAAGATGAGAGTAAAAAAGCAACCTCCACGGAACAAATTAAGGAAACCAAGTTAACAAAATCCAGGTATGCCATTCGAGCAACCAAATTATTTTCATTATTTTCCATATGATAAGGTATATCATTTAGAAATGTAAGAATTACTAAAAATAGTATAAAGGTAAGATGAGAGTTTTTGTGCCTTGCAGGAATACCATAACCCCTGAGGGGATGGCCAGGATTTTGTCGAGAAGATATGTGCTACAATATATTTTGATTCTTCACCTAAATGAGCCGAGTTCATGCTTCAATTGAGTGCTTGGTTGGTTAGTATTGTTTCGTTCTACCATCCTTATGACTTTCCTTTAGGTATCTTAGAAAAGATAAGCACCAGTAAGGAATAAAGTTAGCAACCTAGAATAGAAAACAGAGAAGAAGGAAGATAAGCATATGCCAAGAACAAAGCCAATATCCTTGAATAGAAAGCAATATGTTCAGAAAGATAAGCACCTACCAAGAACAACTCAAAAAACAAAGGTGATAGCTTGGAATAGAAAATCATCTACTTTGAGCATCTCCTTTCTGATAATAAGGAAATTGGGAGGTTGCAAGGTCGGTAGGCAGGCAGTGGAGATGAAACTTGCATGGTTGCAAACTTCCACAACTCATGGTTGCAAATTTCCATAGCTAGTAATGGCATACAACTTTATGACAACTGACAACTCCAGATCCAAAAGCAATCCAGAGGTGTATTATGGGTTACGGACTCATAATATTAAATGATACAAACTAAATCTTGTTGTAGATGGGATTAATTCACTTAGGCTTAGGGGAACATAACATAGAATCATGTTTTCCATGTTTATGCTAAAGTACGACCTGGATATGAGGCCAAATAAAATCTCCAAATGGTTGTTTAGATAGAAGAGAAAATTTTGCATTAGTTTACTTGGAAACTTTGGTTAAAAGCAAGAAATTTGCGAGAAATTTTCATTGGCTTCCGTGTGCAAATAATATGAATGCAAGAAACAATTACTATAATCCCTATAGCCCCCAATGTGGATGGGACTAATAAGATAAAACTAGAATAGATTTGTACCTAGCCATCCAATTGTAAAAGGTCGTAAAATAATGTTTTTGGTTTAGATTCAATAATATATTTCAATGTATGTTGGTGCACCTAAAAGGAAAAATCTCTCTTATACATGAGATTTATAATGAAATATCCAACGAGAATTCATCTATGAAATTGGTAGCCCTATATAGAAAAAAATATGGGCATGATAAGAAAGAACAAAGGTGGGCTTCCATCCTTGAACATGCAACAAAAATAATTTGTTGGGAGCTTAGGGTATTGCTGTATTGACATTTTTTTCCATGATATTGTTATATCAAGGATTGATTACTTGTAATATTCATTCCCAAATCCACATATATCTAATGTAGAGAATAAATAATATTATGGTGCATTGTAGGATTGTAGGATTTGTTTGGAAATGACAATGCAAGATGGCTTGAACAAAGATATATATTTCAACTTTTTCTCAAAACATATCTTTATGAAGACTGGGAAGTTGATGGATGGAAGAAATTAATTTTTGAAAGAGATAATTCTATTACTTCTTATTCATGTGCAAAGGACCATTGCTTGAGATTTTGGAAGCCTTATTAACTATATGTATCTATTGAAACCAAATTTGATCTGTGTATTATAATTTTAGCATTCTAAATTACTCACACCAATTGCAAAAAAAATTTGTATCATGGAATAGCATAACCATATATTATGGAAAAATGGGTTAGTATTAAGAAACTCTTAACTTCTATCATCAAATGAAGAGACACTAGTCTTACAGACACGTACAGAAAAATGTGGAAATGTAAAAAAATGCATGTCAAGTGCTTGGGAAAAATAATAAAGAAAAATTCCTTAAGTGGAAGATAGTGATGATGACATATACTGTGCACAGAGACTTGAAGAAATCCATTTAGTTATATTACAACAATAAAAACTTTGGGAGTGATAAATTATCCCTTTAGAGCCATATACTATACATGGAGAGTCCCTAGAATTTTCTTATTGCTTGACAGAATGTGTAAGATACCAAACATCAAATTTTTTTAATAGTTCTAGCACACCTAGTGTTCTAATTAAAAAAGTGCTTGTAATTAAAAACACCGAACATAAGGGGATATGAAAATGTGGCATCTTATTTATATTAATAGCTGAAAAAAAAGATACATGCCCATACAAATAATATTAGAGCCCCTGCAAATGGCATGCACGACTGCTCATTAAAAGGCTAATCTAAGACATTGAAGCACCTTTGTGAATCCTTGCTGGATCCACCAGAAAAATTCACCCCAGGGTTTTCATCCTGGGATCAAAGTGGAACTGGCCACCTCAAGTTCTCAAACAAACTCAGAATGGTCCAAATGCCTAGCTCCTATATCCTTTTATAGGCTTGAGGGACTCTCTAGAAACCTTATTTTATTATCTTCAATCAAAAAATGGAGGAAAATACTGTGGTAAATATCAATGGCAGATTCCGTCCATTTTGACCATATCAAGAAAAGGGAGTATTACAAATCCTCCCACCCCAAGATTGCTTTCCCTCAAGAAATCCACATCTATCCATAGTAGATGCATTTGTATACTGATATGAAGATCCCATACAAACTAGTGTGATATGCCATGCCTCCATTCTAAATGATCTTGAATGGATCCTTCGATATGTGGATCCCAAAACATCCTCCATCCAATCTTGCCCTCAATAGATTCACCTGGGTCCCAATGCCACCTAAGTCTTGGGACCTATGGCTTATGATACCACCTTGACCCTCCATCATTGTCTATGCCTAAGGGCCCATGCTGTGATATTCCCTTTGCTAAGAGTATCCTCCTAAGAATCGTCCCATCAATAGAGCACCAACTCATAGTCTCTCGCCAATCCATCCCATGGGAAGGATGAATACCTGCACATGGAATCAATCTACTTTGTCGATGTTGCTCGATGCCTAACTCATGTTGCTCCACTCGATCACTCAACATGATCCATTTGGAAAAAACTACCCTACTCTCCCCAGTGTATAAAGGTGGGTTGATAGTGTTGCAAGATTTATCTATGCACTCTTGTAGAGGGTTGCTTTGGAACTCCCAAATATACTCCTCTTGTTTCCCTGTGAGGAACTTGAGACATTCCTCTAAACTAGACAACTTGTCCACTGAGTTGGCACATACCCCTATGATTTCCTCACTTTTTCTGTTTTCCTGTGAGATAATATCTCAGGATATCCAACATATATGCTTCAACATCATTAGATATGCCTTAAAATACATGATCTTCCCCAACAGTCCTCTACTAGTGATTTTTTTTCCCTCCTAAATGTCTTTGTACCTGTTTGCACTGAATTCCCAACTATCACAACTTCAACTTGAGCCTTTGACCGACTTTCTTGGAATGGTTCATATTGCACACTATGCTTGTCATGCTCCCCCTCATGATCATGCTCATCATGTGGTTCACTACTGCTGGCTCCTTACTCAAGTTTCCCTGGCCTCCTCTATCTGTGATGACAATATGTTGTTCATCCTCTCCAATTGTCAACCATACATGCATTGGTGGATTTCTATCTATACTTGGTTGTTTATATTCTTTATGGACGTCCTCTTGGAAACCTATGGACTCATTTTTATAGGATTCTACATCATCAACATCATTAGGTAGAATATCCTAATGCACTTCTGAATGCTTGTTAACCCACAACTTAGTCTCCCTGAATAATATCACGTTGTTGTTCAACATCATGGAAATTAATAGATCCAACTATAGAAGACTCCCCATGATTTGAAGGAATCTCCTTTGTTTATATCCTTGTTGCATCCTTCCTATCACCTGGACATGTTGGTTAAGTGCCCAATGTCCCTGTAGATAAAGAATAGTCCTCTCCTTGGTTCAAAATTGCTACAAGTTTTATTTCCTTTGTTTTTGCTTTGTCAACCTATCCTCTTTAGCTCCTTCTTAGTTAGCACCCTTGTGATAATTTTTATGTTTTTCATGACCAACCATTCAACTTGATTATAGGCGACTAATGATGCAACTAGTTCCTTTCTGCAAATGGTCAACAATTTGGGTCTTAGTATCTTGTAGATGTCAACATCTCCTTCTAAGAACAAGGACACAATCTTTTTCATGCTTGTTTTGAAACAGTATAGATGAGATGACGTAATGTTGGTGTAAAATTTTTGGAACACCTCAAAGGTTAAGTCATCACATTCCAAATTCAACATGAATGTCCCAAGTGGAATTCTGCTATTCGTTCTAAGATTTTACACCACTTCTAAAATGTAGGAAGTATCGTGTTATTCAACCCTTGAAGGGTTTCTACTATCAACTGAAATATTTCACTCATGATATCATTATTGTAAGGTGGTAGAGGTAATGTTAAAGTTATGATCCTGCTAAGACAACCTGACCTCTTCACAAGGATTCCCCTAGAGTTTAGGTTGTATCAACGCAAGTATGGATGGCTTGAGAGCCCAACTAAGCTTCTTTCATTCTAGTTGCCCCACCTTGGATATACATGTGTTTAATTCCTCTAATTTAGGAAGGACATCTCCTGACCTCATAAACTAGAAGTCAAATCCAAGTGCAAAGATCTAGTTCCCCACTTCTTTTTCTCTTTGTAGGTTTCTTGGTTGCTTGTGCAGAAAGATAGCATGGACTCTTTTTTAGAAGGGCCCATTGTTCAGTTTTCCTAAAAGACCAAGTGGAAGTTTTTTTTTCCATATCTCAATGTCCTCTAGTGCCTTCTCAAGATCCATCTTTCCACATGCAAGGATATGTGATATATTTAGGTAGAATACACTAGATCTTTTTCCCAATCAATTAAAAAGGCACCACAAATAAAATTTCCCCCCAACACACAATGATAAAAATATTCCTCTACAAATAAAGTTCCCCAACACCGTGAATCATAGTACATACCTTTGCTAATGTCAGCACACATCACCATCACGTAATAGCACATTAAACCCAAAATCACATCCCTTCATAAATGAAATGGACGTGTTTTTTATGAATATCTAGATAGCAATTTTCAAGAGCGGTGGCATCAATAATCCATCCAATTATAGGACCATCATGATAAACCCTTTGTTTGCAAAGCTATTTGGAAGCATGCTAGAAAATTAAATTAGCAAGTGGGCAGAAGAAGGAGTTAAGTGTGCTAAAGGGCAAGTAGGTTTTAGACCTAAACATTCCACAGTTGATCATTGTATAACTTTAAGGCACATCATTGAAAAAGTTTGGGAGAAAAAGGAAGAAGTCTTTCGTTGCTTTCTTGATTTCAGAAAATCATTTGACTAAGTTCCTAGGGATAAGATTTGGCACAGAGGAACTTGGGATTACTAAACATTTGAGAGCCATTGTGCATAGACTTTATGAAGAGGTGAAAGTCAAAATTATAACTTCAGTAGTCATTTCTAAAAGTTTTAGAAGCGATATCGGGGTCAAGCAAGGTTTCCCATTGTCTCTTACCCTTCTTGGTTTATATATCGACAAGCTTGAGGAGTGGTTAAATTCACAAGGGGGCGATGGTATCTATTTGGGCAAGTTTGTTATAAGGCTTCTTTTATATGCAGATGACCTTATTCTGATTGCTAAATCAAATCTTGGTTTGCAAAAGCACTTACTATCCCTTGAGAAGTTTTGTAGAAGTGTGGGGATGCAAGTCAATATCAACAAAACGAAAGTACTGGTTTTTGCTAAGAAAAGAAAACATAACTAGCATAGGTTCTACTTTGAAGGCAACACTCTGGAAGAAGTTGCATATTGCAAATACCTCAGAATTGACTTCAACAAAAATATAAGCTGGGATGGTTGTAAAAAAAAAATTAAATTTGGGGGGATGGAAAGCATTTTATGATTTTCAAAACAGGTGTAGAGAGGCAGAGTTATGGGACTGGAAAACCACTCAAACTCTTTTTGGGATTCTAGTGATTTCGGTGATTCTCTATGGATGTGAACTATGGGCGAGAAGTACATCCAACACGCAGTGGAGACAAATTGAGAAAATTTAGAAGCATTTGATTACAAACAAATTTTAGATTAAAAGTGTAGTGCCTTATGCTATCTTGTTAAGTGAAACAGGGGTTGCTCCTATTGAAGCATGCTATGGTGTGAGTCATAAGGTATTTAAGAAAATTTGAGCAAATGGAAGAGGGTAGATGGCCTAAGGTTGTTTTGACAGATTGTGCAAAAAAAAAAAAAAAACTTGGATGCAGCAAAATAAGAAATGGTTTAGTAAATGGGGTATTTGCTTGAATGTGTGTCCCATAAATAACAAAGATTTAAAATCTTTTGTTATGGATAAGTTCCACAAGCATATTTGGGATAAGGAGCTAGGAAGAAATAAAAAATACTATATTGAAGTGTTTAATCCCACCCATAGTCATCAACCAAAAGAATACATAGAGGTCAATATCTCTTGGAGAGCCAAAATTCTTATTGCTCGATGAAGGACTAATTCTTAAAAACTTCGTTGTGAAACAGGGCGTTGGAAAAGGCCAAAAGAAGTGTGGGAGGAAAGAGTATGCATTTTTTGTTCTTCTAGAAAAGTGGAAATAAAAAACATTTCATTTTAGAATGTGAGGTCTTCAAAGAAAACAAGGAAAGTTGTGTAGATATGGTGACATCTAGCTCTTGGGATAATCTATTTAGTGGGGGTTTTGTCAAGACGATGGGAGCATTTATTGTGAAGATTCACAGAAAAAGGGCCAATACATCAAGAAAATGAAGAAGCAATCTGTCCCATAGGGTATGTTTAGCCTCGTGGATGTTAAAATAATGTCTTTCTTCTTTGGTTCTATATTCACAGAGTAGCTCAACAATATCAAGTTGAATAGAATTTGACCCAATTGATGTGACAACACTTTGTCCCAACACTTGAAGAACCACCCGAAGGTATCGATATGCATAAGGATGAGAATGCACTGAGAAGATCATTCAGAATTCCCAAGGGTTCTGCTACCCATTAATGAAGGTCATACCCAGGATTTCCTTCCACTAGCAATACGGACTTCGCTCAAGGATTAATTCAATAGATTTTAGTCTCCCCTGGATGAGAACACGCCCCAAAATATAACGATTGTGACCTTAATTCACCTACCTTCGGCATCTCATCTCTGTTAGGAAAATAAATATTTATACTTCCTTCTACAATAGAATGATCATGATATTTGATCCTAGTTAAAATGAATTTGATCCATAGAAATTAGCCTCCATAGTCCATTTGATCTACTAGTGAATAGGTGAATATCTCGGTCTATAATTTAGTGACCAACTTCAATCGCTCACAGGTATAAACACTTCTTTGACCTCCACGCACACAACCCTTTTTTCCCATGTACATGGCTTTAACATAAAACGTGTTGAGATTAATGAAGAAATGTCATAATGGAGTGATGGTTCAAACTGAACCATAGATTAAGAGTTTGTTCCTGTTTTCTAGGGTGTTGTTTTAACTTTCATAAATGTGTGTTTCATGTATATATTTCTCATGTAATGAATTGTAAGGCAGAGTGTGTTCTGCAAAAGCAGTCTTACAGGTGGTGTTCCACACCTATGAGCTGCTCAGGTTTCTTAATAAATTTGATTCGTGTATCTTTGACATGGTATCAAAGCTTCAGGGCTGAGGATGGCCTGTAACCCTGAGTGGAGGAAGAAATCTGACCAGTACTATTGGAGGGTGATCAACGTATTTTTAATGGTGATAGCCTCACCGATTTAGTTCTGGTCTTATGCGTTTTTATTTTCAAGAATAGCGCGAGTGCACCATTGTTGAATCACGCCGACCATGAAAGGTGGAAGGATGACAAACAAGATGACGATGAATTTCTGCATCTTGAAAGGACATTGAAGTGGCGGTGGCATTCTCAGGATTGTTGCGGAATTGAATTGGATCGCAACGCACTTGGGAATTAAATACTTTTCTTTGGATCGTCGAGGTTCAGTAAGAAGTTAGGAATCTATTTAAAACTTGGTATTTCATCATGGAGCTTCTCATTAGCAAGTGAACACTTTGCATCAAATAATTTTGAACTTTTCGGTCTAATGGCTATCTTCAACCTTAATTGTTTTACTCTAAACAATCTTCAAGATATTCTGAAGTATCAAAAAAAATATTCACTTCCCTTGAATTTTTTTTCTCCCCGTGCCTTCCTCAACTCTTTTTGTTTTTCATCGCCATGAGAGTTCTTCCTCATTCCATAAGCTTTGTTTAAATTTTTAATGAAAGACTGAACTAGAAATTGACATGATGGACTTCCTTTGCCTACAAATGCATCTTCAATTTCCAATGATTGTAAAAAAACCCCAATGGACATGCCATTTTCTGTCATAGAAAATTCCACCTACACAAATAAAAGAGAAATTGATTCATTATAACTTTACAAAATTCCTAGAAAGGAATTTAAATTATCTAATTTACATGATTCGTAATAATATCCTTAATTTGATAATTGTATACAATGTGTTCTACATTTTAGGAAACAAAATTATCCTTGATAACATCTAAAGCTGCCTTGTAATTACCTTGCTACTTAAATCTCAAAAGTCTAATAAGAATTACTCATTGCCAAGCAAAATATTTCTCAAATTTTGTTTACCTTTGCAATGAAATTGAACCAAGAATATAAGTCTATATCTTGACATGATTTCTAGCAGTTTAGTAATCAACTCTATAATTTATTGCAGGGCTTGAATACATGCATGGTATGCAAAAGGAAAAGGTTCCATGGGTTCTTACATGAAGGCTACTAGAAAAGGAAACCTTCAAGACATCAAGTACTCTTGTGAATATTACCTTTTACCTCGTAGCAAGATCTACTACTTTGACATTTTCCAAAGACTCATGAGTAACATTATATTCACTTCATGGAATTTCATCTATTTGTGTAGTTAGATATTTTGATCTGTATAGCCTAGGGGATACTTTTGATAAGTGAAAAAAATAGGAACCAAATCCAAGATCCACCCCTGGAAAGCAGGTCCCTTCACCACTAAGCTATATCATCCATTCTATGACAAGCATAAATCAAGCTGCGGATTGCAAGATCCAACAAGGACATACATGAAAGAGCATGACTTAAGTCAATTAAACAATATAAACCATGCATATAAGGAAAAATTCCTAACAAATATTATAATTCATCATCTATATTCTTCAGGCATTGATGGCGTCAAATGATGAAGAAGAAGGCTCGTCTTGAATCTTGATTTTGATATATTCTATTTGTTCCTAATATTTCACAGGAATTCAATCTAAGAAATTTAGAATCTGTTGACGGTGCTGGATCGGAAAACATGTCAAGGCAATCTCCCCGGTAAGAAGTCCCAATTATGCGCGATACTGTTTGGTGTAGGAGTCCCAATAGTGGGTCGTAAGGTAATGCCTTGACCACAATGTCACATAGAGGCAAGTAAGATAACTCTATTAGTAGCAAGGGTGTGACTGTTGTAGTGATTCAAGGAAGGTGAATGAAAGGTTCTAACACAAGTGGGTTGGGATGAGTGTGCCCCTTGACAAATTGTATCAGTACTCAGTTGGGAAGGGAACACACGAGTGAAAATGCATCACAAGTTAGAAAGCAGAGCAGTCAAAAATCCGAGGTGATGGTTAAACCAAGAGCACATTTGCAAAAGGATTCATATAATTTCATATGAATCAGTTCATACACAAATACGTAAGTTAAACAACATATATTATTAAGGCAACTAGAATAGTCCAACTATAATAAAAACATATGCATGAAAATGTGTTGAATCTTATTATATAAAGAAGTGTAAGTCCCAATCATACAATACATCCAAGTAAACCTGCTAACCACAACAATGAAATGTTACAACCACATCCACCTACTCCTCCAAAGAGATGAACTAGCTCCGTGTAGTGGAGAAGCCAAGGCGTGTTACAATTCTGTCCAAGCTTTCTTCAAGATAGTCTTAATAGAAGCTTGGCTGACCAAAAAGCCCTTCCAATGAGTTATGAGAGACTATTTATAGCAAAGGGTGGGGTGACCCTTGACATTCCCCTTTGTGATAGTTCAACTACCCTCATGACTCTTTACCTACTCTATGACTGTTACATCCAACTATTGACACTTGAATTACACTTGACATGACTCAATGTTACAATGCACATGTACTCATGTGAGACAACATGGCTTGAGCAAGCCAAGCAAGACATCACTGACACTCAGTCCGTTTTGATGAGACCAACTCTTCGACATGCTTGTGATGGTGAAGGTGGTGAGAGGATGCCAAGCTTGGTCATCCGTGATGGTGTGCATGCACTTCATGGTGACATCTTGCTGAAGTGAACTCTTGCCTCCGTTGCAACCAGTGCATTGGTTCGGCCCCTTCATCCAACTTGTCTCCTATCATGTGCATGGTCTTCTTTGGTATGGATGAACTAGAAACACACTGATGCATAGTGTCCATGATGATCTTGAAGTGTGTGCTAGTGGTCATGCGCTTCAACTTGCCGAAGTATATGTTCAACTACAGTTGGACTTGCTTCTTGTCTTCTCCTTGGTGAGTGTGCTGAATGGATTGGGTTGCATGCGTGCACATAATAGCACGCATGCTATTGAATCCCTTGCATGTGATCAACAACACTACTCACCATGTCTACTCCTTTCCAGCTGTTGGGATGGATCTTTAACTTGTACAGGCACAATTTTATCTGTGATTTCATGTTGCGCCCACTGTTGTTCCTGTTCCTTCTGCAACTCACTTGTTCGTCTATGCAGCTTCATGTTCTTTCTTGAGTTGTTGCTTCAGCACATGCAACTCCTTCTTTGTTCCATTCCCTGTCTTCACACAATCATCATGTAGCATCGTCACCTCATAGCCTGAATCACCAAAGTTGCTTTCATCATATTGAGTTTGAAACTTTATTCCGCCCTTGTGTTGTAAAGAACCTTCCTCTTGTATTCATTGCATTCACGACATTCATTGCGTTCGCTGCATTTGGTATGCTGCCTTCAGTTGTTGTTCATGATGCTACTTGCTGTGATGTTTTTGTTGTCATATCTTGATGTCCTTGTCTACGAACAACCTAATATCTTCATGAGTAGGTAAGCTCATAAACATTTGATCGACTACATCCCCAGGTGTGCTTTGAATGGTATCTTCGACTCTGACCTATGGAAACCATTGTACCTATACTACTGAGAGACAAATGAACACTTGCAGTACCTGGACACATGGAAACACTCATGGAAAGCAATTTGTCAGTCGAAAACCAAAATGAACTAAAGAACTGACTTGCAACATACCTGTGTGACTGATCATGAAGGTTGCGCAATTTCGGCCGGGAGGTTGGGATACTAACTGCCAAGACCGCACAAGGCATAGTATGGGCTACTGGGAGACTGAATGGCTGCTGGAAATATGCAATGCACAGTCCAGTCTGGATGCTGGCTGCTGGGATTGTGCAATGCACAATTCCGGCTGGGAAGGGTTGCAGGCCCAGGGACTGATTTCCACAATTTCCTGGGCCAAGCAGTCATTGTCCTCTAGAAATGTGAAAAATAGTCCTGGAGGCCAGTGCTACAAAAAATGCACATTTCTAGAGAGGAAGGTAGAGCCTTTCTTCCCCAGATTGCGCAATGCAGCCTTGGTGAAGGCAGAGTTCGGGACAAGGTTGGGCCGACTTGCCGACGGGCAACTGAAAGAAAATAAGAGAGTGAATGCATGTTGATACTGAGTGTAAGCATAAGTAAATGATCATGCATGCAAATGATGAATGACATATTTAGACAATGGAGCAACATGCATGTGGGTGAGTCGAGTTGCCAAATTGGCTACCATTCGCGAAAAAATAGTTTCATGCATGCGACAATCGTGAGATGTTAACGAAACCTGAAACGGTGCTAGGATAAGATAATATACATGTAAAATACAACAGGCGTTCAAAGAGATCAAGCAAACAATACTCATACAATCGAAAACACAAAAAGCAACAGAAATGCAACACAAGGCATGGGAAGCGGGCTTACCCCAAAGCAGCTGAGTTGAATGTGTCGACTACTCCTAGATGTGATGTGGGATGCCAGAGCTGCAAGGTTGATGTGAGGAATGAGCTCTATAACGTTTGGCTGATGAGTTTTGACAACATGGAGGTTGTGACGTGCATGCCACAAATCTAGAGAAAGTGACACTTGGTGGGAGGTTTCTGAAATAATCCTTGCATGTAACCTCCAACTGTTAAACATAGATCCTTGAAACAAGGGATGCCTTTGCATGTTGCCTTGGGAGAAGCAACCCATGCATGCAAGTTTGTTTTGCTGGGTTCAGGAGGGAACCGGTCAACTCAGCTACACATGCAAGAGGTTGTTCGACTGCTTGAAGGAAATGCACGTTTTTGGCTGGGAGCTGGCCTGACTACCTAGGAGATTTGTGCAATTTTTGGGCAGCGCAGCTGACTACTGCCCAGATTTGCACAAATACTGGGCTGAGTAGCCCTGCTAGGGAAAATTGTGCAAATCCTACTGGGAGTGTTGACTGGCAGAATTGCATAATCTTGGAGCCGAGCAGGCTGCCAAACATGATTGCATAATTTCTGGAGGGAAGGTTGGTTGCCCTCCAGAAATGCACAATTTTCTTGGGGAACTTGGTCAGCTTGTAGCTAGACCAAGTTCGGGTGAACATCCTGTGAGAGGAATACATCAAGTTGTGTTCAACAGGCTGGCTTTGTGCAAAAAAAACATTGAAGCTTGTGAACTTGATGAAGCAAGGCAAGCTGCTGTGAAGGTTGTAAGGGAGGCTCCAAAACAAGGCTTAGGAAAAAGTTTGGAGGGTGGTTCTAGCCACTACAACACTTGGTGACACACTGGTAGAACTCCAGCTCTCTAAATGGACCTTGTTCATGAAAAGAAAGTCTAACACCTCCAGAAGTATTGTTCAGTTCTCAGCTCCTCTTAGTTTCACATTATTTTGATTGTAAGGTGTACATCTTCCAAGCTCTTGGTCGATTGACACACATTCCAAGCCAAGGAAACACATTTGTTTCGATTGGGGTTGAGGGGTATATTGGTGCACAAGCAGTATAGTTGTCGAAGTCTTAGTTTCATCTCTGGTGTTGCTCTGCTGCCAGCAGACCTGGACAGTACCCCAGCAGAGTCACATAGGAACATAAGCATGGCTCCTCTGCCTGCGAGCCTAGTTAGTACCCCAGTAGAGTTAGTTGCATCACCTCTTTGCACAGGAAGCCTTTCTATTATTTCACCTTATTCATTTTCAATTTTTTTTTCAAACTTTTTTTCACTATATATATATATATATATATATATATATATATATATATATATATATATATATATATATATATATATATATATATAAATTAACTGTGCATATCACTTATTCATTTCAGAGGCAAAAGAGGGATCTCAACTTATTAAGAGAAAAGAGGTTATTCCAGTAGAGAAGTAGTTTATTGTATCTTTGACATGCCTATTAAGGTTTCCCCCTCACCTTACTCTACTTGACTAAGCTGACAAGGGTTAACCCAAATACAACCAACTAGATAAGGTGACACTAGTTGGCATGCAAGCGTTGTGTTTTCACCAGGGTTCACTTCAAACAAGATGGATTTTCCTTCAACGTATTATGGACTAAAAGTAACAAGCACATCATACAGAGGCAAGATGATAGATAACCAAGTAGTGATAGTTGTACAAGCCCTCTTATACTTTACCCAGCTCGCTTCAAGAGTCATACATGGTTTCATGCAAAATTACCCTATGAACAAAACAAGCGAACTATATGAAACAAGTGAACTCACAAACACAAAGCAAGGTAAGAGCACAAGCAAAAATGGAAAAAAAGCAAGTGAGAAAACAAGAAAGCAAACAAACCAGCAAACAAAGCATGTAAGCAGACAAGCACGCAAGCAAACAACTGGAAGAAAACACTACTCCTACTCCTATACTAATGGTGCATGGGCCTGATCACATGAAGTGATATTTCCAATGCAGCCACCAGCGCATTGGTTGATCGATGTTGGTGAATGCTTGGTCTGCAAGCAACTCGGTTTTATGAACCAGCAAGCAAGAAAGACATAACAATGAAGACAACCACACTTCATGTTTCAAATGTCCCACAAGACATAAGTGGGTATAATTTCATGACGAGCAGTCCGTGGACTTATTGTGGTGTTGTGTGACACTACATGCAACTTTGAAGCACAAGAACACTCTTGACTGTGACATGTAAGAAAATGAAAGAAACAAAGATAACTTTCATCGCGAAAGAGTGCTTGCAATGTAAGGTTCCTCCAATTCATGAGCAATGGGATCATGCAGTTCAAGTGAAGGAAGTGTGATCTGTGTGTGAGATGGATCTTAAATGCATACAGATTAGTGATGAGGAGCCTTGGTTGATTGAACAGTTTCATGATTAGAAGTGAGACTAACCCCAAGAGAGCGAGGGCTTGACATAACCATAAGCTCGAGCTGAAGTGCCTTGATGGTCTTGGGTGTTTCAACTTCATCATCAGGTAAATCATCATAAACCAATGGCTTCAAAAGATCAACTGTGATAGAGTCATGATTGTGATAAAAATGGAAGTAAATGGATCATGACCTTCATGATCAGAAAAATCAATGATTCCATTGGCATCCTCATAATCAGATGAATCAAACAGAGGGGTAGATGAAAGCCAAACAAACTCATCCTGTGCGTTTCCAGAAAATACAGATGAAAGATCAAGTGGATTTTCAATGAAAAGATTATCCTCTTCGTTCTCAAATGATGGACCAACGTTCGGTGAGTCCTTGCGAGTGATTAACAATGGGTGCATCCATGGATGAAGACACACATGCGAAATCATGGATGGTAGGTTCACCAAAGAGGTCAGGAAAGAACGAAGGGGGCTCGAATAGAAGGGAGTCATCCTTCGTCGAGCGTTGATGCTAAAGCTCCCACTCATACTCTTCATGGATGACAGCGTAGGTTGGTTGTGCAACACCAACTCCATCTGTGGGTTGTTCCTCAATCACAAGTAGTGAAGAGTCCGAAATGGACGAAAACAAGATAGCATCATTTAGAGGAGCACCCAAGTGCGAAGACAAAGGTCGTAGAAAAGAAAGCATATGAGAACTTGAAGGACTCACAACCAAATTTGTGTGAAAATTTAGTGAAGTGATGTTGGGAGAATATGAAAAATGAGTAGGTGTGTGAACCTAATCCTCAACATTACTGAGCAGTGGTGGAGTTGTTGAATGAGAGGGAGGTGTACAGTTAGTCGAGACAGTGACCTTATCCACATGAGATTGGATAGCTCCATCAATGAAGAATGTTGAGCGAGGCTTGATTTCAAACTTTCTCTTAGGATGGGCAGATTTCTTAAGGCAATACTCAAACTAGTCCCAACGATAAGTTCATTTGGCTCCTCGGAGCTTGAAACTGCAAGTCACAGAAGTGCTTCCAAAAATCAATAACTGATTCATGTGGAGCCCTCCGTTGCTATAACAGTTTTCGGTCAAGATGGTCTGGATCAAAATGATGGAACATGTCTTCAATAAGATCACAGAAGTGCTCAAATGAGTGCACGATGTCAGCTGGTAGGCTGAGCAACCAACTAAGTGGAGATTCACGAAGTGTGTATGCAAGCAGCAAGCCGGCCTGTTTGTAAAAAAATCATCTTCCTCATGAAGCATGGAAAGAAAGTCATGTAAGTACTCAAGCCAGGCCACTTCGCCTTCACCATCATACGTGAAAGTGGACAAGAGATCGAAAAACTTCCCCATGATGGAGACATCTTCACGATTCGAAAAACACCGCAGGTGAAGAAGAGTGCAAGACTCCATGAAAGATATGCAAAGGTCCAAAACTAGATGAGAGGACACAACTTGTCATTAGGCCCTCCTTATAGCACTAGAAATATTGACGGTGTTGGACCCGCGAACATGTCAAGGGGATCTCTTCGGTAAGAAGTCCTAATTAGACCTCAAATTGTTTGGTGTAGGAGTCCTAGCAGAGGGTCGTAAGGTAATGCCTTAACTGCGATGTCGCATAGAGGAAAGTAAGATAACTCTGTCAGTAGCAAGAGTGTGACTGCTGTAGTGAGTCAAGGAAGGTGAATGAAAGGTTCTAACACAAGTGGGTTGGGATGAGTGCGCCCCTTGACAACTTGTATCAATACTTAGATGGGAAGGGAACACACGGGCGAAGATGCATCAGAAGCTGGAAGAGGTTGACAATATGAAGTGATTGTTAAACCAACAACACATTTGCAACAAGATTCATATAATTGCATACGAATCAGTTCATACACAAATACGTAAGTTAAACAACATATATCATTAAGGAAACCAGAACAGTCCAACTATAATAACAACATATGCATGAAAATGTACTGGCTCTTATTATATAAAGAAGGGTAAGTTCCAATAATATAATACATCCAAGTAAACCTACTAGCCCCAAAAGTGAAACATTACAGTGACATCTGCCTACTCCTCCAAAGCGATGAACTATCCCTGTGCAGTGGAAAAGCCAAGGCACATTACAATATTGTCCAAGATTTCTTCAAGATAGTCTTAATAGAAGCTTTCCTTACTAAAAATCCCTTCCAATGAGTTATGAAGGACTATTTATAGCAAATGGTGGGGTGACCCTTGACATTCCCCTTTGTGATAGTTCAACTACCCTCATGAATCTTCACCTACTCTATGACTATTACATCCAACTATTGACACTTGACTTACACTTGACATGACTCAACGTTACAATTACATGTACTCATGTGAGAAAACATGGCTTGTGCAAGCCAAGAAAGACATCACTGACACTCGATCTGCTGTGATGAGACCAACTCTTTGACATGCTTATGATGGTGACGGTGGTGAGCTGATGCCAAGCTTGGTCGTCCGTGATGGTATGCATGCACCTCACGGTGACATCTTGTTGAAGTGAACTCTTGCCTCCATTGCAATCGGTGCATTGGTTCGGCCCCTTCATCCAACTCGTCTACTATCATGCGCATGGTCTTCTTGGGTGCAGCTGAACCAACAACACACTGATTCATAATGTTCGTGTTGATCTTCAAGTGTGTGTTGGTGGTCATGCACATCAATTTTCCAAAGTACATGTTCATCTACAGTTGGACTTGCTTCTTGTCTTCGCCTTGGTGAGTGTGCTGAATGGGTTGGGTTGCATGTGTGCACAAAATAGCATGCAAGCTGTTGAATCCCTTGCATGCGATCAACAACACTGCTCACCATGTCTACTCCTTGCCAGCTATTTGGAGGGATCTTTAACTTGTACGGGCACAGTTTCATCCGTTATTGCATGTTGCACCCAATGTTGTTCCTGTTCCCACTGCAACTCACTTTTGCGTATGTGCAGCTTCATGTTCTTCCTTGAATTGTTGCTTCAGTGCATGCAACTCCTTCTTTGTTCCATTCCTTGTCTTCACATGATCATCATGTAGCATCGTAAACTCATAGTGCGAGTCTCCAAAGTTTCTTTCATCATCTTTGGCTTGCAACTTTGTTTTACCCCTCTGTTGTCAACAACCTTCCTCTTGCATTCATTGCATTCGTTGCATTCATTGTGTTCACTGCATTCATTGTGTTTGCTGCATTCAATATGCTGCCTTCAGATGTTGTTCATGATGTTGCTATTGTCATATCTTGATGTCCTTTTCTACGAACAACCTGATATCTTTGTGAGTAGGCAAGCTCATAGACATTTGATTGACTGCATCTCCAGGTGTGCTCTGAATGGTATCTTCGACTCTGCCCTATGGAAACCATTGTACCTACACTACTAAGAGGCAGATGAACAATTGCAGTACCTGGAGACATGGCAACACTCATGGCAAACAATCTATCAGTCGAAAACGAAAATGAACTTGAGAACTGACTTGCCACATACCTATGTGACTGATCATGAAGGTTGCTCAATTTAGGCTGGGAGGTCGGGAGACTGACTTCCAAGACCATGCAAGGAACAATATAGGCTACTGGGAGACTGACTGGCTGTTGGAACTATGGAATGAAATGTCCAGTCTGGTTGTTGGCTATTGGGATTGTGCAATGTGCAATTCTAGCTGGGAAGGACTGCAGGCCCAGGGACTGATTTGCACAATTTCTTGGGCCAAGAAGTCACTGTCCTCTAGAAATGTGCAAAACAAACTTGGAGTCTAGTCCTGGGAAAAAATACGCATTTCTGGAAAGGAAGGCAGAGCCTTCCTTCCCTAGATTGCGTAATGCAGCCTTGTTGAAGATAAAGTCCGAGCCAAGGTTGGCCTGACTCGCCGATGGGAAACTGAAAGAAAATAGGACAGTGAATGCATGTTGATACTGAGTGAAGCATAAGTGAATGATCATGCATGCAAATGATGAATGATAGATTCAAAAAATGGAACAACATGCATGTGGGTGAGGTGAGTCGCCAAATCAGCAACCATTTGCGGAAAATAGTTTCATGCATGCGACAACAGTGAGATGTTAATGAAAACTGAAATGGTACTAGGACAAGCTAATATACATGTAGATGACAACAAGTGTTAAAAGAAATCAAGAAAATAGTACTCATACAAGAGAAAAAAAAAAGTGACAAAAATGCAACACAAGGCATGGGAAGCAGGCTTTCCCCAAAGCCGCTGAGCTGAATGTGTCGACTGCTCCTAGATGTGATGTGGGATGCCAGAGTTGCAAGGTTGATGTGAGGAATGAACTTTGCAACATCCGGTTGATGAGTTTTGACAACATCGAGGTTGTGATGTGCATGCCACAAATCTAGGGAAAGCGACACTTGGTGGGAGGTTTCTGAAATGATCCTTGCATGTAACCTCCAACTGCTAAACACATATCCCTAAAACAAGGGATGCATTTGCATGTTGCCTTGGGAGAAGCAACCCATGCATGCAATTTTGTTTTTCTAGGTCCGGGAGGGAACCAGTCAACTCAACTGCACATGCAAGAGGTTCTTAGATTGCCTGAAGGAAATGCACATCTTTGGCTCGGAGTTGGGCTTACTGCCCAGGAGATTTGCGCAATTTCTGGGCAGAGCAGTTGACTACTACCTAGATTTGCGCAAATTCTGGATTGAGCAGTTCTGCTAATGAAAATTATGCAAATCCTGCTAGGAGTGTTGACTGGCAGAATTGCACAATATTGGAGCCCAGTAGTTTGCCAAACAGGATTGCACAATTTTTGGAGGGAATGTCGGTTCCCTCCAGAAATGCACAATTTTCTTGGGGAAGTTGCTCAGCCTGTAGCTGGACCATGTCCATGTGAATAGACAGTGAGAGGAATACATCAAGTTGTGATCAACAGGTTGTCTTTGTGCAAGAAAAACGCTGAAGCTTGTGAACTTGACAAAGAAAACCAAGCTGCTATGAAGGTTGGAAGGGAGGCTCCAAAACGAGGCTTAGGAAAATTTTTTAAAAGGTGGTTGTAGCTGCTACAACAGAATCCAATAACTTATCCCAACATATTTAAAATGTATATACTTCAATCAACCATTGAATTTTTCATGAAACTTATCAAATTTAATAGAAAAAGCAATTAAGACATACCAGTGTTCATTTTCACAAAATTTATCATACTTTCTGAAAAATAATATAGTCAGTAAATAACCCAAATACTGAATAACATGTTACATAACATGAAATATTTGTATATTGATTCATGAAAGTGAACCAAATATATAACCATGGATCCAAACATGTATGATCTATTCGTATGGTCCTATGGATACCCACAAAATGACTAAAAAGAATGATTTAGCAATACCCACAGAGCTTGTGGAGAAGAAGATGCATCAGGCTATCGACAAACCATATGAACTAAAAGGAAAATCTCTTTAAATTTAGAGCAAATATTTGATCCTTGAGGCTATTAATGCATCATGGATGACTTAGAAAGGGTATTCCTTTAGGAGCCAGTGTTACCTCATCTTTTCCACTACAATCATGAAGGCATTTCTATAGATGATGGAGCACTCATTAGAAGACACTGAAGCCAAACAAGATACCTATCATAACAACTAGAAAAGATAAGGCATGAACACACCTTATAGATAGTGCCACAACACATTTTTGCAAAGCCCTAGTAACTCTCATTGAATGTACTTTATAACAATCTCTATGTAAATCCTTTCACCCACAAAACTATGATCAATTCAATCTCCCTGCTTATACTTCACACAATAATTTTGCAATAAGTTATAAATACTCTCCTCCCTTCTATAGCTAATGTATAATCTAGCCTTTGCTTCATATAACCATTAGATTAGGCAAAATAAACAGACAGTAGATACCACAACATGCACTTGTCCCTTGTGAATTTCATCAAGCGTCTCATGCCAAGGCCCTACTATTAGGATGTTATTTTTCAAATCCAATAAAAAAATCGATAAACATGCAAATAATATTTTCCAAGTACTCAAGAGACCTATACACATTTTTTATTTCCATGCAAAATAAATTAGTTTTACCTAGAAGTAGGAGTGGGTAGGGATAATATTCATAGCTATTGTGGGTATAAGAAGAGGACACAGTAGATAGGGTCAAATTGAAAGTGGAGAAGAGAGAAGGGGTTCCCATTTTCCTTCAAAATATAATCCCATAGGGAAAATAGATGCAGAACTGTTCGCAGTTGAAAGACTAAAAAATATCCAAAAATCGCATAAAAATAACAGTTCCAAGCCTTTGAGGGGGAGCAGGTCCAATAACTTCAACCTCATTTAAAGAAGCTACATGTGGCACAGAAAAAATAGTTTCAAGAAAACTAGTAACACTTCCTGTGCCATACATAGTGGAAGAAAACTAGTAACACTGCCTGTGCCATACATAGTGGAAAATCTAGAGGAAAGGCATCAGATGGAGATTAAAATGCTAAGGTAAACAACATGTTTTCATTATTTTCATAATGAAGCTTCAATGACAATGAAGTATGAGCTAGAAATATTAATAGAAATATTAAATACATTAATAGAAATATTAAATATATTAATAAAGGATATCAATAAGTCACATAAAAACTTTTTAAGAAATATAATTAAAATAACACCCTAGTTTTTTATGGAATAAAAACTCGTGGTGGTCATTCTCAAGACTCACCTACATGCATTACAAATGATCTTGTTCTCTTGCATAAAAATTTTGATAGTTTTAGAAGGAGGTCTCCATTAGACCCACAAGACGTCTAATCTCATCTCTCCTATAACAAATTCTTCAGAGCTTGTTTCCCATATTTCCTATTCCCACTGGCCCCATATTTCTTGTTCTCACTGGCCACTCCTAAAATTAATTCTTATGTTAAATGCTATCATCCTCCAAACATTTTTTGCAAGGGAAAGAAATGCATCGATGATTCTCCCCTGTGCAGACCTTCCACAAATTTTGAAGGAAATTTATTCAAATCTAGGCCTTATTACAGGGACATGTGCTTTCTAGTTCAAAATTCAATTGCAGAGAATGGAAACCGTACAAAGTCCCCATTAACAAGAATTCGACATACAATGCTAGATTATCCACACGATGCTTCAAGATTTCACAGTCTTTTCTTATGTTGGTCTTTAGGTATTGTGATAACAAATTAGTTGGACTTCCGAAATTTTATGAGAAAAAATAATCATTAAAATAAATACTACGAAAAAGTGGTTGATAAGTACTTCTTACGTAGAGAAGATAATTCTTTGATGAGGGAATGAAGCACAATTCAAGTCACTCTGCAACCTATAATAGGAAACCCTCAGTAGAGGCACCTTCATCTTGTTCGATTTCTATGGTGTTTATAGACAACGTAAAGTTTGCAGAGGACATAGAGCTTCAATAACGGAATATGAAAGGAAAAATCAGGGATTTGAGGCTTGTTGTAGGCTATGAAACTAATTCTAATTACATTAATTTTCTCAGCCATCCACCTACTAGTAAGAGAGCCATGATGAATCATGGCTTTGTCTCTGATACTGGAAACAACCCTTTCGAAATTGGGAATGAGAAGGATAAATCTGAAATCCTATTTATGGGATTTCATTTTTTAGTTGATGTTGTAGTTATGATTTTGGAGAATGATGAGGCTAATTTCCTTGAGAAAGGTCTCCCAGAAGAAAAAGAGAAACCTGCATGGAAAAAATTAAGGAAAACAAGTTAACAAAATCTAGGTATGCCATTCAAGAAACCAAATTATTTTCATTGTTTTCCATATGATAAGGTATATCATTTAGAAACGTAAGAATTAATAAAAATAGTATAAATGGTAAGATGAGAGTAAAAGAGCAACTTGCACGGGAAAAATTAAGGAAACCAGTTAACAAAATTCAGGTATGCCATTCGAGCAACCAGATTATTTTCATTATTTTCCATATGATAAGGTATATCATTTAGAAACATAAGAATTACTAAAAATACTATAAATGGTAAGATGAGAGTTTTTGTGCCTTGCAGGAATAAAATAACCCCTGAGGGGACGACCAGGCTTTTGTCAAGCAAATATGTGCTACAATATATTTTGATGCTTCACCTAAATGAGCCGAGTTCATGCTTGAATCGAGTGCTTGCTTGGTTAGTATTGTTTGGTTCTACCTTCCTTTATGACTTTCCTTTAGGTATCTTAAAAAAGATAAGCACCTCCAAGGAACAAAGCTAGCAACCTAGAATAGAAAACAAAGAAAAGAGGAAGATAAGCATATCAAAACAACAAAGCCAATATCCTTGAATAGAAAGCAATATGTTCAGAAAGATAAGCATCTGCCAAGAACAACTCGAAGAACAAAGGCGATAGTTTAGAATAGAAAATTGTCTACTTTGAGCATCTCCATTCTTATAATAAGGAAATTGGGAAGTCGTAAGGCCGGTAGGGCAAGCGGTGGAGATGCAACTTGCATGGTTGCAAATTTCCATAGCTATTAAAGGCATACAACTTTATGACAACTGACAACTCCAAATCCAAAAGCAATCTGGAGGTGTATTATGGGTTACGAAATCATAATATTAAATGGTACAAATTAATGCTAGTTGCAAATGGCATTAATTCACTTGGGCTTAGGGGAACATAACATAGAATCATGTTTTCCTTTTTTATTCTAAAGTATGACCTAGATATGAGTCAAAATAAAATCATTGAATTGAGGCTTCTGTGATCCATATCAGGTTTATGAGAAATTCTTCGGCGTAAATCACAGGATAAATCATTTTTCAACGCGTTTCGAACCAACAAGTGTGGTTCATCGTCAGGACAAGTTGAAGAAACAGATCTAGCTTAGCATGTTAAATAGTCTGAGCAGAGACTCCAACGGCTATCTTGACTAACGACTAATTTTGACTTTAGGACCAGAGTCAAGATTTAATTGAAATTAGTTAAATTATGTGAATAAATAAAAATATAAAATAATTTAAAACGGTTAAAGGTTAGTTAGAAAGTTATTAAAAAATTATAATTAGTTTTTTAATGGGACTTAAATAATAAGTATATATATATATACAAGAAATATATACAAGTTAGAAAAAAAAAAAAAAATTGAAATATACATAGAAATAATAATGAATAAAATTTTAATTAAGAAAGTAATAAAAGGTAAAAATATTTTAATTCATTTTAAATAAATAAATAAATTCAAAAAATAATAATAATAATAATAATAATAAAAATAAAATAAATAAATAAATAAAACTAAAATAAAAATAAAAATAAATAAATAAATAGAAAAAAAAAAAAAATATATATATATATATATATAGTATAATAATAATAAGAATAAGAATAAGAATAAGAATGGAAATTACATAAATTAATAAATTAATTAAAGTAAATAAATCAAGCGAGCAAAAAATAAAATAAAATAAAATAAAATAAAATTAATTAATTAATTAATTAATAATAATAATAATAATAATAATAATAAATAAATAAATAATAAATAATAATAATAATAATAATAATTGAATAAAACAAGCGAGCGAGGAGGAAGGAAAAAACAAGGCGCCCAGGAAAAACGACGAAATAAAGGGGAACCAACGAAAGCAAGAAAAGGCAAGACTAGGAAGAAAGGGCCGGGATCCAGCAGCTACTGATCTTCCAACCGTCATCTCTATTGAGATTGCTCGGCCTTCTTTCAATTTCAATAGCTTCTCTAAATTTATGGTGATGGAACTGAGCAACCTTGGCAATAACCTTGGCCTCCTCAATACATACTTGATGCTTGGTCTTTTCCGCATGCTCTGCTAACGCTAAAGACTTGGTTCTTCCATGTCTTAGGTCCGTTGCATGTTCGCTAATCCTTTGATGGATGGAGCGCCATGTTTCCCCAATATAGGGGGTCCCACAAGAACAGGGGATCAAGTAGACACCCTTCATATCTTTAGGATCAATGGGATCTTTCACTGATCTGAGGGATTTGCGAATAGTGTTGAGGGGCCTGAAGGTTGAGGGAATATCATACTTCTTAAGAATCCGAGCAATCTTGTCAGTGGTTCCTTGGACATAGGGAAGATGGACCCCTAGCCGGCGCTCTTTATGCTCTTTTTTGATTAACGAGCTTTTAGAGGCTTTTAAGAACGCCTTCTGACCCAGGCGCCTACTATAGCCATTCTCCATAAAGACATGAAGGAGATGGGATTTCTCTTTATCGAAGCTCTCCTTATCAGAAATCCTCAGGGCTCGCGTAGCGAGTGTGTTAAGAACACCCAACTTTTGAGCAGGGAAATGATGAGAATCGGCATGAAGATACTGCTCAGTATGCGTTTTTTTCCGGAATACTGAGTGGGAGAGAGAACCATCATTATTCTTCGATATAAGGATATCCAAGAAAGGGAGGCAACCATTGACCTCTTTTTCCATAGTGAACTTAATGGCAGAGGACTGACAGTTGAGGTGGTTGAAGAAGAGATCTAACTCCTTCGAGCCATGGGACCAGATGACATTAGTGTCATCTACATACCTTTTCCACAATTTGGGAAGGAGACGAGCTGAGGCTAAAACTCTGGTTTCGAAATCTTCCATAAAAAAATTCGCAACAATAGGGGATAGGGGTTAGCCCATGGCAACACCACAGGTTTGTTCATAGAACTCACCCTCAAAACAGAAGAAAGAGGAAGTGAGACAGATCTCAACAAGATGTGCTGTCAGTCCTCTGCCATTAAGTTCACTATGGAAAAACAGGTCAATGGTTGCCTCCCATTCTTGGATATCCTTATATCAAAGAATAATGATGGTTCTCTCTCCCACTCAGTATTCCGGAAAAAAACACATATTGAGCAGTATCTTCATGCCGATTCTCATCATTTCCCTCTGCAAAAGTTGGGTGTTCTTAACACACTCGTTACGCGAGCCCTGAGGATTTCTGATAAGGAGAGCTTCGATAAAGAGAAATCCCATCTCCTTCATGTCTTTATGGAGAATGGCTATAGTAGGCGCCTGGGTCAGAAGGCATTCTTAAAAGCCTCTAAAAGCTCGTTAATCAAAAAAGAGCATAAAGAGCACTAGCTAGGGGTCCATCTTCCCTATGTCCAAGGAACCACTGACAAGATTGCTCGGATTCTTAAGAAGTATGATATTCCCTCAACCTTCAGGCCCCTCAACACTATTCGCAAATCCCTCAGATCAGTGAAAGATCCCATTGATCCTAAAGATATGAAGGGTGTCTACTTGATCCCCTGTTCTTGTGGGACCCCCTATATTGGGGAAACAGGGCGCTCCATCCATCAAAGGATTAGCGAACATGCAGCGGACCTAAGACATGGAAGAACCAAGTCTTCAACGTTAGCAGAGCATGCAGAAAAGACCAAGCATCAAGTATGTATTGCGGAGGCCAAGGTTATTGCCAAGGTTCCTCAGTTCCATCACCGTAAATTCAGAAAAGCTATTGAAATTGAAAGAAGGCCGAGCAATCTCAATAGAGATGACAGCTGGAAGATCAGTAGCTACTGGATCCCGACCCTTTCTTCCTAGTCTTGCCCTTTCTTGCTTTCGTTGGTTCCCCTTTATTTCGTCGTTTTTCCTGGGCGCCCTGTTTTTTCCTTCCTCCTCGCTCGCTTGTTTTATTCAATTATTATTATTATTATTATTATTATTATTATTTTTTAATTTTTTTCGCTTGCTTGTTTTATTTATTTTAATTAATTTATTCATTTATTTTATTTTATTTTATTTTTCGCTCGCTTGATTTATTTACTTTAATTAATTTGTTAATTTATGTAATTTCCATTATTATTATTATTATTATTATTATTATTTCTATTTTTTTTTATTTTTTATTTTTATTTTTTATTCTTATTATAGTTTTATTTATTTATTTATTATTATTATTATTATTATTATTATTTGAATTTATTTATTTATTTAAAATGAATTAAATTTTTTTTACCTTTTATTACTTTCTTAATTAAAATTTTATTCATTATTATTTTTATGTATATTTCAAATTTATTTTTTTTCTAACTAACCTTTCTATATATTTCTTTTATATATATATACTTATTATTTAAGTCCCATTTAAAAAACAAATTATAATTTTTTAATAACTTTCTAACTAACCTTTAACAATTTTAAATTATTTTATATTTTATTTATTCACATAATTTAACTAATTTCAATTAAATCTTGACTCTAGTCCTAAAGTCAAAATTAGTCGTTAGTCAAGATAGTCGTTGGAGTCTCTGCTCAGACTATTTAGCATGCTAAGCTGGATCTGTTTCTTCAACTTGTCCTGACGATGAACCACACTTGTTGGTTCGAAACGCATCGACAAATGATTTATCCTGTGATTTATGCCGAAGAATTTCTCATAAATCCAAATAAAATCTCCAAATGGTTGTTTATATAGAATAACAAAATTTGCATTGGTTTACATGGTAACTTTGGTTAAAAGCAAGAAATTTGTCAGAAATTTGCATTGGTTTCCATGTGCAAATAATATGAATGCAAGAAACAATTACTGTAATCCCTACAGCCCTAAAGTGGTAGGGACTTATAAGATAAAATTAGATTAGATTTTGTACCTAGCCATCCCATTGTAAAAGGCCCTAAAATAATGTTTTTGGTTTAGGTTCAATCATATATATTCAATGTATGTAGGTGCACCTAAAAGGAAAAAGCTCTCTTATATATGAGATTAATAGTGAAATAGCCTATGAGAATTCATCTATGAAATTGGCAGCCCTATATAGAAAAAAATATGGGCATGGTAAGAAAGAACAAAGGTGGGCTTCCATCCTTGAACATGCAACAAAAATCATTTGGTGGGAACTTAGGGTATTGTTGTATTGACATTTTTTTCCATGATATTGTTATATCGTGGATTGATTACTTGTAATATTCATTCCCAAAACCACATATATCTAATGTATAGAATAAGCAATATGATGATGCATTGTAGGATTGTAGGATTTGTTTGGAAATGACAATGCAGGATGGTGGGAACAAGGATATATATTTCAACTTTCTCTCAAAATATATCTTTATGAAGAGTGGGAAGTTGATGGATGGAAGGAATTTATTTTTGAAAGAAATAATTTTATTACTTATTACTCATGTGCAAAGGACCACTCCTAGAGATTTTCGAACCTATTTTAACTATATGTATCTATTGAAACCAAATTTGATCTGTGTATTATAATTTTAGCATTCTAAATTACTCACACCAATTGCAAAAAAAAATGTTGTATCATGGAATAGCATAACCATATAAATTTATAATATGGAAAAATGGGTTAGTATTAAGAAAATCTTAAGTTATATCATCAAATGTCAAGACACTAGTCTTACAGACATGTATGGAAAAATGTGGAAATGTAAAAATATGCGTGTCAAGTGGTTGGGAAAAATAATAAATAAAATCTCCTTATGTGGAAGACAGTGATGACGACATATACTATGCATAGAGACTTGAAGAAATCCATTTAGTTATATTACAACAACAAAAACTTTAGGAGTGATAAACTATCCCTTTAGAGCCATATACTATACATGGAGAGTCCCTGGAATTTGCTTATTGCTTGACACAACCTGTAAGATCCCAAACATCAAATTTTTTTTAATAGGTCTAGCACACCTAATGTTCTAATTAAAAAAATGCTTGCAATTAAAAACACCGAACATAAGGGGATCTAAAAATGTGGCCTCTTATTTATATTAATAGCTTAAAAACAAAGATACATGCCCATACAAATAATATTAGTGCCCCTGCAAATGGAATGCATGACTACTCATTAAAAGGATAATCTAAGACATTGAAGCACCTTTGTGAATCCTGGCTGGATCCACTAGGAAAATTCACCCCAGGGTTTTCATCTCAGGATCAAAGTGGAACTGGCCACCTTAATTTCTCAACAAAACACAATAAGACAAACAACTCAAAATGATCCAAATGCCTAGCTCCTATCTCCTTTTATAGACTTGATGGACTCTCTAGAAACCTTATTTTATTATTTTTCATCAGAAAATGAAGGAAAATACCATGGTCAATACCATTGGCAGATTTCGTCCATTTTGACCATATCAAGAAAAGGGAATATTACAAATCCTCCCACCCCAAGATTGCTTTCCCTCAATCAATCGACATCTATCCATAGTAGATGTATCTATATACTGATATGAAGATCCCATACAAACTAGTGTGATATGCCATGCCTCCATGCTAAATTATCTTGAATGGGTCCTTCGATATGTGGATCCCAAAACATCCTCCATCCAATCCTGCCCTCAATAGATTCACCTGGATCACAATGCCACCTAAGTCTTGGGACCTATGGCTTATGATACCACCTCAACCCTCCATCACTATCTATGCCTAAGGGCCCACACTGTGACATTCCCTTCACTAAGAGTATTCTCCTAAGAATCGTCCCATCAATAGAGTACCAACTCATAATCTCTCGCCAATCCATCTCGTGGGAAGGATGAATACCTACACATGGAATGAATCTAGTTTGTTGATGTTGCTCGATTTATAACTCATGTTGCTTGACTTGATCACTCAACATGATTCATTTGGAAAACTCTACCCTACTCTCCCTAATGTATAAAGTTGGGTTGATAGTGTTGCAAGCTTTATCTAGGCACTCTTGTAGAGGGTTTCTTTGGAACTCCCAACTATACTCCTCTTGCTACGTTGTGAGGAACTTGAGACGTTCCTCTACACTAGACAATTTGTCCGCTGACTTGGCACATACCCCTATGATTTCCTCAATTTTTCCGTTTTCCTATAAGATAGTGCCTTAGGCTATCCAAAATCTATGTTTCAACATCATGAGATATGCCTTAAATGCATGATCTTCCCCAAAATTCCTCTACTAGTGATTTTGGTGCCCTGCGAAATGTCTTTGTACCTGTCTGCACTAAATTCCAAACTATCACAACTTCAACCTGAGCCTTTGACCGGCGTTCTAGGAATGGTTCCTATCGGACACGATGCTTTTCATGCTCCCCCTCATGATCATGCTCATCATGTGGTTCACTACTATTGGCTCCTTACTCAATTCCCTAGCCTCCTCCATCTGTGATGACAATATGTTGTTCATCCTCTCCAATTGTCAAACATAGATGCATTGGTGGATTGTTATCTATACTTGGTTGTTTATATTCTTTATGGACATCCTCCTGGAGACCTATGGACTCATTTGTATACGATTCTACCTCATCAACACCATTAGGTAGAATTTCCTAATGCACTTCTGAATGCTTCTCATCCTACAACTTAGTCTCCCTGAATAATATCGCATTGTTGTTCACCATCATGGAAATTAATAGACCCAACTATAGAAGACTCCCCATGATATGAAGGAATCTCCTTTTGTTCTATCCTTGTTGCCTCCTTCCTATCACCTAGACATGTATGGTTAAGTTCCCAATATCCCTGCACATAAAGCATAGTCCTCTCCTTAGTTCAATCTTGCTACAAGTTTTATTTCCTTTGTTCTTCCTCTCTCAACCTATCCTCTCTAGATCCTTCTTAGTCAACACCCTTATGAGAAATTTTATGTTTTTCATGACCAACCATTAAACTTGATTATAGGCGAATGATGATACAACTAGTTCCTTTCTGCAAATGGTCAACAATTTGGGTCTTAGTATCTTGTAGATGTCAGCATCTGCTTCTAAGAACAAGGACACAATCTTTTTAATGCTTGTTTTGACAAAATCTAGATGAGATGATGTAATGTTGGTGTAAAATTTTTGGAACACCTCAAAGGTTAAGTCACTATATTCCAGATTCAACATGAATGTGTCGAAGCAGAATTCTTCTATTAGTTCTAAGATTTTACACCGCTTCTGAAAGGTAGAAATCATCATGTTATTCAACCCTTGAAGGGTTTCCACTATCAACTGAAATATCTCCCTTTCCACTATCAACTGAAATATCTCCCTCATGAATCATTATTGTAAGGTGGTAGAGGTAATGTTAAAGTTATGATCTTGTCGAGACAAGAGGTAATTGTGAACCGGACCTCTTCACAAGGATTCTCCTAGAGTTTGGGTTGTATCAATGCAGGCATGGATGGCTTGAGAGCCCAACTGATTTTATTTCATTCTGGCTGCCCCACCTTGGATATATATGTGTTTAATTCTTTTAACTTAGGAAGGACATCTCCTAACCTCATAAACTAGGAGTCAAATCCAAGTGCAAAGATCCAGTTCCCCACTTCGTTTTCCCTTTGTAGGTTTCTTGGTTGCTTGTGCTGAAAGATAGCATGGACTCTTTTTGAGAAGGGTCCACTGTTGGGTTTTCCTAAAAAACCAAGTTCAAGTTGTTTTTTCCATCTCTCAATGTCCTCTAGTGCCTTCTCAAGATCCATCTTTCCACATACAAGGATATGTGGTATCTTTAGGCAGAATACACTAGATATTTTGCCCAACAAATAAAAAAGGCACCACAAATAAAATTCCCCCCAACACACAATGTTAAAAATATTCCTCTACGAATAAAGTTCCCTAACACCGTGAATCATAGTACATGTCTTTGCTAATGCCGTCACACATCACCATCACATAATAACACATTAAGCCAAAAATCGCATCTCTTCATAAATTAAATGGATGTGTTTTTGATGAGTATCTAAATAGAAATTTTCAAGAGCGATGACATCAATAATCCCTCCAATTATAGGACCATCATGATAAACCCTTTGTTTACAAAGTTATTTGGAAGCATGCTAAAAAGTAAAATTAGCAAGTGGGTAGAAGAAAGAGATAAGCGTGCTAAAGGGAAAGCAAGTTTTAGACCTAAACATTCCATAGTTGATCATTGTATAACTTTAAGGCACATCATCGAAAAAGTTTGGGAGAAAAAGGTAGAAGCCTTTTGTTGCTTTGTTGATTTCAGAAAAGCATTTGACTCGGTTCCTAGGGATAAGCTTTGGCACAGAATGGAGGAACTTGAGGTTCCTAAACATTTGAGAGCAGCTATGCATAGGTTGTATGAAAAGGTGAAACTCAAAATTAGAACTTCAACATGCATTTCTGAAAGTTTTAGAAGCGATATCAGGGTCAAGAAAGGTTACTCACTGTCTCCTACCCTTTTTGGTTTATATATCGAAAAGCTTGAGAAGTGATTAAATTCGCAAGGGGGTGATGGTATCTATTTGGGCGAGTTTCTTATAAGACTTCTTTTATATGCAGATTACCTTATTGTGATTGCTAAATCGACTCTTGGTTTGCAAGAGCACATACTATCCCATGAGCACTTTGTAGAAGTGTGGGGATTTAGGTTGAAAACGAAAGCAATGGATTTCTCTAAGAAAAGAAAACATAACCAACATAAGTTCTACGTTGAAGGCAACATTCTGGAAGAAGTTTTTGATTACAAATACCTCGAAATTGACTTCAACAAAAATCTATGTTGGGATGGTTGTAGAAAGAAAAGAACCTTGGGGGGTTGGAAAGGATTTTATGCTTTTCAAAATAGGTGTATAGAGGCAGAGTTATGAGACTAGAAAACCATTCAAACTATTTTTGGACTTTTAATGATTCCGCTGATTCTCTATGGTTGTGAACTATGGGCCAACAATAAATCCGACATGCAGTGGAGACAAATTGAAAAAATTCATAAGTGTTTGATTACAAACAAATTCAAGATTAAAAGCATAGTGCCTTATGTTATCTTGTTAAGTGAAACAGGGGTTGCTCCTATTGAAGCAATTTCTATGGTGCGAGTCATAAGGTATTTAAAAAAAATTGAGCAAATGGAAGAGGGTAGATGGCCTAAGGTTGTTTTTAATGACAAATTGTGCAACAAAAAAAAAAAAAAAAACAAACAAACAAACAAAAAAAACTTGGATGCAACAAAATAACAAATGGTTTAGTAAATGGAATATTTGCTTGAATGTGTGACCCATAAACAACAAAGAGATAAAAACTTTTGTTATGGATAAGTTCTACAAGCGTAGTTGGGATAAGGAGCTGAGAAGAAAGAAAAAATACTATATTGAAGTGTTTAAATCTCACTCATAGTCATCAACCAAAAGCATACATAAAGACCAATATCTATTGGAGAGCCAAAATTCTTATTGCTCAGTGAAGGACTAATTTTCAGCAACTCCGTTGTGAAACAGGGCGCTGGAAAAGGCCTAAAGGAGTGTGGGAGGAAAGAGTGCATTTTTTGTTCTTCCGGAAAAGTGGAAACATAAAAACATTTCATCACAACAGGGCGCTGGAAAAGGCCTAAAGAAGTGTGGGAGGAAAGAGTGCGTTTTTTGTTCTTCCGGAAAAGTGGAAACATAAAAACATTTCATTTTAGAATGTGAGGCCTTCAAAGACAACAGGGAAAGTTACATAGATACGCTGACTACTAGCTCTTGGGATCTATTTAGCAAGGGGTTTGTTGATAAGCTCGGAGCATTTATTGTGAAGCTTCACGAAAAAGGGCGGAATACATCAAGCAGATGAAGAAGCAATCTGTCCCATAAAATATATTTAGCCTTGTGAATATTAAAATAATGTCTTTCTTCTTTCTTTCTATATTCACGAAGTAGCTCAACAACATCAAGTTGAATAGAATTTGGCCCCATTGATGTAACAACACTTTGTCCCCGCACTTGAAGAACCACCAGAAGATATCGATAAGCACGAGGATGAGAATACACCGAGAAGATCATTCAGGATGCCCGAAGAACCACCAGAAGATATCGATAAGCACGAGGATGAGAATACACCGAGAAGATCATTCAGGATGCCCAAGGGTTCTGCTACGCATTAATGAAGGTCATACCCAGGATTTCCTTCCGCTAGCAATACAGACTTCGCTCAAGGATTAATTCAATAGATTTCAATCTCCCCAAGATGAGAACACGCCCCAAAATATAATGATTGCGACCTTAATTCGCGTAGCTTGGGCGTCTCATCTCTCTTAGGAAAATAAATAATTATACTTCCTTCTCCAATAGAATGATCATGATATTCGATCCTAGTTAAAATGAATTTGGTCCACAGAAACTAGCCTCGACAGTCCATTTGATCTGCTACTGAATAGGTGAATATCTTGGTCTATAATTCAGCTACCAACTTCAATCGCTCGCACAGGTATAAACACTTCTCTGCCCTCCATACACACAACCCATTCTTTCCATGTACATGGCATTAACATACAGCATACAATCACATGTCTCCAATGTACATATGGCTTTAAGTTACTTGCTCCAGTAATTAAAACACACATATCTCTTCTTCACGCTAAATACTATGGCTTCATATGATTCTGTCAAAGGGAAGTCGACCCCAATCTTGACACCCTACTTAACGAGACGTGGCCTATGAGCGTAACACTTACTCTGAGATTCGCCGCCACGTGGGTTGACTTGATTTTGGTCTCAGCCCGCGATTACAGATTCGGCTCTAATTCACCAATGGAAACGCATCTTTTAACAGTTTTCTGCCAAACACCATTATTTAAAAAAAATCAAGTAAACGACACAGTGAATCACACCACTATTGTCGTGATGAGTTAAATCTTAACAAACCCCGGGTCAGAAACAAATACGTAAGGCATCCTCCAGCACAGGAAAGTCGAGCAAAGAAGGATTCTAAACCAACCCAGTTATCGATGGATTCTTTGGTGTTTCTGAGACCAAATCTGCTCTAATCCTCCCGAAATCAAACTATGGACCTCTTCTTTTACTGAATTTTGAATCATTAATGACATTTTTTGCTATCATCCTATAAAGATTTTGCACTCAGCAATGCTCTGCGTCAGCCCTCACAACCACGCCTCTTGTGATCAAACCATCCAGCCGACACCCCTCCAACTCTTCGATGGTGGCTGTAAAATTTTGCGTGAGTGAATATGGCCTGTTGACCCTTATAATGAGGGAGGCGACCGGGTCCAGATGGAGTCGATTCATTCATCGATTTGCGAACCTCTGATGTTTGCACCTATCACAGTTGATAACCGTAATATTTATACCAAATCTCTCGTTCCATTAGGCCAACGCTCAATGTGATAGCCTTCACAACCCAGAGCAATCTCTCTACACCAATCAACAACCAATCAACTTCATTGGGTCATGCAAATGCATTCATCCTGTTTGCACACTGAGAAGGGATCCATCTTGGCAGGTCGAAGAAATTAAGTGACTTCTTGGCCCTTTCTTCACCTAATGAGACAGCTGTTATGGACCCTCGATGTCAACATTCACAATAGATTCACTGCGCTCCTGTCACGGTCAACGTGGGTGCAAATGGCTTGATACTTTTTCGTTGTTCTTGGGAGGTGGCAGGCAAGGCCTGTGGCCTTAGGAACTCCTCCACTTGGCTCGTGAGACCTCTCGGCCTCGATCCTACAATGTATGATGCAACCAAACCCCTCTACACGTCAATAAATGAATCCAGTATGAGCTCTCAGCCTTCCTGCAGGTTGTCACAATTTCAAATATTAATCTCAATCTGGTCGCTTGTTATAAAAAACCTACAGAGAAACCCAAACAACCATGCCTTCAAACCCTCAAGAACGATCAACACCGAAAACCCCATAAAATATATATATATATATATATATATATATATATATATATTTAACGAAACCTTCTACCCCAATATAGATCCAGATTCGTTTCTTGAACGGGCAGTAGGGAAATTTCCAAAATAAACCAACTAGGGTGATATTAAATACCACTAAAGATGGAGATGTCAGTTAGGGTGATAATAAAACTTTCAAGGTGGCAGGATGCACAACTTTGGTACCACTATAAAATCCCAAACATCAAAAATTTGAATAGGTCTAGCACACTTAGTATTTTAATTTTAAAAATGCTTGCAATTAAAAACACTAAATAAAAGGATCTGAAAATGAAGTCTCTTATTTATATTAATAGCTAAAAATAAAGATACATTATGATACAAATAATATTAGAGCCCTTGCAAATGCATGCACCATTGCTCATTAAAAGGCTAATATAAGACATTGAATCACCATTGTGAATATTGGTGGGATCCATCACATAAATTCACCATGGGGTTTTCATCTCGAGATCAAAGTAGAACTCGCCACACCAAGTTCTCAACAAAACACAATAAGATTAAAAAACTCAGAATGATCCAAATGCTTAGCCCCTATACCCTTTTATAGGCTTGATGGACTCTCTAGAAACCTTATTTTATTATTTTCGCTAGAAAAATGAAGGCAAATACCATGGGAAGATACCATCGGAAAATACCACAATAAATAATATTGCCATATTTCATCCATTTTGACCATATTAAGAAAAGAGAATATTACACAACTAACCTTATATCTATATGAGGTGAGGTGGTTGATTTTAGCACATAAATAAAGGAGGTTAAATACATACTCATCTTTAAAGGAGGCTTAAAGTGAGAGTTGTGAAACAAATATCACTAATTTGGTGAATGAGCATTGTGTTCAATGAGCATGACTATCCAGATTGTAGCCTATAGAAGAAATGCATTTGAATCATTTTTCCACGAATGCTCTATTCAAATAGATTTCCTTCTATATGATCAGTAATGCTATTATGTAAGTGAAAAAGAGGAGTACATAATTGTTAGTGGGACAAATTTATTCCATGATCATGATGAATTATAGACATAGGGAGATAATTCTTATTAAGCAAGGGTTGGTTTCATGGTGATAAATTCCTTACTTCTATGATATCTAAAACTTTTCATATGGTCTCACTTTTAGAATTATCAAGTCAAATTCCATATAGTTGTGATCTTCTATATATTTAAACTTGAAAACGGTATGAGTAAAATGTATTACATTAAGATAAACAACCTCTTTGGGGGGAAGATAAGGACATAACTTTTCAATACAATTTGATCTTGTTTTAGCTTTCACTTTCATTAAGCGCAAGGTAGTTCACTTCAAGGGATTTTGAGTAGGCATAGGGTAGTTCACTTGAAGGGGAGTATTTTGATTTTAGGGACTTATTTTAATTGGAATGGATTCAAATAATAATTTGGAATAGAATATTGGTTTGGAAGGGTCAACGAATCTTGTGGTATCACTTCTACATACTAATCTACTTCAATTCACAATGGCTCATGCATAATGGAACTCTGCAAGAATCTGGATAAGGAATTTTTTTTTTGAAAGAACCCCTTTATTGGAGAGTAGGTTGTCTTTGTTGAGTTAGAATAACGTATACAATTTACTACAACTTACAAATTTAAGGAGGAGGAACTTGATCGCCTACACACAACATTTCCCCCAATATGTGAGGAGGAATTCTTTGATTATCTTAGGGAAATCAATTTTTCAGAACTTGAGATACATGTAATACCAGAAGGTTTTGTTCTTTTTCCTAACATATAAATCCAAATGGAAGCCTCAATGGTAAATAAGTGATGGGTCAACTTCCTCTAATGTCCATGCTTTATAATAAGCTTATAAAATTTTCAAGTTTTGGGAAGTTTTACAGATGAACCAACTCTGTAGAGTCCAAAGATTGTCCTAACATGACATCCTTTTTGCCTAATGATCCTCTCTTTTCCTATATATTTACCACCTAAATAAAGCCATATCTACAAGGTTTTGATGAAGGTATGCAATAATATGTCTTTTTGTTCATATTTAACTTTATACCCTATTGTTTTGTTAAAGTTGCAATTGGCTACCAAATCAGTTTGTTTCTGTAGCCAATCTAGATTTCTGTAGTTGTCTCCATTGTTTGCAAGATTCCAGAGTTCCAAGTCAGCAGCGAAGGGTGCAGATGATTAGAGGATGGATCCCTTGTGGATCCCCTCCTATCCCCTCGAAACTGTTTTCTAAAAGAAGCGTAGGAGATCACGGTCAAACTCCAAGTCAACCACCAAATTAACACAGAACAGAACCCGAGATCGGTTGAAACCTTATCGTTTTGCTTTCAGAATAGCAAAACGACAGTTTAGCGATATAAGTTTAGATAGGATAGAGATATTAGGCTTGAATTATTCATATAGTTAAGCCAAGAGACCTTCTATAAAACTAATGGCCGCACTATGATTTGGGTGCACGCCAAATGATATAGTTTTGAACAGTTTGTAAATTCTGTGTGAATAGAATTGGTTTTTGTGTGCAAAGTGTTGTGTTGATTGGAAGCTATGAACTGCTATGTGGAGGGCCCCTACAAACAGTGATAGGTTTTCATCAATTGCAATATGATTTCCTTTAATTCTTTAATTGCTCTATTTTGTGTGAAAATGTAGCATAATGATTTCACCACCGAGTTGTTATTTGCATAAGAACTTTCATTTGCTTTATACCTAGTTTAGTATGTTATTTAATTTGCTTTATACCTGGTACAACATGTTCATTTCATTTTCTTATTATCTAGCATAATTGAAGTGTGTTCAATTCATAATATAGATGTTGCTTGGGTTATTTTGTTTGAGCGAAAATTGAATAAGTAAAAGAGTGAGAAGTTCTCTCCTAAACAATTGAGTTCAGACAATATTTCTTAATAGCTGATAGAAAGTTTCCTTTTGCACTTAGAGAATTAGAAGCTACAACATAAGTTCAGGATCAAAAATACCAAAATGATCTAATACAATTAGAACCACTCTCACATCATCTACAAACTAATTGGATAGAGATTAACTCCTAGGAAGCTTAACCAACATCCCTAAGAATTACAACACTAATATAATTGACAAACACCACCTCCATCTTAAGTTTAGATCTTAACAAATACATAACAACCTAATGAATAACTTCTAAGCACATATTGTGCACCTGTACTTCATCAGTCTACGCACCCTGGTTGATAATTTATTATTGACAATTCAAGGACATTGAATTGACCAAACATTTTGGCACTGTTGCTGGGGAAGTATGAATAGAAGTTGAAAAAAACCAACAAAAATATAAAACATGACATGCATAGGGATAGAGACTCTAGGGGTATATTTGTAGGACGGGGAAGAAGTTTAATTCCCACAAATCCACTTACTTCACCATGATTTTCAGATTCCACACCACCTACTCAAATCCGAATTCCATTCAGAGGTCGACAAAGGCTTCCTGAAATTTCAATATCAGAAATCTAATCCAGGACTTCACCAACTTCTTCTACTGAAGTTGTAATTGAGGAAGATCCTACATCCCCAACTACATGAGTAATCTTTCTATCCTCCACTGGTGAGCAAATTTTAGGAGAAAAATTAGAAGTTCCTAGTGAAGAAGAAGAATTGGAAACTTATTCTGAGCAACCATTGATAGAGGAACCAGAAATATTAGAAGAACACTATATTAGCTCTAAATAATCTATCATGGCTGAAGAAGGGGAAGGAGAAGTACACAATGTCCATGGCGAAGAAGATAGGATTGGAGGAAGAGGAAGAGGAAGAAGTAGAGGTAGAGGAGGGGGTAGAGGCAGAGGGAATCAAGATCTTTCAGGGTTCCCTATTCTTGATGAAGATACAACCCTCACAATGAAAAATATATTTCCCTCAATTATTCCTAACTTTCACGGGAAAAGAAACAAAGATCTAGAGACATTTCTCTTCCAATTTGAAGTGTTATGCAGATCACATGACTATCTGCATGATGCTCAAAAGTTAAAATTGTTCCCTGCTACATTAAAAAACTTAGCATTAAAATGGTTCATGGGTCTAGGAGTACATTCTATAACAACATGGGGACAAATGAAAGATGCCTTCTTAGGAAAATATAGAGATTATTGTATGCCTAGTAACCTTAAAGATGAAGTCTTCAAAATGAGACAAAAAAAAGGTGAAAACCTTGAAGACTTGGTAGAAAGGGTTGTTTATAATGTTAAAAGAGAAAAAATGGATAATTTGGATGAAGAAACCTTAAAAGATCTCTTTCTCAGAGCCATTAAAGATGAATCGATTGATCTCCTTAACCTAATTGGGAAAGGAGATATTTCCCAACTACCATTTACATATATTAGTGATTTATGTGTACATATCTCAAGGGGTAAAGAACGAGTTGGAAGGAGTCCTAGAGACCCTCTCTTGTCAAGAATTAACAAATTTGCAGCTAGAACAGTCAGCAGGGCAGAAATAGGAAATTTTCTTAACACCTTTAAAACAGATATTTTAGGGAGCCTAAGTGAACAGATAGACACCCTTAAAATACAAAACAAGAAAAATTCTGAAAATGCTGCATTATCTATCTTCTGTCCCAAATGTCGAAAGAACCATGCTCTAAGAGAGTGTCCCTTCGACTCAAAAGCCTTAGAAACCTATGTCATATGTGCAGATAATCATGATACGAAGGAATGTCCATCCTTACCAGGTCTTAAGGCCATATTCAATGATGAAGGAATCTCAGAACCAGTGGACCCTCTCTACTTTATAGCCAAAATACCATGGCAAAACCCCCAACCAAATCAATCACAAGGATTTAGACCACAACAATTTGCCCACTCTTCACAAATTAATTTGAATTCAGCCTGGCAGCCTTGGGCTCTACCACAGTCACAACCTTGGAATCAAGGATGGAAAAATCCTTATGGAGCCTATGCTCAATATCAACAATACTCGCCATCTTACCTTCCACCACAATTCTTACCCCCATCTAATCAAATTCCTCAAGCTAATCAATTGCCAAAAGTTCCAGTTCAAAATCAAAACCCACAAATTTCCTTACCATTTCCACAAAAATCAAATCAGCTACTCGCTCAACCACTTTGGAATCCTAATAATAAAATACCACAACAACCAGTGTACAACATGGAGGGTGAGAATCCTCAAACCTATGTAATAACTCCATTAGACCTAAACAATGTCCAATTAATGTCTAGAAGAGTATTACCAAGAAAACCTCCTGTTGTCATTCAAGAAACAAGATCTGATCTTCAGAAACACAAAAATCAATCAGAAGAAGGGGAGACTTCTCTCCCTCAAAAAGAAAACAAACAAGCAGAAGAGATTCCAATAAATACTCCTATTATAGAACAACCCTCGATATCAGTTAAGCCACCTTTCCCAGAAAGTTTGAAAATCGATGGAGGAGAGAAACAAGTTGTCTTGCATGATTACAATATGATGGATGAATTGAGAAATGTTTGTATTAAAATTCCCTTATTGCAAGCCATAAAAGATATACTAATTTTTGCAAAAACAATTAAGGAATTAAGTACACAGAGATCAGGGAAAAGAATAAAAGATATAAAAAGAATTCAGTTAGTCAGAAAAATTGCAGACATTACGATGGGGAAATCGACAATACAAAAATATTTAGATCCAGGAAGCCCCATTGTAAAAATTCACATCAATGGAACTGAAATACCAAACACACTAATTGACCTAGGAGCAGCCATAAACATAATGAGTAAACAAGTTATGGACACGATTAGGCTTCCTAACCTTCAGTACACACCAACCTTGTTGTGCTTAGCAGATAGGTTTGTTATTAAACCAAATGGTGTGTTGGAAGATGTTTGTGTCTCCTTAGATTCTTGGGAATATCATGTTCATTTCATGATCTTAACACCCAAGAATAACTTAGGAGGACATCCATTAATTCTAGGAAGGCCTTGGTTGGCTACAGTTGACGCTTTCATTAGTTGTAGATCAGGCGATATGTTTATGTCAAATGGAAGTTCCACAAACAAACTTACATTATATCCCCCTGCAAGAACAACAATAGATACAAAAACTAAAGAATGGATAGAAGATAAAGAAGAAATACAACCTATTTTCGCTACTGAACAAGTAAAGGAGGATCAACTTTTAAATTTACTAGAAAATAATGAATCTTCCTCACATTATGATCGTAATCAAAATGAGTATCTCTCATCTAAACAAGTATCATTTCTCTCCATGGAAAAATTTGGGAATTCCTCGATAGAAATATTTCCAGGAAAACCTTGAATGTCAATGAAAACCTGGAAGAAGTGAAAAAGAATCAATTGATAGAAATTTTACAAAAACATTCTTCTTCTTTTGCATGGGAATACACTGACATGAGAGGGATTGATCCTAAAACTTGCATACATCACATCTACATTGAACAAAATGCAAGACTAGTTAGACAACCTCCGCGAAGAATGAACCCAAACCTAAAAGAAATTGTTAAGGAGGAATTGCAGAAACTATTAAATGTAAATTTCATCTATCCAATATTTGACAGTTAGTGGGTTTCACCCCTAATAATTGTCCCTAAGAAGAATGGAAAATGGAGAGTATGCATCAATTATAGGGAATTCAATAAAGCAACATTAAAAGACCACTTTTCGCTACCATTCATAGACCAGGTCTTAGACACTTTAGTAGGAAAAATTTATTTTTCCTTCTTGGATGGGTTCAGTGGATATAACCAGATTCAGGTAGCCTCTGAAGATCAAGATAAAACCACGTTCACTTTTCCATGGGGAACAGATGCTTACCAAGTACTTCCCTTTGGTTTATGTAATGCTATGGCAACATTCCAAAGAGCAGCCCTCAACAATTTCTCTGACCTTATTCATGATTGTGTGGAAGTGTACATGGATTATTTCACAGTCTATGGGGATTATTTCAATGAAGCAATGAAAATTTTGGAAAAAATCTTAATAAGATTTAAATAAACAAATCTCTCGCTAAGCCATGAAAAATGCTTCATGATGTTTAACGAAGGAATTGTTTTAGGTGATGATATTTCAGGAGATGGAATCAAAGTAGACTCATCTAAAGTTGAAGTCATTTCTAAATTATCAGTACCAAGTTTTCAAAAGGACGTTAGAATTTTTCTTGGTTTTACTGGACACTATAGAAGATTTATAGAAAACTTCACAAAAATTGCATCCCCACTCTTTAGACTACTCACCAAAGACTGTGAATTCAGTTGGGATTCCAAATGTGAAGTTGCCTTTGAAACTTTGAAAAAGAAAATTTCTGAAGCACCCATATTACAAGGACCAAACTGGAAATTTCCTTTCCATATCTTAACAGATGCTTCAGATTCAGCCCTAGGAACTGTATTAGGACAAAAAGATCTTACTCCTTATGCAATCTATTATACCAGTAAAAATTTAACTCCTACAAAGTTAAATTATACTGTAACTGAAAAGGAGTTCTTAGCTGTAGTTCATGCCATTTACAAATTCAGACATTATATAACTGGCTATGAAAACTTTGTTCACACAGACCATTGTGCCATTAGATACTTAGTGAATAAACCAGTCACCAATGGAAGAATAACTAGATGGCTCCTACTTTTACAAGAATTCAACATAAACATTTTAGATAGGCTAGGAAAATAGAACGCAACTGTTGATTTTCTATCTAGAATACAAAATGAAAACAATGATCAACCCGTAGAAGATAAATTTCCTTATGAATATCTTTTTGCAGTATCTACTAAATCACCTTCGTATGTAGATATTGCTAACTATTTGGCTGCAGGAAAAATTCCATTTCACTTATCCCCTAAAGAAAAGAGAAGAATAGTCCACAATAGCACATCCTATTCATGGATAAATGAGGAATTATACAAGACAAGACCAGATATCATCATCAGAAGATGTGTTCGGGAGGATGAAATACCAGAGATACTAAAATCTTTTCACGATGAGCCATGTGAGGACATTTTTCTGACAAGAGAACTGCTTACAAAATCTTGCTCTTAGGATATTATTGGCCTTCCATCTTCAGGGACACCAAGGAATATGTTAAAAATGTGACAAATGCCAGACAATGGGCAAACCTACTCTTTGAAATGAAATGCCACTGCATACCACAGGTACTTATCAAACCATTTAAAAAATGGGCACTGGCTTTTGTTGGACCAATCAACCCACCTTCAAAGCAAAAGGAGTATATTTTGGTATGTATTTATTATGTCACTAAATGGGTAGAAGCTAAATCACTTCCTTTTTCTTCTGAAAATATTGTAGTTTCATTTTTTTTTAGGATATTTTTACTCGTTTTTTGTCCCAAGGGAAATTGTAATAGATCAAGGGACACAGTTCACATCCAAACTGGTGCAGAAGCTTGTGGACCAATACAAGATAAAACATCGGAAATCAACTCCATACCATCCACAAGCCAATGGACAAGTTGAGTCCACAAATAAGGTGATCGAGGCTATCCTTACAAAGACTGTACATCTACACAGGAAAGACTGGGTGGAAAAGCTTCCAGAAGCCTTATTGGCTTACAGGGCACACTCCCTATGAACTTCGTTTATGGGAAGCAAGTCTTACTTCTAATAGAGTTCCATATTCAGACCTATAAGACATCAGTCTAGTTAGACCTTGACTTGTCAGAAGCCCAGAAGAAAAGGATGACACAACTAAATGAGCTTGATGAAATCAAACAAGAGGCCTTCCAGAGGACCAGCTTAGTGCAACAACAAAGTTCAAGATGGCATGATAAGTACATTAAAAAAAGGAAGTTTCATCCGGGAGATTGGGCATTGTTCTTTGATTCAAAATTAAAAAAATTTCAAGGGAAATTCCAAACCCATTGGCCTGGACCTTATGAAGTTGAGAATGTCTTTGACAATGGTGGAGTTAGAATCAGGACTATTGAAGAAGAGAAAATTCCTCTATTATTAAATGGGCATCGACTCAAGCTTTACTAGAAACCATTAACAAAAGAGGAATTTGTTAAAATGTTTCAAGATAATTCATAACTGAAGATGGTCAAGAAGAATTCTTCTTCTTTTCCACCTTAGAAATTTTCACTCAGTTTGTTCATATATATATATATATAATAAATTATATGTATATATATACATATAAAAAAATAAAAAATAAAAAATAAAAATTGTATAAAGATGAAAACCAACATGTTGTTGGCATGTTTATATAAAAAATTTAAAGTGAAAACCAATTTGTTCATATATATATATATCAAATAAAAATATAATAAATAAATTATATATATATATACATATATATACATATAAAAATATGAAAAAAAAATTGTATAAACATGAAAACCAACATGTTGTTGGCATGTTTATATAGAAAATTTAAAGTGAAAACCAATTTGTTGGCACTTCAAATTTTCTTTTCAAAAAAAAAAGGTTCATATACTAAAGCCTTCTTTCTCTTAAGTTGTAGAATCAACAACTTTCCCCAGCTTGGACAACTTTCTGCAGCTTGGACAATTTTCTGCAGCCTGGACAAGTTTCCGCGGCTAAAACAAGTTTCTGCGGCCTAATAATTTTGAAGTCTACAAAGATGCTTGGTAATTTGGATTAAAGGACAGTTGATAGAAAGTTACCTGCAGGAGATCAAAGGACAAAAAATGAGGTTAGCAAAATAAGATCAAAGGTAAGTGCTGCTTTAATTTAACAATAGGGAAGGATATATAGCATGTATGACTAAGAACATATAGTACTAAAGTACAATCATTATAACCTAAGGGTAATGGCCGCCTAATGAAATACCATATGCCACCACCTTAAAAGTCATGTCATGACCTTATGCCAAATCTGCCAAAGTAATTACCAAATCATAAATTTGAATGCGCCTAATGGTTGGATTCATCCCCATAATCCTTATGATAATCCATCTATTCTTCCCTATTCTTACACTCGTCTGAACCTTCATAGCCACTCCATATTTCTGCTAGCTAGCAAAACCTACCAGCTCCATTTTCCTGTCAAGGTAGACAATCTTCAAGGCAAAGCATCCTTTGGAATGGGGATAATTATTCGAATTGAGCTAGTAGGGAACCAATTCCTGGAGGGGTACCCACGAACTAGGGAGTTTCTGCAAAGGAGACAATGGTTGCAGTTCATTGAGAAATTTAATGGCTTCCACACGGAGGTAACCAAGACATTTGCATGCTCATTCAATGAAATGGAAGCCGAAATTGGGGACATTAAGCTCACAATAATGGAGTCTATAATCGATGAGGCTATCGAGATGCCAAGAAATGGAGAAAAATGGTTTAAAAACAGAGGGATTGATAGCGAGGACTGGAAGGTCTTCTTCAAGAATCCGAACATGGACAATACGGTCTACAAGAAAGGTATTCCCAGCTCTGCTCTTAAAAATAAATGGAGAAACTTATTACTTGTGCTTCAGAAGTTTATCACTTGTGAGGGTAGGTTTGGGCAAATGTATTTTTATCATATTAGAATGATGATGCACTTCCTTGAGGGTCATCATATGAACCTCCATTATTTCCTCTTAAATAGCCTCAGGAAAATGTCTACAAATGTTCAGAAGAAAATTCAATGCATAGAAAACACCATGTATCATCATGGCTTGGTAAAAATATTGGTCGAATTGCATCTCCAAAGTATAGGGGATAATTGGGAGAGCTTCCTAATAAGGAACCACTTTGAAGAAAAATCCCCAGAAAAAGCAAGTAGTAGCAAGGCCCTTAGAGGGAGGAAGAGAACCATAGAAATGATAAAGGAACAGGCACCTCAAACTCAGATAGAGGTATCAAAAGAAGAGATGCCTATAGTAATGATTTTGAAGAGAATGAAGAGGGGAAACCCTACAAGAAAGAAAGCCAACCCGAGTAAAGAATAATTCTCGCAAACTAAGACCGCTCCTCTAGAAGAAAAATCAGAGAATAAAAGGAAGAAAGTACAGAAAATACAAACATCAGGGTTAAGGAGGAGCACGAGGTTAAGCATGATTCCACAAACAACCTAAAAAACTACAGAATACATTAATCTTGAGGAAAATGAGCCAAATGAAGACGAGCCAACAGAGAATACTCCAACAAAGATTGAGCCAACAAAGAACGAGCCAATAGAGGGTGAGCCAATTGAAAGCCCTAAAAATTCTCCAAAAGGGTCACCAAGCTCATCACCACAACCTTATAGCTCACCTATAAGAATCCTGATACATAGTCCAGGTATTGACCCCGCTCAGCATGAAATATATGACTATATAGAGTCACTAGAAAGGAAAGAGACAACAATAAAGGAAACCATTTAGAGCCTTGGAGAATGGAGTAACCAGGCAAATGAACAATCATCCTCAAACATCTTAACGTAGGAGATCTTTAAACTAGAAACACTAAATCGGTATCTCAAAAATAAGAATCAAGCATTAAAGACACGGAGTGAGATACAGATTGTAAAGAGTGACAATCTGATCCTTCATCTAAGATTGTGGCATAAAAAAAACAAGAAGCTGAAGAAAGAAAATAGAGTTATGCAGAGAGAGATCATTAGTTTAAAGTACAAAATTCTCATGAGGAAGCCTAGAATGCCAATCTCTTCCAAAAAGAAGAAAACAATGAAACAAGGAGATGATAAACAAGAGGCACAAGCGAATGACAAGGAAGAAGTGTATGAGGACATACAACATCTCCAGTCTAGGGGAATGTAGAGTTTGAATATTGTCCTACCATCACATCCTTTTTGCCTAATGATCCTCTCTTTTACAATATATTTACCACCTAAATAAAGCCATATCTACCATGTTTTGAGGAAGGTATGCAATAATATGACTTCTTGTTCATATTTAACTTTATACCCTATTTTTTGTTAAAGTTGCAATTGGCTACTGAATCAGTCTGTTTCCATAACTAATCCAAGTTTCTGCAGCTGTCTCCATTGTTTGCAAGGTTCCAGAGTTCTAGATCAGCAGCGAAGGGTGTGGATGGATAGAGGATGGCTCCCTCATGGATCCCCTCCTATCCCCTCGAAATTGTTTGCTAAAATAAGCAGAGGAGATCGCGGTCAAAATCCAAGTCAGCCACCTAATTAACGCAGAAAAAAACCCGAGATCGGTTGAAACCTTATCGTTTTTCTTTCGAAATAGAAAAATAATGGTTTAGCGATATAAGTTTAGATAGGATAGAGATATTAGGCTTGAATTATTCATACAGTTATGCCAAGAGACCTACTATAAAACTAACGGCCGCACTGTGGTTTGGGTGCACGTCAAATGATATAGTTTTGAACAATTTGTGAATTCTGTGTGAATAGAATTGGTTTTTGTGTGAAAAGTGTTGTGTTGATTGGAAGCTATGAACTGCTATGTGGAGGGCTCCTACAAACAGTGACAGGTTTTGATCAATTGCAATATGATTTCCTTTAATTCTTTAATTGCTCTGTTTTGTGTGAAAATGCAGCATAATGATTTCGCCACCGAGTTGTTATTTGCATAAGAAATTTCATTTTCTTTACACCTAGTTTAGTCTGTTATTTAATTTGCTTTATACCTGGTACAACATGTTCATTTCATTGTTCAATTCATAATATATATGTTGCTTGGGTTATTTTGTTTGAGCGAAAATTGAATAAGTAAAAGAGTGAGAAGTTATATCCAAAACAATTGAGTTGAGACAGTATTTCTTGATATCTGATAGAATAAGTTTCTTTTTGCACTTAGAGAGTTAGAAGTTGTAGCATAAATATTCAGGATGAAAATACCAAAACAATCTAATACAAGTAGAACCACTCTCACATCATCTATAAACTAATTGGATAGAGATTAACTCCTAGGAAACTTAACCAAGATCCCTAAGAATTACGACACTAATATAATTGAAAAACACCACCTCCATCTTAAGTTTAGATCTTAAAAAATACATAACAACCTAATGAATAACTTCTAAGCACATATTGTGCACCTGTACTTCATCAGTCTATGCACCCTGGTTGACAATTTATGATTGACAATTTAAGGACATTGAATTGACCAAACAAACGCCTTCAACACTTTGATTATTCTTGAGATTTGCATGATTTCATTAAGAAACTATTACAAAGCCAAAATAGATAATGGATGTTTAGTGAAAAATACATTTATTAACTTGTCACATGTTGCATATAGTCTTCCAAAGTGTGACTAAATATTAATATACCATCAATCTATATGACCACAAATTCCACAATGGGTAAAATATGCCATGAGTATGATTTATTTGGTTTCAAAACACTAAAACTTCTATAGGAAAGGGGAGTAACAAAATAATGACATTGAATATTGTTCCTTAGGTTTTCTCAATTCATTAAACAATTGCATTCCCCATGAATACAATCTTTACAAACTTGAGGTAGGGAACCTGAAATGAAACTCCTTCTAGGAACGATTTCGATTTCCTTCATGGCTGCTTTGGAACTTTCTCCATAATATTGTCCATAGCCAAGACCCAAATACTTAGGCCTTTCCTCAACCATTATTGGCTCAACAATTCCCCGTGCATCTTTGCCCAATCCTTTTCCTTCATATTCCATTTTTGACATCAACTTGGACCCTATGCCTCTTGTATGTTTTTCAAAAGAACCAACATAAACATTCTTAGAGGAAATTGAAGACAAACTAGAATTGTTTACCTCTTCTTCAAGCTGATACTTGACTAAGGCTTCTTTTGCAAAAAGGAGTCATGTCTCCATCTCATGTATCCTTTCTGGGTTCATATTTTCAATATTAAGTTGACTCTCCATTTCCTACGATTTTTCGAAAACAAATTGCTTCTCTTCCTTCATGGAATTCAACTGCTCTCGAAGTTTTGTGATCTTCCTTTCATCTTCATTCATTTCTCTCACCATATCCATCATGATGAACAGGTCTTGCTTCATGTCTTCATCAAATAATCTTGTGAAGAAGGAGGATTTTGAAAACTCAATTGTAGAAGTTGTCATCATCAAAATTAACAAAAGAACTTCAACAAAATTCACAAAGCTTTCAAAGAACTAATGGTTGTAGAGTCAAACTCTTATTCAAACAACCCTTTTGCAAACAAACCTCTTGTGCTTCAAGTATTGTCTTGAGGTCCTTTGGGTAAGGAGAATGCCTTCAACCCTTATTCCTTCTTGTACCCTCTTGGACTTAGCTTTTCAGTAGCTTTCCCTCCACCTTTGCGAACTCAGACAATAGTCAATTTACAAACAATCAAACAGTCAAATTATTTGAACTGTTTAAACACCTTTCAAGTCCAACAAGAAATATTTTTCTCTTTCAATAAAGCATCCTAATCTAATACCACCTAATCTGAAATGAGGGTTTAACAACTTGTTATGCTTGCAAGAACCTCCCACTCCAAAGCATAACAAATATATGATCTAGCTTATGTTGACAATTGTGGAATTAAGTACTTGAAAAAGGTGTATGTCTTTGTTTATTTTTAATTTTTTAACTGCTTTAAATCCATTTGTTTCTACTAATATTAAACACACATAACAGCCATATATTGCAGCAAATAAACATCAACACATAACAGCGAATTTAATCTAGGAGTTCACCCGAATATTGTGGGCTACGACTCCTTGAGCTTTTGTCATCTTGACTTGGCTCTTTGGGATTGTGGCAAAGTTTCTTTTACAAGTTCCACACTCAACCCCAAAGGTTACTGAACTAAACCAATGGGATTAGAAAACCATCTATATCCCTGTCATGGTTGTCATCACTCTGCAAACAGGTCTAAGGTCCCTTAGACTTGATTCCTTCAATCGGTGCACTGAGCTACCCTAAGCTTCTTGATGGCACTAACTCCTTCAAAATTCTTCAACTTTCACTGAAACCTCATTGACTATCTATAGCACATATCAGACATGAACAATAGACTGATCATTTTCTCAAAATGAGCACTGCATCCCCAAACTAGACCTTCCTCCACGTTTGGCACTAGGCAGCCTAAAACTTCCTTATAGCATCTCTACATTTAGAAGTATACAAATGCTTCTACAAATCCCTACAATGGATTTAGAAGGCTCATTACAATCAGGAATGACTGTTGGTTCATTGAGAATGAGTACTGGTAGCTCCTGCAACTACCTCCAACCCCTAGTGGCCCTGAGCTCCAAAATCTCCCTGGATGAAAATATCCTTGAAGATGGCTTCTTCAGCTTCTTTGGAATATTCCATTGGCTTCAGAAGGCTCCAATTAGCCTAGCTAGCCTCTTGTTTCACTCTCCCAGGTCGAAAACTGCTCCTGGGGTGCCTTTAGGCAGTTTCCCCTAGAGATCCTCCACTAATTTTAGCAAACTGGCACTTAAGTCTAGTTAAATTTGGCATAACCGCCCTTTTTATCCACTCTGCCAAGCTAAACCGTTGAAACTAACTGTAACCATCGGTTCGCATGTGATGGGCTTCAACCTACGGTTAGGGGATAACCCGCGTGGTTCTAACAGTCAGGTTAACATGCCATCACGTGTGACTGCTGGTGGGTAAGACAACACTATAAATGACAGTTAACATGCAAATTGCTTGTGGCTTGTTTCAATCAGCGGCATGTGAAAGAGTTATGGGGACCACTAGCGGGTAAGACCGTTGGCAGTCCTAACCCCCAAACCGCAAACTATTATAACAAAAATATGCACCGCCACCACAACTTGTTAAGAAACATCGTAGAGCAGAGTTGGTAGCGCGTTGGTTTGTCTTGCTAGAGGTCATGGGTTCGATTCTGTTGGACCCTAACAAATTTTACCATACCATTTTAGGGCCATGTGGCGGCCTCTGAGCTTGCCATGTGTCGGCACCTGATTGGTCACCCGAAAAGGAATATTCCTTGAAATATAATTTTTTTAATATTTCCAAAAATCAAATTATTTTTGGTCAAATGTCCATAAATTGCAGTTTACTGGACTTTTCAAATTGCGATAACTCCTTCATATGGTGTTGGTTTTTTCAAACTATTCACGATGCCAGAATCATGAAGACAAGATCTATCTGATCGCTCAGGTTCGACACTCTTTTGAACACTTTGGAATTTGAGCTATCATTAAGGTCCTGGATCAATATCTGATCAGTTCTGGAGAAAGAATTTGGGTGGTGAACACAAGAAATAATCACGTTGAAGGTCACTCGCACAAGCTTAATTTCCAATGTACCAATAACATAACAGAGTATGAAGCCCTTATATTAGGATTGCAGTTGTTGAAAAAATTAAGTGCCAAAAGAATCTCCATTCAAGGGGATGATGAGTTAACTATAAAACAAATTAGAGGAGAGTATTCAGCCAAACACCCTAGAATGAGAGCATACAGAAATGTTGTGCTTGACTTTCTAAAGAGTTTTCTTGAATATGACCTTTCTACAATTCCTAGAAAATAGAATATCATTCCAAATAATCTGGGTTTTTCATCTAGGTCCTGTAAAATTCTTTACCCTAATCGAGAATATACAGTGGAAGTGAAACGTCGACCAGTTGTACCAGATAATATGAGGTATTGGTAGGTGTTTGGAAGTGATAAACAAATTGAAATTTTTCTACAATCTAAAGATGAATTTCAAGAAGATAACATTGACTTTGAATCTAAAGTAGAGAATCAAATAGTTTTACATTCTAATCTAGAAAGGCAGTTAGAAAATTCAGACGTAAATACCCCCATAGATAAAGTTGTAAATAAATTATAATTTCATGAGATAGATCCAGAAAAAGAAGAGTTTGAAACACTTCAGCTAAAGGATAACGTTTTACATAGAGGTTTAGTTCCACTAGAAGAATTATTTGATTTCAATGATGTGGCAAAAAAGCCTAAGATTGAGCCCACAGAAACAGCAATATAAGAATGTAATATAGGCAGTGAAATAGATCGCAAAATCATTAAACTATCTAAATCTCTTCCAGTTGCTGAAAAAAATACATTGATTTATTCAAGGAATTCAGTGATGTTTTTGCCTGGATCTCTGAAGATATTAAAACATATGATACAGAGATTATACAACAGAAAATTCCAATTAAAGAGAATCAGAAATCATTTCAACAAAAACTTCTAAGAATAAATCTAGTTCTGATGCCTTTAATTGAGAAAGAAATTAAAAGAATGTATCACTCTAAAATCATAGTTCCTCTTAGGTACTCTGTTATGAAACCAGCTCAAGAAAAGATAGAAAAGATAAATCAATGCCTTATAATTCAGCCTCTTCGAGGGGGCAACCTCCTTTACATTACATAAATGAACAATTCTTGGATGATACAAATGAAAAGACCTCCTTTCTATATATAGGAGTCTAAGGGGTCATAACATAATCAGAGTCAACATAACAATAATAATGTAAGGGCACAATAATAACAATAGTGGGCTTCTATGGGAACAATACTAACAATATGGGCACTACATGGGTACATCAATATAATAAGTGGGTTGTACTAATAACAATAAGGGGTTACACTAGTAGTATAGGGGCCTAACATGCCCCTCTCCTTCAAAAAGCGTCGTCCTCAACGCTTGAGTAGTTCTTGATGCTTCTGTATAAAATTATTGTCCTCCCCATGTGGAATCTTCAGCGGGTAAGTTCTTCCACTTGATGAGATACTCTGAAATTGATTGATTTCGTAGCTATCGGGTTCTTGTTTCTGTGACTGCTCCAGGTTCCAATATGATTTTTCCTTCCTCTTCAATTTTTTGCAATATTGTTTAAATTGGGATCTTTTGCAACTTTTGAATAAGTCGTCATACTTCTTTGTCCTTCTTCCATTCATCCCTTGCTTCGTTTATCCAATCTGGTTGGATAATAGCAATAGCACAAAACAATGCTTCCACATCCTCATCCTTGAAGAGTCTTCCCATTCGATAATGTCGCCATTTTTTAAGTGCATGTAGTATTGCCAACATTTCCTTCTCATAAATAGATTGCTTGAGATGTAGCAGTAAAAATACCCAATCACCTACATCAAAACATTTTTCACTACGATGTTGATCTACCTGTTGTTTCGTTTGATTTTGCACCGAAGTGGCGTTTTCCTTTAAAAGTTGGAGAACTTGTTGTTGATGCTCGATGTGATCTTTCACTGCTTGAACCTTTTTCTTCTTGATATTTCCTTCTATCTCTAGAGTTTGAGGAGTGGTAATTTCTTCCAATCCTTTACAAGATATTGTCAGATTCATTTCTTGATGCTCAATGTGATCTTTCACTTCTTGAACATTTTTCTTCTTGATATGTCCTTCTATCTTGATAGTGTGAGGAGTGGTAATTTCAACCAATGAATTACAAGATATGGTTGGATTCATTTTTTCTTTCTCAATGTGATCTTTCACTTCTTGCACCTTTTTCTACTTGATATGTCCTTCTATCTTGAGAGTTTGAGGAGTGGTAATTCTTACCAATGCTTTACAAGATATGGTTTGATTGATTTCTTCTTTCTCTGGGGTGGGATCCTGGCATATATCTTCTTCTTTTGATGTTTCTTGATCATTTTCTTCCTCCTCTTCATATTCTATGTAAAATAATTTCTTCTCAGCACACTTATGACCTTTAGTGCATTTGCCATCAAAATTGTAACAAAGCCCTCTTTCTCTTTTTTCTTCCAATTGTTGTGGTGTAACCCTTGTAAGTTATGGAAGGCTAGCAGAAACAACACTTCCATATTTATAGTTGTGAGGGGTATGCTTCCTGGTTTCCATAATTTTGCTTTCCACTATGTCACAAAGCCCTTTTACTCTTTCCAATTGTTGTGGTGTTGCTCTAAAGAAGGTGTTGCTCTTCGTATCCTCATAATGTGCTATCATTTCCTCTGTGAAAATTGACCATGTAACAAGTTGTTTGCGAGAACAAAACCCTTCATACCATAAAGATTGATCTAGTTCTAATTATGAATATGCAATAAATACCTTTTGTAATAGTGGTACACCATGTAGATCAAAATATTGGTCCATCTGAAGTATCCAATTTACTGGATCCTTGCCATCAAACTTCCTCATCTTGCCTTTTCTTGATTTTAGGAGCTCGACATTGAAACGACTGTAACTCTGTACTTTCAGATCGTTAAGTTCTAAAACTTCTATCTGTAGTAGCCCTCTATGTCCTCTTTCCAATGCGACCAGTCTGATCCAAATTGGATTCTCCAAGAAAGAGTTATTCACAATCTCCCAAGCTGACTTGATTATAGACCTTTCTAGAAGAGCGAACTTGTATGAAGTGCCACATGTCACTGTTTTGACCTTTGGCACTGAAACATATATACAAGAAACTACAGTATGTCCTCTTTCTATACCTTTTTACAAAATTTCAATCCGATGCTCAGAGAGAAAGTTATGACGATTTTCCCCAGGTCACCTGTTTGGAATGTAATTCAGGAGTCTACAAAAATACCAACTTCCTCAGATCATATCTCCGCAAATATAACACTAAAAGCTCTGAAATTCAGACCCAAGATTCAGTGCGATATCTTCGCAAATGGGTATTTTTTTCAGCTTCTGAAATGTCGCAGAAAAAAAGTTATAGCGAAAATTCCATGATGACCTGTTTGGAGCAGCAAAACCCTAGAATCCAAAGCTCTGATCCCGAATGTTATGTAACCAGCTCAAGAAAAGATAGAAAAGATAGATCAACGCCTTAGAATTCAGCCTCTTTGAGTGGCAAACCTCCTTTACATTACATAAATGAACAATTCTTGGATGATACAAATGAAAAGACCTCCTTTCTATATATAGGAGTCTAAGGGGTCATAACATAATCAGAGCCGACATAACAATAATAATGTAAGGGCACAATAATAACAATAGTAGGCTTCTATGGGGCACAATACTATCAATATGGGAACTACTTGGGTACATAAATATAATAAGTGGGTTGTACTAATAACAATAAGGGGTTACACTAGTAGTATAGGGGCCTAACATACTCTATATGGGTTTCTAATATTGTGCCAACTAGGAAGGAAATAGATGAAATCAGATTGTGCATAGATTATAGGAACCTTAATCTAGGATTTCTTTATTAGATGGTTTCTTAGGTTATAATTAGGTTTTAGCCCACCTAGATCATCAAGATAAAACAACCTTTACTACTCTATTGGGTACCTTCATGTATTTGAAGATTCCCTTTAGGTTAATGAATGTTGGAGAAATGGATATTGCTTTTGCTGATGAAATTGGCAAACTTATTGTGATCTATCTAGATGACATCACTGTATATTCTAAAACTGATGAAGAGCATTTGTTACATCCTAGAAGAGTATTTGAGAAATGTAGAAGGTTTGGGATTTCACTAAATCCTAAGAAAACAATGTTTGGCCTTGAATATGGAAAACTTCTTGGTCATATCATATCTGAGGAAGGTATTAAAATTGATCCTAAAAGGATTGAAGCCATTCTAAAAATCAATCATCCAAGAAACATTAAGGAACTTCAATCATTTATTGGCAGAATAAACTTCCTAATAATATTTATCCCTAACCTTCCAGAACTTATTAGGAACATAACAAACATGCTAAAAAGAGATTCAGAAATGAGATGGAACATTGAAGCTAGGCAATCATTTGACCAAGTTAAACAATCATTGACAAAAGCACTAGTCCTTATCAGTCTAGATTTTACTAAGGATTTTATAATCTGACTTCTGAAGCTAAAATGAGTTAAATTTTGCATCATAGATAATGTTTTATATTGGAAAGATGTTGGTGGTATTCTACTAAAGTGTCTATTGAGAGATGATGCAGAAAGAATGATGCAGGAATTCCATGAAGGTGATTGTGGTGGCCATCTATATATGGAAAACCACTTCCAATAAGATCCTTAGAGATGGTTTTTACTGGCCTACACTTCTCCCAGATGTTCATAAGAAGGTGTTGTGTTGTACAACAAACCCCCATTTCATAAAATTTTTATATAAAATCATAATATGAAATGAGTCTCTTTTAAGATAAAACTTAAATGTGTGAATAAATTGGTATTAACCCATCATAAGAAAAACCTTTATCAAAAGACTTAAGGTAAATGAACTATTGTTGAATAGAAATAAAGTGGGTCTTTAAAAATTATAAAATTCTTCGTTATTGCGATGAAGCGGTCGCAAGATCGCATATCACAATAGCAAAGGAAGCATGCACAGAGATACATTCATTCTCTCCGATCCAAAAAGTATATCGCAATCGGATATTGAAGAAGTCAAATTACAAAGCACGATGTAATAGAACCCCTTTAATTTCTCCGATGCGATAAAGCGTATCACCATCGGCAATCGGCAATAACAGTAAACACATGATTAAAGGCATACTTGAATCCTCCAATACGATAAAGCGTATCGCCATCAGCAATCGGCAATAACAGTCAACACATGATTAAAGGCATACTCGAATCCTTCGATGCGATAAGGCATATCGCAATCGGCAATCGGCGAAATCACAGTGGCACGGCAATAAAGCCCGAATACATTCCCCGATTGTGATGTTTTAATAAGGCACATATCTCGAGAACATATTTAAAAGGCTTGCGTGCATTGTATCACCTTTCGGTGATCAAAGATGTTTAAGACAAATATTAAAGCCTTTCCTTTCACGTTACCGATCGCCGATTGCGATTTACTTTTGATTATCCGTCAAAGAGATCTAAGCCATGCTTCAATGAATCATTTGGCATATAAATGACATGATGGGCATTTAAAACCTCCTTTACCATGATTGACAGTTTAAACGGCTAATCAATGAAGCAGTTAAGGGAAGATTTTCCTTTAGATTTTATCCGCGGTGATTTCACTATAATCCGTTATCACCTGCTGATTGACGTAATTATTTCATATTAGTCAATAGCAACATTTCTCTGTATCACTTTTTTCTCATCGCTTGTGTAGAACTCCACAGAGATAAGGAATTTGAAACAAATGGGAAAGAGATCACAGAAATCCATAGCAGCAGTAGCTCCTACAGCAACAGTGCAGCCAGACAAGGATCCAGGGCCAAGAAAAAAAGGGTTAATCTCAGACACTACATGCCTCGGCCTTGGAAATACTAGTTGGGAGAGCATTTACAATTTAATTGAAGCAGAGGAGCCTGAGGAAATATCAGAAGAAGCCATGGATGACTCAACAAGCAAATCAGAAGCATCCCTAAGAGGTTTATCTTGTTCATATTTGCACATAATAGCAGCACGAGAAAAAATTCTTCCATACTCTGACGTAGTGAGATGGGTGGTAGAAGAAATTCCAATTTCAAACAGAACATTTATACAGTTGACGGGAGGATTTTTGGCTCGTTTCAACCTAAATATCTAAGGAAAGTGTATAACTTGCCTGAGCCTGAAAAGAGGTACAACAAAGCCTTCCTTGAAAAATTTGCAAATGAAAATGAGATAGAATTGGCCCCGATTAAGCAGTGGAGACAGAATCCTGAGAAGCACAAACACGAATCATCAAGTAAGTACTCTGTAGAATCATTGGCTTCTCCTTACTGTTATGCTGGGGCTATGATGTGTAGAATGTGGGGGATACATGACTCTGCTAAATTCACTATTGAAATGGTCCCTTTAATGGAAGTAGCAGTCAATAGTTATGTGATGGATTGGGCAAACATCTTGTCCGACAAATTAGCCACAACAATTCTTGAATTTAGATCAAATTCACGCAAAACTACCAGGACCATTCCCCCTTTTTATTATAGTGCTTATATTATGGATACTCTCTGTTTTAATTCTGAATATCCGATACTCGGATGGAGATGGACTCCCGAAGACCCTAAGCCAATCCACATTTATCATCAGATGTTATGGAAAGCTCACTACAAAGATCATTTGTACAAAATCTGTAATGGTTTTATGTTGCCTATCTACTATGCCATTTTTTATAAACCTACCCCTAGGATTTCCGAGGAAGCAGGGATCGACTTGACTGCTGTAGGAAATTGGTTCGGAGAAGACAAATTCACCTATATAAGGATTTTTGGTAGCCTTACAAAACCCCATGTTCTTCCCTTATATGTGCCTGATAAGATGTTAGCTTGGGAATCAGCCTATCAGATAACAACAGAAGGGACATCTAAATCCCTTAAAAATTCTAAGAAGCGGGTATGGCCTTCATTTCCTTTGAGATGTGGTGTTTACACTCTCCATGATTACAAACATGCAGAGAAGGAAACAGAGAAAATACAAATGCTCAATCTTGCAACAATTCCCAATCGACAATATGATCCAAGAAAAGTTGCCTATAATTTTCTTTAAAAAAGCCAAACTTGCAAACTTTGATCATGAAAAGGATGAATTTGATGACCTCTTTTCCTCAGCATAATCATTATTTCAGGTAAAAACATTGGCCAAGATTAGGTATAAAGATGAAGGGATGGAAGTGTTTAATAGGCTTAGAGAAAAGAGGTTACAAACTCTGCCTCTGGACTTATTAGCCACTACCCCAACAATACAGTCAAGCAAGCCTGAACAGTAAACTGTCAACAAACCTCCTACTGTAGAAAAAATTCCTAAGAAAGGAAACGAGCCAGAACAAGAGAAAGAACAGGAAAAGGGCAGCGAACACATGGATATAGATACTCAGATTGATCCTAAGCTCCTTAAAGAATGGCAACAATTCAATTCCATTATAAGCAATCCTGAAAGTTCATAGGGTTTGAGCACACCTAAAGTGACAGTTGGTCACAAGACAGCAACAAGTACGGTTCCAATTGAAGGAACCAGTGGCCTACCTATGAGTAAAGATGTAGAGATGATTCCTAATGATCCATCAGATGAAATTGTTTTACATATAGAAGACATACCACCTTTAGATGTCTTTTACAGCCCCAAGCATAGGGTTGTAGTAAAAAGGCAAAGGAAAAAGAGAAGGCTTGGCATTACCTGCACAGACAGAGATGGCTAATGTGGTATGGAAAGAAGAATTCAATCCTTCCAAAGACCTCACAAAACTCTCTCAATATGATGGAGCCTATTCGGCAGCTACTATGGATAAAGCATCAGAGGTTAGCAATTTATTAAAAGAAAAAGATCAAACAATTGTTTCATTGGAGGCACAGGTATCCGAAAGACAGTAGAGGATAGACCAATTAGAATAGCATTTAGCAACACAACAGCAAGTAAACAACCAAATAAATGAGCAATTTCTCAAAGAGAAGCAGAGGATAGACCAAAGCGCAGTGCAGAAACAAAAGGAATTATCCACAGCATTGGCCAAGCTGAAGACAATGAATGAAAAAATGAGTAAAACAAAAGATGAGAAAATCGCTCAACTATCACAACAGGTAGAAAAGTTCAAGAGTTTTCCTCGACCAGCAGAATTCAAGTCTGAAGCTCTTCAGATCAATAAGGCATTGATTAAACAATTAAATTTACTATGTCATAACATTTCCCTTGCTGAACCCCTCTGTGAGATTTCTTCATCAATGATTGACAAAGCATTTGACAAAAGGAAGAATTTGGAATAGGCCAATGAGACATTGACAAACTTTCTTGCCTGGCAAGAAACCAGTGAAGGGAAAGCTACAAATCCGCCTAGAATTTTAAAGTCACACAAGGAAATTCTTTTCCTAGAATGGCAGTCACAATTAATGAAAGAAAAAAGGGAAACTTCAAGATGTAGATTAGTGACCGGTAATTTGATTGAGTTAATTAATGATACTCTTTATCTATCTAATTTAATTTCACAGTGTACTCCAAGAAAATTTCCATCAGCTAAAGTACTGGAACAATCATGCAATTAAGAATTGGAAAAGAAGGAGAGATTAATCACAGGCATCCAAAGTTTAACTTGGGACACCTTTTGGTTCTTCCTAGTTAAACCATACAGTCAAAGGTCAGCACTCAAATGTTTAAATGATGCGATCGGTTATATGATTCCCGAAATTCATGATGCTACATATTCAGCCCAACTGCATTCTCATCTGAGTCACCCTCCAGAATTGCAACCAATCCTTGCTATATCTGCCAGCTCAAACCAAAGGATGATCAACCGAAACAGTGAATCATTCTACCGACTGCAAATAGGCCTATTTTAAGAAGATCTTCATGATTTGGTTATACCACCTAATAGCATTTTTATTTCATAGTCAGTTAGCATAGATAGTATTTATAGACCCTTTCATGTCTTTAGAAAGGGTCCTCAATTTTTGTATAAAACTTAGATCGGGAGTCACACTATTGTGCTTCTGATATATATTTTTATAAAGACTAGGCCTATATTCTGAATTTTAATGAAGGATGCTTTGACGAGATATGCACTACTGCTTTTTGTGAGAGTATTTCTAAGTTAGAAGGCAGAATTTGAATGCGATTGATATCGGGAGGGATCCAAATTACATATGGTACTATTATCTGTGTCTTTGCTCCATTCTTTTATATGAATCAGCATTTATTCAATCTTGCTATCATTGGATATATGTATGTGTTTTAACAACAGTCCTTATACTTATCACTATTGAATGTTTAAGGAATGTTATTCTTTCAAGCATATTTATGTCAATGATATATGAAGAATAGTGTAATAATGTTTTAATGATTACTTTGTTCAACTACTTGAACAAAGTAATTATCATATGAATAAATATCTTTGTTTATCAATGGAGTCATCTATATGCCTATTTGTAGATAAAGATCATCAAAAGTTACACTAAAGTGGAAATTTCCCAGGATAGATTAGTTGTTTATAATATGGCATTTTAGAACAAATCATTAACCATTATCATTAGATAATAGATAATCAACCACTTTTCCATCCTATTTACAAATCATTGGGAAACTGGTCCCATTATATCCAGTCGGAGCCACCGCACCAAACGGAAAAGGAGTTGCCTTTAAGGTCCAAACCGGGTGGTTTTCCTCAATGTTGATGCAACGATTTTTGAGGCATCAACAGAAGGTAACCTCTTGCCATTAATGCCAAATCTTTGAGTGGAAAAGAAATATTGTTCCTCTACTTTTGAAGTCCATATCTATTGAAAGTCCTTTCTAACAGTGGGGATTGGATTTCATTGGATAAATCCATCCACCATCCTCTTGTCAACATAAATAGATCCTTACCACTACTGACTACTTCACCAAATGAATTGAGGCCACTCCTTCTAGACTAGTCATAGACATTGTCATCATCAAATTCTTAGAAACCAATATCTTGTCTAGATTTGGATTTCCAAACAAGCTTATTACAAACAATGCTGCAACTTTTAGTCTAATAAGATGATAGATTTCTATAGCAAATACCATATTACTTTGGGAAATTCAACTTGTTATTACCCACAAGGTAATGGGTTGGTTGAATCTTCAAATAAGAGTCTGGGAAATATTATTAAGAAGTTGTTAGCAGATAACAAAAACTCATGGCACAACACGTTGATAAATGCACTTTAGGCTGATAGGATCACAACTAAGAAATCAATCTTCTTTGGGAGTTCCGTCATGAAGATAATTTAGTAATTATAGGTTGATCCAAATGACATTCAAAGGAGAATTGATCAGAAAATCCAATCGCAGCAATCCAGGGAGGAAGTCTATAATAAGGCTCAGGTCATCTAGGAGAATATCAAGAAGGTTTTTGATAGAAGAACAAAAGCAGATGATTTCACTTAGGGTGATAGAGTTTTAAAGTGGGATTCCAGGAGAGAGGACAAAGGGTAGCATGGAAAATTTGACAATTTATGGATGGGCCTTATGTCATTTATGCTTTCAGAGGGCATAATGCATTCTTTCTCAGAAATTGAGATGGGACAGAAATGCCTAGTGGACCTGTAAATGGCAGGATTCTCAAACACTATTTCTCTGAGAAATAGATATCTTTATAGCATTTATCATTGTAAATATCATTGTCTTTATTATTTGGATTTGGTGACCTATTAACAAAAGTTGAACCCCGCAGAGAAGGCCCTAAGCTTCCATTGATATGCTACCATAAGTACTCCAATAAAGGAAATCAAGTGTATATATTGATGAAATAGAACATGCAAGGGTACTGATCAAATGTTATTGGCACCTCACAAGGAGAGTGCCATCCCCAGCTGAAGCCATTGTTAGGGTCCTATAATTTATAGGATCTCAAGGTATTGAGTATTGTATCTCAGGAATGTTATATTATAAATACTTGTCAATCTACCAACGATTTCCAAATAAAAGAAAAAATAGAATAAAAAATGAAAAAAGGGTATAAATAAGAAAAAAGAGAAAAAACAAAAATATTGGAAAAGAAGAAAAGGTTGAACCCCAACAAAAGAAAGAAAAATAAAAAAGGAATAATACTAAAAGTGTTGCAAGTCTAAATTCCACTACTCATAGATAGTTTTGTTCCATCACTGAAAAATAAAGGTTGTGTGCAACTTGTTCAAAATGCCACAATGACTAGCTTCTGGTTTAATCATACAGTCTAATCATGGTTAAAATTGTTTAAATTATTGTAAATTAGGTTAGAAGAATAAAGATTTGCCCAACAGTTCAATCTGGGTAAGTCAATAGTTAGGTAGAAAATGACATTGATTCAACTATTTAATATGAATCAATAGGATAAATAAGGGATAGATTTTAGATAGTTTTTCATTCTGTATAAAAGAAAATAAGGTGGGCTTGCTAGTCTAAGTGCACCCTTTTGAAGAATAAAAATTGTTAGTTTAGTTATGGGTAGGTAGATTAGATGGTCTGATAAATATTTTCCTATGTCATTTTTATCCAATGTTTTAATGATATGGTAGAAGGGCAATATATGGAAGGCAGGGTAAAGTGATTTTATATATATTTCGTTATCTACTGTTATCCTAAGTTAGGAAGGAAAAATAATAAAGCACATGTGGACAAAGCATCTTTTGTCGTTTGCAATTAAACAACAGTGCCATCAAAGCATCGGGATTTGCTCCTGCATATGATCCATGACCCAAATTTTTCTTCGGACCCCTCTCTCCATCCTTCCTTTACCGCCAGGGGGGTTCTGAAAATATGGTTTCTCCTGCCGGGCCCCATCCGTTATGTGGCAACTGCTCACAATTTCGCACCCCCCTAGCCGAAATCACATACCACTTTCTACCCCCTCTAAAACCACCATCCCCTCACTCGCTTTACCACATCCCCACCACGAATCTTCCGCCATTCTACTCATGCCATGCCGCCTAACTGTTGTCCACTTAAATTCACTCCCGGCAAAATGACCGTTCAACATTCAAATTTAGTTCCCGGGTAACTGTTCGAACTTAACAGACCCGCGCCCTTTTCAATGAGACTTTCACATCGTTTGAAAACTTTTGAAGCCACCACTTTATTTCCTTTACTACTCATCCTATCACTCTCTTCCCTTTTTCACTCATGTTTCTCTATAAATTGATAGCTTTGCACAGTGATCGTTCTTGGAGCCTTTCCACAACTACCCCAAGATAGAAAAATGTCAGTTGACAGTACTATGTTTCTTTCACCTGACAATTTTTTACCCAAACTATTTCCTCATAAGCTCTTTTTTCAATTCCTCTTATTTTTCATTGATACAGTCATGCCTCCCAAAAGAAAAACCCAAGACAAACCTTTTAATCCATTAGTCCCTCACTCTATAGATTTAGATCATATCCCATTGGCCAACAGGGATTATAGGATTAGTGAAACCCAATGTGGCTTTGACTGTCTTGAATTATATTGTTGGTTAAAAGACAAAAATGCAGATAAAACTGATGAAATTGGGCTCTGGGTGTCCAACCTTACCCATTACATCTTCCCCCTTACATTCCAAGCCCCTGAGTTTACTGGAAAGTGCCAGGCATGCTATGTCCCTGCTCAAAGAGATATCATGGCCCCATCAGGTGACATTCTCTTCACTATAATTGCCCAGTCCATAGATCAAATAATGTTGGATCCCTCTGTCGAAAATAGTACTCCTTTCTCCTTAGAAGCCCTCACCTACCTTTATTAGGAGCTGGATTTCACCCAAAAACCCAAAATTTTTGAAATCTTCTTGCCTGAGAATGCCCAGTTACCCAATAAGAATCCTCCATATCCTTCCTCCATCTTCTTTGATCAATCCAAACAAATTATATCCACGATTTCCTATATTTTGGGTTATTATTATGATCAGTGGGTAGATGAGCCCATTTTAGAATTCCTCTCCATATTTTCCACAAACAACAAGCCTTCCATTATGTTCAATTTCAATAAATTCTTGGTTGACAACATTCATGAGCAGTTTATAAAGTATCCCACGGAACAGGTGTTTAGTTACACCTCCATTTTAATATATATGTTCCTTTACTATTAGGTAGATAAGTTTAGTTTTGCAATTCAGAAGCTTGATGATGTAGGAAATCAACAACCAATGATCTTCTGGACATCATTGGTCATGAAAGAATAAGAGGAGTTCTCTTACAAGAAGTTCATTGAAGATTTTTTTCACCCAGCTATGAACATTCTTAATAGTGCAATTCAACCCAGAATCAATGAAGAAATCGAAAGAATTTTGCATCTAACAAATGAAGCCAAGACTAGGGATTGGTATTTATACCAAAACTCCATTGAGATCAGGGTTTATGGTTGTGAATTGGCACCCTACAAACTCCCTAAATACCTCCACATGAGGATTTTCACCCTAAATTATATTAGACAAATGTTGAATTCGGATGATATTCATTTTGTAGTGGCTAAGAACAAATCACAGTTCAAAATAAAGACATAGGTGGCCCTTTTGTATGTAATACTAGGACAGTAGGTGAAGAAGTAGACAAGATGCTTAAAGACATGAAGTTTAGTATGAGTTTTACATGGTCTTATGACCCTTGTGGCATTATTTCAAATCTTAGGGTAGAGAATAAAGGTACTCCTTACATCCATACTTCAAGGCCTGAAATTGAGTAGTATGTTAATCAGTTGGAATGGAAAGAAAACACCTTGCAAGAAGCTAACCAATAACTCTTTTCTACTTCTCGTTTGTAGACTTCAACTCCTCAAGAAAATCAAGCAAAATACAGAGGGAGGAAGGATCATCATCAACAACAATAGGTGAAGCCAAAGAGTTTAGAATCAGTTATAGTAAGAGGGAAAATTTGACTTCTATGGTAGATGTGGACAAAGAAAGAGAAGAGCATGCTACTATCATAATCAAAGATTCACTAGCTACAACCATCAAATTTACAACATATCCTACTAGACCTTCATCATCACAAGGTCAGAAGGAAACTGAGCTAGAGTCAGAGAATGTGCAAACAGAAAAGGAGAAGATAGTTTTTGATAGGTACAGGGAGATTAAGCTTAGAAATGAGATTCTCAAATATAGTACTTATTGTCAGTTTTGGAAGCAGACCTCCATCTCACAAAGCATATTTTTGTCAGTGTTTGACACAAAGCATGGAAAAATGCAGATGGCCTTCCTTGAGGCCCAAATTCCACAGTCAAAAACAACAGCAGACTATAAGAGCACCACATTTGAGTTTAGCACCAAATACATTCATCCCATTGATCAAATGGAGATGCACAACCAAACTAGTGAAATGATATCTTGTACCTTAACTAACACTGCTATGTCATTGTATAAGTTTCAAGTTCCATTTGCCAATGTTCAGTCACAGTTGAAAATGGAGAAGATATCCTCCCAAGAAAATATAATAGGATCAAGTCTTTGGAAGACTTGGTGCTAAAGATATGATATGATCCCAAAGATGTCAATGTTGTAGAGGAGATTATTGAAAAGAAGAACCTAGACATTACAGCTTGAGAAAACAGCATAAGATGCCAGCCACAGAGGACCCATTAGGCAAGGACATCGAAGAAAACGAAGCACAGAAGGCTGACATGATGAAGATGATCATAGAGCAGAACATACAAATTAGACAGATGGAGGAAGAGATGGAGAGCATGATAAAGGAGAAAGAAGAGAGTCAGAAGATGGCCATTGTCCCCCCTCGATGCCATACCCATTTCTCAACTTCCAACAACATGAAAAACCACTACAGCCACTTCTTCCAATCATACTGCAAGTGTTTAACAAGTGACCAAAACACTGGAGAACATGTCACTCCAGTCAAAAGAGATCAAGACTTTGTAGGATCAACTCAAAGCTTTAGAGGTACAAAAGGACAAAGTTGAAGCTTCTTAGGTTACTGAAATGCAGAAATCACAGAGATTGTTGGAGAAGTTGCAGAAGGTAAAAAGGGATACCTCATTTGGTTAGACCTTGGCCCAAGCCAAGGAAACGATTTGGATGAATATACTAGACTCTATGAATGATATTTGGCCTTCTATCCAAATCATCTTTGAGCAAAAGGAGCTGATAAAAAAGCCACAGAAACCATTGTGGAGGGAAGGGAGCAGCTTTGTTAAATGCCCACAGAAGCCTCCAATATTATAATATTCTTGAATTCTAAGTCAAAATATGACCTTGAATAATTAGGAATCGATGACAGAACTACCACTGTTTTAGAAGTGAAGAAAGTTTTGACCAAAAGAAACCTTATTGATCAGTTGGAAGAAAGATGTGAAACATTGGAGTTGCAAGTAAATGGGTGTTACTAACAGAATTAAAGCATGGATCCAGAAAGGACTACCTAGCATTTATGTAATAAATGAAAAATTGATCACTCAGGAATTCTATGTCCTAAAGATGAAAGAAATGACCAGAAGTAGCATCAATTAAGTGGGAATAAGGGCAACATGACGGAAAAGGTGTTTTTGGAAACTATGTCAAATAATTTCTACATACAAAATGAGGTAAACCACATTTTTACAATCAAACCAACTTCTGCTAAATACACAAAGGTAGATGAAATTTACCAGAGGATAATAAAATTGACTGTACCAAATGAAAAGAGATGGGAAGAACTGATCGATTTATTATAATTAAAAGGTAATTCAGGAGCAGTCAAACAACGGCCAGCACATCAACCAGCACGACAGCGAGTACACCAACGCAACACAATTTTAGGTTGACTCAACAACTGAATCCATCAAAAGAAAGCTAGCTTCCCTTCCAGATGTCTACGTGGCCTATTTTTCTGCCATAAATAAATCATATTCTTTTTAATTAGGCTAATAATACATTGTCAATTTGACAATGATTTTGTAAATGATTTTTGTAATTATCAGTATAAATACTTCACTGTTTGAAGTATTAAGGGTTGATTTCTGAATGTAATTTCTTTTGCATATTGTAATTTTCAAAGTGCTAGAGCATCAAATAAAAGGACCTTTCACAAGATTCATGTGGTGTACCAAAGGGTGATGTGTTTCTTCTACTTATTTGATTAAACATTGTTTTCCTTTCTTTGTTATTCTGAATATCTGAATTACTTAACAGAAATTGTGATAAATAAGATTTATTACTTAGAGCACCCTATTTTTCTCATTGGTAATTTTAATGTTTTCCACTGAAGTCAAATCAAGGAATTCTTATTGCTCCTTGATTTCTACTGAACCTTACACTTCTACTATTTCACAATTCATCTAATTTCTGAAGAGATCCAAATAGTGCAACTTAGCTTTCCCTCTGATAACTCCTCTAAAAAATGATGCAAAATCCAGTTTAATTTATAGACTCCATGGCCCAATGGAATTATAACACTTAAATCAACCAAACCAATCAAACGGAAACAAATAAGTACAATCATAACTAGCCTAAAATATACATAAAATAAAGTTAAATTTTATAGAGAGATCCCTCTCTGAAGCTAGTAGGGCTAGATCCCAGCTTCCAAAGTTGTTTTTTTGTTGTCCTATGTGTTTACTCCCTCAACCTCAAAAACAAATAATGACAACAAATCCAAACTACTGCAAATCTGTGTTGAGGTCACAAAACCATATAGTCTTCAACCGCTACACACCCATGTGCAATTTTTCATATGTGAATAAATGGTGTCGATGTCGAATATAAGAAAGAATCATTGGATTACTGACCATTGAGGAGGTCGTTAACCAATGCGAGATATCCCACCTTTGATGTCAATGGGAATCAAGGCATTAAGAACATTCTACCAGCCATGAATGGATTTGTCGAAGTTGAATGGACTACAAAATTCATCCACCAATAAACATTGATGTATTTCCTTAGAAGATGACAAGGATACCTGCCATTAAGGCATGCAAGCTCCCAAGTACCTTATTTAACCCTAACCTTCGTCCCAGATAATTTGTTGATGTTGATGGGACAAGGCTTGTTGAAGGTGGGCCTTAAGGGATCCGACATCAACCAACATGAGTACAAGACATAATGACTTGAAATATACATGATTTGAAGAACTCATACGAATTTACAAACTTTATTCGGAACTTTGCCCACTAGTTACCTAGTTTTCAATCAAAGTCCTTGTCGAGTTGCGCTAAACAAGATGGTTTTCACAAAAGGAATTATTTTTCTCTTTACAATTCTATTTATTTATTACAGTGTAAACTTTCCTTCTCTACTCTATAAAAGAAGTCCTCCCTTAAGTGAAAGAGTACTTTCAATGAAGCCATGTGCGGATCAAGTAAGAAGATATATTCATGCCTAGATTTAACATATAAACTGTAGAAGGTACATGAGCATGAAATATCAACAATTTTGAAAGATGTGATACAACGAGTATTTGAAGATGAGATTATTACTTCGACTGGATTATGATTTGGAACTAATGCTTGATATAATCGTGATGGTATTAGCACATTTATTCATTTGGACCACTCTAAAATCCCTTCTCGGTCATGCCAGGAAAACTTGGATAATTGGTCTCCGTAATGAAAACAAGGCTTGTTGTTGGGCATGGTGAAAGTTCCTCGATCTCAGTTTCAACACGATTCTCCTCATCAAATTTGGTAAATTATTTCTCAATCTCCTTGGTAGATAGGAAAGAGGAATCAAGGGAGACTTCCAAATCCTTTTCTGACGGTGGAGAGATAGATAATTTCCAGAATGTGGTCAAGATGAACTCTTTGTGAGAGGGAGATATCCCAGCTACCGCTAGGATTTGAGAAGGTACTTCAAGGTACATTCTTCAAACTCTCAATCGCTCCTAAATTTATCTTGTTGGTTGATGATCCATGTCTTGCAACATGAATTAGAACATAGGGTTTATTACAGCACCAAAAAAATGTTTTATCTTTAAAGAGCTTGAAATTTTAATCTAAATGAATAAAAAATGCTAATTGTAATCAAACTTACCAAACTTGAACTTCTCGCTTACTTGGACAACCATACTTTGGAGTGACCCCAAACTTTATCTCCACCCTCTAGTTGCCCTATAACTAAGATCACACCAAAAACTTGTGAAAGAAACTATGCTCTAAACCCTTTAGCACCCCCCTGGCAATGATGCCGAAAATGTTGGGTAAATTATATGTGTTATAATTGCAACATTAAATTATCAATCCGAGGTAGTAGGACTTATAGGCACAAGCATAGGTAATGTAGGATCAAAGCATCTAACCTAAACTAACATCATGAAATCTAAAATCTACTCCTAAATTAAGTACATAATTTCTATTTTTGAATTAAGTACGGAATACAAGTCACTGAACAATTTTAATCTCAATCCAAGTAAAGATAATCTCAATCCAAGCAAAATTTAATTTCAATCCAAGTAAAACTTAATTTCAATCACTGGGGTATATGTGAAAAACTAAAGAATCGATTCCTTGATCCCATCTAGCGCACACATTTACTTCTAAAGAACCTCAAAAGAAACTAAAAGACAAATTAAATCAATGTTCTCATGATTTAACACGCTCAGATTTAAAACACTTTGAAGATCAATGTTTATATTCTAACTCGAAATCATTCCAAATAAATTGGGAAAGTCTATTTTATGCAAGCATCCTTTTATAAAATGAGTGATAACCTATAATCTTAGAAAAACTTCACTACAGTCCTATGAAATTTTGGGGCTATGTTATAACTCTCAATCACATAATCTTCATTAATGAATAATGTTTTGCTTGACTGTTTCTGGATACTTCCTCATAAAACACAACATTCAAGAACCCTGCGTTGTTGATAAGTGCACATAGTTAACATGAAAAGACCATATTTAGTTTGGATCAACAGGTTAAGTTCACAATGTAGTTGTCTTATTCAGATTTCATTGAGATTAAAAAAACATTCTTTTAAGTATTTTGAACCAAAGAAGTATGATGAAGGAATCATTCATACATAAGAAACACTAAGCATCAGCGTTCCTCTGTTCGCAAGACTTAAGGGAATAACACTCTTCCAAATCCAAGGCAACCAAAACATGTAATTTAAGTGTAGAATGTGAAATAGTAAATCTAAGATCTATTTGGCAAAAGACTTTAAATCGAAATGAAAATCTATGAATTTTGAACAAAACACACCTCCTAAAATCTACGATGATTACAATACTTGGTTCCACGTTGTGGTGGCCCTTGCCACTTCCCAGAGAAAGTCTAAACTATATCAATGCCTTAAGAACCAAAAATCATAACACTTACATGAATTTATATGTTGAAATCAGCATTATATATTAAAGTTTAGAATAACATAGATTCAAATAAGAAACACACCACAACCTCCAATATCTCTTGAGCATATAATCTCTTACAACAAAACTATCTTATGATACTTCTAGCTCTCCCAAGTACAGAAGACATCAGGCTTTATATAGAGTCAAAACCGATGGAAAATAGATGAAACAAGTTGGAGAAATAGTTACAAAAAATTACTAAGTAGAGTAAAGAATGGATCAGAGCTACGTAGAGTAGAAGAACAGGTCGAAGTTAATCCAAATGAAAATATTCTATAGGGTGTAGCCAATTCTCCCAATCGTGGTCTTCAATGTGGCTAGTCACCAAAATCGTCAAACCCAATTTTTCTATACTTAACCCAGAATTTCGACACTCATTCTGTACTTAATACTCCCCTGACCATAACTTCTTCGTGATGATGAATTTTTCCAAAAAGTTTCTAGATTACCTAAATGAGGGTATTCTAAAAAGAACCTGTTAGACTCCGTCTTCTCAAAGTTCTCTGTCAGAGTCAAATTGGCAGGTGACTGTCAAAATCTCAGTTCAAATATGCAGGCCAATGACAATTAGCTTTCACCCATTGCTACTTAGATGTTTGCAAAGTAAATCATCTCTGAAAAGTCGTGAGTTCATAGACAGCAAGAGTGAATATGTGCGATGCTTGCATTTAGCTCGAGAGAGTTATCTTTTCATTGCCACCAACCTGGGATATCTAAATTGCATCAACTTAACTGTTCCTGGAGAAGAAAAGTGGACAACTATACTCAAAATTAATGACAAGGAGCCCATTGTTTGTTTGGATGTACTGGTCATGGAGTCCCCTGATTCCCCAGCCTTACAAGAAGATTGGGTTGCAATGGGTGATGGCAAAGGAAGAGTGACTGTTGTGCAACTTGTATCTAGTAATCTTAATCATGAAAACCCATGCTCTTTTACTTGGTCTGCTGAAAGAGAGAGGCAACTTCTTGGAATTTACTGGTGCAAGTCCTTAGGGCATAGGCATGTTTTTACAACAGATCCAAAAGGAGGATTAAAATTGTGGAGGTTGGAGTACACATTTAGAGAAGTCAATGGTCGGAGGGGATCGATCAAAAGAGTATCAGGCATCTTTAGTTGCTGATTTCACATCAGCATTCTTGGCACGCATTGTATGTATTGATGTGAGCCTTGTGGATCAGCTACTTGTTTGTGGTGATCAGCGGGGCAATATCGTTGCTTTTGAATTTCCAGTGAGATTGATCGATCTTGAAAACTCAATTATGCCAGAGAAGTTTCAAACATTTTGCTCATTTAAAGGAGCCCATGGTATCTCAAGTGTGGTTAGCATTTCAGTTGCAAGATCAAATGGAAACCAAATCTGTATATGTTCGACAGGGAAGGATGGATGCATCTGTGACTTTATTTTTGATAAAGGTGCCATTGGAGACTACTCAAATAAATTGATTTTTGCTGGAATAAAAAATGTCCCAGAAATTACTATGGTTACAGACAAAGCCATTCTTGGATGCCTGCAAGCTTGTGTTACTAGTCATTGACAAGTTTGGCGCTGCTATGGCACTTGTGAAGGCTGATGTTGATAGGCAGTCTCTCAATTGGGCGTATACTCTCTGCAATTTGATACACAATATGTTGTCTTTGCGTTATGGTCACAGTGATATGTATGGAGGTCTCAACGTTGTTCTGCAATGGGTGTATTGTTTCTACAGATCTATGTTGGCAACTATATTCATATATACATATAGAATAATGTCTATGGTCAGCGGTACTTATATGGTTGGCACAAGCACTCTCCCGACATCCCTATAGTTTCAGCGTCACTATTATATTGACCTGTTTCAGCACTAGATGAGTCTCGGCTCTGTCATATAGTATGTATGGCATGATCAATTGCAGAGCATCACAGATGTATGATAGCAGTATTGTATATATGGTTCAGTTTGATATGTGTCTCAGTTCAGTTCTATGAATAGCAGCATTGGCATTCTTTTCGTTGACATCACCATTACAATATATGTATGGCGCTATTGGCATCACAGTTCAGGAATATTATTGTGAAAATCAATAATGACCAAATAATTCATGTCAACCTCACTCAGGAGAATCCAAAGCCACTTATTGCTGGGATTCAGTCCATTGGGTTGAGACCAACATAACCTTTGTCGGGTGTTCTGATATCTACTTAGAATATCCTTTCTTTGAACATCAGATCCATTGGTTCTCCATCTTCAATTCATTTATGATGGTTATTTTACTCACGGGTTTAGTCTCAATGATTCTGATGCAGACTCTGAGAAATGACTATGCAAAGTATGCTCGCGAAAAAGATGATTTCGGTAGCAATAGCTGGCTCATGAATATGGCCCAAGAGGTGTGTAAACAGAAAGACCATGAGGCAGGGTTCAAAGGAGCTACCTATGTTGATTGCCTTCAAAAGCCATGTTTCTTATGTAAACAGCCTGGGCACACCACGATGACATGCCCACATCGCATAGCGACAGAATATGGGGTTGTCCCTGGCCCCCGCAAATATGTCCAGAGTGGCTTTGACTTTGTATTTGAACGGCAAATCAGAAATCATATCAATATGATCAAGCCAACTTATGTTATTCCCAACCAGGTTGACTCTGCTATCATCAAGTTACACAGTAGACGGATAACTTGCTTAGAATTTCACCCTACTAAGAACAATATTATCATGTCAGGAGATAAGAAAGGTCAAATTGGTATTTGGGACTATGAGAAAGTGACAGAGAGGACAGTTTATGATACAGTACATTCCTTCGTTCTGAATAGTATGAAATTTCATCCCGTGAAGGATGATTATATATACACATCAGGATCTGATGGAACACTTAGCTGCATTGATATTGAGACGGGAGTTCCAATCCTCCTGATGGACTGCAATCCTGATGGATGGAATGGACTGGCAACATGGAGAATGCTATATGGCATGGATATCAATTCAGAGAAAGATCTTTTACTGGTTGCAGATAACTTTGGGATTCTTTACCAGATAGACATTCGCTCAAATAAGAAAACAGAGGAACCCATTCTAATCCACAAAAAGGGTTCTAAAGTTGTGGGACTTCATTTCAATCCATTAAATTCAGATCTTCTGATCAGCTGTGGCAATGATCATTTTGCTCGTCTTTGGGATATTCGCCAATTAAAAGTTGGGGCCTTCCTGGGAGAGTTGAAACACCCACGTGTTGTGAACTCTGCTTAGTTTTCGCCAAAACCTGGCAGTAAAATCATGACTACCTGCCAAGATAATCGGATACGTGTATGGGATTCTATCTTTGGTGATTTGAGCTATCCAAGCCATGAGATCGTCCATAGTCATGATTTTAATCGTCACTTGACCTGCTTTCGTGCCGAATGGGATCCAAAGGATCCGTCCAAGTGCCTTGCAGTTATTGGTCGTTACATAAGTGATAATTTCAATGGCATAGCTTTGCATCCAATTGATTTCATCGATACAAGCAATGAACAGCTTGTCGCTGAAGTAATGGATCCAAACATAGCAACCGATCTCCTACTAATGACTTCAGTCCTGATTCGATGGGATCTGCGCTCCAGTTTGTTAGCCATCAGAGGATTTTAAGGGGAACGATCTTCTGTTTTAGGAAAAAGAAATGACTCTATCTCTATTTTTGTAACTGCAGGTGAAACAACGCCCCTGTTTTGGGGTCGATTTGTTTTTCCCCTAGCAGAGTTTTATTTAATGTATTAAAAAATCATTTGAAAAGGTTAGAGAGAGAGAGAAAATTTCTGAGAGAGCTGGTGGAGAAAAACAAAGCTTCTATTGTACCGTTTTGACAGAGATTTTAATAAAAAATGCAGCTCTGACCCCTGAGATTCCTGTGGTATGAAATTTAACATTTGTGTCATCCTTTGTTTCATATGTAGCCTGTTATGTGTTCATTTCATTTCATGATCGTTTCCAATTGAACAAATGAAGTGTTAAGGTAGAATTCATAATTTGTATGCTCTGCCTTTAAGTTTGTTCATATTTAATGTTTTCTTCTGTTTGACAAAGATTCATCTTCTATGCCCTTGTCAACTCCTTAGCAGTCTTGCCGTTCCATTTAATCTCAATTTGATGTTAAAATTTCTTGCCTACCTTGCCTCAGGAGATAATCTGTGTTTTTTATTATATTTCTCGGTTCAAGCTGTTTCTTTGCCCCATGCAGCCCAGAAAACCCCATCATCCATTAAAACCCCTTTTCCTATCAATTTACTAGCCTAAAATCAGTATTCCTTATTGGTCATCTCAGCCCCTTTGAAGACTTTTCTGCCGAGATAGACCCGGAGAGAGCCCTCTCCTGTCCTCGTAGGGCTAGCTACGAGGCTGAGCGTGGTTTGATGTTGCCTTGAGTTTCGCCTTTTTCAGCCTGAGGAAAATTCGAGCACTAACAGAACCCACATCTCAGAATCTTGATATTCTTCCCCATTTGATCACAAATGTTAGATTTTCACCTACAAGAATTATGCATTATGTACTACATTTTGTACTTAGTCATGTAGCATTTTTTTGTATAAATAATTTCGGCAATGGATCCGTGTGGTAAATGAACTTCGCACAAATATCTTTTGAAAATGTTGGAAAAAACATCTCTAATCATATAAAAGTCAAGAAAACTAATGATAATCAACCACGAAGTGGAAGATGTGAATTGGCGGAAAGTTGTGAAATTATGGTATGAAATGAGCTAAAAATATAGGAATTTTCGGTTATGATTGGTGATATTGTACAGTGGAAAAATGGGCATATTTTAGCCCCAACATTTCTCCTCTCATCATTCATAACATTTAAATAGACTACATAGGAAGCATCAACAATAAATGACTAGAGAGAAACTCAACTTAACTGAACTAAATTTGAACCGACTATGACACCTAACAGACAATGCAATTAAATATGATGATACCTACCAAACAGTGATATTAATATCTCAATGCCCCCTCCTAATCTCAAATGTTACAAGTAGTGGCACTTACAATGCCTAGTCTCTTTCTTCGAACTTTAAATACATTTTTTCCCAAATTCTTTGTGAACGTATATGCAAGTTGATCTTTTGAATCACAAAAAGTAAGTAATATGTCTCCATCATCGAGAAGCTCACGGATGAAATGAAAACGTGTGTCAATGTGCTTTCTCTTTTTGTGAAAGACGTGATTTTTTTATAAAGAAATTGCAGTATTGTTATCACAGTAAACTATAGTTGGCTCCTTCTAAACATTTAAAAGATTTGCTAATAGTCTTTTGAGCCACACTGCTTGACAAGCTGCTGAAGTGGTAGCTACATATTCTACCTTTGTTGACGATATTGAAACTTTTGTTTGTTTCTCGGATGCCCATGAAATCATATTGGTTCCAAGATGAAAAACATACCCTGAGATGCTTTTGTGATCATCTAAATTGCCTGCATAATCGTTGTTTGTATAACCTGAAAGTGAGTTATCTTCAAAATGTGTGTAGAGAAAACAATAGTCTAGGGTCCCTTCAATATATCTTAATATCCCTTTTGCAACCTTCGAGTGAGAAATCTTGGGTGACTACATAAACCTAGAGAGAAAACTAACTGCAAACATGATTTTAGGTCTAGTTGCGGTGAGATATAATAGAATACCAACTAAACTTTTATCCAATGTGGAATCAACTGGTGGTGCTACATCTTGTATGCTCAAACTTAGTGCCTTGAGAAAATGGTGTATCATCTGGTTTGAAATTGGTCATTCTAAACTTTCGGAGAATGTCAGTGGCATACTTTTATTAACCAGCAAAAATTGCATTAGCAGATTGTTGAATTTCGATGCCTAAGAAGTATTTCATGAACCTTATATCAGTCATATCAAACTTCATTTGCATTTCTTCCTTGAAGTCTTCTAACATCAGAGTTTGTGTATAAAGAAGATCATCAACGTAAAGGCATACATTGATAATTTTACCTTCATGAGTTTTCATATACAACGTTGGCTCATGGCTTGATCTAGGTGGATATTGGTGGTCACCCACCTATTCCACTTGGATCCCCACCATTGTTTCTTTTCAGTTTCCTTAATTGTAGCACAACTTGCTATTTTTGGCAGTTTTTCTGGTTTTTAAACTTCTGGAGTTGTTTTGAGCGACTAAAATATGTTTTGAGATAAAACAAAGAGACCAGAAATGTGCCAAACAACCTACCAACTTATTTTTGGCCCCCTCTTCACGATCTTCGAAACGAGGTATTATGATAGCCAAACACAGATCGTATGCCAAAGTTACAACCCTAGGAAGTTGACATTCCAACTTACCTAACGGAGCCCATAAGCTTTTGGTGCTTCATTTCCTAGGGTTAGGTTTTTGGATGTTTAGGGTTTCTCATTATTTATCAATGATAAAAAGGCCAACCAGCCTCATTGTAACATAGTTCAGAGCATGTAGCAGCCACATCTCCTCTCAGAGATAAGCTACCATCGTCGGAGCTAGGTTATTTCCATAATGTATGTAAGCATATTTCATTTCTTTAATATTAATGAAATGAAGTTTTATTTATGTTTCATCTCGATGTCTATGTTCATATCTATATTCTGTTGTGTTCTTGTATAAGTCTGAATTAGTGGTATCAGAGCAGTTTTCTCTTTCTCTATTTTTCTTTGCATGTCCCCAACAAGGTCAGGGTTAAAGGAGTTAGGGCTTGAACTAGTTTAACCTTTGCAAGACCAGCCTCACAAACCCTGACGACCTCCCATGGTAGAAGAAAAGAAAGATGAGGGAGCAGGAGATCCTGTCAAAATATTTCTCGAGGAAGATTTCGAGTGGCAGAGGAACACGATGATGGATAAATTTGTCTAGATCCTTTGGTGGGCTACCCACAGGCGACGCATCTTCATCTAGTAGCCACTCTAGAGGTGCCACTCCCTTTAAGGTACAAGTCAACTTTGACATTCCCATATTTGAAGGCTAGATAGATGCAGACCCCGTAGATAGATGGTTAAATATGTTGGAAGGATATTTTCAGTTCACAACTTTTCACATTGGGAAAAGATTACTTTTGCACTCCTCAAAGTCACCCCCCATGTCAAGGACTAGTGAGAAACCTAATGCAAACTAAAGGATGAGAGGGAATCCTAACGGTTTTCAGCCACGCCCACTTGAAATTATTTCCAAGATGTTATCAAGGAATAATAATACCATATCAGGAGCTATGAAGATAATATAAAGTGGACCACGCTCCGGTAGAGAAGGGACCAAGACGTGTTCGAGTTCACAAATATTTTTCATACCCTTCGCATCAAGTTGGGTATCAAGGATTATGAGCGGCATTTGGTACTCAAGTACCACGACTATCTATGCAAGTACATCCAAGATGAGATGGAGTTCCTGTACATCTCCTCACTTGGCATCACCTATCAATATGCTTTCAATATCGAGAAATTTAAACAGATGAAGCAAAACTTTGGATCTAGGAATCCAAAACAAGGGAAAGGTGCCCCCAAACCAAAAGAACAAGGAAAAAATCCAAGGCAAGGCGACCCAGGATAACTCACGAAGTTGTAAGCAAACATTAGGGGAATTTTGAGGTCTAAAATGGGCATCCTAAGAAAAACGTATAACCAAAATAAACTTTATAAGAACCAATAGGATCCAAGATGATGATGTCAACCATGGGGGACAATTCACCCTTTTTGGAGTAAAAAAGTAAAAATAATAAAATAATAAAACTACCTTTTCAACTCGTATTTTCAACTTATCTACCTAAGGTTTTACTCAAATTTCGAGTGAGAGTATTTGTTGGATGAAAAAATTAATTTCTTATCCAAAGAGTACCCATGTTACATACTTTCGATGGACCCTGCTACACGAAAAATGAGAAATACAAGAGAAAATATGATTGCAATCACATTTTTCATGTATTTCTCTTTTTTTGTGTAGAAAGGTCCATCAGAAGTATGAAACATGTGTAATAATTGGATGAGGAATCAAATTATGCATCAAATGGATTTTTCCCCTCGAAATTTGAGTAAACCAGTAGGGAGATAAGTTGAAAATATGAGTTGAAAAAATAGTTTTTCTTTTTTCCCTCTAAAATTTGATGATGTAATCTAATCTTATTTTATTATTTCCAATATTATTTTTTAATTTCTTTAGGAGGCCCATTTTAGACCTCAAAACTCCCCTAATGGAACAACACCATGAAGACAAAGAAGGACACAGGGAAATGATGTGAGTTCCATAATATCCCCACTCACAACACAAGTGAGTGTTGAAGCAAGCAGTCACTTGTGGTCGTGCTGAAAGCTTTCGAATCAGATGCATGTTTTGACTCTGAGTCAGAACCCAAAGGGGAATGACAAAGGGAAGCATATTATTGCTATGGAGCCTAGTGCCTCTGTTGCCACTACCAAGCTCTAGAATATTGATCCTAAAGATCTAGCGGATGGGGAGCGGCTCTTCCACTCACAGATTTGGGTGAAGGGTTCCCTGCAAAATTTCATTATCGATAGTGGAATCCAAAAGAACCTCATTTCAGCAAAGTTCATAAGGCGATTTGGCCTACTGACCGCACCACACTCGTAACCATACACAATGGGGTGGCTTCAACAAATATGAGATATTCGTATCAACCAATAATGTCGCCTTCCCTACAACATCAAGCCCTTCACATATGAAGTACTATGTTATGTTGATCCTCTTGAATTTTGTGATGTATTATTAGGAAAACCATACTTTTGGGAGCGTCATATTGTGTATGAGTCTATGTCTCACACTGTTATTATTTCTTTGGTCAATAAGTTATAGAGGATACTAGAGGTAGCACTGCCTATCGCCATCTCTTCGATCTCTGTGAAACAATGCAGTAAGATCATTTCTCAGACCGAAAAAAAATTCTTCCTAATGATTCACTCTCAGGGCAAGAAGAAGGTTGTGGCCCCATCTGTGACCTCTAGACAAGACAACAACATATGGACAAAGTCATGGAGGAGTATAGGGATATCTTCACCTCACCCACAATGGTACCCCTATAGTGTCAGGTCAAGCACTCCATCGATCTTACCCCAGTCACGTTGCTACCCAACGGACCAATTTATCAACACTCCATTATGGTGAATGATGAAATCAAGAGGTAGATTCAAGAGTTGTTGCATAAATGGCACATCAGGCTGAGTTCATCACCCTGTGGGAGCCTGATCGTGTTGGTACAGAAGAAGGAAAAAAACTGGAGACTCTATATTGACTATCGGGTGTTGAATAAGATCATTGTCTAGAATAGGTATCCAATCCCATGGATTGATGACCTTCTAGACCAAATCAAGAGGGCCAAATATTTCAACAAGATTGACTTGAAGTATGATTATCACTAGGTACCAATCAAACCCTCCAATGTGTGGAAGACTACCTTCAAATTCAAGGAGGGGCTTTTTGAATGGCTGGTCATGCCTTTTGGGTTAATGAATGCCCCTGCAACCTTCATGAGGCTAATGGACGACATCTTGTGGCCCTTCACAAATGCATTTTTTGTAGTGTATTTGGACGACATCCTGATCTTCAACCAGAGTTTGGAAGAGCACCTCCACCATATTCAACAGGTCCTCCGAACCCTATGAAAACACAAATTGTGTGCCAATATAGAGAAATGCACTTTTGGTATGACCCAGGTTCAATATATGGGGTACAACATTGATGAGAGGGGTGTGCATGTGGACCTAGCAAAGATACAAGTTATTCAGGATTTGCCAACCCAAACCACTCTAACATAGCTCTGTAGTTTTTTGGGTCCCACCAATTTCTACTACACGTTCATGTTAGGGTTCTCTAATATCACTTGGCCTTTAAGTCAAGTCACCAAGGGTGTAGCGAAAGAAATTTTATTTTTGTCTGAATCCCAATAGAAGGCAGTTGTCAAGTTGAAGCATCATCTCTACTCTGCACTAGTGCTCACATTACTAGACCTACAACAACCATTTCATATTGAAAAAGATGCCTCTGACTATGCTATTGGTGTCTATCTTACTCAAAAGTGGCATCCAATGGCATATCACAATGAGACACTTTTAGACATAGTTCGAAAGTATCCCACCTATGACAAAGAGATGTATTCCATTGTGCGAGCTTGACGACAATAGAAGCATTACATTCTAGGGAAGGAAGTGGTCATCCACATAGACCGTTGACCCGTGCAATTCATACAAACATAAGGAAAGTTGTAGAACAATCGCCATCAAAAATGGCACACATACCTGCAACAATTCTATTTGAACATTAAGTACAAGAATGGTAGCACAAATAATGTTTTATACTACCTCAACTGACCATCGGTCATGGTGCTGACCACTGTGCTTGACTCTCGTAGACATGAGACTTCAGGGTGGCCACATATTTACAAGAGCAATCCAGAATTTGGCAACACATACCCGATGCTCCAGGAAGGCAAGAAATTTCATGTTTTTAACCTCCAGGGTGCACCATTATGCCACCTAAGAAACCTTTGTGTTCCTTCAAGCAAGCGTGTTAAGATGATTTGGGAGGCGCACTATAGTTGGGTCCCTGGACAATTTAGAGAAGAGAAAATAGTGACAGTATTGCATAAGTATTTTAATTGGCCGAACCTTTGATAGGATATTGGGAAGTACATAAGATCCTACACTACCTATGTGATTTCGAAACCGACCATCAAGAAGCAAGGCCTATATACTCTTCTCCATCTTCCTAGTTAGTGTTGGGAATCCATCTCCATGGATTACATGTCGGGCCTTCCTTATGCTAAGCATGGCAACGATTACGTTTTCATGGTCATGGACAAATTCTCTAAGATGGCCATTCTGGTGGCCTGCAAGAAAAGTATCACAACAAAAGCCACTACTAACCTCTTCTTTGAATGAGTGTGGGTAGACTTTGGGATCCCACAGTCCATGATCTCAAATCAGGAGAGCAAGTTCATAAGTACATTTTGGTTAAGCCTCTAGTCGATGCTAGATACCAAACTCACTAAGTCCATGACCTTCCATGCCAAAACTAATGGCCAAACCAAGGTCGTCAATAGGATGATCATCAAGATTATGCGCACGTACAACTTGAAGCATCCACGCCCATGGTATGAAAGCCTACCCTATATCCATCATAGTTACAACAGATCTCTCCACAACTCAACTGGCCATAGCCCATTTAGGTGAGTTTTGGATTCCAACCACTATGTCCCATTGATTTGGCCATACCATTTGCAACTACTCAGGTACATTCAAATCATGTCTAGCTCGAAGCTGACAGTGCTAACAACTTCATTGAGCGCATTCAGCACATTTTCCAGCAGGTCTATGACATATTAGACAGAGCCAATTCTATTTACAAGCAGTGTCATGATCAACATCAGGTGACACACAGTTTCTAAGTGGGTGACAAAGTTTGGTTACATTTGCAGAAGAAGCATCTCGCTTGGGCCCACCGCAAGCTTTATTTGCTCCGATATGGGCCTTACACCATCACTAAGGTTATGGGAGACAATTATTTTGAGCTCAACATTCCCCCATTACTTGGCCTGCACCCAGTGTTCAATGTGGATTGCCTTTAGCCATACTTTCCACCATTACTCGGCACATCAGACATTATAGAACAACTCATACCAACAGTGATAAACCTAGACTGCATGGAAGAAGCCACAACTAATCAGATCATGAACTCACAGATCAAGAACACTCGCCAATAGAAGATCCAATTGTATCAGGTTGTCAAATCTAGCCAAATCTTGCACCAAGACAAATGTCTCACGAGGGACCAAGTTCAGTAGAAGTTTCCCCACCTCATGGAGACACTCAACGCAATGGGGACCACAACTTCCTAATGGGGGAAGACAGATCCAAGTGGATATTGGTGGCCACCCACCTATTGCACTTGGACCTACACCATTGTTTCTTTTCATTTTCCTTAACTGTAGCACAACTTACTATTTTTGGCAATTTTTCGGGTCCTAAAATTTTGGAGCCGTTTTGAGAGACTGTTGTGGCCACCAACAACCCCCCCTCTTTATTTAGTATTAGCAATAACACTAAGCAAATGGGGACCCTTAATAAAAAATTCAAAAAACATTTTATAAAACTTTTTGTATTCTACTCCCTGAAATTATGTCGCATCGCGTGGAGAAGATAAAACACCCCCTTATGAGCATAATAAAAACTGCGAAGAAGCGACGCGAAATTCATCGCATCGCACACATTAAGAAGCGCTCTTAAATGAAAATCTTAAGAAATCTCTGACAGCCGATGTGCGACGTCGCATATCGCAATATCGCATAAGCAGCACACAATGATTTAATGACTCATGCGATCCGTGATGCTGCGATCTTGCGATATCTGCAATCTGCGATAAACGCGATCTGCGATCTGTGATAATCCGGTCCGAAAAAATTTGCGATGACACATCTAGGTAATGCGATGACGCGACGCTTCTATCCCCCATCGCAAATTTCCTAGGCTCAACCTTCAAGAAAAGCTGTCTATAAACCAAAATTAGGCGCGCGCCTCAAAGGAAATTAATGAACATATGCCAAAGTGTCAGTGAAGGACAGTTTTGTGTTTTTCGAAGAGTCAGTTCACGATGGGTGTCATGATTTTATACATTCATAGAGGTTAGAGCTTTCATATCAGTATTTATTATCATTACTCTTTTCCTTTGTGTGAACTGCAGGAATGAAAAACAGGAAACAATATGAAGCAATGAGCAGGAAACATCTAAGGAAAAGGGGAAAGCATCAATGCTCGGAGAATAGAGAAGAGATGCCTTCATGAACAGATGTCGCATGCAACAGAACCATAGATTCCAGAGTATCACTCAACAGATGCTGAGGTCGATAGGTGATTCAACATTCAGGGTCAGAAAGCTCACAAAAGCAGCATGTTTACAAAAAATCCTGAAACTTCTACCCGGTAAAGGAAAAAGGCGCTAAAGAAGGAAAACGCACCAGAAAAGCCCGGATCAAAGAACAGAGGCAGTTTTCGATGCGCGGCGCTAATCGCGCATCGCTAAGAAAATTGTTCAGAAAGCAAAGTCCCTAACTTGCTTAGTCATTCGCAAGTCCGGAAACTGAAATAGCAAAAGCAGAAGTAGTTTGAGGGAAATTTGGGTTGTTGCCAAGTATATACGCAGTAAATTCGCCCAACTAGAAGATAACTCTCAAAAATATCTTCTAGTGTACTAAAAAGTGGTGCCAACGCTTCCCATTTCTGTTTGCATAACTCAAACAAAAGCAGAAGGCAACCAGCCAATTCTTCCCAGGCGAATGTTGAATGCTCGCAGCATTTAAGGAGCAAATGCAGAAATAGTTAGGAATTAGATTCAGTTTTTAGAAATAGTTTTGCTTTAGAAGAAGGGCGGTCATTTAAACTGTATCCTAAATTTATGTAATTAAGTTAATTAGTTAGCAGTATTTAAACCCTTCTCATACATTTGGAGAAGGGTCCAGAAATTTGTCAAAAAACTTGTCCTCGGAACATGCACTTTTGCACCCTTGGAGGAGGTCTTTGATGAATGGATGGATCAAGGTTTATTAATGTTTGCATTTGATATCTGCTACTGATGTTGCACTTCTGTACTCTTAGTAGATGTTAGAGCAAGGAGAGTGTTGGGTCCCTATAATACTAGTGATTACCCCATTACTATTGTAGTTATACCCCTTATTTATATTGTTGTGCCCCTATTACCCCCATATTGTTATTTTTGTGCCCCATAGAATCCCTCTATTGTTATTTTTGTGGCTTTATATTATTATTGTTAGGTCGGCTGGATTATATTGTGACTCCCTAGACTCCTATATATAGAAAGGAGGTTTTGTCATTTGTATCATCCAAGAATTGTTCATTTATGTAATGTAAAGGAGGTTTCCCCCTCGAAGAGGCTGAATTCTAAGGCGTTGATCTATCTTTTCTATCTTTTCTGGAGCTGGTTTCATAACATTTGGTATCAGAGCTTTGGATTCTAGGGTTTCGCTGCTCCAAACAGGTCATCGTGGCATTTTCGCTATAACTTTTGTTCTGTGACGTTTCAGAAGTCGCAAAAAAAAACCCATTTGAGAAGAATTGGCGCTGAACCTTGGGTCCGAATTTCAGAGATTTTCTCACGATATTTTCGGAGATATGATCTGAGGAAGTTGGTCTTTTTGCAGACTCCTGAATTACATTCAAAACAGGTGACCTGGGGAAAATCGTCATAACTCTCTCTCTGAGGATCGGATTGAAATTTCGTAAAAAGGTACAGAAAGAGGACAGACTGTAGTTTCTTGTGTGTGTGTTTCAGATTCAAAGGTTGAAACAGTGACTCGTGGCACGTCGTACAAGTTCGCTCTACTGAACCAGTCTAAAAGCAAGTCACTGTGGGAGATTTCACATAACTCTTCCTTGGAGAATCCAATTTGGCTCAGACTTGTGGCATTGGAAAGAGGACGTAGAAGGCTACTACAGGTAGCAATTTCAGATATGGAGGATCCGAAATTACAGAGATACATCAGATTCAATATCAGGCTTCTATAAAGTGAAAAAAGGTGTGTAGTTTTTTTTTTTTTTTTGTGTAAGCTTGGTTCAACGAATTCAAAGGGCATAGTAAAACATTATTATCGGTAACTGATGCCCCGAGGAAAGAAAATGCAAACACCTAGTAAGGAACCTGAAAGCTCTAGCATGACTCATGAAGAAGAGGAAGAAATGCTACATGATATATCAAAATTACAAGAACAAGTGCAACAAATGTCACGCTCACAAAAGCTAACAGAAGCTAAGATAAGTGGCGTGGAATCTAAGGTAAATGGCGTGGAATCTAAGATAAAGGGAATGGAAGCTAAGATGGATGGCATGGAAGCTAAGATTGACGCTAAATTTGATGGCATGGATGATAAGATGGATGAATTGAAGAAGTTGCTACAAGAAAGGGTCACTAATGGTGAAAAGGTAGTAAAGGAAACTCATGATGAGAACAAAAGAAATGTTAATCATGATTCCATAGACTCTAATGTTGGATCGAAGACTCACCATGTTCCAAAAATCGATATGAGGAAGTTTGATGGCAAGGATCCCGCCACATGGATATTACAGATGGAGCAATTCTTCGATCTCAATAATGTGCAAAACACACAAAAGGTACGTATGGCAACTTTATATTTGGAACCAAATCAGTTTGTATGGTATCAATGGCTTTGTTCTCGTAAACAATTTATCACTTGGGCAATTTTTACGGAAGAATTGATAGCACATTATGAGGATACAAAAAGCAACACTTTTTTTAGCCAATTGATAAGTCTCAAACAAAAGGGTTCAATAATGGAGCACATTGAGGAGTTCCAAAAATTGAACATAAGGGTAAAAGATATTCCAGAGGAGCATAGGATTGATGTGTTCATAGGGTCTTTAAAGGATAATATCCAACATGATGTGCGCCTTTGGGAACCTGATTCATTAGAGAAGGCATTCAGGTTAGCAAGAAAAATGGAAAGCAAAATTATGGCAACTAGGAAGCATACCATTCACAACTATAAAGACGGAAGTGTTGTTGCCCATAGTCTTCCACAACCTACAAGGTTGACACCACAACAATTGGAAGAAAAAAGAGCAAAAGGGCTTTGTTACAATTGTGATAGCAAATACACAAAAGGTCATAAGTGTGCTGAGAAGAAATTATTCTACATAGATTGTGAAGAGGAAGAAGAAAAGGAGCAAGAAAGGTCAAAAGAAGAGGATATATTCCAGGAACAAAGCCTAGATGAAGAACAAATAAATCCGACCATATCTTGTAATGCATTGGCGGGAATTACCACTCCTCAAACCATCAAGATAGAAGGACAAATCAAGAAGAAAAAGGTAATAGTGTTGATTGATTCAGGAAGCACCCACAATTTTATTCATTGTAGGGTAGCAAAAGAATTGAATTGCTTCCTATATCCAGCACCAGAGTGTCAAGTGATGATTGCAAATGGAGGAACAATAAATTGTTCTGGAAAGTGCCATAATATCAAGCTATCCATGGGAGAATATGTATTGACTAGCCCAATGCTTTCCATTCCAATGGGAGGTGCTGATGTTGTACTAGGAGTCCAATGGCTACAATCCTTGGGTACAATAGCTTTTAATTTTCAAGAACTTTTCATGAAATTTTCTGTGGAAGGAAAGGAAGTTGAATTAAGGGGTATTGCAGGGAAACCAGGAAAGATAATCAGCTCTAATGGCATGACAAAGCTTCTAAAAAAGGAGCAAAGAGGTGTAATTGCACAATTATGTTCGCTAGATGTTTCCACATTGGAATCATCTATTTCTCCAGATCTCCAAAAAGTCCTGGACAATCATTCCAAGGTATTTGAGACTCCCAAAGGTCTCCCACCTATGCGTGATCATGATCATGCTATTCATCTGATTCCAGGAAGTGTTCCTCCAAACATCAGGCCGTACAGATATCCCTATGTCCAAAAAAGTGAAATTGAACGTATGGTTGCAGAAATGCTAGAGGCTGGTATAATTCAACCGAGTCAAAGTTCTTTCTCAGCTCCAGTAGTATTGGTGCACAAGAAGGATGGATCATGGCGCATGTGTCCGGATTATAGGGAGCTCAACAAGCTCACTATTAAAGATAAGTTCCCCATTCCTGTTATTGATGAATTACTGGATGAATTGCATGGATCAATTTACTTCACCAAGTTGGATCTTCGTTCGGGATATCATCAAATCAGAATGAAGATTGAAGACATTCCGAAAACGGCATTTAGAACTCATGAGGGTCATTATGAATTTTTGGTCATGCCTTTTGGCCTTACCAATGCACCTTCAACATTTCAAGGTTTGATGAATTCAATTTTCAAACCATTCCTTAGAAAATTTGTGTTAGTATTTTTTGATGATATACTAATCTACAGCAAGTCTTGGAAGGATCATGTTGAACATGTTGACAGGGTGCTACAACTATTGGAGGAGAAACAATTATATGCAAAAAGATCCAAATGTTTCTTTGGAGTCCAGGAGGTGGAATATTTGGGTCATATTGTATCTCATGAAGGAGTTAAGGTAGACCCTAGCAAAATTAAAGCCATTAAGGAATGGAAAATCCCCACATCCATAAAGCATCTGCGAGGATTTCTTGGGTTGACAGGGTATTATCGCAAGTTTGTTAAGAATTATGGGAGAATAGCAGCACCTCTAACAACATTATTGAAGAAAGATTCATTTTCATGGACTCCGGAAGCAACAAAGGCCTTTGAACATCTTAAAGAGGCAATGTGCCAAGCACCGGTCTTAGCTACACCGGACTTCACAAAAACCTTTATTGTGGAATGTGATGCTTCAGGAAATGGAATTGGTGCTGTTCTAATGCAAGATGAAAGACCCATTGCTTTTGAAAGTCGTCCAATCAAGGAAAAGTTTTTAAGCAAAGCTATTTATGAGAAGGAAATGTTGGCAATACTCCATGCACTTAAGAAATGGCGACCCTACCTAATGGGAAGACACTTCAAGGTAAAAACGGATCATGATAGCCTTAAATACTTTTTAGAACAAAGATTATCCTCTGAAGAGCAACAAAAGTGGGTCACAAAGATGTTGGGTTATGACTTTGAAATCATCTACAAAAAAGGGAAGCAAAATGTGGTGGCAGATGCACTCTCAAGAAAGGATGAGGATGTGGAAGCATTGTTGTGTGCCATTTCTATTATCCAACCAGATTGGATAAACGAAGCAAGGGAGGAATGGAAGAATGACGAAGAAGTGTGGGCACTTATTCGAAAGTTACAACAAGATTCCAGTACTTCTGATACATTTAGCTGGCAAAATGATTCGTTATGGTACAAAGATCGCTTATACCTCTGTAAGAATTCCCAGCTAAAACAAAAGATTCTTATGGAATTGCACACTTCTCCCTTAGGAGGGCACTCAGGATTTTTAAAAACTTACCACAGGGTTAAGAAGGAATTTTTTTGGGATGGCCTTAAATCAGATATTCAAAAGTTTGTGGCGGAATGTTTGGTTTGCCAGCAAAATAAAGTTGAAACAATTAAGACACCGGGTCTATTACAACCTTTATCCATTCCAAGCCAACGTTGGGAGGAGGTTTCAATGGATTTTATCACAGGTTTACCCAAGTCTGAGGGAAAGAGTGTCATCATGGTGGTAGTTGACAGACTTACCAAGTATGCACACTTTTGTGCATTATCACATCCATTTAAAGCCAGTACAGTTTCTACTGCATTTATGGAAACAGTTCAAAAGCTACATGGAAACCCAAAGATTATTGTAAGTGACAGAGATCCCATTTTCACTGGAAATTTTTGGACAGAATTATTTTCTTGTCTTGGTACTCAGTTAGCTCATAGCTCATCTTATCATCCTCAATCTGATGGGCAAACTGAGATAGTAAACAAATGTTTGGAAGGATATCTTCGTTGCTTTGTATCTGATAAACAGACACAATGGGTCAAATGGTTGCCTCTGGCTGAATGGTGGTATAACACTTCCTTCCATACAGCAACAAAAATGACCCCATTTATGGCACTTTATGGGTATCAACCACCATCCATCACATCATATTTAAGAGAAAATTCTAAGGTTCAGGCAGTGGAACATCACATCGAACATCAACAACAAGTCCTCCAACTCTTAAAGGATAACCTCGTGTTGGCACAAAATAGAATGAAACAACAGGCAGATCAACATCGCAGTGAAAGAAGTTTTGATGTAGGTGATTGGGTATTCCTACGGCTACAACCATATAAGCAAATGTCCCTAAAGCAAGCTAAGAAGGATAATAAATTATCACCAAAGTATTATGGTCCGTACAAGGTGTTGCAAAAGATTGGTACTATGGCATACAAATTGGAGCTTCCTGCAGCTTCTCGATTGCACCCAGTTTTCCATGTTTCATGTTTAAAGAAGGTTATAGGTGACAAGCTCCCAATTCAAACAATATTGCCAGAACTTGATGAGGAAGGAAAAATTATATTGGAACCGGAAGCAGTCACAGAAACAAGAACTCGACAGCTACGAAATCGATCAATTTCAGAGTATCTTATCAAGTGGAAGAACTTATCCGCTGAAGATTCCACATGGGAGGATGAGAATTTTATGCAGAAGTATCCAGAACTACTCAAGCGTTGAGGACAACACTTTTTTGAAGGAGAGGGGCATGTTGGGTCCCTATAATACTAGTGATTACCCCATTACTATTGTAGTTATACCCCTTATTTATATTGTTGTGCCCCTATTACCCCCATATTGTTATTTTTGTGCCCCATAGAATCCCTCTATTGTTATTTTTGTGGCTTTATATTATTATTGTTAGGTCGGCTGGATTATATTGTGACTCCTTAGACTCCTATATATAGAAAGGAGGTTTTGTCATTTGTATCATCCAAGAATTGTTCATTTATGTAATGTAAAGGAGGTTGCCCCCTCGAAGAGGCTGAATTCTAAGGCGTTGATCTATCTTTTCTATCTTTTCTTGAGCTGGTTTCATAACAGAGAGATAAATCATTGTTGCTTAAAGCTTATGAGTAGGATCAGTCATAAATGGTACTTTTATCTCTTGACCATTTCTGCTTATATTCTTAAAGTGATATACAGTTTTAGTTGTTTATATGTTATTGCATGAATGTGTGAGTTACCATTTGGCACTTTTGTACGATGGAGCCATTTATTTATGTCTGATATATGAATAACTTATTATGCGATATGTTGTTCATAACTGTTTTGCCTAACTTTTTATGCAAAGTAGTTCATCTTAATTGATTTCTATTCTTATGATAGATGAATGATCTTTATTACCAGTTATTGTTTGAAATCTCTTTAGATCGCGTAATAGAAGAAATACACCCAGGGTTAGCATAGATTAGATGTGTTGTTTTTCATTAGATTACAATAACATAGATTTAGTTTAAAAGTTTGAATTAGATTAGCTTTAAGTATTCTTAGATCAGCAACATCCAATTCTGCACACACACACCCTTAGATTGGGAAACTGGTCCCATTATCCCCAGTCGGACCCGCTATACCAAACGGATAAGGAGCTGCCAACCAAGGTCCGGATCAGGTGGGTATCCCCCTTGTTGTCGACCCGATTTTCGGGGCTTCAACATATCTGGCGCTAGAAGGAGGGCCCGAACTATGAATGGAACCTAAATCAAAATCTAAATACAATTCTGAGAGTAAATCGCCCTCATCAACTCCCCCGACTTCCCCAGTACGTTTAAATCCAGAGTCAGAAGTCGCTCGAGTATTAACCGCTGCTACACACCCTAATATTTCAGACCAATTTACCATTGAACCCCCTGAAGTTCAAACTCTAATTCACAAACTCCAGGGATTTTCCATTTCTACTCAGAGGTTTGATAAATCTCAAAGCAGCGTGACTTTGCAGTACAATCCTGCTCATCCCCTGACCAGATTAAAGAGTGAAAAGTTTGGCATCCAGCCAACTAAATTGCCTCTCCCCACCAGGAAGAGAGCGAGGAAAACACCACAAGAGTCTGACAGTGAGACTCTTTCATCTACGTCGTCCATTTCAACTCCCTCACTGCAAAGTCAGCCACCCACATCTTCATCCCAAACCATCATCCATCCGCTTACTGGAACTCCCACAACCCCTCTTCAATCACCTACGATCATAGTGTACTCATCCTCCCAGCCACAGGGATCATCTTCTGCACTTTCATTCACTAGCAACTCAACGATGGCCCAGTCTCCATGGAATAATCCTGGGGTAGTCTTAATGCCTCCACCCTTGAGTCAAATACCGGCCCATCCTGAGAAATGGCTACCCAAATTCAATCTAGAAGCAGGCATGCTAGCTGAAGAACACATAAACAATTTTATGCTTTCTGTCAATCTCAACGGAGTTACTAACGAAGATGCTGTTGTTCGGCTTTTTCCCTATACAATGCAAGGAACAGTCGGGTCATGGTACTTTTCATTACCCTCCGGGTCTATCACAAGTTGGGACATTTTCCAAAGTCAATTCCTTACCAAGTTTGGTGATGACAGATCAACGGCAATGTTAATCAATGACCTATCCAATCTTAAAGCCGAGGCTAGAGAACCCATCAAAGATTTCAATTTACGGTTCAATAATATCCTCAACAAAATTCCCACTGCTTCCCAACCCAGCGAAGAAGTACGATGTGAATGGTATATTACGGCCTTACCATCAAACTTAGCAATCTTCGTGGATAGGGCAAATAAAACAACCTTAGTTGAAAACTTGACAGAGGCGATAGCAGTAGAGAAACGCGTAATAGCCCTGGAAAAGAGATCTGCGATAGAGGAACACAAGTCTAAAAAAGTCATCTTCAAGGAAGACTCCAAGAAGAAACAAACAAAAGACCCTTTCGATTTGGAAGGATTGGAAAAAGTATTAAAGACCATGTCCAATGAGATGATTGACATAAAAAAACAAGTAGCAGAAACTTCTTCGAAAAAGCCCTACAAAGCTTTTAAAAGAGGTCCTTCGATGGATGTGAAACCTACCAACGCTATTTCAAATGTCAAATCCGAAGAAGAGGAAGAAGAAGAGAATACCACTGAAGGGCAAACTGATGACGAAGAAGTTGTGGAATTACAAGGAATGTGGGATTTCATCCTCCCACAAGAAGAAGATCAAGAAGAATTTCTGGTTAGCACACGAAGCAAAAATCAACTTGATCCTCCCCAAACTACCCCTAAGCAGAAGAGCACAAGGTCTACAGCAAAAGATAAAGTCGCAACAAAAAAACGACCACTAAAGCGACTCAACCTAGCCCGATCCAATCAGATCAAACAACTCCATCAAAAACACTAATAGTGTCGGATGAAATGGAATACAACATTATTGACGACATGAAAAAGACTAGGGCTAATATTACCCTTTACGAATTGAGCAAATTGAAACATCAACAGAAGATAATGATGAAAGAATTACATGCCATGCCTATTACATCTTTGCCTACAGCTGTAGCTTCCCACAACATGGGAAAATCTCCAACCAACACGATTAATAAGATTGATCCTAATGACATCGCCTTGATTGGAGGAAGATCAAGGTCTCACACTCCCCCTTTCCTTCTCACTTATGAAATTTTCAATAAAAATGTGCACAATTGTTTGGTAGATTCTGGTGCTTCAATGTATATTTTACCCAGATCAATATGTGCCAAGTTAAATGTTCAACCACAAAAATCCGCAGTGCGCATAGTTCAGCTTGATCGATCTCAAGTCGAAGTGATTGGTGAACTTAATCAAGTAACCATAAGATTGTCATCCAACCCAAAGGTATGTCAGGTTATTGACATTCTAGTGGCTGATATCCTAGAATTCTATGGCTTGATTCTTAGCAGGGATTGGTCCGAAAAACTCCATGGATACTTTTCAACCGACAGATCACACGTGGTTACCCTATAATGGTAAACCGAATCAAATAAAGGTTGAACAAGAGTTACACCAGAAGTACATAGTAACGGAATTGGAGGGAGAAAATGATGCAGTAGCGTATAACAGCAGTATCATAGGCAATTACTCGGTAGATTCTTTTCTCGGAAATTTCAATGCTCATACATCACCTTACTTAGAAAATTCAGTTTTGTCCCAAGTCGAAAATTTTTCCCAAACTGATAATTCAAAGTGTGTTAATTTTGTAGATAAACCTGTAAATACATCTTTGTTTTGGAAATTATATTTTGATGGCTCTAAATCTAACGAAGGAGCAGGAGCAGGATGCGTTCTGATTAGTCCAGAAGGAAATAAGACCATGCTTACGTGCAGACTCGAATTCGATTGCACAAACAATACAGCAGAATATGAGGCCTTGGTGCAAGGCCTATACAAAGCAATCGGGTTGAACGTCAAGTATCTTCAAGTCTTCGGAGACTCTGAGATTGTTGTCAAACAGGTACGTAACACTATTCATTGCCTATCAAATCATTTAAAACACTATCAATCTTTGGTGCAAGATCTGACTGAGCATTTCATAGCATTCAATATTTCTTCAATCCCGAGACTCCAAAACGCAAGCGCAGACCTTTTGGCTAACGTAGCCTCTAGGCTTATTCCCTCCGAAGAGTTTAGTCCAGATAGATTCTCAATAGAATTAATCTTTAGACCATCCATCCCTGACAACATTACAAATTGGAGAGTATTCAACGACAATCCTGATATTGTAAATTTCCTCACTTCCGAAGGATCCTACTCCAATCAGAGAATTGACGAAGACCATCACAATCGACTAATACAACAAAATGGCATTGATAATGTTATACCTAAATCGGTGGTTAAGTTAGAAGACCTATACGATTTTAAAAATCTGTTTAAAAGGTCTACCAATTCAAAGCTCTACAGTTCAACTCTGAACTACAAATTAGTAAACCTAGGAACCGACGATAAACCACAAAACATTAATCTAGGCATCGACTTAGCCCCTAAAGAAAAACTAGCGTATATTCGTCTTTTGAGACAATATAAAAATGTCTTTGCCTGGAATTACGATGATCTGAAGACGTACGACACTTCTATCATTCAGCACACTATTCCTATGATTGACAACGAAAAACTTGTCCAACAGAAACTGAGAAAGATCCACCCCAATTTAGAAAATCAGATAAAAACCGAGCTAAATAAGTTGTTAAAAGCCAGAATAATTTTCCCCGTCAGACATTCCAAATGGGTCTCCAATATGGTACTCGTTAGAAAGAAAAATGGAGATATTAGAATCTGCATCGATTTTCGGAATCTCAACAAAGCCTGTCTAAAAGACAATTTTCCTCTCCCACCTATGGAGCAGATATTACAGGCAGTAGTAGGCTCAGAACTGATGTCTTTCTTGGATGGATTTTCAGGATATAATCAAGTGCTGGTACATCCCGATGATCAGTTGAAAACCACATTCAGAACTAAATGGAGCACATACGCATATCGGAAGATGCCATTTGGTTTGATCAATGCCGGTGCTACATTTCAGAGAGCCATGGACATCGCATTCAAGGGTTTAGTCAATAAATCTATAGTAATTTATTTGGATGATATAACAGTGTACTCCAAGAAGCGAAGCGACCATCTCAGAGACTTAAAACAAATCTTTCAACGATGTTTAAGGTATGAGATTTCACTTAACCCAAAGAAATATTTTTTCGCACTAAGTGAAGGGAAACTTCTAGGATTCATAGTGTCAAAATCTGGTATTCACATCGAGCCTGACAGAATCAAAGAAATTTCTGAAATATCCCTACTTCATAATAAAAAAGCCATGCAATCTTTCCTTGGTCAAATCAATTTTGTAAAGAGATTTGTCCCAGATTTTTCATGAATTGTGTCTCCTTTACAAACCATGATTAAAAAGAATTCAAATTTCAAATGGGGTCAAGATGAACATGAAGCATTCAACCTGATCAAACAAGCTATCATTAATGCTCCATCTTTAGCAACCTCGAATTTTTCAGAATCTTTTATCTTATACACATTTGCCTCTATAAATCATACGCTGCGATTCTAACTCAAGAAAATCAAGATCGCATTTTTTAGCTCGAATTTACAAGGTGCTAAACTCAACTATTCAGACGTGGAGAAACAGGCATATGTTGTTTTCAAAGCAGTCAAATATTTCAGACCTTTCTTACTTAAAACCCATACTAAAGTCATAGTATTGTTTCCAGCGGTAAGAAATCTTCTAGTACAAAAGGATGTGGGTGAGAAAAGAGCAAATTGGATCACTAATTTACAGGAATACGACCTTGAGATCAAGCCAGCAAACATTGTAAGAGGTCAAGGCTTCTGCAAAATGTTGGCCGGAGCATCGAAGATTTCTGAAAAATCATCTGAACAGGTACAACTGTATGAGGTAAGCCTAAACGATGTAGAATCATTATATGCTGACATCATTTATTACCTTAGGAACGGATATGCTCCATCACACCTAGATCACACTAAGAAAAGAGCTCTGAGATTGAAAGCTAAACAATATCAGCTCATAAATGATGTTCTTTTTAGAAAGAATTATGATTCTGTTCTTCTTAGATGTCTTGAGAAAACTGAAGCTAAAAAAGTTTTGCAGGAACTCCACGACGGACCAGCAGGCGGGCACTATGCTGGAGATGCTACTGCACATAAGATCTTATGTGCAGGATATTACTGGCCTACGATGTTCAAAGACTCACACTGTTACGTAAGGAAATGTCAAGTCCGCCAAACAACTGTTGGAAGACAAAAGAAGCCGTCCCTGCCACTACAGCCGGTAAACATCGAGCAACCATTCAGTCGGTGGGGCTTGGACATAATAGGTGAGATCGTTCCTCACTCTTCTAAGCAGCATAGATACATCCTCACGGCAACAGATTATTTTACTAAATGGGTAGAAGCAGTTCCTCTCAAGACAGCTAATTCTGAAAATATTATTGAATTCATAGATCAATTTATAATCACTAGGTTTGGATTGCCAACAGCTTTAATGTTTGATAATGCATCATACGTTTCTGGAAATGCAATGACTGAGTTTGCACTTAAAAGAGGGTTCAAACTGAAATATTCGGCCAACTACTATCCGCAAGGTAATGGGTTAGCTGAGTCAACAAATAAAAACCTAATCAGGATTATTAAAAGAAAAGTTGACCAGAACCAAAAGAATTGGCACAAAGCTTTGGTAAATGCTTTATGGGCAGATAGAATAACGAAGAAAGCTTCAATCGGCACTTCTCCCTTTAATTTAGTTTATGGGAAAGAAGTGGTTCTTCCAACTCACTTAGTCATCCCCTCTTTGTCTTTAGTACAATACATCGATGAAGTATCTACTTCCTCCATACAACTAAGACAAATGGAAATAATTAAATTAGAAGAACAACGAGAACAAGCTAAGAAAACCCATGCTCATCACCAAGCACTAATAAAATCCTCTTTTGATTCAAGCATAATGACCAGAAAAAGTTTTCAGATGGGAGATTTAGTTTTGAAATGGGATAAGGCTCATGAAGAAAAGGGCAAACATACGAAATTTCAAAAGATGTGGCTTGGTCCTTTTCAGATTGCTGAAGTCATAGGTCCATCAACGTTTTTGTTGCAGGATTTAGCAGGTAGAAGGGATTCTTTGCCTGTTAATGGACAAATCCTTAAAATATATTTTCCATAGAAGATTATTCTTCTATTTTTGTAGAATAGTTTTTCTTTTCTTTTTCATAATAAAACCAGTTGTGAGTGATTACTACAGGTATTCGCGGAAAAGACACCAATTCTCTTTCAGATTTTGAGCTTTCGCTTGTATAAGTAGCAAACATTTTTGAAAATCTGATTTTTATTATTGAAAGATACAGTTAAAAACTTTAGCCTAGAGATGATACTAGTTTCATCTTCAAAATTTGATGAAAGCAACCTTTAGTGAAGGAATTGTTTTATATCAGCACAATGAAAGATATCGATAGCAAAATAAGGCTTCTCTGTAAGACTGCTATTTTCAAACTCTATTATTGTCGTCCAGAGCTTTCTTAAGGAAAAACAATGACTTCCTCCCCGCTAAAGAAAATCGCAGCATTCAGAGGAACAATCCGAGAAACACTATATCTCAAAGAATAAGAGGTCTCATCACGAGCCGGCTTATCATGATCACAGATATTATAACTTGCTGACTTTGCCAATACTGTCCACCAAAACAGGGCAACGACTCAAGATTGTTGCAATCAAAAGACAAGGGGTCTCATCACGAGCCAGCTTGTTCAGAAAAAGTATAAATCAAGTGAATGACTGTGTCATAATTTTGGCTACCAAACCAAGACATTGTTCTTTGAGAATAAAAAAGGAAAAAGTGTCGATGTGGATTTTTCTTCGAAGGTTGTAGATAGACTTAAGCAAAATAAAGGATCATTGCTAGGTAACAGGTAACCCTGTCGAGGCTATGGATGCCTGCTGGCATCAGAGTCTCTACCTACGACAAATGAGCATATTTTAAAGCCAGCACACAGAGAAGACTTTATTTTATCTTTAAAAAGGCCAAGTAGTGGTTGATATAAGTACAAGAACAAGCCAGAGGAAGCAAACAATTAGAATAGAAAGAGGTTGAAACAAAATATCATTGATAAGGATAAGGCATAATGTACTCTATCTGTCCATAACAAAGCTTAGATTTATGAAAATTTTTCTGTTTTGAAAGTTTAGAAAAATTCAATAGAAAAGCAGAGATAACTGGTTCTTCCAAGTGAATCGCCATTGTTGTGGCCACCAACAACCCCCCTCTTTGTTTAGTATTAGCAATAACACTAAGCAAATGGGGACCCTTAATAAAAAATTCAAAAAACATTTTATAAAACTTTTTGTATTCTAGTCCTTGAAATTATGTCGCATCGTGTGGAGAAGATAAAACACCCCCTTATGAGCATAATAAAAACTGCGAAGAAGCGACGCGAAATTCATCGCATCGCACACATTAAGAAGCGCTCTTAAATGAAAATCTTAAGAAATCTCCGACGGCCAATGTGCAACGTCGCATATCGCAATATCGCATAAGCAGCACACAATGATTTAATGACTCATGCGATCCGCGATGCTGCGATCTTGCGATAAACACGATCTGTGATCTGCGATAATCCGGTCTGAAAAAATTTGCGATGACACATCTAGGTAATGCGATGACACGATGCTGCTATCGCCCATCGCAAATTTCCTCGGCTCAACATTCAAGAAAAGTTGTCTATAAACCAAAATTAGGCGCGCGCCTTAAAGGAAATTAATGAACATATGCCAAAGTGTCAGTGAAGGACAGTTTTGTGTTTTTCGAAGAGTCAGTTCACGATGGGTGTCATGATTTTATACATTCATAGAGGTTAGAGCTTTCGTATCAGTATTTATTATCATTACTCTTTTCCTTTGCGTGAACTGCAGGAATGAAAAACAGGAAACAATATGAAGCAATGAGCAGGAAACATCTAAGGAAAAGGGGAAAGCGTCAATGCTCAGAGAATAGAGAAGAGATGCCTTCATGAACGGATGTCGCATGCAACAGAACCACAGATTCCAGAGTATCACTCAATAGATGCTGAGGTCGATAGGTGATTCAACATTCAGGGTCAGAAAGCTCACAAAAGCAGCATGTTTACAAAAAATCCTGAAACTTCTACCCAGTAAAGGAAAAAGGCGCTAAAGAAGGAAAACGCACCAGAAAAGCCCGGATCAAAGAACAGAGGCAGTTTTCGATGCGCGATTAGCGCATCGCTAAGAAAATTGTTCAGAAAGCAAAGTCCCTAACTTGCTTAGTCATTCGCAAGTCCGGAAACTGAAATAGCAAAAGCAGAAGCAGTTTGAGGGAAATTTGGGTTGTTGCCAAGTATATACGCAGTAAATTCGCCCAACCAGAAGATAATTCTCAAAAATATCTTCTAGTGTACTAAAAAGTGGTGCCAGCGCTTGCCATTTCTGTTTGCATAACTCTAACAAAAGCAGAAGGTAACCAGCCGATTCTTCCCAGGCGAATGTTGAATGCTCGCAACATTTAAGGAGCAAATGCAGAAATAGTTAGGAATTAGATTCAGTTTTTAGAAATAGTTTTGTTTTAGAAGAAGGGCGGTCATTTAAACCGTATCCTAAATTTATGTAATTAAGTTAATTAGTTAGCAGTATTTAAACCCTTCTCATGCATTTGGAGAAGGGTCCAGAAATTTGTCAAAAAACTTGTCCTCAGAACATGCACTTTTGCACCCTCGGAGGAGGTCTTTGATGAATGGATGGATCAAGGTTTATTAATGTTTGCATTTGATATCTGCTATTGATGTTGCACTTCTGTACTCTTAGTAGATGTTAGAGCAAGGAGAGATAAACCATTGTTGCTTGAAGCTTATGAGTAGGATTAGTCATAAATGGTACTTTTATCTCTTGACCATTTCTGCTTATATTCTTAAAGTGATATACGGTTTTAGTTGTTTATATGTTATTGCATGAATGTGTGAGTTACCATTTGGCACTTTTGTACGGTGGAGCCATTTATTTATGTCTGATATATGAATAACTTATTATGCGATATGTTGTTCATAACTGTTTTGCCTAACTTTTTATGCAAAGTAGTTCATCTTAATTGATTTCTATTCTTATGATAGCTGAATGATCTTTATTACCAGTTATTGTTTGAAATCTCTTTAGATCGCATAATAGAAGAAATACACCCTGGGTTAGCATAGATTAGATGTGCTGTTTTTCATTAGATTACAATAGCATAGATTTAGTTCAAAAGTTTGAATTAGATTAGCTTTAAGTATTCTTAGATCAGCAACATCCAATTCTGCACACACACACCCTTAGATTGGGAAACTGGTCCCATTATCCCCAGTCGGACCCACTATACCAAACGGATAAGGAGCTGCCAACCAAGGTCCGGACCGGGTGGGTATCCCCCTTGTTGTCGACCCGATTTTCGGGGCTTCAACAGGGACTAAAATATGTTCTTGGGAAAATGGAAGACAAGAAAAGTGTTAAACCAATTTAATGGTTTTTTTTTCGGCCTCCTCTTTGATATCTTCGAAACAAAGTATTATGACAGCCAAAGGAAGATTGTATACCAAAGTTACAACGCCAGGAAGTTGGGGTTCCATCTTACTCCAACGGGGCCCACAAGCTTTTGACGCTTCATCTCTTAGGGTTATCTTTTTGGATGTTTAGGGCTTCTCATTTTGTCTAAATGAGTAAAAATACCACCAAGCCTCATTGTAACTTAGTTCAAAGGCATGTAGCCAACACATCTCTTCTCAAAGATAAAATACCCATGTAGAACCATTAAAAAATCCCATGTAGAACCATTAAATATTAGGAAGAAAACCTTAACTTCAACACAAACTACAAAGTCTTTTGGGAGAATGGAGAAACATGGATGTAACCTATAAATGGTTTCCCTAAATACCTTTCTTCGTGTTTTATGCATATCCCATGAAATAGGCTAGAGCGAGGCTTTGTTAAGGCTTCTCAACTCTAAGCTTAAACCTAATAAGATAAGATTTGGTATTTTTATCAATGGTTGGCATAAATAAGGAAAGGCCCTATAGGGCTTTCAATGTCTTGAAATGTATGGGTGTTGCGCAATATTTAGATGTCATAGCATACAATACCCTTTTCGATGCATTGTGCAAGGGTAATGAATTTGGTTTAGAGATTTCGATTTTGAAAAAAATGGCTAAAAGTAGGTGTGGTTGTGATGTTTCTACTTATAACATATTGAATTATAGGTTTTGAAAGGGAAAGAATCTTGAAATTACAACTACAAATTTTCATAGTGATACCCATAGAAACACAATATTTGTGAGGATTTTGATAATGAAAGAGGAACTTTCCAAAGGAATTCATAACCAAGTGTACTAGGAGTCAAGATTGTGCTACAGAAGAAAACAAATAATAATGACGTAAAACAGTGCCCAAGCGCCATACCTAAAATAAGTACTTTTGTCGCCACCCCTATTCCTTCTCTTGTACATTTTAAACTCGAAGTGAAGTCTAGTATGTTAAACCCCCATCTTCGTAAAATATCTTAGAAGCAAATCTTCCACTCTCCTTTGACGTTGAAACAATCATTCAAGATCTCATGCTCCACTGCCTGCATCACTAAATGTGCAATTCATGAGCCCAACCCACTGAGCTTGAACTGCTAATGTGGTGGTTTCGGAAGTGGCTAGGTGATAGATGTATGGGGTATCTAGGGTATCGGGTGCCTCTAAAGTAACAGGTGTTGAAGCCGCCAAAGATAAATGCCACAACCTCCTAGTTGTTGGCCGTAACGGCATGATCAGGGGCGAATAATGCATGCATTCATTAATTCACAAAGATCAAACAATGGCGATTACAAAATCCGTGAGAGTCGATCTCAGTTATGCTAGAACCTCCTGGTTTTTGGAGCTAGTGGCATGATAAGGGGCAATCCTCCAAGATACAGTCTTCGAGCGGCATCGGCAGTTTGGTGGTGCGAATGGTGGAAAATGTGAGTGAAATCCCCCAACTGCAATGCTAACTTAGCAGTTTTCCCATTTAGTATATAGAAATAATTGGCTGGCTAGCTCACTCGTGAATTCCCTCACACCCTGTTTAGACTTTAAAACATTTTCTCGCTTCAATGCCTTACATGTCAATTCATTGAGCCATCATTTTTGAATTACTAAGCTCCACCCTATTATAATTAATTTATTTCTCCAAAAATGTTTGCTAACTATGAAAGTACAATTATGAAAACGAAAACATTAGGGTTGTACATGTTGGGAAAAAACACTTAATACACTTATAAATAAATTCAAATAATAATAAAAACAATCCGCAGTATGCCCAAATTGTGAAATTTTGTGATAAAAAACAATTCGCAAAGTAAAAGTCCAATACTTAATACCATGTGTATAGCACCATGCCCGTAGCACGTATAATAATGTAATTGTAATGTTAAAATACAAACATTATGCTATAAGAATGAAGCATCCACGTTGAACAGCAGGATTTTACGCTCGGAAGATTATTGGATGGAGAAGCGCAAGGGAATTTCAAACGATATTAAAACATATGTAAGCAAGGCCGTCAATTATGGTTTCCATTTCTTGCTTGTCTCTGCAATTGCCACCTTAAAAACATCAAAATCCAACGCCTGTAATCCGCGTATATGACCTATTAATTTGTATTTTTGCTACTACTATAATTCCATGCGTTGATCACGAGACAGAAATCTGAAGGAATGTCACAGTCGTTCATGTCTCTGAGGGAATCGACTTGCTGCATCATGGACTTAACAATGAACAAACCATGATGTCCCACTCCAGGATTAAACAGCCAGTCATGCACATCCCATAAGATTTGAAAAGGAACTCCTCCTACATAGATGGTACCGTTGCCCCTGAATTTCCAGAGTAAATGCTTCACTTCCACAGCCACCTCCCTATCGACGCTGATAACAAGAGCCGGATCGCCGGTTCGTTCTGTTTGGCACTCAATCAATACTTCATGTAACCGCTTCCCATCACCAAACCGAGCCATGGTAGCAAAACTTTCCTTGCCGAGGACGTGTTCCTCTCTCGACACCAGAACCGCGTCAGGAGAGCACCTGGACTTGGTCTTGATGCATGCCTCCTCTTCCATATCGCTCAATAATAAAACCATCTCCTCGTTGCACACAACGGCAATGTAATACCCTCGTTCAGGCTCAGGCCCTGACAAGAACTTCACAGATTCCAAGTTCCAGAATACTTTGACTCTGTTTCCATCGATAATATCGGAACGCTTCCATGATCTCTGCTTTTTACAGAATTTGCAGGGTTTCATCTCCACTTTACAGACGGATCTATTCGCCGGTGGTTCTCCAATAGCGATGCACAGCGCCCGAACCATCACATTCTTGTCCCAGGTAACGCTTATAACTTTGTGGCCTCTGCCCCCACATTTTGTCTCGTAGGTCGATGACACCAGATTCTCCGAGCTATTGCCTTTACTCTCGCCGGAGAAGCAAGAAGGCACTTCAAGTTCACCTCGCATTCTTTTCTTTCTGGGTTTGAATTCTTGGTCGTGTTGCTTTGGCGATTTTATACAGTAAAGTCGATCCAGAAAATGCGTCCGAGAATCGAACCTGGACTGATTGTGCAAAGCACAGCCCAACAAACCAACCACAATATTATTGAATCATACTGGATCCCTCGTCATCCTCATGGCCTTAATGACTAAAAGCATAATGGGCCATTGTTTGAAAAAGTGATGAGATTGCCCCCAGCAAATCGAATCTAAAGGGCTCCTACTTCCAACCAAAATCTATAACACAGCAAAATGAATATTCTCCTAAGAAGTTGCAAGAGGAGAAATGCATATAGTGATATCTGCCAAATATCTCTCTAGCGCGATCATGATATATTTTTGCATATTGAACCATATTGCTCATTTGTTTCTTCAATGGTCGCCGTAGACTGTTCAACTCTACGCTGGCTAACGAAGACAAAAGAGCACATTATAAAATTCATCGTTGGCGACGTCCTCACTGTCCAAAGCGCGCATTATAAAAGACATATTCATTGAAGTATTGAACAAGAAAAAATGATCTTCGAGATTGGCTAGCGTTAATGTAAAGCCGAGTCTCAAGTGTGGAGTCTGGAGTTAATGAAAGAATACGCTTATTCGTTTAGTTTGAAGGAATACTCTCACCTAACCTAAACGTTTGGTGTTGAGTCTATTGACTTGATACAGATTCAAATTCAATTCCAGTGTGAGCGAGAGTGCAACTAGATTGGCCCGTATTTCCATGGAGTTCGAGATTTTCCTCGTAATAACTTTTGAAGGTTTGAAGGTAATTAAGAATAAGTACTATGAAGCGATGGATACTTCTACGATATATATTATTAAGTGATTTGTCAAAATTATCGAATGTATTATCAGAATGTATTATCAAAATATAGTTTAGATTGCAATGATAAAGCGAAATTGAAATTTTAATGGTAAATACTATAAAGAAAGATTATAAATATAAGTGATTTATCTATATTCATTTGAGAGAAGTCATTTTAAGATGTTAAAATAGCTGATGTTTGACTATCCAAAAGCCATAGGAAAAAAAGGAAAAAAATAGGGTCCAACGAGGTACAATGTTTTTCCCTTATTCTTTCGGTTTCATTTTAATAAAATAAAATTGGGTCCACTAACTTTAGTTAACATTTTAACTTCGTAAGGCTACAATTTTTGAATAGCATATTGTTGGATTAACTTCAGTAGGCCACAATTTTTAAATAGAAAATTGTTAGATTTTTATAAATTTCAATCCATATTATGTATTTAGTAGATCATCTAATTGAAATTTATAATTTATTATTCATGAATGGCTAAAAAAAAGTTATAATTTTAAATGGTAAATTTTTAAATAGAAAATTGTTAATTTTTATAAAGTTCAATCCATATTATGTATTTAGTAGATCATATAATTAAAATTTGTAACTTATTATTTATGGATGGCTGAAAAAATTCTAATTTTAAAGGGTAAAGAATATCGTAACTAATAAATATTCCTATGCAATATCTCATTAATCTCTATGAAGAGAGGAGTTAAGTTAATTATTAATTCAGGAATATAAGATTGTTCTCTTTTACAAAATTACATGTATGCTTATAGCTAAATCCATCTCTATCAAAAAAAGGAAATTAAGTTAATTATAAATTCAGAGATATAAGATTTTTTTTTTCAAAATTATATATATATTTATAACTAAATCCAATTATATATTATAATTCATTATATAAAGTTTTAAAAAATTATTTATCCTCAACAAAAATTGAAATCGTTACATTAACATATTTGCAAATAATTCCAATAATTCTTTTTAACCAAACAAAATAAATCCAATCAACTAAATATACCAACTTTATCATGTATATAAACATTCAACCATTAATAATAAAAAATACTTAACTATAAAAATTTAAAATTTAACGTGTCATAAAATTGCTTTATAAACATCTCAATAAAAGTAAATTGTGAATTTTATTAAGTGAAATTTTAATTTTAATAATAAATACAACCACAAAGATTATAAATATAACATAGTTAGGTTGATATTGATTTATCTAGATTCATTTGGGAGAAGTCATTTTAAGTTGTTAAGATTGTTGATGTTTGAAGATTCAAAAACTAGAAAGTTCAATAATTTAAATTTAAGAATTGATCTTAACGAAAAAAATGGGGCAATTAGGTTAGTTAATATTTTAATTTGACAAGGTTATAATTTTTGTATAATTTGACAAGGTTACCATTTTTGTATAGCAATTCTTTTTTGGTATTTTTTAGTTTTTTATAAATTTAGATATTTAGTAGTTTATACGATTGAAATTTATAACGAATTTTGAAAAAAAAAATCTGATTTCAAACTGTAAAAAAAATCATGGTTAATATGTAGATATTTTCATTTAATTTTTTATTAAATTTTATGATTGAAGATTGAAGTAGGTTCAGTGAATTACTAGCACAATTACATTAATAAATGTCGTTGATATATGTTGATAAGGGTATATCGCCCATATGCACAATCACATTAGTAAATTTGAATGATACAAGTCGATAAGTGTCAATAGTATGGATTTAATATTAATTATTGGTATTTATCCCCAAGACATTATTTATATTATAAACTCAAGGGACTAAAAACCCAAGTTATTAATATTATAAACCCAAGGGGATTAATAAACCATTGCAATTAATATTATAAACCCAAGGAATTAATAGACTCAAGGAATTAATATTATAAACCTAATATTATTAATATTATAAACCCTAGCATAGGGATTAATATTATTAACATTATAAGTATTAATATTATAAACCCTAATATTAATATTAAGATACCCAAGGGATTAATATTATAAACCCAATATTATTAATATTAAAAAACTAAGAGATTAATATTATAAACACAAAGGATTAACATTGCGACAATGATTTTCATATTGATTATTGCATTGAGACAATGTTTTTCGTAATCCGACATATGATAGGTTTTTGTACAATTCCATTGTCACAATATTAAACTCTAATACAAAACCCTAACCTTATAAAACCTAATATCATAAACCCTAATATTGTTATTATAAACTCTAAGATTATAAACCCTAACATTAGTATATTAAACCTAAGAATTATAAACCCTAGCATTAATATTGTTAACCTTAGCCATCCATTATATGCCTCCATGGTCACCCATGGCCATCCATTATGGTTCAATATAGGACACTTGTAGATAGACTATGATTCTCAAGGTAAGTATGGTTCACCATGGTAATCATGTTGACTAGTGTTGACTATGATGCCTATTTTGGCTATATGTGAACATGTCAACAATAGTGAACCATAGTTAACATGTGTTAATGTATAAATTTTATAAACCATAACATAGCAAACCACATTTATCACTTGGGTTTATAATATTAATCCCTTGGGCTTATAATAATAATCCCAAGGGTTTATAATATTAATCCTTTGGGTTTCTAATATTAATCCCAAGGGTTTATAATATTAATTCCAATGTAATGTAACATTACGACAATGCTTGTTAGATTGATTGTCACATTGAGAAAATGTTTATTATAATAATCCCAAGGGTTTATAATATTAATCCATTGGGTTTTTAATATTAATCACGTGGGTTAATAAACCCAACGGTTTATAATATTGATGTTATAAACGTGAGTATTATATTATAGTCCCTAAGATTAATATTTTAAATCCTAGGACTGTAAATCCTAGGATTAATATCAAACCCTAATATTAGCATTATAAACCATAAGAATAATATTACAAACCCTAGGATTAATATTAAAAACACTAGGATTAATTATAATCACTTAGATTAATATTATAAACTCTAGTATTAATATTAAACCCTAGTATTAAAACCAATATAATAAACCCTAATGTTAAACACTAATTCTAGAATCATAATGCGACATTAAATAGATTACAATACAATGTAATCTTGTGACAATGATTGTCACATTGATTATTGCATTTTGATAGTGTTTATCTCACTACAACATTCAATGGATTTATGTGCCATTCCAACATCACAATATTAAACCCTAATATTAAACCAAGTATTACAAATCCTGTTGTATCTCTGAGACGATAATGGTTAGCTATCATGCCAAAGCATCTAAGATAATTGTTTTGGGGGTTTTGTTTTAATTTGGAGGACCAATGAATGAAACAGATGTAACATTGTAATGCCTAACCTTTTGAATAATATTAATACCAAAGCAGAGGGCTGCTATAAAATTTCACATAGTGAAATAGCTTGTATGGTGGTGAGAAGAAACAAAAAATAATATGATTATCACAGTTTTCAAATTGAAAATTAAATAATCATAAGTATGAAAACCTTTGACCTATGTTCAGAAGGTTTAAGATAATATGCTTAAGCTTACAAAAGATGCTGATGATTTATTGATTCAGAGGGAATTAATTAAACAGACAGTCCATTAATTCATTCTCTTTATAGATTATCACTTCAGAAGCTTATAGGAATAGATTGAAACACAATTATTTCTACCTGGTTATCTCTGTAAGACATAAGAATATGAAGAAAAACATAATGAGTAATACAGGAAACACAGACTGTGCAAAAAAGAATTCAGAATCCTTTGCTTTGTATTAAGGTACCAGAAAATTCAAGTACATCAAATGTTTAGAAATGCTTCATCAAGGGTGCAACCCAAAATAACTCGTGAAGAGAGTTATTTATACAACAGTAGAACTAAGAAAATATCCTAAAATGTTTTTACAAAAATATATTATTATAAAATCAAAATAATTACTGCTAGTTGTTCTGGCACTATTTCGATGCTGAGCTGTTGGTGACTATTGCTAAAAAAACTGAAAATTGTTGAAGTTGGCTAACTGTTCCTCCAAAAGCTGAATGTTGTTTCATTTTCACGCTGGATTTCATATTTACTTATGACCTTTCATCTGATACATTTCATCTATTTTCATTTCATCTATATTTCTTTATCTGCCTCCTCTATTTTAGTGTTTTAACTGTATGTTCTGTCACCTATTTTTACTTTTACCAGTCACAGACTGTGTAAATTGTTTCTTTCTATTCTGTCTCTAGTTTAAACTTGATTTTTTGTTTGTACACAAAACTTCTACTAAATGAAGCCTTTGAATAGATTTCCTGAATATCTTGGAGTAAACAGGTTTTGTGACTAGTATCAAAACTGTTAATCGAGTCCCCTGGTCTTCTAATCACCTGCAAAATAAAACAATTTATTAAAAACACAGGTTGACAGGGAGGTGATAAATGGCTTTATTTGAGCTGAGAGGTCTATGGATGGAGTCTTGGCAGTGTTTGGAAGGTAATTGGAAGTCAAATTGGGTTTCAGAGGTTCAAGGTGGCGCAGGAAGGGTTAGGCAGGTTTCATTGTGTAAACGGGCAAAAAGAGCGAAAACGAGGGTCTTTGGCATTTTAACGGGTGAAGTTTAAAATTTGGCGCAGAATTCGATAAGTGAACAGTGGATGGTTTCGGCCTACGCGGGGAGGCGGTTTCAGAGGCCATCGCATTGCTTTTGAGTGAAGGGCAGTATTTTTTGGAGAGCACACGAGTTAACGTAAAGTTGCCACATAACCGCAAGGGGCCTGAGCAAAACCACGAATCTCGCTTGCTCTCGGGTCGATAAAGGTCGGAGATCGGAAGTGCGCAATATGGCTATGAGTCGTTAGATCTGGGGGTGAGAGATCTAACGGCTATCACACGGTGAAGCTGCACGAAGGGCAATCAAGTGGAGATTAGTGGGGCCCAGGGGATAATTACAAGTGATTTGTAATTAATTTAATGAATAAAGTGCAGGTTGAAAATATAATAAACAGGTTTAATACAGTAGTGCCAGGGTTAAAAAGTAGCGGGGTTTGTTTAACCCACCAAGGGTGGGTTAAAAGGTCTTATATCAGGAAAATGGTGAATATATTGGAGTTAATTAAAATAAAGCGGGGGGAGACAAAACTTAAGCTAAAGGGTCTTTATGGGTTTTCTAGGCATTTTGTCAAGAAAAACATGAATGGCGGAGTTTAAATAAATAAAGCAGAGGGGGGAATAAAAGTTAGGATAAGAGGTATTTATGGGTTTTTTAAGGAAAAATAGGGAAATTAATAAGGAGAAAGTGATTTTTTCAAGGGGAAAGGGTTTCACGCTAGGAAAACAATGGTTTTTGGGTAGGGGAATGAGTTTGGAGGGTAATTTTCTAGGAAAATGTGTGAAACCAAGGGGCAAAGGTGAAAATGAAGGGAAAAGGGTATTTTCATAAGAAATTATGGGATAATGGAAAATTAGTAAGTATGTAGTGCGAGATGAAATGAAATGAGGGGAAGTTAACCAAATCAGCTTGTGAACATCTTTTCACTTTCATAACTACTCTTGCACACTAAAACATTGGATTAAGCATGATAAATGTGCTTATGCTTCAATCAACTTTGTACTTCTGCAACCTTTCTTCTACCTACCATTTACTTATCCTAACATTTTTTTCTTCACTTAATTGGGTGCATTTAGGCTAGCAGACCCTATTCTTTCCTTTTTCTTTTGAAAAGCAAACTATCTAATTCTAACCTTATAATATCCAAGGGTTCAGATTAAACTGATGAGCTCCTTATTATTCTCTACCTAACTACTGATCTGCGAAGATTAAACAGTTTGGCTAGATCTTTATTCTCTAACTATAAACATGAAATTTAAAGCATGAACTAGTCAAGATTAAGCTATTTGACTATCATGGGTTGTGGAATTTATGACAAGCTGCACACAACCATTATTTTGCATAATAAAGTAAAAAGTATTGGCACTTGGACTAGCACACTTTCATGATCTGTTTTTTGCTTTTTGTTTTTCTCTCTAACCTAACATTTTATTTTTGCCTTCATTTTTTAGGACATCTATTCTAACATTTTCTTTGATATGGATATATTTATCAAAATATCTCCTAACTTTTTTATTCAGTATTCTTTTTGTCCATATCCTAGCTTAACATTTTTTTTTAAATATTTTCATTTTTTGGACTAATTTATTTTAACTTATCAAAACCAAAAAATGCTACAACATTGGCTCCATCTGGGCACTTCTTTCTCCTATAGAATGCAGAGAAGTTGCAGATCCATGTTCCTTCTCCTCGGGCTATGGAGTCTTTTGCTGTAAAAAATCACACTGACAACTTGAAAAGTAAAAAAAACTGGGGTTTTTACAATAGTAGTAATGAAATATACTTCAACTTATCAGTACTGAATGTAATGTTTGAGAAACCTTCCATTTACAGGATAAGTGGAATATAGCCCCTCAATATTTTGTAGCACAAAAGTGTTGTTTCCCTTCACTTCAGTAATTGCTAAAGGTCCAAACCACAGGTTGTCAAACTTGCCATGTTTTCCCTTTTCTTCTCTCCTGGAATCCCATCTTAGAACTAGATCACCTTCCTTGAAGTCCCTTTCCCTGTCTCTTCTGTCAAACAAGCTCTTCATCTTATTCTGATACTTTTTCAATTTGTATTGAACTTCATCTCTATTTTCATTTAGTTCAATAATCTGATTTATTCTCCTTGAAAAATCATCAGGTTCATCTGTTGAATCCTGCAGAAATTTTAAAATAGGGAAGGCCAAATTGGTAGGGAAGATTGCATCTTTCCCATAAACTAACTGGAAAGGAGATTTTCTAGTAGATCTCTTTGGAGTAATTCTGTTTGCCCATACTGCATAAATTAAATGAGAGTCCCAACTCTTTTTATGATCTGCTAGAGTCTTTTTGATTACCTTTACTAGACTTTTATTTGAGGATTCTGCAAGGCCATTACCTTGTGGGTAATATGGAGTTGAATGATGTAACCGAATCTGATATTTCTAGCAAAACTCAATCATTTTAACACTAGAAAATGTTGTTGCATTATCAGTGACAATTTGAGTTGGGCAACCAAATCTAAATAAGATGTTCTCTTCAATAAATTTGATTACTACTGAATCGGTAGCATTTCTCACTGGAATTGCTTCCACCAATTTATTGAAGTATTCTGTTGTAGTGAGGATCCATCTATGTTGATTACTTGAAGTGGGATGAATCTCTCCATCAAAATCTAATCCCCATTGGAGAAAAGGTTCTGAGACTATTAATGGAACCAGTGGAAGAGCTGCTAATTTTTGCTTACCAGCAAACATTTGACAAGGAACACAACCTCTGACCTTTTCTCCTACTTGTAAGAACAATGTTGGCCAATAAAATCCTCCCCTTAATATATTATATGTTGTTGCTCTCCAAGCATAATGTCCTCCACAAAAGCCTGTATGAAACCGGTCAATGATTCCTTCAGTTTTTTATTTCGTTAAACATAATAAAAAAATATTTAGTGGATCTTTCCAGTACAAATCTGCATTTATGATACAGTACTTGACTGCTTTCAGTTTGAGAGTTTTACACTGGATTTTGGAGAATGATGATGGAAATGTAAAATGGATAAAGAAATTTACAATGTATTTGTACCAATCTAACAATAGACATTTGTCATCAATGTATAAAAGGGGGATCTGATCTGAAGGTAAAGGTTCTTGTGGATTATTTTCTTCGGGATGAAGGGAACGTTCTTATGGATTCTCCCCTTCTGCAAGGACAGAAGGTTCTTGTCTATTCTTCTTATGTGAATTTTGAGAAGTTTCTTGTGTGTTCTTCTCTTCAGGATGAAGGGAAGGTTCTTGTGGATTCTCCCCTTCTGCAAGGATGGAAGGTTCTTGTGGATTCTTCCCTCATATCTCTAAAATAGAATTGATTCTGAGCACTTTACAGTTGGATTCATCTAGAAGCTTAGCTAATCCTTGGCCTTTTAATAGATTTGTAGTTTTTATAGTTATATCAAACTCCAGTATTTGAGTGATCCATCTACCTCTCTTTCCATTAGTGTCTGGTTGAGTTAAAATGATTTTCACATTACTATTAGGAAAATAAGCAGTAATAGGAGAATGTAGGACATACATCTTGAATGATTTCAGGGCTTGAATAAGGGCATAGGATTGCTTCTCAATTATGTCATACTTAAGCTCGACATCTCTCATAACCTTACTGAAAAAGGCTATGGGTTGGTCATGGGAATATTCATTCTTTTGTAGTAGAACAATAACAAGGATTGTTTCTGGGGAAAAGGAAAAAATACTGAATGGTTTAGTGTAATCAGGGTTGGCCAAGGTGGGAGCTTTAGAGATAGCTTTCTTGATCTAATCAAATGCATGCCTGGAAGAGACAATCCATTTAGCTTCATGATCTTTTCGGATCATGTTAGTTATATCTTTTACAATCTCAGCATAATTTGGGATGAATCTCCTTAAAAAAATAATCTTGCCTAGAAAAGCTTGAATCTCCTTCTTGTTTCTAGGTAAGGTCAATGTTTTGATGGCAGACACACGCTTGGGATCAATCACCACTCCTTCTTTTGAAATTATATAGCCCAATAGTTTTCTTTCTTTGATAGAAAACAAAGACTTTTAGGATTCAATGATATTCTGAATTTTCTACACCTGTCAAAAACCTTCATCAAGTGCTTTAGATGTTTCTGATAAGATTTAGAAAAATCAGTTATGTCATCAATATAAATGGCCACAAATTTATTTACCTGACCCACAAAAGCTATATCTATAGCTCTCTAAAATGTTTCTCTGGCATTGGTTAAGCCAAATGGCATTCTAGCATACATGAATGTACCCTAGGGTGTAGTAAAGAATAGTTCTCTCTGTTTGTGGAATCAACATTTACCTGATTATAGCCTGAAAAACCATGAAGCATAGAAAGTTGTTGTGCTCCTGAAACCATTTGAAGTAACTGATCCATTTTGGGAAAAGGATAGTTATCCTTTAATGAAGCTTTGTTCAAATTTCTAATGTCCACACAGAGTCTAATTTCTCCATTATTCTTTCTAACAGGAACTAAATTTGCAACCCAATTAGAATATCTATGAGGGAGAATGATCTGGGCATCTAACATTTTCTTAATTTCCTTTTCTACAGTTGGTAGAAGAGTTGGATTTATCCTCCTAAGTTTTTGTTGATAAGGGACTGCTTCTGCCTTTAAAGGAATCTTATGTTGTATTAATGAAGTATCATAAGTTTTTAGATCAGCATAGGTTCATGCAAAAACATCCTTATAATTTTGAATTAACTTAAGATATTGAGCTTGGATCTTAGGATCTAGAGATGCACAGATTTTGATGTTTTTAATATCATCATTTGTTCCAATATTAATTTCTTCTATGTCATCTTGTGAAGAAACGGACTGAGGGTTTCGGTGGACATCATTTTGATCAAACAATTTTTCTAAAGGATTGAGGCCTTTGGGAATAAAATTGTTAGACAATTGAATAATGTCATGATCAACAATTTTTGAATTGAAATTTGAGGTATCATTTCCATTTGTATTTTCATTTATTTCTGTTCTATCTTCATCAAGTTGTAGAACTGAAAATTCATCTATAACCTACAGAAAAGATTTCAAATGTCCATCATCTTCAAATATCTACCAGTGTTTTAGATTGTTTGGGATGGATGGTCTACACTTGACTTGTATTTGATAGAGTACATTGGTCTCATTAGGAATTTTAAATGAAATAGCAAAAATAGCGAAGGCATATGCATGAATATTCTGATTTCTTGGAATATAAGTCAAACTAAAAGCATCAAAGAATCTTTCGACTGAATCCCAAACTTCATTTCGATAAGACCTAAGTATAGGATGCTTAGTCTAGAAAATATTTCTCACTTGTTTAACAATAAGTTCTGAATCAGTAAAAACACTTAAGTTTTGAACCTTTAAGCTTTTGGCTAATTGCAGTCCCAAAAGGAAAGCTTCATATTCAGCCACATTATTTGTAACTTCGAAGTCGAGTTTGCATGATTGGGTGATATTTTCTTTTTCTGGTGAAATTAAAACTACCCCAGCTCCTGCTCCATCTTTTGTACAAGAACCATCAAAAAATAGTTTCCATACATCAGTTTGATTTGGTACAGGACTTTCAATTACATCTTCTATTTTAACTTGAGTTTCATGTATTTGGTTTGAAGAGAGTTGAAAGCAACCAAAATCCTGATCAATTGCATAAATGGGATGGTTCCTTGGCTGGTTTGTTTTGCAAACAGTGTGCACAAATCTTACCTCTCTATATAACCTTAGTTGTTCTCCCCCATAAACTGGAATAGTGGCATAAGACATATCCATCTAAAGAGTTCCCCCTAATTTGGCACAACAAGACCTAGAAAGGAGCATTCCAAATTTGGGAGGAATATATGTGACAACTATATCAAGCACTACACTTTTCACTGGAATTTGGGCAAGGGTGACTACTAAATCCTTAATCAATCCTAAGCAGGGCACCCTTTTAGAATCAAAGGTGTACAAGTCATGATAGGATCTGGGTATGTCAAGTTTCAAATGGTCCATGATAGTTTTCGGCATGAGGCTATGTGATGCTCCAGAATCAAGCATACAATTATATAACATGGAATCATTTGTCTTAAGAGTTACATAGAAAGGAGGCCCTATTTCATCTATCATATCTGAGCTAGGACCAAAGACAATTGTTGGTTTTTCATCTTGCAAACTAATGATATCACTTTCAACATAAACCAAGGTGTTTTGTATCCATTTGGAGACTTTATGTTTATACCCAGGATTTTTGGAAAGTTCGGAAAGTGGAATTGGGATTTTAACTCTTTTTCAACATTAAATGTAGTCAAAGCATTTTTATCATTTTGAGCAGTATCAATTGACTAATTTAATGGTCGAATAACAGTGTTTTAAGTTTCAGTAGCTTTGGTACAAGGTTCAATTATTGGAGTTTCCTTAGGAGCTCTTCCAGGGCCGAGTCTAGGCCTAAGATCACATCTCTTGTTCAACTCTGCAATTAAAAATTCAGAGAAGGCATGGTATTTAGAAATCTGTGAGGATTCTTGATCTTCTTGAACCTGATTTTGTTGTGGGAGAGGAATAATAACTGTTTGATTAGAAGAAGTATCCATGTTATTGATATCTTCAATAATAGTCATAGTATTTTCATCAGGTTGCTGGTCATCTATCAGTAAAGGAGTGTGAACCTACTGACCATTACTAGGTCTATGAAGAATTTGTAATTATGGATTATTTTTATACTAACCTTGATTTTGATTTTGGGGTAGTAACTGTTTGTTGAACTTTCCTAGGTTAAGTCTCAATCTTGGAAATTCTATTAGATAGATTTCTAAGAAGAAAAGTTATTTCATCTATTTTAGAATCTTTTTTTTTAGTCTTAGAAGAACTAGAGGAACTAGAGGCCTCTTGAATAGATTTGAGCTTTCTTTGGGCCTTTTCCTCTTTAGCTTTCAAGGAAGTCGAAGCAGCCCTATTTTCTTCCACCTCTATAGCATTTGTTTTCATATCTTCAAGAGTTCTTGAAGTTCTCTCTCTTAGCATTACAACAAAATCATCGTCAAAGGCTTTAGAAAACCTAGACTTAGCTGCTACTACAGAAGGTTTATAATCAGGGGGCATCTTATGATAAAGTTTATTGAACCTTTTGATAAAATCTGATACAGGTTCACCAAAATTTCTTTTAAGTTCTTCAAACTTAGTTAGAAAGTAAAGAGGATCTTTCTTTACACCCCATTGATTTTTAAATATGTTTGTAAGCTCTTCCCAATTTCTAATGGAATTTACAGGTAATTGCCTAAACCAGATTCTTACATTTCCTTCAAGTGACTGTACAAATAATCTCCCATAAACATTTTCTTGTTCAATATACATGTTATCTACAAAGTCTAGAAAAGCTTGAAGATGGTCCTCAGCTGAGGGACCAGTTTCTAAATTATCCCTGGGAAGATATTTCAAGTACCCAGCTAGGAATGCATCGAGGTTAGCAGGTAAGACTAAAGCTACATATATAGCCTGTAAAATAGGTCGGAATGCCATAGGAGAAGGTGATGTATGAGTTGTTTGCATAAATGCAAAAGAAGAAGATGAAGAAGAGATAGAAGAAGGTGATTGAGGGGGTGTGTGACTATGTGGAGGTGAAGAAGGAGGGGATCTCCTGAATAACTTTAAAGGAGTCTTAAGAACTAACTTTTGGACCTGTCAATGAATACCCTCTTTTGTTTCAAAGAGTGGATTTGAATATACAAAGAAGGTTTGTTCAGGTTGTTCAAAAATAGAAGCTTCAGGTCATTCAAAAGTGGAAGGGAATGAATAAATGGTAGGGGATATGAAATCTGTGGGTTTGTATTCAAGTAAATGAACACCAAAGTTAGACTCAGATTTAGGTGATCCTGGTGGTAATGGGGGCTCTTTATGCATTTCAAAAGAGTGAATGAGGAAAGTTGAATCTAAATCAACTCCCCTATCTAATATTTCAAAAACCTTAGGAGGTATTTGTGTCCAATCAAGATCGGATGGAATATTACTAGAAGGATCAAATGATACTAAATCTTTAGACTGCAAGGCAAAAGAAGAAGAAGAAGATGGTTCATGTCTCCTTTTAGAACTGGCTTTCCTTAGAATTTTTTCAGGATCTGACAGAAGATTCAGGATCTGACAGGAGATTAACTAAGTCAGATTCTGAATGAGATCTGGTGCGCTTAAAAGGTGCCAATTTGGGCTAGTGGAGTCGCCATGTGAAGGATTTTAACCTTTCAAGACATTTAATCACCTTAAAGGAATAGAATGAATATCATTTCCCCATGAAAACTTAATGAAATTTGAATCCCCGACAACGACACGAGATTGGTGTTGTATCTCTTAGATGATAATGGTCAGCTATCATGCCAGAGCATCTAAGATAATTGTTTTGGGGGTTTTGTTTTAATTTGGAGGACCAATGAACAAAATAGATGTAACACTGTAATGCCTAAACTTTTGAATAATATTAATACCAAAGCAGAGGGCTCCTATAAAATTTCACACAGTGAAATAGCTTGTATGGTGGTGAGCATAAACAAAAAATAATATGATTATCATAGTTTTCAAATTGAAAATTAAATAATTATAAGTATGAAAACCTTTGACCTATATTCAGAAGGTTTAAGAGAATATGCTTAAGCTTACAAAAGATGCTGATGATTTATTGATTCAGAGGGAATTAATTAAACAGATAGTCCATTAATTCATTCTCTTTATAGATTATCACTTCAGAAGCTTATAGGAATAGATTGAAACACAATTATTCCTACCTGGTTATCTCTGTAAGACATAAGGATATGAAAAAAACATAATGAGTAGTACTGTAAAAACATACAGGAAACACAAACTGTGTAAAACAGAATTCATAATCCTTTGCTTTGTATTAAGGTTCCAGAAAAGTCAAGTACATCAAATGTTTAGAAATGCTTCATCAAGGGTACAACCCATAATAACTCGTGAAGAGAGTTATTTATACAACAGTAGAACTAAGAAAATATCCTAAATTATCTTTACAAAAATAGGTTATCATAAAATCAAAATAATGGTTGCTAGTTGATCTGGAACTATTTTGAATTAGAGAGAGATTCTTCGGTGAAAATCACATGGAAAATCATTTGTCGACGCGTTTCGAACCAACAAGTGTGGTTCATCATCAGGACAAGTTGATTTTCCATGTGATTTTCGCCGAAGAATCTCTCTCTAAATTGATATGGATCATAGAAGCCTAAACTATTTTGATGTTGAGTTGTTGCTGACTATTGCTAAAAAAACTGAAAATTGGGGAAGTTGGCTGACGATTCCTCCAAAAGCTTAATGTTGTTTGATTTTCACACTGGATGTCATATTTACTTATGACCTTTCATCTGTATTTCTTTATCTACCTCCTCTGTTTTAGTCTTCTAACTGTATGTTCTGTCACCTGTTTTTACTTTTACCGGTCACAGACTGTGTAAATTGTTTCTTTCTATTTTATCTCTAGTTTAAACTTGATTATCTGTTTGTACACAAAACTTCTGCTAAATGAAGCCTTTGAATAGATTTCCTAAATATCTTGGAGTAAACAGGTTTTGTGACTAGTATCAAAACTGTTTATCCAGTCTCCTGGTCTTCTAATCACATGCAAAATAAAACAATTTATTAAAAAACACAGGTTGACAAGGAGGTGATAAATGGCTTCATTCGAGCTGAGAGGTCTGTGGACGGAGTCTTGGAAGTGTTTGGAAGGTAATTGAAGGTCAAATTGGGTTTCAGAGGTCCAGGGTGGTGCAAGAAGGGTTAGGCAGGGTTCATTGTGTAAACGAGCGAAAAGAGCGAAAACGAGGGTCTTTAGCATTTTAACAGGTAAAGTTTAAAATTTGCCATGGAATTCGATAAGTGAACAGTGGATAGTTTTGGCCTATGCGGGGAGGCGGTTTCGGAGGCCATTGCACTGCTTTTGAGTGAAGGGCGGTATTTTTTGGAGAGCATGAAAGTTAACGTAAAGCTGCCACGTAACAGCAAGGGGCCCGAGAAAAACCACGAATATCGTGCGCTCTCAGGCCGGTAAAGGTTAGAGACTAGGAGTGTGCGATATGGCTGTGGATTGTTAGACCTGGGGGTGAAAGATCTAACGGTTATCGCGCGGTGAAGCTGCACAGAGGGCAATCGCGCGGAGATTAGCGGGGCCCAGGGGATAATTACAAGTGATTTGTAATTAATTTAATGAATAAAGTGCAGGTTGAAAATATAATAAGCATGTTTAATATAGTGGGACCGGGGTTAAAAAGTAGTGGGGTTTGTTTAACCGCACCAAGGGTGGGTTAAAAGGTCTTATATTGGGAAAATGGTGAATATAGCGGAGTTGATTAAAACAAAGTGGGGGGAGACAAAACTTAAGCTAAAGGGTCTTTATGGGTTTTTTAGGCATTTTGTTGGGAAAAACATGAATGGCGGAGTTTAATTAAATAAAGCGGAGTGGGGAATAAAAGTTAGGATAAGGGGTATTTATGGGTTTTTTAGGAAAAATAGGGAAATTAATAAGGGGAAAGTGATTTTTTTAAGGGGAAAGAGTTTCACACTAGGAAAAGGGGGTTTTTAGGTAGGGGAATGAGTTTGGAGGGTAATTTGCTATGAAAATGTGTGAAACCAAGGGGCAAAGGTGAAAATGAAGGTAAAAGAGTATTTTCATAAGAAATGATGGGATAATGGAAAATTAGTAAGTATGTAGTGGGGGATGAAATGAAATGAGGGGAAGTTAACCAAATCAACTTGTGAAAATATTTTCACTTTCATAACTACTCCTGCACACTGAAACATTGGATTAAGCATGATAAATGTGCTTATGCTTCAATCAACTTTGTACTTCTGCAACCTTTCTTCTACCTACCCTTTACTTATCCTAACATTTTTTCTTCACTTAATTGGGTGCATTTAGGCTAGCAGATCTTTTCTTTCTTTTTTCTTTTGAAAAGAAAACTATCTAATCCTAACCTTATAACATCCAAGGGCTCAAATTAAACTGATGAGCTCCTTATTATTCTCTACCTAACTACTGATCTATCAAGATTAAACAATCTGGCTAGATATTTATTCTCTAACTATAAACATGAAATTTAAAGCATGAACCAGTCAAGATTAAACTATTTGACTATCATGGGTTGTGGCATTTATGAAAAGATGCACACAACCATTATTTTGCATAATAAAATAAAATGTAGTGGCACTTGGACTTGCACACTTTCATGATCTATTTTTTTGCTTTTTGCTTTTCTCTCTAACCTAACATTTTATTTTTGCCTTCATTTTTAGGGCATTTATTCTAAAATTTTCTTTGATATGGACATATTTATCAAAATATTTCCTAACATTTTTATTCAGTATTCTTTTTGTCCATATCTTAGCTTAACATTTTTTGAAAAACATTTTCATTTTTTGGACTAATTTATTTTAACATATCAAAACCAAAAAGTGCTACAACAAATCCTAGCAATAGAACTCTTAACTATAAATTCTAATATTAATATTATAAACCCTAAGATTAATATATTAAACCCTAGGATTATAAATCATAATATTAAAATTATAAACCGAAGGATTCATATTATAAACCCTAATATTAAACACTAATTTTGTAATGTCGCAATGTGGCATTGAATAAATTATGATGTAATGTAGTATTATGACAATGGTTGAGAGATTAATTGTTACATTGGGGAAATTATTGTCATAATGTGATTTTGGATAGGCTTATGTACCATTCCAATGTCACAGTGTTAAACCTTAATATTAAACCAAATATTATAAACCCTAACATTATAAAACCTAATAATAAAAACCATAAGGCCATAAACCCTGCAATTAATATATTAAACCCTATGTTTAGTATATTAAAACCTAGGATTATAAACCCTAAGTTTAATGTATTAAATCCTAACCCTAAAATTTATATTATAAACCCTATTACTAATGTTATAAACTCTAAATTTAATATGTTAAACCCTTATATTAATATTTTAAAACTTAGGGATTATAAACCCTAGGATTTATATTAAATTAATCATCATCATTAACAATGGTTGACCATGGTCACCATAGATAACTGCGATTGACAATGGTTGAACATGGCGACCGTAATTAACTATGGTGAATCATAGTCAACCATGGTGATCATAATTGATGATCGTTGACTTTAGTCAAACTATTGTTGACAATGTGTGACTATAGTCAAACATCACTGATTATGTTTTCAATATGGTTAAAAATTGTTTAACTATGATTGTCCATGTTTACTATAGAAATGTTGAATATATCTGATTGTCATCATGTTCACTATTATTATATATGGTAAATATAGGGTTGACAAAGTTTGATCATGGTTAACTATTTAAACATTGACTATCATTGTTAGCTATCAAAGTTTGAATATATTTATCTAATGTGATTGACTATATCTAACTATATGGTTCAACATGGTGGTCATCTTGACTATTGTTTATTGTGATGTTCATATTAACTATAATTGACCATATCAACAATAGTGCACCATAGCAAACATGTATTAATGTTTAAATTATCTATAATGAAGAGATTATAAATTTATATATTAATGTATTATTAATATGTCATTAATGTTATATTAAATTCTTATTAAATACTAAAAACATATTTAAATATTATTTTTTTATTAATTAAATAGTTTAATAAATAAATGTTTTAATTAATATGCATACTAAATACTTTACCCTTCACTTAAAAACATATATTAAGATTATTTTTAAAAATATATAGAAAATCAAATATATTATTTTAAATAAAATAAAAAAATTAATGATACGAAGTATATTAAAAAATATATAATAGACTATATAAGGTTATTTCTTGCTAGGACCAAAAATCAAGATCCAAGATGTGGGAAAATGTTCCTAGCATGCTTTGTTTGTTTAGATTAGGAGATTCCTCACATAAATGGCTTGATTGAGGATTTAGGAAACCTTCGATCGAGCTAGTTGAATTTAAAATTCAAGCACTTGATTGAGTGTTTTAAGTGCTCAATCGAGTTTTTGAGGTCTTAAAAACCACATCTGCAACACCATTTTGTACCCTAGCAAGCATAGGAAAAAATTTGTACTTAAGTAGTAGAAGTGTTCATGTTGGATTCATGAAGGAATCCTCTATCCAATGGCATATGAGTTTAACATTTTCAAATTCATATGATATTTTTCATCTAATTTATTTTAAACATAATGCCTGAATTTATTTTGAGCAATTTCAAAGAGGCTGAATAAAAAATCAATAACATAAAATATACACAACTAAAAAATTTCAAAAAATACCACTATATGTGTTTACGAGTCCTCTATAAAAAGGTACTCCTGGTTTTCCAATGGATACAGGTCCTCCTTCCAATGATTACAGTAGAATTTCTCCTTCTCCTTCCACATGCACACTGATTGAGCTATAACACGATATACCGCATATGAAAAGAAAATGAACTCTGTATATTAAAACGATATTTAGATTATTAAAAGTTTGGCTAGCTTTCTCTAGTAGTACAAATTTTGATAACATGTATTATGAGATGCGTACGTTCACAATTTATGTTACCCTATCACCATTAAATTTAATGTCTCACAGCTAATACTTAAACCCCCATTCAATGGTTACGTTATTAAACACATCGAGCATGTATTTGGACCATAAGATAAAAAAAATTATAATTTAAAAACCGAATTCCTACAAATGTTCATAACAATAAATTATGATTAAAAAATCAAATTCAACGACATGCAATAAGTCTTCTCGGATCGCAAACACACATCACTAAGTACACAACCCTTCACTTAAAAAACACCATTGATCGAATGCAAAGGCCATATCCATTTGGATGCCTACAAAAATTTATAAAAAAATTGGTGGCTTTTCAATATTGTGTTACAGTTAGTTTCTAGGTAGGGATTTGTTGTGCGAAGACTTACTAAATGAAATTGTGAGCAGAAGAATATAATTACCAACTTCGCGCTCTCTCTAGCAGCAAATGCGAGGATATCTATACAAGAAACAATGTTTAGGCAAACCTTTTCTAATCCTTATAACCAGAGAAACATAACACTGAACACAAACACATAAAGCTTACACATTTGATTATCAAAAAGGGCTTTTTATACACAATGGAGAAGCTTCTCGATCACCTAGACCATCGGTGGCGATGGCTTCTTCAAAAAGCTAAATAAATCTCGAGAAGCTCCGAGATGGATGGGCATTTAATATGTTAGGTGTTGGAATTATTGTTTATCCAACACTCCCCCTTAATTCCAACCATATGACAAGCACACAAAATACACTATAGCACAATACATGCAACACATACATATTCTTAATTAACATGCCTATTGGTCTAAGTCTTAGCCAGGCTTACAACATAATCTAGATTTTCTATAACACATAACTTACTTCTACAAAACTCAAATTTTTCCTTCGCAAGAGGCTTAGTGAATATGTCAACTACATTCTCATTTGTATTATAATATGTTACGGAAATTTCTTGTGATTGAACCTTTTCTCTTACAAAATGATATTGTGTGTCTATATGCTTTGAATATATGTTACAGAAAGTTTGATGATGCTTTGATTATCACATCTAATCACTGTAGGTTCTTGATGACCTTCACCAACATCTTCAAGTATTCTTCTAAGCCATATAGTTGCACATGTGGCACTACATAATGCTTTATACTCTGCTCCAGTTGATGACAAGGAAATTGTTGCATGTTTCTTACTACTCCATGATATAGCTCCTGATCCTATATTGAAGCCGTATGCAGTGGTGGATTTCCTCTCATCTAAATTTCCAGCCCAGACAGAATCAGAATCACTTGTCAATTCAACATTACAAGCATTAGTATATTCAATACCAAAATTGATAGTTCCCTTTAAATATTGAAGGACCCTTTTTGCAGCTATCCAATGGCTTTCATGAGGCTTAGCCATGAATTGACTAAGTATGCTTACTGCATAAGTAATGTCTGGTCTAGTGGTGGTGAGATAATTCAGACTTCCCACTAATTGTTGATACAATGTTCCATTCACATCTTTTGTTTCATCTTCACTTCTCAATTTGATATTTTGTTCTAATGGAGTACTCACCGCTTTACATCCATTTATATGAAATCTCTTTAGTAATTCATTTGCATATTTTCTTTGTGTGATTAAAGTCCTTCTAGCGACTCTCCATACTTCAAGACCTAGACAATAGTGCATCTAACCAAGATCCTTCATCTCAAATTCCTGTGATAACTTATATATTTAATAAATTTATCACCACTCCCTATTATTATTAGATCATCAACATATATAGAGACTAACACTATATCCCCATTTATATATGTCTTGACATACAAATTAGGATCATTTTTGCTTTTGTTAAATCCTTGTTGAAATAAGAATTTGTCAATTTTCTCATACCAAGATCTCAGTGCCTGTTTTAGTCCATATAAGGCCTTTTTCAACTTGCATACAAGATGTTCTTGTCCCTTCTTTACAAATCCTTCCCATTGAACAAGAAAAATCTCTTCTTTTAAGTCAACATTTAGAAAAGTTGACTTCACATCTAATTGATGTAGCTTCCAATCATTTTTAGTTGCCAATGCTATCATTATTCTGATTGTATTCATTTTTGCAACCGAGGCAAATGTATCTTCAGAATCTATACCTTCTTTTTGCGAATAACCTTTTGCAACCAATCTTGCCTTATACTTGTCTATGCTACCATCAGCATTAAATTTTTTCTTGTACAACCATTTTGATCCTATAGGAACCTTATTTTTCGGGTAATTCTGTTAATTTCCAAGTTGCATTTTTCATTATAGAGTCGTATTCTTCTTTCATAGCTTCCATACATTCTTTATGATTTTTAGCTTGCTCATAATTTAAAGGCTCAAAAACAATCATTATTTGAGACATTAAAGCATAATCTTTATACTTGATAGGGGCTTGAATCTATCTTGTTTACCTTCTTAGAGGTTCATTACACTGTGGAGTACCTTCTCCTCTTCTTCTTCTTTGTGGAGTGCCTTCATCACTTCTTTGTGGACTTTGACTCCTTGACATGTCTCTTGGAATGTCCATGTGTTCTTGAGCTTGAGTTGATTCCACAACTTCTTCTTCTTCCTTAAAGCTGTCATAAGGAGGCTGCCATACATTATGTTCATATTCTTTTATTTGTTTATCTACATGCTCATGAAATATAACATCTCTACTTGCAAATACCTTGTGAGTACTTGGATCATACGTTTTATATGCTTTTTTATCAGTGCAATATCCAATAAAAATGCATTTGATGGATTTGGCATCTAACTTTTTCCTATCCTCTTTAGGAATATGAGAAAAGGCCTTGCATCCAAATATCCTTAAATGACTAACTTTAGGTTTAAACCCATAAAATGCTTCAAATGGTGTTTTGTGCTCAAGATACTCAGTAGGGCTTCTATTTTTAAGATACATAGTTGTATTAATTGCTTCAGCCCAAAAACTATTAGAAAGTCTTTTACTTTTTAGCATACTACGAGCACATTCAACTAATGTTCTATTCTTTCTCTCAGCTACTCCATTTTTTTGAGGATTATGTGGTACTGTAAATTGTTGCATAATTCCATTTTGTTTGCAATATTTGATAAAAGCTCCTGAAGTGTACTCACCACCTTTATCTAATCGAATAATTTTAATGCTATTTCCTATTTTCTTTTCAACCATACTCTTGAATTATTTAAAGTATCCAAACACATCACTTTTGTTTCTTATAAAGTACACCTAGATGTATCTAGTGCTATCATCAATAAATATAAGAAAGTAATATGCTCTGCCAAGTGACTTAGTTTGCATTAGACCACATACATCAGTATGCACTAGTTCAAGTATTTCACGTTTTCTTCTATTTTCATGCACATGAAATTCTGCCCTATGTTGTTTTCCTAATGCACAACCTTCACATTCAAAATTTTCACCCTTAATATTTGGAAGACCTTCTACCATCAATTTCTTTCGTAGTAATATTAGGTCATTATGATTTAACTGTCCATACCTTTGATGCCAAAGCTTGATGCCCTTTCTTCATTACATCTAACTTGTATAATCCTCCAACTCTCATTCCTTTTGCAGAAACCTTGTCGTTGTCCTGCACATCCTTTACCAAACAATGTGATTTCACAAATTCAACTTTTAAATGTTGATCTGTAATAGTAGAGACTGAAATTAAGTTCTTCTTTAATCTTGGAACATACACCACATTTTTAATCTGTTTTTCTTGTCCATTAGGCATCATAACACTTATATCACCATATCCTTTAATTTCATGTGATCTATTATCTCCTAAATAGATGTGTCCACCATTATTAATCTCATGATAAGTATCAAATCAATCTCTTTTGTATGACATGTGTATTGATGCACCAGAATCTATAAACCAAGCATTATCATCATCAGTTTCTACTGATAAAGAAGCATTGGACACAAACAATCTAATATTTCTAAAGTCATGACTAATTGCTTCATCCCTATCAACATAATTTCCTGAATTCCTTCTTTGTTTAAATTGATCATACCTTCTTTTCATACAATTATTAGAAAATGACCAGGTTTTCCAAAGTAATAACACACATCATCTCTACTTGATTTGGCATTTGTCCTTGGTAAAGGTGTACCTTGAAATGATTTTTCCTGTGGCTTTTTTCCATTATTTTTCTCCCACTATTTTCCTTTGAAGGAATTCTTCCCTTTGGCCATCAATGCTAAATCTGAACTAGGATATTTTTGTTTATGACTTATTCTCTGCTCTCTTTCTGCATAAGTATACCTTCCAACTGATCAAAAGTAGGAGCCTTCTCTCTAGCTGAAAGACCAGTGATAAACATTTGATATTCATCAAGCATTCCATTTAATGTCACAGTAACCAAGTTTGTGCTAGATATTGTTTCACCAATGTCACCTAATTTATCCTTTAGATCCTTAATTCTAGAAATAAAATTACTTACACTTTCATTTTCTTCCATCTTAATTGAAAGAAGCTTACTCTTTAAATACAATATTCGATTTGTAGTCTTCGTCTCATACAAATTTTTTAGAGTGTCCCATGTCTCCTTGGATGTTTTGCACTCTCTAATGTGTAGAATAATATTTCCCTTAACAGACATCCGCAAAATAACCTCCGCTTTGTTTTCTCATCACTCCCAATATTGAATTGCAGCATCTATGGCTTGAGGGGATACTAGCTTGACTTTAGTTCCAAACACAATCGTCCATATATTATAGCCTTCCATTAAAGTCTACAACTTAAACTTCCAATTTGCATAATTTTCACTATCTAACTTGTTAGAATCTGATAAATAAGATTATGCTAATACATTTTCCATTATCAATATCCTTATGAATCTTTAAATACCAACTAGCAAAATAAAAAAAATTCACAACTTCAATAGTTATTATTTTTTATTTATTTTTTACTCAATCACAAATAATAACACCTCACCTTTTTAAAATTAATTTTTACTTACTCCTTACCCTTCTCTTCTTCTTTTTGTTTTTTATTACTTTATTTCATAATCACAAAAAAGCACAAATCATAACCGTACTCTTACTTCAAAGAATGGATCGTTACACTTTGCAACACTTCAACGCATTCTCAAAATACATCTCTACAACACTTCAACCCATTCTCAAAACACATCTCGGACGACACAAAATCATATGATTAATTTAGTTTTGCACCAAAATCATACTTTACCAAAAGAATCATAAATAATTCATCACAAAACCAACAAAATAGTATATCATATGTTAATCTAAATGCTAGATGAACATCAAACTTTATATCCATTAAAATTTTGGTGGCTTGCAAACTTTCATTCATTCGCATGCTTGAGCAGAGTAATAAACTGAACATTTCTTAATTTAAAGCAACTTCAAACACTGCAAGAAATAAAAGCGTGGACCTTCCTAACGCTTCTCCAGCTCAGCCCTGGCTTTCTTCAATGTTCTGCTGGACACTCAAAAGCAGACTCCTCGCCCTGGTTTACTCCACACACAGGTCTAAGCTGCTTTTATACAATTGATACCCTCCACAACGTTTCCTCTTTTATCTGCACACAAGCAAATTTCTTTAGGCAGCTCTACTTACAGCAAAAAAACTCGTACACACGGTGATGTAGGAATCTCTTCCTTCAGCGATTTCCCTCTTTATTTGTACACAGGAAAGAACTCTTACGCTCTTCACGAGAAGCTTCTGGCCAATACACCCTCCATGAGAAGCTTGTTGCACACGTACTCTCTGCACATACCCTCAACGATCTCTCACTCTCACTCTAATCACTCACACAAAAACTCAAGCTCTTGAGAGTTACATCACTCTTATACCAAATTAGAGAACACAGACACAAAACTCAGAACTGAACACAGAAACAACAGGAAAATAAAATCTGTAACAAATTTCTCACGTTTTCACTCTTGTTGCACACAGTGAATAACTCACACTCAACTTCTGGCCAATACGCCCTCTACTAGTGCTTAATGTGTTGCACACACACTCTCTCCAACACTTCTCAACAATCTCACAACTCACGCAGCACAACGACTTCCCTGCAACACTTCTCAGCACTCAACCATGCAGCACTCAACCTTGCTCTGATACCATATCAGAGAATGCAGACACAACACTAAACACAAACACACAGATCTTACTCATTAGATTACCAGAGAGGGCTTTTTATACACAATGGAGAAGCTTCTCGATTGCCTAGACCATCGGTGGCGATGGCTTCTTCAATAAGCTAAAGAAATCTCCAGAAGCTCCAAGATGGATGGTCATTTAATATGTTAGGTGTTGGAATTACTATTTATCCAACACTTATTTCGTTGCATCAATCACATCAAATTCGTGAAGACAAATCGTGAAGTTTATAAAAACATAGTTGGACTATCTATACAGTATTGTTGGGTGTGGAGTCTATAAAAACATAGCCATCACATCGCTGAAACTGCGCCATTTCAAAATTAAGGCACTCTAGCTTATAATTGCATAGCATTGAATTAGTTACAGATTGGGCAGAATAGAATATCAATTTTATTGTTTCCACTGAGAACAAATACGCCATAAATTAGATTAATCAAACGAAATATTGTGATTTCTCACCATTGTCTTTATGTATTTTGATTCGAGTTACAAATGAATGAAGATCATAAAGCTTCTTCCACTTCTGCTCTACCTTTTATGTAATGAGTAATGAATAATTGTCATAATCATGCACTATAGGTTATTATTGCATTTGCATTGAATTTGTTACAGATTAGGTGGAGTAGAATACTAGTATATGGTTGATATAGGATGAAGGCTTATAAATTAATATTACTATTATTAATAATTAATATTATTTTTTTTAAATTTATTATACAAAAATTTAATATAAATATAATTAACTACTTATCGCTATTATTTATTAATAATATTTTATAAATATAAATAACTAATTATTGTTATTATTATTTTATATTAACTAATTAACTAATAATGTTTTATATTAAAAATAATTAATATAAATATTATTTTTTAATAATTATAGTAATTATTATTAATTAATTAAACTCAAGGATTTATATTTAACCCAAGGACTAATATTAAAAAGCCTATAAATAACATTATACCCAACGAATATGAACCCTTAAATTAATAAACCTAAGGGATTGATATTATAAACCCAAAGGATTTATACTAAAAATTGAAGGGATTATAAACCCAAGGAAATAATATTAAACCCAAGGGATCAATATTATAAACTCAAGGTATAAAAACCCTAAGATAAATATTATAAACCCTAAAACAATCATGGTTGACCATGATTGATTTTCATATTGAGACAATCTTTTTCACAATGCAATGTTGGACCATGGTTGATTATGATTGATTTTAATATGCAGACAATCTTTGTAACAATGCGACGTTGGACCATGGTTGATTTTCATATTGAGAAAATCTTTATCACAATGTAACGTTGGATTGAGGTTGACCATGATTATAAACTTAATGGATTTATATTAAACCCAAATATTAATATTATAAACTATATGAATAATATATACCCAAGAGATTAATATTATAAACCCAAGGGAATAATAAACCCTAGGGATTTAAATTATAAACCCAAGATATATAAACCCTAAAATAAACATGGTTGACCATGGTTGAGACAATCCTTGCCACAATGTGACATTGGACCATGGTTGACCATGCTACACCATGATTGATTTTCTTATCAAGACAATCTTTGAACTACAATACGATGTTGGACCATTGTTGACCATGGTTAATTTTCATATTTAGACAATCTTAGTTACAATGCGACATTCGATTATGGTTGACTATGGTTGACCATGATTGATATTATAAACCTAATGGAATAATAACTATAAACCCAAGGGATTAATATTAAAAACCCAAGGGATTACGAACCTAAGGGAATAATATTAAACCTAAGGGACAAATATTATAAACCCAAGGTATATAAAGCCTAAGATAAATATTATAAACATTAAAATAAACATCGTTGATAATGGTTGGACATGGTTGATTTTCATATTGAGACAATCATTGTCAAAATGGGACATTCGACCATGGTTGACCATGCTTAACCATCGTTGATTTTCATACCAACACAATCTTTGTGACAATGCGGCGTTTCACCATGGTTGACCATAATTGACCATGGACTACCATCTTTGATTTTATAAAACATGGTTGACGATGATTATCATATTAAGACAATCTTTGTCGATGCAACATAAATTATAAACCCAAGGTACATAAACCTTAAGAAAAATATTATAACCCTAAAATAAACATCGTTGACCATGGCTAAGCATGGTTGATTTCCATACTAAGAAAATATTTGTAACAATGTGACACTGGACCATGGTTGACAATGCTTGACCATGATTGATTTTCATATCGAGACAATCTATCACAATGCGACGTTACACTATGGTTGACCATGGTTGGTTTTCATATTGAGACAATCATTGTCACAATGGGACATTCGACCATGGTTGACCAAGGTTGGCTATGATTGACCATGGTTGACCATGATTGATATTATAAACCTAAGGGAATAATAAACCCAAGACATTGATATTATAAACCTAAGGGAATAATAAACCAAATGGATTAATACTAAAATCCAAAGGGATTATGAACCCAAGGGAATAGTATTAAACCCAAGGGACAAATATTATAAACCCAAAGTGTAAACCTTAAGATAAATATTGTAAACACTAAAATAAACATTGTTGACAATGGTTGACCATGGTTGATTTTCTTATTGAGACAATCCTTGTCACAATGCAACTTTGGACCATGGTTGACCACGGTTGATTTTCATATTGAGACAATACTTGTCACAATGTGGCGTTGGACTATGGTTGTTTTTCATATCAACACAATCTTTGTGACAGTGAGGCCTTTCACCACAGTTGACCATGATTGACCATGGATGGCCATGTTTGATTTTATAAAACATGGTTGACCATGGTTAACCAAGGTTGACCATGATTTACCATGGTTGACGATGATTATCATATTGAGGCAATCTTTGTCATAATGTGACGAAATTATAAACACAAGGTATATAAAATAAAAGATAAATATATTAAAGCCTAAAATAAATATGGTTGACCATGGTTGATTTCCATATTGAGACAATCCTTGTCACAATGCGACACTAGACCATGGTTGACCATGATTGATTTCAATATGCACACAATCTTTGTAACAATGTGATGTTGGACCATGTATAATTTTCATATTGAGAAAATCTTTATCACAATGTGACATTGGACCGAGGTTGACCATTATTATTAACCCAATGGATATATATCAAACCCAAAGATTAATAATATAAACCATATGAATAATATATACCCAAGGGATTGATATTATAAACCCAAGGGAAAAATGAACCCGCGGGATAAAAATTATAACCCCAGGATATATAAACCTTAAGATAAATATTATAAACCCTAAAATAAACATGGTTGATCATGGTTGAGACAATCCTTACCACAATGTGACGTTGGACCATGGTTGACCATGAAACACCATGATTGATTTTCATATCAAGATATTCTTTGTTACAATGCGATGTTGGACAATGGTTGACCATGGTTGATTTTCATATTGAGTCAATCTTAGTCATAATTCGACATTCGATCATGGTTGACCATTGTTGGCTATGATTGACCATGGTTGACCATGATTCACATTATATACCCAACAAAATAATAATTATAAATCCAAGGGATTAGTATTAAAACCTTAAGGGATTATGAACCCAAGGGAATAATATTAAACCTAAGGGACAAATATTATAAACCCAAGGTATATAAAGCCTAGGATAAATATTATAAACACTAAAATAAGCATCGTTGAAAATGGTTGCACATGTTTGATTTTCATATTGAGACAATCCTTGCCAAAATGTGACGTTCAGCCATGGTTGACCATGCTTAACCATCATTGATTTTCATATCAACACAATACTTGTGACAACGCAACGTTCGACCATCGCTGACCATGCTTGACCATGGATTACCATGTTTGATTTATAAAAGATGGTTTACCATGGTTGATCAAGGTTGACCATCATTGACCATGGTTGACAGTGGTTGACGATGATTATCATATTAAGACAACCTTTGTCAATGCGACATAAATTATCAACCATAAGATAAATATTATAAACCTAAAATAAACATGGTTGACCATGGTTGATTTCCATATTGAGACAATATTAGTCCCAATGCAATGTTGGAATATGGTTGACGATGCTTGACCATGATTGATTTTCATATCAAGACAATTTGTCGCAATGCGATGTTGCACTATGGTTGACCATGAATGATCCTCATATTGAGACAATCATTGTCACAATGCGAAATTCGACCATGGTTGACCATTGTTGGTTATGATTGACCATGGTTGACCATTATTCATATTAAAAACCCAAGGGAATAATAAACCAAGGCATTGATATTATAAACCTAAGGGAATAATAAACCAAAGGGATTGATACTAAAACCCAAATGGATTATGAAACCAAGGGAATAATATTAAACCTAAGGGACAAATATTATAAACCCAAAGCATATAAACCTTAAGATAAATATTATAAACACTAAAATAAACATCGTTCACAATGATTGACCATGGTTGATTTTCATATTGAGACAATCCTTGTCACAATGCAACGTTGGACCATGGTTGACCATGCTTAACCCTGGTTTATGTTCATATTAACACAATATTTGTTACAATGCGGCCTTCGACCATAGTTGACCAGGATTGACCATGGATGACCATGTTTGATTTTATAAAACATGGTTGACCATGGTTCACCAAGGTTGACCATGATTTACCATGGTTGTTAATGATTATCATATTGAGACAATCTTTGTCATAATGGAATGTAAAATATAAACCCAAGGTATATAAACTAGAAAGTAAATATTATAAACCCTAAAATAAACATGGTTGACCATGGTTGATTTCCATATTGATAAAATCCTTGTCACAATGCGACGCTGGACCATGATTGACCATGATTGATTTTACTTATGCACACAATCTTTGTAACAATGTGACGTTGGACCATCGTTAATTTTCATATTGAGAAAATCTGTATCACAATGTGACGTTGGACCAAGGTTGACCATGATTATAAAGGAAATGGATTTATATTAAACCCAAAGATTAATATTATAAACCATATGAATAATATATACCCAAGGGATTGATATTATGAACCCAAGGGAATAATAAACCTTAGGGATAAAAATTATAAACCCAGGATATATAAACCCTAAGATAAACATTATAAACCCTAAAATAAACATGGTTGACCATGGTTGAGACAATCCTTGCCACAATACGACGTTGGACCATGGTTGACCATGCTACACCATGATTGATTTTCATATCAAGACAATCCTTATTACAATGCGATGTTGGACCATGGTTGACCATGGCTGAATTTCATACTGATACAATCTTAGTCACAATGTGACATTTGATCATGGTTGACCATAGTTGGCTATGATTGACCAGGGTTGACTATTATTGATATTATAAACCCAATGAAATAAAAATTATAAACCCAAGGGAATAATAAACCTAAGGGATTAATATTAAAACCCCAAGGGATTATGAACCCAAGGGAATAGTATTAAACCTAAGGGACAAATATTATAAAGCCTAAGATAAATATTATAAACACTAAAATAAACATTGTTGACAATGGTTGGACATGTTTGATTTTCATATATACACAATCCTTGTCAAAATGTGATGTTCGACCATGGTTGACCATGCTTAACCATCGTTGATTTTCATATCAACACAATCTTTCTGACAATGCAACATTCGACCGTGGTTGACCATGTTTGACCATGGATTACCATGTTTGATTTTATAAAACATGGTGATCATGATTGACTATGGTTGACCGTGGTTGACGATGATTATCATATTAAGACAATCTTTGTCAAAGTGACATAAATTATAAACCAAAGTTATATAAACCCTAAGCTAAATATTATAAATCCTAAAATAAACATGGTTGACCATGGTTGAGTATGGTTGATTTCCATATTAAGACAATCTTTGTCACAATGCGATGCTGGACCATGGTTGACAATGCTTGACCATGATTGATTTTCATATCGAGACAATTTGTCACAATCCAACGTTACACTATGGTTGACCATGCATGATTTTCATATTTAGACAAAAATTATAAACCAACGATATATAAACCCTAAGATAAATATTATAAGCCCTAAAATAAACATGGTTGAGCATGGTTGAGACAATCCTTGCCACAATACGATGTTGGACCATGGTTGACCATGCTACACCATGATTTATTTTCATATCAAGACAATCCTTGTTACACTGTGATGTTGGACCATGGCTGATTTTCATATTGAGACAACCTTAGTAACAACGTGACATTCGATCATGGTTGACCATGGTTGGCTATGATTGACCATGGTTGACTATGATTGATATTATAAACCCAACGAAATAATAATTATAAACCCAAGGGAATAATATTAAAACTAAGGGACAAATATTATAAACCCAAGGTATATAAAGCCTAAATTAAAATAAACATCGTCGACAATGGTTAGACATGATTGATTTTCATATTGAGACAATCCTTGTCAAAATATGATGTTCGGTCATGGTTGACCATGCTTAACCATCGTTGATTTTCATATCGACACAATATTTGTGACAGTGTGACGTTCAACCATGGTTGACCATAATTGACCATGGATTACCATATTTGATTTTATAAAACATGGTTGACCATGGTTTATCAAGGTAAACCATGATTGGTGATGGCGGTCTGGGTGCAGGAAGGAGTGTTAATCTCACAAATTATGAGATTATATCTTCTACTTCTGTTTGCAGGTATATTTGTTGGTTCTACGGGCTCTTTGTCATCTACTGACAACTTTATAGCTTCTGTTAAGTTAGCAGATCCTTCCCAAAGTCGCAGAGTTCCACTAAACTTCCACTAGTCCATAACCGACGATAGCACAAGCCATAGTTTAATAAGATTTGAAGTCTGCCTTCTACAAACTCGTCGGCACTTCTTCACTGTTGATCTGTTAAAGATCCAACGGTCACCTCACTACCTGACCTCGAACTTTCTCCTTACCTGTCAACCGTTGATCTTGCTCCACCAGATCTAACAGCTCAAACAAATATTGATCGGTTAGCTTGCGCACTTTAAACCTGCCCAATAAGTGGTTTCTCCCTCTCTCCTCTCTACTCCGTGTCACGATGTATATAGAATCAGAGCCAATCGAAAAATACCACTTATGGCATTTCTTCACCCGAAGTCCACTTGTGGGTTTCTCCAACCGCTTCGACTCGTTAAGTGTCGGTTAACTTCTGCGCCCGAACATCGTTGATCTGCCTCAACTGAGATCTAACAATCCAAATAAAATCTTCACACGTTGCGTCCGTAGTCTTCCTCCGTTGATCTCGATCGTCTACTCCACACTCAGAATTCACGAGAAACTCAGTTAAAAAGAAAACACAATCAACACAACTTCATTCAATCTTACAGAACACCAATTAAACTTTGAATTTTACAATAACACAGAGATTTCGAAGGATATTATCCTTCAGAATTTGACAGAGAATTTCTCATCCACATACACAGAAACTAAATTTTCCCACTTTACTAGATTCGCTCCAGGAAAGCCAAATTTCTTCAACAGTCAAAAATCCCCTTACAAAAGTGTGAAAATTACATAAGTACTGGTTCATCCTAATGACCATATCCTAATTCAAAGGCTAAAATTTATTAACCCTATCTGTCCTACGAGGCATTTTCCTTGAGAATCTCCACTACAGCTAACTAACTCGAATTTATTACATCATGATCAAATCCTATATTCTAGCTCTATGCTTAACTAGAAAAACATGGAAATTGATGGCTAAAAGATCCCACTCCTTTGCCTGTAATATTTTTTTTTGTATTTTTGGAATAATTCTTCAAATTTGTCTTCAAGCCTTATTCTACTACATCAATTGACCATGGTTGACCGTGGTTGAGTATGATTATCATATTGAGACAATATTTGTCAGTGAAACCTAAATTATAAACCCAAGGTATATCAACCCTAAGATAAATATTATAAACCATAAAATAAACATGGATGACCATGGATGATCATGGTTGATTTCCATATTAAGACAATCTTTGTCATAATGTGACGTTGAACCATGGTTGACGATGCTTGACCGTGATGGATTTTCATATCGAGACAATCTATTGCAATGCGACGTTGCACTATGGTTGACCATGGATGATTTTCATATTGAGACAAGCATTGTCACAATGAGACATTCGACCATGGTTGACCATGGTTGGCTATGATTGACCATGGTTGACCATGATTAATATTATAAAACCAAGGGCATAATAAACCCAAGGCATTGATATTATAAACCCAAGGGAATAATAAACCAAAGGGATTAATACGAAAACCCAAAGGGATTATGAACCCAAGGGAATAATATTAAACCCAAGGTATAAATATTATAAACCCAAATAATATAAACCTTAAGATAAATATTAAACACTAAAATAAACATCGTTGACAATAGTTGACCATGGTTTATTTTCACATTAAGAAAATCATTTCCACAATGTGACGTTGTGCCATGGTTGAATATGCTTAACCATGAATGATTGTCATATCAACACAATCTTTGTGACAATGCGACCTTTCGACCATAATTGACCAAGATTGATTATGGATGACCATGTTTCATTTTATAAAACATGGTTGACCATGGTTCACCAAGGTTGACCATGATTTACCATGGTTGACGATGATTATCATATTGAGACAATCTTTGTCATAATGCGACGTAAATTATAAACCCAAGGTATATAAAATCAAAGATAAATATTATAAACCCTAAAATAAGCATGGTTGATCATGGTTGATTTCCATATTGAAACAATCCTTGTCACAATGACACGTTGGACGATGGTTGACCATGATTGATTTTAATATGCACACAATCTTTGTAACAATGCAACATTGGACTGAGGTTGACCATGATTATAAACCCAATGGATTTATATTAAACCCAAATATTAATATTATAAACCATATGAATAATATATACCCAAGGGATTGATATTATAAACCCAAGGGAATAATAAACCCTAGGGATAAAAATTATAAACCCAGGATATATAAACCCTAAGATAAATATTATAAACCCTAAAATAAACATGGTTGACCATGGTTGAGACAATCCTTGTCACAATGCGACGTTAGACCATGGTTGACCATGCTACACCATGATTGATTTTCATATCAAGACAATCTTTGTTACAATGCGATGTTGGACCATGGTTGACCATGGTTGATTTTCATATTGAGATAATCTTAGTCACAATGCGACATTCGATCATGGTTGACCATGGTTGGCTATGATTGACCATGGTTGACCATGATTGATATTATAAACCTAACGTAATAATAATTATAAACACAAGGGAATAATAAACCGAGGGGATTAATATTAAAACCCCAAGGGAATAATATTAAACCTAAGGGACAAATATTATAAACCCAAGGTATAGAAATCCTAAGATAAATATTATAAACACCAAAATAAACATCATTGACAATGGTTGGACATCGTTCATTTTCATATTAAGGCAAACATTGTCAAAATGCAACATTCGACCATGATTGACCATGCTTAACCATCATTGATTTTCATATCAACACAATCTTTGTGACAATGCGACATTCGACCAGGGGTGACCATGATTGACCATAGATTACCATGTTTGATTTTATAAGACATGGTTGACCATGTTTGATCAGGTTGACCATGATTAACCATTGTTGACTGTGGTTGACAATGATTATCATATTGAGAGAATCTTTGTCAATGCAACGTAAATTATAAACCCAAGGTATATAAACCCTACGATAAATATTATAAACCCTAAAATAAACATGGTTGACCATGGTTGAGTATGGCTGATTTCCATATTAAGACAATCTTTGTCACAATGCGACTGTGGACCATGGTTGACAATTCTTGACCATGATTGATGTTCATATCAGGACAATATGTCGCAATGCGACGTTGCACTATGGTTAACCATAGTTGATATTCATATTGAGTCAATCATTGTCACAATGCGACATTTGACCATGGTTGACCATGGCTGGCTATGATTGACCATGGTTGACCATGATTAATATTATAAACCCAAGGCATTGATATTATAAGCCCAAGGGAATAATAAACTGAAGGGATTAATACTAAAACCCAAAGGGATTATGAACCCAAGGGAATAGTATTAAACCCAAGGGACAAATATTATAAACCCAAATTATATAAATCTTAAGATAAATATTGTAAACACTAAAATAAACATCATTGACAATGGTTGATCATGGTTGATTTTCATATTAAGACAATCCTTGTCACAATCTGACGTTAGATCATGGTTGACCATGCTTAACCATGGTTGATTTTCATATCAATACAATCTTTGTGACATGCGACCTTCGACCATAGTTGACCATTATTGACCATGGATGACAATGTTTAATTTTGTAAAACATGGTTGACCATGGTTCACCAAGGTTGACCATGATTTACCATGGTTGACAATGATTATCATATTGAGATTGTCATAATGTGATGTAAATTATAAACCCAAGATATATAAACTCAAAGTTAAATATTATAAACCCTAAAATAAGCATGGTTAACCATAGTTGATCTTGGTTGATTTCCATATTGAGACAATCCTTGTCACAATGTGACATTGGATCATGGTTAACCATGGCTGATTTTCAAATTGACAAAATATTTGTCACAATGCGACATTGAACCATGGTTCACCATGGTTGATTCTCAAAATTGAGACAATATTTGTAATAATGTGATGTTGGACCATGGTTCACCGTGATCGATAATATAAACGAAAGGGAATAATAAAACCTAATGATTAATATTAAAATCCTAAGGTATATAAACCCTAAGATAAATATTATAAACCCTAAAATAAAATAAACATGGTTGACCATCGTTGGCAATGATTGATATTATAAAACCGTAGGGATAAATACTAAAAACCCAAGGGACAAATATTATAAACTGAAGGTATATAAAGACTAAGATAAATATTATAAACACTAAAATAAACATCATTGACAATGGTTGACCATGGTTGATTTTCATATTGAGACAATCCTTATCACAATGTAACGTTTGACCATGGTTGTCCATGCTTAACCATCGTTGATTTTCATATCAACACAATCTTTGTGACAATGTGATGTTCAACCATGGTTGACCATGATTGACCATGGATGACCATGTTTGATTTTACAAAACAATGTTGACCATGGTTGATCAACATTAACCATGATCTACCATGGTTGACCGTGGTTGAGGATGATTATCATATTGAGACAATCTTTGTTAATGTGACGTAAATTATAAACCCAAGGTATATAAACCCTAAAATAAACATGGTTGAGAATGGTTGAGCATGGTTTATTTCCATATTGAGACAATATTTGTCACAATGTGACGTTGGACCATGGTTGACCATGATTGATTTTCATATCAAGACAATCAGTCACAATGCGACGTTGCACTATTGTTGACCATGATTGATTTTCATATTGACACATTCATTGTCACAATGCGACATTCAACCATGGTTGACCATGGTTCACCATGATTGATATTCTAAACCCAAGGGAATAATAAACCCAAGACATTGATATTACAAACCCATGGGAATAATAAATCAAAGGAATTAATTCTAAAACCCAAATGGATTATGAACCCAAGGGAATAATATTAAACCCAGGGACAAATATTTTCAACCCAAAGTATATAAACCCTAAGATAAATATTATAAACACTAAAATAAACATCATTGACAATCATGGAAAATTTTAGGGGTGAATGTTCACCCTTTGGCGAAATTAAGGGGTTTTAAATTTTTAGTGGGTGAATATTTTGTATCATAGTACATTTTTACAAATCACCTCAAATAGCCCACCTTATTTTAAGGGAGAGGGTAAAAAAGGTAAATTTAGCCCTTGAAATTAGGAGTTACAACCTTCCATTCGCCCTAATTTTCAAGAATAGGTTTTATTTAAGTGAATCCTATGGGCCAAATACCATATTTATAAAAGAGGTATGGTAAATTAATAAAAATATAAATAAATGAGAGGTATGGTAAATAAATAAAACATTTTTTATATTTACTCCATAAGTCACCTTATATACATGCATGGGTGTAAACAAATAAAAACATAAGTAAAGTGGAGGTATGGTAAATAAATAAAACGTCTTTTTATACTTACTCAAAAGGTCTGGTAAATAAATAAAAATATAAATAAACTAGATGTATGGTAAATAAATAAAACCTCTTTTTATATTTAGTCCATAACCCTCGTTCTATTTATGAAGGATCAAAAAAGAGGTTTTATTTAAGTGAATCCTATGGGCCAAATACCATATTTGTAAAAGAGGTATGGTAAATTAATAAAAATATAAATAACCGAGAGGTATGGTAAACAAATAAAACATTTATTTATATTTACTCCATAAGTCACCTTATATTTACAAACACTCAAAAAATGTGTTATATTTAGGTGAAACCTATGGGACAAATACCATGGGCTATATTATTATTAATACCATGCAAAAAAACATTATTAACCCTAATATTAGTATTAATAAAAATAAAAATTGCACGTGGTATTGACCCATGGTATTCACCAAAATGGCACATGGTATTGACACATGGTATTCACCTAGAATGTAGCCTATTTAAATGGGGGAATTAAACCAGCATAGATCCATCTTTACTCTGGATCTACTAACCCCTAAGAGGTATCAAATATCGTGATATGCAAACTAGGATAGAGTGAAAAAATATTTGATCCCTCGCGGGGCTTGGTGGATCAAGAGTAAAAATGGATGTTGTAATTTAATGTATGTTAAACATTTTAGCTTGGTTAAAATAAAGAATAAAATAAAAATCAACTATTAATTTTATTAACTTTTATAAATTACTATAGTAATTTTTAAGCTCCAGATTTATGCTAACCCATGGTATTGACACATGGTAATACCATGGTATTCATGTGAGCATAGACTATTTAAAGGGGAAATTCTATCATCTTACATCCATCTTAATTCTGGGTCTACCAAGTGCTCAGAGGGATAAATAGATTTCATCCCGCTAAGAGTGGTAGATGTGGAGTTAAGATGGATATAGGTTGGTTTTTATGATAATGAAGATATTAAATAGACTTAGGAAATTATATTGTAAAAACATCTTAAGGTGAATGGTTAAAGCATAGACATTGGACAAGTATATTTGTATACTTCTGTTTTAAACTGAAACAAATCCAGGGCTAAAAGGAATGGATTGATTGCACTAGTCATCCTTCTATAACTTTCCAACATAGGCTGGAGTAAACAAATTGTAATTTGGGTAATTTTTCTAACTGCAAACAGGAACATACTTGTGTATTGGCAGGGTTGTTACGAGGTCCCTAGAAGTGATGAATTTGAATTTTTCTTGGTTTTATATATAGTATTAGGTTTTTTCTCATGCTTTTTGTGAATGACACAGGTGAATTTTATCCTACACCCACTAGGTTATCGATATGTAATTTCGGTAATTTTGATTTCAAAAGATATTTTAAAGAAATGCAATGATTTCATTTGTGTATTCAATAAACACAATATTCTAATGGAATTCTGCATTTGTGGTTTACCTATACAGATTCCATGGAGAAGTATTAGTGGCGTGACATCAATTGTCCTCAAGCAGAGGCTTTAGTTTTACTCTTTTCTGGAAGCAAATACTTTCTTCCAACATTTTTGAGTTCCATGAAAAATTTGAAAGTCCTAATAGTATTCAATTATGGGTTCAAGAGAGACATAGCATTCAATTATGGGTTAAAGAGACCCACATTGAATTATCTATCGGCCTTATCTTCACTTAGTTTAAGACTATTCACTTGGAGAGGCTGCATGTGCCCCCACTTCAAGAGCATAGTAAAGTCATGTAGAACTTAGAGACGCTATCTTTAAGATTTTAGTGATGATTGGAAAAAGGTCTGGGTTCAATAACACCCATTCGAGCATTAAGCTTCCAATAATGCTAGATTTTAACATGGAGCACTTTTGTGATTTGGAGGAGATGCCCCCTCATATTTGTGACACACCTTCAGTTGTGAATTGGACTATTACTAACAGTCATTTCCTTTGAAAGTTACCTGATGACTTGGGGAACCTCAACTCTTTAAGAATGTTAAGGAAGGAAAGAAAGTACATTATGCTAAGTTCTCTTATGCTTTTCAAGTTTTTCTTGGATATCTACAATGTTTCAGGTAGGAAAGTACATTCTGTTAATGAAAATTTGTCTTGATAGGAAGGCCCAATTTCAAATTCTAATGCTTTCAAAAAACATTGTATAATTGTAACGTTTCTAAAAGGAAAGCATATTTTTTCAATTTAAGAATCATGATCCCATATTCCAACTTATTTTTCAGTAACCCATTAGGCTTTGTAGCTTTGAATAAATCCATGTCTTTTGATAAGATCCTCTTCCAAATTAGAACGCAGTTTCCTTTTGGCAATAACCACATACAATGTCTTGATTTTGTTATTGAGAAAACAGAGGTTGTGAAACAAGCCTATGCCATACAAGGACTTGATTCATTGATTATGTATCAATTATGGCTCTTGATGTAACAATGTCTTGATTTTGTTTCTTGAAAATAGAGGTTATGCTTTACTATTTCATAGAATTTCTTACAATCTTTCCACAAGTATTGATTTGTAATCTCAGTCACTGAGGGATGATAGTAATGAAAAAGGTAATATTCCATGGCTTGAAGTTCCCCTCTTACTAAATATTTAAATATATCACCACAATTTAACTGTTAGTTAAAGGAATTGTATTTGATTTGTAAACAATTCATTGCTTGATTTATGGATTTTGATTTTTTCCCTTTTTTTTATTTTTTTCTCAGATTTGGTATGAGATATCTTTCAAGATTTGGGTTCCCTAGTTTCCCCAACATAGCTACGAGGTTCAAATGCTATCATTAAATATTCTCAGAACGTTACAAATTTTCCAATAACTGTGCTTTGAAACATTGTTGTTGCTTTTCCATGGTGTTAATGCAAATAAGCACTGCAACTAGTGCCATTATTTAGATTAAGTGCCGAAATCTAGGTGGTCTTGTAATGATGGAGTGATTGTTTTCTAGCTACTAAGGCCATATGCATTTTTATCTCTTATGTTGTCCTAAGATATTCAAATTCATAATAAGAATTGAGGTCTTGTTTCCACTATAGATTGCAGTCAGTTTCTTAAACATAATATATAGTAGATTATCTTTTACTAATCAACTGTGGATGTGATCCCTCGCAGGAAGGGAAATTCAAAGTGACTTTGATTTCACATTGATTTGTCAAAACATCCACACAGGAAAGGAGATCCAAAGTGACATTGATTTCACACTGATTTGTCAAAATGGAGGCAAGAGAAAAGGAAACTTTGTATTCAACAATGCTCTTAATTTCATATGTACATGCACAGACATATTAGTAGAAAATATTGAAGGGTTGCCTAAGTAATATTTTCCATTCCACTACATTCTTTACAGCTTGTAAATAAATAACTCGAAACAATTCATTACACTACTTGTTATTCTTTATTAATCAGTGGTTAAGATTTTGATATTGAATTGGCTAAGATTTTTCTTCCTTCTATGAAATTGTGTGTTCTATAATGCTTCTTTTCCATTCACAATGTATAGCATATGAAGTGTGTCTAATGGAGTAGGAAGATTGGAAAGTCTTGTGATCCTTGAACTATGTTACAAGGCAGAAACCCAACAGGGCAGGGTAGGTGCATCTCCACAAAGGGGTCACAAATACCAAAGTTGGTATTGGCGAGTGCCTTGAGCTAGAAAATTTCCTTTACCCTTGTATTAACAGTGAATCTGGAGAGGATTCTAATATTATCTTTATAATATTTATATCAGTTAATATTGATGAATAAAATTCATGAGACATGAGCTAGGATGTCCTTGCAAGGTGGTTGTTGATTATTGAAAGCTATGCTGGCCATTATGTCAGGCCAGGTGGTCGCACTCCCTTAATCGTGAGCACGATTGTGATCAAGATAGAAGACTTCATAGTCTAGATTTATTGTTTAGCAGTGATAGTTAGTGGGTTCATTCAGAAAAGCTTCTATTTCACTAATCCTTTTTATAGAGTTGTCAGATTCAATTTCCAAAGGTTTTAATTACACTATAGAGTTGAGTTCTGAGAGAGTTGTGATTCACAGTGTTAAGTATAGCAGCTATGACACTTGAATGAAGACAAGCATAGTAGAGGTATCATACTCTGCTATAAGCTTACCTGCATATTATAAGGGACTTGGTTGGCTTTTTTATAATTTTATAAACAAGTTCCATGTCGTGTAAATGTGAAAAAAAAAACAATGAGATTGCTACCATGTGGCTCTTGTCATATATGGTTTTATACTTTTTCAAAAAATTCTCTAAGAGTTCACAATGCTAAGATTCACTAGGACTTTACAAAGTTTTATTATTTAGTGAAAGACTCACCAAGATCTTACAAGATTTTATAATTGAGTAAAATATTTGCCATGCCTGGTGAGAGATTCGTGAAAAAAATTATATATACATATTATATTATTGATAAAATCACCTTCCATTTTTCCTATATACCATGGAGATTTGCCCATTTATTATACATATAAATTTAGGGGGGGTTCTTAAAATTTTCCCTATTGACAATGGTTTACCAAGGTTGATTTTCATATTGAGACAATCATTTTCGCAATGCGACGTTGGACTATGGTTGACCATGCTTAACCATGGTTGATTTTCATATCAACACAATCTTTGTGACAATGCGACCTTCGACCATAGTTGACCATGGTTCATGAAGGTTGACCATTATTTTCCATTGTTGGCGATGATTATCATATTGAGACAATCTTTGTCATAATGTGACATAAATTATCAACCCAAGGTATATAAACTCTAAGATAAATATTATAAACCCTAAATTAAACATGTTATTCCATGGTTGAGGATGGTTGATTTCCATATTGAGACAATCCTTGTCACAATGCGATGATGGACCATGATTGACAATGATTGACTTTTATATTGAGACAATCTATCGTAATGTGACATTGACCATGGTTAACAATGATTGATATTATAAACCCAAGGGAATAATAAACCAAAGGGATGAATACTAAAACCCAAAGGGATTATGAATAAACCCAAGGGAATAATATTAAACCCAAGGTATATAAACCTTAAGATGAATATTATAAATAGTAAAATAAATGTTATTGACAATGGTTGACCAAGGTTGAATTTCATATTGCGACAATCCTTGTCACAATGCGACGTTGGACCATGCTTGACCATGCTTAACCATGGTTGATTTTCATATCAACACAATCTTTGTGACAATGCGACCTTCGACCGTAGTTGATCATGATTGACCATGGATAACCATGTTTGATTTTATAAAACACAGTTGACCATGGTTCACCAAGGTTACCATTGTTTACCATGGTTGACGATGATTATCATATTGAGACAGTCTTTATTATAATGTGACATCAATTATAAACCCAAGGTATATAAACTCTAATATAAATATTATAAACCTAAAAATAAACATGGTGAGCCATGGTTGAGCATGGTTGATTTCCATATTGAGACAATCCTTGTCATAATCCGACTTTGGACCATGATTGACCATGATTGATTTTTATATTGAGACAATCTATCGCAATGCGACATTGACCATGGTTAACAATGATTGATATTATAAATCTAAGGGAATAATAAACCCTAGGGATAAATACTAAAAACCCAAGGGACTATAAACCTAAGTGAATAATATTAAAACCTAAGAATATGAACCCTTAGATTAATAAACCCAATCTATTTATATTATAAACCCAAGGGAATAATAAACCCAAGGGATAAAAATTATAAACCCAATGTATATAAACCATAAAATAAATATTATAAACCCTGAAATATACATCGTTGACCATGGTTGAATTCCATATTAAGATAATCCTTATCACAATGTGATGTTGGACCGTGGTCGATCATCCTTGATCATGATTGATTTTCATATTGTGACATTCTTTGTCACAATGCGACATTGGACCATGGTTGACCATAACTAGTTTCCATATCGAGCCAATCTTTGTGACAATGAGATGTTCGACCATGGTTGGCCATGTTTGATTTTATAAAACATGGTTGACCATGATTGATTATGGTTGACCATGATTGTCCATGGTTGACCATGATTGCTCATGGTTGACCATCATTGTTGATCATGATGAAGAATATTTTAATCAAGGTTGATCATGGTTGATGAAATTCAACCACGGTTAATTATGGGTGACCATCATTGACCATGGTTGACAATGGTTGACCATAAAGACATAGACCATGGTCTACCATATTCAAGCACGATTAGCCATCATTGATCATGGTTCATCATAAAGACATTGATTACCCATTATGACCACGGTTGATGATGGTGGAGCATGCTTGACCATGGAAGATCGTCGTGAACATGATTGATCATGATGAACAATGCTTGATATTAATTGAGCATATTTGAACATGGTTGAGCATGTTTGACCATATTCAATTATAGTTGATCAAATAAATTTTATTAAAATTAATTAATAATTTATTTAAGCTCATTTATTTTTAATAATTAATAATAATACTAATAAAAATATTAAAATTTATATTAAATAATACTTAAAACCAATTTTATTAATAATAAAAATAAAATTTTAATTAAAAACTTTCTATATAAAAAATCATTTTAAATTTTAATTTCCTTAAAGTTAAATATTATTTTTAATAAATTATTAAAAGAGAATGTTTCAAAAACAAATTATTTTTATATTAATATTAAAGTTAAAATATATAAAACATCAATAATATTAATGAAATTGTGGTTTATATAGGCTTTTGTAGTACATTGTTGGATAGAATTTGTCCAAAAAAAAAAAAAATATATATATATATATATATATATATAATGATTTTGCAGATGTTGCAGCCCTCCTTAAAAGTACCTGTCGTGTATTTTCCCACAGCAGAAAAAGAGAACGTATTTTCACGCAACAGAAGCTAATACAGTTGCAGAATAATTCGAGATAATCACACTACATAACGGTCTCTCTTTTATAATATCCCTACTGGACTTATTAGCCGTTTGGCATGAAAGATCATTCTTCGTCACCGTGCTCCGACCCTTCAATTTATTCCCTAAAATTACTTAGGTTTATAAGTCAAAATTCAGTAACTTTTCAGTAACCATTTATACGTCAAATTTTACATGTTCTTTTATCTACTTCAAATTAAATATTAAATTTATGTAATCTTATAAAATATATTCAAGATAGTTTTATTAAACTTTCATACACAACCATTTCATGTATATAAAAAATAATTTGATTTTAAAATCACCACACTACAAACAACAATGTTAATCCAATAAAAACATCAATGTTGTTATTTTATTTTTTTTAAACGAGGGGTAAGACGCTCTGAAGAAGAAGCATTATATTAATCTTGGTATACAATATTTATAATTTATATCTTAATTTAATAAAAACATCAATGTTGTTATTTTATTTTTTTTAAATGAAGGGTAAAAACATCAATGTTGTTATTTTATTTTTTTTAAACGAGGGGTAAGACGCTCTGAAGAAGAAGCATTATATTAATCTTGGTATACAATATTTATAATTTATATGTTAATTTAATAAAAACATCAATATTGTTATTTTATTTTTTTTAAATAAAAGGTAAAACGTGAAGGAAAAACATTATATTAACCCTGTATACAATATTTACAATTTTTCTACATTATATTAACCCAGTATACAATATTTACAATTTTTCTACATTATATTAACCCAGTATACAATATTTACAATTTATACATTGATCGAATATTACAATAGCTACGTCATACAATATTTACAGTATACAATATTTACAATTTTTCTACATTATATTAACCCAGTATACAATATTTACAATTTATACATTGATCGAATATTACAATAGCTACGTCATACAATATTTACAATTTATACATTGATCACAATTTATACATTGATCGAATATTACAATAGCTACGTCATATTAACGGCAGAACAACATGAATTGGTGGGTGGATCCCGGGTGAGGAGGCTATTAGCGCCCGTCCCAACCACGCGGGATATCGCCCACGTTCAACATCAATCTTGTTATGGTAAACTTAAAACACAAACATTATGCGGTAAGAATGATGCATCAATAAAGCATCCACATTGCACAAGAGGAGTTTTAACATGGGAAGATTATGAAATAGAGAAACGCATGGGAATTTTAAATGATGTTAAAATATATGTAATCAAAGCCGCCAATAGTCGTTAACGTAAATTTTTTAATTCAGAAACTGAATGTTCTTTCGGTTCCCATTATTGTTTCCATTTCTGGCCTGTTTCTTCAATTTCCATTTTTAAAATTATTAAAATAAGCTGATTACTAGCTTATGACGAGCAAAAATTAAAATAAACTAATTACTCGCCCATAAGGGCATCATAAAAATGGTTAAAATAAGTCGCTCATAAGGAGTTGGTTAAAATTAGAGAGTCATTTAATTAAGTGTTGAGTGTTAAGTGTTAAGTCGAGTTAAGTGATGGATGATTTTTAATGTGTGGTTGCATGTTAAGATATTTTTAAGATATTTTACGCAAGTAGCTCGTTGAAAGGTTAAACACCCTTAATGGGGTTCATTATAAGAATCAAGTTTTGTGTGATCAATAGAAAAGCAATGACTTATGTGTTTTATGTGTGATTTTTTGTTTTGTATTTTCTGCTTTTCCAACAAATTGATATCAAAACAAAATTGCAAAAAGCCAGAAAAAACAAATTAACAGCTTCCATCAGAAAAACGAGAAAAATATTGTATACAGTGCGTTATAACGCACAAGGGCTCAGCAGAAAGCCGCGTTAACAGGGGCAGACTTAACGTGTTTCGCATACATACAAGTCAAAGGTAAATTTGTAGCGTTATGAGATTAACGTGGGACTTCACTTTCGTGAAGGGCGTTAGCACGCATACTTCTGAATCAAAACAACGGACGGGTTAGCGTGAACCATTCGTTGACGTTTCAAAAGAATTCTGTGAGTTTTCAAAGGCGTACTTTAAAGTTAAGAAACTCACGTGGGGTACCTTTCTCATATTTGTTTCTCTCACATGGGTAGTTCTTTTGTGGAAGGGCACAAAAACTTATAAAAGGTCACTGTGTTTATTCAAAGTTCAAATTCAAGTGGTCTTTTTAATATGTGAGGTTTATATAAGTTTTTTTTTTTTTAATGGTGCGGTGAAAAGGTGTTTTTTAAAGTTTTCGAAAACGGATTTTTGAATTGGAAAAAGATTTTTTTTTAAGTGTTTTTTAATAAAAAATAAAAAATAAAAATGGGATTTTTTTATAAAAGGAGAAATTTAGGGTTTTTAAAGAGAATTTTTGAAAGAAAAGATGGTTTTCTGAAATTTTTAGCGCGAGTTCCCACCATTTACATGGAAGGATTATGATGTGTGGACCATTAAGATGGCGACCACATTGGAGGCACATGATGTTTGAGATTATGTCCAGTTTCGGTTTTCAAAACCTAAGAATGAAATAGAGGAACGAGTTCTCACTAATGCAGAGAGGGAACAATGGAAGAAGAACAAAAAGAAGAATGCACGAGCGTTGCAGCTTATCCATCAGGGAGTGGATCGAGCAGTGTTCAAGAAGATTATGATCATGTCTTCAGCAAAGGAAGCATGAGAGACTTTTGCGACAAACTATAAAGGTATGGCCATAATCAATATTGTTAAGTTGCAGAATACTAGTGGAGATTTTGAAAGTCTGCAGATGAAAGAGACATAGGACATCGATTCCTTCATGAATTGGGTCATAACACTCGTAATTCTTAAAGATTTATGGTGAACAAATTAAATATCAAATAGTGGTTGAGAAGGTCCTCAGATCTTTGTCTACCAAATTTGATGTTATGGTAGCAACCATAGAAGAAGCCAAAGATTTGGCATCATTAACAATTGATGAGTTAATGGTATCACTTATATCGCATGAGGCAAGGATAGACAGAAATAAGGATTCCACTTTAGAAATCGCTTTCAAAATCCAGGTTTCTATTTCAAGAGACAGAGATCGAGGTAGAAGTAGATCAAGAGGAAGAGGACGAGGCGGAATATATGGTGGTCAGAGAGATGGCTGAGAAGAGCGTGAACATGAAAGTGGAAGCAACTATAGAAGCTTCAACAATAATCAAAGAGTTGACAAATCAAAGGTGAGATGTATTGCGTAAATTTGGTCACTATGCTCGTGATTGCAGGGAGAAGATAGCTCATCAAAGGAACTAGATAGCTAATGTCACTACAGAGAGTACTAACTCCATGTTCCTAGCTTGCCATACCATGCATGAACTTTTTGATAATGTGTGGTTATTAGACAGTGGTTGTAGTAACCACATGACATGCAATAAGAATTTGGCTGTAAATCTGGATCAATATGTGAAAATAGAGGTAAAGTTGTGGACTGACAATACTATAGATGTAGATGGCAAAGGAGTGATCAACATTCTGACCAAGCAAGGGGAGCCAAAGACAATCTCAGAGGTATATTATGTTCTTAGTCTCAAACATAATTTATTAAGTGTTGGTCAATTGACACATAAAGGATATAAAGTTATCTTTCAAAGTCAAGAATGTGTTATATATGACAAGCACCCAAGCAAACAACTAATAGCAAAGGTGCAAATGATGAGGAACAAACTCTTTCCTCTAATTATGAATTACAGTGATCAGGTCAGTTTTTTTACAGTTGCATGTTCTAATGATTATTGGTTATGGCACTTTCGGTTTGGACACTTGCACTTTTCTGGTTCAAGATTGTTGCAGCAAAAACAGATGGTCAGAGGATTACATCCCATCAAAGAACCTACTAGTACTTGTGAGTGTTGCATCTTGGGAAAGTAACACCGTGAAAGTTTTCTGAAGGGAGTTTCATACCGAGCAAAGCAACCTCTTGAGCTAGTGCATATATACTTGTGTGGACCTATAAGGACACAGTCGATTGGTGGAAGTAGTTACTTCCTCACCTTCATTGATGACTATAGTAGAAAGACTTGGGTTTAATTCTTGAAGAAGAAGTCTGAAACTTTTGCAAGCTTTAAAGAATTCAAAGCCTTAGCAGAGAACCAAATTGATCGACAGATCAAGGTATTGAGGTCAGATAGTGGTGGAGAGTATGATTCAAAGGCATTCCATGATTACTGCAAACAACATGGAATCAGAATACAATTTACAACAAAATACACACCGCAGTAGAATAGTGTAGTAGAGAGAAAGAACAAAACCATTATGACTATGGCAAGAAGCATATTGAAAGGAAGAAATTTGTGTAATGAGTACTGGGCAGAAGTAGTTGCATATGCTATTTATGTTATCAACATATCTCCTACAAAGAGTTTGATGAACAGAGTACCAGAAAAAGCATTGTCAGGTATGTCTTGCAGCGTATCTCATCTCAGAGTATTTGGATGTGTAGCTTATGCATATGTGCCTAAGGAGCGAAGAGGCAAATTGGATGATAAAAGTGAAAAATGACATATTTAATGGTTATAGTGAGCAATCAAAAGATTACCAGTTGTATAACGATGTCACAAAGAAGACCATAATTCGCAGAGATGTTGTGTTCAAAGAAGAAGAGTCATGGAATGGAACTGTAGACAAAATAGTTGATGCACAAATGCCACTGATGGAAGAATATGATGTAGCAGAAAAGGAGCAACAAAAATCATAGGTTAAGACACCAAACAAAGACACACCAACAAGGACTCCAAGATTTTCATAGCAGCATGGTTCTTCAAGAAGATCAACATATTGAGATTCTCCTAGCAATCAATCGGGTGATTAATCAAGCAATGGTAAGATAAAGATGAGAAGTCTAAAAGATATTTATGATTATTTGGATGTTAGTTCAAATTTTGCATTGTTGTCATTCCAACCTTCTTCGTTTGAAGAAGCAATCATAGATGACAATTGGGTGCAAGCCATGGATGAAGAAATTGATGCTATTGAAAAGAATGATAGATGGGATTTGGTTGATTTAACAAAGGACAAAAATATCATTGGTGTAAAGTGGGTGTACAAGACAAAGTCGAAAGAGAAAGGTGAAATTGACATATTTAAAGCTAGACCTATAGCAAAAGGATTCTCGCAACAACCGAGAATATATTTTGGAGAAAAGTTTGCTTTGGTAGTCATATTGGATACTGTAAGAGCAGTTCTAACCATAGCAGCTCAGAACAAGTGAAAAGTATATCAGATGGATGTGAAATAAGCCTTCTTGAATGGAATTCTAGAAGAATAAATTTATGTGCAGCAGCCTCCAGGATATGAAGTTGAAAGTAACGAAGAGAAAGTTTATAGGTTGAAGAAAGTGCTCTATGGTCTGAATCAAGCGCCTAGAGCTTGGTATAGTATAATTGACAGCTACATGATTAAGAATAGATTTTGCAGAAGTAATATTTGACCTACCTTGTACACAAAGGTACATGATCATGGACAAATTTTGATTATTTTCTTATATGTTGATGACATGAATTTTACAGGTGATTTTGAGATAGATGAATTTAAAGTAGCCATGATGAAGATTTTGAGATGACAAATCTTGGTCTCATGAAATATTTTCTTGGCATTGAAGTTGAGCAATCTAAAAAAGGAATTTTCATCTGTCAAAATAAATATTCCAAAGATTTGTTGAAAATATTCAGGATGGAAAATTGCAAACTTGTCCCTACACCAGTTGCAACAGGTACAAATTTAAGCAAGGATGACGAAGGATCAAATGTCAATCCAACTCTATTCAAAAGATTGGTTGGTAGCCTCATGTATCTCATAGCTACAAGACCGGATACCATTCAAGGAGTGAGTTTGATTTCTAGATTTATGGGGACTCCAAAAGACACACATTGGAGTGTAGGAAAAAGAATTCTGAGATACATAGTGGGAACTACAGATTGTGGAATAATGTATACAAGCACAAAAAAGAAGGATTTGATTGGATACACAGATAGTAATTTTGCAGCCAGTTTGGATGATAGGAAGAGAACTTCTGGTTATGTGTTCCATCTTGGTTCAGGTGTGATTTCATGGGCATATAAGACACAACCCATTGTGACACTTTCGTCAGTAGAAGAAGAATATGTAGTTGGAACATCAAAAACATGTCAAGTAGTGTGGTTAAGAATAGTATTTGATGGACTCAAGCATAAACAATAAGAATCAACAACAATATATTTTGAAAACAACTCAGCGATTGCACTTTCCAATAATAGTGTGTTTCATCAGAAGAGCAAGCATATTGATACTAGATACCACTTTATTAGAGAACTTGTGAGCAATGGAGAAGTTCACTTGAAGCATTGTAAATCTAGTGATCAATTGGCTGATATATTTACTAAGTCATTAGCAAAATATGTGTTTGAGTTTCATAGAAGAGACTTGGGTGTTGTGATCCTAGCGGAGACATAGACCAACAAACATGTTTGAGTTGTCATGAGTAATATTTTAGTTTAGCGGTCGTAAATAAGGGGAGTGTTAAAATATGCTAATTACCCCTGCATGAGGAGTTGGCTAAAATTAGAGAGCCAGTTAACTAAGTGTCGAGTGTTGATTTTTGGAGTGTTGAGTTAAATGATAGATGACTTTTAGTGTGTGGTTGCATGTCAAGATATTTTAGGCAAGTCTCTAGTCAAAAAGGTTAAATACCCTTCATTGGGTTCATTATAGGAATCAAGTTTTGTGTGATCAATAAAAGAGCAGAAGCTCGTGTGTTTTATGTGTGAATTTGTGTTTTGTCTCCTCTGCCTTTCCAACAAAAACATCAAAATCCAACGCCTCTAATCTACGTATATCAAAATAATTTGTATTTCTTCTACTACTCTACTTCCATGTGTTGATAGCGAGATAAAAATTTGAAGGAATGTCACCGTCCTTCATGTCTTTGGAACTGAGGGAGTCGACTTGTTGCATGATGTCCCAGTTCAGGATTAAACAGCCAATCATGCACATCCCATAAGATTTGAAAGGGAACTCCTCCTACATAGATGGTACCATTGCCCCTGTATTTCCAAATCAAATGCTTCACTTCCACATCCACCTTCCTATTAACATTGATAACAAGCGTCGAATCGCTAACTCGTTTGGTTTGGCACCCAATCGATACTTCATGTGACCGTTTCCCATCACAAAACCGAGCCATCATAGAAAAATATTCCTTGTCGAGGACGTGTTACTATCTCACCCATTGAAGTCTATGTTTCATTTAACTCTCCTTAGGCAAGATCGTTGGGTATCCAACCTCCATATCAATAAGTGCCTTTGCCATCAAAACCAAAGAATATCTAGTTCGGTTCGCACAGAGGATCATCTAGAACATCTACAATGATAATTCCGCACTAAAATCACAGTTCTTCACTATAAATTGGATGAACTTAAGGTTGCATTCACTCGGAAGCTCCAATTTCCATAAGAGGATGTTGAACCTGTTGCTAAAAAAACTCGCAATAGAGGAATAGTTAGTCTTGGAGCTACGCAGTAGGATTAGGAATATGTTGTATGGAATATTCTGTGTATTTTTTGCCAATGATATGTAAATATAGTCTATTTATAAGATTATTTTGTCATTTTTATGTTAAAAAATGGAATGACCAAACTCGAACCAAACTTACACACTGAAAACTAACAGCTCACAAGGGATCAAGCTACACCTCGAGATTTCCAAAGTAGTACGCTCTCTCTCATTAATCATTAAATAATAAATATATAATTTTACATTCAATATAGGGAGATAAAAAACCATTTCCTAGAAAATAGGAACTAACTCTAATCTAGGACACACACACAACCATGAAACAAATTTTCTACATTAATTTTCAACTCTCACCCTTAATGGAGAAAGGATTCATTTGCACACCTAACATCTCCCTAAAAAATTCAAATTTAGTCTTCCCTAGAAGCTTGATGAAGATATCAGCAACATTTTCACAGGTGTTACAATATTCAATAAAAATCTCTTTGGACTGAACCTTTTCTCTAACAAAATGAAATTGAGTATCTATATGCTTTGTGTTTTTATGAAAACAGGATTATTTGCAACTTGATTGAACTTTCGTTGTCACATTTTATCACCATTTCTTCCTATTGTTCTGCTCTTGCATCATGAAGGATTCTCCTCAACCAAATTTATTCACAAGTGGCTGGACATACAACTTGGTACTCTGCTTCTTCTGATGATAATGATACAATAATCTACTCTTTACTGCTCCAAGAAATGACCCCAGACCCAATATTGAAAGCATACCCTATTATAGATCATCTATCATTCAGATCTCTAGCCCAATCTGAATCTAAATAGCCTGCTAGTCTAACATCAAAAGAATCGGTATATTTAATGTCAAAATTTATGGTTCCTTGAAGATACCTTAAGACACATTTCGCTGCCACCCAATGATTTTCAAGAGGTTTTGTGAAGAATTGACTCAACACACTGACTAAATATGCTAAGTCAGGTATGGTTGTATTCAAATAAATCAAACTTCCAACCAGTTGTCTATACAATGTAGCATCCACCTCTTTAGAACCATCATCATAGTGAAATTTAGCATTCTCTTTTATAGGTACTATAACATCTTTTCACTAATCCATTCTGAATTTATTCAATAATTCCCTGACATACTTTGCTAGACTAACAAAAGGCCAGAGTCCATCTAGACTTCAAGATCCAAACAATAATGTAGTTCTCCAAGAGCCTTCATTTTGAATACCTATGACATCTGCACTTTAAATTCTTCAACGAATTCATTAGAATTTCCAGTGATAGTCAAATCATCAACGTATAAGGAAATAAACACAATCTGCCCCTTTGAATCATATCTAGTATACATATTTGGGTAATTTTTACTTCTCTTATAACCATGTTGTAAGAAGAAAGAGTCTATCTTTTCGTACCAAGATCTGGGAGCCTGTTTCAATCCATACAATGCCTTCTTTGATTTACAGAAAAAGTGTTCCTACCCCTTTTTAATAAACCCTTCTGGTTGTGTTAAGTATACTTCTTCCTTCAACTCTCCATTTAGAAAATCGGATTTCACATCTAGCTAGTGTAAACTCTAATGGTAATTTGTAGCTAGAGCTATTTACATTATAATGGTGTTTAACTTAGCTACAGAAGAAAAAGTCTCCTCATAATCAATTCCTTATTTCTGTGAGTACCCTTTTGGCCACCAACCTAGCTTTATACTTGTCTACACTACCATCTACTTTAAACTTAGGTTTATAAATCCATTTACAACCTATGGGTTCTTTTCCTTTTGGAAGTTTAACTAATTCCCCTGTTTTATTTTTAATTATGGACTCATACACTTCTTTCTTCCCTGACCTGCATTCATCATACTAATTTGCTTCATTATAATTCATTGGCTCAACAACATTTAAAATACTAGTCAAAAGAGCATAATATTTGTACCTTGCAAGTAAGTGAGTCTGCCTACCTAATCTTCTTGGTAACATACTTGCCTAAATTATGTCCTGTGTGACTTCCTGCTCTCCTCTCAGTGGAGTTCGACTGCTAAATGTATCTACATCACTAGATTCCTCTTTTTTCTTTTGTTGTAAATGACTATCTTTGGCTTCATCATTACTATCATCAATCAATAAATGCATGTGCCACTCCTTATAACTTATTTCCTTATTCCCTTCATCAACTTGTTCATGAAAGATAACATCTCTACCCACAAACACCTTGTGAGTAAATGGATTAAACATCTTATATTCTTTGAAATCAGAAAAACACCCTACAAATATGCACTTTATAGCTTTAGCATCCAATTTCTTCCTATCTTCCTTAGGAATGTGTGCAAAAGCTTTAGAGCCAAATACTCTTAAGGGATGGACTACATGTTTGAAACCATACAAAGCCTCAAATGCAGTCTTGAAATCAAGACACCTAGTTGGAATTCTATTCTTTAAGTAAACTGCAATGCCAATTGCTTCTGCCCAAAAACCATTGGATAGGTTCTTACCTTTTATCATGATGCGCGCACACTCCACTAGAGTTTTGTCCTTCCTCTCTGCAACCCCATTTTGGTGTGGAGTGTGGGGTACTATAAACTATTGTGTTATCCCATGATCTCTGCAATATTTGATGAAGTTTCCAAGCCTATATTCTACCCCTTGATCTGAGCAGAGAATTTTGATGACTTTCCCTGTCTTCTTTTCAACCATATTTCTAAACTTTTTAAAATATTTGGAAGCATAACTTTTCCTTCTAAGAAAGTATACCCAAGAATATATTATGCAGTCATCAACAAATAACAATAAATAATAAACTCCACCTAAGGACCTTATCTGCATGGCTCCACATATATCAGTATGCACAAGTTCGAGTATATCTTTCTTTCTCCTATTTAAGTTAGAGGGAAATTCATCCCTGCATATTTTCCCAAGTACACAAACTTCACTATCAATATGTTCATTCTTTAAAACAGGAAGTCCGTCAACCATACCTTATTTATGTAGCAGCAATAAGTCATGAAGGCTGATGTGACCAAACCTTTGATGCCAAAGTTTCTCTGTAGTCATAGTCGTTGAAGTCAAAGTTTGATGTGGCACGCTTGGAAAATTCAACTTATATAGGCCTCCAACAAGTACTCATGATGTGACCAACTTCTGATGATCCAACAAATCCTTTATAATACTGTAATTTTTGAAAAATTCTACCTTTAAATTCTAAGCTGCAATCACAGAGACAAAGATCAAATTCTTCATAATACCAGGTACATACATGACATTCTAGATGCACCCGATATTACCATTAGGCAATATTACAGGCTCTACATACCATTTAATTTGATATGCTCTATCATCTCCCAGGTAGATGTTGGCACCATTGTTGGTCTCCTCAAAATTTTCATACCAATGTTTATTACCTACCATATGAGTGGATTCTCCAGAATCCACAAACCAAGTTTTAGCCTCATTGGCCTCAATAGAAAGAGAAACACAAGACACAAATAATTTAAGGTCATGATTCTGATCTTCGCCAGCAAAATGCCATGTATGCCTCTTGTGTCTATGTCTGGTTTCATCAGTCCTCTTTTTATAAAAATCTCTAACAATATGACCAGTTCTTCCACAGTAAAAACACTTAATTCCTTAATCATTTCTAGTAGATGACATACCTTGAAATGCACTTTCAAGGATGGACCACCACTTTTCTGTTCTCCTCTTGGTTTCCCTTTGAAGAACTTTTTCTTCGCCACCAATGCCAAATCTAGATTCTGTGGTTTCATATTCATATGCCTCTCTTCTTCCTACATCAAAATCCCTATCAAATCTTCAAAGGTGGGAGACTTATACCTCACCGCAAGCCCTGCAATGAACATTTGATAATCCTCTGTCATACCAGTTAAGGTCATTGTGACCAGATCTATATTGGACACTTTCTCCCCTTTATCGCCCAACTTGTCTCTCAATTTTTTGATCCGTGAGATGCATGCAGCAACAGATTCATTCTCCTTCATTTTGATGGAGAGAATCTTACTCTTCAGAAACAAGAGGTGATATGTATTTTTCGTCTCATACAAATCCTTGAGCCTCACCCAAATGTCATTGGTGGTTTTTCATAATCGGATGTGAGGGATTATGTTGTCCTTTAATGATATCTTCAACAACACCTTCGCTTTATTTTCCCTCTTCTCCTAATCCTGAACCAATGCGATTGTGGCACCACCGGCTGTAGTTGGCTTTACTTCATCTTTGTTTGCAATTGTCCACGCACTGGAACCCTTGAGAAGTGTCTGCAGCTTGAACTTCCAGTGGGCGTAATTTGACCCATAGAGCTTATTGCTCTCATTCAGGTACGTCTCTGCAATTTGATTCTTCATTGTGATAAAACCATGACTCCACTAACAAAAACATTGGTCCAAACTATAGATCCAGTAATCCAACACCTTATATATGGATCCAACACTAGATCCTCCAACAGTTGATCTGCAGATTGAACTCCAGATCCTTCAATAGTCGATCTACGAATCTAACTCCAGATCCTCCAACAGCTCCAAATTTAGGTGCTACATATCCAACTCCAGACAGATGACCTTTAAAAAAATATTAGACAGGACCACCAACTCAAGCACTTCTGTTTTCGGGCCGCCTCCTATGGGAAAAAAAACACCAATGCCCTTTCATCATACTACAGGTCGCACTGACGAAAAATTTTGTAAGTTTTCTATATCAAAGCGGGTTTGACCCCTAAAACCAACATTGATCATCACTATTTCACAATGCAGAGCCGGTGCTGATCAGCACAGGTTTCACCCCTAAAACCAGCACTAATAAGGCTTCCTCAAAATTTTAGCACTCTGTCACAAAGGCAATTGAACCAGCCACCAAGGCTTACACACTCTCCAATCTCGGCCACAAGGGCTCTCAGCCACCAAGGCTCTCAATCTAGCCACCAAGTTACATTCATCACAGACCCAATTCTCCGAGCTCCGATACCATGTTAAAAAATGGAAAGACCAAACTGGAATGAAACTTACACACTGAAAACTAGCAGTTCACAGGTGAGCAAGCTACACCTAGAGACTACCCAACCTATACGCTTTCTCTCATTAATCATTAAATCAGAAATATATAAATTTACATTCAATTTAGGGAGATAAAAAACCATCTCCTCAGAAATAGGAACTAAATCTAATCTAGAACACACGCAACCATGAAACAAAATTTCTACATTGATTTTCAACTATTTATAGCAAGGTCATTAGCATAAATTTTCCATTTTGTTATTGACCAAAGGTAACCTAATGTTGTGGGTGCTAAAATGTAATTTCAGCGAAAATATCAGCCAATTGTAAAGGTTCTATCCCATAAGCCAGCCACTTTTTTAATAGAATGTTATAACGGCTCCTTTGGAGAGGAAAAACAAAAGCCGTTTTGTATCCATCCCATTCTTCTTATTTACTTTAAATGTAATACAACTACTAATGTCTTAAGGTTGTAGATCATTATTGATTGGAATTATTCAATTGTTTAAATGACCTATCGAATAAACTATCAATTTCCAAAACCATTTCAATTTCCATGGCTCAAAAAGGCATAAATAGCTTTATCCAAAACCATTTCAATTTCCATGGTTCAAAAAAGCATAAATAGCTTTATCCAAAACATACCTTTTGTTTTACTTATCACTTTCAATTCAAACCATTCTTGATTTGAATGATTCAATTGTTTAAATGACCTATCGAATAAACTATCATAGACCATTTCAATTTCCATTGTTCAAAAAGGCATAAATAGCGTTATCCAAAACATACCGTTTGTTTTACTTATCACTTTCAATTCAAGGTACGGCAAGTGACTTTGGCTTATATTTTGTACATTGGTTATTCAAATATAAGTATATTGTATTTACCTCTCATGATACTATAACAAGATTTTATTATAATTTAATTAATAATATATTTTTATTATAATTAAATTTGTGTTAAATATAAATATATTATTTTAATGATCAGAAGTATTTAATTATTATAATTAAATTTATATTAAATATAAATATATTGTTTTTATGGTTAAAAGTATTTTTATAGAATTATTTTAAAATTTGAGCAACATCTTATTTTTATTTATCTATAATAAAAAAATATGATACTTACTTTACATGATATGAATCCATATAATCTCAAAATTATTTTCAAGCATTCCCATATAGACATGTTCTCAACTAGTAGTTCCACATGAAATTTATGTTATATAAATACTAATGGAGTAAGATACGGCATTGCAATAAGATAAGCTAAGTTGAAAATAAATAGTAGTATCACATTTTATGCTTATAATCATTATAATTACGTCATAAGGCATTCTCCTTTGAAATCAACTCCCCCAAGTTCTTTTCAGTCCCAATCCTATCCGTCAGATCCATTGTTAGACGATTAAACAATGGTCTGTCATCCAATTTAATTAAAAAACTATTAAAAACCTTTAAAAAAAAATAGATAATTAAAATTAATTTCCGTTACACAGCCGGTTACCCTAACCAACCCGCCTATCCTGCGAGCGCGGATAGCCGCATTTGCTACAGAGGAGCGCATTCCTTGCTGCAGACTAGAAACTGTACAGTTTGGGGTTTACCTGGTTATTCCTTCGAACCTCTAATTGAACCTCGTTTGGCTAGACTACTAGGTGCAGAGTAGGAGGCTTCTTGGAGATTGCTAAGGCCAGACTACTGGGTGCGGAGTAGGAGGTTTCATGGGGAATTTGTCCATCTTGGTTAATTTATGTGTTTCATGGGGAATCTGTCCATATTTTAATTTGAACCGAACCTAATTGGGTTTTCTTTGGTTTTTTTGCAGATTTACTTCATGATCCTGTCCCCCATGAACCCTCTGCTCTTGGTTCCTCTTGAAGTTGGTTCCTCTTGAAGTTCCTTCGGGAATCTATAGCTTCAAGGCTAGGGTTCTTTGCTCTGCAACTCGGTGTTGGTGTTTGCTGGCTGGTACTTCGGGTCGGCTGAGCTGCTTAGTAGAATCAACCCAAGAGAGTGCTTAATGAGGTTTTAATGGCCTCTGAATTTATGTTGGGGGTGATTATATTCTGATTATGTTGTATATCTATATGCATGTGTTATGATATGATGCTACTGATCATAGTGATGCAAGCCACTTTTCCTATATGATGAAAGAGGTGCGCATGACTGTATGGGATAACTCCAGCTTGGGAGTCTGACAAAAATAACCGCGAAGGGTAAATTGTGATGTTGAACATTTTATTTGACTATGTTACATATATTGTTCATTTACTTCATGTGTGTGTTCATGAATGCGCAAGACACAAGGCAAAGCCTTGCCAGCTCGCAAACAGATGGGTGTGGGACATAACCAGAATGCATTGGATTTGTTGTGCCAGGTTGCGTAGAGGTGTTGTGGATTTCCTACTCAGAGTCGAGGATGAGACACGGAGTTCATTATTACTTTGGCATCATTCATGATGGGAGGGGTAGAGGTGCTTCGGCTTGCCTACTCAGTCCTGAGATAGAGGCAAAAAGTCTCTCATAAGAATGTGGGATAAGGAAGTCAAATAGATAAGCATGCCTATCTAGGAGTAGAGGCAACATTTCTACTCTCAATACTTCCTGATGCAGCGTTAGGCTGCGATCAGAGTCACACAATGGAAAATATAAAACAGAAGAGCAAAGCTTGTGAATAGAATTCAACACAGCAAAGAAATTCACACACAGATTTAAGCAACTCAGAACACTGGTATCCTAAAAGGGATCAGCGTGTTTTTAAGGAAATCCTATAATCGTTTATCCTGGTTTTGTCCCTGGATTTATAGGTGCTGGAATCCAAATGGCGGTTGATCAAATTCTTCGCCACATCAACATTGCGGTTCGCTGCAGGAAAGAGTTGTCAGCTCTCCAAGATGTTGTAAGAGAGATTGAGCCTATCATCACCCACATCCAGAAATATCGCCTGCAGATAAACAAAAAGAGAGGTATTTCCACTTCTCATAGTCACAATAATGTTTCATATGTTAATGTATGGCTAAAAAGACTGGATGTGATTCTCTTACAAACATCTCCAATGGGTAAATCTAGGGAAAGGAATGATGCACTCCTTCCATGTCTTGGTGTCAACCCGTACCTTGCCTTACCTTTAATGAGGATATTTTAGAACTTGAATCTGAAAGGAAATCAAGGACACCAGGTGAAATCACAAAGATAAATTTAGGAACTTCATTTAACTACATTAAGATGCCTGCAAATGTTGAAATCATCTGCAGTGATAGATTTGCAAGGGAAAGGAATGAAACCCCACATTACAACGCACAAACATGGAGAGTAGAAACAAAGATTCCTGAGCAATCAGATGAAGTTATAAACATGAAAGGTGATGCAATCAAGAGTAAAAGGGCACGTCGTAAGAGGGATATTTCGAAGTTTGAATCACAAATACAACCAAGGAAGATTCCTGAACAATTAAATGAAGCTATAAACATGAAAGGTGATGCAATCAAGAGAAAAAGGGCATGTCATAAGAGAGCTAATTCTAATATTGAATCTCAAATACAAGCAAGCAAGTATGCTGAAGCAGAAAACACAAGTTTGGAGATGACATCGAATCAGTTAATGGCAATTCCAGACATTATTTGCAAGAAGGATTAATGACAATACAATCTGTATTACCAAATGCTTCTTCTGAAGCCTCTCTAGAAAATTTTGAACCTGGATTTGGAAGTCATGCCATGGTGGTAGGTAAATGGCAAAGGCAGATTCAAGGACGATATTTAGAAGCAGTCCATACATTCTTTCTATGGGGGAGTTAACGATCACATTGCCAAACATTCCCAATGTAGCCTCTGCAGAAAACTTTAAGGTGGATATTTTGGAACTTGAATCTGGATGTCAAGAAAGGATGGTAGGTGAAATGGAAAAGGTGGATTTAGGAACTTCATTTAAATTCTTGAAGATTATTGCATATGGAAAAATGAATAAACGTGGGGAATATCCAAGGGAAATGAATGACATGTCCCATCCCAACTGACAAACATGGAGAGTAGAAACAAAATTTGTTGAACAATTATATGAAGCATTAAACTCAGGGGAACTTGCAATTATAAAATGGAAGACAATAATTAAGGAGCCTATTCTGGAGCTTAAGTCTGAAAGACAAGCAAAGAATGTTGTTGAAAGAGAAAAATCATAAGGAATATTACAATTCTACTCCCTAACCTAACACAATTTTGTGCCTTTCTCTCCAATGTTGTAACCATCCAACAACTCTAATGTTTCCCTGAAATCTACATCATCATTATGATAGGATTGAAAATGCTTCCCCCTAAAGCCATCTTCATAAATGGTAGAATTGCATAGTGCCTAAGATTGGGATTAACTACTAACCGTAGAAACCCTATATCTTATCTTCACAATAGCCATTGGAAATAAAACATAAAAACTTGCAAATTGCAACAATATGTTTTATAGAAATCAAACATAACTTAACCAGAACTCTATATTGTCTCCAATACTCTGGTTCAAATTTTCAATCATATTAATACATAAAGGTGTTAATGACAAGATATTTCAAATAAATTCAAGAAAAACCATTAAGAATTACAGTGAAATAATCCAGGATAACCCATAAAGCATTGTTTAAATGATATATTCTAGCAAAATGCAAAAAAATATAAGCATAAAATAAGAAAATCTGACATACCATGGGAAATATTTTTCATTTTTCTTTGATGAGGCCTTATTGTGTTCAAGAATTCCCACTTTCGATGATTTTGGTAAAACAGGATGTGAATTTATACAAGAAATGTTGAACGTTAGATAGGGTCAAACCATGAATTGAACCTAGCCTTCAACCCTGCAACTTTCTATTGGTGTTAATGGTTGGTTCCAGAGAGAGCCCTATATTCTATATCATTATGAAAGAAGTAAATGAAGCAACAATTTCCTATGAAATGAGGTGTAGATGTTAGAACTTAGTGCCTGATGAATAATTGCAGCTTTCCTTTCCAACATTTTTCATTGTCAAAAGTTCACCATTGGTAAAACTTTCTGATTTATCACATTTTCCTTTTTAGATCTAACAACATGTTAAACAGACATCAAAGAGACACTCACAATGAAAGAAGATGTTGTGTACCAAAATTTGATCTCTGATTGACAGAGTAGCATTAAACACCAAACCAAGGTTTGTTATGAAGCATGATCACTGGTTCTAAAGGTTGTAACAAAGGTTTCCTAAGTTTGGCAGGCCAAAAAAATCATAAGGAATATTACAATTCTACTCCCTAACATAACACAATTTTGTGCCTTTCTCTCCAATGTTGTAACCATCCAACAACTCTGATGTTTCCCTGAAATCTACATCATCATTATGATAGGATTGAAAATGCTTCCCCTTAAAGCCATCTTCATAAATGGTAGAATTATGTAGTGCCTAATATTGGGATTAGCTACTAACTGTAGAAACCCTATATCTTATCTTCACAATAGCCATTGGAAATAAAACATAAAAACTTGCAAATTGCAACAAGATCTTTTATAGAAATCAAACATAACTTAACCAGAACTCTATATTATCTCCAATACTCTCGTTCAAATTTTCAATCATATTAATACATAAAGGTGTTACAATTCCTTCAACATGTGCATGAATATCTTCTGGTCAACATTGGAATATTTTGGAACTTGAATGTGAAAGACAAGTGAGGATTGCAGGTGAAATTGGAAAAGCATCCTCAGATATTTCATTGAAGTACTTGAAATGGTTGCAGATAAAGAAATAATCGAAGTGATGAAATTGTAAGGGAACAAGAAGACACTCTCCAACAAATCTATGAGACTTGGAGGGTAGAAAAAAATATTGCAAAATAATTAGATGAATCCTTAAACTTGAAAGAAGACACAATTAAGAGAAAACAGACATGACTTAAGGAGGCTATCCTGGAGGTTGAAGGTGAAAAGCAAGCAAGAAAGGTTGCTCAAATAGAAAAAGTAGGTTTAGAGACAACATTAAATCAGTTGAAGGTGATTTTAAATAGAGAAGTCAAGAAAAGTGATGAATTCAAGAGGAAAAGAGATGAGGTTTTTTGTTAACTAGTAGAAGCTTGCAGAGAGAAAACAAACATTGCCAAACAATTGGATGAAGTATATAGGGAAAGGAATGATGCACTCCATCAAAATGAAGGAACTTGGCAAGAAAATAAAAGGATTTCCAAATAATTAGCTGAGGTTTTGAGATTGAATGAAAATGCAGTTAAGCAGAAAGATGCAAGAATTTTGGAGGCTCTGTCAAAACTTGAATTTGAAAGGCGAGCATGAAAGTCTATTGAAGCAGAGAAAACATATTTGGAGATGGCATTAAACCAAACAAGGGTATTTTCCCACAAGGAACTTGAAAAGAATCATGCACTAAAGAGGCAAAGAGATGAGACCATTTTTCAAGCTTGCAAAGGAAAAACAATAATTTCTAACCAATTAGATGCAGCTTTAAGATTGGAGGAGGATGTTCTTAATCAAAGAAACAAGATTGCATGGCAACAACAAGGTCTTAGCAACGGGAGGAAAATGTTGTATCATCCAACAATACTGTCTTCTGGTCTCGCTTTCGTCTTATATTTATTTCACAAAGGTAGAGCTAGACTAAAAGGAGCTTTCAAGAATGAGCAAGACAATAGCAAGGCCAAAGGTATGGTTTAGTCTACCTCGTAACCCTGCAAGTTGTTGATGTGAATTTCGACATACCTTAAATATTGATACCCTTTTCTAGGACAACACTCTTGCAATTAAAACGATAAACTATATTAATGAGTTACTTTTAAGCAGAGTATGATTTTGGTAACTGAGTTCCTGAGCTCCTCTGTTTGCTTTAGTGACATGTTATTTATATGTTCCTTCTTGATAGTTGATTTGATGTCTTGTTTGATTTTATTTTATTTTGTTTCAGAATCCTTTTTCTTTTCCTATTAAATATTAAAGATAAATTAATTTATTAATTTTTGTTTAAAAATTAAAAATTAAAAATTAAAAATTGTTTTTATATGCATAAAGCAAATAATTTTTTAATAAAAATAATAAATTGAATTCCTTTGTTGATATATTCTTAATATTTTACTTATTTGTAAATTTGTATTTGTAAAATTGTTTGTTAAAAAAGTTATAATTGGATGCATATTTTTATTTTTATTTTAATATTATGTTATATATATTGAATTTTATAATAAATTTTGTGAAAATATAAGTTTATGTAATTTTGGAAATTTTATGTGAATGGAATTTTTTTTAAGGATTAATTATAACTTTAGTGTTTGAATCTCTAATGTATAATCACATTGTTTTCAAGTTTTAAGTTGTTTTTTATATTGAATTGTAAATTAAAGAATATTAATTTAGATAAAGAAGCTTTAGAAATTTTTTATGAAGTGGAATTTCTTTAAGATAAAAATGGATGTTTAATGTTTGAATCTAACATGTCACTTTCTTTAGGTTTTAAATGTTTTTATTTATATTGGCTAATTTTTCACTCAAATTGAGCTATAGTTAGATCATGTAACATATCACATTTTTTTTCATTTATGCTCTTCTTCAGCGTTTCCTTTACAACATCTGATGTAAATGCTAGTTATAAATAGTTTGAGAGGGAAACTTCCCAAATACAATAAATATATAAATTTATTATATTTTTATTAGATTTAATACAATTTAAAGTTGAATTTAAAAGTATTTTATTTATTTATTTAAATATAAAATTTAAAGGTAATATATAATTTTTAATGTTATAATATATTTATGGGAGAGGAAAATAGATTTTATGTTATAGTTTAAGAGGATGAAAAGAAATTGTTATAAACATAAAGATAAAGCACAAATAAATTAACATATTATAATTATATTTTATATTTTTTTATCTTTATTTTTATTAACAAAATTTATATTAAATTTATTTTTAATAATTTATCATATAATTGTTGAGTTTTTTTTTCTCATTTCACTTGGAAATCGTGGTATTTAAAATTTTAGTGTTTATTTTTTAAAATCTATTTAAATTATTATAGGAATTTAGAATATTTTATACATAATCAATAGATCATTAGTACATAGTATAATTACAAAGTACCTCACTTAAAAGACATACATTAAAATACAATCCTGTCTTCATTAAATTTTAATTAGATTTCAAACTATGCAATTTGTCAAAATAACATATAGGAAAAACTTCAATTGTAACAACCCTATAGAAATTATCATATCATTAACATCCTAATATCATAATATTAGCACAAGAATTAAAAAATAGGTGATAGTTTACCATAAATGCAATGCATTCAAGCAATCATTACAAAATTTTTAACTCAATTTACTTCTACTTACTTCTACTATAGAAATATTAATTAGTAAATTCTTTACTCACTTACAATTTCACTTTCACCATCGAACCAATCACTCATGTACACCACGTTTGGTTCCACTGATCATGTAAGTGTAATAATTATTCTTAAATGTAACTCTTGCCACATGAGTGAAACCCTAGCCTCATTTGAATCCTTAGCCATAGGAATGAAACCCTAGCCACTGTTTGAATCTCTAGTGATAGGAGTGAAACCATAACCATTTTCTAAATAAAAATAATCCTCTCAGAACCATGCCATTGAAGCCACGTTGAGTCTTGTTAAAGTAGTAGTTTTGCCACGTTGAGTCTGGTTAAAGTAGTAGTTTTGTAAATTATAGTTGTGAAGAACCATTGTGTGCAATTTAGAAAGTAGTTAGTTGAGGGAATGCTATTTAATTGATATATATATATATATATATGTTATGCCATGATTATGATTAATGATAGATAGTATGTACAACATGTTTATAGTTAATTAGAGACATTATGCACAACATATTCATAGTCAATTATAAGCATCATGCTCATAACCAACAGTCAACATGGCCATAGTCAACTATAAGCATCATGCTCATAACCAACAGTCAACATGGCCATATAAATTAATATAGTAATTATAATTAATAAATTTAACTTTAATAACTTTAGGTAATAAATTTAATATATAAGATAATAGTATTAGTATTTAAGCTTTTTCAATATTTAATTTTTAATATGTTTTTTATAATTGTTTTAAATAGAAGAAACATATTTAATTTTGGTCAAAAGAGTTCATCTATGGTCACCATAATTACCCATAGTTAACATGGTCAACCATATTCATCTATAGTTAAACATTGATAACTATGTATTAAACAATGTTCACCCATTACCAACCATAATTAACCATATAAAACCATGATCTCCAAAAATTACATCACAATGTATCAAACAAAATTCAAAGTTGCAATCTAATAAACAAAATTTGATGTAACAATGCGATGATAAAAGTTCATCTCACTCCCAAATTTAATACATTAATTATAAAATAAATCTTGATATAAATTTACTAAAATGCTTACGCTTCAACTGAAACTCGAATTAACATGATGTCAACAGATATTCTGTTCACCACTATTAATATGCTCTGCGTAGAAAATATAAAATCGACCATTGAAATATCTTTAAGGAACACCGTGATGACAAAGGAAAGCAGTCAAATATGAATGATAACGAAGGTATCGCTAAATACGATGTAATAGTTGTTTTTTTAAACAATATAAAATGGAGCATTCAATTCAATGATTAAAAACTAAGAGCATTCAATTTGGAAGAGTTTATCTTCTCCGGAATGATTAAACACTATGAGGACGAATGGCTGTGCAAACTCATTATTTGGACGGGAAAGGAAAAGTATAAAATTGAATATGGTGAGTATGAATGCCTTTGCAAAGTCCTAAACAAATAGTTTAATGTGGCTGGAATAAGGTAATTAACTCGTTGTGCTGCTGTCGAAGTCCGGTAAGATAAGTTGCTGCTCAATTTCTGAGCAGCGTGGAAGATCTGACGGAGGCCGCTGAAGGCTGGATCCATAATCTGGTCCATTCTCAACTACAAAGACCATGGCCAAACCCCACGTTACGTGTACATCCAGATGGCAATGGAACATCCAGACACCTGCGTTTTCAAAACAAATGAGCAATTAAAACAATATAAATGCCTCTCATAATCCATGTACGATATGAAGTGTAGGATGAAACCATGTATTCAAAAAAATGACATCAACCATAGATATGTGTCAGATGAAACTATGTGGATGTATATACGCTTACCAGGGTTGTCCGCTACAAATCTTATAGCCGTCCATCCATTGACTGGAACGTTTACAGTGTTGCGCTTTGGGGGATCAACCAGGTTGAAGTGTTTTGGGTCTCTTCTTGGATTGTAATTCCCGAATCCTGTTCCCACGATGTAGAAGTCATAGCCATGGAGATGAATGGGGTGGCTTTCACCCGCAACGATATTCGTTCCCTGAAGTACCACTTGCACCGTTGTGTTGTATTTCAGCACTTTCACTCTCGTGTCTTTTACAGGAGACCACAGGCTTGTGCTTATATTCTCTGCGGTATAATCGAATTGCAGAGGAGGGTTATCGGGGAAGTTCTCGGTGAATACGCCTTTTATGCCAAAATAGTGTGCTTGAAGCATTGACACCGTTGATGGCAGAACAAAAGAAAAGTTATTCATACTTGCTTCCAATCTTGTTCCATTGAACAACCCAATTCCCACAGTGTACAGCAGATTCTCTTCAACGGTCTGAGGGACAGAGACTGGGTGCTGGGGCGAGGACAAGCTTCTCAGAGCCGCGTTGAACTGTGTCATAGATTTAGTGTCGTTAAAGAACGGCAAATCGGGCATCTGTGGAGATGAGGAAGTGGAGTTAACTCCAACGTATTCCAAAATGGCAGTGGTTGTGGTGTTATCGAAGGCAACTCCTTGCCCACTGGAATATGCGCGCGCAGCCATGTAATAACTGCCTATAGACTGATCAGCAGTAACAAGTACGTCTGTAGTCTGCCCAGGGCCGAGCATCAGAAAATTGGTCTGAACAGGCTTTGTATACAAAGCATCCACAGCTACAACGGTCATTGAATGATTTGCCACCGCAAAGAATAGGTCATTGTTCATTGCAGCGTTGATAACGCGTAGAAGATTGGTTTCTCCTGCCTTCACTCGAATACGAGTAGTATCTGCATGAACAAGAATAAGATATATCACCCAGTCCAATAATTCAACATAACAACTCAATTAGTAAATCGATAAAGATCAGACCAGATACAACAAATTCGGATACCTGAAGTAGAACAATTGTATAGGTCTTTGTATAGGTCTCCAGGCTGGCCATTTATAGTATAAGCGTCTGAACTGTTGGGGGCAGTTCCTGTGAGTGTCGCTTCATTCACAACATCAATGGGATTTGAATTCCACCATTGTCCTGTCAAAGCACAAACGAATTACAATACATATTATGATCAAGTTACCACTCTATTTAATTATTTAATTAGATATTACTGCTTCAAAACAGCACACCGGTATCGTTAAAGCTGCATACCCAGAACGATGGGAAACTGTTTATCCGGGACAGTATAGGGATAAGCAGTTCCCCTCTTGGGATAGATAATTAAGGCTCCATAGACTGTAGCTCTAAGCCATGAACTATGAGCATGCCACCAGAGGGTCCCTTCTTGACCAGTGATTTTGAATTTGTAAATGTAACTTCCACCAGGGCGAATGGGGCATTGGGTTACAAACTCAGGTCCATCAGCCCACCCTGTGCGGAACTGCCGTATTCCATGCCTGCAAATATATAAATATGGAGTATTATGCATAAGAAACGAATTCATCATTATTTAATACGGAGACAAGAACGATAGACCATTACAGATTACAGACCAGTGAATGGTGGCGTTATACTGGGCCTTGTTGCGGACTTCCACTATAAGAGTGTCTCCACTGTGAACATGGAGTGTTGGACCGGGAAACTGTCCATTCACTGTAATTATGTTGTGTGTCCGGCACAGCCTTGTTACGGACATGGATTCAATCTTCACACAACCAGATATCATCAGTTTCCTAACTCTAGGACACAATATTGGAAATGGAATGAAACCAATCATGCAAAAACGGTTGGAGGTCAAAAACTGAGACACTTACATCAAACGTGTATCGATGTATGCTTCCCATGGCTGTAGCAGCGGAAAGGTTCAGGCACACCACCAACAGAAAAATTAGCTTCGCTGAAAATGGCGGCATTTTGTTGACATGCGGTCGATTCAGCCCTAATTCTGCCATTGTATAGCCAATCTTTGAGAGCTATTAGCTAACAAAACCGATTTGTATTTCCTCCGCTTGGTAATTAAAACTGTTTGAACTCGACTCAACTTCTCCAGGTATCACAAACTGTTTGAACTCGACTCAACTTCTCCAGGTATCACAAACTTTCTTAAACAGCAAGCGGCCTCTGTCCAAATGAATTTTCGTGACAGATAAAGAAGAAGACCAATGCAATGTACTGGAGAGGAACTGAGCCCCGCGAGGATTTATATAAGTAAATTGCCAATGGCAACGGAGACTTCTTCTACAATCAGTATAGGTTTCTGGGGTTGGTGAGAGTTAGTGAAGGATTGTTAATATGGATTGAAATCAGTGACTGAGCATAGGAGAATTAGGACTGGAACTGTTCAACGAAAAGGCAATAACAAGAGTTGTAATAGTTAATAAGAACGCGGTAGTAGTACGAATATATTGATTTTGTTGCGTTTACTTTTAATTCCGCGTGGATAAAACGTCAGATGCTTGCATCACTAATAGCGTGTATGCCTGTTTTCCACAGATTCTTCCCCTTCCGCATGTTTTCCTATGGTTGAAAAATAAAAATAAAAAACTAAAAACTGTGACCAGTTCTCCATCTCACGGTTGAGAGACATACAGAACCTTCCAGTATGAAAAGTTGAAACGTTTCATTAATAAGAGTTGTAATAGTTACGTAAACGACAGTATTGACGAAGATCAGCCTAGTAGTGTACATTCTGATTTTGGTTTTGTCGGGTTTACTTTTATTTACCGCATGTATAAATCGTCTTGCTTTATTAATTATATAGCGTGTCAGATGCTTGCTTTATTAATTATATAGCGCGTATTCCTGTTTTCCACATACCCTTGCCCTTCCCCATGTTTTATTATAGCCGGGAAAAATGAACTGTGACCAGTTCTGCTCTTTGCGAGCTTGACATTATTAATTTAAGCATGAACGCGTCAAGAACATTTATAATTTGTCATAGACTAGTCATACCTTGTATCGATCACGTGTTTTGAGAGGATAATATCATGAGTTTTTTTTCGGGGAGGGAGGAAGGATCATAATTTGTAAAATTAAAATAAATTTTATAAATAGTTATTTCATAATTTGAAAATAGTTACTTTATAATGTGATATGTATCCATGGTTATGTCCCATAATAACATTTTTCAAAGGTTATGTTCATCTTTTATTGTTCACGGAGACTATCTTATGTTATATATTTATCAAAGGTTATGATGTATTATGGCATTTTTAAATGTTTATGTTCCATTAGAATATCTATGGATTATGTGTTTTTTAAAACAATTATTGATGTTTTGTTGCATATATGAATTCACACATAAAATACGAGCCGCTACTTTTTTATTGATCACATAAAATATGATGTTTACAATGAATCTGGTGAAGGGTATTTATCTTTTTCTAACTAGCTACTTGCCTAAAATATCTTGACATGCAACCACACACTAAAAGTCGTCTATCACTTGACTTGAATTAACACTCAAACACTCAATCACTCAATTAATTGACTCTCTATGTTTTAGCTAACTTCACATGTGGGAGTAATTACAATTTCTAACACTTCCCCTTAATTACGACCGTATGAATCAACATGACTCAACATGACTTGACTATCACATAAACATGTCTGTTGGTCTATGTCTCGGCTAGGCTTACAATGACTCAAGAATTTTACAATTTTGCATTTTCTTTTTCTCTTCTTCCAAATTTTAAATCCTTGAAATTGCTTCATTCTCTGTTGCGTTTTCTTGTTGTAAGCTCCATATTCCTTTACTTGCTGCTGCAATTTTTCTTTCACTTTTCTTGAATTTGTGTTGAAACACAATTTGATCTTGTCTACTAAATCTTCTTCTTCAAACATTTGTTCAACCATGGACTGTTGCCATAACATTGCATCTTCAAAAATGGTTTCAATGCATTCATCTTTGTCTTTCATATCATTCTTTTCACTTTTATCATCAGGTACTGTTGCTTTTTTCCTCTAATCTGCACACTCAAGATCAATATTCGCCATTTCATTCAATTCTTTTATTCCAGCTGCTTCTTTAAGACTCGCATCAATTTGTTCTATTAGTTTCTGAATCCATTCTTCAATGAGCTTCAAATTTGCATCAAATTTAATAACAACCTTGCTTTCAACTTCTTCTCCCTTGTGCTATTTTGAACACCTACATATTAAAAAACAATGTTAAAAACAACTATATTATGCTCTTTAGTGAGAGCTTCTTGCTCTACATCTGCCTTCTTTTCAACTGCATGGAGGTTGTCTTCCACTGTAATGTTGTTAATGGATATTCTCATCAAAAAATCTTCAATCACTTTATCCTCTTCTTGATCATCAACTGTTGCTAGATGACATACTCGTTCATGAGCAGTTCCAACTGCTTCATGTCTTGCTGCTACAGTGGCAGCTTCAACCCTCAATGTTTCATCAAACATTGCACTTACCATATTGCCACAATCAATCTCTGTTTCAAAAAAGAAGCCACACATATCATCAACATAATGTTCATCCACACTATGGTGGGATATCTGACCATGTATGTGCTCATTGACAATTTCAACTTCACCAAATCCATCAGTTGTGACTGGATTCACCAATTCACATCTTTGCAATCATCATCCACATGTGTCTCATCACAGTGGGATTCACAATCATCTGTATCATCCACATTACAGTGGAGTCCTTGAGCATTTATTTGCTCTTTCTCTGTTTCACATACAGAGGCTTCAACTTCTCTCTCTGCAATCTTCGATGCATCTTCTTCATCCATATGCATGTTTGCATAATGGGTTTTAATTTTATGGTCTTGACAACTATCATCCACTTTTGAGTGGGGTTCTTCAAGCTCTATTTTCCTCTCAGTCTTTCTCATCTACTCTCAGATTTGCGGCTGACTTTTTTGCTTGTGACATAACCTGTTGTTGCATGTCACTCTCCTTTGTGCCAAACTCTGCTTCCAAGATCTTCCATGCTTCCAAGGAAGTTGTAGCTTTTGCTACGTTGCACAAACACTTCTCATCCAATGCATATTTTATAAAATTCAATGCTAAAACATCACATACTGCATCATATGGGTTATTAGATTCATACTCAATTAACTCTTTAGCTCTAAGAAAAGTTAACATCTTGATAACCCAATGATCAAAATATTCACCTGTAAACATAGGAGGTGGTAGCAAATCAAAGCTACACCAATCACCCTCGATTTCTTCTTTGTCTTCTGCTAGACTTTTCAGTTCCTCAGCTACGGCCTAAACCTCTCTAACCATGGCAACAATCTCTACCTCTTATTTTTTATTCATTTTCTTAGTCTTCTTCAGTCACGCTTTGCGACCCATGACTGTTGTCATTCCTTTTCTTATAGTTTTTTTGCTGATTGCATGAGGTTGTCTTCCATATCGCCCTTGAAAAAAATATATAATTTTCAATATACACCCCGTAAGGCACAATCTTCACCCAAAAAATTGTCATGCTTGACAACAAAAACAAAATATTTTATAGACAGATAAACTTTGCAAAGCCCTAAACTCTCTTACCAATAAAATCTTTTTATTTATACCATGAAACTTTGTCTTAAAAAAAAAAAAACAAAAAACAAACTAAAAAACCTTTAACCAAGATCCACTTTATAATATTCAACCATAAAACGACCCTTCGAGCCTTAAAAAAAAAAAAAACTTTTCAAGTCTCCTTCACAAAAAAAAGTACTTCACTAGCCAATAAAAAAAAACTTATATCATTACCTTTTCTTTAAACCTTGCGTTAAATCCCTTTAGAATAAAGCACTTTCAATATCTCCATTTAAAAAGGACTTTCGAATGAATAAACCACTTTGAACTTGCTTACCAAAGAATAAAACTATCTCGTTCTCTCCAAAAAGGTTTAAGATCTGTACTTCTAATGGGTTGCACGTTAATTCCTTGCCACCGTGGGTTATCAGCCGACAGCGTAACTCAGACTTTGACTTTTTAATAGCCGGATCTCTAACTCGAGGGAGCGTGATAGTTCTTCACAGCAGAGAAGGTGGGTGTCGGCCTATATGGTGGCACGAAAAAGATGCGACCCTCAGATAGGATGGCTCAAGGCGGCTCTGCAAAGCGGCATGCAGTCTGTTGTCGTCTCTTCCTTCAAAAATTTATAAACTATGGACTTTCACCTAGATCTGGCTCTAGAGACTCCAGTAGAGACTCCAGTTGCATAGTGTTGAATACTTTTTTATTTCACTCTGATACCAATTTGTTGGAAAGGTGGAGGAGACGAAACATAAATTTACACTTAAAACACGGGTTGCTAGGCTTTTATTGATCACACAAATATTTATCCTTTTCCAACTAGTTACTTGCCTAAAATATCTTGACATGCAACCACACACTAAAAGTCGTCTATGACTTAACTTGACTCAACACCCAATCACTCAATCACTATATTAACTGACTCTCTATATTTTAGCTAACTCCACATGCAGGAGTAGTTACAATTTCTAACAACATTAACATTGATGTGTTTCTTTTAATAATTATTAGTGCTCCTCTTCCATTAACCTTGATGTATTATGATATATTTAACTGGTTATGTTTCATTAAAATATTCATCGGGTTATGTGTTTTTTTTAACAATTGTTAGTGCTCATGTTGCATTAATCTTGATATATTATGACATTTTTAAATGGTTATGTTTGATTAGAACATCCATCAAGGGTTGTGTGTTTTTTTAACAATGATTAGTGCTCATGTTGCATTGTAATGTTCTTTGACGACATAGGTTGCATTCTTATAGTTCTTAATGTTTTTCTCACATTGAGACATTCAAAGGTTGAAATCATCTTAGATGTCACACTACGATATTATGACATTTGGTTTCATTACAATATTGTGTCATATTATGAAAATAAGATGTTGACTTCAATATTACGACATGTGTAACAGTAAAGTGTTTATAATGTGGTTATAATGTGGTCAACTTAACATTATATCACATTGTGGCATTTAAAGGGAAAATTTTGAAGAAAACAATATATGAGGTCATGTTTGAGGTTAAAAATTAGGTTGATTATAAAAGTGTGGCATATTGTAACATTTTAATAGTAAAAATGTAAAATTGTCATTTCAATATTCTATCATATTGTGATATTATAAAAGTAATAAAAGGATTTACTTGAATGTTGATGCAAGAGTATCTTTCGTCTATAGAAATTTGCATCAATAAATTTATGTTAGTAGTTAGAGAATTAAATAATATTTTTGCAATAGCAATGCGAATCCACTTTGCTTTGATAGTGCTATGACTTCACTTCATCGTGACAGTGTTGCAACTCCACCATTGTTGTTACATTTTTCAGAGTTCACCTTACTATCACAGTGATATGATCTCACCTTATTAGTCAAGTGCTACAATTCTACCTTGTTTTTACAATGTTGTGGCTTTTTCTTGCTATTACAATGCCACAACTTTTCCATTTCTATTACAGTGTTGCAACTCTACCTTATCGTGACTCCATCAATGGTAGCAAATGTTACAACTCTATTATTTTTGTTATAGTGCCATGACTCCACCATGTTGTTAAAATGTTTTAATTATACTACAATACAACAAATCTTCCTTATTATGATTCAACATGTCTTACAAGACTTTATGGCAAATCAATGGACTACTTATATGAGGAAATGATAACAAGTTTGGGAAATAGATGACGAAGTTGATCTATTATGACTATCCAGCTTTGAGACCATCATTTAAGAGAAAGGAACAAATGGAGGATTAAAAAAAATAACAAAAGAAGAGGAAAAGATCCAAAGGGAGAAGGCATTGTGAAGTTGGGAAGGAATGGAGGAACAAAGATAAAAGGAATGACTAGTTATGTCTAATGGTAAATAGAAAACAACGTGTATGCAAATCCATACTACATAGTAGTAATATGCATGTATTGTAAGAACATATTGATGTCTATATAAATAAGAAATGAAAATTTTTTGTTGTCTTTTGTCTTTTTTCTGTAACTCTCAATTATTGAATGCATTTGTGAATTTTTAAATTTTGTTAACAATATCATACAAGTAGTATTGCGATATGTGGGTAGAGACTGGGTTCCTATCATTGACTATGTATAAGATTATGTGTTCCTCTACATTAAGTGGTAATGGAGTTGGTTTAAGCTCCTAATCATGGTTCTTGTTAGTTCTTCTATCACACATGGTTTTGGAAGGACCTAAGAGGATTTGCTTAGTGAAATTGTTGGAAGGCAAGTTGTGAGAGACCAATCCTAGTCAAGGCTTGTGAATTTTAGTTTGGCTGAGGGCCGCTAGACAACTTGTCAGAATGATACTATGTAGAGGAGAAGCATGAGGATATGTGAGGAATTGAGAATTGAAGGAACTATGTAAAATAATAATGGATCTAGAAAATAAGAGACTTGGTGATGTTGAAAAAACCTCAAAGTTGAAAGATGAGATTGAAGAAGACAGAAATGCTATGGAAGTGGACACATTATTATATTTTATTTCCTTTATGAAGGATGGAGGTAGCACAAAGGTGCAATTTCCAAGCCATGGTGGTATTTTAAAGTCCAAGTCTCTCGTTGATTGAACTTGGGAGTTTAAAAGGTACTTTGAGTATGAAAATGTTCAAAACCCCAATCACATTATATTTTCATTGGAAAATTTAAAGGGGCGTGCTACACATTGGTAGAATATGCTAGAGAAGGAAATGGTAGAAAACTAGTAGGAGAAGATTAAAATCAAGAGGAAGATGATGAGAAAAATTGAGAAATTATTACCTATTGATTACCAACAAAATGTATGTAAGAAAGGACATAACTTAAGATACAAATGATTGATTGTTTGGGAGTGTGATACCCTAGGTTTGATCCCCCCATTATAATATATATGTACATATGATTCTTAGGTTGTTAAGCTAGTACATGCTAATTAAGCTAGTAAGCCAGGTTCTGTTGAGGTTTGCATGCATATGTGTTTAATTGTATTAAGCTAGTGCATTAGTATACATGTGTTAAGGCTAGTATGCCGATGAGCTTAGGACAGAGAGGCTATGATCTAAAAGGCTAGCAAGCCTAGTAGGTGTACCATGTAAATGTATATGTATTAATAAATGACATCATGGCCATAGACGAGGGGATAGAAATAACATGGGGGGAATAGGACTCAACAGGAAAGAAAGGTGAGGGGTGGAACCAAGACATATTTCATGATCCAGATAACTATTATTTTTTAATATTGTTAAAATAACTTTATGAGATGATGTTCAAAGATATTTTAACATATTTTAACATAATATTAGTTATCCCTAACTATAAATAAAAGGTAAAGGGAGCCTCCCTTTCCATTAGAGCTTATAAGGGGATAACTATGGTGTTGGTTCTGGGGAGAACAAGAGGTCCCCTAGCTATTTTACCCTAAGAACGTTAGGTGCGTATTGGTATGGCCGCAGTTCTCCTTAGGTTTATGAGGGGAAGGATGGAACCCTTTTGGAAGAAGTGTTGGGATAGGTGTCTCCATATGGGACTAGAGTGTACCTGGAGACTATTAAGGGTAGTTGGAACACCTGGAAACCACAAGACTTCAAACATCCCTGACAAGCAGGGTTGGAAATCCATCGATAAGTAGTAGCAAACAGTGATTGACTATAGGCATAGAGAATGGATTGCACTACCCTATGTTCTATCGCCTCATGGGGATGTGATACTTGTTATAGGCCATTTTGTCACATCCGATAAATAGGCCTCCTAATGGGGTATATCAACATCTTATTCTCCCTTGTCATCATATTACACAAATCCCTAAGCATGTCTCTTTCATTCCCCATAATTTATGTCTGAAACTGCATCATCTGAGTCAGTTTTAGGACCAATGCTCATTGGCCTCTTGTTGGATAGCATTCACCTATAGGTTGCTCCATTGTGGCCTACGTTAATCACCTACAACTTGCTCCCCTTTGCACCTGCATTAGTTCTATAAATTCAGGAGAAAGAGAGAAATTTTGGAAGCTTCCTCTTCCAAAAATTGTTACAACCATTTACCTCAGATAAAACATTCACATCATATCCTACCCTACTTTGGAGTTTCCATCCCTTATCCTTGTTAGAAAATAAGAAAGGAAGAAATATTTTCTTGTACTTGATAATTATTTGTGATGTTATTGATTTCTTATTAGATTTCCTTTATATCTTCTTTCGTTTTTAGTTCATCAAGAAATTACCAAAACAATAACACATAAATCAACGGACACCAGATATAAGCACACAACCAAGGAAAAACCCGTCTCTAAGGGAAAACCCAGTCAGTAGTTCTTCCTTCAATAGCTTTCTCGAGATAATCCAAGAATCTAGACCTTGACACAAACTTTCCTCCACACCAATTCAACATTCTTCTTCCTTTGCAGATGATCCTATTTGACCTGGAAACAACAGTAACACTATGCAACACTTTCTTGGACCCAGTAACTTCGACCTTGCTTTGGAGACTTTGATCTTGGCTGGAAGACTTGGATCTTGACTTAGGAACTTTGATCTTGGCCCAATACAACTTCTTGAGGCAAAAACACTCGACAACAACAACTTCAAACTATACTTGTTCTAGTGGCAACAACATGTAGCAACTGGTAGCGACATCAACAAGAGAAATTAGATCTTCAATCTTCCAATCTAGGGCACAAGGGAGAGAGAGAGATGCACCAAAATTTCGATTGTCCTTTCTTCTTTAACCTTTACCAAATTCACACTTCTTTATCCCTCTTCCTTCACTTTGAACTTTTTCTGGCTTCCAAAGAGATATCAAACTTGTTTGAGATGTTCTACTCCAAATGAATTTGAACTGCTTCTTTTATAACCTTTAAGTGAGGTTGAATAGCCCTCCTTGAGGCCGACTTGGTGTGGAGGCAACATATTTCATTTTTTACTCAATACTAAATCTTTTTACATGATTCAAAAATCCAAGAAGGGTCTCTTTAAAAGTATAATGACTCTATTAACTCAAAATAAATCCTAGAAGTCATCAATGGGGACTTTGACCTAAAACATGATGACCCAAGCATGAAATTCATGTTTTAATAAGTCATAATAATAACAATAATAATAATTTTCTTTCTTCTTTTGAGAAGTATATTACATGATGACTCAAATACATTAATGAAGACCGAACCTAGTTACATTTTCTAACACTTCCTATTAACTAGGGAGGTATTCATCATATATAAGTACAAGGAAGATCTCAACTATATGAAGAATGAAGGATTTTTGGGCATCACAATTCCATGGACAAGATTCCTAAAGAGGGATATTTATTCATTTGTCTCTCAACAGTTTAGGCACTGCAATTCCATGGAGTAGATTCCTGACTAGGGAAATCTATCTAAGTGGGACTATAATGGACTCAAGATTTCAGCCTCTCTAGGTACCATAATGTTTACTTACTAACCATCAACCCAAGTATATAGGTGTCTATTTGAGGTTAGAGCTCTATGACCAACACCACCCTCCCAACTTCGGGACCTAGACATTAACATAAAGTGTCAGCTATATGTCCTCTAAGGCAATGCTTCACTCACAAAGCCTCAACACTCCTTGATCCAGTAGATCAAGGATAACAAATCTCGCTTGTTCAAACTAATCGGTAACCAACATGCTATCAAAATCTTTGAGAGATTTACCTGTACAAACACAACCCCGATCAATAATATAGTTTCACATGTTCATAAACAAACACAAACCTTCGGGGTCTTTCAAAAAATTGATGTTGCTTCTTAACACAGTAGGACTATCAATTAAATATTTTACAGAAGATTCCTCAATAATACACTTTCCTTTCCTACTTCACATGCAGCAACATATCCTTCAAAATGCATTCTCCAATCAAAACTATGATATGCCCTCCCTCTCAACCACATAGATTTCCTCTATCCAGGCTCCCTCTAAATCTCGAGGAGATTTCTTCTATCCAAAATCCCTCTTAACCCACAGAGTTTAGATTCTTATTGGATAATCTTTCATGGATTCCATCTTTTTTATCATAGTCATTCGTATATCATTCTTATCGCATCAACTTTACTTGTGATCATCTTCGCCGTCTTGAGTACAACGTACCTGCACAACTTAGATAGAAAGTACAACCACAACTATAGAAGCATGAAGTTAGCCATATTAAAATCTTATAATAATAGAAGCATTAAACTTTACAAACATAATTAGCAAGATACTATACTTCAACTTCCTGCCCATATTTTGTTACAAACCCTAAATCACATCAATAAACCAAAATATTAAGCTCTTCCAGGGTTTCAATATTATTTAAATGATATGAAAAGTTCTATATAGCAAACACTAGAAAAATTTCAAACAAGTATAGTGTCTGACAACTATAGGAATTCCTATGATGGAATCGTCACTAGGATTTCATTCATATACTAGATTTCATACAATAGATTCAAAAATCAAAACTGATCGTAGCTTAATCAAAAACATAACTAGCTTCTACTAAGGTTTGATGTACACCGTAGATTTCTCATTTACACAATCTCAAAAATCACTATATAGATTCATAGATTCAAGGTTGTCATATCACACATACCAGAGAATTTAACTACTATTAGGGTTTAGCTACAAAACCCAATATTTCCCAAACACCATCATCCTAGAATATCAAACTGAGAAAATGGCTTATATTAAACCCTAAGACTTATAACCATCAATAATTAGGTCAACACACATATCTAGGAATTTGTTATCATGCATAAGCATATCATATATCAAGAAATATTAATACATTAAACATATATCGACCTAGACCAAGCTAGTGTTTTGACCAGATGGACACATATACACCTAGGGTTTCATTCCTAGGATCTTAACCTAAAGGCATAATAAGGATTTTGCTCATAGGCCTAACCAAACCCTAAATATTTAGGGTTTCATAACATAACAATGCAAACCCTGCTATAACAAAAATTCGAAGGTTTGGGATCTTAGACAACATCATTCAACCATAACAAGTTAGGTTTTCATGATCATACCAAAACCCCAAGCATCATAAAAAAATTCAAATAGCATTTCCAGAAACCCTAAGCAGACTAGGGTTTAACACATTATCATACCCTTATGTTAGGGTTTTCCAGAGAACCTTTCTAGGGTTCAATATAATCAATCAAAAACATGAGGAGGGTGGATTTATGAAATGATGAATCACTCAAAGCAAGAATCATTATGATTTAATACAATTAGACATAACGATATTTGTAATATATTATCGAATGAATAAACCTTTATTATGAAGAGATCAATGTTTTGTAGTTTAAGGCATACCTTTGTTCCTTGACAAACCTTGTCTTGTGAGGCCCTCTTCTATACTCCTTGAGGATTTAGCAGATGTTTTCCTAATCAAGACAATAGAGGTAGAATAGTGATTAGTATTGAATATAACTAAAACTTAAATAAGTACATGAAACCAAAAGTTGAATTTAAAAGTATTTTATTTTTACGATAGAATTTTCAGCGTAAATCACATGGCATTTCATTTGTCGACGCGTTTCGAATCAACCAGAGTGGTTCATCGTCAAGACAAGTTGAATGAACAGATCTCAAGTATTTTATTTATTTATTTAAATATAAATTTGAAAGGTAATATATAATTTTTAATGTTATAATATATTTATGGAAGAGGAAAATAGATTTTATGTTATAGTTTAAGAGGATGAAAAGAAATTGTTATAAAGATAAAGATAAAGCACAAATAAATTAACATATTATAATTATATTTTATATATTTTTTTATCTTTATTTTTATTAACAAAATTTATATTAAATTATTTTTAATAATTTATCATATAATTGTTCAATTTTTTTTTCTCATTTCATTTGGAAATCATGGTATTTAAAAATTTAGTGTTTATTTTTTAAAATCTATTTAATTTATTATAGGAATTTAGAATATTTAATGATTGTCACACAAAAAAGTTCATATGCATAATCAATAGATCATTAGTACATAGTATAATTACAAAGCACCTCACTTAAAAGACATACATTAAAATACAATCATGTCTTCATTAAATTTTAATTAGATTTCAAACTATGCAATTTGTCACAATAACATGTAGAAAAAACTTCAATTGTAACAACCATATAGAAATTATCATATCATTAACATCCTAATATCATAATATTAGCCCAAGAATTAAAAAATGGGTGATAGTTTACCATAAATGCTATTGCATTCAAGCAATCATTACAAAATTTTTAACTCAATTTACTTCTACTATAGACATATTAATTAGTATTAATTAGTAGATTCTTTACTCACCTACAATTTCACAGTCGAACCAATCACTCACGTACACCACGTTTGGTTCCATGTAGCTCACTCACTACATGCAAAGGTAAACTCACTTACACTCTCACTTAGAAGTAGTGTGAATCAAATGTTGCCTTTAATCACGTAAGTGTAATAATTATTCTTAAATGTAACTCTTGCCACATGAGTGAAACCCTAGCCTCCATTTGAATCCCTAGCCATAGGAATGAAACCCTAGCCACCATTTGAATCTCTAGTGATAGGAGTGAAACCATAACCATTGTCTAAATAAAAATAATCCTCTCAAAACCATGCCATTGAAGCCATGTTGAGTCTTGTTAAAGTAGTAGTTTTGTAAATTATAGTTGCGAAAAACCATTGTGTGCAATTGAGAAAGTAGTTAGTTGAGGGAATGCTACTTAATTGAAAAAAAAGTATCTTCTGCCATGATTATGATTAATGATAGATGGTATGTACAACATGTTTATAGTTAATTAGAGACATCATGCACAACATATTCATAGTCAACTATAAGCATCATGTCCATAGCCAACAAGCTAACATGGCCATATAAATTAATATAGTAATTATAATTAATAAATTTAACTTTAATAACTTTCAATAGTAGAGTTTAGGCTTCTGTGATCCATATCAAGTTTACAAAAAAAAAATTCGGCTAAGATCACATGAGACATCATTTGTCGACGAGTTTCGAACCAACCAGTGTGGTTCATACGATAGAACTTGTCCTGACGATGAACCACACTGGTTGGTTCGAAACTCGTCGACAAATGATGTCTCATGTGATCTTAGCCGAATTTTTTTTTGTAAATTTAATAACTTTAGATAATAAATTTAATATATAAGATAATATTATTAATATTTAAGCTTTTTCAATATTTAATTTTCAATATGTTTTTTATAATTGCTTTAAATAGAAGAACCATATTCAATTGTGGTCAAACGAGTTCACCTATGGTCACCATAATTACCCATAGTTAACATGGTCAACCATATTCATCTATAGTTAAACATTGACAACCATGTAGTGAACAATGTTCACCCATTACCAACCATAATTAACCATATAAAACCATAATGTCCAAAGATTACATCACAATGCGACAAATAAATATTGTAATAAATATTAATATCACAATGTATCAAACAAAATTCAAAGTTGCAATCTAATAAACAAAATTTGATATAACAATACGATGATAAAAATTCATCTCACTCCCAAATTTAATACATTAATTATAAAATAAATCTTGATATAAATTTACTAAAATGCTTACGCTTCAACTGAAACTCGAATTAACATGATATCAACAGATATTCTGTTCAGCACTATTAATATGCTCTGCGTAGAAAATATAAAATCGACCATTGAAATATCTTTAAGGAACACCGTGATGACAAAGTAAAGCAGTCAAATATGAATGATAACAAAGGTATCGCTAAATACAATGTAATAGTTGTCTTTTAAACAATATAAAATGGAGCATTCAATTCCGAAGGAAAAGAATTTATCTTCTCTTGAATGATTAAAAACTAAGAGCATTCAATTTGGAAAAGAATTTATCTTCTCCGGAATGATTAAACACTACGAGGACGAATGGCTTTGCAAACTCATTATTTGGACGGGAAAGGAAAAGTATAAAATTGAATATGGTGAGTACGAATGCCTTTGCAAAGTCCTAAACAAATAGTTTAATGTGGCTGGAATAAAGTAATTAACTCGTTGTGCTGCTGTCGACGTTTGGTAAGATAAGTTGCTGCTCAATTTCTGAGCAGCGTGGAAGATCTGGCGGAGGCCGCTGAAGGCTGGATCCATAATCTGGTCCATTCTCAACTACAAAGACCATGGCCAAACCCCACGTTACGTGTACATCCAGATGGCAATGGAACATCCAGACACCTGCGTTTTCAAAACAAATGACCAATTAAAACAATATAAATGCCTCTCATAATCCATGTACGATATGAAGTGTAGGATGAAACCATGTATTCAAAAAAAATGACATCAAACATAGATATGTGTCATATGAAACTATGTGGATGTATGTACGCTTACCAGGGTTGTCGGCTACAAATCTTATAGCCGTCCATCCATTGACTGGAACGTTTACAGTGTTGCGCTTTGGGGGATCAACCAGGTTGAAGTGTTTTGGGTCTCTTCTTGGATTGTAATTACCGAATCCTGTTCCCACGATGTAGAAGTCATAGCCATGGAGATGAATGGGGTGGCTTTCACCAGCAACGATATTCGTTCCCTGAAGTACCACTTGCACCGTTGTGTTGTATTTCAGCACTTTCACTCTCGTGTCTTTTACAGGAGACCACAGGCTTGTGCTTATATTCTCTGCGGTATAATTGAATTGCAGAGGAGGGTTATCCGGGAAATTCTCGGTGAATACGCCTTTTATGCCAAAATAGTGTACTTGAAGCATTGACACCGTTGATGGCAGAACAAAAGAAAAGTTATTCATACTTGCTTCCAATCTTGTTCCATTGAACAACCCAATTCCCACAGTGTAGTGCAGATTCTCTTCAACAGTCTGAGGGACAGAGACTGGGTGCTGGGGCGAGGCCAAGCTTCTCAGAGCCGCGTTGAACTGTGTCATAGATTTAGTGTCGTTAAAGAACGGTAAATCGGGCATCTGTGGAGATGAGGAAGTGGAGTTAACTCCAACGTATTCCAAAATGGCAGTGGTTGTGGTGTTATCGAAGGCAACTCCTTGCCCACTGGAATATGCGCGATAAGCGTATGAAATGTTGGGGGCAGCTCCTGTGAGTGTGGCTTCATTCACAACGTCAATGGGATTTGAATTCCACCATTGTCCTGTCAAAGCACAAACGAATTACAATACATATTATGATCAAGTTACCACTCTATTTGATTATTTAATTAGATATTACTGCTTCAAAACAGCACACCGGTATCGTTAAAGCTGCATACCCAGAACGATGGGAAACTGTTTATCCGGGACAGTATAGGGATAAGCAGTTCCCCTCTTGGGATAGATAATTAAGGCTCCATAGACTGTAGCTCTAAGCCATGAACTATGAGCATGCCACAAGAGGGTCCCTTCTTGACGAGGGACTTTGAATTTGTAAATGTAACTTCCACCAGGGTGAATGGGGCATTGGGTTACAAACTCAGGTCCATCAGCCCACCCTGTGCGGAACTGCCGTATTCGATGCCTGCAAATATATAAATATGGAGTGTTATGCATAAGAAACGAATTCATCATTATTTAATACGGAGACAAGAACGATAGACCATTACAGATTACAGACCAGTGAATGGTGGCGTTATACTGGGCCTTGTTGCCGACTTCCACTCCACTGTGAACATGGAGTGTTGGACTGGGAAACTGTCCATTCACTGTAATTATGATGTGTGTATTGGAACTACTACACACCTACATGCGGACTCTCAGTTAGAGCATGGGACTACATGCAAGATTCATTTTGCATGATTTACTCCTTAATTTGCTCCTTCTTTAACTCCGCAATTGGTTAGTTCTTCTGCATGATTTACTCCTTGATTTGCTCCTTCTTTCACTCCGCAACTGGCTAGTTATCTCCGGAACTTGTTGTAGGTGTTGAGTCTTCTCATTGATCACCACTATGGTGCATTACCTTGGGATCTTCACCCAGTAATGCTATATCATGAGCATTGTAACCTATTTTCTAATGAACCATTCTTTTGTTCTTTCGATTTTCTTTTAGTGTTTTTGCTCTGCAAAACTGTGTGTTCAACCTTTACTAGCTAGATTCATCTATGCAGGTTTTCTAACACATTTACATGGTATCCGAGCCCACAGGTTGCTAGATAAAAGGCGCACCAGTACTTTATTTTGCATGTATTACAGCTTGGAGATCGAAGATCGACAGAAAAATGGAGTTTCCCAAAGCATCGATCCTAACACCGTACAACTATCACAAATGGAAGGACCAAATGGCTCGATACCTTCGTCATAAAGGGTTGTACAGGATTACCATGGCTACAGAAGTGGAACCCACTTCAGCCATAGAGAAATCCAAGTACCTCAACCGTATGGATGAGGCCCATGGATCCATATGCATGTGCATCTCTCCAGAGTTGCAGTTTCATCTATCTGCCTGCAATACTCCCAATGAGATTTGGAAAAAGGTTGAAGATCTCTACGGGAAACAGGATGAGATGAAAGGACATCTGCTCGAAGTGGAGCTGCTCTCATTGGATCCACGGAACTATGACAGAATTCAAGACTTCTTCACCAAATATAATGATTTATTGCTACAACTCAAGGGTTGTGGAATTGACAAATCCAAGGAGGAGAGTCGCGAAGTTCTCTCTATTATGTCAAAGCTCGGACTGGAATACTCCATCTTTGTGTCTACATTTCATTCAGTAAGGCTCGCAACAGGTAAATTCTACACTATGCCTTCTCTCAAAGAATTTATGGAGTCCCTTATTTTTGAGCAAGATAAACTCATTGGCATGGGAAAATCAAACCTCCAAAAGCGCATGCACTTGCTGTGCATGATGGCAGCCACAATAAAAATCACAGATCTAATTCAAATCAGAAAAATCAACAGCAAAAAGACAAGGGAAAAGCGCATTCCCATCCAAAGAAGGAAGGGTACACCAAGCCCTTCAATGACTCCTCCGACTCGAGAAATGAGAAAGGGAAGAAAGGAAACAGATGCACCTACTTTCAAAGAGGATTCCATCTAGAATCCTCTTGCATGAAGAAACAAATTAACCAAATGGCAGAAATCTTTCAGAAGCACAACCTTGGAGACCACATCCCTCAGGGCGCCAAGAAGAAAATTGAGGATCTGCCACACGGGAAAGGTAACAATTTTCATGCTTTAGTTGCAATTAATTCTTCTCCTGATGCATGGATTATAGATTCTGGTGCATCACATCATATGGCTACTGCAAAGGAAGTCTATTCCTCTTTGGATGCATGTAAAGGACCTCCCATCTTCATGGGAGATGACTCACCTATTGAGGTCACCGGAAAAGGTAGAGTGGAACTTTTACACAGAAACTTTGAAGATGTGCTTCATGTTCCAAAACTTTTGGTAAACCTGCTTTCAGTTTATCAGATCACTCATTCCGGCACCGGAAAGAGAGTGGAATTCACTCCAGATGCAGTGAACATATATGACCTACATAGCAGCTCCAAAATTGCAACTCGTGAGGTAAACAATGGAGCCAGACTGTATACATTTTCTAAATTTATTGAATCTGAATCCTCCTAATTGCCTACACATGTTGATGATAGTAGTAGGCTTTGGCACAAGAGGTTTGGTCACTTAAATTACAGGTATATGCAGCAGCTAAGCAAAAATGAGATGGTGGAAGGCTTGCCAAATATCAGTTTCTCCAAAGGAGTTTGTGAAGGGTGTGTCCTTGGCAAACATCCTAGAGAAAAGTTTGACACCCGCAAGACTCACAAAGCATCCTCTCCTCTACATCTGATCCATAGTGATCTCATGGGGCCTTTTCCTCATCCTTCCATCAACAAAGCAAGGTATGTGCTTACATTTATTAATGATTTCTCACGGTATACTTGGGTGTATCTTCTCACGGCCAAATTTGAAGTTTTTGCACACTTTGAAGATTTCAAAGCACTAGTTGAGACACAGTCGGAGAGAAAGATCAAAGCCCTCTGTACAGACAATGGGGGGGAATATGTTAACACAACACTTCAGAACCTTTGCCTTCAGTCCGGCATACAGTTGCAGTACACAATTCCATACACTCCGCAACAAAATGGAGTTGCCGAGAGAAAGAACTGATCTCTCAAAGAGATGGCTTCCTGCATGTTGCATGCTAAGTCACTACCTCATAAGCTATGGGCCGAAGCACTTAATTGTGCTAATTACATCCAGAACAGATCTCCTCATAGGTTTGTCAAGGATCAGACCCCCTTTGAGGCTTGGAGCGGCACTAAACCAGAGGTCACCCACTTCCGTGTTTTCAGCTCCCGAGCATGGGCCAGGATCCCCTCTGAAAAGAGGAAAGCTTTTGATCCATAGAGCATTGAGTGCATCATTGTTGGATACCCTGATGGTGTGAAGGGATACTGACTCTTGATTTCCTCTACAGACAAGCTCATCATTGAGCGAAGTGTCAAATTTGAGGAAAGTCTCTCGCATGCACCTCAATTACCGCATGCAAACACCTTTTATCTACCTCATGTCCGAGATGATGACTCAGTACACTCAGATGCAGATACAGATCATGCAGATACCGAGGTAGAGCATGCAGATGCAGAGACAGAGTCTTCAGATACAAATCTAGTGCATGCAAATGATGATCCACATCCAAATCCAGATCGGGCTTCCAGAAGTGAATCATATTCCCCTGTCATAAATCAGAAAACAAGGAGCTTACGTGAAATATATGCACAAGACCACTCCGCTGCTAGAAATGGTCTTGTGGGGGATAATTCTGATTTTCAGAGGACTAGTTCAGAGTTTATTGAGCCTCCTCTTGTCCTCACTGCCACCGAACCATCGCCATCTTAGCATTGTCATTTGGTTCAGTCTTCTGATCCACAGTCTTATGCTGAGGCTGCTGGGCATCCATCTTGGGAGTCCGCCATGGAGGAGGAGTATAACTCCCTCCTCGAGAACTAGACTTGGGATCCGGTCCCCCTTCCTTCAGGAAGGAAACTTGTATGATGCAAATGGGTCTACAGGACCAAGAGTGCTGCAGATGGGCAAATCACCAGACGAAAAGCGAGGCTAGTAGCTAAAGGCTTCCAACAAGTGCATGGCATTGATTATGACGAGACCTTTGCTCTAGTAGCAAAGATGGATTCCATATGCCTTACACTTGCCATTGCGGCTACCCAGGGATGGGAAGTACATCAGATGGATGTGAAGAATGCCTTTCTTCACGGAGACCTATCATAGGAGATTTACATGGAGCAGCCCCATGGTTTCATTAAGGATTCATCTTTGGTCTGCAGACCGAAGAAATCTCTCTACGACCTTAAGCAAGCCCTGAGAGCTTGGTATGCGAAGATGGATTTTTTTTCTCTTATCACAAAACTTTGAAAGATGTAAGTCTGATCCGAATGTTTACATGCTCAGGACACATGATTCTCTTCTTATCTTAGTTTTGTATGTGGATGATCTCCTAATCACCGGCAGCTCGGCTTCAGTGATTGCTACAGTCAAGAGGGCCTTGCATGATAGGTTCTTGATGACTGACATGGGTCCATTACACTTCTTTCTTGGTCTTGAGATTAGCCAGGATGCCAAAGGCATCAAATTTTCTCAGGCTAAGTATGCACGAGATCTCCTCAAGAGATTTCGCATGACTGACTGCAACCCAGCATCGACTCCTTTTCTGTCTGGGGTCTGCCTTGAGGATGGAGGTGACACTCCATTAGTTGACAACACTCTCTACCGATAGCTAGTGGGGAGCTTATTGTACCTCACCCACTCCAGACTAAATATCTCATATGCAGTAGGGGCAGTTTCCAGATACATGCAGGAGCCGCATGAGCTACACTGAAATGCTGCCAAACGCGTCCTCTGATATGTGCAGGTCACCATCACCTTCGGGATTCACTATGCAGCAGACACTGAATTGAATCTCCTTGGCTTCACAGATTCTGATTGGGTGGGAGACAACATTGATCGCAAGTCCACCTCCGGATATTCACTCAGTCTAGGATCTGGCCCTATCTATTGGTCGAGCAAGAAGCAAGCTGCTATTGCTCTCTCTTCAGTTGAGGTCGAGTACAGAGGAGTAGTCAACATCACCATTCAGGTTCTATGGCTACAGCACTTCCTCACTAAGTTGGGTGTCCAGTTCCACCAGCCCATTGTCATCTAGTGTGACAACCAGAGCACTCTCAAATTTTGCAGGGATCCAGTACAGCAGCAACGGACGAAGCACATAGAGATCCATATGCACTACATTAGATACTTAGTACATGATCAGGTCATTGATTTGCAGTTCTGTCCCTCAGCAGAACAGACTACAAACATCTTCACCAAGACATTCACTAAGCAGAAGTTTTTCTCTCTACGCGATCGTCTTGGAGTGAAGGACACAATTGCTTAGCAATTGTCTTTTCTTCCTCTTTTCTTTTGATTACATTGTATTTTGAGGGGGGGGGGGTTTCCCACGAGGTTTTCCCTCTTTCCTCAATTTTAGTACAAGTTGCATTGTGTTTTTGGTGACCTTTGGCCTTAGTTGCCAGGGCCCATTTTCTATTTTTCCCCATAGTGGTGTTTAGGGGGGGTGTTGGAACTACTACACATCTACATGCGGACTCTCAGTGAGAGCATGGGACTACATGCAAGATTCCTTTTGCATGATTTACTCCTTGATTTTCTCCTTCTTTAACTCCACTACTGGTTAGTTCTTCTGCATGATTTACTCCTTGATTTGCTTCTTCTTTCACTCTGCAACTAGTTAGTTATCTCCGGAACTTGTTGTAGGTGTTGAGTCTTCTCATTGATCACCACTATGGTGCATTACCTTGGGATCTTCACCAAATAGTGCTATATCATTAGCATTGTAACCTATTTTCTAATGAACCATTCTTTTGTTCTTTCGATTTTTTTTAGTGTTTTTGCTCTGCAAAGCTGTGTGTTCAACCTTTACTAGCTAGATTCATATGTGCAGGTTTTCTAACACATTTACAGTGTGTCTGGCACAGCCTTGTTACGGACATGGATTCAATCTTCACACAACCAGATATCATCAGTTTCCTAACTCTAGGACACAATATTGGAAATGGAATGAAACCAATCATGCAAAAACGGTTGGAGGTCAAAAACTGAGACACTTACATCAAACGTGTATCGATGTATGCTTCCCATGGCTGTAGCAGTGAAAAGGTTCAGGCACACCACCAACAGAAAAATTAGCTTCGCTGAAAATGACAGCATTTTGTTGACATGCGGTCGCTTCAACCCTAATTCTGCCATTGTATAGCCAATCTTTGAGAGCTATTAGCTGACAAAACCGATTTGTATTTTCTCTGCTTCGTAATTAAAACTGTTTGAACTCAACTCAACTTCTCCAGGTATCACAAACTTTCTTAAACAGCAAGCGACCTCTGTCCAAATGAATTTTCGTGACAGATAAAGAAGAAGACCAATGCAATGTACTGGAGAGGAACTGAGCCCCGCGAGGATTTATATAAGTAAATTTCCAATGGCAACAGAGACTTCTTCTACAATCAGTATAGGTTTCTGGGGTTGGTGAGAGTTAGTGAAGGATTGTTAATATGGATTGAAATCAGTGATTGAGCAGAGGAGAATTAGGACTGGAACTTTTCAACGAAATGGCAATAACAAGAGTTGTAAGAGTTGTAATAAGAACGCGGTAGTGGTACGAATATATTGATTTTGTTGCGTTTACTTTTAATTCTGCGTGGATAAAACCTCAGATGCTTGCATCACTAATTCTATAGCGTGTATGCTTGTTTTCCACAGATTCTTCCCCTTCCGCATGTTTTCCTATGGTTGAAAAATAAAAATAAAAAACTAAAAACTGTGACCAGTTCTCCATCTCACGGTTGAGAGACATACATAACCTTCCAGTATGCAAAGTTGAAACGTTTCATTAATAAGAGTTGTAATAGTTACGTAAACGACAGTATTGACGAAGATCAGCCTAGTAGTGTACATTCTGATTTTGGTTTTGTCGGGTTTACTTTTATTTACCGCATGTATAAATCGTCTTGCTTTATTAATTATATAGCGCGTATACCTGTTTTCCACATACTCTTGCCCTTCCCCATGTTTTATTATAGCCGGAAAAAATGAACTGTGACCAGTTCTCGATCTCACGGTTGATAGAAATATGGAGCACACTTAAATCGTTTCACTTTAGAATCCGATGGTTAGATCTCCTCTTTGCGAGCCTGACGTTATTAATTTACGCATGAATGCGTCAAGAACATTTATAATTTGTCATAGACTAGTCATACCTTCTATCGATCACGTGTGTTTTGAGAGGATAATATCATGAGTTTTTTGCGGGAAGGGAGGAAGGATCATAATTTGTAAAATTAAGATAAATTTTATAAATAGTTATTTCATAATTTGAAAATAGTTACTTTATAATGTGGTATGTACCAATGGTTATTTCCCATAATAACATTTTTCAAAGGTTATGTTCATCTTTTATTGTTCAGGAGACTATCTTATGTTATATGTTTATCAAAGGTTATGATGTATTATGGTATTTTTAAATGTTTATGTTTCATTAGAACATCTATGGATTATGTGTTTTTTTTAATAATTATTAGGGCTCATGTTGCATTATCCTTGATGTATTGTGATATTTTTAAATGGTTATGTTTCATTAAAACATCGATAGGGGTTATGTGTTTTTTTAACAATTATTAGGGCTCGTGTTCATTAATCTTGATATAATATGAAATTTTTAAATGGTTATGTTTTATTAGAACATCTATTAAAGGTTATGTGTTTTTTTAACAATTATTATTGTTCGTGTTGCATTGTAATGTTCTTGAAGGCATAGGTTGCATTCTTATAGTTCTTAATGTTTTTGTCACATTGAGATATTCAAAAGTTGACATCATCTTAAATGTCATACTACGATATTATGACATTTGGTTTGATTACAATATTGTGTCATATTATGAAAATAAGATGTTGATTTCCATATTACGATATGTGTAACAGTAAAATGTTGATGATGTGGTCAACTTAACATTATATCACATTCTGGCATTTAGAGGAAAATTTTTGAAGAAAACAATATATGAGGTTATGTTTGAGGTTGACAATTAGGTTGATTATAAAAGTGTGGCATATTGTAACATTTTAATAGTAAAAATGTAAAATTTTCATTTTAATATTCTACCATATTGTCACATTATAAAAGTAATAAAAGGGTCTACTTGAATGTTGATGCAAGAGCATCTTTTGCCTATAGCAATTTCAATCGATAAATTTATGTTAGTAGTTAGAGAATGAAATAATACTTTTGCAATAGTGATGCAAATCCACTTTGCTTTAATAGTGCTATGACTTCACTTCGTTGTGACAGTGTTGCAACTCCACCATTGTTGTTACATTGTTCAGACTTCACCTTGTTATCACGGTGATATGATCTCACCTTATTGGTCTGGAGCTACAATTCTACCTTGTTTTTACAATGTTGTGGATTTTCCTTGCTATTATAATGCCACGACTTTTCCATTTCTATTACAGTGTTTCCACTCTACCTTGTCGTGACTCCACCAATGGTAGAAAATGTTACAACTCTATTATTTTTTTTATAGTGCCATGAATCCGCCATGTTGTTAAAATGTTGTAATTATACTGCAACACAAAAAATCTTCCTTTTTGTGATTCAACATGTCTTACAAGACTTTGTGGCAAATCAATGGACTACTTATATGAGGAAATGATAACAAGTTTGGGAAATAGACGAAAAAGTTGATCTATTATGACTATCCAGCTTCGAGACCATCATTTAAGAGAAAGGAACAAATGGAGGATTAGAAAAAAGAACTAAATAAGAGGAAAATATCTGAAGGGAGAAGACAATGTGAAGTTGGGAAGGAATGGAGGAACAAAGAGAAAAGAAACAACTAGTTATGTCTAATGGTAAATAGACAACATGTATGCAAAGTCATACTACATAGTAGTAATGTGGATGCACTGTAAGAACGTATTGATGTCTATATGAATAAGAAATGAAAATGTGTTGTTGTCCTTTGTCTTTTTTTTTGTAACTCTCAATTATTGAATGCATTTGTGAAATTTTAAATTTTGTTAACAATATCATACAAGTAGTACTACAATTTGTGGGTAGAGACTCGGTACCTATCATTGACTATGTATAGGATTACATGCTCCCCTACATTAAGTGGTAATGAAGTTGATTTAAGATCCTAATAATGGTTTGTTGTTAGTTCTTCTATCACACATGGTTTTGGAAGGACCTAAGAGGATTTGTTTAGTGAAATTGTTGCAAGGCAAGTTGTGAGAGACCAATCCTAGTCAACGCTTCTGAATTTTAGTCTGCTTGAGGGCCACTAGACAACTTGTAAAAGTGATACTATGTAGAGGAGAAGCATAAGGAGATGTTAGGAATTGGGAATTTGAGGAACTCAGCAAAATAAGAAAGGATCTAGAAAATAATAGACTTGGTGATGTTGAAAAAATCTCAAAGTTGAAAGATGAGATTGAAGAAGAGAGAAATGCTATGGAAGTGGACACATTATTATCTTTTATTTCCTTTATGAAGGATAAATGTAGCACAATGGTGCAAGTTCCATGCCGTGGTGGTAGTTTAAAGTCCAAGTCTCTCGTTGATTGAACTTGAGAGCTTAAAAGGTACTTTGAGTATGAAAATGTTCAAAACTCCAATCACATTATATTTTCCTTGGAGAAGTTAAAGGGGCATGCTACACATTGGTAGAATATGCTAGAGAAGGAAATGGTAGACAACTAGTAGGAGAATATTCAAATCTAGAGGAATATGATGAGAAAAATTAAGGAGAAATTCTGACCTACTGATTACCAACAAAATGTATGTAAGAAAGGACATAACTTAAGATACAAATAGTTGATTGTTTGGGAGTGTGATACCCTAGGTTTGATCCTCACATTATAATATATATGTACATATGATTCTTAGGTTGTTAAGCTAGTACATGTTAATTAGGCTAGTGAGCCAAGTTCTGTTGAAGCCTACATGCCTATGTGTATAATTGTATTAAGCTAGTGTATTAGTATACATGTGTTAAGGCTAGTATGGCTATGAGGTTAGGACGAAGAGGCTATGATCTAAAAGGCTAGCAAGCCTAGTAGGTGTACTATGTAAACGTATATGTATTAATAAATGACATCATGGCAATAGAACAGGGGATAGAAAGATTATGGGGGGAATAGGACTCAATAAGAGAGAAAGGTGAGGGGTGGAACCAAGACATGGTTCATGATCCAAATAACTATTATTGTTTAATATTTTTAAGGTAACTTTATGAGATGATGTTCAATTATATTTTAACATATTTTAACATAATATTAGTTATCCCTATCTATAAATAAAAGGTAAAGGGATCCTCCCTTTCCATTAGAGCTTATCAGGGGATAACTATGGTGTTGGTTCTAGGGAGAACAAGAGGTCCCATAGCTATTGTACCCTAAGAACCCTAAGCGTGTATTGGTGTGGGTGTAGTTCTCCTTAGGTTTCTAAGGGGAAGGATGAAGCCATGTTGGAAGAAGTGTAGGGACAGGTGTCCCCATATGGGACTGGAGTGTACCTGGAGACTATTAATGGTAGTTGGAACACCTGGAAACCTCAAGAATCTCAAACATACCTAACAAGCAGGGTTGAAAACCCATCAATATGTAGTAGCAAACATCAATGGACTATATGCATAGAGAATGGAGTGCACTACCCTATGTTCAATGGCCTCATGGGGATGTGATACTTGTTATAGGCCATTTTGTCACATCCAATCAATAGGGCTCCTAATGGGATCAATCAACATCCTATTCCCCCTTGTCATCATCTTACACAAATACCTAAGCATGTCTCTTTCATTCCCCATAATTTATGTTTGAAACTGCATGCCAATTTTAGGAACAATGCTCCATGGCCTCTTATTGGAAAGAATTCACCTATCGGTTGCTCCATTGTGGCCTATGTTAACCACCTATAGGTTTCTCCCCTTTGCACCTACATTAGTTCTAGAAATTTGGGAGAAAGAGAGAAATTTTGGAAGATTCCTCTTCCAGAATTTGTTACAACCATTTACCTCAGATAAAAAATTCAGATCATATCCCACCCTACTTTGGAGTTTCCATCCCTTATCCTTTTTGGAAAATTAGAAAGGCAGAAATATTTTCTTATACTTGATAATTGCTTGTGATGTTCTTGATTTCTTATTATATTTTCTTTATATCTTCTTTCCTTTTAGTTCATCAAGAAATTACCAAAGAAATACCACATAAATCAATGGACACCAGGTATAAGCACACAACCAGGGGAAAACCCCTCTCTAGGGGAAAACCCAGTCATTAATTCTTCCTTCAATAGTTTTCCTGAGATAATCCAAGACTCTTGACCTTAACACAAACTTTCCTCCACACCAAGTCAACCTTCTTCTTCCTTTGCAGATGATCATATTTGTTGTGGCAGCAGAAACAACTCTATGCAACACTTTCTTGGACCCAGTAACTTTGACCTTGCTTTGGAGACTTTGATATTGGTTGAAAGACTTGGATCTTGACTTAGGAACTTCGATCTTTTCCCAATATAACTTCTTGAGGCAGCAACACCCAACAACAACAACTTCAGCCTATACTTTTTCTAGCGGCAACAACATGTAGCAACTGGTAGTGGCATCCACAAGAGAACTTCGATCTTCCAATCTAGGAAACAAAGGAGAGAGAGAGATGCACCAATATTTTGATTTTCCTTTCTTGTTTCACCTTTACCAAACTCGCACTTCTTTATCCCTCTTCCTTCACTTCACACGTTTTATGGCTTCCAAAGAGATATCGAACTTGCTTGACATGTTCTACTCCAAATGAATTCGAACTACTTCTTTTATGGCCTTTAAGTGAGGTTGAATAGCCCTCCTTGAGGCCGACTTGATCATCTTAAGGCCGACTTGGTGTGGAGGAAACATATTTAATTTTTTACTCAATACTAAACCCTTTTACATGATTCAAAAACCCAATAACCGTCTCGTTAAAAGTACAATGACTATAGTAACTCACAATAAATCCTAGAAGTCATCAATGGGGACTTTGACCTAAAACATGATGACCCAAGTGTTGGACCTCCAAAATGTCTTCAAAATGACATCCACTTTCACTTTTATCGCCACCATTTCACTCACATGTCGCAACTCCATAACCATATAACCTTTCATTAGCCACCATTTTCATAAATATATGGGTTAGGATCCTTATTTACCAAAGTTATTTATTTTATGTGTTTAAAGTGAATTTATGATTAAAAACTAGGAAATTAACATGGTTTCATGTATCTATATAAGTGGCTTGAGTTTCATGACATGTGTAGATCATTTGGAAGCTTCCAAGGCACCCTTATGTGGCCTCCAATGCTCAAATTCGAATTCCCTTCAAAGGAGATTTGGATAAAGGTCAAAGAAGGATATGTGTCCTATTTGGATTGTAACTCTATCAGGTGTCTCCTAATTTCTTATTTGGATTAGAACTCTATGAAACACTTAGGGGATATGTGTCTCATTATGAGCTATTTGGTTGTAACTATATGAGATTTTAGTGGATCCTCATTAAATAGGGTAGCTTCTTATGTTTTTGTATAAATAGGAGAGCCTTCTCCTTTGAAAGGCATGTGTAAAGTTGGAGAAATGCTCATGTTTTTAATAGAGAATTTGGAGCTTATACTTGGATATTTGAAGATTTAGTTTTGCTTGCATATGGAGCTTCTTCACTTGCCATCCTCATACACCATTGGAATTTCCATCTAATGATGGTGAGATTTAATTGTTTTTATAGATTAAAATTCGTTTGCTTTCTTAGTATTAGTTTTAGAATGATTGTATAATCTTTGCTTTTCTAAAAACATTTCAATAGGGAAGATTTATGTATTTTCTAATTGGATTAAGTTTGAGGCAAGGGCTCATAGTTATTTAGTTTCCTTTCATGTTCTGTTATTTACTTTCTTAGATCAAACCATCAATTCATTGTATAATTGAATAAAGGATCAGGCTAAGAAGTTGACTTCAAATTGGGTGATTGAATGTTCAATCTATGCAATCATTGACCTTTACTTTTTCATGCTTTTATATTTGCTTTTAAGATCCTCATTTAATTGCATTAACTGATATTCCTAAAGATCATTTTAAGAAATTGATTTAATCATATTTCAAGATTGAATGGTTGAATATTTAATACATGCAATTACTAAGTTATTTTCTGCACACTTTACTTGCTTTTCTAGGACATTAGAAGTTAAAGTATAAATAGTTGCTTACACATCATCTCAAGAAGGTAACACTTCATAATTGAATGCTGGAGTAACTAAGTATACATTAGTTGTTTCTTTTTATTTCACAGGTTAGTTGAATTTCATTTTCATTATTTGATTTCATAGATTAGAGGAATTGGTTTTCGTTATTTTGTAGTTAGATTGATCTAAACTGAAAGACAATTTCTAGCACATACAGTGTATGCATGCTTCACAAGTTTACGAAACCCCCGGGTTGACAAATTAAATGATAGGCAATCACTTTGGAGATATGCTCATGTTTTTAATAGAGAATTTGGAGCTTATACTTGGAGATTTGAAGATTTTTTGCTTGCATAGGGAGCTTCTTCACTTGCCATCCTCATACACCATTGGAATGGTCATCTAATGGTTGTGAGATGTAATTGTTTTTATAGATTAAAGTTCATTTGCTTTCTTAGTATTAGTTTTAGAATGACTATGTAATCTTTGCTTTTCTAAAAACATTTCAATAGGGAAGATTTATGTATTTTCTAATTTGATTAAGTTTGAGGCAATGGCTCATAGTTATTTAGTTTCCTTTCATGTTCTGTTATTTACTTTCTTAGAACAAACTATCAATTCATTGCATAACTGAATAAAGAATTAGGCTAAGAAGGTGAATTCAAATTAGGTGATTGAATGTTCAACCTATGTAATCATTGAGCTTTACTTTTTCATGCTTTTATATTTTCTTTCAAGATCCTCATTTAATTGCATTAACTGATATTCCTAAAGATCATTCTAAGAAATTGATTTAATCATATTTCAAGATTGAATGGTTGAATATTTGATACATGCAATTACTGAGTTATTTTCTGCAAACTTTAATTGCTTTTCTAGGACATTAGAAGTTAAAGTATAAATATTTGCTTACACATCATTTCAAGAAGGTAAAACTTCATAATTTATACCTGTGTCGAAAGTAGTGCCTCACATTACCTATTGTTTCTTTTCAGCAAGTTATTCATTCTTTACTATTTCAAAATCTGATAATAGCTTCCTCATTTTGTAAATCTTGTCGAGATCTTTCCAACGATGATTGAATCATTGAATTCTGATGTCGTATGAGAAAATTAGACTGTTTTGAAATTTTTATGAAACAGTGAAAATTGTCATGTAAAATGTGGCATGGGAACATGATGCTACAGTGAAAGATGATGTAAGCAGATGAAATGGCATGTTGATCATGAATTTCTGGTTAGAATGCATTGTTTGACAAATAAATCATTGATTTAAATGCATAGCTGCACAATGTGCACAATTTCTATACCTAAAATATTGTTGATCTTCTTTGGCTGTGCCATGGCATAAGATTTTTCATTTTGTGATGTCGTTGACTTTTGTATCTGCAAGGCTCATGATCATATAAAAATACTTTATGGAAAAAAATGTCCACAAGATTCGATCCTGCCATCTACAGGATTCTTGTTAAGGCATTGTGGATATTCGCAATCCTGTAGATGAAGCACCCTATCATTTTTTTTTTCTTTTTTTGGACCCTGTATTAGAAAACAACTTTTCGATTTGCTGCAAATATTAACATTTTTTTTTCAAAACTATTTTCCTAATGGAATAAATATTTACAATTAAAACTATATATAAAAGATGATGTTATAAAACAACATGAAAAAGAAAAAAAAATATATATATATATATATATATATATATATATATATATATATATATATATATATATATATCTACAAAACTGTTTGTAATAATGACACCACCATGGAAAATAATCGAATTATAAAAATCAAACAATGTGTGAGGTTTTTCTTTGAGGTTTGCTTGCAGCAGCGTTGATGCAATTGCCACATGATTGAGTAGGCGAGAGTGGTAGATCTACCTCCTTTGGTGTTCTATGAAATTGATATCATCTCCAATGGTGGCTTCTGCACTAAAGAGAGAGGAGGAAATTAGTGATAAATGTGTTCATGTTTTGAACACTCGTGGCTTCGGTGAGATCTACTAACTGCACAGTGAGTATGAATTAAATTGGATTCTTAGATCACGTGTCACGTGGATTGAACGCTACAATAGAATTTGCTTTTAATTTGAATTCTTCCCTCTTCAACGTGCCATGTTCAACAGTTCACAGTGTATTAATTAGAAATTGTTTTTCCTCACGCAGTGAACAAAACAGGGTCCCGAAGAATCTCGGATTTCTCTCAAATGGGTGTGAAATTAAGAAAACCGTTTCTGGGTTATTTACTTCGATTTATTCGGAGAAAAACCGATGTCTCATTTTTTCGAAATTTTCCTCGGTTTGCTCAAAAAACACATTTTAAAATCAAGTGTCAAAATAGTTATGTTTTTTGTGATGCTCCAGTAGCTAAAATCATTTGATGTAGTTATATTTGTCGGTTTTGATGTGAGGTTGAGCAGTCATCTTATCATAACCTTTTTATTAATTATGTTGGTGGTTAATGGATAAGAAGGCTTTTTCCAACATTCTTTCTCCTCGCTGAAGCAGTTCACTATGTATATAATAAAATCATTTTTTTTACGCAGACAACAAAATAGGGCTTTTAAGAACTGCAAAATTATCTCAATTGGTTGCAAAATCCAGAAAATGGTTTTTGGGTTACCTAACTGCCCCTGTTCTCGAAAAAACCCACATCTTAAATTTTTCTAATTCGCCCTGGTTTATTCAGAAAACGCATTTTAAAATCGTCTGTCAAAACAATTACGTTTTCTAGAAATGTTCTAGCAACCAAAATCAATTCCTGGTGGTTTTGATTTGCAGGTTTTGAAGTTTGGGCTTGTGGTTGCATGGATGTCTTTCAGCAAAGGAAAAGAGAATATCTAATTATATCAATCGCCTTATGGGCAATTCTTGGGAACTCGAAAGATGGGACATTGCTTTGAAGAAATCGAACCAGTGAGTTTTGATCACGAAGTTACCGATCCAAAGATCTGCCCAAGAAATCTAACCGCATCATTTTTGTATCCCCACAGAAAAATTATTCATTACAAAGGTAAGGATCATCATTTTTGCACATGGATTTGCAAGTCTTGCAGCATTCTTCAGAGGTTTTGACTTTCAAATCATAACCCCCAATTGACCGTTTTTCCCAGAACTCCTGGTGTTTAATACTGCTACAACATTTTTTAGGCGCAAATTAAATTGGAGTCTATCAGCAGATTTGCAGTCACCATACATGCAGCTGGTATTGAAGGATGTGTTTTGTTAATTAATTTTATTTTATTTATTTTTAATTGATTTGTTAATAAAATTATATATGTTATACTTTCAAAAATTTTAAAATATACATATATATTTCATTAAACAAAACAATAATTTTATTTCTATTTTTTTAAATTTTAAAGTTTATTGTAAAACTAAATCAAATGAAATGATGAAAACATAAATTAACTGCAGAATTGCATTCTGTAGCTAAATAATTTTTTATGATATACTAACAAAACAATTTCTTTTTCTGATCCTCCAGGTCACACGAAGTGCAGAAGGAGAGCATACTTGAGATTTTTTATTTTGTTAGCATAGTCAAGATTTTATCAATTGATTCCTCTGTAAATTTTGCAAAAATAAAATGAAAAGGATTGATCTCATACCTTAAATTGTTGTTCGTGATCTTCGCTTCCGCTCCTTGTTCTCAATCATTTGTTTTATTGCAAATATTTCCTGCCAAGGGTTAGTAGATGGATGGTTCTTACTGCACCACAAAACATCAAATTTATCCTAAAAACTATATTAAAAAAAAAAAAAAAAATTTCTGTCTATCTAAAAACTATTTTTTTTTATTTCTTAAGTATATTCATGCTTCTAATGAAGCCATTTACGAATTAGAATTTTTGAAATTCTCATATCCCAACTTGAAAAATATACCTGATTGTTTGTAAGGATATGCGAAATTGACTTGACATTTCGATTTGCCGTAAGGATCTCTTGAAGAATTGAAGAATATTGTGGTGTAACTGCTTCTTGATACCATTCCTCAATGTAGTCTTTGGGCTGCATTCTAGATCCTTTGTCCATAAATGGCTAGTAAAACCAAAAACAAATAAAATACACTCTAAACTGGAAGTTAGTTCCTATGCACACTTCCCCAGCAACGGCGCCAAAACGTTGGGGCAAAGTGATTGCCTATCATTTAATTTTTCAACCCGGGGGTTTCGTAAACTTGTGAAGCATGCGTACATTGTATGTGCTAGAAATTATCTTTCAGTTTAGATCAATCTAACTACAAAATAACGAAAACCAATTCATCTAATCTATGAAATCAAATAATGAAAATGAAATTCAACTAACTTGTGAAATAAAAAAAACAACTAATGTATACTTAGTTACTCCAGCATTCAGTTATGAAGTGTTACCTTCTTGAGATGATGTTTAAGAAACTATTTATACTTTAACTTCTAATGTCCTAGAAAAAAAGTAAAGTGTGCAGAAAATAACTCAGTAATTGCATGTATTAAATATTCAACCATTCAATCTTGAAATATGATTAAATCAATTTCTTAAAATGATCTTTAGGAATATCAGTTAATGCAATTAAATGAGGATCTTAAAAGCAAATATAAAAGCATGAAAATGTAAATCTCAATGATTGCATAGGTTGAACATTCAATCACCCAATTTGAAGTCACCTTCTTGGCTTGATCCTTTATTCAATTATACAATGAATTGATGGTTTGATCTAAGAAAGTAAATAACAAAACATGAAAGGAAACTAAATAACTATGAGCCCTTGCCTCAAACTTAATCCAATTAGAAAATACATAAATCTTCCCTATTGAAATGTTTTTAGAAAAGAAAAGATTACATAGTCATTCTAAAACTAATACTAAGAAAGCAAATGAACTTTAATATATAAAAACAATTAAATCTCACAATCAGTAGATGGCCATTCTAATGGTGTATGAGGATGGCAAGTGAAGAAGCTCCATATGCAAATAAAACTAAATCTTCAAATCTCCAAGTATAAGCTCCAAATTCGCTATTAAAAACATGAGCATTTCTCCAAGTTTACACATGCCTTTCAAAGGAGAAGACTTTCCTATTTATACAAAAACATAAGAAGCTACCCTATTTAATGAGGATCCACTAAAATCTCATATAGTTACAACCAAATAGCTCATAATGAGACACATATCCCCTAAGTGTCTCATAGAGTTCTAATCCAAATAAAAAATTATGAGACACCTCATAGAGTTACAATCCAAATAGGACACATATCCTTCTTTGACCTTTATCCAAATCTCCTTTGAAAGGAATTCAAATTTGAGCATTGGAGGCCACATAAGTGTGCCTTGGAAGCTTCCAAATGACCTACACATGTCATGAAACTCAAGCCACATATATAGATACATGAAACCATGTTAATTTCCTAGTTTTTAATCATAAATTCACTTTAAACACATAAAATAAATAACTTTGGTAAATAAGGATCCTAACCTATATATTTATGAAAATGGTGGCTAATGAAAGGTTATATGGTTATGGAGTTGCGACATGTGAGTGAAATGGTGGTGATAAAGGTGAAAGTGGATGTCATTTTGAAAACATTTTGGAGGCCTAACACCAAGCATGAAACCCATGCTTTAATAAGTCATAATAATAATAATAATACTTTTCTTTATTCTTTTGACATGTACATTACATGATGACTTAAATACTTTAATGAAGATCGAACCTAGTTACATTTTCTAACACTCCCTGTTAACTAGGGTGGTATTCATCATATAGAAGTACAAGGAAGATATCAACTATATGAACCATGAAGAATTTTTAGTCACCGCAATGCCATGGACTAGATTCCTAACTAGGGAAATCTATCCATTTGTCTCTCAATAGTTTAGGCATTGAAATTCCATGGAGTAGATTCCTGACTAGGGAAATCTATCCAAGTGGGACTAAGATGGACTCAAGATTTCAGCTTCTTTAGGTACCATCAGGCTTACTTACTAACCATCAACCGAGGGCTTTAATTGTGTATCCGAGGTTAGATCTCTATGAACAACACCACCCTCCCAACTTCCGGACCTATACATCAACACAAAGTGTCGTTATATGTCCTCTGAGGCAATGCTTCACTCATAAAGCCTTAACACTCCTTGATCCAGTAGATCAAGGAAAACAAATCTCTCCTTATCAAACTAATCGATAACCAGCATATTATCAAAACCTTCAAGATATTTACCTATACAAACACAACCCCGATCAATAATATACTTTCACATGTTCATAAACAAACACAAACCTTTGGGGTCTTTCAGATAATTGATGTTGCTTCTCAACACAATAGAACTATCAACTAAATCTATGACAAAAGATTCCTCAATCATACACTTTCCTTTCTTGCTTCACATGCAGCAACATATCCTTCAAAATGCATTCTACAATCAAAACTATGTTATTCCCTCCCTCTCAACCACGAGGATTTCATCTATTCAAGCTCCCTCTTAATATCAACAAGATTTCTTCTATCCAAACTCCCTCTTAACCCAGGGAGATCAACTTCTTATTGGAGAATATTTCATGGCTTCTATCTTTCTTATCAGAGTCATTCATATATCATGCTTGTCACATCAACTTTACTTGTGATCATCTTCACCATCTTGAAGATGATGTACCTGCACAACTTAGATAGAAAGTACAACCAAAACTATAGAAGCATGAAGTTAGCCATATCAAAATCTTATAATAATGGAAGAATTAGACTTTACAAACATAATTAGCAAGATAATATACTTCAACTTCTTGCCCAAATTTTGTTACAAACCCTAAATTACATCAACAACTCAAAATATTAAACTCTTCTAAGGTTTCAATATTATTTCAACGTGAAAAGTTCTAGAAAGAAAACCCTAGAAATAATTCAAACAAGTATTGTGCCTGACAGCTATAGGAATTCCTATATTAGAATCCTCACTAGGATTTCATACACATACTAGATTTCATACAATAGCTTCAATAATCAAAACTGATCGCAGCTTAATCAACAACATAACTAGCTTCTACTAAGGTTTGATGTACAACCTAGATTTCTCATTTACACAATCTCAAAAATCACTATATAGATTCATAGGTTCCAGATTTTCATATCACACATACTAGAGAATTTAACTACTACTAGTGTTTAGCTGCACAACCCAAGATTTACCAAACACCATCATCCTAGAATATCAAACTTAGAAAAGGGATTATATTAAACCCTAAAACTTATGACCATCAATAATTAGGTCAACACACATATCTAGGAATTTGTTATCATGCATAAGAATATCATATGTCATGCAATATTAATACATTAGACATATACCGACCTAGACCAAGCTAGGGTTTTGACCATATGGACACATATACACCTAGGGTTTCATTCCTAGGATCTTAATCTAAACACATAACAAGGGTTTTATTCATAGGCCCAACCAGACCCTAAATATTTAGGGTTTCATAACATAGCAACAAAAAACCTACTATACCAAAACTTCAAAGGTTTGGGATCTTAGACAACATCATTAAACTGTAATAAGTTAGGTTTTCATGATCATACCAGAACCCCAAACATCATAAAAAAAATCAAATAGAATTTCCAAAAACCGTAAGCAGACTAGGGTTTAACACATTATCATACCCTTAAGTTAGGTTTTTCTAGAGAACATTTCTAGGGTTCTATATAATCAATCAAGAACATGAGCAGGGTAGATTTATGAAATGATGAATCACCCAAAGCAAGAATCATTATGGTTCAATATAGCTATACATAATGATGTTAGTAATAGATTATCGAATGAATAAACATTTATTGTGAAGAGATTAATGTTTTGTAGTTTAAGGCATACCTTTGTTCCTTGACAAACCTTGTCTTGTGAGACCCTCTTCTATACTCCTTGAGGATTTAGCAGATGTTTTCCTAATCAAGACAATAGAGGTAGAATGGTTATTAGTATTTAATATAACCAAAACTTAAATAAGTACATGAGACCAAAACCTGAAAAGAAATGAGATACTTATCTTTGGGAGATGTTGAGGGCTCGCTCCAAAGATTAAGGGATACCTATAAACTTATAAAATAATAAAAATGTATTTTCCAAAAACATGTTAAAACCTATAAATACTAAACATCAAAAATACAAAATAGAATATCTAACACTAAAAGAAAATGACTTAGTAGTGCAAGCCCCTTATGTCAGATTCTTCGGGTTTGGATTTCCTTAGGGCTTCTTCTTCAGCAATATTAGGTTGATCTCTTTCTCTCTTCTTATTCCTTGGATTATCAGGACAATTAATCCTATAGTGACCCTTCTTATGACATTGGTAGCATTATACCTTGGACATGTCTACCTTCCTTTTTGGTCCTTTTGATTTGTTGAATTTTCCTTTATGATGATCATTGTAATCATTTGAAACTTCTTCAAGGTTGGAAACTAATGATATCCTTAATTATTCTTGGTTGCAAGCATTCCATAGTTCTTCAAAAGTGGTAGCTAACTTCCAACCGTTAAGTCCTGCAGAAAATGCACCCCAAGAAGGTGGCAACCCTAATAGAGCAGTGATCACAAGTTCTTTTTCTGGAACAACTTCATCAATGGCCAGAAGATCATCTCTCATTATTTCTATTCTCCCAAAGAAGGAGGCCATTATGTCTTCTTTAGTCATGTTTGTGGTCCTTAGCCCATTCTTCAAGCTTGCTACTTGACCAATGCTCTTAATAGTGAGTAACTTTGACAAGGCCTCATACATTTCTTGAGCATGGTCAAGGGCTATGTATGGGACAAGGTTGTCCTTTATTCCTTCTACCATTAGAGTCATGGACACTAATTCTAATTCTATGAACTTCAATTTATCAACATAATTGGAGTCTTCTGTATGATTCTTTACTTTTCCTCTGACCAAGACTAGTACCTTGTTCTTTTCAAGAATGAGGTCAATCCTCTTCTTCCAAGATCTATAGTTTGAGGCTCATTAAAGTTTTTTCTCTCCCTTGATTGAGTTATACATTGTCTTTGAACATAATAGATTTCTTCCCTTGAATAATCCTTTTGAACGATTCCTTGATCAAGTACTTGAGACTGCCCTTTTCTTCTTTCTTCACCAAAGCTCTAATACCATGCTATAAAATCAAAAAGGTAGAAATATTTTCTTATACTTGATAATTACTTGTAATGTTCTTGATTTCTTATTATATTTCCTTTATATCTTCTTGCCTTTTAGTTCATCAAGGAGTTACCAAAGCAGTAACACATAAATTAATGGACACTAGATATAGGCACATAGCCAGGGAAAAACCCCTCTCTAGGGGAAAACCATGTCAGTAATTCTTCCTTCAATAGTTTTCCTGAGATAATCCAAGACTCTAGACCTTGAAAAAAACTTTCCTCCACATTAAGTCAGCCTTCTTCTTCCTTTGCAAATGATCCTATTTGACTTGGACGCAGTAGCAAAACTATGCAACACTTTCTTAGACCCAATAACTTCGACCTTGATTTGGAGACTTCAATCTTGGCTAGAAGACTTTGATATTGACTTAGGAAATTTGATGTTGGTACAATACAACTTCCTGAGGCAGCATCACCCAACAACAATAACTCCGACCTATACGTGTTCTAGTAGCAATAACATGCAACAAATGGTAGCGGCATCAAAAAGATCACTTCATTCTTCCAATCTAGGGCACAAGGGAGAGAGAGAGAGAGATCCACCAAAATGTTGATTCTCCTTTCTTCTTTCACCTGGACTAAACTCAGACTTCTTTAGCCCTATTCCTTCACTTTCCACCTTTTCCAACTTCCAGAGAGATATCGAACTTGCTTAATATGTTCTACTCCAAATGAATTCGAATTTCTTCTTTTATAGCCTTTAAGTGAGGTCGAATAGCCCTCCTTGAGGCCGACTTGATCATCTTGAGTCCGACTTGGTGTGGAGGCAATATAGTTCATTTTTTACTCAATACTAAACCTTTTTACATGATTCAAAAGCCCAAGAAGGGTCTCTTTAAAAGTAAAATGACTCTATTAACTCATAATATATCCTAGAATTCCTCAATGGGTACTTTGACCTAAAATATTATGGCCCAATCATGAAACTCATGCCTTAATAAGTCATAATAATAATAATTCTTTTCTTTATTCTTTTAAGAAGTACATTACATGATGACTCAATTACATTAGTGAAGAACGAACCTAGTTACATTTTCCAACAAATGTTTGATCCCATCCTCCCATCAAAGGTGGATATAAAACCTTAGATTGGTAATTGGATAAGACCTCCCAACTTACCCCACTCCTCTATATATTTACAACCTTCCATATACAAGGGGTTGTATTTTGGAGAGTGATTCTACCCTTATGTTTTTGTTGTGAGAGGTTTCATTTCATGCATTTAGGGTGATTGGAGGTGCACATTGTGACAAGGAAAGGATAAGTCAGGATGGAGGAGCTCTTCTACACGGTCAACATCTATTTATGGTTGTAACTCCTTCCATTTATATTAATGCAAAGAATTATTTTCTCTCCTATACATGATGTTGTTATTTCATGTATTTCAATTCCACATTGATCGATTGAATAGAGTATATATATGATACTGCATAGATCTCATAGTTTCTTGGCTTGTGTTATCTGATTTTGTAGGTTCTAATTTTGGGAATTGGAGCATTCAAGCTAAAGAAGGAGTGAAGCTTGTGATAGATTCCAGGCAGGCTTCATTTTGTCATCTATTTACTTTAAGGAAAGCATCGGGTTCCTTGTCTCTTTGTTGTTCTAGGTTAGCCACCAAATCAAGGGGGGATACTTTTTTCCGCAATCGTAAATATCATATAACAATAATATTGGTTGGAGGCTACTTATGTTTGGTATTGTGGCCTTGTTCATGTTTGGCACTAGTTATGTGCTATAGATGGCTTTAGGTAAGCCATTGTGTGTGTGGATTCATGGCCCTAGCTCGTGGGTGACCCACTATTGGGAGACTATGAGTAACACAACCTATGGCTAGGTGGTATGTCCTAGGTTTACATCTAGTCAAAGGATTTGTTAGGTAATTTCTCAAAACCTATTTTACAACATATCTGTAATCTATGGTTTATGGATTTTCATGCATGAAGTTATGCTATCCCTTCATTGTGTATATGTGTGCGTCTATGTATATAAATATTATATAATTATTTTAATAGTATTAGAGTAAGATACATCAATATACTAGGGTGGCTATAGGGGTCTTACAAGTGGTATTAGATCCTATGTTGCAATAGTAGACTTGTATGGGCCAAAACCAAACAATAGAAATACAAATTATAGGGTATATCTACAAACTATTTGACAAAATATCCAAATTAGATTTTATTCCTTGAACTCTATAATTTCAATTTTTGTAGTAGCCTAATGGCTCTCTAAAGTGGTAAGTTGGTTTTTACGTCAATTATGAAAACTAGGATTGGATATGATATTCCTATGTGCAACAGTTTTATACTATGCACAAAAATGTTTGGGAATAAGGGAAGGGAATAATTTGTTTGAAAATATTCTTAAAAGAGAAATAATTGGATGGATTGGCCTAGTAATAAAACAAATATAGAATAGATTTTGTACCTAGCCATCTAACTATAAAAGGCCCTGAAATAATGTTTTTGGTTCATGTTTGATATTAATATTCCCATGTATGCTTGTGTGCCTAAGAGGAAATCTCTCTTGTGCATGAGATTAATAGCTAAAAAACCTATGAGAATTCATTTATGAAATTGGATTGCCTATATAGAAAAGGTTAGGTATTGTAAGAAAGAGAAAAGGTGGTTTCCCATTCTTGAATGTGAAACATAAATCATTTGGTGGGTGCTTGGGGTATTGTTGTATTGACATCTTTCGCCACAAGATTGTTAGATCAAGAAATGGGTACTTGTCACATTTAGTCGGAGAACCATGGAAGTGTATATAATGGAGAGAATAAATTATATGATGGTGCATTATCGGATGTGTTTGGAAAAATAGTGCAAGATAGCCAAAATAGGGATATGTATTTCATCTTTCTATCATAATATATGCTTTTAAAGAATGGGAAATTAATGAATGTAAGGAATGGTTTTATGGAAGAGACCATTCTATTACTTCTTGTTCATGTTCAATAGACCACCACTAGAGATTTTGAAAGTTATTTTAACTAAGTGTATCGATTGAAACCAAATTTGTTCCTATGTATGTTAATCTTAGTATTATGGACTATTCACACCAAATGTTTGACAAATTGTGAAAGAAACTATTGTATCCCGGAATATCATAACCATATAATATAGTGAAATGGGGTAGTATTAAGAAACTCCTGTGGAAATAGTCTTATAGACATGTATGGAAAAAAGTGGAAATGTAAAAATTGCATGATAGGTGTATGGGAAAAAACATGAAAAAAATTCCTTAAGTGGGAAACAATGATAGGGGTGTATACTATGTACAGATACTCGAATGAATCTATTCAACAACATTACAACAACAAGAATTTTGGTATTCATAAATAATCCTCTTTGAGTGATATATTATATGTGGGAAGTCCTTGGAATTTACTTATTGCTTGACACAACAAACCTGATAGCCATCTAAGGTGGTTGATTTCAACCCATAAATAGAGGAGGGTAAATACATATTCATCTATAATGGATGCCTAAAGTGAGAGTAGTGAAACAAAGCTCACTAAATTGCTGATTGAGCACTGTGTTGAAGGGGAATTACAATCTAGATTGTAGTCAATAAAGGAATTGTGTTTGAATAAATGTTCCCATGAATTCTCTAGTGAAACAAATTTCCTTCCAGATGGCCAATCATGTGACTCTTACAACTATGTGACTTTGAATTGCTGCCCCTTCTCCTATTTCTTGAACCTCATGGAAAATTGTGGCTTCATTCCAGCTGCCACAGGAGGCATAAATGTCTGCAAGTACTATCCTCAACATCCTTTTGAATGGAAAGCCAAAGGTGGTGACCTTCAAAGTCAAATTCATCATCAATCGAACATTATCCTTCTTTTACTTGAAGAAATACAACATCTCAAAGCTAAAGTGAACCAACAAGAAGATGAGATTGAGGTCATTCGTCAACAACTTGAATTATTGCAACTGAGAAAATGAATATGATCACCATAATAGAACAAACAACAGTTTTGGTGCCCCATCTCATAAGATGTCAATCAACCCCCCTCCCTAATTTGTGAGCACCTTTTGTAAAGCTGTTTTTCTATTGGGACAGTTTTGTCGAGCTTATAGTGTTAGAATAATTAGTAAGATGTATGTAACTAGCAAGGTCTTAGAAGATACTTTTAGGTCTTCTTCGTTGCTCTCTCTTGAAGAACTTGAATCTTGGCACAAAATGTAATGTTTTCCCAAGTATTTTGTTGCGATCGGGCATAGATTTAATGACAAAATTACTCATTTATGTAAAAAAACACTCAAAATAATATTAAATTTTATATTCTAATCTTGTGAAAGATTCTATGGGATTTACAAAGTTGGGTCAAGTTTAGATACTGCTTGGGATAGTTTAATTCTTCCAAAGATTTCCCTCCATCTTCAAAATGAAAAATAGTTTAAGAAAATAAATATTATAAATTAATTAAATGTGCAAATTAGTTAAATATATTAGATTTTATATAAAATAATAAAATATAAAGTGACTCAATAAATAAACTCAATACAATATACACTCAAAACAATATTAAATTTTATATTATATTATAAACTTTTGAAGTATTATATGTGGTTTATAAAGTTGGTTTGAGTTTGAATATCCCAAAAGTGACTTCCATCTTCAACTCCTCCCTAAGAGACTTGTATCTGAAAGATGAATCCCACTCAAACAAACTCATTTACACCTCAAATATATATATATATATATATATATATATATATATATATATATATATATATATATATATATATATATATATATATATATATATATATATATTAAAAAATAAGAATAATAAATGTTCAATTTTATAAATATAAATATTAACTAACTTAGCCATAAACATCAAAACACTTATCTCATTATACATCTCACATTGCTAAGATTCAAATAAATCAGAAAATTTAACTAAGTTATAACTTTATTTTAAATTGTTATTATTATTACTAATTATAGAAATATTAATAGGTGAGCTAAACATATATACATTTAGAAAACCATGCAACAATATTTTTATGCATGGATATTGTTAACGTATAAATAGGCTTTGTTACAAGACTATGACCAGTGTTATAGCTTACTAATAGCACATGCCCAAAAATTAATCACTTATCTTCATGTGAGATATGTTCATATGATATTTTTTTTAATTAACAAATTTAATTAAAAAAGAAGAAATGACATAACTACTTTTGAGATAAATCTCAATCTTTGATTTGTAACTATTACTAAAAATATTTTAGAATATTATGTGTAGGTTAAAGCCCTACAATCCACCCAATAATTATTGATAATTAAATTAAAATTATGAAAGTCTCATTGCAAAATAAACTTGTCTATCTACATAATTAGATATATATGTATGAATAGTGTAGCCATATAAATTAAATTGTTGGTAGATGTCAACAAACATATATCCATTCAAGTTGCTAAAATTAAAAAAAGTCTTAAAAATTAACTAAAGTATAACTTTATTTAATGATAAAATAATCAAAATATAAGTTCAACATATATACTTTTAAAAAAAGACATATAAGAAAATTATTAATTATAAAGATTCACTTTCATTTTTTCATGAAATTATTAATATATAAATATGATGTGTTACAATATTATGGGAAAATACAATAGTTTATCAAATACCATATGCCCAAAAAACCATAACTCTTTTCATGTAACACTTACTCATATGAATTTTATTTAAAATTAATGAATTTAATTAAAAGGGAAAAAATGACATAACTATTTGACATATAAATCTCAACCATTTATTTGTATATACTATTAAGAATATTCAAATATTCTATCAAAATTTAATATCATCATCTATAAAATAATTATTAAAAAATAAATTAAAAATGTCTAAATCTATAATAAATGATTTACCAACTTACTATACTTGAGGAAAATGAACTCTCAACCATAAACTTTTATTAATATAAATTCATCTCACACCCAAATTTAATATATTAATATAAAATAAATTTTGATCTCAACCGTAAGTTTTTATTAATATAAATTTATCTCACTCCCAAATTTAATATATTAATTATCAAATATTTTTTTATATAAATTTATTAAAATGCTGACGGTTCAACTGAATCTAGAATTAACCTGATATCAACAGAAATTCTATTCACAACTATTAATATGCTCTGCGTAGAAAATATAAAATCCACCATTAGAATATCTTTGAGGAACACCATGATGACAAAGTAAAGCAATCACATATGAATGATAACAAAGGTATCGCTAAATACAATGTAATATTTGTTCTTTTAAAGAACATAAAATGGAGCATTCATTTCCAAACGAAAATAATTTATCTTCTCCTGAATGATTAAAAACAATGAGGACGAACGACTTTACAAAATCTTTATTTCGACGGGAAAGGAAAAGTATAAAATCTCATATGGTGTACGAATGGCTTTGAAAAATCCTAAACAAATAGTTTAATTTGGCTGGAATAAGGTAATTAACTCGTTGTGCTGCTGTCGAAGTCGGGTAAGATAAGTTGCTGCTCAATTTCTGAGCAGCGTGGAAGATCTGGCGGAGGCCGCTGAAGGCTGGATCCATAATCTGGTCCATTCTCAACTACAAAGACCATGGCCAAACCCCACGTTACGTGTACATCCAGATGGCAATGGAACATCCAGACACCTGCGTTTTCAAAACAAATGAGCAATTAAAACAATATAAATGCCTCTCATAATCCATGTACGATATGAAGTGTAGGATGAAACCATGTATTCAAAAAAATGACATCAACCATAGATATGTGTCAGATGAAACTATGTGGATGTATATACGCTTACCAGGGTTGTATGCAAAGTTGAAACGTTTCATTAATAAGAGTTGTAATAGTTACGTAAACGACTGTATTGATGAAGATCAGCCTAGTAGTGTACAATCTGATTTTGGTTTTGTCGGGTTTACTTTTATTTACCGCATGTATAAATAGTCTTGCTTTATTAATTATATAGCGCGTCAGAACCTTGCTTTATTAATTATATAGCGCGTATGCCTGTTTTCCACATACTCTTGCCCTTCCCCATGTTTTATTATGGCCGGGAAAAATGAACTGTGACCAGTTCTCCTCTTTGCGAGCCTGACGTTATTAATTTACGCATGAACGCGTCAAGAACCTTTATAATTTGTCATAGACTAGTCATACCTTCTATCGATCACGTGTGTTTTGAGAGGATAATATCGTGAGTTTTTTTCGGGGAGGGAGGAAGGATCATAATTTGTAAAATTAAAATAAATTTTATAAATAGTTATTTCATAATTTGAAAATAGTTACTTTATAATATGATATGTATCAATGGTTATGTCCCCTAATAACATTTTTCAAAGGTTATGTTCATCTTTTATTGTTCACGGAGACTATCTTATGTTATATGTTTATCAAAGGTTATGATGTATTATGGCATTTTTAAATGTTTATGTTTTATTAGAACATCTATGGATTATGTGTTTTTTTTAATAATTATTAGTGTTTTTGTTGCATATATGAATTCACACATAAAACACGAGCCGCTACTCTTTTATTGATCATATAAAATATGATGTTTACAATGAACCCGGTGAATGGTATTTATCTTTTTCTAACTAGCTACTTGCCTAAAATATCTTGACATGCAACCAAACACTAAAAGTCGTCTATCACTTAACTTGACTTGAATCAACACTCAAACACTCAATCACTCAATTAACTGACTCTCTATGTTTTAGCTAACTTCACATGTGGGAGTAATTACAATTTCTAACACTCCCCCTTAATTACGACCGTATGAATCAACATGACTCAACATGACTTGACTATCACATAAACATGTATGTTGGTCTATGTCTCAGCTAGGCTTACAATGACTCAAGAATTTTCCAATTTTGCATTTTCTTTTTCTCTTCTTCCAAATTTTATATCCTCGAAATTGCTTCATTCTCTGTTGCGCTTTCTTGTTGTAAGCTCCATATTCCTTTACTTGTTGCTGCTGCAATTTTTCTTTGACTTTTCTTGAATTTGTGTTGAAACACAATTTGATCTTGTTTACTACATTTTCTTCTTCAAACATTCGTTCAACCATGGATTGTTGCCATAACATTGCATCTTCAAAAATGGTTTCAATGCATTCATCTTTGTCTTTCATATCATTCTTTTCACTTTCATCATCAGGTACTGTTGCTTTTTTCCTGTAATCTGCACACTCAAGATCAATATTCACCATTTCATTCAATTCTTTTATTCCAGCTGCTTCTTTAAGACTCGCATCAATTTGTTCTATTGGTTTCTGAATCCATTCTTCAATGAGCTTCAAATTTGCATCAAATTTATTAACAACCTTGCTTTCAACTTCTTCTCCCATGTTATTTTGAACACCTACATATTCAAAAACAATGTTAAAAGCATCTATATTATGCTCTTTAGTGAGAGCTTCTTGCTCTACATCTGCCTTCTTTTCAACTGCATGGAGGTTGTCTTCCACTGTTATGTTGTTAGTGGATATTCTCATCAAAAACTCTTCAATCACTTTATCCTCTTCTTGATCATCAACTGCTGCTAGATGACATACTCTTTCATGAGCAGTTCCAACTGCTTCATATCTTGCTGCTACAGTGGCAGCTTCAACCTTCAATGTTTCATCAAACATTGCACTTACCATATTGCCACAATCAATCTCTGTTTCAAAAAAGAAACCACACATATCATCAACATAATGTTCATCCACACTATGGTGGGATATCTGAGCATGCATGTGCTCATTGACAATTTCAACTTCACCAAATCCATCAGTTGTGACTGGATTCACCAATTCACATATCACTTTGCAATCATCATCCACATGTGTCTCATCACAGTGGGATTCACAATCATCTGTATCATCCACATTACAGTGGAGTCCTTGAGCATTTATTTGCTCTTTCTCTGTTTCACACACAAAGGCTTCAACTTCTCTCTCTGCAATCTTCGCTGCATCTTCTTCATCCATATGCATGCTTGCATAATGGGTTTTAATTTTATGGTCTTGGCAACATCATCCACTTTTGAGTGGGGTTCTCCAAGCTCTGTTTTCCTCTCAGTCTTTCCCATCTACTCTCAGATTTGCGGCTGACTTTTTTTCTTGGGACATAACTTGTTGTTGCATGTCACTCTCCTTTGTGCCAAACTCTGCTTCCAAGATCTTCCATGCTTCCAAGGAAGTTGTAGCTTTTGCTACCTTGCACAAACACTTCTCATCCAATGCATATTTTATAAAATTCAATGCTAAAACATCACATTCTGCACTATATGGGTTATTAGATTCATACTCAATTAACTCTTTAGCTCTAAGAAAAGTTAACGTCTTGATAACCCAATGGTCAAAATATTCACCTGTAAACATAGGAGGTGGTGGCAAATCAAAGCTACACCAATTACCCTCGATTTCTTCTTTGTCTTTCGCTAGACTTTTCAGTGCCTCAGCTACGGCCTGAACCTCTCTAACCATGGCAACAATCTCTACCTCTTCTTTTTTATTCATTTTCTTAGTCTTCTTTAGTCGCGCTTTGCGACCCATGACTGTTGTCATTCCTTTTCTTATAGCTGCTTTGCTGATTGCATGAGATTGTCTTCCATATCACCCTCGAAAAGAAAATATAGTTTTCAATATACACCCCTATAAGGCACAATCTTCAGCCAAAATATTGTCATGCTTGACAACAAAAACAAAATATTTTGTATACAGATAGACTTTGCAAAACCCTAAACTCTCTTGCCGATAATTTTTTTTTTTATACCATGAAACTTTGTCTTTTCTTTAAAAAAAAACTAAAAAAAACCTTTAACCAAGATCCACTTTATAATATTCAACCATAAAACGAGCCTTCGAGCCTTAAAAAAAAAAAAAAAAAAAAACTCTTTTCAAATCTCCTTCATAAAAAAAGTACTTCACTAGCTCATAAAAAAATACTTATATCATTACCTTTTCTTTAAACCTTGCATTAAATCCTTTTTAGAATAAAGCACTTTCAATATCTCCATTTAAAAAGGACTTTCGAATGAATAAACCACTTTGAACTTGCTTACCAAAGAAAAAAATTATCTCGTGCTCTCCAAAAAGGTTTAAGGTCTCTACTTCTAATGGGTTGCACGTTAATTCCTTGCCAACGTGGCTTATCAGCCGACAGCGTAACTCAGACTTTGACTTTTCAATAGACGGATCTCTAACTTGAGGGAGCGTGATAGTTCTTCACGGCAGAGACGGCGGGTGCCGGCCTATATGGTGGCACGACACATCTAAAAAGGACTTTCGAATGATTAAACCACTTTGAACTTGCTTACCAAAGGAAAAAATTATCTCGTTCTCTCCAAAAAAAAAAAAAGGTTTAAGGTCTCTACTTCTAATGGGTTGCACGTTAATTCCTTGCCAACGTGGCTTAGCAGCCGACAGCGTAACTCAGACTTTGACTTTTCAATAGACGGATCTCTAAATCGAGGGAGCGTGATAGTTCTTCACAGCAGAGACGGTGGGTGCTAGCCTATCTGGTGGCACGACAACGATGCGACCCTCAGATATGATGGCTCAAGGCGGCTCTGCAAAGCGGCATGCAGTCTGTTGTCGGCTCTTCCTTCAAAAATTTATAAACGATGAACTTTCACCTAGATCTGGCTCAAGAGACTCCAGTTGCAGAGTGTTGAATACTTTAGCTCCGATTCTAATATTAATTTGTTGGAAAGGTAGAAAAGACTAAACATGAATTCACATATAAAACAAGAGTTGCTGTTCTTCTATTGATCACACAAATATTTATCTTTTTCCAACTAACTATTTACTTAAAATATCTTGACATGCAATCACACACTAAAAGTTATTTATCACTTAACTTAACTTGACTCAACTCTCTATATTTTAGCTAACTCCACATACAATTGATGTGTTTCTTTTTAATAATTATTAGTGCTCCTCTTGCATTAACCTTGATGTATTATGATATCTTTAACTGGTTATGTTTTATTAAAATATTCATCGGGTTATGTGATTTTTTTAACAATTATTAGTGCTCATGTTGCATTAATCTTGATATATTATGACATTTTTAAATGGTAATGTTTCATTAGAACATCCATCAAGGGTTATGTGTTTTTTTAACAATTATTAGTGCTCATGTTGCATTGCAATGTTCTTTGACGACATAGGTTGCATTCTTATTGCTATTAATGTTTTTTTCACATTGAGACATTCGAAGGTTGACATCATCTTAGATGTCACACTACGATATTATGACATTTGGTTTTATTACAATATTGTGTCATATTATGAAAATAAGATGTTGACTTCAATATTACGACATGTGTAATAGTAAAATGTTGATAATGTGGTCAACTTAACATTATATCACATTGTGGCATTTAAAGGGAAAATTTTGAAGAAAACAATATATGAGGTTAAAAATTAGGTTGATTATAAAAGTGTGGCATATTGTAACACTTTAATAGTAAAAATGTAAAATTTTTATTTTAATATTCTATCATATTGTGACATTATAAAAGTAATAAAAGGATTTACTTGAATGTTGATGCAAGAGTATCTTTCATCTATAGAAATTTGCATTGATAAATTTATGTTAGTAGTTAGAGAATTAAATAACACTTTTGCAATAGCAATGTGAATCCACTTTGCTTTGATAGTGCTATGACTTCACTTCGTCGTGATAGTGTTGCAACTCCACCATTGTTGTTACATTGTTCAGACTTCACCTTCCTATCATAGTGATATGATCTCACCTTATTAGTCAAGTGCCACAATTCTACCTTGTTTTTACAATGTTGTGGCTTTTCCTTGCTATTACAATGCCATAACTTTTCCATTTCTATTACAGTGTTGCAACTCTACCTTATTGTGACTCCACCAATGGTAGCAAATGTTACAACTCTATTATTTTTGTTATAGTGCCCTGACTCCACCATGTTGTTAAAATGTTTTTTTTTATATAATACAACAAATCTTCCTTATTGTGATTCAACATGTCTTACAAGACATTGCGGCAAATCAATGGACTACCTAGATGAGGAAATGATAACAAGTTTGGGAAATAGATGACGAAGTTGATCTACTATGACTATCCAGCTTTGAGACCATCATTTAAGAGAAGGGAACAAATGGAGGATTAGAAAAAATAACAAAAGAAGAGGAAAAGATCCAAAGGGAGAAGGCATTGTGAAGTTGGGAAGGAATGGAGGAACAAAGAGAAAAGGAATGACTAATTATGTTTAATGGTAAATAGAAAACAACGTGTATGCAAATCCATACTACATAGTAGTAATATGCATGCACTGTAAGAACATATTGATGTCTATATAAATAACAAATGAAAATTTGTTGTTGTCTTTTGTCTTTTTTCTATAACTCTCAATTATTGAATGCATTTATGAATTTTTAAATTTTGTTAACAATATTATACAAGTAGTACTGTGATATGTGGGTAGAGACTGGGTTCCTATCATTGACTATGTATAGGATTATATGTTCCCCTACATTAAGAGGTAATGAAGTTGGTTTAAGCTCCTAATCATGGTTCTTGTTAGTTCTTCTATTACACATGGTTTTGGAAGGACCTCAGAGGATTTGTTTAGTGAAATTGTTGGAAGGCAAGTTGTGAGAGACCAGTCAAGGCTTGTGAATTTTAGTCCGTTTGAGGGCCGCTAGACAACTTGTAAGAATGATACTATGTAGAGGAGAAGCATGAGGATATGTGAGGAATTGATAATTGGAGGAACTATGTAAAATAATAATGGATCTAGAAAATAAGAGACTTGGTGATGTTGAAAAAATCTCAAAGTTGAAAGGTGAGATTGAAGAAGAGAGAAATGCTATGGAAGTGGACACATTATTATATTTTATTTCCTTTATGAAGGATAGAGGTAGCACAAAGGTGCAATTTCCAGGCCATGGTGGTAGTTTAAAGTCCAAGTCTCTCGTTGATTGAACTTGGGAGCTTAAAAGGTACTTTGAGTATGAAAATGTTCAAAACCCCAATCACATTATATTTTCATTGGAAAATTTAAAGGGGCGTGCTACACATTGGTGGAATATGCTAGAGAAGGAAATGGTAGACAACTAATAGGAGAAGATTAAAATCAAGAGGAAGATGATGAGACAAATTGAGAAATTATTACCTGTTGATTACCAACAAAATATATGTAAGAAAGGACATAACTTAAGATACAAATAATTGATTGTTTGGGAGTGTGATACCCTAGGTTTGATCCCCCCATTATAATATATATGTACATATGATTCTTAGGTTGTTAAGGTAGTACATGCTAATTAGGCTAGTGAGCCATGTTCTGTTGAGGCCTACATGCATATGTATTTAATTGTATTAAGCTAGTGCATTAGTATACATGTTTTAAGGCTAGTATGTCGATGAGCTTAGGACAGTGATGCTATGATCTAAAATGCTAGCAAGCCTAGTAGGTGTACCATGTAAATGTATATGTATTAATAAATGACATCATGGCCATAGACCAGGGGATAGAAATAGCATGGGGGGAATAGGACTCAACAAGAGAGAAAGGTGAGGGGTGGAACCAAGACATAGTTCATGATCCAGATAACTATTATTTTTTAATATTGTTAAAGTAACTTTATGAGATGATGTTCAAAGATATTTTAACATAATATTAGTTATCCCTAGCTATAAATAAAAGGTAAAGGGAGCCTCCCTTTCCATTAGAGCTTATCAGGGGATAACTATGGTGTTGGTTCTAGGGAGAACAAGAGGTCCCCTAGCTATTTTACCCTAAGAACGTTAGGTGTGTATTGGTATAGTTGTAGTTCTCCTTAGGTTTATGAGGGGAAGGATGGAACCTTTTTGGAAGAAGTGTTGGGATAGGTGTCCCCATATGGGACTAGAGTGTACTTGGACACTATTAAGGGTAGTTGGAACACTTGGAAACCACAAGACTCTCAAACATACCTAACAAGTAGGGTTGGAAATCCATCGATAAGTAGTAGTAAACACTGATTGACTATAGGCGTAGATAATGGAGTGCACTACCCTATGTTCTATTGCTTCATGGGGATGTGATACACATTATAGGCCATTTTGTCACATCCGATAAATAGGCCTCCTAATGGAGTAAATCAATATCTTATTCTCCCTTGTCATCATCTTACACAAATCCCTAAGCATGTCTCTTTCATTCCCCATGATTTATGTCTGAAACTGTGTCATCTGAGTCAGTTTTAGGACCAACGCTCCTTGGCCTCTTGTTGGATAGCATTCACCTATAGGTTGCTCCATTGTGGCCTACGTTAATCACCTACAACTTGCTCCCCTTTGCACCTGCATTAGTTTTATAAATTCGGGAGAAAGAGAGAAATTTTGGAAGCTTCCTCTTCCAAAATTTGTTACAACCATTTACCTCAGATAAAACATTCACATCATATCCTACCCTACTTTGGAGTTTCCATCCCTTATCCTTGTTAGAAAATCATAAAGGAAGAAATATTTTCTTATACTTGATAGTTACTTGTGATGTTATTGATTTCTTATTAGATTTCCTTTATATCTTCTTTCATTTTAGTTCATCAAGAAATTACCAAAACAATAACACATAAATCAATGGACACCAGATATAGGCACACAACCAAGGAAAAACCCTTCTCTAAGGGAAAACCTAGTCAGTAGTTCTTCCTTCAATAGCTTTCCTGAGATAATCCAAGACTCTAGACCTTGACACAAACTTTCCTCCACACCAAGCCAACATTCTTCTTCCTTTGCAAATGATCCTATTTGACCTGGCAGCAGCAGTAACACTATGCAACACTTTCTTGGACCCAGTAACTTTGACCTTGCTTTGGAGACTTTGATCTTGGCTGGAAGACTTGGATCTTGAATTAGGAACTTCGATCTTGGCCCAATACAACTTCTTGAGGCAAAAACACCCGACAACAACAACTTCGACCTATACTTGTTCTAGCGGCAACAACATGTAGCAATTGGTAGCGACATCAACAAGAGAAATTCGACCTTCGATCTTCCAATCTAGGGCACAAGGGAGGGAGAGAGATACACCAAAATTTCGATTGTCCTTTCTTCTTTAACATTTACCAAACTCGCACTTCTTCATCCCTCTTCCTTCACTTTGCACTTTTTCTGGCTTCCAAAGAGATATCAAACTTGTTTGAGATGTTCTACTCCAATTGAATTTGGACTGCTTCTTTTATAGCCTTTAGGTAAGGTTGAATAGCCCTCCTTGAGGCTGACTTGATCATCTTAAGGCCAACTTGGTGTGGAGGCAACATATTTCATCTTTTACTCAATACTAAATCCTTTTACATGATTCAAAAACCCAAGAAGGGTCTCTTTAAAAGTACAATGACTCTATTAACTCAAAATAAATCTTAGAAGTCATCAATGGGGACTTTGACCTAAAACATGATGACCCAAGCATGAAATTCATGCTTTAATAAGTCATAATAATAACAATAACAATAATTTTCTTTATTCTTTTGACAAATACATTACACGATGACTCAAATACATTAATGAAGACAGAACCTAGTTACATTTTCTAACACTTCCTATTAACTAGGGAGGTATTCATCATATATAAGTACAAGGAAGATCTCAACTATATGAACCATGAAGGATTTTTAGGCATCACAATGCCATGGACAAGATTCCTGACCAAGGAAATTTATTCATTTGTCTTTCAACAGTTTAGGCATTGCAATTCCATGGAGTAGATTCCTAACTAGGGAAATCTATCCAAGTGGGAATATGATGGACTCAAGATTTCAACCCCTCTAGGTACCATAAGGTTTACTTACTAACCATCAACCCAGGGATTTAGGTGTCTATCTGAGGTTAGAGCTCTATGACCAACACCACCCTCCCAACTTTGGGACCTAGACATTAACATAAAGTGTCAAATATATTTCCTTTGAGGCAATGCTTCACTCACAAAGCCACAACACTCCTTGATCCAGTAGATCAAGGATAACAAATATCGCCTGTTCAAACTAATCGGTAACCAACATGCTATCAAAATCTTTGAGAGATTTACCTGTACAAACACAACCCTGATCAATAATATAATTTCACATGTTCATAAACAAACACAAACCTTTGGGGTCTTTCAGAAAATTGATGTTGCTTCTCAACACAGTAGGATTATCAATTAAATCTTTTACACAAGATTCCTCAATAATACACTTTCCTTTCCTACTTCACATGCAGCAACACATCCTTCAAAATGCATTCTCCAATCAAAACTATGATATGCCCTCCCTCTCAACCACAGAGATTTCCTCTATCGAGGCTCCCTCTTAATCTCGGGGAGATTTCTTCTATCTAGAATCCCTCTTAACCCACAGAGATCAAATTCTTATTGGATAATCTTTCATGGATTCCGTCTTTCTTATCAAAGTCATTCATATATCATTCTTATCACATCAACTTTACTTGTGATCATCTTCACCATCTTGAGTACGACATACCTACACAACTTAGATAGAAAGTACAACCACAACTATATAAGCATGAAGTTAGCCATATCAAAATATTATAATAATGGAAGCATTAAACTTTACAAACATAATTAGAAAGATGCTATATTTCAACTTCCTGCCCATATTTTGTTACAAATCCTAAATCACATCAACAAACCAAAATATTAAACTCTTCTAGGGTTTCAATATTATTTAAATGATATGAAGAGTTCTATATAGCAAGGAAAATTTTAAGGATGGAAAATTTTCTTGAAGTTTAAAACATTGGCGAATCTCACTAATCCCTAATATGCAAATTATAAATGTTTATTGATATATTTGTAAAATTAATCAAATTTATTATTATTTTATATATAGTCTCTATATAATGTTGGCGATTTTTAAGGTAAAATAATTTTATATTCTAAAATTTGGGCGAATCGTCTTTTATAAAATTGGAAATTGGCGAATCTTTTTTGTGGAAAAATCATGGAAAATTAGCCCACTGGGCGAACATTAGCCCCTAAAATTTTCCATGCTATATAGCAAACCTTAGAAAAAATTCAAACAAGTATTGTGTCTTACAACTATAGGAATTCCTATGATGGAATCGTCACTAGGATTTCATTCATATACTAGATTTCATACAATAGATTCAACAATCAAAACTGATCACAGCTTAATCAACAACATAGCTAGCTTCTACTAAGGTTTGATGTACACCCTAGATTTCTCATTTACACAATCTCAAAAATCACTATATAGATTCATAGATTCGAGATTGTCATATCACACATACTAGAGAATTTAACTAGTATTAGGGTTTAGCTACAAAACCAAATATTTCCCAAACACCATCATCCTAGAATATCAAACTCAGAAAATGGCTTATATTAAACCCTAAGACTTATGACCATCAATAATTAGGTCAACACACATATCTAGGAATTTGTTATCATGCATAAGCATATCATATGTCAAGTAATATTAATACATTAAACATATACTGACCTAGACCAAGCTAGTGTTTTGATCAGATGGACACATATAAACCTAGGGTTTCATTCCTAGGATCTTAATCTAAAGGCATAATAAGGGTTTTGCTCACAGGCCTAACCAAACCCTAAATATTTAGGGTTTCATAACATAGCAAAGAAAACCCTGTTATACCAAAAATTCAAAGGTTTGGGATCTTATACAACATCATTCAACCGTAACAAGTTAGGTTTCATGATCATACCAAAACCCCAAACATCATAAAAAAATTCAAATAGCATTTCCATAAACCCTAAGAAGACAAGGGTTTAACACATTATCATACCCTTAAGTTAGGGTTTTCCAGAGAACCTTTCTAGGGTTCAATATAATCAATCAAAAACATGAGGAGGGTAGATTTATGAAATTATGAATCACCCAAAGCAAGAATCATTATGACTCAATACAATTAGACATAACGATGTTTGTAATAGATTATCGAATGAATAAACCTTTATTATGAAGAGATCAATATTTTGTAGTTTAAGGAATACCTTTGTTCCTTGACAAACCTTGTCTTGGGAGGCCCTCTTCTATACTCCTTGAGGATTTAGCAGATGTTTTCCTAATCAAGACAATAGAGGTAGAATGGTGATTAGTATTTAATATAACCAAAACTTAAATAAGTACATGAAACCAAAAGCTGAAAAGAAATGAGATACTTATCTTTGGGAGATGTTGAGGGCTCCCTCCAAAGATTGAGGGATACCTATAAACTTATAAAAACAATAAAAATGTATTTTCCAAAAACATGTTAAAACCTATAAATACTAAACATAAAAAATACAAAATAGAATATCTAAGACTAAAAGAAAAGGACTTAGTAGTGTAAGTCCCTTATGTCAGATTCTTTGGGTTTGGATTTATTTAGGACTTCTTCTTTAGCAATATTAGCTTGATCTCTTTCTCTCTTCTTATTCCTTGGATTGTCGGGACAGTCACTCCTATAGTGACCCTTCTTATGACATTGGTAGCATTATACCTTGGACATTTCTACCTTCCTTTTCGGTCCTTTTGATTTCTTGAAGTTTCCTTTATGATGATCATTCTAATCATTTGAAACTTCTTCAAGGTTGGAAACTAATGATATCCTTAATTATTCTTGGTTGCAAGCAGTCCATAGTTCTTCAAAAGTGGGAGCTACCTTCCAACTGTTAAGTCTTGCAGAAAATGTACCCCAAGAAGGTGGCAACCCTAATAGAGTTTTGATCACAAGTTATTTGTCCGGAACAACTTCATCAATGGCCAAAAGATCATCTCTCATTCTTTCTATTCTCACAAAGAAGGATGTCATTATGTCTTCTGTATTCATGTCTGTGGTCCTTAGCCTATTCTTCAAGCTTGCTACTTGACCAATGCTCTTAATAGTGAATAAATTTGACAAGGCCTCATACATTTCTTGAGCATGGTCAATGTTGGCTATGTATGGGACAAGGTTGTCCTTTATTCCTTCTACCATTAGAGTCATGGCCACTAATTCTAATTCTCTGAACTTCACTTTATCAGCATCACTGGAGTCTTCTGTAGGCTTCCTTTCTTTTCCTCTGACCAAGTCTAGTACCTTGTTCTTTTCAAGAATGAGGTCAACCCTCTTCTTCCAAGACCTATAGTTTGAGGCTCCTTCAAGTCTGTTCTCTCCCTTGATTGAGTTATACATTGTACTTGAACATAGTAGACGTCTTCCCTTAAATAATCCTTTTAAATGATTCCTTGATCAAGTACTTGAGACTGCCTTTTTATTCTTTCTTCACCAAAGCTCTGATACCATGTTAGAAAATCAGAAAGGAAGAAATATTTTCTTATACTTGATACTTACTTGTAATGTTATTTATTTCTTATTAGATTTCCTTTATATCTTCTTTCCTTTTAGTTCATCAAGAAATTACCAAATCAATAACACATAAATCAATGGACACCAGACATAGGCACACAACCAGGGAAAAACCCCTCTCTAAGGGAAAAACCAGTCAATAATTCTTTCTTCAATAGTTTTCCTGAGATAATCCAAGAATCTATACCTTGACACAAACTTTCCTCCACACTAAGTCAATCTTATTCTTCCTTTGCAAATGATCCTATTTGACTTGGCAGCAACAACGAAACTATGCTACACTTTCTTAGACCCAGTAACTTCGACCTTGATTTGGAGACTTCAATCTTGGCTTAAAGGCTTCGATATTGACTTAGGAACTTTGATATTGGCCCAATACAACTTCCTGAGGTAGCAACACCCAACAACAATAACTTCGAGCTATACTTGTTCTAGCAGCAACAACATGCAGCAAATGGTAGTGAAATCAACAAGATAACTTAAATTTTCCAATATAGGGCACGAGGGAGAGAAAGAGAGATGAACCAAAATTTTTTATTTTCCTTTCTTATTTCACCTTGACTAAACTCACACTTATTTAGCCCTATTCCTTCACTTTAAACTTTTTCTAGCTTCTAGAGAGATATTGAACTTGCTTGATATGTTATACTCCAAATGAATTCAAACTTCTTCTTTTATAGCCTTTATGTGAGGTAGAATAGCCCTCCTTGAGGCCGACTTGGTGTGGAGGTAAGATATTTCATTTTTTACTCAATACTAAACCTTTTTACATGATTCAAAATCCCAAGAAGGGTCTCTTTACAAGTACAATGACTCTATTAACTCAGAATATATCCTAGAAGTCCTTAATGGGGACTTTGACCTAAAACATTATGACCCAAGCATGAAACTCGTGCTTTAATAAGTCATAATAATAATAATAACAATAATTCTATTCTTTATTGTTTTCACAAGTACATTACATGATGACTCAAACACATTAATGAAGACCGAACCTAGTTACATTTTCCAACAAACCTTTGATCCCATCCTCCCATCAAAGGTGGATATAAAACCTTAGATTGGTAATTGGATAAGAAATCCCAACTTACCCCACTCCTCTATATATTTACAACCTTCCATATACAAGGGGTTGTCTTTTGGAGAGTGATTCTACCCTTATGTTGTTGTTGTGAGAGGTTTCATTTCATGCATTTAGGGTGATTGGAGGTGCACATTGTGACAAGGAAAGGATAAATCAATCTAGAGGTGCTCTTCTACAAGATCAACATCTATTTATGGTTGTAACTCCTTTGATTTATATTAATGCAAATAATTCTCTGTTTTCCTATACGTGATGTTGTTATTTCATGTATTTCAATACCATGTTGATCGATTGAATAAAGTATATATATGATACTGCATAGATCTCGTAGTTTCTTGGTTTGTGTTATCTCACTGTGCAGGTTCTAATTTTTGCAGTTGGAGCTAGAATTTGAGCATTAAACCTAAACAAGGAGTGAATCTTGTGACAGATTCCAGGTAGGCTTCATTTCGTCATCTGTTTACTTTAAGGAAAGCATTGGGTTCCTTGTCTTCTATTGTTCTTAGTTAGCCACCAAACCCACAGGAGATACTTTTGTCTGCAATCGTAAATATCATATAACAATAATATTGGTTGGAGGCTACTTAGGCTTGGTATTATGGCCTTGTTGATGTTTGGCACTAGTTATGTGCTATAGATGGCTTTAGGTAAGCCATTGTGTGTGTGGATTCATGGCCCTAGCTCATGGGTGACCCACTATTGGGAGACTATGAGCAACACAGTCTATGGCTAGGTGGTATGTCCTAGGTTTACATCTAGTCAAAGGATTTTATTAGGCAATTTCTCAAAACCTGTTTTACAACATATCTGTAATCTATGGTTTATGGTTTTTCATGCATGAAATTATGGTATCCGTTAATTATGTATATATGTGTGTCTAGGTATATAAATATTATATAATTATTGTAATAGTATTAGAGTAAGAGATATCAATATAGTAGAGTGGCTACAGGGGTCTTACAAGTGGTATCAGAGCCTATGTTGCAACAGTAGGATTTGTTACAATATTATGGGAAAATACAATAGTTTATCAATACTATATGCGAGTTTTCTTTAAAATCAAAGAATTTAATTAAAAGGGAAAAAAATGACATAACTATCTGACATATAAATCTCAACCTTTTATTTCTATACACTATTAAGAATATTCAAGTATTCTATCAAAGTTTAATTATCATCATCTATAAAATAATTATTAATAATTAAATTAAAAATGTCTAAATCTTATTTTAAATATTTTTCTTTTTTCTCAATAGTAAAAAAACTTATAATAAATAAGTTACCAACTTACTATAAGTTGAGGAAAATGAACTCTCAACCATGAACTTTTATTAATATAAATTCATCTCACACCCAAATTTAATATATTAATATAAAATAAATTTTGATCTCAACCTTAAGTTTTTATTAATATAAATTCATCTCACTCCCAAATTTAATATATTAATTATAAAATATTTTTTGATATAAATTTATTAAAATGCTGACGGTTCAACTGAATCTAGAATTAACATGATATCAACAGAAATTCTATTCACAACTATTAATATGCTCTGCGTAGAAAATATAAAATCACCATTAGAATATCTTTGAGGAACACCATGATGACGAAGTAAAGCTAACAGATATGAATGATAACAAAGGTATGGCTAAATACAATGTAATAGTTGTTCTTTTAAAGAACATAAAATGGAGCATTCATTTTCATAGGAAAAGAATTGATCTTTTCCTCAATGAATAAAAACGATGAGGATGAATGGCTTTACAAAATCTTTATTTCGACGGGAAAGGAAAAGTATATGGTGTACGAATGGCTTTGAAAAGTCCTAAACAAAGAGTTTAATGTGACTCGAATAAAGCAATTAACTCGTTGTGCCGCTGTCGACGTTGGGTAAAATAAGTTGCTGGTCAATTTCTGAGCACCGTGGAAGATCTCGCGGAGGCCGCTGAAGGCTTGATCCATAATCTGGTCCATTCTCAACTACAAAGCACATGGCTAAACCCCATGTTATGTGTACATCCAGATGGCAATGGAACATCCAGACACCTGCGCTTTCAAAACAAATGAGCAATTAAAACAATTTAAATGGCTTTCATAATCCATGTACACACCAACGATATAAAGTGTACGATGAAACTATGTATTCAAAAATTTGACACCAACAATATTAATGTGTCAGATGAAACCATGTAGATGTATGTAGTATGTACGCTCACCAGGGTTGTCGGCTACAAATCTTATAGCCGCCCATCCATTGACGGGAACGTTTACAGTGTTGCGCTTTGGGGGATCAAACAGGTTGAACTGTTTTGGGTCTCTTCTTGGATTAAAATTGCCAAATCCTGTTCCTACGATGTAGAAGTCATAGCCATGGAGATGAATGGGGTGGCTTTCACCTGCAACGATATTCGTTCCCTGAAGTATCACTTGCACCGTTGTGTTGTATTTCAGCACTTTCACTCTCGTGTTTTTACAGGAGACCACAGGCTTGTGCTTATGTTCTCTGCGGTATAATCGAATTGCACCAGAGGGTTATCCGGGAAGTTGTCGGTGAATACGCCTTTTATGCCGAAATAGTGTGCTTGAAGCATTGACACTGTTGATGGCAGAACAAACGAAAAGTTATTCATACTTGCTTCCGATCTTGTTCCATTGAACAACCCAATTCCCACAGTGTAGAGCAGATTCTCTTTAACGGTCTGAGGGACAGAGACTGGGTGCTGGGGCGAGGCCAAGCTTCTCAGAGCCGCGTTGAACTGTGTCATAGATTTAGTGTCGTTAAAGAACGGTAAATCGGGCATCTGTGGAGATGAGGACGTGGAGTTAACTCCAACGTATTCCAAAATGGCAGTGGTTGTGGTGTTATCGAAGGGAACTCCTTTCCCGCTGGAATACGCGCGCGCAGCCATGTAGTAACTGCCTATAGATTGATCAGCAGTAACAAGTACGTCTGTAGTCTGCCCAGGGCCGAGCATCAGAAAATTGGTCTGAACAGGCTTTGTATACAAAGCATCCACAGCTACAACGGTCATTGAATGATTTGCCACCGCAAAGAATAAGTCATTGTTCATTGCAGCATTGATAACGCGTAGAAGATTGGTTTCTCCTGCCTTCACTCGAATACGAGTAGTATCTGCATGAACAAGGATAAGATATATCAGCCAGTCCAATAATTCAACATAACAACTCAATTAGTAAATCGATAAAGATGAGATCAGATACAACAAAAGTCGGATACCTGAAGTAGAACAATCGTATAAGTCTCCAGGCTGGCCATTTATAGTATAAGCGTCTGAAATGTTGGGGGCACCTCCTGTGAGTATCGCTTCATTCACAACATCAATGGGATTTGCATTCCACCATTGTCCTGTCAAAGCACAAACGAATTACAATACATATTATGATCAGTTTACCACTCTATTATTTAATTAGATATTACTGCTTCAAAACAGCACACTGGTATCGTTAAAGTTGCATACCCAGAATGATGGGAAACTGTTTATCCGGGACAGTATAGGGATAAGCAGTTCCCCTCTTCGGATAGATAATTAAGACTCCATAGACTGTAGCTCTAAGCCATGAGCTATGAGCATGCCACCAGAGGGTCCCTTCTTGGCCAGTTGTGTTGAATTTGTACGTGTAACTTCCACCAGGGCGAATTGGGCATTGGGTCACAAACTCAGGTCCATCAGCCCACCCTGTGCGGAACTGCCGTATTCCGTGCCTGCAAATATATAAATATGGAGTGCTATGCATAAGAAACGAATTCATCATTATTTAAGACAGAGACAAGAAGAATAGACCGTTATAGATTACAGACCAGTGAATGGTGGCGTTATACTGGGCCTTGTTACGGACTTCCACTATAAGAGTCTCCATTGTGAACGTGAAGTGTTGGACCAGGAAACTGTCCATTCACTGTAATTTTGTCGTGTGTTTCGCACAGCCTCGTTACGGACAAGGATTCAATCTTCAGCCAGTTAACCAGAGATCGTCAGTTTCCTTTGAATAATGTTCTAAAATCCTAACTCTAGGGCACAATATTAGAAATTGAATGAAATCAATCATGTAGCCAAAAACACCGTTCAATATTCATAGAGTAATTAATAAAATCAGTCATATAAAAAACGCTTGGCTTTCAAAAATCGAGACACTTACATCAAACGTGTATCGATGTATGCTTCCCATGGCTGTAATAGCGAAAAGGTTCAGGCACACCACCAACAGAAAAATTAGCTTCGCTGAAAATGGCAACATTTTGATGACATGAGGTCGATTCAACCCTAATTCCGCCATTCTATAGCCAATCTTTTAGTGCTATTAGCTAAGAAAACCGATCTGTATTTCCTCCGCTTCGTAATTAAAACTGTTTGAACTGAACTCAACTTCCCCAAACTTTCGCAAACAGCAAGCCGACTCTGTCCAAATGAATGAATTCGTGACAAATAAGGAAGATGACTGGAGAGGAAATGAGCCCCATGAAGATTTATATAAGGTAAATTGCCAATGGCAACGGAGACTTCTTCTACGTTTGGTAATAGTTGTTGGAGGATTGTGACACAGGAGAATTACGACTGGAATAGTCCAGCGGCATGGCAATAATATGAGTTGTAATAGTAGCCTAACCTAAAATATTGACCAAGATCGCCTGTATTGCTCCTGGATAGGGAGAGTGGTACGAACGTTTGATTTTATTGGATTTACCTTGAATTCCGTGTGGATGAAAAGTCTGATGTTCCACCCCTAATTCTGTTCGTGTATGTCTGTTTTCCATAGATTTAGATTTTCCACCACCTATATCTGGATTAAAAAACCTGTGACCAGTTCTCGAGCTCACGGTTGACAGACGTATGCACAGTTAAACGTAACCACCTCGGAATCTGCTAACTAGATTCCCTCGTGCGAGGATGGTGTTGTTGACTTGTACCATCCAATGATGGAGACGTCAAAAACATTTATCATACCTTCTATCTATCCCACGTGTTGGGAGGGAATAATATCATGGCTTTTGGTGGGGAGACATGAGGAAGGATCATATTTCATAAAATTAATTAAAACATTTTTTTATTTTTGAAAATTTAAAATGACATGTTTTCAGTAATTCATATTTATTATTAATATTATTATATAACTACATCCAAATAATATAGGATTGAATTTTAAATTAAAATTAATTTATATTGTTTATTAAATAATATATTATTAAAAAGTTTTAAATATATGTTATATAACCATATTTAAATAAATTATTTATTTAAATTACTTATTTAAATTTAATGTTAAAATATTTAATAAATAATTAATAGTGAAATATATATATTTTTATTATGGAAACAGCTTAATTGATTATTATGGGAACAACTTAATTTACTATTGTTATATTATAAAGTATTATATAGGAACATGAAATTCAAGATTTAACAACAAAACATTAAAATATATTTTCATCACCAACAAAACATTAAAATATATTTTCATCACCAACAATACATTAAAATATATTTTCATTATTAAATAGTTATTAAATATTATATATTAAATTTTATATCAAACACAATAGTAAAAAAATTAAAGCACATTTTTCATCTTATTTTATATAAAAAAACACATCTTTAATTAAATATATATAGAGAGATATTCATAAAATAAATTCCCTTCAAAATAATTCATAACTTCCATTAAAACTGAGTGATAACAACATCACTCAAACAATTTGAAAATGAAGAAAACAAACCAAATAAATCACACATAGCTAAGGTTAGTGTTAATGTAAATTCATTCCAAATGATGGAAATTATAACACATTAAAATGAATTGGAAACTTAAAAGTGTTTTTAAAATTTTCCATCATAATTAATATATATATATATATATATATATATATATATATATGTTCAAGAAAATATTTACATGTTTGAAATGGTCGTCAATATTCTTGGAAAAAATTAAAACATCATCAATATAAACAATTAGCCAATCAAAATATGGCTTGAAGATATCACCCATCACTTTCTGGAACTTTGAGGGAGCATTCTTGAGGCCGAATGGCATGACGTTCCATTCATAATGCCCTGCTGGAATAATAAAGGCAGTCTTGAATTTATCTACTTCATCAATCGTAACCTGCCAGAAACCCGCCTTTAGATCAAATTTAGAAAATATCTTGGCACATGCAATCCTTCTGATCAGATCTCCTTTATGTGGAATTGGGTAGGTGTCATCAGCCAAAATTGAATTTAGAGGCTTGTAATTTATAACAAGTCTAGGAATTCCTCTAATTTGTTCAGCTCTTTTATTCATATAAAATCCATAGCAATTCCAAGGGCTATTGGATTCTCTGATCAATCTTCTGTCAAGTAATTGCTGAATCTCTTTTTTGCAAATATCTCTATATTCCATGCTCATGGGGATAGCTCTGCTTTTACAGGGTTTTCCAGTATATCCTTCTTTGTATGGCAGCTTGATAGTATGCTCCTTCCTATGCCAGAAGGCATTTGGTTCTTCTGAGCAGCATGTTTCCTCTAGTTTTTTTTCAGGTCTTGGATCTTTCTTTTGACTTGGGGCATTTTTAGCTGTTCTTCAATCCTTAGTGTGCCTTTCAGATCTTTAAGATGTGTCAATAAAGATTCTGCTTTATCCAATTTTTGCATGGCTTGGACCATTGTAGAAATCCTTGGGCTTGAAACATAAGGAAGCTCGATTTTCTTTCTTCTGCCTTTCGATGTAGGAACGGAAATGAAACAGCTAGCTCTTCCTCCTTTTAGCCTGGCTGAGCCATGCGGCTCTACTGCAGCTAGAAAGAAATTTCCTAATATACAATCAACAGAAATGTCTGCAATAGCAAACTTCATATATACACAATGAGTATCAAAACATAATGAAGCTCGGGGAATTTCATACTGGTGTTTCTTATTCCCAAGGCCTACTACTTCTCTTTCAGCCAAAACCCAGTATTTGGTTGGAACACTTTTGATATTAAGGATGTTAATATTTGCACCAGAATATAATAATGCAGTCATGTGAAAAATTTTCCCTTGGATGCAGATTTTTACCTTGACATGGTGTTGCTGATAGGTGATTGTGAACAACCTCATATCTTTAAATCCAAAGTGTGGATCTTGCATCCCTTCAGCAACTTGTACTTCCTGATGATATGCAGTAGGATTCCAAGAATCCTCTTCTTTCTCTTCTACAGATTGTTTTCCTTTTTGTATTTCTGTAATTTGAGCTTTAATTGCAGAGATTTCTGATTTGAGATGGTGAATTTCACCACTTACTTCTCCCAGAGTTAGTGATCTTACTTTTCCTGGTTTTTGATGATGCATTTGAAATGATTTAGTATTTCTTTCATAAGATGCATCAATGAATAAAGGCTTTTTACCTGATTCTTTTGAAGCTTTAGTTTTGAGTTGATCAGTGAATGCTTCAATCAGGCGATTCTTCATGTCTCCTTCCTCCATTCCCCTTATTTGAGATAAAATCTTCATTTCTGCTTCTTCTTCAGTAGAGGCCATGAGAACATTTTCTTTTGGAGGCTTAAGCCTTTCTTCTTCACTAGAGCTGGTGTAGTACTCAGAATCATATTCATGTAAACCATGGCAAACACACTCCTCTGGATCTGAACATGGACATTCTGATGAGTCTGTACCAGAATATTGTCCCATGTTTGCATGCAATTCTTCTTCTGATGTAGAACTAAAAGAATCAAGAGAAGATTCTTCTGGCTGGTGCTGTTGGGTTGTATCTCTGATGGAAAGATTTGGGCATCTTTCTATAACATGTGTCTTGGATTTGCATCTACGACAAAAAATAGGTCCTGAATGTTCTTGCTTCACTTGCTTGGACTTCTGAGCATAAACAGCTGTTTTCTTTCCTTTATTCAGCTTTGATTCTTCTCCTTGGGGACATCTGGAAGCTGTATGCCATTCTGACCACGCAACCAACAAGTGATTTTATTCCATTTTTCTTGTTTGTTTGAATGCAAATGAATATCAGAGGGGTCATAGTAATGAGTCTTTGGAATATATCTGTAATAACCCTTCTTTTTATATCTCTGACTTCTATCCTTTGTGAGATATTTCCTTTTATCCTTTGGATAGTTTTTCTTATTTCTGTAGAAAGTCTCTCTAAATTCTCTTTTGGCCTTCTTTCTGGACTTTCTTTTCTTAACCAAAGGATCATCAGGAAGTACAAGTTGCTGAAGGGATGCAAGATACACACTTTGGATTTAAAGATATGAGGTTGTTCACAATCACCTATCAACAACACCATGTCAAGGTAAAAATCTGCATCCAAGGGAAAAATTTTCACATGACTGCATTATTAGATTCTGGTGCAGATATTAACATCCTTAATATCAAAAGTGTTCCAGCCAAATACTGGGTTTCGGCTGAAAGAGAAGTAGTAGGCCTTGGGAATAAGAAACTCCAGTATGAAATTCCCCGAGCCTCATTATGTTTGATACTCATTGTGTATATATGAAGTTTGCTATTGCAGACATTCCTGTTGATTTTATATTAGGAAATGTCTTTCTAGCTGCAGCAAAGCCTCATGGCTCAGCTAGGCTAAAAGGAGAAAGAGCCGGCTATTTCATTTCCGTTCCTACATCAAAAGGCAGAAGAAAGAAAATCGAGCTTCCTTATGTTTCAAGCCCAAGGATTTCTACAATGGTCCAAGCCATGCAAAAATTGGATAAAGCATAATCTTTATTGATAGATCTTAAAGGTCTGAAAGGCACACTAAGGATTGAAGAACAACTAAAAATGCCCCAAGTCAAAAGAAAGATCCAAGACATGAAAGAAAAACTAGAGGAAACATGTTGCTCAGAAGAACCAAATGCCTTCTGGCATAGGAAGCAGCATACTATCAAGCTGCCATACAAAGAAGGATATACTGGAAAGCCCTGTAAAAGCAGAGCTATCCCCATGAGCATGGAATATAGAGATCCTTGCCAAAAACAGATTCAACAATTACTTGAGAGAAGACTGATCACAGAATCCAATAGCCCTTGGAATTGCTATGGATTTTATGTGAATAAAAGAGCTGAACAAATTAGAGGAATTCCTAGACTTGTTATAAATTACAAGCCTCTAAATTCAGATTTGGCTGATGACACCTACCCAATTCCACATAAAGGAGATCTGATCAGAAGGATTGTAGGTGCCAAGATATTTTCTAAATTTGATCTAAAGGCGGGTTTCTGGCAGGTTGCCATTGATGAAGCAGATAAATTCAAGACTACCTTTAGTATTCCAGCAGGGCATTATGAATGGAACGTCATGCCATTCGGCCTCAAGAATGCTCCCTCAAAGTTCCAGAAAGTGATGGATTATATCTTCAAGCCATATTTTTATTGGCTAATTGTTTATATTGATGATGTGAAAGATATATAAAAAGGAGTGTGAAAGATATGAGTAGGTTCACCACTGGTTCACCAAGAGTTGGCCATCAACACTAACGAAGAGGCACAGTAAGTTCCAAGCTCGTGACAGGAGCACCTACATAAAATTGGTATCAGAGTCAGTAACATCTGGTTCTTGAGGTTGGTACTCTAAAATCTAAAAGTACTTTTATTCAGAAATGGAATCGTTCAGGAAATCTGTCTCTTTCCAAGAACTTGAAGAGAGAGATTCTCAAGCTGAGGAAAATCCCCTTAGGGATATGTTTGCTAGTAGTTCAAGTATAACTCTTAACTCTGTTGAAATCACCTATGAAGAAACTCAGCCTTCTGCTAGATGGGAATTACTCGCTATTTCCCCCTCTGAAGTTTATAGCGACTTAGCTCCTTTTCATTTGATTGCTACATCTATGATAAGTATTAAAGAATCTGTCAGTCAGGTTCAAGAAAACTCTGATAGTATCCAGACTATGTCTCTGCTTAATCCCAAAGCCTTACAAGCAGAAGCAAAGAAGCTAAAAACAAATTATTTGCATTTAGGGTTCATTCGGGTTGGAATCAATCCATTAATTCATAAAGGATTACATACTTTTGTGCTTGCTACTGTGAGAGACATGACGCACAATAAGTATACAGATTCCATTAGTGGCAGAATTGTGGCCCCGCTGTCTGATGGTCCAGTCTATTTCGACTGCTTCCCAAATTTCTTTGTGTATGTCTATGATGAAACCATTGAGGAAATCCTGCAGTTGCAGATCCAAACAATGGGGTTTGATATGAAGAAGAAGAGGAATAATATAGCCATACAGACTAAAGCTTGTTTCCGACACACAAATACTTTGTGGCCAGCCATCCGTCATACATCCAGTAGAGTCTCCAAGTCCAGTGTTGTCGTCAAAACAGATCCAAAGAATCAAAAAGTTGAACATCTGTTAATCAAATGGGAAGACTTGCAGTTTCCAGAACATTGGGTTGTAAACCATTCTAGGCCTCATATACCTAGAAATATCACCTCTACAAATATTACTGAAAATTCTTCCAGTGCAATCATTTCTTTCCCTAGAAGATCTACCATTGACCGCCGAAGAATTGATGCTGCTTGTAAATCTTCCAAATACTACAGAGATCCTTCCACTGTGGATACTGCCTGTTCATCCTCATCCTCCTGTAGACATAGCCAGTTATATGAATTAGCACAACTTGTAAATTATTCTTCTTTAGAAGTGAAATGTCCAGACTGTGAAGACACTATAAATCTGCTTACATTAGCCGAACAAAATGTTCATCGGCATCATAACCCACGAACTGGTATTGCTCCACCTTCTACTTCTATTAATTCATGTCCGAATCCCGAATGCTCTGACATCCCCTTTCCTCACGAGCCAGAGCCAGATTCAGCCCATGTCGTCATGATAATAGTTGAGGAAGAAGATCCTAGACTCACTGAGATTATTTGTTTAATGAGGCCATCAAAACCAAGATATGGGCTAGGAAAACTTGAGAAATCACAATTGATCCAGAATGCAGATTTAAGCAAATCCCTTCTGACTATAAAAAGCCTGCAGTTATGGAGATGCATAAGTTCTTTTTGCTCATGGATGGATGTTTGAAATAAGAAATTAGTGCCAAATGGATGAAGGATATGCTGAATTGGGATTTGTATACAAATCCTCAGGCATAAGAGTTTGACCAAACATACCCTCCTGGACAAAAGAAATAGTTGGCAATGGATTGGAAACATTATATGGAAACAAATAATACTTGGATATCTTTCTATTCATGTAAAGATAAAGTTGCTCCTATAAATGTTTTCACTGGAGCCACCTCTAGCACTTCAGTTGATAAACATGGGTGGACTGCACTTGATGGATCAAAAGTAGAAACTCCTACTACATTTCCTCCTTATAAAGGAATTATTTTAGGAGAAAATACAAATGATGCCAAAGCCATTCCTCTGGTCCAAAAAGATGACAATGCTTTAGGCATTGATGGTAGAATCCAAAAAGCTAGTGAACAATTAAATTGGACCAATACTGCTATCAAAGGCTTGGAAATGAACGTGGCAAAAGCAGAAGATGTAAAAAAGCAGATAGATGTTGTAAATTCTTCATTGAATAGTGTAAATAATTGCTTGAATAATTTGCAGTTTGATTCCAACATATCTTGCTCTTATACCAGAGAAACAGTAAGCAAGATAGAGGAAGTAGGAGAAAACTTGGTTGGGAACATGAGTGTAACTAAAACTCTCCTTACTGGTTTAACAACAAAAGTTGAAAGGATACAGTTGTCCAAAATTGAAAAAACAGTTCCAAATTCCTTTCTGGTAAAGAGAAATATAAAGATTGAAAATCCTGTGAGAGATGTTCAAAAATTTCCTCTATTGTTTCCTAAAGAAGTTGCCTCATCATCTGGATCTGATGAATCAGAACATATTAGTATTGCTTCCTTATTTAAGGAAACAGAGGCAGAACCAGAAAAAGAGCAGAAATCACCAGAAACACAAATTCTTCCAATCTATGAACCTCTGGAACATAGATTTTCTAGACATTCTGCTCCTGACATAGAAGGAAAAGGGAAAATGCCCAAAGCTCATACTTTCTTCCCTGATTCTCACAGAGAATGGAACATAGACAACATGAGTATTGGCCAAATTCACCAAATGATAGATTTGATGTATACTGAATATAAACTCATGTGTCTTAGAGGCAAGTCTGAAATAGATGCTTGCAGAACCATCATTCAATGTTTTACAGGTACTCTCCTCAGGTGGTGGGAGACTGAATCTTCTCCTAAGCTCATTGAAACCATGGAAGCAGAAGTTCTCAAAGATGAGAAAGGAGATGTTATTCACAATCCAGATGGCACTGTCATTAGCAATATGATTGGCACATTGACATCAATGATTCTGGAACATTGGTGTGGAAGTGAAACAGAGATAGCCAATAAACATGAGGTTATTCTTATGAACCTCAAGTGCCATAAAATGTCACAATTTGATGATTTTCATAGAGATTGGATGTAGCGGATTTATGAGGTAAAAGACTCCAGGAATTTGCTCTGGAAACAGGTATATCTTGCTGCTTTACCCTCTAGATTTGTTGATTACATCAGGATGCAAGAGATTTTTCAGTTACCTTTTGAATCTTACACATGGGGTGAGATATATTCTCATATTACAAAGACATTGGTGAGTCTTTGTACCAGTTCAAAGGTTAACAAGGCTCTTGAAAAGCTATCAAGATTGCCAGATAAAAAGTCCATCTGCAGCAAGTATGGACTCACAGTAGATGATCCTTTGGTTAAGAAAAGAAAGTCCAGAAAGAAGGCCAAAAGAGAATTTAGAGAGACTTTCTACAGAAATAAGAAAAACTATCCAAAGGATAAAAGGAAATATCTCACAAAGGATAGAAGTCAGAGATATAAAAAGAAGGGTCATTATAGATATATTCCAAAGACTCATTACAACGACCCCTCTGATATTCATTTGCATTCAAACAAACAAGAAAAATGGAATAAAATCACTTGTTGGTTGTGTGGTCAGAATGGGCATACAGCTTCCAGATGTCCCCAAGGAGAAGAATCAAAGCTGAATAAAAGAAAGAAAACAACTGTTTATGCTCAGAAGTCCAAGCAAGTCAAGCAAGAACATTCATGACCTACTTTTTATCTTAGATGAATCCAAGACACATGTTACAGAAAGATGCCCAAATATTTCCATCAGAGATATAGCCCAGCAGCACAAGCTAGAAGAATCTTCTCTTGATTCTTTTAGTTCTACATCAGAAGAAGAATTGCATGCTAACATGGGACAATATTCTGGTACAGACTCATCAGAATGTCCATGTTCGGATCCAGAGGAGTGTGTTTGCCATGCTTTATATGAAGATGATTCTGAGTACTACACCAGCTCCAGTGAAGAAGAAAGGCTTAATCCTCCAAAAGAAAAATTCTCATGGCCTCTACTGAAGAAGAAGCAGAAATGAAGATTTTATCTCAAATAAGGGCAATGCAGGAAGGAGACATGAAGAATCGCCTAATTGAAGCAGTCACCGATCAACTCAAAACTAAAGCTTCAAAAGAATCAGGTAAAAAGCCTTTATTCATTGATGCATCTTATGAAAGAAATACTAAATAATTTCAAATGCATCATCAAAAACCAGGAAAAGTAAGATCACTAACTCTGGGAGACGTAAGTGGTGGAATTCACCATCTCAAATCAGAAATCTCTGCAATTAAAGTTCAAATTGCAGAAATACAAAAAGGAAAACAATCTGCAGAAGAGAAAGAAGAGGATTCTTGGAATCCTACTGCATATCATCAGGAAGTAAAAGTTGCTGAAGGGATGCAAGATCCACACTTTGGATTTAAAGATATGAGGTTATTCACAATTACCTATCAGCAACACCATGTCAAGGTAAAAATCTGCATCCAAGGACAAATTTTTCACATGACTGCATTATTAGATTCTGGTGCAGATATTAACATCCTTAATATCAAAAGTGTTCCAGCCAAATACTGGGTTTCGGCTGAAAGAGAAGTAGTAGGCCTTGGGAATAAGAAACTCCAGTATGAAATTCCCCGAGCCTCATTATGTTTTGATACTCATTGTGTATATATGAAGTTTGCTATTGCAGACATTCCTGTTGATTGTATATTAGGAAATTTCTTTCTAGCTGCAGTAGAGCCTCATGGCTCAGCTAGGCTAAAAGGAGGAAGAGATGGCTATTTCATTTCCGTTCCTACATCAAAAGGCAGAAGAAAGAAAATCGAGCTTCCTTATGTTTCAAGCCCAAGGATTTCTACAATGGTCCAAGCCATGCAAAAATTGGATAAAGCAGAATCTTTATTGATAGATCTTAAAGATCTGAAAGGCACACTAAGGATTGAAGAACAACTAAAAATGCCCCAAGTCAAAAGAAAGATCCAGGATCTGAAAGAAAAACTAGAGGAAACATGCTGCTCAGAAGAACCAAATGCCTTCTGGCATAGGAAGCAACATACTATCAAGCTGCCATACAAAGAAGGATATACTGGAAAGCCCTGTAAAAGCAGAGCTATCCCCATGAGCATGGAATATAGAGATCTTTGCCAAAAAGAGATTCAACAATTACTTGACAGAAGACTGATCACAGAATCCAATAGCCCTTGGAATTGCTATGGATTTTATGTGAATAAAAGAGCTGAACAAATTAGAGGAATTCCTAGACTTGTTATAAATTACAAGCCTCTAAATTCAGTTTTGGCTGATGACACCTACCCAATTCCACATAAAGGAAATCTGATCAGAAGGATTGCAAGTGCCAAGATATTTTCTAAATTTGATCTAAAGGCGGGTTTCTGGTAGGTTGCCATTGATGAAGCAGATAAATTCAAGACTGCCTTTAGTATTCCAGCAGGGCATTATGAATGGAACGTCATGCCATTCGGCCTCAAGAATGCTCCCTCAAAGTTCCACAAAGTGATGGATTATATCTTCAAGCCATATTTTGATTGGCTAATTGTTTATATTGATGATGTGAAAGATATATAAAAAGGAGTGTGAAATATCTGAGTAGGTTCACCACTGGTTCACCAGGAGTTGGCCATTAACACTAACGAAGAGGCACAACTAGTTGCAAGCTCGTGACAGGAGCCCCTGCATAAAATTGGTATCAGAGCCAGTAATGTCTGGTTCTTGAGGTTGGTACTCTAAAATATAAAAGTAATTTTATTCAGAAATGGAATCGTTCAGGAAATCTGTCTCTTTCCTAGAACTTGAAGAGAGAGATTCTCTAGCTAAGGAAAATCCCCTTAGGGATATGTTTGCTATTATTTCAAGTAGAACTCTTAACTCTGCTGAACTCACCTATGAAGAAACTCAGCCTTCTGCTAGATGGGAATTGCCCGCTATTTCCCCCTCTCAAGTTTATAGCGACTTAGCTCCTTTTCATTTGATTGCTACATCTAGGATAAGTATTAAAGAATCTGTCAATCAGGTTCAAGAAAACTCCGATAGTATGCAGACTATATCTATGCTTAATCCCAAAGCCTTACAAGTAGAAGCAAAGAAGCTAAAAACAAATTATTTGCATTTAGGGTGCATTCGGGTTGGAATCAATCCTTTAATTCATAAAGGATTACATACTTTTGTGCTTGCTACTGTAAGAGACATGACGCACAATAAGTATACAGATTCCATTATTGGCGGAATTGTGGCCCCTCTGTCTGATGGTCCAGTCTATTTCGACTGCTTCCCAAATTTCTCTGTGTATGTCTATGATGAAACCATTGAGGAAATCCTGCAGTTGCAGATCCAAACAATGGGGTTTGATATGAAGAAGAAGAGGAATAATATAGCCATACAGACTAAAGCTTGTTTCCGACACACAAATACTTTGTGGCCAGCCATCCGTCATACACCCAGTAGAGACTCCAAGTCCAGTGTTGTTGTCAAAACAGATCCCAAGAACCAAAAAGTTGAACATCTGTTAATCAAATGGGAAGACTTGCAGTTTCCAGAACATTGGGTTGTAAACCATTCTAGGCCTCATACACCTAGAAATATCACCTCTGCAAATATTACTGAAAATTCTTCCAGCACAATCATTACTTTCCCTAGAAGATATACCATTGACCGCCGAAGAATTGATGCTGCTTGTAAATCTTCCAAATACTACAGAGATCCTTTCACTGTGGATACCGCCTGTTCATCCTCATCCTCCTGTAGACATAGCCAGTTATATGAATTAGCAGAGCTTGTAAATTATTCTTCTTTAGAAGTCAAATGTCCAGACTGTGAAGACACTATAAATCTGCTTACATTAGCCGAACAAAATGTTAATCTGCATCATAACCCACGAACTGGTATTGCTCCACCTTCTACTTCTATTAATTCATGTCTGAATCCCAAATGCTCTGACATCCCCTTTCCTCACGAGCCAGAGCCAGATTCAGACCATGTCCTCATGATAACAATTGAGGAAGAAGATCCTAGACTCACTGAGATGATTTGTTTAATGAGGCCATCAAAACCAAGATATGGGCTAGGAAAACTTGAGCAATCACAATTGATCCCAGAATGCAGATTTAAGCAAATCCCTTCTGACTGTAAAAAGCCTGCAGTTATGGAGATGCATAAGTTCTTTTTGCTCATGGATGGATGTTTGAAATAAGAAATTAGTGCCAAATGGATGAAGGATATGCTGAATTGGGATTTGTATACAAATCCTCAGGCAAAAGAGTTTGACCAAACATACACTCCTGGGCAAAAGAAACAGTTGGCAATGGATTGGAAACATTATATGGAAACAAATAATACTTGGATATCTTTCTATTCATGTAAATATAAAGTTGCTCCTATAAATGTTTTCACTGGAGCCACCTCTAGCACTTCAGTTGATAAACATGGGTGGACTGCACTTGATGGATCAAAAGTAGAAACTCCTACTACATTTCCTCCTTATAAAGGAATTATTTTAGGAGAAAATACAAATGCAGCCAAAACCATTCCTCTGGTCCAAAAATATGACAATGCTTTAGGCATTGATGGTAGAATCCAAAAAGCCAGTGAACAATTAAATTGGACCAATACTGCTATCAAAGGCTTGGAAATGAATGTGGCAAAACAAAAGATGTAAAAAAGCATATAGATGTTGTACGCTCTTCATTGAATAGTGTAAATAATTGCTTGAATAATTTGCAGTTTGATTCCAGCATATCTTGCTCTTATACGAGAGAAACAATAAGCAAGATAGAGGAAGTAGGGGAAAACTTGTTTGGGCACATGAGTGTAACTAAAACTCTCCTTACCAGTTTAACAGCAAAAGTTGAAAGGATACAGTTGTCAAAAATTGAAAAACCAGTTCCAAATTCTTTTCTGGTAAAGAGAAATATAAAGATTGAAAATCCTGTGAGAAATGTTCAGAAATTTCCTCTATTGTTTCCTAAAGAAATTGCCTCATCATCTGGAGCTGATGAATCAGAACATATTAGTATTGCTTCCTTATTTAAGGAAACAGAGGCAGAAGCAGAAAAAGAGCAGAAATCACCAGAAACACAAATTCTTCCAATCTATGAACCTCTGGAACATAGATTTTCTAGATATTTTGCTCCTGACATAGAAGGAAAAGGGAAAATGCCGGAAGCTCATACTTTCTTCCCTGATTCTCACAGAGAATGGAACATAGACAACATGAGTGTTGGCCAAATTTTCCAAATGATAGATTTGATGTATACTGAATATAAACTCATGTGTCTCAGAGGCAAGTCTGAAATAGATGCTTGCAGAACCATCATTCAATGTTTTACAGGTACTCTCCTCAGGTGGTGGGAGATTGAATCTTCTCCTAAGCTCATTGAAACCATGGAAGCAGAAGTTCTCAAAGATGAGAAAGGAGATGTTATTCACAATCCAGATGGCACTGTCATTAGCAATATTTTTGGCACATTGACAGCAATGATTCTGGAACATTGGTGTGGAAGTGAAACAGAGATAGCCAATAAACATGAGGTTATTCTTATGAACCTCAAGTGCCATAAAATGTCACAATTTGATGATTTTCATAGAGATTGGATGCAGCGGATTTATGAGGTAAAAGACTCCAAGAATTTTCTCTGGAAACAGGTATATCTTGCTGCTTTACCCTCTAGATTTGTTGATTACATCAGGATGCAAGAGATTTTTCAGTTACCTTTTGAATCTTACACATGGGGTGAGATATATTCTCATATTAAAAAGACACTGGTGAGTCTTTTTACCAGTTCAACGGTTAACAACGCTCTTGAAAAGCTATCAAGATTGCCAGATAAAAAGTTCATCTGCAGCAATTATGGACTCACAGTAGATGATCCTTTGGTTAAGAAAAGAAATTCCAGAAAGAAGGCCAAAAGAGAATTTAGAGATACTTTCTACAGAAATAAGAAAAACTATCCAAAGGATAAAAGGAAATATCTCACAAAGGATAGAAGTCAGAGATATAAAAAGAAGGGTCATTACAGATATATTCCAAAGACTCATTACTACGACCCCTCTGATATTCATTTGCATTCAAACAAACAAGAAAAATGGAATAAAATCACTTGTTGGTTGTGTGGTCAGAATGGGCATACAGCTTCCAGATGTCCCCAAGGAGAAGAATCAAAGCTGAATAAAGGAAAGAAAACAACTATTTATGCTCAGAAGTCCAAGCAAGTCAAGCAAGAACATTCAGGACCTATTTTTTGTCTTAGATGCAAATCCAAGACACATGTTACAGAAAGATGCCCAAATCTTTCCATCAGAGATACAGCCCAACAGCACCAGCTAGAAGAATCTTCTCTTGATTCTTTTAGTTCTACATCAGAAGAAGAATTGCATGCTAACATGGGACAATAATCTGGTACAGACTCATCAGAATGTCCATGTTCAGATCCAGAGGAGTGTGTTTTCCATGCTTTATACGAAGATGATTCTGAGTACTACACCAGCTCCAGTGAAGAAGAAAGGATTAAGCCTCCAAAAGAAAAAGTTCTCATGGCCTCTACTGAAGAAGAAGCAGAAATGAATATTTTATCTCAAATAAGGGCAATGGAGGAAGGAGACATGAAGAATCGCTTCATTGAAGCATTCACTGATCAACTCAAAACTAAAGCTCCAAAAGAATCAGGTAAAAAACCTTTATTCATTGATGCATCTTATGAAAGAAATACTAAATCATTTCAAATGCATCATCAAAAACCAAGAAAAGTAAGATCACTAACTCTGGGAGAAGTAAGTGGTGAAATTCACCATCTCAAATCAGAAATCTCTGCAATAGAAGTACAAGTTGCTGAAGGGATGCAAGATCTACACTTTGGATTTAAAGATATGAGGTTGTTCACAATCACCTATCAGCAACACCATGTCAAGGTAAAAATCTGCATCCAAGGGAAAAATTTTCACATGACTGCATTATTAGATTCTGGTGCAGATATTAACATCCTTAATATCAAAAGTGTTCCAGCCAAATACTGGGTTTCGACTGAAAGAGAAGTAGTAGGCCTTGGGAGTAAGAAACTCCAGTATGAAATTCCCCGAGCCTCATTATGTTTTGATACTCATTGTGTATATATGAAGTTTGATATTTCAGACATTCCTGTTGATTGTATATTAGGAAATGTCTTTCTAGCTACAGTAGAGCCTCATGGCTCAGCCAGGTCGAAAGGAGGAAGAGCTGGCTATTTCATTTCCGTTCCTACATCAAAAGGCAGAAGAAAGAAAATCGAGCTTCCTTATGTTTCAAGCCCAATGATTTCTACAATGGTCCAAGCCATGCAAAAATTAGATAAAGAAGAATCTTTATTGACAAATCTTAAAGATCTGAAAGGCACACTAAGGATTGAAGAACAACTAAAAATGCTCCAAGTCAAAAGAAATATCCAAGACCTAAAAGAAAAACTAAAGGAAACATGCTGCTCAGAAGAACCAAATGCCTTCTGGCATAGGAAGCAGCATACTATCAAGCTGCCATACAAAGAAGGATATACTGGAAAGCCCTATAAAAGCAGAGGTATCCCCATGAGCATGGAATATAGAGATCTTTGCCAAAAAGAGATTCAACAATTACTTGACAGAAGACTGATCAGAGAATCCAATAGCCCTTGGAATTGCTATGGATTTTATGTGAATAAAAGAGCTGAACAAATTAGAGGAATTCCTAGACTTGTTATAAATTACAAGCCTCTAAATTCAGTTTTGGCTGATGACACCTACCCAAATCCACATAAAGGAGATCTGATCAGAAGGATTGCAGGTGCCAAGATATTTTCTAAATTTGATCTAAAGGCGGGTTTCTGGCAGGTTGCCATTGATGAAGCAGATAAATTCAAGACTGCCTTTAGTATTCCAGCAGGGCATTACCATTCGCCCTCAAGAATGCTCCCTCAAAGTTCCAGAAAGTCATGGATGATATCTTCAAGCCATATTTTGATTGGCTAATTGTTTATATTGATGATGTTTTAATTTTTTCCAAGAATATTGATGACCATTTCAAACATGTAAATATTTTCTTGAAATTGGTTCAAAAGAATGGATTGGTGTTGAGTAAGAAGAAGATAGAAGTGTTCCAGACTTCTATAAAATTCTTGGGACACACAATTTGCAACGGGAAAATTTCTCTACAACAGCATGCCATTGAATTTGCAGATAAGTTTCCAGATGTGCTTAAAGACAAAACACAACTGCAAAGGTTTCTAGGATGCCTAAATTATGTCAGCAATTTCTACCAAGATTGTGCCAGTGACAGGAAGATGCTCAATAAACGACTTTGTCAGAACCCCCCTGAATGGTCGGATCACCACACCAGAGCAGTCCGAGAAATCAAAGCCAATGTAAAATATTTACCTATACTGTATGTTGGAGATGACCAACCTTTTAAAATAGTTGAATCTGATGCAAGCAATGTTGGTTGGGGAGGAATTTTGAAACAAAGAATTGGAAAAGAAGAACAGGTTGTTCAATTTGCCTCAGGAGTCTAGAATTCAGCAGAACATAATTACTTTGTCATTGAAAGAGAGGTAAAAGTAGCATGGTATTGTATTAGCAAATTTGAAGTTTACCTGATAAACAAGCCTTTTCTTCTTAGAACAGATGCTTCAACTATGCAGAAAGTTTTATCTAAAGATATCAAGAAAGCTGGAGAGGCAAAATTTTCCAGATGGCAGGCACTCTTTTCATATTTTGACTTCACAGTGGAGCATATCAAAGGGAAAGATAACAGCCTTCCTGACTTCTTTAGCCGGGAGTATATTGAACAAAAGGAAGATCATGTTATGATTATTGTCACAAAATGGGACAATAATCTGAGGCAAGAAGTTTTGAGAACTGTGCCAGATGAAATGGAGTGGGAAGCTTACAAAAGAAACTGGAAACCGACATGGCAGCTCCATAATACAAAAGTATTGGATGCTAATCTCCAGCCTCATACAGATCTCCAGTATTATGTGCCAGAAAGAAAAGTATACCCAAAAGGAAGAAAATGGATACACGACATGATCTATGATAAAGCCAGGAGAAATGTTGAAATAGCAAGAGTAGCATTAGAACAAAATTTTCATGATATTGCTACTATCTGGTATCATGGAGGGAAAAGCACAGAAATATATGAAAGATATGTCTGTATTTATAGAACCATAGACTTATGGAGGGAGCCTGGTCATGGAAGAGTCCAACCAGCAGCCCGTTGGCCCAGAAATGATCCCTATATCTTATTTCCTGACACTGTTTATGACCTGGAAGATTACAAGAAACTCTGGTGGCAATTTTTAAATATTGATGATCAAACGGAGACACATTATACTAGGATCAAGTTCAGCACAATTGGCCACTACCAAGGTTACCAGCAATGTGAATGGTTCAGAAACTGGTGGAAAGATTATGGGATAAACAGGACAGCCATGGACCCTGTAGAGCATGAAAAGTATTGTAGAAATATGGGTAAAACCTGTATTATGTAATGTAACAAAGACTGTAATCACCCAGTATACCATATTGTAAAGTAAATGGCCAACACTGAATGGACAACCTATCAAACCGCCCCGTATAATAATTCTCTTGAAGAATATATGCGAGAGCACATGGAATGGCTCGTCCTCACTAAAGTACAACATCAAATCGTGCTGGGGAAGCCCATCATTGTCCGACGAATCTACACCAAAGCATGGGACACTATGCAATATAAGCGGGACCGGTTTCCGGATCTCAAAATATTTTGATGTGAACCAATCACAAAGGCCAAATTGTGACCAGTTTTCCCGTGGGCTTTACTGTTCAAAAGCCTCCAGAGTGTAATATTCTCTATTAGTATTTTCTCGTGGGCTTTAGTACAAAAGCATCCACTGTGTACAGAGTCATGATATCTGTCAGTTTTACTTTAGGTACAAGAATCTACTTTACAGACAATATCTTAGCGTTACCCGAAAGCAATTATTTGGTCTATCTTATGGACCCAAATCTTTGTGCGGATGTCGCTCTGATAAGGACTGAAAAGCAATGATTCCTTTAGCTTTAAGTCTTTTCTCTCCGACCAACAATAATGTTTGTCCCCTCTTCTCTTCCTATAAAAGAAGGGTAAGGCTCATTTGTTTGGCATCGGAGTTTAGAGAGTCTAAGAGTCTTGAGGCTTGTGAGTTTTGAGTCGAGTGTATTTTCTGCTTTGCATCTGCGGACCTAAGGGTCTGATCTGCTTGCACCACGAAAGTTTCACTCAAGTCATTAGGTGGTTTGGAAGCCTGCGCATCAGTGTGCTCGGCACTGGTGAGAACCTAAAGTGGCTAAACCATTAGTAAAAGTCTTTCAGTTTGTATATGTCTGCTATAAATTTATGAGGCAGAGTCTGTCTATCGCCAGGTAGCCTCCGGTATTACTTGTTCTTTATGAACGGTATAAAGCCCGGTAAAAGCGACGACAATCTATCTCTGTAAAGAAATTCTCTCTCTGTAATATTTTGAGTTTCTACAATAAAATGAGTACACCGCATTTCCGCAAATGAGTATGTTGTGATAGTAGTTCTGTTGATCTTTTTTCCGAAGTTCGCAGGAAGTTCGCCAAAAGATTGAAGGGACACCAAGGCTGTTGTGAGGCGTGGAAGCCGTTGTGTAAGCCAAAAGAGTGTGAAAGATCTGAGTAGGTTCACCACTGGTTCACCAGGAGTTGGCCATCAACACTAACGAAGAGGTACAGCAAGTTGCAAGCTCGTGACAGGAGTCCCTGCATAAAATTGGTATCAGAGCTAGTAACTTCTGGTTCTTGAGGTTGGTACTCTAAAATCTAAAAGTAATTTTATTCAGAAATGGAATCGTTCAGGGAATCTGTCTCTTTCCGAGAACTTGAAGAGAGAGATTCTCAAGCTGAGGAAAATCCCCTTAGGGATATGTTTGCTAGTAGTTCAAGTAGAACTCTTAACTCTACTGAACTCACCTATGAAGAAACTCAGCCTTCTGCTAGATGGGAATTGCCCGCTATTTCCCCTTATGAAGTTTATAGCAACTTAGCTCCTTTTGATTTGATTGTTGCATCTAGGATAAGTATTAAATAATCTGTCAGTCAGGTTCAAGAAAACTCTGATAGTATCCAGACTATATCTCTGCTTAATCCCAAAGCCTTACAAGCAGAGGCAAAGAAGCTAAAAACAAATTATTTGCATTTAGGGTGCATTCGGGTTGGAATCAATCCATTAATTCATAAAGGATTACATACTTTTGTGCTTGCTACTGTGAGAGACATGACGCACAATAAGTATACAGATTCCATTATTGGCGGAATTGTGGCCCCGCAGTTTGATGGTCCAGTCTATTTCAACTGCTTCCCAAATTTCTCTGTGTATGTCTATGATGAAACCATTGAGGAAATCCTACAGTTGCAGATCCAAACAATGGGGTTTGATATGAAGAAGAAGAGGAATAATATAGCCATACAGACTAAAGCTTGTTTCCGACACACAAATACTTTGTGGCCAGCCATCCTTCATACACCCAGTAGAGACTCCAAGTCCAGTGTTGTCGTCAAAACAGATACCAAGAATAAAAAAGTTGAACATCTGTTAATCAAATGGGAAGACTTGCAGTTTCCAGAACATTGGGTTGTAAACCATTCTATGCCTCATATACCTAGAAATATCACCTCTATAAATATTACTGAATATTCTTCCAGCGCAATCATTTCTTTCCCTAGAAGATCTACCATTGACTGCTGAAGAATTGATGCTGCTTGTAAATCTTCCAACTACTACAGAGATCCTTCCACTGTGGATACCGCATATTTATCCTCATCCTCCTGTAGACATAGCCAATTATATGAATTAGCACAACTTGTAAATTATTCTTCTTTAGAAGTAAAATGTCCAGACTGTGAATACATTATAAATCTACTTACATTAGCCGAAAAAAATGTTAATCTGCATCATAACCCACAAACTGGTATTGCTCCACCTTCTACTTCTATTAATTCATGTCCGAATCCCAAATGCTCTGACATCCCCTTTCCTCACGAGCCAGAGCCAGATTCAGACCATGTCGTCATGATAACAGTTGAGGAAGAAGATCCTAGACTCACTGAGATGATTTGTTTAATGAGGCCATCAAAACCAAGATACGGGCTAGGAAAAATTGAGCAATCACAATTGATCCCAGAATGCAGATTTAAGCAAATCCCTTCTGACTGTAAAAAGCCTGCAGTTATGGAGATGCATAAGTTCTTTTTGCTCATGGATGGATGTTTGAAATCAGAAAATAGTGCCAAATGGATGAAGGATATGCTGAATTGGGATTTGTATACAAATATTCAGGTAGAAGAGTTTGACCAAACATACACTCCTCGACAAAAGAAACAATTGGAAATGGATTGGAAACATTATATGGAAACAAATAATACTTGGATATCTTTCTATTCATGTAAAGATAAAGTTGCTCCTATAAATGTTTTCACTGGAGCCATCTCTAGCACTTCAGTTGATAAACATGGGTGGACTGCACTTGATGGATCAAAAGTAGAAACTCATACTACATTTCCTCCTTATAAAGGAATTATTTTAGGAGAAAATACAAATGCAGCCAAAACCATTCCTCTGCTCCAAAAAGATGACAATGCTTTAGGTATTGATGGTAGAATCCAAAAAGCCAATGAATAATTAAATTGGACTAATACTGCTATCAAAGGCTTGGAAATGAACGTGGCAAAAACATAAGATGTAAAAAAGCATATAGATGTTGTACAGTCTTCACTGAATAGTGTAAATAATTGCTTGAATAATTTGCAGTTTGATTTCAGCATATCTCGCTCTTATACCAGAGAAACAATAAGCAAGATAGAGGAAGTAGGAGAAAACTTGGTTGGGCACATGAGTGTAACTAAAACTCTCCTTACTGGTTTAACAACAAAAGTTGAAAGGATACAGTTGTCCGAAATTGAAAAACCAGTTCCAAATTCCTTTTTGGTAAAGAGAAATATAAAGATTGAAAATCCTATGAGAAATGTTCAGAAATTTCCTCTATTGTTTCCTAAAGAAGTTGCCTCATCATCTGGAGCTGATGAATCATAACATATTAGTATTGCTTCCTTATTTAAGGAAACAAAGGCAGAACCAGAAAAAGAGTAGAAATCACCAAAAACACAAATTCTTCCTATCTATGAACCTCTGGAACATAGATTTTCTAGATATTATGCTCCTGACATAGAAGGAAAAGGGAAAATGCCTGAAGCTCATACTTTCTTCCCTGATTCTCACAGAGAATGGAACATAGACAACATGAGTATTGGCCAAATTCACCAAATGATAGATTTGATGTATACTGAATATAAACTCATGTATCTCAGAGGAAAGTCTGAAATAGATGCTTGCAGAACCATCATTCAATGTTTTACAGGTACTCTCCTCAGGTGGTGGGAGATTGAATCTTCTCCTAAGCTCATTGAAACCATGGAAGCATAAGTTCTCAAAGATGAGAAAGGAGATGTTATTCACAATCCAGATGGCACTGTCATTAGCAATATGATTGGCACGTTGACATCAATGGTTCTGGAACATTGGTGTGGAAGTGAAACAGAGATAGCCAATAAACATGAGGTTATTATTATCAACCTCAAGTGCCATAAAATGTCACAATTTGATGATTTTTATAGAGATTGGATGCAGCGGATTTATGAGGTAAAAGACTCCAAGAATTTTCTCTGGAAACATGTATATCTTGCTGCTTTACCCTCTAGATTTGTTCATTACATCAGGATGCAAGAGATTTTTCAGTTACCTTTTGAATCGCAAGGCTCTTGAAAAGCTATCAAGATTGCACCCAGAAAGAAGGCCAAAAGAGAATTTAGAGAGACTTTCTACAGAAATAAGAAAAACTATCCAAAGGATAAAAGGAAATATATCACAAAGGATAGAAGTCAGAGATATTAAAAGAAGGGTCATTACAGATATATTCCAAAGACTCATTACTACGGCCCCTCTGATATTCCTTTGCATTCAAACAAACAAGAAAAATGGAATAAAATCACTTGTTGGTTGTGTGGTCAGAATGGGCATACAGCTTCCAAATGTCCCTGAGGAGAAGAATCAAATCTGAATAAAGGAAAGAAAACAGTTGTTTATGCTCAGAAGTCCAAGCAAGTCAAGCAAGAACATTCAGGACCTATTTTTTGTCTTAGATGCAAATCCAAGACACATGTTATAGAGAGATGCCCAAATCTTTCCATCAGAGATACAGTCCAGCAGCACCAGCTAGAAGAATCTTCTCTTGATTCTTTTAGTTCTACATCAGAAGAAGAATTTCATGCTAACATGGGACAATATTCTGGTACAGACTCATCAGAATGTCCATGTTCAGATCCAGAGGAGTGTGTTTGCCATGCTTTATATGAAGATGATTCTGAGTAATACACCGACTCCAGTGAAGAAGAAAGGCTTAAGCCTCCAAAAGAAAAAGTTCTCATGGCCTCTACTAAAGAAGAAGCAGAAATGAAGACTTTATCTCAAATAAGGGCAATGGAGGAAGGAGATATGAAGAATCGCCTAATTGAAGCATTCACTGATCAACTCAAAACTAAAGCTTCAAAAGAATCAGGTAAAAAGCCTTTATTCATTGATGCATCTTATGAAAGAAATACTAAATCATTTCAAATGCATCATCAAAAACTAGGAAAAGTAAGATCACTAACTCTGGGAGAAGTAAGTGGTGAAATTCACCATCTCAAATCAGAAATCTCTGCAATTAAAGCTCAAATTGCAGAAATACAAAAAGGAAAACAATCTACAGAAGAGAAAGAAGAGGATTCTTAGAATCCTACTGCATATCATCAGGAAGTACAAGTTGCTGAAGGGATGCAAGATCGACACTTTGGATTTAAAGATATGAGGTTGTTCACAATCACCTATCAGCAACACCATGTCAAGGTAGAAATCTGCATCCAAGGGAAAATTTTTCACATGACTACATTATTAGATTTTGGTGCAGATATTAACATCCTTAATATCAAAAGTGTTCCAGCCAAATACTGGGTTTCAGCTGAAAGAGAAGTAGTAGGCCTTGGGAACAAGAAAATCCAGTATGAAATTCCACGAGCCTCATTATGTTTTGATACTCATTGTGTATATATGAAGTTTGCTATTGTAGACATTCCTGTTGATTGTATATTAGGAAATGTCTTTCTAGCTGCAGTAGAGCCTCATGGCTCAGCCAGGCTGAAAGGAGGAAGAGCTGGCTATTTCATTTCCGTTCCTACATCAAAAGGCAGAAGAAAGAAAATCGAGCTTCCTTATGTTTCAAGCCCAATGATTTCTACAATGGTCCAAGCCATGCAAAAATTCGATAAAGCAGAATCTTTATTGACAGATCTTAAAGATCTGAAAGGCACACTAAGGATTGAAGAACAACTAAAAATTCCCCAAGTCAAAAGAAAATCCAAGACCTGAAAGAAAAACTAGAGGAAACATGCTGCTCAGAAGAATCAAATGCCTTCTGGCATAGGAAGCAGCGTACTATCAAGCTGCCATACAAAGAAGGATATATTGGAAAGCCCTATAAAAGCAGAGCTATCCCCATGAGAATGGAATATAGAGATCTTTGCCAAAAAGAGATTCAGCAATTACTTGACAGAAGACTGATCAGAGAATCCAATAGCCCTTGGAATTGCTATGGATTTTATGTGAATAAAAGGGCTGAACAAATTAGAGGAATTCCTAGACTTGTTGTAAATTACAAGCCTCTAAATTTAGTTTTGGCTGATGACACCTATCCAATTCCACATAAAGGAGATCTGATCAGAAGGATTGCAGGTGCCAAGATATTTTCTAACTTTGATCTAAAGGCGGGTTTCTGCCAGGTTGCCATTGATGAAGCAGATAAATTCAACACTGCCTTTAGTATTCTAGTAGGGCATTATGAATTGAACATCATGCCATTCGGCCTCAAGAATGCTCCCTCAAAGTTCCAGAAAGTGATGGATGATATCTTCAATCCATATTTTGATTTGCTAATTGTTTATATTGATGATGTTTTAGTTTTTTCCAATAATATTGACAACCATTTCAAACATGTAAATATTTTCTTGAAATTGGCTCAAAAGAATGGATTGGTGCTGAGTAAGAAAAAGATAGAAGTGTTCCAGACTTCTATAAAATTCTTGGGACACACAATTTGCAACGGGAAAATTTCTCTACAACAACATGCCATTGAATTTGCAGATAAGTTTCTAGATGTGCTTAAAGACAAAACGCAGCTGCAAAGGTTTCTAGGATGCCTGAATTATGTCAGCAATTTCTACCAAGACTATGTCAGTAACAGGAAGATGCTCAATAAACAACTTGGTAAGAACCCCCCTGAATGGTTGGATCACCACACCAAAGCAGTCCGAGAAATCAAAGCCAAGGTATAATATTTACCTATACTGTATGTTGGAGATGACCAAGCTTTTAAAATAGTTGAATCTGATGTAAGCAATGTTGGTTGGGGAGGAATTTTGAAACAAAGAATTGGAAAAGAAGAACAGGTTGTTCAATTTGCCTCAGGAGTCTGGAATTCAGCAGAAAAGAATTACTCTATCATTGAAAGAGAGGTAAAAGCAGCATGGAATTGTATTAGCAAATTTGAAGTTTACCTGATAAACAAGCCTTTTCTTCTTAGAACAGATGCTTCAACTATGCAGAAAGTTTTATCTAAAGATATCAAGAAAGCTGGAGAGGCAAAATTTTCCAGATGGCAGGAACTCTTTGCAAATTTTGACTTCACAGTGGAGCATATCAAAGGGAACGATAACAGCCTTCTTGACTTCCTTAGCCGGGAGTATATTGAACAAAAGGAAGATCATGTTATGATTATTGTCACAGAATGGGACAATAATCAAAGGCAAGAAGTTTTGAGAACTGTGCCAGATGAAATGGAGTGGGAAGCTTACAAAAGAAATTGGAAACCGACATGGCAGTTCCATAATACAAAAGTATTGGATGCTAATCTCCAGCCTCATACAGATCTCCAGTATTATGTGCTGGAAATAAAAGTCTACCCAAAAGGAAGGAAATGGATACACGACATGATCTATGACAAAGCCAGGAGAAATGTTGAAATAGCAAGAGTAGCATTAGAACAAAATTGATTTCCTGAATGATTCCATTTCTGAATAAAAGTACTTTTAGATTTTAGAGTACCAACCTCAAGAACCAGACGTTACTGGCTCCAATACCAATTTTATGCAGGGGCTCCTATCACGAGCTTGCAACTTGTTGTGCCTCTTCGTTAGTATTGATGGCCAACTCCTGGTGAACCAGTGGTGAACCTACTCAGATCTTTCACACTCTTGCGGCTTACACAACGGCTTCCACGCCTCACAACAGCCTTGGTGTCCCTTCGATCTTTTGGCGAACTTCCGGGGAACTTCAGACGAAAGCTCAACAGAACTACTATCACAGCATACTCATTTGCGGAAATGCGGTGTACTCATTTTATTGCAGAAACTCAAAATATTACAGAGAGAGAATTTCTTGAGAGAGATAGACTGTCGTCGCTTTTACCGAGCTTTATACCGTTCATAAAGAACAAGTAATACCAGAGGCTACCTGGCGATAGACAGACTCTGCCTCAGAAATTTATAGCAGACATATACAAACTGAAAGAATTTTACTAATGGTTCAGCCACTTTAGGTTCTCACCAGTGCCGAGCACACTGATGCGCAGGCTTCCAAACCACCTAATGACTTGAGTGAAACTTTCGTGGTGCAAGCAGATCAGACCCTTAGGTCCACAGATGCAGAGCAGGAAATACACTTGACTCAAATCTCACAAGACTGAAGACTCTTAGACTCTCTAAACTCTGATGCCAAACAAATGAGCCTTACCATTCTTTTATACGAAGAGAAGAGGGGACAAACATTATTGTTGGTCGGAGAGAAAAGACTTAAAGCTAAAGGAATCATTTCTTTTCAGTCTTTATCAGAGCGACGTCCGCACAAGTTTCGTGTCCATAAGATAGACCGAATAATTGCTTTCAGGTAACGCTAAGATATTGTCTGTAAAGTAGATCCTTGTACCTAAAGTAAAACTGACAGATATCATGACTTTGTACACAGTGGATGCTTTTGTACTAAAGCCCACGAGAAAAGACTAATAGAGAATATTACACTGTGGAGGCTTTTGAACAGTAAAGCCCACGGGAAAACTGGTCACAATTTAGCCCTTGTGACTGGTTCACATCAAAATATCTTGAGATCCGGAAACCGGTCCCGCTTATATTGCATAGTGTCCCATGCTTTGGTGTAGATTCGTCGGACAATGATGGGCTTCCCCAGCACGATTTGATGTTGTACTTTAGTAAGGATGAGCCATTCCATGTGCTCTCTCATATATTCTTCAAGAGAATTATTATACGGGGCGGTTTGATAGGTTTTCCATTCAGTGTTGGCCATTTCCTTTACAGTATGGCATACTGGGTGATTACAGTCTTTGTTACATTGCATAATACAGGTTTTACTCATATTTCTACAATACGTTTCATGCTCTACAGGGTCCATGGCTGTCCTGTTTATCACATAATATTTCCACCAATTTCTGAACCATTCACATCGCTGGTAACCTTGGTAGTGGCCAATTGTGCTGAACTTGATCCTAGTATAATGTGTCTTCGTTTGATCATCAATATTTAAAAATTTCCACCAGAGTTTCTTGTAATCTGCCAGGTCATAAACAATGTCAGGAAATAAGATATAGGGATCATTTCTGGGCCAACGGGCTGCTGGTTGGACTCTTCCGTGACCAGGCTCCCTCCATAAGTCTCTGGTTCTATAAATACAGACATATCTTTCATATATTCTTGTGCTTTTCCCTCCATGATACCAGATAGTAGCAATATCATGAAAATTTTGTTCTAATGCTACTCTTACTATTTCAGCATTTCTCCTGGCTTTATCATAGATCATGTCGTGTATCCATTTTCTTCCTTTTGGGTAGACCTTTATTTCCGGCACATAATACTGGATATCTGTATGAGGTTGGAGATTAGCATCCAATACTTTTGTATTACGGAGCTGCCATGTTGGTTTCCAGTTTCTTTTGTAAGCTTCCCACTCCATTTCATCTGGCACAGTTCTCAAAACTTCTTGCCTCTGATTATTGTCCCATTCTATGACAATAATCATAACATGATCTTCCTTTTGTTCAATATACTCCCGGCTAAGGAAGTCAAGAAGGCTGTTATCTTTCCCTTTGATATCCTCCACTGTGAAGTCAAAATTTGCAAAGAGTGCCTGCAATCTGGCAAATTTTGCCTCTCCAGCTTTCTTGATATCTTTAGATAAAACTTTCTGCATAGCTGAAGCATCTATTCTAAGAAGAAAAGGCTTGTTTATCAGGTAAACTTCAAATTTTCTAATACAATTCCATGCTGCTTTTACCTCTCTTTCAATGACAAAGTAATTTTGTTCTGCTTAATTCCAAACTCCTGAGGCAAATTGAACAACCTGTTCTTCTTTTCCAATTCTTTGTTTCAAAATTCCTCCCCAACCAACATTGCTTGCATCAGATTCAACTATTTTAAAAGCTTGGTCATCTGCAACATACAGTATAGGTAAAGATTTTACCTTGGCTTTGATTTCTTGGACTGCTCTGGTGTGGTGATTCGACCATTCAGGGGGGTTCTTACCAAGTCGTTTATTGAGAATCTTCCTCTCACTGGCACAGTCTTGGTAGAAATTGTTGACATAATTCAGGCATCCTAGAAACCTTTACAACTGCATTTTGTCTTTAAGCACATATGGAAACTTATCTAAAAATTCAATGGCATGCTGTTGTAGAGAAATTTGCCCGTTGCAAATTGTGTGTCCCAAGAATTTTATAGAAGTCTCGAACACCTCTATCTTTTTCTTACTCAGCACCAATCCAATCTTTTGAACCAATTTCAAGAAAATATTTACATGTTTGAAATGGTCGTCAATATTCTTGGAAAAAATTAAAACATCATCAATATAAACAATTATCCAATCAAAATATGGCTTGAAGATATCATCCATCACTTTCTGGAACTTTGAGGGAGCATTCTTGAGGCCGAATGGCATGACGTTCCATTCATAATGCCTTGCTGGAATACTAAAGGCAGTCTTGAGTTTATCTGCTTCATCAATGGCAACCTGCCAGAAACCCACCTTTAGATCAAATTTAGAAAATATCTTGGCACCTGCAATCCTTCCGATTCTCATACTTGGGGCATTTTTAGCTGTTCTTCAATCCTTAGTGTGCCTTTCAGATCTTTAATATTTGTCAATAAAGATTCTGCTTTATCCAATTTTTGCATGGCTTGGACCATTGTAGAAATCCTTGGGCTTGAAACATAAGGAAGCTCGATTTTCTTTCTTCTGCCTTTTGATGTAGGAATGGAAATGAAATAGCCAGCTCTTCCTCCTTTCAGCCTGGCTAAGCCATGAGGCTCTACTGCAGATGGAAAGACATTTCCTAATATACAATCAATAGGAATGTCTGCAATACCAAACTTCATATATACACAATGAGTATCAAAACATAATGAGGCTCGGGGAATTTCATACTGGAGTTTCTTATTCCCAAGGCCTACTACTTCTCTTTCAGACGAAACCCAGTATTTGGCTGGAACACTTTTGATATTAAGGATGTTAATATCTGCACCAGAATCTAATAATGTAGTCATGTGAAAAATTTGCCCTTGGATGCAGATTTTTACCTTGACATGGTGTTGCTGATAGGATATTGTGAACAACCTCATATATCTAAATCCAAAGTGTGGATCTTGCATCCCTTCAGCAACTTGTACTTCCTGATGATATGCAGTAGGATTCCAAGAATCCTCTTATTTCTCTTCTGCAAATTGTTTTCCTTTTTGTACTTCTTCAATTTGAGCTTTAAATGCAGAGATTTCTAATTTGAGATGGTGAATTTCACCACTTACTTCTCCCAGAGTTAGTGATCTTACTTTTCCTGGTTTTTGATGAAAAATTTGAAATGATTTAGTATTTCTTTCATAAGATGGATCAGTGAATAAATGCTTTTACCTGATTCTTTTGAAGCTTTAGTTTTGAGTTGATCAGTGAATGCTTCAATCAGGCGATTCTTCATGTCTCCTTCTTCCATTGCCCTTATTTGAGATAAAATCTTCATTTCTGCTTCTTCTTCAGTAGAGGCCATGAGAACTTTTTCTTTTGGAGGCTTAAGCCTTTCTTCTTCACTGGAGCTAGTGTAGTACTCAGAATCATCTTCATATAAAGCATGGCAAACACACTCCTCTGGATCTGAACATGGACATTCTGATGAGTCTGTACCAGAATATTGTCCCATGTTAGCATGCAATTCTTCTTCTGATGTAGAACTAAAAGAATCAAGAGAAGATTATTCTAGCTGGTGCTACTGGGCTGTATCTCTGATGGAAATATTTGGGCATCTTTCTATAACATGTGTCTTGGATTTGCATCTAAGACAAAAAATAGGTCCTGAATGTTCTTGCTTGACTTGCTTAGAATTCTGAGCATAAACAACTGTTTTCTTTCCTTTATTCAAATTTGATTCTTCTCCTTGGGGACATCTGGAAGCTGTATGCCCATTCTGACCACACAACCAACAAGTGATTTTATTCCATTTTTCTTGTTTATTTGAATGCAAATGAATATCAGAGGGGCCGTAGTAATGAGTCGTTGGAATATATCTGTAATGACCCTTCTTTTTATATCTCTGACTTCTATCCTTTGTGAGATATTTCCTTTTATCCTTTGGATAGATTTTCTTATTTCTGTAGAAAGTCTCTCTAAATTATCTTTTGGCCTTCTTTCTGGACTTTCTTTTCTTAACCAAAGGATCATCTACTGTGAGTCCATACTTGCTGCAGATGGACTTTTTATCTGGCAATCTTGATAGCTTTTCAAGAGCCTTATTAACCTTTGAAATGTGATGAGCCCCAAAAATGTACAATTACTTGGGCTCATTCAACCTCCTACTTTGGCTTAGTCCACCACTCTCATTTGTTTATTGCATGTTTTTGACTATTTTTATGTTAATAGAGTGAATTTGGTTAGTCATTATGCCAACAAGTCTAATGGGTGCTTTGTGTAGCCTTGTTGGTCAACTTGTAGACAAAATTGAAGGTCTTAATGAGCACTTGGCAGCCAAATTCGTGGGAGAACAAGCTAGAGGATTTGTAGGAAGGTGTCCCCCTCATTTATGGACCCTTACCTCGAATTCTCCACCATCAGCTCGGAGTTCAAAGGCCACCAAATCAATGAGCTCAAGGGCAGCCAAGCAAGTCAAGTTGGACTGCTGTTAACTACAAGTCTTGGGCAGCCAAGTCCCTAACTTTTAGGAGGACTGTTAGGTCCTCAAATTGTATAAATAAGAAGGCTTGGGGCCTCATTTTGGGTTAGCTAGTTGGTAGTCATTTTTGTAGCTAGTTAGTCATTTTGTTTTAGACATTAGTTAGCTAGCTTGTAGTTCGATTTTTAGGCCATGGATTAGCTTTGCTTTCAGCTCATTCTCAAGCTCTCCTTATGGACAGTTTTGATGTACTTTTCATTTCTTGATTAATAAAGATGGATCCAGCTTTGCACCAGCTCTAAATCTTTCATGGGAGGCTGTAGCTCTTGGGGTTGGGCCCATCTCAAGCGCCCAGTACCTCCCTTGTGTATCTTTATGTGTTTGCTGCGTTCTTGAAATAAAAATCTGCTCTTTAGATCTTGCTTTGTTATGGTAGTTGGTTTTGATGGGTAATGTAGCTTTTTATGCTTAGAATCGATTGGTAGGAGTTTGTTATGCATTTAGATCTTTTGGAATGCTCTTTCTCACGTGAAGTACATGGTTCTCTTTCCAAACAAAGCTGCTGTTCATTTATTTCATTGACAATTAGATTAAGTTAGCTAGGACTTGGTTTGTTTGCAAGAATTCATTGATTCGCTTAAATGAGCATTGTGCAGGGCATATCTATCATCTTCATCACCTCCTCAAGTTCTATTCAACCTCTGTCTCACTCATTTACCCTCCAACTCTCTCATTTCCCACATAGCTCCATCTCCTTCAACTTTCGTTGGTTCCATCCTTCCAATCATCAAACCATTGCATACACTCTTCCTTTATCTGATTTTCCAACTTCTGAGCCGTCACCAGCCTTATTCCTACCTTACACATCTCCCCCTATCATTCCATCACTCCTCCATCACTTCAAACACTCACGGTAGGTCATCCTGTAGCCATTTGTAGACATCCTGTAGAAAACAGAGTATCCTGTAGGATCCTCTGCAGGCTTCCTGTAGGAGGCCACTCACTCGGTTGTCGAGCTTCTGAATGTGAGGGACCTCTGTGGATGGATGCTAAGGATCCCTAGGAACCTCTCCTAGCCTCCCCAACCTGTCCCACGCTTTCCTTCCTTCTCCATCCCATCTGCACAACCAAACCCTAGTTAGCACCAGATCACAATCATTCCACACACTTAAAGGAAAAATACAAAAACATAACTTTCATGATGCAAGTAGTTTAGATCCATGCATTTTCACTTATTAGAGGTAATGACAGCATTGGTAGAAGTTGCATTTACATTCTTTGCATTGTAGAGGTTAGACTAGTCAAATTAGGGTTTCCTAGGTTTACATGCTTTGATTTGCTTTCGGTTCATTTTTGTCAAGTAAAGTAGCTTTCCTTTGAGATTAGCTTTCGTCCATCAATTAGCAAGCTTCTTCTGAGAGCCTATAGAAGTTGGCTTGAGCCCTAGCGGACTTGTGCCAGCTGACCAAGTGACAGCTGCGACAAGAGCTAGTACTTGTGCATATAGCACCGCCGCTTCCAAGTTTGAACGAACTACCGGGTTGATAAAATTAAGAGACAGGAAGCCCCAGGAGTTGTAGCATTATTGCTACAATACTGGAGCTCACCATATTTTTGGTGCCGTTGCCGGGGAAGCGGCAGAGTATTGGTGATTGTTGCTATTCTTCTATTTTCTACTACAACCTTCTTCTAAGTAGTTTACTTCATTTCCATTATGCAATTTCATTTATGCAAAAGTAGATTAGCCTTTCTTGCTTTCATAGATTAGCATTTCCTGCTTTCATAGATTAGCATTTCCTGCTTTCCTAGAATAGCCTTTCAATTCCGCATTTCAATTATGCAAGCATAGATTAGCATTTCAATTCCGCAAGCGTAGACTAGCATTTCATTCTTGCAATTTCATTTGAGCAAAATAGATTAGTCCTTTCAATTTCGCAGGATAGTTAGTTGCAGTTCAATCTATTTCATGTTTTGTAGGAGTAGAGATAAGTTAGAAAAATGATTGCACAACACCCCCACTGCTTCACACAGCCAACGTTCTTCTTTGATGGCTGTGATGAAAGGACCCGTGGGTGGACATCAAGACATATCTGAAGAACCTCTAGGGGAGAAGAAGAAGAAACATTCCTCTGAAGCAAATGGCTACAAGCAGAGATGCTGGGAGCAATATCTTGTCCAAAGATGAATTTGAAAATCAGATCGAAGATTTCAAGAGTGATATGAGGCAGTTTCTTGCCATGCAACTGGATGCCTTGCGGATCCAAAAGAAGCAAGAAGAAGCCAAGAGGGCTTTGGTCATTTTTTGTCCTAGGTGCCTTAAAAAGCATCCTAGGAACGAATGTCCAATGCACTCCCTAGAAGTGTGTTTCATCTGTGAAGAATACCATCCTACAGATCAATGCCCTTCCTTGCCCAGAATCAAAGCTACATATCAAAGAGCCAAGGGAGCCATTGAATCACTCTGTTATATGAACCAAAGGAGGCCACATGGACCTAGATCTTACCAGCAGGAGATGCAAGGGATACCCGAGACCTATTATGACCCTTATCAAGTCACCTTCATGCCTTCTTGGGATCCCCCTGCTCATCCTTCCTGGTCTACACCTCCTCCTTGGTCATATTCTCCTTGTTCCTTCACAGATCCATATTATGCCCAACCTGTTGCTCATTCATTTCACTCTTATGCTCAGCCACAGCCTCAGTGGAATGCACCTTATCAGGAGTGGAGGCCCCAGTACAACTCTCATCCCGCTCATTTTCCTCCACCACCTGCTCATCCACAACCATCGCCTCCTCCTCCACCAAGGCAACCCCAAATGCCTACCCAACCACAATGCCATCCACCTCCATCTCAAATTCACACCTCCACTCACCTACCCATACCTCCATTTCCAAAACCATGCAATGGAGCAGCTCAACCCCATTGCAAATCTGAGGCACAACATGTGCAAATGATTCCTCGTGAGCTCAATGATGTTCACCAAAGCTCAGGAAAAGTAATGCAAAAAAGAGATCATCTTGAAAGCATTGAAGGATCACATCCAGCAAAAGAAGATTCAAAAGAGGAGATCAAAGAACCATGGGCTGCACTTGATGAAGAGAAGAGATCAAAATCAGAGATCGAGAGAGTTCCCTCATGGTTACCATCAAATCTTCCATGTATTCAAGAGAAAGATCAGCAAAAAGAGGAAGATGAGAAAGTCATGTTAGAAGGTGACATGAAGAATGATCCAGATCAGCAAAAGAACCAAGGGTATCAAAGCTATATTGAGATATGGTTTCAGAAGGTCACTAAGTTGCAGCAGTACTATCTTCCTCAGTTTTGTTTGGTCCCTTCAACGCCAGATCATTTGGTCTCTGAGATCTGGATACCTGTCAGAGCATGCATTTCGAGCCTCCACATCATTATTTCTCTAATCTCGATGTGCACATGGCTCCATTGGAAGTATTCTTATACTTGAAAGGAATTTTGTTTTTCATGTAGGGTAGGGTAGAAAAAAAGAAAAAAGAAAAAAAAGAAGAAAGGGAAAAAAGAAAAAAAATTAAAAAAGGAAAATAGAAATCTAAGGTGAAAACCTCCTCGGAGGTGCCTTAGGTTGGCTCATTGATTGAAAACCTCCATGAGGCGGTCAATGGGTTGAGAAAAAAGAGAGAAAAGAGAAAAAGATCTTTGGGTGAAAACCTCCCTTGGAGGCGCCCAAGGCAGGCAATTAGGGTGAAAACCTCCATGAGGCGCCCTAGTTGTTTTTCAAAAAAAAGAGAAAAAGAAAAGAAAAATAAAGCTAATCTCCCTTTCATGTTGCAACAATGACATTGCAGGTTGCAAGAAGGACATTGTAGGTCAGGTGGATCACTCAAAACAAAGACAAAGGAGTTTTTGTGCCTTCTACAGGAAGTTTCGTATCTTCTACAGGAAGCTTACAAAAAAGCCAAATTGATCTTCGAGGAGGACCTGAAGGCTTGTAATATGTCCATGAGGCCTACCCACATCCATGTTTCCATTCCTCACCCCTTTTCCATCATTTTTTTCAAGTCATTATGCTTCCTTCCTCAAAACTGTGTCTTCTACAGGAAAGCTCTGTATTTCTACATGAAACATCCTGTAGAACCTTTGGACGAGCCAAATCCAATTTCAAAAGTGAATCTGATGGTGGGAGTCTATTGGTCAGGCCTGCAAGCACTTGTGTGTCCATCCCTTGCCTTTCTCCATCATTTGTCCACTTCATTTGCTTCTCATTGTGCTTCTACAGGAACTTCCTATAGAAATTGTGGGAAACTATGCATACATTTCAAAAAGTGGTTTGGCGAACATGCTAGCTTCCTCAAGGGTTCAGAGGTCCTCATGCAGTCTTCCAACTCATCCTCCACCATCTCCATACCTGCATCACAAACAAAATTCATTTTGTCATCCCATGCAAGCACATGCAAAAAGCCTTGAAGCAAAAATACCTAGAGCCAAATTTGTTTTTGCCATAACTTGAAAACCATGCATCCATTTGACAAACCGTTTTATGGGGAATTGTACAAGGTTGATGACAGCATGCCTGAGCAGTTTCATGCAATTCCGATGCACGGTTTCCAAGAAATCAGCCTCCATCACCATCAGCCATTTTTGCATTTTCTCCATAACCGTACATCCGTTTCAAAACCTGTTTCATGGGGATATGCATGTGAGTGATGGTAACCCACCCAAGCAGTTTCAGCCGATTCCGATGCACGGTTTCCGAGAAATCGACCTCTGAATTCTTCAGCCATTTTCCATTTTTCTCGAAATCCGTGCATCCATTGATCACGAATTTGATATGGGAGATGCATAATGATGGTAGTAACATGCTCACCAAGTTTCAGATCAAACCGATCTACCGTTTGGGAGAAATGGCAAAAAGAAGTTCTGGGTTGGTGACCAAGCAGCAGCAGCAGCTTGAACGGGCAGAGTTGAACGTGGAAATGAACGCGTGCAGCGTAGATCCGTCCAGAGGGCACCTGCACAAGAGAAAAAAACAGCCATAAATCATCCGTCAAGCCACCATACATGCAGCAAATGAAGATCAACACATGCATGCAGCAACACGCTTCACAATCAGCCGTTTAACTTCGAGGTATGTGACTAATCTCATTCTTCTATTGCATAGATTTAATTGGGAGCTACATAAACGAATGGGATGAGGGATTAAGCCACGAATGTAGCAAGGATCAATTGATTGTCTGCTTCAGAACTCCGCTGGCAGCCACGCAGTGCACGTGGACAATGGACTCTCGCAAAAATAAATTGTAAAAGAAAAAAACAGTGATCGGAAGTTTAACTCTAGTGCAGTTGATTAACAAATAGAAGACATGCAGTTCATAAAATCACTCCAGTTCGAAAAGCCAGCGTGCATGTGTTTTGCCACCTCACCACAAGTCACGCAGTAATTCAAGGGACGCTTGGCTGCAACTCTCACCACTCTTTGTTCAACAGCGGTCAACTGAAGCGCATCTCCACCATCCAGATCAGTTAAACAATGGTGCTCTACCGATTTCTACCTTTTATTCCCGAGATCTCTCCAGTTCTTTAAACAATTCCCGCCGGGAAGTTCTACAGGAACACAGTCTACAGGAAGGCGTTCTACAGGAAAGTGCAGCAGAGCAGAGAAGCCTGAAATTTCATCATTCTTGAGGCTCCTCTTAGTGGTTCAACTTCATATCTAGCTGAATCAAACATATCTCTGTGACGTTTAACCAGAAGTAAATCTAAGCCTACTTTGCATATGTCTGAAGCAGTTCTCCATTGATTTATTAAAGATCTGGTCTCGCCTTTCCTCTTGAGAATATATCTGGTCTCTTTTGAGGCAGAGATCATTTCTTGGAGGTAAATTAGTTGTCTTTAAAGATCTAATCTAAAGCTCTGTGCAATAAGATATATCAGGAGCAGTATGAGGCCAGATTCGAGCTAACCTGTTGTATGGTTCTGAGGCATAATCTACATCACTTTATAAGGCAGCTTGTATCAGAAGTTGTTTGGCTCCTTTCTGTCAAGGCCTTCTGGCATATTCTCATGCTTTCCTGAGGCAAAGGCATCTAGCAGTGGGTTTTATTCATGTATCCTTTTTGTCATTCTGATTGACATCTTAGCATAAGGCTACTCTCTGTGATGATTGACATCTTCACATAGGTCTGAGACTACTCAATATGACTATTTGATCCCTAATCTGAAAATTTCTGAGTTCAAGTGCATGGTTGAGAATCTTGTAATCTTGCTGGTGCATTTATTTTTTTATCTGAGCAGCATTCATTTTGATTTGCGCTTGCATGGTGTAATGAGGGTATATTTGCATTTATCTCTATTCTGAAAGGTATGGAGCAGTGTTTCTCTTCATCAAGCTTGGGGCTTGAAGAAAGGTGAAAATAGTTGAGGTGGATCATGCTATTTTTGCCCAAAGAACAGAGTGACACAACAGCTGCATTATTGGGATCTGATGAGATCATATACCAGCTATTATCCTTAATAAATTGGACACCACCTTCAATACATGGAAGCATTGTTCGAGCATTTCATGCCATTTGTTGTGTACCAACGGCTGTTGAGGCGAGGACAACTTGATCTATCTTATGTTCTGTTCTGCTTCTGTTATCAATTCTTAGTAGAGTTCAAATCCAAGATTAAGAATGCCATTTGATTCAGTTAAAGGCCTGGAAACACTCCTTCCCATCCAGATTTGGCATGCACTATCTATTCTCGGGCAGCTCATTGTACTTGTGTGATTTTATAATACATTGGGCTTGCGTCAGTTGGATTCGTCAGCTTCCAGGTAGCAGCACAGGTCAAGGAGAAGGCGCCCCAGCCAAGAAAGCCAAAACTCGGCTACAGGTCGGTTTCTACAGGAAGACAGAGTCTGTTTCTACAGGAAGACAGAGTCTGTTTCTACAGGAAGACAGAACAGTTTCTACAGGAAAGTTTGAAAAGAGGGAAGCCAAAGGAGAAATCGGCCGAGATGCTAGCCAAGGACGTCACCAGGGCCATCAAAGACAAGGGGAGAGATTTGGTTGCTCAGAGGATGAGCAACACTTTCAGTAGGGGGGTGATGATGAGCCCCAAAAATGTACAATTATTTGGGCTCATTCAACCTCCTAGTTTGGCTTAGTCCACCATTCTCATTTGTTTATTGCATGTTTTTGATTATTTTTATGTTAATAGAGTGAATTTGGTTAGTCATTATGCCAAAAAGTCTAATGGGTGCTTTGTGTAGCCTTGTTGGTCAACTTGGAGACAAAATTGAAGGTCTTAATGAGCACTTGGCAGCCAAATTCGTGGGAGAACAAGCTAGAGGATTTGTAGGAAGGTGTCCCCCTCATTTATGGACCCTTACCTCGAATTCTCCACCATCAGCTCGGAGTTCAAAGGCCACCAAATCAATGAGCTCAAGGGCAGCCAAGCAAGTCAAGTTGGACTGCTGTTAACTACAAGTCTTGGGCAGCCAAGTCCCTAACTTTTAGGAGGACTGATGGGTTCTCAAATTGTATAAATAAGAAGGCTTGGGGCCTCATTTTGGGTTAGCTAGTTGGTAGTCATTTTTGTAGCTAGTTAGTCATTTTGTTTTAGACATTAGTTAGCTAGATTGTAGTTCGATTTTTAGGCCATGGATTAGCTTTGCTTTCAGCTCATTCTCAAGCTCTCCTTATGGACAGTTTTGATGTACTTTTCATTTCTTGATTAATAAAGATGGATCCAGCTTTGCACTAGCTCTAAATCTTTCATGGGAGGCTGTAGCTCTTGGGGTTGGGCCCATCTCAAGCGCCCAGTACCTCCCTTGTGTATCTTTATGTGTTTGCTGCGTTCTTGAAATAAAAATCTGCTCTTTAGATCTTGCTTTGTTATGGTAGTTGGTTTTGATGGGTAACGTAGCTTTTTATGCTTAGAATCGATTGGTAGGAGTTTGTTATGCATTTAGATCTTTTGGAATGCTCTTTCTCACGTGAAGTACATGGTTCTCTTTCCAAACAAAGCTGTTGTTCATTTATTTCATTGACAATTAGATTAAGTTAGCTAGGACTTGGTTTGTTTGCAAGAATTCATTGATTCGTTTAAATGAGCATTGTGCAGGGCATCTCTATCATCTTCATCACCTCCTCAAGTTCTATTCAACCTCTGTCTCACTCATTTACCCTCCAACTCTCTCATTTCCCATATAGCTCCATCTCCTTCAACTTTCGTTGGTTCCATCCTTCCAATCATCAAACCATTGCATACACTCTTCCTTTATCTGATTTTCCAACTTCCGAGCCATCACCAGCCTTATTCCTACCTTACACATCTCCCCCTATCATTCCATCACTCCTCCATCACTTCAAACACTCACGGTAGGTCATCCTGTAGCCATTTGTAGACATCCTGTAGAAAACAGAGTATCCTGTAGGATCCTCTGCAGGCTTCCTGTAGGAGGCCACTCACTCGGTTGCCGAGCTTCTGAATGTGAGGGACCTCTGTGGATGGATGCTAAGGATCCCTAGGAACCTCTCCTAGCCTCCCCAACCTGTCCCACGCTTTTCTTCCTTCTCCATCCCATCTGCACAACCAAACCCTAGTTAGCACCAGATTACAATCATTCCACACACTTAAAGGAAAAATACAAAAACATAACTTTCATGATGCAAGTAGTTTAGATCCATGCATTTTCACTTATTAGAGGTAATGACAACATTGGTAGAAGTTGCATTTACATTCTTTGCATTGTAGAGGTTAGACTAGTCAAATTAGGGTTTCCTAGGTTTACATGCTTTGATTTGCTTTCGGTTCATTTTTGTCAAGTAAAGTAGCTTTCCTTTGAGATTAGCTTTCGTCCATCAATTAGCAAGCTTCTTCTGAGAGCCTATAGAAGTTGGCTTGAGCCCTAGCGGACTTGTGCCAGCTGACCAAGTGACAGCTGCGACAAGAGCTAGTACTTGTGCATATAGCACTGCCGCTTCCAAGTTTGTACGAACTACCGGGTTGATAAAATTAAGAGACAGGAAGCCCCAGGAGTTGTAGCATTATTGCTACAATACTGGAGCTCACCAAACTGGTACAAAGACTCACCAGTGTTTTTGTAATATGAGAATATATCTCACCCCATGTGTAAGATTCAAAAGGTAACTGAAAAATCTCTTGCATCCTGATGTAATCAACAAATCTAGAGGGTAAAGCAACAAGATATACATGTTTCCAGAGAAAATTCTTGGAGTCTTTTACCTCATAAATCCGCTTCATCCAATCTCTATGAAAATCATCAAATTGTGACATTTTATGGCACTTGAGGTTCATTAGAATAACCTCATGTTTATTGGCTATCTCTGTTTCACTTCCACACCAATGTTCTAGAATCATTGATTTCAATGCACCAATCATATTGCTAATGATAGTGCCATCTGGATTGTGAATAACATCTCCTTTCTCATCTTTGAGAACTTATGCTTCCATGGTTTCAATGAGCTTAGGAGAAGATTCAGTCTCCCACCACCTGAGGAGAGTACCTGTAAAACATTGAATGATGGTTCTGCAAGCATCTATTTCAGACTTGCCTCTGAGACACATGAGTTTATATTCAGTATACATCAAATCTATCATTTGGCGAATTTGGCCAATACTCATGTTGTCTATGTTCCATTCTCTGTGAGAATCAGGGAAGAAAGTATGAGCTTCAGGCATTTTCCCTTTTCCTTCTATGTCAGGAGCAAAATATCTAGAAAATCTATGTTCCAGAGGTTCATAGATTGGAAGAATTTGTGTTTCTGGTGATTTCTACTCTTTTTCTGGTTCTGCCTCTGTTTCCTTAAATAAGGAAGCAATACTAATATGTTCTGATTCATCAGCGCGAGATGATGAGGCAACTGCTTTAGCAAACAATAAAGGAAATTTCTGAATATTTCTCACAGGATTTTCAATCTTTATATTTCTCTTTACCAGAAAGGAATTTGGAACTGGAAAGAAAAGTCTACCCAAAAGGAAGAAAATGGATACACGACATGATCTATGATAAAGCCAGGAAAATGCTGAAATAGCAAGAGTAGCATTAGAACAAAATTTTCATGATATTGCTACTATCTGGTATCATGGAGGGAAAAGCACAAGAATATATGAAAGATATGTCTGTATTTATAGAACCAGAGACTTATGGAGGGAGCCTGGTCATGGAAGAGTCCAACCAGCAGCCCATTGGCCCAGAAATGATCCCTATATCTTATTTCCTGACACTATTTATGATCTGGTAGATTAAAAGAAACTCTGGTGGCAATTTTTAAATATTGATGATCAAACGGATACACATTATACTAGGATCAAGTTCAGCACAATTGGCCACTACCAAGGTTACCAGCAATGTGAATGGTTCAGAAACTGGTGGAAAGATTATGGGATAAACAGGACAACCATGGACCCTGTAGAGCATGAAAAGTATTGTAGAAATATGGGTAAAATCTGTATTATGCAATGTAACAAAGACTGTAATCACCCAGTATATCATACTGTAAAGGGAATGGCCAGCACTGAATGGACAACCTATCAAACCACCCCGTATAATAATTCTCTTGAAGAATATATGCGAGAGCACATGGAATGGCTCGTCCTCACTAAAGTACAACATCAAATCGTGCTGGGGAAGCCCATCATTGTCCGATGAATCTACACCAAAGCATGGGACACTATGCAATATAAGCGGGACCGGTTTCCGGATCTCAAGATATTTTGATGTGAACCAGTCACAAGGGCCAAATTGTGACCAGTTTTCTCATGGGCTTTAATATTCAAAAGCCTCCACAGTGTAATATTCTCTATTAGTCTTTTCTCATGGGCTTTAGTACAAAAGCATCCACTGTGTATAGAGCCATGATATCTGTCAGTTTTACTTTAGGTACAAGAATCTACTTTACAGACAATATCTTAGCGTTACCCGAAAGCAATTATTCGGTCTATCTTATGGACCTGAATCTTTGTGCGGACGTCGCTCTAATAAAGACTGAAAAGCAATGATTCCTTTAGCTTTAAGTCTTTTCTCTCCGACCAACAATAATGTTTTTCCCCTCTTCTCTTCCTATAAAAGAAGGGTAAGGCTCATTTGTTTGGCATCGAAGTTTAGAGAGTCTAAGAGTCTTGAGTCTTGTGAGTTTTGAGTCGAGTGTATTTCCTGCTCTGCATCTGCGGACCTAAGGGTCTGATCTGCTTGCACCACGAAAGATTCACTCAAGTCATTAGGTGGTTTGGAAGCCTGCACATCAGTGTGCTCGGCACTGGTGAGAACCTAAAGTGGCTAAACCATTAGTAAAAGTCTTTCAGTTTGTATATGTCTGCTATAAATTTCTGAGGCAGAGTCTGTCTATCGCCAGGTATCCTCCAGTATTACATGTTCTTTATGAATGGTATAAATCCCAGTAAAAGCGACGACAGTCTATCTCTGTAAAGAAATTCTCTCTCTATAATATTTTGAGTTTCTGCAATAAAATGAGTACACCGCATTTCCGCAAATGAGTATGCTGTGATAGTAGTTCTGTTGAGCTTTCGTCCGAAGTTCGCAGGAAGTTCGCCAAAAGATCGAAGGGACACCAAGGCTGTTGTGAGGCGTGGAAGCCGTTGTGTAAGCCAGAAGAGTGTGAAAGATCTGAGTAGGTTCACCACTGGTTCACCAAGAGTTGGCCATCAACACTAACGAAGAGGCACAACAAGTTGCAAGCTCGTGACAGGAGCCCCTGCATAAAATTGGTAATATATATCTATATATGTATCTATATATATATATATATATATTTATTTATTTATTTTTGGAATTAGGCACTTGGTATTATGATTATAGAGAATTTCATATGATGATAGAGAATTACATTAACCAAAATTTCTTATTATTTGTTTGCTTAAAGGAAAACTAGACCAATAACATAGGTTTAAAGTTTTGAGGTTGTTAAGACCTTGTCTAATGAAAGCATCTCATATATAAAACTCATACAAAACGCTAGCTAGTCTAGGTCTTAATATACATCAACATAGCTAAACAAAAGGAATTGCTAACACTATAATCAAAATACCAATGAACCATAACATCTAGTGGGTTAGACCTCTAAGCATATGTGTTTGTTGAGCACCCTCCTCATCTGAGGAGAAGGAGATGTTAGTTGATCTCATAGCTACAAATGGTAGCTTGTGATCGATGTTTTCAATCTTTTCCTCTAGTTCTACTTAATTATGATCAAATTCTCCTATTGATTGTTTGCACAATCAATGAGTACTTGACCCATAAGGATTTTAGTGTGCCAATAAACATTGATAACTTTTGTGTACAAAGAGAAGTGTGACAAGGTAGAGGTCTCAATGTCAGGGCTCTAGTCCCAGGTGGCAGCGTCAATGCGGCGATCAAGACTAAAATGAAAATCATGGCACACCTCTACTTCTACACACTCATTTTCCTACCAAACCAATTTAGGAATGAGTTATTAATAGCGAGCCACATAGCCATAGGCATGAGCTTGGGCACAGAGTTGAGAAGTAGAGGTAATGTGGTGGACCATCTGTGCAAAAATAGAGGAATGCATAGCTCCTTCCCCTCCTAGACATCCTCTACATCTAGAGGTTAGTATTTCATGAGGCATGACTACAAAGAGAGGTAGAATAAAGGTCAGAGGGAAATGGAAAGTAGCATAGGAGTAAAGAGAGTCATGGAAGGGCATCGAAAAGGAAGGGAAGCAAAGGTGAGGCAAGGACAGCCAGGGAGAGGTGGCCAAGAAGCTAATAATACAATGAAAAATGAAGAGGGGAAAGAGATGAGCAACCCAAATAGAGTGGTTGATCATGGTAGAGGAAGGTGAGAGCTAAAGAGTGGAAAGAGTTAATGGGAGAGAACAGGGTACCAGAGGCAAATCCTCACCAAAAAACGTAAGAGAGAAATGCGAACCCATAACCTAGTGAATCCATAATTTAACAAACCTGAGCAAAAATGGATAGACAAGTAACAAAGTTGGGTAGAGAGAGCAGCAACCCTGAATGGTGAGACAACCATAGAGAGGCCAATTCCAAAAGATTTGATGGAAATAGGTGAAGAGAAATTGTTAAATGAGATAGTAACACCAGCAATTATCAACATGATAAGTCTTGAGCATTGTGCAACCAATGGATTGTGTAGAGTTTCTAAGGCCACAAATATGAACAACATTAATTAGATGATTCAAAGGCCAAAAGCAGTAATTATGTTGCCAAGAGAGGGATTGGAGTTGATACTGCCAGCAGAATTGGATTTTGTCTAAGTTCTGGATGCCATAAATCAAAGGGGCATAAGTCCCCGTGGTTCATGTCTCGTGTATTGAATAACAATGTGAATCAAGAGAAATTATCATTCCCATAATGGGTCAAGTGTGGTAGAGAGATGTTGCAATAATATACCAAGATATCCTATACTTTCTAGTGTTTTCCACCTCCCACAGATGACATTTACGCTGCTGAAGAGTGCAAGTTATAGCATGTGATTTGACTTGAACACATGTAGAATGTCAATTATCATGGGAGCTATAGATCCTTTGTATTCAAGTTGTCATAATCACGAGGGAGAGAGAACTAGCTCTAGGGAACCCTTTGTGGGGGATTATTACATTCTATTATTAAATTAACATAATTCTATGATTAAATATGGTTGACATTCAAAGTAAATATTTAGAAAATGTTGAAAATGATATTGATTTTCATATATCAACATGGGATTTTGTTAGCTTTCAATGCCAGGAGGAGATCCACAGCTTTATGAGTTAAAAATTAATATAAAAAAATGAAAATCAATCATTTATAATTTAGGGAAAATTTGAGGGGCTAATTTACCTTAAAAATCAGTAATATTATATATTGTCTAATATAAAATAATTATAAATCCAAACATTTTTACAAAATTATCATCAAACATTTTAAAATTTGGATATTTGGAACTAGTAAGATTCACCAAGGTTGCTAACATTTAAGATAAAATTTCATCCTTAAAATTTTCCATGTTCTAATTATGGTTACTTATGTTGAACTATGACTTTCCATATCATGCCTTACTGTGATTCGACATGTCTGAAAATTAATGGACCAACTATATGAGGAAATCATAACAGGTTTTGGAAATGGATGAGGAAGTTGACCTATTGTGACTATCTAACTTCCAAACCATCATCTAAGAAAAAGGAACAAATAGAGGATTGGAGATAAGAATAAAAGAAGAGGACAAGAACCAAGGGGAGAACAGATTGTGAAGCTAGGATGGAACAAAGGAACAACCGGTTATGTCTAGTGGTGAACATAAAATACATATGCAAAGTCACACTGCATAGTAAGAATGTACATGTATTGTAAGAACATATTGATGTGTATATGAATCATACATGAAAAATTGTTGTTGACTCTTATATTATTTCCTGTAACTCTCAGTTCCTCACTGCATTTGCTAATTTTTAAATTTTGTTAATAAAAGCATACAAGTAGTTGTGCACTCTATGGGCAGATATTGTGTTCTTATAGTTGAATATGTATAGGATTATATGGTCCCCTATGTTAAGTGGTATTAGAGTTTGTTTAAGCTCCTGATATTAGTTTCTTGTGAGTTATTTTATCACGCATTGTTGTGGAAGGAATTGAGAGGATTTGTTTAGCGAAATTGCTGGAAGGCAAGTTATGAGAGACCAATCCTAGTCAAGGCCTCTAGATGTTAGTCAAGTAGAGGGTCACTAGAAAATTTGTAGAAATTCCATGATGTAGACAAGCATGGGGAGATTTGAGGAAACGATAATTGGATGAATTGAGTAAAATAATAGAGGATCTAGAAAATAGGAGACTTGATGATGTTGAAGCAAACTCAAATTTGAAAGATGGGATTGAAGAAGAGATAAATGCTAAGAAAGTGGACTTTTTATTATGTTTTATTCATTTCTAAAGGACAGAGGTAGCACAAAGGTGGAAGTTCCCTGACATGATAGTAATTTAATGGCCAAGACTCTCATTGACTAGATAGGGGAGCTCGAAAGGTACCTTGAGTATGAGAATGTTAAAAACCTTAATTACATTTGATTTTCCTTGAAAAATTTAAAGGGGCACGCTACACTTTGGTGGAATATGCTACAGAAGGACATTGTAGACAACTGGTAGGAGAAGATTAGAATCTAGAGGAAGATGGTGAGAAAAATTAAGGAGAAATTTATATCTACTAACTATAAAAATAATTTATGTAAGTAAGTAAAAAACTTAAGGTATAAAGAGTTTATTGTTCAAGAGTGTAATAACCTAGATTTTATCCCCCCATTCCAATATATATGTACATATGATTCTTAGGCTAGTGAGATGCATTTTGTTAAGACCTAAATGCCTTTGTGTATAAATTTATAAATCTGTTGTGCAAGTGTACATGTGTATTTTAAGGCTAGGGTGCTTGTGTGGTTAGATTTGAGAGCTTATGAGCTAAAAGGCTAGAAATCCTATCAAATGTAACCTATAAATTCATATTTATTAATAGATGACACCATAGTCATATACCACAAGACAAAAATAGTACGCGGGAGAATGAATCCACGAGAGTGAAAGGTGAGGGGTGGAACCAAGACATGGTTCCTAATCCAAATAACTATCAATGATATATATTCTTAAAGTAACTTTATGGGATGATATTGCAATATATTTTAATATAATATTAGTTATCCCCAACTATAAATAAATGATAAATGGATCCTTCATTTCCATCAAAGGTTATTAGGGGATAATTATGGTGTTGTTCCAGGGAGAACTAGAGGACCCATGGCTATTGTACCCTAAGGACCCTAGTGTATCTTGGTATGATTTCACATCTCCTTGGGTTTCCTAGGGAAAGGATGAGTCCATGGAGGGAGAAGTGTAGGTATGGGTGTACCCATATGGCCCTAAATAGTACTTGAAGACTATTGAGGGAACTTAGAACTTTTGGAAGCCATAGGGTGCTTAGACATCTTTGGCCAACAAAGTTGGAAACCCATGGATGGGTTGTGGCACACAAAAATGGAATAAAAGTGTAGAGAAGGGGGTGCACTACCTTGGGTTGTGTGGTCTTATGGGGATGTGAGGCTATTGGTTGGCCATTACTTGGGTTTTTTATCATGGCCTTATTCATGTTCAACACTATTTATGTGCCATAGATAGCTTTAGGTAAGCCATTGTGTGTGTGGTCATGGCCCCAACTCGAGGGTGACCCATTGTTGAGAGATTAGGAGCAACATGGTCTATGGTTGGGTGGTATTTCCTAGATCTGCACCCAGTTAGTGAATTTTATCAATTAAGTTATAAAAATAGATTTTATGGTATATTTGTAATCTATGGTTTAGGGTTTTTCATGCATGGAATTTTGTTTTCCCTCCACTATCTGTGTGTGTGTGCATGAGCGTGTAATATTGTATAATTATGGTATCAGTGTTAGAGCTAGAAGCATCACCCTAGAAGGGTGGCTAAGGGGGTGTTACAAGTGGTATAAGAGCCTAGGTTCCAACATTGGACTTGTATGGGCCAAACACAGAGAGAAAAAACATGAACTATAGGGTATATCTACAACATGGGGGCTTCACTCAACGAACCTTCAACATATCACATGCATCATGGAATATTAAAAAATACCCTTAATTTGACTACATATTAGAAACTACCTCTAAAAATCACATTATTTAACCCCCTACCAATACAAACCCAATACACCTTCCCAATTTAAAAAACCCATAATTTCACTAAATATTATAGGTATCCATTTTTTCATTAACATTTTTTATACCCCTTTATAATTTTTCATTAACTTTGACCTCCATTTTTTATACCTGTCACTATAAAAACCATTTACCCCTATATATTCTACAATATATTATGTCATTTTTTCTTCAATATATATCCCCCAATATGAACCCACCTAGTATGGTATTTCTCCCCCAGTGTAGCCCCTTTGATCTACAAACTATTTGAAAAACTATCCAAACCATTTTTTATTCCTTGAATGTTATAATTTCAAGTTTCATATTATTCTAATGGCTACTTGAAGTGGTAAGTTGGTTTGTATGTTAATTATGAAAACTAGGATTGAATATGTAATTCCTATGTGCAATGATTTTATTTTTATGCGCAATAAATGTTTGGGAATCAATGAATGGCATGACGTGTTTGAAAATATCCTTGAATGATAAACAATTGCATGGATTGTTATAATAACAAGGGGATTTGTGATGCAGCAAGTCCATGCCAACATGTTGATTTGAATGTTATAATGGTTTCTTTTCAAATAAAGGATAACTCCTACAAATTACTTCAAAACCTTGACTTGCTCCATGAGAGTAACCCCATGCTTTAGAGTGATCAACATATAGATATCCAAGAACTCTAGGATTCTTATGAGCCTTATGTTTCCAAAAACCTTAGATGCATAAATAGCTACATGAAATGCCATGAATCGACAAGAGATATTTGCCTTCAAATAAGATATCATTTCTAGCAAGCCAGATGTTTCACACAATTTTTCTAGAGAAAGCCCTATTCTCGTTAATAGATTCATCTTCGTACCAACCTTTAAAGCAATTAGAATACCACCTTCTACTCAATTCTTATAAATAGTTATTTCTTTTTTGTAATATCTCTATTATTGTCATTTATGTGTTTACAAATAATTTGCCTCATTGGTATGATAGTCTCACCTTGCATTTGAATAGACTTCATTTCAATTTTATCAGAGGATGGAAATGGGAATGTAACATGTTCAAAGACATAGCATGCTTCCTTTGAAAACAATTTCCAACTACAAATTTACTCATGCATCAGGAACTCATTGAAAAATTTACATAATCATATCAAATCTTGTAATTGAAACAACCTAAAAAGGTTATCATCTCAGACATAATTTCTAGCTTCCATTTATGTCAAAATAAAAGTGTGACTTTAGTTGGTAGAATATCAAGATACTATTAAATCTAGGAAATACTAAATAGATCTACAAAATTGACCACAAAATTGGAATTGGTGTATTTAGACATAATATAATTTAAAAAGATCAAATCAAATCTTAGTCTTTGGACATTTGAAAAGGCAAATGGAAGCATGTGTTACTGGTTTATGAGATGGTGTTGATCACCAAACTTTATATTGTTATCAAACTTTGTGCATAGTGAAAAACAACACACCCTTTATAATAAAGCAAGCTCTAAACATGGAAAAAATCCATTTTAATTTTAATATAGAGATATCCTTCCCAAAGTATTTTTTGCACAAATCTATTAGTCCATCAATCTCTTTCCTCAAACGTTATCACTTTATGATAAACAACACAATGGAATGGAACAGATGGGAAATATAAATGTGAATCACATTTTATTAATAATATTTACATATTTATACATTTCCTTGTGACCCTTGGTCTTAATATACCAAGTGGTATCTTCGACTCCGGTGACTGTTCACATTCCACACCAAACCATAGCGGATTAGTTGTCTAACATTCCCCCCCTCTAGTTCGAAAGGGTATATATGATTCCAAGAAGAGAGCTATAATACAAAAATACAACAATGCATGACAATAGTAGGTTGAATGTTCTCTCTGAGATGATTGCATAAGGTGGGATAACTTGAGGTCTCAATCGATGATGGTTTAAGGATGACCACCAAAACTAGAACACTTAGTGTAGTTCCTGGAACTCTTCCAAATATGGCAAGAAGTTGAATTCTTCTACTAGCGGATGTGCTCCCTATTATTTCGAAAAGGGAGACAATTGGGGTCTCAACCTAGAACGCTTGTCTCTGGCTCGAACTCTAAATTTGGGAATGATTGTCTCTAGCGGAAGGTTTAGGCAACAGGTTCAAGTTGTGGCTCAAGCTCGCTTGATTTTTCTTTGAAAATTTTAGATGACCATCAATTCTACCCCTTTTAGATACAAGGTGAGAATATGAAGAGATCTCAATTGCAATACTTTTCAATATTCGAGAACAAATCATGTTGTATGAGAGAAATATTTTTCCGGTCGTTTAAGCCCATTGTCAGGATGTGATCTATCCATGGTGAATATTTTTTCTTGTAGGAGGCTTGTTTCTAAAGCATCTGTTGGAAGAATGAGTGTGCTAACCACAATGATTGCACGGATGAAGATCAAAACAATGATCTTTCACATGGCCAACTCTATCACAATGTTGGCATTTCACAATTTGTTGTTGTGGAGTGGGAACAAGTGAATATGAAATATCATGTAACACTCCATCGCTATGAGTAGTCTAGAGTGTGAATAGAAACCTCCTTATCATATCCAAGACCTATTTTATGCTTGTTGTCAATAAGCTCTTCCCAAGTTCTGATGATGGGCTTGGGAAATGCAAGGTAAATTTCGGCATGCGCGTGCAACTCTACTATTTCAATGACTTGATTAGGTTTTGGAAGTTGATAGTAGTTTTTCTCGCATTCAAACAACCAATTGTTTTAAAAAAAATAAGTTCAGAATGATGCTTGGGCTACTGTAACTCATCTTGTTGAAGTTGAGACTCAAGCTGCAAGAAACAAATCTTATCTTGTGCATTTTGCAAACATATTTTAATGTCAAAAAGTGTGTCTTTGCTAATTTTTACTTATAATGATCAGCAAAGTGTATTAGATTTTTTCGGAACTCTAATACCTTAGTAATTCTAGGATATCTCAGTAAAAAATAAAATCCTAGAAATGCACTACTATCAATTCCAAAATCTTATTTTACTATGAGTTGTGAGCGAATTCTGAAATCTTCATTTACTATGAGATGTGAGCAGAGATGGAGCTAGGCCCTAAATAATCAAAATACTTGCAGCAATATTCTAATATATATCTATAAACATGTTAAACAATAGAGACCCATCACACCAAGGTGCATGTATAACCAACACCGACTTCGCATCATTCAACGATCAATTCAATTCAATAACAATACAATACCAATGAAAAATATAGGGGTTCAATGCACCACGGGCTCACATTACACCATTACATAGTATTCATACATTGAATGCAACATACCATATGAATCGAGTGCAGCACATAGGAGTAGCATTGACTTTGACTTCACCATCGTTACAACTTACTAAATTAAAATACCATATCAGTGGGCATTGCAAAGGTTTATTTATATGATTAATGCAGGTCGAGCCCAATTTGGATTTAAGAACTGGTAAGTTTCAACAACTAGCTTGGCATAGCAACAAAGCACGTAGGTGATTGGGCCCTCAAAAACCACTTTTGTCAAGGCACATCTCTAAAGCAATTTTCCAAAAATCTATTTTATGTGTACACTCATCTACTGGCTTCCTTTATAATTTTATGCATATTGAGGGTTTGTGGATTCTCTTTCGAGACAGTCGTGCCTTGGAGAGTATTTTGGAAGTTGTGATCTTGCTTGTCATGAGTATTTCCGTGCTACCTCTAATAAATCCTGAAACAGACCCACTCTTTTAATTTTAAGTTACAGGTTGGTCAACCCTAGCCAGTTCATTCAATGTCGAGCAGGGCACACTACATGTTACTTCCTACCAAGTTCTTGATTTATTCCTTATTTTCCCGAAAAGTCTGACTAGACAATTCATTGATCTGGGAATGACGAACTTTTAATAATTCTTGAAGACTGGGGATAATATTGCACTCCCTTCACCTTCGGTTGGATGATTGATGGTGCCTAGTGCTATATATATGAACATAAACAAATTTGAATGCCTCTACCATCAATTGTACAGATGGCTTTGAGAGAGTGACTCATTTGCAAAACCAAGAATCTTTAGACAGATGTTAGAATTCACAAATAGTTTCTCTTTTTATCATAATAATATAATCTCAGTTTATTCTGAATCAAAACAATAACAATTTTGACCAATCATGATGCTCATTATTGCAATAAATGAAATCTTTGTGGTTGATCATCACATGACTAGTTTTGCTAAGAAACCAATGATAGATGCTTACTAGAAAGGTGACAATATATGTGTCTTGAAGCGGTTGGACCCACGGAGTTTACCCATAGACAAATTAATTATCAACAAGGAAATTTTTTCTCTCCTATTGAAAGTTTAGGTCTTCTGTTCTTAGTCTTGTTTGACGCAGGTACTACAATCCCTCATTTTCTTTGGCAGTGGATCAATCGACATATCTATTATTTTGAGGGCTCTTTGCAATGAAAGATGTGGAAAATTCATCAAAATGAAAGAAATTATTTGTGATGATGGATAGACAAAGAAACGGTTGCCAAAAATGGGCACCTTGGGACCAGGAGTCATTTAAGTGAATGCATAAATTGCAGGGACGAGAGAGAGAGAGGCATATTATTCTTTTGGACTGCACAAAAATATATATGATAGGATCATGTGCATTTGGTAGCCACGATGTATGGGTGTGTTTATGCAAACCTTGGGTTGTGTGGTCTTATGGGGATGTGAGGCTATTGGTTGGTGGCTACTTGGGTTTGGTACCATGGCCTTATTCATGTTCAACACTAGTTATGTGCCATAGATAGCTTTAGGTAAGCCATTGTGTGTGTGTTCATGGCCCCAAATCGAGGGTGACCCACTGTTGAGAGACTAGGAGCAACATGGTCTATGGTTGGGTGGTATTTCCTAGATCTGCACCCAGTTAGTGAATTTTATCAATTAAGTTCTAAGAAACTATTTTCTGGCATATTTGTAATCGATGGTTTATGGTTTTTCACGCATGGAATTATTTTGTCCCTCCATTATGTGTGTGTGTGTGCATGAGTGTAATATTGTATAATTATGGTATCAGTGTTAGAGTTAGAGGCATCACTCTAAAAGGGTGGCTAAGGGGGTGTTACAAGTGGTATAAGAGCCTAGGTTACAACATTGGACTTGTATGGGCCAAACACAGAGAGAACAAAAATGGATTATAGGGTATATCTACAACATGGGGGCTTCACTCAACGAACCTTCAATATCATATGCGTTCATGGCATATTAAAAAATACCCTTAATTTGACTACATATTAGAAAATACATCTAAAAATCACATTATTTAACCCCCTACCAATACAAACCCAATACACCTTCCCAATTTAAAAAATCCATAATTTCACTAGATATTATAGGTATCCATTTTTTCATTAACATTTTTTATACCCCTTTATATTTTTTCATTAACTTATAGCTCCATTTTTTATACTTGTCACTATAAAAACCATTTACCCCCTATATATTCTACAATATATTATGTCATTTTTTCCTCAATATATATCCCCCAATATGAACCCACCTGGTATGGTATTGCTCCCCCATTGTAGCCCCTGTGATCTACAAACTATTTGAAAAAATATCCAAACCATTTTTTGTTCCTTGAATGTTATAATTTCAAGTTTTGTAGTATTCTAATGGCTATTTGAAGTGGTAAGTTGGTTTGTATGTTAATTATTAAAACTAGGATTGAATATGTAATTCCTGTGTGCAACGATTTTATTTTTATGCACGATAAATGTTTGTGAATCAATGAATGGCATGACGTGTTTGAAAATATCCTTGAATAATAAACAATTGCATGGATTGTCATAATAACAAGGGGAGGTGTGATGTAGCAAGTCCCTGCCAATGTTGATTGAAGAAAATAAAATCCACAAGTGGAATATTGCTCCTATAATAGCACCTTGCACTATATGATCATAATTAGGCTCCTCATGCGTCCATGCCAAAGTTGTTATTGTCAATGCCCCTACAAGGGCTATGTTTTTAGTTTCACCCTACTATAAATTCCATTCCAAGGATGGCACAAGTGTTACACCTCCTCCCACTTTAATCGTCATTGCTTTGCATTTGTTTGTGAGGATATTGGTGACAAACTAAAGGAGATAATTTTGGTGGTTGTTAGGGAATTTTAAAAATTAAACAAGTACTCCAGAAGAATATATATTCTCTCACCCAACCTCATCATTTTGTGCCTGACTATCTACTTCCTTTCCCACCTCAGAATTAGGTTATGGCATTGCAACTACTTCTTACTTGAGAAACTAATTGATTTTGTGTGAAATGTTAAAAATAATTTGGTTGTCATATGTGTGGGATCTTTATTGCCCTAGAAATAAATATTTTGGAAAATTTAGGTTTGTTGCCTTAGAAACAGAAATTACAGGACAAAATAGAAAAAGAAAAATAACAACGAACTAATTTCTTACATCCCTAAACTTTTCCATCAGCGAAATAAGTATTAAATTTTCTAGACTACTTTTTCCTTATGTCCAATAAATTTTGAATTTGGAATCTCCCAACACTTGTATACTATTAGCACCTTTGTCCAAGTGAGTTTAAATAACAGCAAAAATGCATACAACTCTATTCTAGTGTTAGTTCTGGGCCAACATGTTGATTTGAATATTATAATGGTTTCTTGTCAAATAAAGGATACCTCCTACAAATTACTTCAAAACCTTGACTTGCTCCATGAGAGTAATCCCATGCCTTAGAGTGATCAATATATAGATCTTCAAGAACTCTAGGAATATTATGAGCCTTAGGTTTCCAAAAACCTTAGATGCATAACTAGCTACATGAAATGCCATGAATTGACAAGAGATCTTTACCTTCAAATAAGATATCATTTATAGCAAGCCAAATGTTTCACATAATTTTGCTAGAAAAAACCCTATTCTCGTTAATAGATTCATCTTCATACCACCCTTTAAAGCAATTAGAAATACCACCTTCTACTCATTTCTTATAAATAGTTATTTCTTTTTTGTAATATCTCTATTATTGTCATTTATGTGTTTACAAATAATTTGCCTCATTGGTACAATAGTCTCAAATTGCATTTGAATAGACTTCACTTCAATTTTATCAGAGGATGGAAATGGGAATGTAACATGTTCAAAGACATAGCATGCTTCCTTTGAAAACAATTTCCAACTCCAAATTTACTCATGCATCAGGAACTCATTGCAAAATTTACATAATCATATCAAAGCTTGTAATTGAATCAACCTAAAAAGGTTATCATCTCAGAAATAATTTCTAGCTTCCATTTATGTCAAAATCAAAACGTGACTTTAGTTGGTAGAATATCAAGATACTATTAAATCTAGGAAATACTAAATAGATCTACAGAATTGACCACAAAATTGGAATTGGTGTATTTAGACATAATATAATTAAAAAGATCAAATCAAATCTTAGTCTTTGGACATTTTAAAAGGTAAATGGAAGCATGTGTTATTGGTTGATGAGATGGAGTTGATCACCAAACTTTATATTGTTATCAAACTTTGTGCATAGTGAAAACACACACACCTTTTATAATAAAGCAACCTCTAAACATGGAAAAAATCCATTTTAATTTTAATCTAGAAGTATCCTTCCCAAAGTAATTTTTTCACAAATCTATCAATCCATTAATCAGTTTCCTCAAACGTTCTCACTTTCTGATAAGCAACACAATGGAATGGAACAGATGGGAAAGATAAACGTGAATCACATTTTATTAATAAGATGTACATACTTATAAATTTCCTTGTGACCCTTGGTCTTCATATACCAAGTGTTCTCTTCGACTCTGGTGACTGTTCACATTCCACACCAAACCTTAGCGGATTAGTTGTCTAACATTCCCCCCCTTATTCTGAAGGGGTATATACGAGTCAAAGAAGAGAGCTATAATACAAAAATGCAACAATGCATGTCAACAGTAGGTTGAATGTGCTCTCAGAGATGATTGCATAAGGTGGGACAACTCGAGGTCTCAACCGATGATGGTTTAAGGATGACCACCAACACTAGAACACTTAGTGCAGTTCCTAGAACTCTTCCAAATATGGTAAGAAGCTAATGTATTCTGCTAGTGGATATGCTCCCTATTATTTTGAAAAGGGAGATAATTGGGGTCTCAACCTAAAACGCTTGTCTCTGGCTCCAACTCTGAATTGGGTATGATTGTATATGGCTGAAGGTTTAGGCAACAGGTTCAAGTTGTGGCTCAAGCTCGCTTGATTCATCTTTGAAAATTGGAGATGACCATCAATTCCACCCCTTTTATATACAAGGTTAGAATATCAAGAGATCTCAATTGCAAGTCTTTTCAATATTCGAGAACAAATCATGTTCTATGAGCGAATTATATTTTTGGTCGTTGAAGCCCATTGTTAGGATGCGATCCATCCAAGGTGAATATTTGTTCCTGTAGGAGGCTTGTTTTTAAAGCAACTATTTGAAGAATCAGTGTGCTAACCACAATGCTTGCATAGATGAAGATCAAAGCAATGATCTTTCACATGGCTAACTCTATCACAATGTTGGAATTTCACAATTTGTTGTTGTGGAGCAGGAACAAGTGAATATGAAATATCATTCAAAACTCCATCGCTATGAAACTAGATGGGCTTGGACTAGTCTAGAATGTGAAGAGAAACCTCCTTATCATATCCAAGACCTATTTTATGATTGTTGTCGACAAGCTCTTCCCAAGTTCTGATGATGGCCTTGGGAAGTGCAGACTAAATTTCGGCATGTGTGTGCAACTCTACTATTTCAGTGACTTGATTAGGTTTTAGAAGTTGATAGTAGTTTGTCTCACATTCAAACAGACAATTGTTTAAAAAAAATAAAATTCATAATGATGCTTACGCTACTATAACTCATCTTGTTGAAGTTGAGACTCAAGTTGCAAGAAATCAATCTTATCTTGTGCATTTTTCAAACAGATTTTAATGTTAAAAAGTTTGTCTTTGCTAATTTTTACTTATCATGATCAGCAAAGTGTATTACATTTTTTCAGAACTCTAATACCTTAGTAATTCTAGGGTTATCTCAGTAAAAAATAAAATCCTAGAAATGCACTACTATCAATTCCATAATCTTCTTTTACTATGAGTTGTGAGTGAATTCCAAAATCTTCTTTTACTATGAGCTGTGAGCAGAGATGGAGCTGGGCCCTAAACAATCAAAATACTTGTAGCAAAATTCTAATATATATCTATAAACATGTTAAACAATAGAGACCCATCATACCAAGGTGCATGTATAACCAACATTAACTTTGCACCATTCAACGATCAACTCAATTCAATAACAATACAATACCAATACAAAAGATACTGGTTCAACGCACCACAGGCTCACATTACACCATTACATAGTATTCATACACCGAATGCAACATACCATATGAATCGAGTGCAGAACATAGGAGTAACATTGACTTTGACTTCACCATCGTTACAACTTACTAACTTAAAGTACCACATCGACAAGCATTGCAAAGGTTTCTTTATATGATTAATGCAGGTTGAGCCGAACTTGGATTTGAGAATCGGTAAGTTTCGACAACTAGCTTGGCATAGCAACAAAGCACATACGTGATTAGGCCCTCAAAAACCACTTTTGTTAGGGCACATCTCTGAAGCAGTTTTCCAAAAATCTATTTTTTGTGTACGCTCGTCTACCGACTTCCTTTATAATTTTATGCATATTGAGGGTTTGTGGATTCTCTTTGGAGACGGTCGTGCCTTGGAGAGTATTTTGGAAGTTGCGACCTTGCTTGTCATGAGTCTTTCCCAACTACCTACAATAAATCCTAAAACATACCCACTCTTTTAATTTTAACTTACAGGCTGGTCAACCCTAGTGAGTTCATTCAATGCCGAGCGGGGCACACTACATGTTACTTCCTACCAGGTTCTTGATTTATTCCTTATTTTCCAAAAAAGGCTGACCAGATGATTCAATGATCTGGGAATGACAAACTTTTAATAATTCTTGAAGATTGGGGATAATATTGCACTCCCTTCACCTTCGGTTGGATTATTGACAGTGCCTAGTGCTATATATATGAACATAAACAATTTCGAACGTCTTTACCATCAATTGTACAGATGGATTTGAGAGAGAGACTCATTTGCAAAACCAAGAATTTTTAGATATATGTGAGAATTCATAAATAGTTTCTCTTTTTATCATAATAATATAATCTCAGTTTATTCTGAATCAGAACAATAACAATTCTGACCAATCATGATGCTCATTATTACAAATAAATGAAATCATTGTGATTGATCATCACATGATTAGTTTTGCTAAGAAACCAACAATAGATGCTTACTAGAAAGGTGACAATAGATGTGTCTTGAAGCGGTTGGACCCACGGAGTTTACCCATAGACAAATTAATTATCAACAAGGAAATTTTTTCTCTCCTATTGAAATGTCAGGTCGTTTGTTCTTAGTCTTGTTTGACGTAGGTACTACAATCCCTCATTTTCTTTGACAGTGGATTAGTCAACATATATATTATTTTGAGGGCTCTTTGCAATGCAAGAGGTGGAAAATAAAGCAGAATGAAAGAAATGATTTGCGATGATGGATAAACAAAGAAACAGTTGCCAAAAATGGGCACCTTGGGACCGGGAGTCATTTAAGTGAATGCATAAATTTCAGGGATGCAGAGAGTGTTATATACCTAGGGGGGATAATATGGGGTACCAAGGGACGTACCCAAGGTAATAATGTAATAATGGGATGGGCCATAGTAATAAATAAGGTGGTTAACCCATATCATGTAAGGGACCACAAGTAGTTAGTAATAATGTAATGGGCCCATGGTATTAGTTTGATGGTATGAGGGAACCATGGTAATGACCCATGGTATTGTATGTATGAGACCTATATAGAGGCTAGAGACTCCACGTGGAGGATAGTCAAGGAATATTGTATGAACAGGCATATGGCTTGTGGAGTGTTCTCCTTCCTTAAGGAGTGATTGTATGGTGTTGCCCTACCTTAAGGGTTTGATAATAAAGAAGAATTTCTATCTATTTCTATCTTGTTATTCTTGGGTTATTTCTATTATCATAATATCTTGGGGTTAAATCTACAACAAGTGGTATCAGAGCACTTTCTTGGGCAAACAAGTGGAGAATTTTTTTTTTAATTTTTTGCAGGATTTTGGGGGCGGCGAGTTTTCAGATCAGATCTGTATGTTTTTGTGAAAGATGTGCAAAATCTAATTGCAAATCTGTATTCTTTGTGAAAAAATAGCCGATTTCAAAAAAAAAAATCGGTTGAATCGGAGTTCGGATGAAGGAGATATCGCTGATCTAAAAATCAGTGGTGTTATAGACAATTTTTTGGGGCAGCGAGTTTGCGGCGCATATCGGGACGTCTTGGTGCAATATCTGAAAAATCTAATTGTATATATGACATATTTGTGAAAAAATACCTAATTTCAAAAAAAAAATCAGTCGAATCGGAGTCCGGATGAGGAAGATATCGCTGATTTAAAATCAGCTCTTTTTGCAGAAATTTTGGTGACGGCGGGAGAGTTGCAGCGCAGATCTGGAATTCTAGTGCCTGGATCAGGATTTCTATCACATGGGCAGATGCAGAATGATTGTTCCATTTCTAAAAACATGTCATAATAAAGATTTTGAGCAATATTGACGAAACTGTGACAATTTCAAATTTTCGCCCACTAAGTGAATTTTTCTCAAACCCTCTTCATGGCGATTCTAAATTTTACAGGAAAAGATGATGGACCTACTATTGAAGAATTCATAAAAAGATACAAGTCCACACATGGGACATATTAGAAGCTTCCAATGGTGCTTAATATGAGAGATGGGGCTCACAAGTGGAATTCATCACTTGACTTAATGTAGTTGATCAAACTTTCAGATGCAGAATTTGAAAAAATCTTTTTGGACAAATGGTCTCGGGCTAGAAAAAAGGAGAATGAGACACATAAGGGGTTAATTGCTACGGGTGTCTCCTTATTGCAGGTTCATGGATTGATTCAGAAGGAGAAAATCATTGTGTCTATAAATCCGAGTTGCAAGCAAAATCTCATAAATGTCAACTTGGCAAAAAAATTGCAAGTTCCAGCAAAACAAATTGAAAATACACAGGTTGATGATGAGGCTGTTCAAATTTATAAGGATTTGAAGCTTTCTATGGATAAGTATGTGTTTCATGGTGATTTTTATGCTTCAGATATGGATAACATGGATGTTGTTTTGGGATACCCTTGGATGGAATCAGTGGGTACTATAAATATTAATGTGCAGAAGAAATTCCTGAAGCTCTGGTATAAAAAGAAGAAAATTACATTACAGGATATTTCCATTAATAAACAGGTAGAGTCCAAGGAGGCTGAAGCAGAAGATGTTCCAGGGTCTGACATATTAGATGATGAGCCAGTGATGATAGAAAATCAAACACAAACAGAGGCGGAAGCAGAAAAGGTTACAGGTGCTGATACATCAGAGGAGGGCTCAGTGGTTGAAGTCATATTGGAAAAGAAGACACTACAACAGGCACCACAGCAGGGTGAATTAAAGAAAAAGATATCGTGGGTTAAAACTTCAACATATCATCACCCACATCACCCCGCAAGAAAACAACCAACAAGATGGCAACCAACTAGCCACAAGGACAACAACCCCCGTATGATGGATAGCAAGGAGCCTAGATCCACCTACTACACATCAACACAGAAGAGCTGCCACGGTCAACTTCCATCTCAAGCGAGCGAGGCACCAGCGAGATCGAGGGTTCACCTTTCTCTTGGATGGCTAGATGCACGTGCATGGTACCAGTGGACTACTCTTTTGAGTAGATCTTATTATTTGTGTTCTTCCCATGTTTCGGGGATGAAACATGCTTAGGAGGGTGGAATGTTATATACCTAGGGGGGATAATATGGGGTACCAAGGGAGGTACCCAAGGTAATAATATAATAATGGGATGGGACATAGTAATAAATAAGGTGGTTAACCCATATCATGTAAGGGACCACAAGTAGTTAGTAATAATGTAATGGGCCCATGGTATTAGTTTGATGGTATGAGGGAACCATGGTAATGACCCATGGTATTGTATGTATGAGGCCTATATAGAGGCTAGAGACTCCACATGGAGGATAGTCAAGGAATATTGTATGAACAGGCATATGGCTTGTGGAGTGTTCTCCTTCCTTAAGGAGTGATTGTATGGTGTTGCCCTACCTTAAGGGTTTGATAATAAAGAAGAATTTCTATCTATTTCTATCTTATTATTCTTGGGTTATTTCTATTATCATAATATCTTGGGGTTAGATCTACAACAGAGAGAGAGACATATTCTGCTTCAGGACTGCACAAAAACATATATGACAGGATCATGTGCATTTGGTAGCCACGAAGGACAGGTGTGTTTCGATAAAACCTTCAAGTCATCAAGTACTCTTGTGAATAATACCTTTTACCTCATAGAAAGATCAACTACTTTGACATTTTCCAAAGACTCATAAGTAACATTATATTCACTTGATGGAATTTCATTTATCTTTTTAGTCAGAGCTTTTGATCTGTATAGCCTAGGGGATACTTTTGAAAAGTGAAAAATATAAGAATCAAATCCAAGATCCACCCCTGGCAAGCAGGTCGCTTCACCACTAAGCTATACCATCCATTCTATCACAGACATAAATCAAGCTTCGGATTGCAAGTTCCAACAAATACATATATGAAAGAACATGACTTAAGTCAATGAAACAAAAGAAACTGTGCATATAAGGAAAAATTCCTAAGCAATATTATAATTCATTGCTATATTCCTTAGGCATTGATGGCGTCAAATGGTGAAGAAGAAGACTCGTCTTGAATGTTGATTTTGATACATTCTATTTGTTCCTAATATTTCACAGGAATTCAATCTGAAAAAATTTAGAATCCTATAGCTTATCCCAACATATTTACAATGTATATACTTCAATCCACCATTTCATTTGCCATGAAACCTATCAAACTTACTAGAAAAAGCAATTAAGACATACCAGTGGACATCTTCATAAAATTTATCATACTTGTTGAGAAATCATATAGTCAGTAAATAACCCAAATACTGAATAACATGTTACATAAAAGGAAAGCTTTATATATTGATTCATGAAAGTGAACAAAAAATATAACCATGGATCCAAACATGTATGATCTATTCTTATGGCCCTATGGATACCCAGAAAATTACTAAAAAGAGTGATTTAGCAATACCCAAATAGGTTGTGGAGAGGAAGATGCATCAGGCTATCAATAACCCATATGAAATAAAAGGAAAATATCTTTAAATTTAGAGCAAATATTTGAGCCTTGAGGCTATCAATGCATCATGGATGACTCAAAAAGGGTATTCCTTTAGGAGCCAGAGTTACCTCATATTTTCCACTGCAGTCATGAAGGAATTTTTATACATGATGGAGCACTCATTAGAAGACACCGAAGCCAAACAAGATACCTATCATAACAACCAGAAAGATAAGGCATGAACACACCTTATAGATAGTGCCACAACACATTTTTGCAGAGCCCTAGTAACTCTCATTGAATGTACTTTATAAAAATCTCTGTGTAAATCCTTTCACCCACAAAACTATGATCAATTCAATCTCCCTGCTTATACTTCACACAATAATTTTGTAATAAGTTATAAATACTCTCCTCCCTTCTATAATTAATGTATAATCTAGAATTCGCTTCATATAACCATTAGATTAGGCAACATAAATAGACAGTAGATACCACAACATGCACTTGTACCTTGTGAATTTCATCAAGCGTCTCATGCCAAGGCCCTACTCTTAGGATGTTATTTTTCGAATCCAATAAAAAAAATTAGTTGATAAACATGCAAATAATATTTTCCTGGTACTCCTGAGCACTATACACATTTTTTATAGCCATGCAAAATAAATTAGTTTCACCTTGAAGTAGGAATGGGTAGGGATATTACTCATAGCTATTGTGGGTATAAGAACAGGACACGGTAGATATGGTCAAATTGAAAGTGGAGAAGAGAGAAGGGGTTCCCATTTCCCTTCAAAATCTAATCTCATAGGGAAAATAGATGTGGAACCATTCATAGTTGAAAGACTAAAAAATATCCAAAAATCCCATAAAAACAACAGTTCCAAGCCTTTGAGGGGGAGCGGGCCCAATAGCTTAAACCTCATTTAGAGAGGCTGAATGTGGTATGGAAAAAATAGTTTCACGAAAACTAGTAACACTCCCTGTGCCATACATAGTGGAAAAGCCGAAAGAAAGGCCTCAGATGGAGATTAAAAATGTTGAGGTAAACAACATGTTTTCATTATTTTCATAATGAAGCTTCAATGACAATGAAGTCTGAGCCAGAAATATTAAATATATTAATAAAGGATATCAATAAGTCACACAATTTTTTTTTAAGAAATATAATTAAAAGAACACCCTAGTTTTTCATTGAATAAAAACTTGTGGTGGTCATTTTGAGGACTCACTTGCATGCATTACAAATGACCTTGTTCTCTTGCATAATTGTTTTGATAGTTTGAGAAGGAGGTCTCCAGGAGACCCACGAGCTATCTAAGCTCATCTCTCCTCTAACAAATTCTTTAGAGCTTGTTTCCCATATTTCCTGTTTCCACCGGCCCCATATTTCTTGTTCTCATTGGCCACTCCTAAAATTAATTCTTGTGTCAAATGTTGTCCTCCTCCAAACATTTTTTGCAAGGGAAAGAAATTCATCGATAATTCTCCCCTTCGTAAACCTTCCACAAATTTTGAAGGAAATTCATTCAAATCCAGGCCTTATTGCAGGAACATGTGCTTTCTAGTTCAAAATTCAATTGCAGAGAATGGTACCTACGAGAATGGAAACCGTACAAAGTCCCCATTAACAAGAATTCGACATACAATGCCAGATTATCCACACGATGATTCAGGATTTCACAGTCATTTCTTATGTTGGTCTTTAGGTATTGTGATAAAAATTTAGATGGACTTCCGAAATTTTATGAGAAAAAGCAATCATTGAAATAAATACTACGAAAAAGTGGTTGATAAGTACCTCTTACATAGAGAAGATCATTCTTTGATGAGGGAATGAAGCACAATTCAAGTCACTTTGCAACCTATAATAGGAAACCCTCAGTGGAGGCCTCTTCATCTTGTTTGCTTTCTATGTTGTTTATAGAGGATGTAGAGTTTGCAGAGGAAATAGAGCTTCAATAACGGAATATGAAAGGAAAAATCAGGGATTTGAGGCTTGTTGTTGGCTATGAAACTAGTTCTAATTACATTAATTTTCTCAGCCATCCACCTACTAGTAAGAGAGCCATGATGAATCATGTCTTTGTCTCTGATACTGGAAACAACCCTTTCGAAATTGGGAATGAGAAGGATAAATCTGAAATCCTATTTATGGGACTTCATCTTTTAGTTGATGCTATGTTTATGCTTTTGGAGAACGATGAGGCTGGTTTGCTTGAGAAAAGTCTCGCAAAAGAAAAAGAGCAACCGACACGGAAAAAATTAAGGAAAACAAGTTAACAAAATCCAAATATGCATTCGAGCAACAAAATTATTTTCATTATTTTCCATATGACAAGGTACATCATTTAGAAACCTAAGAATTTCTAAAAATAGTATAAATGGTAAGATGAGATTAAAAGAGCAACCTCCATGGAACAAATTAAGGAAACCAAGTTAAAAAAATCCAGGTATGCCATTCGAGCAACCAAATTATTTTCATTATTTTCCATATGATAAGTTATATCATTTAGAAATGTAAGAATTACTAAAAATAGTATAAAGGTAAGACGAGAGTTTTTGTGCCTTGCAGGAATACCGTAACCCCTGAGGGGATGGCCAGGATTTTGTCGAGAAGATATGTGCTACAATATATTTTGATGCTTCACCTAAATGAGCCGAGTTCATGCTTCAATTGAGTGCTTGGTTGGTTAGTATTGTTTCGTTCTACCTTCCTTATGACTTTCCTTTAGGTATCTTAAAAAAGATAAGCACCAGTAAGGAATAAAGTTAGCAACCTAGAATAGAAAACAGAGAAAAAGGAAGATAAGCATATGCCAAGAACAAAGCCAAGATCCTTGAATAGAAAGCAATATGTTCAGAAAGATAAGCACCTACCAAGAACAACTCGAAAAACAAAGGCGATAGCTTGGAATAGAAAATCGTCTACTTTGAGCATCTCCGTTGTGATAATAAGGAAATTGGGAGGTTGCAAGGCCGTTAGGGCAGGCAGTGGAGATGAAACTTGCATGGTTGCAAACTTCCACAACTCATGGTTGAAAATTTCCATAGCTAGTAAAGGCATACAACTTTATGACAACTGACAACTCCAGATCCAAAAGCAATCCAGAGGTGTATTATGGGTTACAGACTCATAATATTAAATGATACAAATTAAATCTTATTGTAGATGGGATTAATTCACTTAGGCTTAGGGGAACATAAAATAGAATCATGTTTTCCATGTTTATGCTAAAGTACGCCCTGGATATGAGGCCAAATAAAATCTCCAAATGGTTGTTTAGATAGAAGAACAAATTTTGCATTGGTTTACTTGGCAACTTTGGTTAAAAGCAAGAAATTTGTGAGAAATTTTCATTGGCTTCCGTGTGCAAATAATATGAATGCAAGAAACAATTACTATAATCCCTATAGCCCCCAAAGTGGATGGGACTAATAAGATAAAACTAGAATAGATTTTGTACCTAGCCATCCAATTGTAAAAGGTCGTAAAATAATGTTTTTGGTTTAGATTCAATAATATATTTCAATGTATGTTGGTGCACCTAAAAGGAAAAATCTCTCTTATACATGAGATTAATAGTGAAATATCCTATGAGAATTCATCTATGAAATTGGTAGCCCTATATAGAAAAAAAATATGGGCACGGTAAGAAAGAACAAAGGTGGGCTTCCATCCTTGAACATGCAACAAAAATAATTTGTTGGGAGCTTAGGGTATTGCTGTATTGACATTTTTTTCCATGATATTGTTATATCAAGGATTGATTACTTGTAATATTCATTCCCAAATCCACATATATGTAATGTAGAGAATAAATAATATTATGGTGCATTGTAGGATTGTAGGATTTGTTTGGAAACGACAATGCAAGATGGCTTGAACAAAGATATATATTTCAACTTTCTCTCAAAACATATCTTTATGAAGACTGGGAAGTTGATGGATGGAAGCAATTAATTTTTGAAAGAGATAATTCTATTACTTCTTATTCATGTGCAAAGGACCATTGCTTGAGATTTTGGAAGCCTTATTAACTATATGTATCTATTGAAACCAAATTTGATCTGTGTATTATAATTTTAGCATTTTAAATTACTCACACCAATTGCAAAAAAAAATTGTATCATGGAATAGCATAACCATATATTATGGAAAAATGGGTTAGTATTAAGAAACTCTTAATTTATATCATCAAATGAAGAGACACTAGTCTTACAGATATGTATGGAAAAATGTGGAAATGTAAAAAAATGCATGTCAAGTGCTTGGGAAAATAATAAAGAAAAATTCCTTAAGTGGAAGACAGTGATGATGACATATACTGTGCACGAAGACTTGAAGAAATACATTTAGTTATATTACAACAATAAAAACTTTGGGAGTGATAAATTATCCCTTTAGAGCCATATACTATACATGGAGAGTCCCTAGAATTTTCTTATTGCTTGACACAATGTGTAAGATACCAAACGTCAAAATTTTTTAATAGTTCTAGCACACCTAGTGTTCTAATTAAAAAAGTGCTTGTAATTAAAAACACCGAACATAAGGGGATATGAAAATGTGGCCTCTTATTTATATTAATAGCTGAAAAAAATGATACATGCCCATACAAATAATAATAGAGCCCATGCAAATGGCATGCACGATTGCTCATTAAAAGGCTAACCTAATACATTGAAGCACCTTTGTGAATCCTCGCTGGATCCACCAGAAAAATTCACCCCAGGGTTTTCATCCTAGGATCAAAGCGGAACTGGCCACCTCAACTTCTCAAACAAACTCAGAATGATCCAAATGCCTAGCTCCTATCTCCTTTTATAGGCTTGATGGACTCTCTAGAAACCTTATTTTATTATTTTCCATAAGAAAATGAAGGAAAATACCGTGGTAAATATCATTGGCAGATTCCGTCCATTTTGACCATATCAAGAAAAGGGAATATTACAAATCCTCCCGCCCCAAGATTGCTTTCCCTCAAGCAATCCACATCTATCCATAGTAGATGCATTTGTATACCGATATGAAGATCCCATACAAACTAGAGTGATATGCCATGCCTCCATTCTAAATGATCTTGAATGGATCCTTCAATACGTGGATCCCAAAACATCCTCCATCCAATCTTGCCCTCAATAGATTCACTTGGGTCCCAATGCCACCTAAGTCTTGGGACCTATGGCTTATGATACCACCTCGACCCTCCATCATTGTCTATGCCTAAGGGCCCATGCTGTGATATTCCCTTTACTAAGAGTATCCTCCTAAGAATCATCCCATCAATAGATCACCAACTCATAGTCTCTCGCCAATCCATCCCATGGGAAGGATGAATACCTACACATGGAATCAATCTACTTTGTCGATGTTGCTCGATGCCTAACTCATGTTGCTCCACTCTATCATTCAACATGATCCATTTGGAAAAATCTACCCTACTCTCCCCAATGTATAAAGGTGGGTTGATAGTGTTGCAAGATTTATCTATGCACTCTTGTAGAGGGTTGCTTTGGAACTCCCAAATATACTCCTCTTGTTTCCCTGTGAGGAACTTGAGACGTTCCTCTAAACTAGACAACTTGTCCACTGACTTGGCACATACCCCTATGATTTCCTCACTTTTTCTATTTTCCTGTGAGATAATGTCTTAGGCTATCCAACATCTATGCTTCAACATCATTAGATATGCCTTAAAATACATGATCTTCCCCAACAGTCCTCTACTCGTGATTTTTTTCCCTCCTAAATGTCTTTGTACCTGTTTGCACTGAATTCCCAACTATCACAGCTTCAACTTGAGTCTTTGACCGACTTTCTGGGAATGGTTCATATTGAACACTATGCTTGTCACACTCCCCCTCATGATCATGCTCATCATGTGGTTCACTACTGCTGGCTCCTTACTCAAGTTTCCCTGGCCTCCTCCATCTGTGATGACAATATGTTGTTCATCCTCTCCAATTGTCAACCATAGATGCATTGGTGGATTTCTATCTATACTTGGTTGTTTATATTCTTTATGGATATCCTCCTGGAAACCTATGGACTCATTTGTATAGGATTCTACATCATCAACATCATTAGGTAGAATATCCTAATGCACTTCTGAATGCTTGTTAACCCACAACTTAGTCTCCCTGAATAATATCACGTTGTTGTTCAACATCATGGAAATTAATAGATCCAACTATAGAAGAATCCCCATGATCTGAAGGAATCTCCTTTTGTTATATCCTTGTTGCCTCCTTCCTATCACCTGGACATGTTGGTTAAGTGCCCAATGCCCCTGCAGATAAAGCATAGTCCTCTACTTAGTTCAAAATTTCTACAGGTTTTATTTCCTTTGTTTTTGCTTCGTCAACCTATCCTCTTTAGCTCCTTCTTAGTTAGCACCCTTATGATAATTTTTATGTTTTTCATGACCAACCATTCAACTTTATTATAGGTGACTAATGATACAACTAGTTCCTTTCCGAAAATGGTCAACAATTTGGGTCTTAGTATCTTGTAGATGTCAGCATCTCCTTCTAAGAACAAGGACACAATCATTTTCATGCTTGTTTTGACACAGTCTAGATGAGATGATGTAATTTTGGTGTAAAATTTTTGGAACACCTCAAAGGTTAAGTCATCACATTCCAAATTCAACATGAATGTCCCAAGTGGAATTCTGCTATTCGTTCTAAGATTTTACACCACTTCTGAAATGTAGGAAGCATCGTGTTATTCAACCGTTGAAGGGTTTCTACTATCAACTGAAATATCTCACTCATGAGATCATTATTGTAAGGTGGTAGAGGTAATGTTAAAGTTATGATCCTGCTAAGACAACCTGACCTCTTCACAAGGATTCCCCTAGAGTTTGGGTTGTATCAACACAAGTATGGATGGCTTGAGAGCCCAACTGAGTTTCTTTCATTCTAGCTACCCCACCTTGGATATACATGTGTTTAATTCCTCTAATTTAGGAAGGACATCTCCTGACCTCATAAACTAGAAGTCAAATCCAAGTGCAAAGTTCCAGTTCCCCACTTCTTTTTCCCTTTGTAGGTTTCTTGGTTGCTTGTGCGGAAAGATAGCATGGACTCTTTTTTAGAAGGGCCCACTGTTCAATTTTCCTAAAAGACCAAGTGCAAGTTGTTTTTTCCATCTCTCAATGTCCTCTAGTGCCTTCTCAAGATCCATCTTTCCACATGCAAGGATATGTGATATATTTAGGTAGAATACACTAGATCTTTTTCCCAATCAATTAAAAAGGCCCCACAAATAAAATTCCCCCCCAACACACAATGATAAAAATATTCCTCTACAAATAAAGTTCCCCAACACCGTGAATCATAGTCCATACCTTTGCTAATGTCGTCACACATCACCATCACATAATAGCACATTAAACCCAAAATCACATCCCTTCATAAATGAAATGGACGTGTTTTTGATGAATATCTAGATAGCAATTTTCAAGAGCGGTGGCATCAATAATCCCTCCAATTATAGGACCATCATGATAAACCCTTTGTTTGCAAAGCTATTTGGAAGCATGCTAGAAAATTAAATTAGCAAGTGGGCAGAAGAAGGAGTTAAGTGTGCTAAAGGGCAAGTAGGTTTTAGACCTAAACATTCCACAGTTGATCATTGTATAACTTTAAGGCACATCATTGAAAAAGTTTGGAAGAAAAAGGAAGAAGTCTTTTGTTGCTTTGTTGATTTCAGAAAAGCATTTGACTAAGTTCCTACGGATAAGATTTGGCACAGAGGAACTCGGGGTTACTAAACATTTGAGAGCCATTGTGCATAGGCTTTATGAAGAGGTGAAAGTCAAAATTAGAACTTCAGTAGGTATTTCTAAAAGTTTTAGAAGCGATATCGGGGTCAAGCAAGGTTGCCCATTGTCTCTTACCCTTCCTGGTTTATATATCGACAAGCTTGAGGAGTGGTTAAATTCATAAGGGGGTGATGGTATCTATTTGGGCAAGTTTGTTATAAGGCTTCTTTTATATGCAGATGACCTTATTCTGATTTCTAAATTGAATCTTGGTTTGCAAGAGCACTTACTATCCCTTGAGAAGTTTTGTAGAAGTGTGGGGATGCAAGTCAATATCAACAAAACGAAAGTACTGGTTTTTGCTAAGAAAAGAAAACATAACTAGCATAGGTTCTACTTTGAAGGCAACACTATGGAAGAAGTTGCAGATTGAAAATACCTTGGAATTGACTTCAACAAAAATATAAGCTAGGATGGTTGTAGAAAGAAATGAATTTTGGGGGGATGGAAAGCATTTTATGATTTTCAAAATAGATGTAGAGAGTCAGAGTTATGGGACTGGAAAACCACTCAAACTCTTTTTTGGATTCTAGTGATTTCGGTGATTCTCTATGGCTGTGAACTATGGGCAAGAAGTACATCCAACATGCAGTGGAGACAAATTGAGAAAATTTAGAAGCGTTTGATTACAAACAAATTTAAGATTAAAAGTGCAGTGCCTTATGCTATCTTGTTAAGTGAAACAGGGGTTGCTCCTATTGAAGCATGCTATGGTGTGAGCCATAAGGTATTTAAAAAAATTTGAGCAAATGGAAGAGGGTAGATGGCCTAAGGTTGTTTTGACAGATTGTGCAAGAAAAAACAAAAACTTGGATGCAGCAAAATAACAAATGGTTTAGTAAATGGGGTATTTGCTTGAATGTGTGTCCCATAAATAACAAAGAGTTAAAAGCTTTTGTTATGGATAAGTTCCACAAGCATATTTGGGATAAGGAGCTAGGAAGAAAGAAAAAATACTATATTGAAGTGTTTAATCCCACTCATAGTCATCAACCAAAAGAATACATAGAGGCCAGTATCTCTTGGAGAGCCAAAATTCTTATTGCTCGATGAAGGACTAATTCTTATCAACTTCGTTGTGAAACAGGGCGTTGGAAAAGGCCAAAAGAAGTGTGGGAGGAAAGAGTATGCATTTTTTGTTCTTCTAGAAAAGTCGAAACAAAAAAACATTTCATTTTAGAATGTGAGGTCTTCAAAGAAAAACAAGGAAAGTTGTGCAAATATGGTGACATCTAGCTCTTGGGATAATCTATTTAGCGGGGGTTTTGTCAAGACGATGGGAGCATTTATTGTGAAGATTCACAGAAAAAGGGCCGAATGCATCAAGCAAATGAAGAAGAAATCTGTTCCATAGGGTATATTTAGCCTCGTGGATGTTAAAATAATGTCTTTCTTCTTCGGTTCTATATTCACAGAGTAGCTCAACAATATCAAGTTGAATAGAATTTGACCCAATTGATGTGACAACACTTTGTCCCAACACTTGAAGAACCACCCGAAGGTACCGATATGCATAAGGATGAGAATGCACCGAGAAGATCATTCAGGATGCCCAAGGGTTCTGCTACCCATTAATGAAGGTCATACCCAGGATTTCCTTCCGCTAGCAATACAGACTTCGCTCAAGGATTAATTCAATAGATTTCAATCTCCGCAAGATGAGAACACGCCCCAAAATATAACGATTGTGACCTTAATTCACCTAGCTTGGGCATCTCATCTCTGTTAGGAAAATAAATATTTATACTTCCTTCTCCAATAGAATGATCATGATATTCGATCCTAGTTAAAATGAATTTGATCCATAGAAATTAGCCTCCATAGTCCATTTCATCTACTAGTGAATAGGTGAATATATCGGTCTATAATTCAGTGACCAACTTCAATCGCTCGCACAGGTATAAACACTTTTTTGACCTGCACGCACACAACCCTTTTTTCGCATGTACATGGCTTTAACATACATTGTGTTGAGATTAATGAAGAAATTTCTTAATGGAGTGATGGTTCAAACCGAACCTTAGATTAAGAGTTTGTTCCTGTTTTCTAGGGTGTTGTTTTAACTTTCATAAATGTGTGTTTCATGTAAATATTTCTCATGTAATGAATTGTAAGGCAGAGTGTGTTCTGCAAAAGTAGTCTTACAGGTGGTGTTCCACACCTGTGAGCTTCTCAGGTTTCTTAATAAATTTGATTCATGTATTTTTGACATGGTATCAAATCTTCAGGGCTGAGGACGACCTGTAACCCTCAGTGGAGGTAGAAATCTGACCAGTATTGTTGGAGGGTGATCAACGTATTTTTAAGGGCAATAGCCTCACTGATTTAGTTCTGGTCTTATGCGTTTTTATTTTCAAGAATAGCGCGAGTGCACCATTGTTGAATCACGCCGACCATGAAAGGTGGAAGGATGGCGAACAAGCCGACGGTGAATTGCTGCGTCTTGAAAAGACATTGAAGTGGCGGTGGCATTCTCAGGATTTTTGCAGAATTGAATTGGATCGCAACGCACTTGGGAATTGAATACTTTTTTTTGGTTCGCCGAGGTTCAGTAAGAAGCTAGGAATCTGTTTAAAACTTGGTATTTCGTCATGGAGATCAATCTCATTAGCAAGTGAACACTTTGCATCAAATAATTTTGAACTTTTATGTCTAATGGCTATCTTCAACCTTAATTTTTTTGCTCTAAAGAATCTTCAAGATATTCTGAAGTATCAAAAAAAATATTCACTTCCCTTGAATTGTTTTTCTCCCCTTGCCTTCCTCAAATCCTTTTGTTTTTCATCGCCATGAGAGTTCTTCCTCATTCCATAAGCTTTGTTTAAATTTTTAATGAAAGATTGAACTAGAAATTGACATGATGGACTTCCTTTGCCTACAAATGCATCTTCAATTTCCAATGATTGTAAAAAAACCCCAATGGACATGCCATGTTTTGTCATAAAAAATTCCACCTACACAAATAAAAGAGAAATTGATTCATTATAACTCTACAAAATTCCTAGAAAGGAATTTAAATTATCTAATTTACATGATTCGTAATAATATCCTCAATTTGATAATTGTATACAATGTGTTCTACATTTTAAGAAACAAAATTATCCTTGATAACATCTAAAGCCGCCTTGTAATTACCTTGCTACTTAAATCTCGAAATTCTAATAAGAACTACTCATTGCCAAGCAAAATATTCTCAAATTTTGTTTACCTTGGCAATGACATTGAACCAAGAATATAAGTCTATATCTTGACATGATTTCTAGCAATTTAGTAATCAACTCTATAATTTATTGCAGGGCTTGAATACATGCATGGTATGTAAAGGAAAAGGTTCCATGGGTTCTTACATGAAGGCTACTGGAAAAGGAAACCTTCAAGACATCAAGTACTCTTGTGAATAATACCTTTTACCTCGTAGCAAGATCTACTACTTTGACATTTTCCAAAGACTCATGAGTAACATTATATTCACTTCATGGAATTTCATCTATTTTTGTAGTTAGATATTTTGATCTGTATAGCCTAGGGGATACCTTTGATAAGTGAAAAAAATAGGAATCAAATCCAAGATCCACCCCTGGAAAGCAGGTCACTTCACCACTAAGCTATATCATCCATTCTATTACAAGCATAAATCAAGTTGCGGATTGCAAGTTCCAACAAAGACATGCATGAAAGAGCATGCCTTAAATTAAACAATATAAACCATGCATATAAGGAAAAATTCCTAAGAAATATTATAATTCATCAGCTATATTCTTCAGGCATTGATGGCGTCAAATGATGAAGAAGAAGGCTCGTCTTGAATCTTGATTTTGATATATTCTATTTGTTCCTACTATTTCACAGGAATTCAATCTAAGAAATTTAGAATCTGTTGACGGTGCTGGACCCGCCAACATTTCAAGGGGATCTCCCCAGTAAGAAGTCCCAATTAGACCTCAGACCGTTTGGTGTAGGAGTCCCAATAGTGGGTCGTAAGGTAATGCCTTGACCACAATGTCACATAGAGGCAAGTAAGATAACTCTGTTAGTAGCAAGGGTGTGACTGTTGTAGTGAGTCAAGGAAGGTGAATGAAAGGTTCTAACACAAGTGGGTTGGGATGAGTGTGCCCCTTGACAAATTGTATCAGTCCTCAGTTGGGAAGGGAACACACGAGCGAAGATGCATCACAAGCTGGAAAGCAGAGCAGTCAAAAATCCGAGGTGATGGTTAAACCAAGAGCACATTTGCAAAAGGATTCATATAATCTCATATGAATCAGTTCATACACAAATACGTAAGTTAAACAACATATACCATTAAGGAAACTAGAACAGTCCAACTACAATAAAAACATATGCATAAAAATGTGTTGAATCTTATTATATAAAGAAGTGTAAGTTCCAATCATACAACACATCCAAGTAAACCTGCTAACCACAACATTGAAATGTTACAACCACATCCACCTACTCCTCCAAAGAGATGAACTAGCTCTGTGTAGTGGAGAAGCCAAGGCATGTTACAATTCTGTCCAAGCTTTCTTCAAGATAGTCTTAATAGAAGCTTGGCTGACCAAAAAGCCCTTCCAATGAGTTATGAGAGACTATTTATAGCAAAGGGTGGGGTGACCCTTGACATTCCCCTTTGTGATAGTTCAACTACCCTCATGACTCTTTACCTACTCTATGACTGTTACATCCAACTATTGACACTTGAATTACACTTGACATGACTCAATGTTACAATGCACATGTACTCATGTGAGACAACATGGCTTGAGCAAGCCAAGTAAGACATCACTGACACTTGGTCCGTTTTGATGAGACCAACTCTTTGACATGTTTGTGATGGTGAAGGTGGTGAGAGGATGCCAAGCTTGGTCGTCCGTGATGGTGTGCATGCACTTCATGGTGACATCTTGCTAAAGTGAACTCTTGCCTCCGTTGGAACTGGTGCATTGGTTCGGCCCCTTCATCCAACTCATCTCCTATCATGCGCATGGTCTTCTTTGGTATGGATGAACCAGTAACACACTGATGCATAGTGTTCATGATGATCTTGAAGTGTGTGTTGGTGGTCATGTGCTTCAACTTGCTGAAGTATATGTTCAGCTACAGTTGGACTTGCTTCTTGTCTTCTCCTTGGTGAGTGTGCTGAATGGATTGGGTTGCATGCATGCACGTAATAGCATGCATGCTACTGAATCCCTTGCATGTGATCAACAACACTACTCACCATGTCTACCCCTTGCCAGCTATTGGGATGGATCTTTAACTTGTACAGGCAAAATTTTATCTATGATTGCATGTTGTGCCCACTATTGTTCCTGTTCCTTCTGCAACTCACTTGTTCGTCTATGCAGCTTCATGTTCTTCCTTGAGTTGTTGCTTCAGCACATGCAACTCCTTCTTTGTTCCATTCCCTGTCTTCGCGCGATCATCATGTAGCATCGTCACCTCATAGCCTGAATCGCCAAAGTTGCTTTCATCATCTTGAGTTTGAAACTTTGTTCTACCCTTGTGTTGTCAACAACCTTCCTCTTGTATTCATTGCATTCACGACATTCGTTGCGTTCGCTGCATTTGGTATGCTGCCTTCAGTTGTTGTTCATCATGTTACTTGCTGTGATGTTTTTGTTGTCATATCTTGATGTCCTTGGCTACGAACAACCTGATATCTTCATGAGTAGGTAAGCTCATAAACATTTGATCGACTACATCCCAGGTGTGCTTTGAATGGTATCTTCGACTCTGCCCTATGGAAACCATTGTACCTACACTACTGAGAGGAAAATGAACACTTGCATTACCTGGACACATGGAAACACTCATGGAAAGCAATTTGTCAGTCGAAAACCAAAATGAACTAGAGAACTGACTTGCAACATACCTATGTGACTGATCATGAAGGTTGCACAATTTCGGCCAGGAGGTTGGGAGACTAACTACCAAGACCGCGCAAGGCACAGTATGGGCTACTAGGAGACTGAATGGCTGCTGGAAATATGCAATGCATAGTCCAGTCTGGATGCTGGTTGCTGGGATTGTACAATGCACAATTCCGGCTAGGAAGGGCTGCTGGCCCAGGGACTAATTTGCACAATTTCCTGGGCCAAGCAGTCATTGTCCTCTAGAAATGTGAAAAATAGTCCTGGAGGCCAGTGCTAGGAAAAAATGCACATTTCTAGAGCGGAAGGTAGAGCCTTGCTTCCCCAGATTGCGCAATGCAGCCTTGGTGAAGGTAGAGTTCAGGACAAGGTTGGCCCGACTTGCCGACGGGCAACTGAAAGAAAATAGGAGAGTGAATGCATGTTGATACTGAGTGTAAGAATAAGTGAATGATCATGCATGCAAATGATGAATGACATATTTAGAAAATGGAGCAACATGCATGTGGGTGAGTTGAGTCGCCGAATCGGCTACCATTCGCGAAAAATAGTTTCATGCATGCGAAAACAATGAGATGTTAACGAAACCTGAAATGGTGCTAGGATAAGATAATATACATGTAAAATACAACAAGCATTCAAAGAAATCAAGCAAACAATACTCATATAAGCAAAAACACAAAAAGCAACAGAAATGCAACACAAGGCATGGGAAGCGGGCTTACCCCAAAGTAGCTGAGTTGAATGTGTCGACTACTCCTAGATGTGATGTGGGATGCCAGAGCTGCAAGGTTGATATGAGGAATGAGCTCTACAATGTCTGGTTGATGAGTTTTGACAACATTGAGGTTGTGACGTGCATGCCACAAATCTAGAGAAAGTGACACTTGGTGGGAGGTTTCTGAAATAATCCTTGCATGTAACCTCCAACCGTTAAACATAGATCCTTGAAACAAGGGATGCCTTTGCATGTTGCCTTGGGAGAAGCAACCCATGCATGCAAGTTTGTTTTTCTGGGTCCAGGAGGGAATCGGTCAACTCAGTTGCACATGCAAGAGGTTGCTCGACTGCTTGAAGGAAATGCGCGTTTTTGGCTAGGAGCTGGCCTGACTGCCTAGGAGATTTGTGCAATTTCTGGGCAACGCAGCTGACTACTGCCCAAATTTGCACAAATTCTGGGTTGAGTAGCCCTACTGGGGAAAATTGCACAAATCCTGCTGGGAGTGTTGACTGGCAGAATTGCGTAATCTTGGAGCCCAGCAGGCTGCCAAACATGATTGCATAATTTCTGGAGGGACGATTGGCTTCCCTCCAGAAATGCACAATTTTCTTGGGGAACTTGCTCAGCTTGTAGCTGGACCAAGTTCGGGTGAACATCCTATGAGAGGAATACATCAAGTTGTGTTCAACAGGCTGGCTTTGTGCAAGAAAAACATTGAAGCTTGTGAACTTGATGAATTAAGGCAAGCTGCTGTGAAGGTTGTAAGGGAGGCTCCAAAACGAGGCTTAGGAAAAAGTTTGGAGGGTGGTTCTAGCCGCTACAACACTTGGCGACACACTGGTAGAACTCCAGCTCTCTAAATGGACCTTGTTCATTAAAAGAAAGTGTAACACCTCCAGAAGTATTGTTCAGTTCTCAGCTCCTCTTAGTTTCACATTATTTTTATTGTAAGGTGTAACATCTTCCAAGATCTTGGTCGATTGACACACATTCCAAGCCAAGGAAACACATTTGTTTCGATTGGGGTTGAGAGGTATATTAGTGCACAAGCAGTATAGTTTTCGAAGTCTTAGTTTCATCTCTGGTGTTGCTCCGCTGCCAGCAGACCTGGACAATACCCTGGCAGAGTCACATAGGAACATAAGCATGGCTGCTCTGCCTGCGATCCTAGTCAGTACCCCAGCGGAGTTACTTGCATCACCTCTTTGCACAGGAAGCCTTTCTATTCTTTCACCTTATTCATTTTCATTTTTTTTTCAAAATTTTTTTCACTATATATATATATATATATATATATATATATATATATAAACTGTGCATATCACTTATTCATTTCAGAGGAAAAAGAGGGATCTCGGCTTATTGAGAGAAAAGAGGTTATTCTAGTAGAGAAGTAGTTTATTGTATCTTTGACATGTCTCTTAATGTTTTCCCCCTCACCTTACTCTACTTGACTAAGCTGACAAGGGTTAACCCAAAAACAACCAACTAGAGAAGGTGACACTAGTTGGCACACAAGCGTTGTGTTTTCACCAGGGTTCACTTCGAACAAGACGTATTTTCCTTCAACGTATTATGGACTAAAAGTAACAAGATCATCATACAGAGGCAAGATGACAGATAACCAAGTAGTGATAGAGTACAAGCCTTCTTGTACTTTACCCAGCTCGCTTCAAGAGTCATACATGGTTTCATGCAAAACTACCCTACGAAAAAAACAAGTGAACTCACAAACACAAAGCAAGGTAAGAGTAGAAGCAAAAATGAAAAAAAATCAAGTAAGAAAACAAGAAAACAAACAAACCATCAAACAAAGAATGTAAGCAAACAAGCATTCAAGCAAACAACTGGAAGAAAACACTACTCCTACTCCTACACTAATCGTGCATGGGCCTGATCACGTGAAGTGATATTTCCAATGCAGCCACCAACGCATTGGTTGATCCATGTTGGTGAATGCTTGGTCTGCAAGAAACTTGGTTTTGCAAACCAGCAAGCAAGAAAGATATAACAATGAAGACAACCACACTTCATGTTTCAAATGTCCCACGACACATAAGTGGGTATAATTTCGTGACGAGCAATCTGTGGACTTATTGTGGTGTTGTGTGACACTACGTGCAACTTTGATGCACAAGAACACTCTTGACTGTGACATGCAAGAAAATGAAAGAAACAAAGATAACTCGCGTCGCAAACGAGTGCTTGCAATGTAAGGTTCCTCCAATTCATGAGCAATGGGATCGTGCAGTTCGAGTGAAGGAAGTGTGATTTGTGTGTGAGATGGATCTTAAATGCATACAGATCAGTGATGAGGAGCCTTGGGTGATTGAACAGTTTCATGATTAGAAGTGAGACTAACCCCAAGAGAGTGAGGGCTTGACATAACCATAAGCTCAGGTTGAAGTGCCTTAATGGTCTTGGGTGTTTCAACTTCATCATCAGGTAGATCATCATAAACCAGTGGCTTTGAAAGATCAACTGTGATAGAGTCATGGTTGTGATAAAAAATGGAAGTAAATGGATCATGACCTTCATGATCAGAAAAATCAATGATTCCATTGGCATCCTCATGATCAGATGAATCAAACAGAGGGGTAGATGAAAGCCAAACAAACTCATCCTCTGTGTTTCTGGAAAATACAGATGAAAGATCAAGTGGATTTTCAATGAAAAGCTTATCCTCTTCGTTCTCGAATGATGGACCAACGTTCGGTGAGTCCTGTGAGTGATTAAAAATGGGTGCATCGATGGATGAAGACACACATGCGAAATCATGGATGGCAGGTTCACCAAAGAGGTCAGGAAAGAAAAAAGGTGGCTCGAATAGAAGGGAGTCATCCTTCGTCGAGCATTGATGCTCAAGCTCCCACTCATACTCTTCATGGATGACAACGTATGTTGGTTGTGCAACACCAACTCCATCTGTGGGTTGTTCCTCAATCACAACAAGTGAAGAGTCCTAAATGGATGAACACAAGATAGCATCATTCAAAGGAACACCCAAGTGCGAAGATAGAGGTCGTAGAAAAGAAAGCATATGAGAACTTGAAGGACTCACAACCAAATTTGCATGAAAATTTAGTGAAGCGATGTTGGGAGAATGTGAAAACTGAGCACGTGTGTGAGCCTAATCCTCAACATTACTGGGCAGTGGTGGAGCTGTTGAATGAGAGGGAGGTGGACAGTTAGTCGAGATAGTGACCTTATCCACATGAGGTTTCACAGCTCCATCAATGAAGAATGTTGAGCGAGGCTTGATTTCAAACTTTCTCTTAGGATGGGCAGATTTCTTAAGGCAATACTCAAACCGGTCCCAAAGATAAGAAAATTTCATTTGGCTCCTCGGAGCTTGAAACTACAAGTCACGGAAGTGCTTCCAAAAATCAATAACTGATTCATGTGGAGCCCTCCGTTGCTATAACAGTTTTCGGTCAAGATGGTCTGGATCAAAATGACGGAACGTGTCTTCAATAAGATCACAGAAGTGCTCAAATGAGTGCACGATGTCAGCTGGTAGGCTGAGAAGCCAACTAAATGGAGATTCACGAAGTGTGTATGCAAGCAGTAAGCTGGCCTATTCATCAAAAAAATCATCTTCCTCATGAAGCATGGAAATAAAGTCATGTAAGTACTCAAGCCAGGCCACTTCGCCTTCACCATCATACGTGAAAGTGGACAAGAGATCGAAAAACTTCCCCGTGATGGAGACATCTTCACGATTCAAAAAATACCGCGGGGGAAGAAGAGTGCAAGACTCCATGAAAGATATGCAAAGGTCAAAAACTAGATGAGAGGAGACAGCTTGTCATCAGGCCCTCCTTATAGCAACTGAAATGTTGACAGTGTTGGACCCGCGAACATGTCAAGGGGATCTCCTCGGTAAGAAGTCCCAATTAGACCTCAGATTGTTTGGTGTAGGAGTCCTAGCAGTGGGTCGTAAGGTAATGCCTTAACTGCGATGTCGCACAGAGGAAAGTAAGATAACTCTGTCAGTAGCAAGGGTATGACTGTTGTAGTGCATCAAGGAAGGTGAATGAAAGGTTCTAACACAAGTGGGTTGGGATGAGTGCGCCCCTTGACAACTTGTATCAATACTCAGATGGGAAGGGAACACATGGGCGAAGATGCATCACAAGCTGGAAGAAGTTGACAATATGAAGTGATTGTTAAACCAACAACACAGTTGCAACAAGATTCATATAATTGCATACGAATCAGTTCATACACAAATAGGTAAGTTAAACAACATATATCATTAAGGAAACCAGAACAGTCCAACTACAATAACAACATATGCATGAAAATGTACTAGCTCTTATTATATAAAGAAGGGTAAGTTCCAATCATACAATACATCCAAGTAAACCTACTAGCCCCAAGAGTGAAACATTACAGCGACATCTGCCTACTCCTCCAAAGAGATGAACTAGCTCTGTGCAGTGGAAAAGCCAAGGCACATTACAATACTGTCCAAGCTTTCTTCAAGATAGTCTTAATAGAAGCTTTCCTTACCAAAAAGCCCTTCCAATGAGTTATGAAGGACTATTTATAGCAAAGGGTGGGGGACCCTTGACATTCCCCTTTGTGACAGTTCAACTAACCTCATGACTCTTCACCTACTCTATGACTGTTACATCCAACTATTGACAATTGACTTACACTTGACATGACTCAACGTTACAATTACATGTACTCATGTGAGAAAACATGGCTTGAGCAAGCCAAGAAAGACATCACTGACACTTGATCTGCTGTGATGAGACCAACTCTTTGACATGCTTGTGATGGTGACATATTGTTGAAGTGAACTCCTACCTTCATTGCAATCGGTGCATTAGTTCTGCCCCTTCATCCAACTCGTCTACTATCATGCGCATGGTCTTCTTGGGTGTGGTTGAACCAACAACACATTGATTCATAATGTCCATGCTGATCTTCAAGTGTGTGTTGGTGGTCATGCACATCAATTTGCCAAAGTACATGTTCATCTACAGTTGGACTTGCTTCTTGTCTTTGCCTTGGTGAGTGTGCTGAATGGGTTGGGTTGCATGTGTGCACACAATAGCATGCAAGCTATTGAATCCCTTGCATGCGATCAACAACACTGCTCACCATGTCTACTCCTTGCCATCTATTTGGAGGGATCTTTAACTTGTACGGGACAGTTTCATCCGTTATTGCATGTTTCACCCCCTGTTGTTCCTGTTCCCACTGCAACTCACTTTTCCGTATGTGCAGCTTCATGTTCTTCCTTGAATTGTTGCTTCAGTGCATGCAACTCCTTATTTGTTCCATTCCCTGTCTTCACACGATCATCATGTAGCATCGTAAACTCATAGTGTGAGTCTCCAAAGTTTCTTTCATCATCTTTGGCTTGTCAACAACCTTCCTCTTGCATTCATTGCATTCGTTGCATTCATTGTGTTTGTTGCATTCATTGTGTTTGATTCATTCAGTATGCTGCCTTCAGATGTTGTTCATGATGAATCAATTGTCATATCTTGATGTCCTTGTCTACGAACAACCTGATATCTTTGTGAGTGGGCAAGCTCATAGACATTTGATTGACTGCATCTCCATGTGTGCTCTGAATGGTATCTTTGACTCTGCCCTTTGGAAACCATTGTACCTGCACTACTGAGAGGCAGATGAACACTTGCAGTACCTGGAGACATGGCAACACTCATGGCAAGCAATCTGTCAGTCGAAAACCAAAATGAACTTGAGAACTGACTTGCCACATACCTATGTGACTGATCATGAAGGTTGCTCAATTTGGGCTGGGAGGTCAGGAGACTGACTTCCAAGACCATGCAAGGCACAATATAGGCTACTGGGAGACTGACTGGCTGTTGGAACTACGGAATGCATAGTCCAGTCTGGCTGTTGGCTATTGGGATTGTGCAATGTGCAATTCTAGCTGGGAAGGACTACATGCCCAGGGACTTATTTGCACAATTTCTTGGGCCAAGAAGTCACTGTCCTCCAAAAATGCGCAAAACAAACTTGGAGCCTAGTGTTGGGCAAAAATATGCATTTCTGGAAAGGAAGGCAGAGCCTTCCTTCCCCAGATTGCGTAATGCAGCCTTGTTGAACGCAGAGTCCGGGCCAAGGTTGGCCTGACTCGCCGATGGGAAATTGAAAAAAAATAGGACAGTGAATGCATGTTGATACTGAGTGTAAGCATAAGTGAATGATCATGCATGCAAATGATGAATTACAGATTCAAAAAATCGAACAACATGCATGTGGGTGAGGCGAGTCGCCAAATCAGCAACCGTTTGCGGAAAACAGTTTCATGCATGCGACAACAGTGAGATGTTAATGAAAACTGAAATGGTTCTAGGACAAGCTAATATACATTTAGATGACAGCAGGTGTTCAACGAAATCAAGAAAATAGTACTCATACAAGAGAAAAAAAAAAGTGACAAAAATGCAACACAAGGCATGGGAAGCAGGCTTTCCCCAAAGCCGCTGAGCTGAATGTGTTGACTGCTCCTAGATGTGATGTGGGATGCCAGAGTTGCAAGGTTGATGTGAGGAATGAGCTTTGCAACATCTGGTTGATGAGTTTTGACAACATCGAGGTTGTGATGTGCATGCCACAAATCTAGGGAAAGCGACACTTGGTGGGAGGTTTCTGAAATGATCCTTGCATGTAATCTCCAACTGCTAAACACATATCCCTAAAACAAGGGATGCATTTGCATGTTGCCTTGGGAGAAGCAACCCATGCATGCAATTCTGTTTTGCTAGGTCCGGGAGGGAACCGGTCAACTCAACTACAGATGCAAGAGGTTGTTCGGCTGCCTGAAGGAAATGCACATTTTTGGCTCGGAGCTGGGCTTAGTGCCCAGTAGATTTGCGCAATTTCTGGGTAGAGCAGTTGACTACTACCTAGATTTGCGCAAATTCTGGGTTGAGCAGTTCTGCTGATGAAAATTATGTAAATCCTGCTAAGAGTGTTGACTGGCAGTATTGCACAATATTGGAGCCCAGTAGTTTGTCAGACAGGATTGCGCAATTTCTGGAGGGAATGCCAGTTTCCCTCCAGAAATGCACAATTTTCTTGGGGAAGTTGCTCAGCCTGTAGCTGGACCAAGTCCAGGTGAATAGCCAGTGAGATGAATAAGTCAAGTTGTGATCAACAGGTTGTCTTTGTGCAAGAAAAACACTAAAGCTTGTCAACTTGACAAAGAAAGCCAAGCTGCTATGAAGGTTGGAAGGGAGGCTCCAAAACGAGGCTTAGGAAAAAAATTTAAAAGGTGGTTGTAGCCACTACAACAGAATCCAATAGCTTATCCCAACATATTTACAATGTATATACTTCAGTCAACCATTGAATTTTTCATGAAACTTATCAAATTTACTAGAAAAAGCAATTAAGACATACTAGTGTTCATCTTCACAAAATTTATCATACTTTTTGAAAAATCATATAGTCAGTAAATAACCCAAATACTGAATAACATGTTACATAACAGGAAATCTTTGTATATTGATTCATGAAAGTGAACCAAATATATAACCATGGATCCAAACATGTATGATCTATTCGTATGGTCCTATGGATACCCACAAAATGACTAAAAAGAATGATTTAGCAATACCGACAGAGCTTGTGGAGAAGAAGATGCATCAGGCTATCGACAAAGCATATGAACTAAAAGGAAAATCTCTTTAAATTTAGAGCAAATATTTGATCCTTGAGGCTATCAATGCATCATGGATGACTTAGAAATGGTATTCCTTTAGGAGCCAGTGTTACCTCATATTTTCCACTACAGTCATGAAGGCATTTCTATACATGATGGAGCACTCATTAGAAGACACTGAAGCCAAACAAGATACCTATCATAACAACCAGAAAGATAAGGCATGAACACACCTTATAGATAGTGCCACAACACATTTTTGCAGAGCCCTAATAATTCTCATTGAATGTACTTTATAACAATCTCTGTGTAAATCCTTTCACGCACAAAACTATGATCAATTCAATCTACCTGCTTATACTTCACACAATAATTTTGTAATAAGTTATAAATACTCTCCTCCCTTCTATAATTAATGTATAATCTGGCATTTGCTTCATATAACCATTAGATTAGGCCAAATAAACGGACAATAGATACCACAACATGCACTTGTCCCTTGTGAATTTCATCAAGCGTCTCATGCCAAGACCCTACTATTAGGATGTTATTTTTCGAATCCAATAAAAAAAAATGATAAACATGCAAATAATATTTTCCAAGTACTCTAGAGACCTATACACATTTTTTTTATTTCCATGCAAAATAAATTAGTTTTACCTAGAAGTAGGAGTGGGTAGGGATAATATTCATAGCTAACACAGTAGTTAGGGTCAAATTGAAAGTGGAGAAGAGAGAAGGGGTTCCCATTTTCCTTCAAAATATAATCTCATAGGGAAAATAGATGTAGAACTGTTCACAGTTGAAAGACTAAAAAATATCCAAAAATCCCATAAAAATAACAGTTCCAAGCCTTTGAGGGGGAGCAGGTCCAATAACTTCAACCTCATTTAAAGAAGCTACATGTGGCACAGAAAAAATAGTTTCAAGAAAACTAGTAACACTTCCTGTGCCATACATAGTGGAAAATCTGGAGGAAAGGCATCAGATGGAGATTAAAAATGCTGAGGTAAACAACATGTTTTCATTATTTTCATAATGAAGCTTCAATGACAATGAAGTATGAGCCAAAAATATTAATAGAAATATTAAATATATTAATAGAAATATTAAATATATTAATAAAGGATATCAATAAGTCACAGAATTTTTTTTTAAGAAATATAATTAAAATAACACCCTAGTTTTTTATGGAATAAAAACTCATGGTGGTCATTCTCAGGACTCACCTGCATGCATTACAAATGATCTTGTTCTCTTGCATAATCATTTTGATAGTTTTAGAAGGAGGTCTCCATTAGACCCACAAGACGTCTAATCTCATCTCTCCTATAACAAATTCTTCAGAGCTTGTTTCCCATATTTCCTGTTCCCACTGGCCCCATATTTCTTGTTCTCACTGGCCACTCCTAAAATCAATTCTTGTGTTAAATGTTGTCATCCTCCAAACATTTTTTGCAAGGGAAAGAAATGCATCGATGATTCTCCCCTGCGCAGACATTCCACAAATTTTGAAGGAAATTTATTCAAATCCAGGCCTTATTACAGGGACATGTGCTTGCTAGTTCAAAATTCAATTGCAGAGAATGGTACCTACGAGAATGGAAATCGTACAAAGTCCACATTAACAAGAATTTGACATACAATGCCAGATTATCCACATGATGATTCAAGATTTCACAGTCTTTTCTTATGTTGGTCTTTAGGTATTGTGATAAAAAATTAGTTGGACTTCCGAAATTTTATGAGAAAAAACAATCATTGAAATAAATACTGCGAAAAAGTGGTTGATAAGTACCTCTTACATAGAGAAGATCATTCTTTGATGAGGGAATGAAGCACAATTCATGTCACTCTGCAACCTATAATAGGAAACCCTCAGTAGAGGCACCTTCATCTTGTTCGATTTCTATGGTGTTTATAGATGACGTAAAGTTTGCAGAGGACATAGAGCTTCAATAACGGAATATGAAAGGAAAAATTAGGGATTTGAGGCTTGTTGTTGGCTGTGAAACTAATTCTAATTACATTAATTTTCTCAGCCATCCACCTACTAGTAAGAGAGCCATGATGAATCATGGCTTTGTCTCTGATACTGGAAACAACCCTTTCGAAATTGGGAATGAGAAGGATAAATTTGAAATCCTATTTATGGGATTTCATCTTTTAGTTGATGTTGTGGTTATGATTTTGGAGGATGATGACGCTGATTTCCTTGAGAAAGGTCTCCCAGAAGAAAAAGAGAAACCTGCATGGAAAAAATTAAGGAAAACAAGTTAACAAAATCCAGGTATGCCATTCAAGAAACCAAATTATTTTCATTGTTTTCCATATGATAAAGTATATCATTTAGAAACGTAAGAATTAATAAAAATAGTATAAATGCTAAGATGAGAGTAAAAGAGCAACTTGCACGGAAAAAATTAAGGAAACCAGTTAACAAAATTCAGGTATGCTATTCGAGCAACCAGATTATTTTCATTATTTTCCATATGATAAGGTATATCATCTAGAAACGTAAGAATTACTAAAAATAGTATAAATGGTAAGATGAGAGTTTTTGTGCCTTGCAGGAATAAAATAACCCCTGAGGGGACGACCAGGCTTTTGTCAAGCAAATATGTGCTGCAATATATTTTGACGCTTCACCTAAATGAGCCGAGTTCATGCTTGAATCCAGTGCTTGCTTGGTTAGTATTGTTTCGTTCTACATTCCTTTATGACTTTACTTTAGGTATCTTCAAAAAGAAAAGCACCTGCAAGGAACAAAGCTAGTAACCTAGAATAGAAAACAGAGAAAAAAGGAAGATAAGCATATGAAAACAACAAAGCCAAGATCCTTGAATAGAAAGCAATATGTTCAGAAAGATAAGCACCTACCAAGAACAACTCGAAGAACAAAGGCAATAGTTTAGAATAGAAAATCGTCTACTTTGAGCATCTCCTTTCTTATAATAAGGAAATTGGGAAGTCATAAGGCCGGTAGGGAAAGCGGTGGAGATGCAACTTGCATGGTTGCAAATTTCCATAGCTATTAAAGGAATACAACTTTATGACAACTGACAACTCCAAATCCAAAAGCAATCTGAAGGTGTATTATGGGTTACGAAATCATAATATTAAATGGTACAAATTAATGCTAGTTGCAGATGTCATTAATTCACTTGGGCTTAGCGGAACATAACATAAAATCATGTTTTCCATTTTTATGCTAAAGTATGACCTAGATATGAGTCCAAATAAAATATCCAAATGGTTGTTTATATAGAATAACAAAATTTGCATTGGTTTACATGGAAACTTTGGTTAAAAGAAAGAAATTTGTGTGAAATTTGCATTGGTTTCCGTGTGAAAATAATATGAATGCAAGAAACAATTACTATAATCCCTACAGCTCCAAAGTGGTAGGGACTAATAAGATAAAATTAGATTAGATTTTGTACCTAGCCATCCAATTGTAAAACGCCCTAAAATAATGTTTTTGGTTTAGGTTCAATCATATGTATTCAATGTATGTCGGTGCACCTAAAAGGAAAAATCTCTCTTATATATGAGATTAATAGTGAAATAGCCTATGAGAATTCATCTATGAAATTGGCAGCCCTATATAGAAAAAAATATGGGCATGGTAAGAAAGAACAAAGGTGGGCTTCCATCCTTGAACATGCAACAAAAATCATTTGGTGGGAACTTAGGGTATTGTTGTATTGACATTTTTTTCCATGATATTGTTATATCAAGGATTGATTACTTGTAATATTCATTCCCAAAGCCACATATATCTAATGTAGAGAATATGCAATATGATGATGCATTGTAGGATTGTAGGATTTGTTTGGAAATGAAAATGCAGGATGTTGGGAACAAGGATATATATTTCAACTTTCTCTCAAAATATATCTTTATGAAGAGTGGGAAGTTGATGGATGGAAGGAATTTATTTTTGAAAGAGATAATTATATTACTTCTTCCTCATGTGCAAAGGACCACTGCTAGAGATTTTGGAAGCTATTTTAACTATATGTATCTATTGAAAAAAATGTTATATCATGGAATAGCATAACCATATAATATGGAAAAATGGGTTAGTATTAAGAAAATCTTAAGTTATATCATCAAATGTCGAGACACTAGTCTTACAGACATGTATGGAAAAATGTGGAAATGTAAAAATATGCATGTCAAGTGCTTGGGAAAAATAATAAAGAAAATTTCCTTATGTGGAAGACAGTGATGACGACATATACTATGCACGGCTACTTGAAGAAATCCATTTAGTTATATTACAACAATAAAAACTTTAGGAGTGATAAACTATCCCTTTAGAGCCATATACTATACATGGAGAGTCCCTGGAATTTGCTTATTGCTTGACAGAACCTGTAAGATCCCAAACGTCAAATTTTTTTTAATAGGTCTAGCACACCTAATGTTATAATTAAAAAAATACTTGCAATTAAAAACACCGAACATAAGGGGATCTAAAAATGTGGCCTCTTATTTATATTAATAATTGAAAAACAAAGATACATGCCCATACAAATAATATTAGTGCCCCTACAAATGGAATGCACGACTGCTCATTAAAAGGATAATCTAAGACATTGAAGCACCTTCGTGAATCCTGGCTGGATCCACCAGGAAAATTCACCCCAGGGTTTTCATCTCAGGATCAAAGTGGAACTGGCCACCTTAATTTCTCAACAAAACACAATAAGACAAACAACTCAAAATGATCCAAATTCCTAGCTCCTATCTCCTTTTATAGGCTTGATGGACTCTCTAGAAACCTTGTTTTATTATTTTTCATCAGAAAATGAAGGAAAATACCATGGTCAATACCATTGGCAGATTTCGTCCATTTTGACCATATCAAGAAAAGGGAATATTACAAATCGTCCCGCCCCAAGATTGTTTTCCCTCAATCAATCGACATCTATCCATAGTAGATGCATCTGTATACTGATATGAAGATCCCATACAAACTAGTGTGATATGCCATGCCTCCATGCTAAATTATCTTGAATGGATCCTTCGATATGTGGATCCCAAAACATCCTCCATCCAATCCTGCCCTCAATAGATTCACCTGGATCACAATGCCACCTAAGTCATGGGACCTATGGCTTATGATACCACCTCAACCCTCCATCACTATCTATGCCTAAGGGCCCACACTGTGACATTCCCTTCACTAAGAGTATTCTCCTAAGAATTGTCCCATCAATAGAGTACCAACTCATAATCTCTCGCCAATCCATCTCGTGGGAAGGATGAATACCTACACATGGAATGAATCTAATTTGTTGATGTTGCTCGATTTCTAACTCATGTTGCTTGACTTGATCACTCAACATGATTCATTTGGAAAACTCTACCCTACTCTCCCTAATGTATAAAGTTGGGTTGATAGTGTTGCAAGCTTTATCTAGGCACTCTTGTAGAGGGTTTCTTTGGAACTCCCAACTATACTCCTCTTGCTACGTTGTGAGGAACTTGAGACGTTCCTCTACACTAGACAATTTGTCTGCTGACTTGGCACATACCCCTATGATTTCCTCAATTTTTCCATTTTCCTGTAAGATAGTGCCTTAGGTTGTCCAGAATCTATGTTTCAACATCATGAGATGTGCCTTAAATGCATGATCTTCCCCAAAAGTCCTCTACTAATGATTTTTGTGCCCTGCGAAATGTCTTTGTACCTGTCTGCAGTAAATTCCAAACTATCACAACTTCAACCTGAGCCTTTGACCGGCGTTCTAGGAATGGTTCCTATTGCACACTATGCTTGTCATGCTCCCCCACATGATCATGCTCATCATGTGGTTCACTACTATTGGCTCCTTACTCAATTTTCCCTGGCCTCCTCCATCTGTGATGACAATATGTTGTTCATCATCTCCAATTGTCAAACATAGATGCATTGGTGGATTGTTATCTATACTTGGTTATTTATATTCTTTATGGACATCCTCCTGGAGACCTATGGACTCATTTGTATAGGATTCTACCTCATCAACACCATTAGGTAGAATTTCCTAATGCACTTCTGAATGCTTCTCATCCTACAACTTAATCTCCCTGAATAATATCACATTGTTGTTCACCATCATGGAAATTAATAGACCCAACTATAGAAGACTCCCCATGATCTGAAGGAATCTCCTTTTGTTCTATCCTTGTTGCCTCCTTCCTATCACCTAGACATGTATGGTTAAGTTCCCAATATCCCTGCACATAAAGCATAGTCCTCTCCTTAGTTCAATATTGCTACAAGTTTTATTTCCTTTGTTCTTCCTCTCTCAACCTATCCTCTCTAGTTCCTTCTTAGTCAACACCCTTATGAGAAATTTTATGTTTTTCATGACCAACCATTCAACTTGATTATAGGCGACTAATGATACAACTAGTTCCTTTCCGCAAATGGTCAACAATTTGGGTCTTAGTATCTTGTAGATGTCAGCATCTACTTCTAAGAACAAGGACACAATTTTTTTAATGCTTGTTTTGACAAAATCTAGATGAGATGATGTAATGCTGGTGTAAAATTTTTGGAACACCTCAAAGGTTAAGTCATTACATTCCAGATTCAACATGAATGTGCCAAAGCAGAATTCTTCTATTAGTTCTAAGATTTTACACCGCTTTTGAAAGGTAGAAAGCATCATGTTATTCAACCCTTGAAGGGTTTCCACTATCAACTGAAATATCTCCCTCATGAATCATTATTGTAAGGTGGTAGAGGTAATGTTAAAGTTATGATCTTGTCGAGACAAGAGGTAATTGTGAACGGACCTCTTCACAAGGATTCTCCTAGAGTTTGGGTTGTATCAATGCAAGCATGGATGGCTTGAGAGCCCAACTAATTTTCTTTCATTCTGGCTACCCCACCTTGGATATATATGTGTTTAATTCTTTTAACTTAGGAAGGACATCTCCTAACCTCATAAACTAGGAGTCAAATCCAAGTGCAAAGATCCAATTCCCCACTTCGTTTTCCCTTTGTAGGTTTCTTGGTTGCTTGTGCTAAAAGATAGCATGGACTCTTTTTGAGAAGGGTCCACTGTTCCGTTTTCCTAAAAGACCAAGTTCAAGTTGTTTTTTCCATCTCAATGTCCTCCAGTGCCTTCTCAAGATCCATCTTTCCACATACAAAGATATGTGATATCTTTAGGCAGAATACACTAGATATTTTTCCCAACAAATTAAAAAGGCACCACAAATAAAATTCCCCCCCAACACACAATGTTAAAAATATTCCTCTACAAATAAAGTTCCCCAACACTGTGAATCATAGTACATGCCTTTTCTAATGCCGTCACACATCAGCATCACATAATAACACATTAAGCCCAAAATCGCATCTCTTCATAAATTAAATGGATGTGTTTTTGATGAGTATTTAAATAGAAATTTTCAAGAGTGGTGACATCAATAATCCCTCCAATTATAGGACCATCATGATAAACCCTTTGTTTGCAAAGCTATTTGGAAGCATGCTAAAAAGTAAAATTAGCAAGTGGGTAGAAGAAAGAGATAAACATGCTAAAGGGAAAGCAAGTTTTAGACCTAAACATTCCATAGTTGATCATTGTATAACTTTAAGGCACATCATCGAAAAAGTTTGGGTGAAAAAGGAAGAAGTCTTTTGTTGCTTTGTTGATTTCAGAAAAGCATTTGACTCGGTTCCTAGGGATAAGCTTTGGCACAGAATGGAGGAACTTGAGGTTCCTAAACATTTGAGAGCAGCTATGCATAGGTTGTATGAAGAGCTGAAAGTCAAAATTAGAACTTCAGCATGCATTTCTGAAAGCTTTAGAAGCGATATCAGGGTCAAGAAAGGTTACTCACTGTCTCCTACCCTTTTTGGTTTATATATCGACAAGCTTGAGGAGTGATTAAATTCGCAAGGGGGTGATGGTATCTATTTGGGCGAGTTTCTTATAAGGCTTCTTTTATATGCAGATGACCTTATTCTGATTTCTAAATCGACTCTTGGTTAGCAAGAGCACATACTATCCCTTGAGCACTTTGTAGAAGTGTGGGGATGCAGGTCGAAAACGAAAGCAGTGGATTTCTCTAAGAAAAGAAAACAAAACCAGCATAAGTTCTACGTTGAAGGCAACATTCTGGAAGAAGTTGCGGATTACAAATACCTCGGAATTGACTTCAACAAAAATCTAAGTTGGGATGTTTGTAGAAAGAAAAGAACTTTGGGGGGTTGGAAATCATTTTATGCTTTTCAAAATAGGTGTAGAGAGGCAGAGTTATGAGACTGGAAAACCATTCAAACTGTTTTTGGACTTTTAATGATTCCGGTGATTCTCTATGGTTGTGAACTATGGGCCAACAATAAATCCAACATGCAGTGGAGACAAATTGAAAAAATTCATAAGTGTTTGATTACAAACAAATTCAAGATTAAAAGTGTAGTGCCTTATGTTATCTTGTTAAGTGAAACAGGGGTTGCTCCTATTGAAGCAATTTCTATGGTGCGAGTCATAAGGTATTTAAAAAAAATTGAGCAAATGGAAGAGGGTAGATGGCCTAAGGTTGTTTTTAATGACAAATTGTGCAACAGAAAAAATAAATAAATAAATAAATAAATAAAAAAAAAAAAAAAAAAAAAAAAAAAAACTTGGATGCAGCAAAATAACAAATGGTTTAGTAAATGGAATATTTGCTTGAATGCATGTCCCATAAACAACAAAGAGATAAAAACTTTTGTTATGGATAAGTTATACAAGCGTACTTGCGATAAGGAGCTGAGAAGAAAGAAAAAATACTATATTGAAGTGTTTAATCCCACTCATAGTCATCAACCAAAAGCATACATAAAGACCAATATCTATTGGTGAGCCAAAATTCTTATTGCTCAGTGAAGGACTAATTTTTGGCAACTCTGTTGTGAAACAAGGCACTGGAAAAGGCCTAAATAAGTGTGGGAGGAAAGAGTGCATTTTTTGTTCTTTTGGAAAAGTGGAAACATAAAAACATTTCATTTTAGAATGTGAGGCCTTCAAAGACAACAGGGAAAGTCACATAGATATGCTGACAGCTAGCTCTTGGGATAATCTATTTAGCAAGGTGTTTGTTGAGAAGCTCGGAGCATTTATTGTGAAGCTTCACAAAAAAAGCGAGGAATACATCAAGCAGATGAAGAAGCAATCTGTCCCATAAAATATCTTTAGCCGTGTGGACATTAAAATAATGTCTTTCTTTCTTTCTATATTCACGAAGTAGCTCAACAACATCAAGTTGAATTGAATTTGGCCCCATTGATGTAACAACACTTTGTCCCCGCACTTGAAGAACCACCAGAAGATATCGATAAGCACGAGGATGAGAATACACCGAGAAGATCATTCAGGGTGCCCAAGGGTTATGCTACGCATTAATGAAGGTCATACCCAGGATTTCCTTCCGCTAGCAATATAGACTTCGCTCAAGGATTAATTCAATAGATTTCAATCTCCCCAAGATGAGAACACGCCCCAAAATATAATGATTGTGACCTTAATTCGCGTAGCTTGGGCGTCTCATCTCTGTTAGGAAAATAAATAATTATACTTCCTTCTCCAATAGAATGATCATGATATTCGATCCTAGTTAAAATGAATTTGGTCCATAGAAACTAGCCTCGACAGTCCATTTGATCTGCTACTGAATAGGTGAATATCTTGGTCTATAATTCAACTACCAACTTCAATCGCTCGCACAGGTATAAACACTTCTCTGACCTCCATACACACAACCCATTCTTTCCATGTACATGGCATTAACATACAGCATACAATCACATGTCTCCAATGTACATATGGCTTTAAGTTACTTGCTCCAGTAATTAAAACACGCATATCTCTGCTTCACGCTAAATACTATGGCTTCATATGATTCTGTCAAAGGGAAGTCGACCCCAATCTTGACACCCTACATAACGAGACGTGGCCTGTGAGCGTAACACTTTGAGATTCGCCCCCATGTGGGTTGACTTGATTTTGGTCTCAGCCCGCGATTACAGATTCGGCTCTAATTCACCAATGGAAACACATCTTTTAATAGTTTTCTGCCAAACACCATTACTTAAAAAAAATCAAGTAAATGACATAGCGAATATAACAAACCCCGGGTCAGAACAAATACGTAAGGCATCCTCCAGCACAGGAAAGTCGAGCAAAGAAGGATTCTCAACCAACCCAGTTATCGATGGATTCTTTGCTATTTCTGAGACCAAATATGCTCTAATCCTCCCGAAATCAAACTCTGGACCTCTTCTTTTACTGAATTTTGAATCACTAATGACATTTTTTGCTATCATCCGGTAAAGATTTTGCACTCAGCAATGCTCTGCGTCAGCCCTCACAACCACGCCCCTTGTGATCAAACCATCCAGTCGACACCCCTCCAACTCTTTGATGGCGGCTGTAAAATTTTGCGTGAGTGAATATGGCCTGTTGACCCTTATAATCAGGGAAGCGACCGGGTCCAGATGGAGTCGATTCATTCATCGATTTGCGAACCTCTGATGTTTGCACCTATCACAGTTGATAACTGTAATATTTATACCAGATCTCTCGTTCCATTAGGCCAACGCTCAATGTGATAGCCTTCACAACCCAGAGCAATCCCTCTCCACCAATCAACAACCAATCAACTTCATTGGGTCATGCAAATGCATTCCTGTTTGCACGCTGAGAAGGGATCCATCTTGGCAGGTCAAAGAAATTAAGTGACTTCTTGGCCCTTTCTTCACCTAATGAGACAGTTGTTATGGACCCTCGATGTCAGCATTCACAATAGGTTCACTGTGCTCCTGTCACGGTCAACGCGGGTGCAAATGGCTTGATACTTCTTCGTTGTTCTTGGGAGGTGGCAGGCAAGGCCTGTGGCCGTAGGAACTCCTCCACTTGGCTCGTGAGACCTCTCGGCCTCGATCCTACAATGTATGATGCAACCAAACACCTCTACACGTCAATAAATGAATCCAGTATGAGCTCTTAACCTTCCTGCAAGTTGTCACAATTTCAAATATTAATCTCAATCTGGTCGCTTGTTATAAAAAACCTGCAGAGAAACCCAAACAACCATGCCTTCAAACCCTCAAGAATGATCAACATCAAAAACCCCATAAAATATATATATATATAACGAAACCTTCTACCCCAATATAGATCCAGATTCGTTTCTTGAACGGGCAGTAGGGAAATAGATCCAGATTCGTTTCTTGAACGGGCAGTAGGGAAATTTCCAAAATAAACCAACTAGGGTGATATTAAATACCACTAACGATGGAGATGTCAGTTAGGGTGATAATAAAACTTTCAAGGTGGCAGGATGCACAACTTTGGTACCATTATAAGATCCCAAACATCAAAAAATTTGAATAGGTCTAACCCACTTAGTATTTTAATTTTAAAAATGCTTGCAATTAAAAACACTAAATAAAAAGATCTGAAAATGCAGTCTCTTATTTATATTAATAGCTAAAAACAAAGATACATTATGATACAAATAATATTAGAGCCCTTGCAAATGCATGCACCACTGCTCATTAAAAGGCTAATATAAGACAGTGAATCACCATTGTGAATATTGGTTGGATCCATCGCATAAATTCACCATGGGGTTTTCATCCCGAGATCAAAGTGGAACTCGCCACACCAAGTTCTCAACAAAACACAATAAGATTTAAAAACTCAAAATGATCCAAATGCTTAGCCCCTATACCCTTTTATAGGCTTGATGGACTCTCTAGAAACCTTATTTTATTATTTTCGCTAGAAAAATGAAGGCAAATACCATGGGAAGATACCATCGAAAAATACCACGATAAATAACATTGACATATTTCGTCCATTTTGACCATATTAAGAAAAGGGAATATTACACAACTAACCTTATATCTATATGAGGCGAGGTGGTTGATTTTAGCACATAAATAAAGGAGGTTAAATACATACTCATCTTTAAAGGAGGCCTAAAGTGAGAGTTGTGAAACAAATATCACTAATTTGGTGAATGAGCATTGTGTTCAATGAGCATGACAATCCAGATTGTAGCCTATAGAAGAAATGCATTTGAATCATTTGTCCACGAATTCTCTATTCAAATAGATTTCCTTCTATATGATCAGTCATGCTATTATGTAAGTGAAAAAGAGGAGTACATAATTGTTAGTGGGACAAATTTATTCCATGATCATGATGAATTATAAACATAGGGAGATAATTCTTATTAAGCAAGGGTTGGTTTCATGGTGATAAATTCTTTACTTCTATGATATCGAAAACTTTTCATATGGTCTCACTTTTAGAATTATTAAGTCAAATTCCATATAGTTGTGATCTTCTACATATTTAAACTTGAAAATGGTACGAGTAAAATGTATTACGTTAAGATAAACAACCTCTTTGGGGGGGAGATAAGGACATAAGTTTTCAATACAATTTGATCTTGTTTTAGCTTTCACTTTCATCAAGTGCAAGGTAGTTCACTTCAAAGGATTTTGAGTAAGCGCAGGGTAGTTCACTTAAAGGGGAGTATTTTAATTTTAGGGACTTATTTTAATTGGAACGGATTCAAATAATAATTTGGAATAGAATATTGGTTTGGAAGGGTCAACGAATCTTGTGGTGTCACTTCTACATACTAATCTACATCAATTCACAATGGCTTATGCATAATGGAACTCTGCAAGAATCTGGATAAGGATTTTTTTTTTTTGAAAGAACCCCTTTATTGGAGAGTAGGTTGTCTTTGTTGAGTTAGAATAATGTATACAATTTACTACAACTTACAAATTTAAGGAGGAGGAACTTGATCGTCTACACACAACATTTCCCCCAATATGTGAGGAGGAATTCTTTGATTATCTTAGGGAAATCAATTTTTCAGAACTTGAGAGACATGTAATACCAGAATGTTTTGTTCTTTTTCCTAACATATAAATCCGAATGGAAGCGTCAATGGTAAATAAGTGATGGGTCAACTTCCTCTAATGTCCATGCTTTATAATAAGCTTATAAAATTTTCAAGTTTTGGGAAGTTTTACATATGAACCAACTCTGTAGAGTCCGAAGATTGTCCTACCATGACATCCTTTTTGCCTAATGATCCTCTCTTTTCCTATATATTTACCACCTAAATAAAGCCATATCTACCAGGTTTTGATGAAGGTATGCAATAATATGTCTTTTTGTTCATATTTAACTTTATACCCTATTGTTTTGTTAAAGTTTCAATTGGCTACCAAATCAGTTTGTTTCCGCAGCTAATCCAGATTTCTGCAGTTGTCTCCATTGTTTGCAAGATTCCAGAGTTCCAAGTCAGCAACGAAGGGTGCAGATGGATAGAGGATGGCTCCCTTGTGGATCCCCTCCTATCCCCTTGAAACTGTTTGCTAAAAGAAGCGTAGGAGATCGAGGTCAAACTCCATGTCAACCACCATATTAACACAAAACAGAACCCGAGATCAGTTGAAACCTTATCGTTTTGCTTTCAGAATAGAAAAACGACGGTTTAGCGATATAAGTTTAGATAGGATAGAGATATTAGGCTTGAATTATTCATACAGTTATGCCGAGAGACCTTCTATAAAACTAATGGCCGCACTATGATTTGGGTGCATGCTGAATGATATAGTTTTGAACAGTTTGTGAATTCCGTGTGAATAGAATTGGTTTTTGTGTGCAAAGTGTTGTGTTGATTCGAAGCTATGAACTGCTATGTGGAGGGCCCCTACAAACAGTGATAGGTTTTGATCAATTGCAATATGATTTCCTTTAATTCTTTAATTGCTCTATTTTGTATGAAAATGCAGCATAATGATTTCACCACCGAGTTGTTATTTGCATAAGAACTTTCATTTTCTTTATACCTAGTTTAGTATGCTATTTAATTTGCTTTATACCTGGTACAACATGTTCATTTCATTTTCTTATTATCTAGCATAATTGAAGTGTGTTCAATTCATAATATAGATGTTGCTTTGGTTATTTTGTTTGAGCGAAAATTGAATAAGTAAAAGAGTGAGAAGTTCTCTCCTAAACAATTGAGTTTAGAAAATATTTCTTAATAGCTGATAGAAAGTTTACTTTTGCACTTAGAGAATTAGAAGCTGTAGCATAAATATTCAGGATCAAAAATACCAAAACAATCTAATACAAGTAGAACCACTCTCACATCATCTACAAACTATTTGGATAGAGATTAACCCCTAGGAAACTTAACCAACATCCCTAAGAATACAACACTAATATAATTGACAAACACCACCTCCATCTTAAGTTTAGATCTTAACAAATACATAAAAACCTAATGAATAACTTCTAAGCACATATTGTGCACCTGTACTTCATCAGTCTGCGCACCCTGGTTGACAATTTATTATTGACAATTCAAGGACATTGAATTGACCAAACATTTTGGCGCTGTTGCCGGGGAAGTACGAATAGAAGTTGAAAAAAAACAACAAAAATATAAAACATGACATGCGTAGGGATAAAGACTCTAGGGGTAGATTTGTAGGACGGGGAAGAAGTTTAATTCCCACAAATCCACTTACTTCACCACGATTTTTAGATTCCACACCACCTACTCAAACCCGAATTCCATTTAGAGGTCGACAAAGGCTTCCTGAAATTTCAATATCAGAAATCTAATCCAGGACTTCACCAACTTCTTCTACTGAAGCTATAATTGAGGAAGATCCTACATCCCCAACTACATGAGTAATCTTTCCATCCCCCACCGGTGAACAAATTTTAGGAGAAAAATTAGAAGTTCCTAGTGAAGAAGAATTGGAAACTTATTCTGAGCAACCATTGATAGAGGAACCAGAAATATTAGAAGAACATTATATTAGCTCTAAAGAATCTATCATGTCTAAAGAAGGGGAAGGAGAAGTACACAATGTCCATGGCGAAGAAGATAGGATTGGAGGAAGAGGAAGAGGAAGAGATAGAGGTAGAGGAGGGGGTAGAGGCAAAGGGAATCAAGATCTTTCAGGGTTCCCTATTCTTGATGAAGATACAACCCTCACAATGAAAAATATATTGCCCTCAATTATTCCTAACTTTCACGGGAAAAGAAACGAAGATCTAGAGACATTTCTCTTCGAATTTGAAGTGTTATGCAGATCACATGACTATCTGCATGATGCTCAAGAGTTAAAATTGTTCCCTGCTACATTAAAAAACTCAGCATTAAAATGGTTCATGGGTCTAGGAGTACATTCTATAACAACATGGGGACAAATGAAAGAGGATTTCTTAGGAAAATATAGAGATTATTGTATGCCTAGTAACCTTAAAGATGAAGTCTTCAAAATGATACAAAAGGAAGGTGAAAACCTTGAAGACTTGGTAGAAAGGGTTGTTTATAATGTTAAAAGAGAAAAAATGGATAATTTGGATGAAGAAACCTTAAAAGCTCTCTTTCTCAAAGCCATTAAAGATGAATGGATTGATCTCCTTAACCTAATTGGGAAAGGAGATATTTTCCAACTACCATTTACAGATATTAGTGATTTATGTGTACATATCTCAAGGGGTAAAGAACAAGTTGGAAGGAGTCCTAGAGACCCTCTCTTGTCAAGAATTAACAAATTTGAAGCTGGAACAGTCAGCAGGGCAGAAATAGGAAATTTGCTTGACACCTTTAAAACAGATATTTTAGGGAGCCTAGGTGAACAGATAGACACCCTTAAAATACGAAACAAGAAAAATTCAGAAAATGCTGCATTATCTATCTTCTGTCCCAAATGTCGAAAGAAACATGCTCTAAGAGAGTGTCCCTTAGACTCAAAAGCCATAGAAACTTGTGTCGTATGTGCAGATAATCATGATACGAAGGAATGTCCATCCTTACTAGGTCTTAAGGCTATATTCAATGATGAAGGAATCTCAAAACTAGTGGACCCTCTCTACTTTATAGCCAAAAGACCATGGCAAAACCCCCAACCAAATCAATCACAAGGATTTATACCACAACAATTTGCCCACTCTTCACAAAATAATTTGAATTCAGTCTGGCAGCCTTGGGCTCTACCACAGTCACAACCTTGGAATCAAGGATGGAAAAATCCTTATGGAGCCTATGCTCAATATCAACAATACTCGCCATCTTACCTTCCACCACAATTCTTACACCCATCTAATCAAATTCCTCAAGCTAATCAATTGCCACAAGTTCCAGTTCAGAATCAAAACCCACAAATTTCCCTACCATTTCCACAAAAATCAAATCAGCTACTCGCTCAACCACTTTGGAATCCTAATAATAAAATACCACAAAAACCAGTGTACAACATGGAGGGTGAGAATCCTCAGACCTATGTAATAACTCCACTAGACCTAAACAATGTACAATTAAGGTCTAGAAGACTATTACCCAGAAAACCTCCTGTTATCATTCAAGAAACAAGATCTGATCTTCAAAAACACAAAAATCAATCAAAAGAAGGGGAGACTTCTCTCCCTCAAAAAGAAAACAAAATAGCAAAAGAAATTCCAATAAATACTGCTACCATAGAACAACCCTCGATATCAGTTAAGCCACCTTTCCCAGAAAGTTTGAAAATCGATGAAGGAGTAGAGAAACAAATTGTCTTGCCTGATTACAATATGATGGATGAATTGAGAAATGTTTGTATTAAAATTCCCTTATTGCAAGCCATAAAAGATATACCAATTTTTGCAAAAACAATTAAGGAATTAAGTACACAAAGATCAGGGAAAAGAATAAAAGATATAAAAAGAATTCAGTTAGTCAGAAAAATTGCAGACATTATGATGGGGAAGTCGACAATTCAAAAATATTTAGATCCAGGAAGCCCCATTGTAAAAATTCACATCAATGGAACTGAAATACCAAACACACTAATTGACCTAGGAGCAGCCATAAACATAATGAGTAAAAAAGTTATGGACACACTTAGGCTTCCTAACCTTCAATACACACAAACCTTGTTGCGCTTAGCAGATAGGTTTGTTATTAAACAGATGGTGTGTTGGAAGATGTTTGTGTCTCCTTAGATTCTTGGGAATATCCTGTTGATTTCATGATCTTAACACCCAAGAATAACTTAGGAGGACATCCATTAATTCTAGGAAGGCCTTGGTTGGCTACAATTGATGCTTTCATTGGCTGTTGATCAGGCAATATGTTTATGTCAGATGGAAGTTCCACAAACAAACTTACATTATATCCCCCTGCAAGAACAACAATAGATACAAAAACTAAAGAATGGATAGAAGATAAAGAAGATATACAACCTATTTTCGCTACTGAACAAGTAAAGGAGGATCAACTTTTAAATTTACTAGAAAATAATGAATCTTCCTCAGATTATGATCATAATCGAAATGCGTATCTCTCATCTAAACAAGTATCATTTCTCTCCATGGAAAAATTTGGGAATTCCTCGATAGAAATATTTCCAGGAAAAACCTTGAATGTCAATGAAAACCTGGAAGAAGTGAAAAAGAATCAATTGATAGAAATTTTACAGAAACGTTCTTCTTCTTTTGCATGAGAATACACTGACATTAGAGGGATTGATCCTAAAACTTGCATACATCACATCTACATTGAACAAAATGCAAGACTAGTTAGACAACCTGCGTGAAGAATGAACCCAAACCTAAAAGAAATTGTTAAGGAGGAATTGCAGAAACTATTAAATGTAAATTTCATCTATCCAATATCTGACAGTCAGTGGGTTTCACCCCTAATAATTGTCCCTAAGAAGAATGGAAAATGGAGAGTATGCATCGATTACAGGGAGTTCAAGTTGTAGTTCATGCCATTAACAAATTCATACATTATATAACTGGCTATGAAACCTTTGTTCACACAGACCATTCTGCCATTAGATACTTAATCAATAAACTAGTCACCAATGGAAGAATAACTAGATGGCTCCTATGTTTACAAGAATTCAACATAACCATTTTAGATAGGCCAGGAAAATAGAACGCAATTGCTGATTTTCTATCTAGAATACAAAATGAAAACAATGATCAACCCATAGAAGGTAAATTTCCTGATGAATATCTTTTTGCAGTATCTACTAAATCACCTTGGTATGTAGATATTGCTAACTATTTGGCTACAAGAAAAATTCCATTTCACTTATCCCCTAAAGAAAAGAGAAGAATAGTCCACAATAGCACATCCTATTCATGCATAAATGAGGAATTATACAAGACAAGACCAGATCTCATCATCAGAAGATGTGTTCGGGAGGATGAATTACCAGAGATACTAAAATCTTTTCACGATGAGCCATGTGGAGGACATTTTTCTGACAGGAGAACTGCTTACAAAATCTTGCTCTTAGGATATTATTGGCCTTCCATTTTTAGGGACACCAAGGAATATGTTAAAATATGTGACAAATGTCAAACAATGGGCAAACCTACTCTTTGAAATGAAATTCCACTGCATACCATAGGTACTTATCAAACCATTTGAAAAATGGGCACTGGCTTTTATTGGACCAATCAACCCACCTTCAAAGCAAAAGAAGTATATTTTGGTATGTATTGATTATGTCACTAAATGGGTAGAAGCTAAATCACTTCCTTTTTCTATTGAAAATATTGTAGTTTCATTTTTTTTTTAGGATATTTTTAGTCGTTTTTTGTCCCAAGGGAAATTGTAACAGATCAAGGGACACAATCCACATCCAGACTGGTGCAGAAGCTTGTGGACCAATACAAGATAAAACATTGGAAGTCAACTCCATACCATCCACAAGCCAATGGACAAGTTGAGTCCACAAATAAGGTGATCGAGGCTATCCTTACAAAGACTGTACATCTACACAGGAGAGACTGGGTGGAAAAGCTTCCAGAAGCCTTATTGGCCTACAGAACTACATGGAGGAATACCACAGGGCACACTCCCTATGAACTTCGTTTATGGGAAGCAAGTCTTATTTCCAATAGAGTTCCAAATTCAGACCTATAAGACATCAGTCTAGTTAGACCTTGACTTGTCAGAAGCCCAGAAGCAAAGGATGACACAACTAAATGAGCTTGATGAAAATAGACAAGAGGCCTTCCAGAGGACCAACTTAGTGCAACAACAAAGTTCAAGATGGCATGATAAGTACATTAAAGAAAGGAAGTTTCATCCAGGAGATTGGGCATTGCTCTTTGATTCAAAATTTAAAAAATTTCAAGGGAAATTCCAAACCCATTGGCTTGGACCTTATGAAGTTGAGAATGTCTTTGACAATGGTGGAGTTAGAATCATGACTATTGACGAAGAGAAAATTCCTCTATTATTAAAGGGGCATCGACTCAAGCTTTACCAGAAACCATTAACAAAAGAGGAATTTGTTAAAATGTTTCAAGATAATTTACAACTGAAGATGGTCAAGAAGAATTCTTCTTCTTTTCCACCTTAGAAATGTTCACTCAGTTTGTTCATATATATATATATATATATATATATATATATATATATATATATATATATATATATATATATATATATAAAAATATAAAAAAAAAAAAAATCTATAAACATGAAAACCAACATGTTGTTGGCATGTTTATATAGAAAATTTAAAGTGAAAACCAATTTGTTCATATATATATGTATCAAACAAAAAAAAATAATAAATAAATTATATGTACATATATACATATAAAAATATGAAAAAAAAATTGTATAAACATGAAAACCAACATGTTGTTGGCATGTTTATATAGAAAATTTAAAGTGAAAACCAATTTGTTGGCACTTCAAATTTTCTTTTAAAAAAAAAAAGGTTCATATACTAAAGCCTTCTTTCTCTTAAGTTGTAGAATCAACAACTTTCCCCAGCTTGGACAACTTTCCGCAGCTTGGACAATTTTCCATAGCCTGGCCAAGTTTCTAATAATTTTGAAGTCTACAAAGATGCTTGGTAATTTGGATTAAAGGACAGTTGATAGAAAGTTACCTGCATGAGATCAAGGGACAACAAATAAGGTTATCAAAAGAAGATCAAAGGTAAGTGCTGCTTTAATTTAACAATAGGGAAGGATATATAGCATGTATGACTAAGAACATATAGTACTATAGTACAATCATTATAACCTAAGGGTAATGCCCCCTAATGAAATACCATATTCCACCACCTTAAAAGTCATGTCATGACCTTATGCCAAATCTGCCGAAGTAATTACCAAATCATAAGTTTGAATGCGCCTAATGGTCGGATTCATCCCCATAATCCTTATGATAATCCATCTATTCTTCCCTATTCTTACACTCCTCTGAACCTTCATAGCCATTCCATCTTTCTGCTAGCTAGAAAAACCTACCAGCTTCATTTTCCTGTCAAGGTAGACAATCTTCGAGGCAAAGCATCCTTCGAAATGGGGATAATTATTCGAACTGAGCTAGAAGGGAACCAATTCCTGGAGGGGTACCCACAAACTAGGGAGTTTATGCAAAGGAGACAATGGCTGCAGTTCATTGAGAAATTTAATGGCTTCCACAAGGAGGTAACCAAGACATTTGCACGCTCATTCGATGAAATGGAAGCCGAAATTGGGGACATTAAGCTCATAATAATGGAGCCTATGATCGATGAGGCTACCGAGATGCCAAGAAATGGAGAAAAATGGTTTAAAAACAGAGGGATTGATAGCGAGGACTGGAAGGTCTTCTTCAAGAATCCGAACATGGACAGTATGGTCTACAAGAAAGGTATTCCCAGCTCTGCTCTTAAAAACAAATGGAGAAACTTATTACTTGTGCTTCAGAATTTTATCACTTGTGAGGGTAGGTTTGGGCAAATGTATTTTTATCATATTACAATGATGATTCACTTCCTTGAGGGTCATCATATGAACCTCCGTTATGTCCTCTTAAATAGCCTCAGGAAAATGTCTACAAATGTTCAGAAGAAAATTCAATGCATAGAAAACACCATGTATCATCATGGCTTGGTAAAAATATTGGTTGAATTGCATCTCCAAAGTATAGGGGATAACTGGGAGAGCTTCCTAATAAGGAACCACTTTGAATAAAAATCCCCAGAAAAAGCAAGTAGTAGCAAGGCCCTTAGAGGGAGGAAGAGAACCATAGAAATGATAAAGGAACAGGCACCTCAAAGTCAGACAGAAAAAGAAGAGATGCTTATAGTAACAATTTTGCAGAGAATGAAGAGGGGAAACCCTACAAGAAAGAAAGCCAGCCCGAGTAAAGAATAATTCTCACAAACTAAGACTGCTCCTCTAGAAGAAAAATCAGAGAATAAAAGGAAGAAAGTGAAGAAAATACAAAAATCAGGGTTAAGGAGGAGCACGAGGTTAAGCACGATTCCACAAACAACCTAAAAAACTACAGAATACATTAATCTTGAGGAAAATGAGCCAAAAGAAGAGGAGCCAACAGAGAATACTCCAACAAAGATTGAGCCAACAAAGGACGAGCCAATAGAGGGTGAGCCAATTGAAAGCCCTAAAAATTCTCCAAAAGGGTCACCGAGCTCATCACCACAACCTTATAGCTCACCTATAATAATCTCGATACATAGTCCGGGTATTGACCCCGCTCAGCAGGAAATATATGACTATATAGAGTCACTAGAAAGGAAAGAGACAACAACAAAGGAAAACATTCAGAGCCTTGGAGAAGGGAGTAACTAGGTAAATGAACATTCATCCTCAAACATCTTAACGTAGGAGATCTTTAAACTAGAAACATTGAATCGGTATCTCAAAAATAAGAATCAAGCATTAAAGACAAGGATTGAGATACAGATTGTAAAGAGTGACAATCTGATCCTTCATCTAAGATTGTGGTATAACAAAAACAAGAAGCAGAAGAAATAAAATAGAATTATGCAGAGAGAGATCATCAGTTTAAAGTACAAAATTCTCATGAGGAAGCCTAGAATGCTAATCTCTGCCAAAAAGAAGAAAACAGTGAAACAGGGAGATGATAAACAAGAGGCACAAGTGAATGACAAGGAAGAAGTGTATGAGGACATACAACATCTCCAGTCTAGGGGAATGTAGAGTTTGAATATTGTCCTACCATGACATCCTTTTTTCCTAACGATCCTCTCTTTTACAATATATTTACCACCTAAATAAAGCCATATCTACCAGGTTTTGATGAAGGTATTCAATAATATGACTTCATGTTCATATTTAACTTTATACCCTATTTTTTTTGTTAAAGTTGCAATTGGCTACTGAATCAGTCTTTTTCCATAACTAATCCAGGTTTCTGCAGCTGTCTCCATTGTTTGCAAGGTTCCAAAGTTCCAGGTCAGCAGCGAAGGGTGCAGATGGATAGAGGATGGTTCCCTCACATAACCCCTCCTATCCCCTCGAAACTGTTTGCTAAAATAAGCACAGGAGATTGCGGTCAAACTCCAAGTCAACCACCTGATTAACGCAGAACAAAACCCGAGATTGGTTGAAACCTTATCGTTTTTCTTTCAGAATAGAAAAATGACGGTTTAGCAATATAATTTTAGATAGGATAGAGATATTAGGCTTGAATTATTCATACAGTTATGCCAAGAGACCTGCTATAAAACTAATGGCCGCACTGTGATTTGGGTGCACGCCGAATGATATAGTTTTGAACAATTTGTGAATTCTGTGTGAATAGAATTGGTTTTTGTGTGCAAAGTGTTGTGTTGATTGGAAGCTATGAAATGCTATGTGGAGGGCTCCTACAAACAGTCACAGGTTTTGATCAATTGCAATATGATTTCCTTTAATTATTCAATTGCTCTGTTTTGTGTGAAAATGCAGCATAATGATTTCGCCACCGAGTAGTTATTTGCATAAGAACTTTCATTTGCTTTATACCTAGTTTAGTCTGTTATTTAATTTGCTTTATACCTGGTACAACATGTTCATTTCATTGTTCAATTCATAATATAGATGTTGTTTCGGTTATTTTGTTTGAGAGAAAATTGAATAAGTAAAAGAGTGAGAAGTTCTATCCTAAACAATTGAGTTGAGACAGTATTTCTTCATAGCTGATAGAATAAGTTTCTTTTTGCACTTAGAGAGTTAGAAGTTGCAGCATAAATATTTAGGATCAAAAATACCAAAACAATCTTATACAAGTAGAACCACTCTCACATCATCTATAAACTAATTGGATAGAGATTAACTCCTAGGAAACTTAACCAACATCCCTAAGAATTACGACACTAATATAATTGAAAAAAACCACCTCCATCTTAAGTTTAGATCTTAAGAAATACATAACAACCTAATGAATAACTTCTAAGCACATATTGTGCACCTGTACTTCATCAGTCTACGCACCCTGGTTGACAATTTATGATTGACAATTTAAGGGCATTGAATTGACCAAACAAACGCCTTCAACACTTTGATTATTCTTGAGATTTGCATGGTTCCATTAAGAAACTATTACAAAGCCAAAATAGATAATGGATGTTTAGTGAAAAATACATTTATTAACTTGTCACATGTTGCATATAGTCTTCCAAAGTGTGACTAAATATTATATACCATCAATCTATATGACCACAAATTCAACAATGGATAAAATATGCCATGAGTATGATTTATTTGGTTTCAAAACACTAAAACTTCTCTAGGAAAGGGGAGTAACAAAATAATGACATTAAATATTGTTCCTTAGGTTTTCTCAATTCATTAAACAATTGCATTCCCCATGAATACAATCTTTACAAACTTGAGGTAGGGAACCTAAAATGAAACTCCTTCTAGGAACGGTTTTGATTGCCTTCATGGCTGCTTTGGAGCTTTCTCCATAATATTGTCCATAGCAAGACCCAAATACTTAGGCCTTTCCTCAACCATTATTGGCTCAACAATTCCTTGTGCATCTTTTCCCAATCCTTTTCCTTCATATTCCATTTTTGACATCAACTTGGACCCTATGCCTCTTGTATGTTTTTCAAAAGAACCAACATAAACATTCGTAGAGGAAATTGAAGACAAACTAGAATTGTTTACCTCTTCTTCAAGCTGATACTTGACTAAGGCTTCTTTTGCAAAAAGGAGTTGTGTCTCCATCTCATGTATCCTTTCTAGGTTTATATTTTCAATATTAAGTTGACTCTCCATTTCTTGCGATTTGTCGAAAACAAATTGCTTCTCTTCCTTCATGGAATTCAACTGCTCTCGAAGTTTTGTGATCTTCCTTTCATCTTCATTCATTTCTCTCACCATTTCCATCATGATGAACAAGTCTTGCTTCATGTCTTCATCAAAGAATCTTGTGAAGAAGGAGGATTTTGAAAACTCAATTGTAGAAGTTGTCATCATCAAAATGAACAAAAGAACTTCGACAAAATTCACAAAGCTTTCAAAGAACTAATGGTTGTAGAGTCAAACTCTTATTCAAACAACCCTTTTGCAAACAAACCTCTTGTGCTTCAAGGATTGTCTTGAGGTCCTTTGGGTAAGGAGAATGCCTTCAGCCCTTCTTCCTTCTTGTCCCCTCTTGGACTTAGCTTTTCAGTAGCTTTCCCTCCACCTTTGCGAACTAAAACAATAGTCAATTTACAAACAATCAAACAATCAAATTATTTGTAATGTTTAAACACCTTTCAAGTCAAACAAGCAATCTTTTTCTCTGTCAATCAAGCATCCTACTCTAATACCACCTAATTTGAAATGAGGGTTTAACAACTTGTTATGCTTACAAGAACCTCCCACTCCAAAGCATAACAAATATATGATCTAGCTTACATTGACAATTGCGGAATTAAGTACTTGAAAAAGGTGTATGTCTTTGTTTATTTTTAATTGTTTAACCACTTTAAATCCATTTGTTTCTATTGATATTAAACACACATAACAGCCATATATTGCAGCAAATAAACATCAACACATAACAACAAATTTAATCTAGGAGTTCACCTCAATATTGTGGGCTACGACTCCTTGAGATTTTGTCATCTTGACTTGGCTCTTTGGGATTATGGCAAAGTTTCTTTTACAAGTTCCACACTCAACCCCAAAGGTTACTGAACTAAACCAATGGGCTTAGAAAACCATCTATATCCCTGTCATGGTTGTCATCACTCTGCAAACAGGTCTAAGGTCCCTTAGACTTGATTCCTTCAATCGGTGCACTAAGCTACCCTAAGCTTCTTGATGGCACTAACTCCTTCAAAATTCTTCAACTGCCAATGAAACATATTTTACTATCTCTAGCACATATCAGACATGAACAATAGACTGATCATTTTCTCAAAATGAGCACTGCATCCCCAAACTAGACCTTCCTCCACGTTTGGCACTAGGTAGCCTAAAACTTCCTTATAGCATCTCTACATTTAGAAGTATACAAATGCTTCTACAAACCCCTGCAATGGATTTAGAAGGCTCATTACAATTAGGAATGACTGTTGGTTCATTAAGAACGAGTACTGGTAGCTCCTGCAACTACCTCCAACCCCTGGTGGCCCTGAGCTCCAAAATCTCCCTGGATGAAAATATCCTTGAAGATGGCTTCTTCAGCTTCTTTGGAATATTCCATTGGCTTCAGAAGGCTCCAATTAACCTATCTAGCCTCTTGTTTCACTCTCCCAGGTCGAAAACGGCTCCTGGAGTGCCTTTAGGCAGTTTCCCCTAGAGATCCTCCACTAATTTTAGCAAACTGGCACTTAACTCCAGTTAAATTTGGCATAACCGCCCTTTTTATCTGCTCTGCCAAGCTAAACCGTCGAAACTAACTGTAACCATCGATTCGCATGTGATGGGTTTCAACCTATGGTTAGGGGATAACCCGCGTGGTTCTAACAGTCGGGTTAACATGCCATCGCGTGTGACTACTGGCGGGTAAGACCACATTGCAAACGACAATTAACATGCAAACTGCTTGTGGCTCGTTTCAATCAATGGCATGTGAAATATTTATGGGGACCACTAGCAGGTAAGACCATTGGCAGTCCTAACCCCTAAACCGTAAACTATTATAACACAAATATGCACCGCCACCATAACTTGTTAAGAAACATCGTAGAGCAGAGTTGGTAGCGCGTTGGTTTGTCTTGTCGGAGGTCATGGGTTCGATTCTGTTGGACCCTAACAAATTTTACCATACCATTTTAGGGCCATGTGGCGGCCTCCGAGCTTGCCATGTGTCAGCACCTGATTGGTCACCCGAAAAGGAATATTCCTTGGAATATAGTTTTTTTTTATATTTCCAAAAATCAAATTATTTTTGGTCAAATGTCCATAAATTGTAGTTTACTGGACTTTTCAAATTGCGATAACTCCTTCATATGGTGTTGGTTTTTTCAAACTGTTCACGATGCCAGAATCAGGAAGATGAGATCTATCCGATCGCTCAGGCTCGACACTCTTTCGAACACTTTGAAATTTGAGCTATCATTAAGGTCCTAGATCAATATTTGATCGGTTCTGGAGAAATAATTTGGGTGGTGAACGCAAGAAATAATCACGTTGAAGGTCACTCGCACAGGCTTAATTTCCAATGTACCAATAACATAACAGAGTATGAAGCCCTTATATTAGGATTGCAGTTGTTGAAAAAATTAAGTGCCAAAAGAATCTCCATTCAAGGGGATGATGAGTTAATTATAAAACAAATTAGAGGAGAGTATTCAGCCAAACACCCTAGAATGAGAGAATACAGAAATGTTGTGCTTGACTTTCTAAAGAGTTTTCTTGAATATGACCTTTCTACAATTCCTAGAAAATAGAATATCATTCCAAATAATCTGGGTTTTTCATCTAGGTCCTGTAAAATTCTTTACCCTAATCGAGAATATACAGTGGAAGTGAAACGTCGACCAGCTGTACCAGATAATATGAGGTATTGGTAGGTGTTTGGAAGTGATAAACAAATTGAAATTTTTCTACAATCTAAAGATGAATTTCAAGAAGATAACATTGATTTGGAATCTGGAGTAGAGAATCAAATAGTGTTACATTCTAATCTAGAAAGGCAGTTAGAAAATTCAGACGTAAATACCCCCATAGATAAAGTTGTAAATAAATTATAATTTCTTCAGATAGATCCAGAAAAAGAAGAGTTTGAAACACTTTAGCTAAAGGATAACGTTTTACCTAGAGGTCTATTTCCACTAGAAGAATTATTTGATTTCAATGATGTGGCAAAAAATCCTAAGATTGAGCCCACAGAAACAACAATATAAGAATTTAATATAGGCAGTGAAATAGATCGCAAAATCATTAAACTATCTAAATCGCTTCCAGTTGCTGAAAAAATACATTGATTTATTCAAGGAATTTAGTGATGTTTTTGCCTAGAGCTCTGAAGATCTTAAAACATATGATACAGAGATTATACAACAAAAAATTCCAATTAAATAGAATCAGAAATCATTTCAACAAAAACTTCTAAGAATAAATCTAGTTCTGATGCCTTTAATTGAGAAAGAAATTAAAAGAATGTATCACTCTAAAATCATAGTTCCTCTTAGGTACTCTGTTATGAAACCAGCTCAAGAAAAGATAGAAAAGATAAATCAACGCCTTAGAATTCAGCCTCTTCGAGGGGGAAACCTCCTTTACATTACATAAATGAACAATTCTTGAATGATACAAATGAAAAGACCTCCTTTCTATATATAGGAGTCTAAGGGGTCATAACATAATCAGAACCGACATAACAATAATAATGTAAGGGCACAATAATAACAATAGTGGGCTTCTATGGGGCACAATACTAACAATATGGGCACTACATGGGTACATCAATATAATAAGTGGGTTGTACTAATAACAATAAGGGGTTACACTAGTAGTATAGGGGCCTAACATGCCCCTCTCCTTCAAAAAGCGTTGTCCTCAACGCTTGAGTAGTTCTTGATGCTTCTATATAAAATTCTTGTCCTCCCCATGTGGAATCTTCAGCGGGTAAGTTCTTCCACTTGATGAGATACTCTGAAATTGATTGATTTCGTAGCTGTCGGGTTCTTGTTTCTGTGACTGCTCCAGGTTCCAATATGATTTTTCCTTCCTCTTCAATTTCTGGCAATATTGTTTGAATTGGGATATTTTGCAACTTTTGAATAAGTGACCATACTTCTTTGTCCTTATTCCATTCATCCCTTGCTTCGTTTATCCAATCTGGTTGGATAATAGAAATAGCACAAAACAATGCTTCCACATCCTCATCCTTGAAGAGTCTTCCCATTCGGTAATGTCGCCATTTTTTAAGTGCATGTAGTATTTCCAACATTTCCTTCTCATAAATAGCTTGCTTGAGATGTAGCAGTAAAAATACCCAATCACCTACATCAAAACATTTTTCACTACGATATTGATCTACCTGTTGTTTCGTTTGATTTTGCACCGAAGTGGCGTTTTCCTTTAAAAGTTGGAGAACTTGTTGTTGATGCTCGATGTGATATTTCAGTGCTTGAACCTTTTTCTTCTGATATGTCCTTTTATCTCTAGAGTTTGAGGAGTGGTAATTTCTTCCAATCCTTTACAAGATATTGTCGGATTCATTTCTTAATGCTCGATGTGATCTTTCACTTCTTGAACATTTTTCTTCTTGATATGTCCTTCTATCTTGATAGTGTGAGGAGTGGTAATTTCGGCCAATGAATTACAAGATATGGTTGGATTCATTTTTTCTTTCTCGATGTGATCTTTCACTTCTTGCACCTTTTTCTTCTTGATATGTCCTTCTATCTTGAGAGTTTGAGGAGTGGTAATTCTTACCAATGCTTTACAAGATATGGTCTGATTGATTTCTTCTTTCTCTGGGGTGGGATCCTGGCGTATATCTTCTTCTTTTGATGTTTCTTGATCCTTTTCTTCCTCTTCATATTCTATGTAAAATAATTTCTTCTCAGCACACTTATGACCTTTAGTGCATTTTCTATCACAATTGTAACAAAGCCCTTTTTCTCTTTTTTCTTCCAATTGTTGTGGTGTAACCCTTGTAGGTTATGGAAGGCTAGGAGAAACAACACTTCCATCTTTATAGTTGTGAGGGGTATGCTTCCTGGTTTCCATAATTTTGCTTTCCACTATGTCACAAAGCCCTTTTACTCTTTCCAATTATTGTGGTGTTGCTCTAAAGAAGGTGTTGCTCTTTGTATCCTCATAATGTGCTATCATTTCCTCCGTGAAAATTGACCATGTAACAAGTTGTTTACGCGAATAAAGCCCTTCATACCATAAAAATTGATCTGGTTCTAAATATGAAGATGCAATACATACCTTTTGTAACAGTGGTACACCATGTATATCACAATATTGGTCCATCTGAAGTATCCAATTTACCGGATCCTTGCCATCAAACTTCCTCATCTTGCATTTTCTTGATTTTAGGAGCTCGATATTGAAACGACTATAACTCTGTACTTTCAGATCTCCAAGTTCTAAAATTGCGATCTGTATTAGCCCTCTGTGTCCTCTTTCCAATGCCACCAGTCTGATCCAAATTGGATTCTCCAAGAAAGAGTTATGCACAATCTCCCAAGCTGACCTGATTATAGACCTTTCTAGAAGAGTGAACTTGTATGAAGTGCCACGTGTCACTATTTTGACCTTTGGCACTGAAAAATATATAAAGAAACTACAATATGTCCTCTTTCTGTACCTTTTTACAAAATTTCAATCCGATGCTCAGAGAGAAAGTTATGACGATTTTCCCCAGGTCACCTGTTTGGAATGTAATTCAGGAATCTACCAAAATACCAACTTCCTCAGATCATATCTCCGTAAATACAACACGAAAATCTCTGAAATTTGGACCCAAGATTCAGCGCGATATCTTCTCAAATGGGTATTTTTTTTTAGCTTCTGAAACATCGCAAAAAAAAAAGTTATAGCGAAAATTCCACAATGACTTGTTTGGAGCAGCGAAACCCTAGAATCCAAAGCTCTAATACCAAATGTTATGAAACCAGCTCAAGAAAAGATAGAAAAGATAGAACAACGCCTTAGAATTCAGCCTCTTCAAGGGGCAAACCTCCTTTACATTACATAAATGAACAATTCTTGGATGATACAAATGAAAAGACCTCCTTTCTATATATAGGAGTCTAAGGGGTCATAACATAATCAGAGACGACATAACAATAATAATGTAAGGGCACAATAATAACAATAGTGGGCTTCTATGGGGCACAATACTAACAATATGGGCACTAAATGGGTACATAATATAATAAGTGGGTTGTACTAAAACAATAAGGGGTTACACTAGTAGTGTAGGGGCCTAACATACTCTATATGGGTTTCTAATATTGTGCCAACTAGGAAGAAAATAGATGAAATCATATTGTGCATAGATTTTAGGAACCTTAATAAAGTCTCCCTAAAGGACAACAACCCTTTACCAAAAATGGATCATATTCTACCAAAGGTAGTTGGATCTTCTAGGATTTCTTTATTAGATGGTTTCTTAGGTTATAATTAGGTTTTAGTCCACCCAGATGATCAAGATAAAACAACCTTTACTACTCTATGGGGTACCTTCATGTATGTGAAGATTCCCTTTAGGTTAATGAATGTTGGAGCCACATTTCAAAGAGAAATGGATATTGCTTTTGCTGATGAAATTGGCAAACTTATTGTGATCTATCTAGATGACATCACTGTATATTCTAAAACTGATGAAGAGCATTTGTTACATCCTAGAAGCGTATTTGAGAAATGTAGAAGGTTTGGGATTTCACTAAATCCTAAGAAAACAATGTTTGGCCTTGAAGAGGGAAAACTTCTTGGTCATATCATATCTGAGGAAGCTATTAAAATTGATCCTAAAAGGATTGAAGCCATTCTAAAAATAAATCATCCAAGAAACATTAAGGAACTTCAATCATTTATTGGCAGAATAAACTTCCTAATAATATTTATCCCTAACCTTGCAGAACTTCTCAGAAACATAAAAAACATGCTAAAAAGAGATTCAGAAATGAGATGGAACATTGAAGCTAGGCAATCATTTGACCAAGTTAAACAAGCATTGACGAAAGAACCAGTCCTTATCAGTCCATATTTTACTAAGGATTTTATAATCTGACTTCTGAAGCTAAAATCAGTTAAATTTTGCATCATAGATAATGTTTTATATTGAAAATATGTTGGTGGTATTCTACTAAAGTGTCTATTGAGAGATGATGCAGAAAGAACGATGCAGGAATTCCATGAAGGTGATTGTGGTGGCCATCTATATATGGAAAACCACTTCCAATAAGATCCTTAGAGATGGTTTTTACTGGCCTACACTTCTCCCAGATGTTCATAAGAAGGTGTTGTGCTGTACAACAACCCCAAATTTCATAAAATTTTTATATAAAATCATAATATGAAATGGGTCTCTTTTAAAATAAAACTTAAATGTGTGAATAAATTGGTATTAACCCATCATAAGAAAAACCTTTATCAAAAGACTTAAGGTAAATGAACTATTGTTGAATAGAAATAAAGTGGGTCTTTAAAAATTATAAAATTCTTCGTTATTGCGATGAATCGATCGTAAGATCACATATCACAATAACAAAGGAAGCATGCACAAAGATACATTCATTCTCTCTGATCCGAAAAGCATATCGCAATCAAATATCGAAGAAGTCAAATGACAAAGCACGATGTAATAGAAACCCTTTAATTTCTCCGATGCGATAAAGTGTATCACCATCGGCAATAGGCAATAACAGTCAACACATGATTAAAGGCATACTCGAATCCTGTGATGCAATAAAGCGTATCGCCATTGGCAATCGGCAATAATAGTCAACACATGATTAAAGGCATACTCGAATCCTTCGATGTGATAAGGCATATCGCAATCGGCGCTCGGCGAAATCACAGTGGCACAGCAATAAAGCCCGAATCCATTCCCCGATTATGATGCTTTAATAAGGCACATATCTCGAGAACATATTTAAAAGGCTTGCATGCATTGTATCACCTTTCGCTGATCAAAGATGTTTAAGACAAATATTAAAGCCTTTCCTTTCACGTTACCGATCGCCGATTGCGATTGACTTTTGATTATCTGTCAAAGAGATCTAAGCCACGCTTCAATGAATCATTTGGCATATAAACGACATGATGGGCATTTAAAACCTCGTTTACCATGATTGACAGGTTAAACGGCTAATCAATGAAGTAGTTAAGGGAAGATTTTCCTTTAGATTTTATCCGTGATGATTTCACTATAATCCATTATCACCTGCTGATCGACGTAATTCTTTCATATTAGTCAATAGCAGCATTTCTCTGTATCACTTTTTTCTCATCGTTTGTGTAGAACTCCGCAGAGATAAGGAATTTGAAACAAATGGGAAAGAGATCAAAGAAATCTGCAGCAGCAGTAGCTCCTACAGCAATAGTGCAGCCAGCCAAGGATCCAGGGCCAAGCAAAAAAGGGTTAATCTCAGACACTACATGCCTCGGCCTTGGAAATACTAGTTGGGAGAGCATTTACAATTTAATTGAAGAAGAGGAGCCTGAGGAAATATCAGAAGAAGCCACGGATGACTCAACTAGCAAATCGGAAGCATCCCTCAGAGATTTAGCTTGTTCATATTTGCACAGAATAGCAGCACGAGAAAAAATTCTTCCATACACTGACGTAGTGAGATGGGTGGTAGAAGAAATTCCAGTTTCAAACAGAACATTTTGCACAGTTGACGGGAGGATTTTTGGCTCGTTTCAACCTGAAGATCTAAGGAAAATGTATCACTTGCCTGAGCCTGAAAAGAGGTACAACAAAGCCTTCCTTGAAAAATTTGCAAATGAAAATGAGACAGAATCGGCCCCGATTAAGCAGTGGAGACAGAATCCCGAGAAGCACAAACACGAATCATCAGGTAAGTACTCTGTAGAATCATTGGCTTCTCCTTACTGTTATGCCAGGGCTATGATGTGTAGAATGTGGGGGATACATGACTCTGCTAAATTCACTATTGAAATGGTCCCTTTAATGGAAGTAGCAGTCAATAGTTATGTGATGGATTGGGCAAACATCTTGTCCGACAAATTAGCCACAGAAATTCTTGAATTTAGATCAAATTCACGCAAAACTACCAGGACCATTCCCCCTTTTTATTATAGTGCTTATATTATGGATACTCTCTATTTTAATTCCGAATATCTGATACTCGGAGGGAGATGGACTCCCGAAGATGCTAAGCCAATCCACATTTATCATCATATGTTATGGAAAGCTCACTACAAAGATCATTTGTACAAAATCTGTAATGGTTTTATGTTGCCTATATACTATGCCATTTTTGATAAACCTGCCCCTAGGATTTCTGAGGAAGCAGGGATCGACTTGACTGTTGTAGGAAATTGGTTCGGAGAAGACAAATTCACCTATATAAGGCTTTTTGGTAGCCTTACAAAACCCCATGTTCTTCCCTTATATGTGCCTGATAAGTTGTTAGCTCGGGAATCAGCCTATCAGATAACAACAAAAGGGACATCTAAAACCCTTAAAAATTCTAAGAAGCAGGTATGGCCTTCATTTCCTTTGAGATGTGGTGTTTACACTCTCCATGATTACAAACATGCAGAGAAGGAAACAGAGAAAATACAAATGCTCAATCTTGCAACAATTCCCAATCGACAATATGATCCAAGAAAAGTTGCCTATAATTTTCTTAAACAAGCCAAACTTGCAAACTTTGATCATGAAAAGGATGAATTTGATGACCCGTTTTCCTCAGCAGAATCATTATTTCAGGTAAAAACATTGGCCAAGATTAGGTATAAAGATGAAGGGCTGGAAGTGTTTAATAGGCTTATAGAAAAGAGGTTACAAACTCTGCCTCTGGACTTATTAGCCACTACCCCAACAATCCAGTCAAGCAAGCCTGAACAACAAACTGTCAACAAGCCTCCTACTGTAGAAAAAATTCCTAAGAAAGGAAAAGAGACAGAACAAGAGAAAGAACAGGAAAAGGGCAGTGAACACATGGATATAGATACTCAGATTGATCCTAAGCTCCTTAAAGAATGGCAACAATTCGATTCCATTATAAGCAATCCTGAAAGTTCACAGGGTTTGAGCACACCTGAAGTGACAGTTGGTCACAAGACAGCAACAAGTACGGTTCCAATTGAAGGAACCAGCGGCCTACCTATGAGTAAAGATGTAAAGATGATTCCTAAGTATCCATCAGATGAAATTGTCTTACATATAGAAGACATACCACCTTTAGATGTCTTCTATAGCCCCAAGCATAGGGCTGTAGTAAAAAGACAAAGGAAAAAGAGAAGGCTTTATGTTACCTGCACAGACAGAGATGGTTAATGTGGTATGGAAAGAAGAATTCAATCCTTCCGAAGACCTCACAAAACTCTCTCAATATGTTGGAGCCTATTCGGCAGCTACTATGGATAAAGCATCAAAGGTTAGTAATTTATTAAAAGAAAAAGATCAAACAATTGTTTCATTGGAGGCACAGGTATCCGAAAGACAGTAGAGGATATACCAATTAGAATAGCAGTTAGCAACACAACAGCAAGTAAACAACCAACTAAACGAGAAATTGCTCAAGGAGAAGCAGAGGATAGACCAAAGCGCAGTGCAGAAACAAAAGGAATTATCCACAACATTGGCCAAGCTAAAGACAATGAATGAACAAATGAGTAAAACAAAAGATGAGCAAATCGCTCAACTATCACAACAGGTACAAAAGTTCAAGAGTTTTTCTCAACTAGCAGAATTCAGGTCCGAAGCTCTTCAGATCAATAAGGCATTGATTAAGCAATTAAATTTACTATGTCATAATATTTCCCTTGCTGAACCCCTCTGTGATATTTCTTCATCAATGATTGACAAAGCAGTTGACGAAAGGCAGAATTTGGAACAGGCCGATGAGACATTGACAAACTTTCTTTCCTGGCAAGAAACCAGTGAAGGGCAAGCTGAAAATCTACCTAGAATTTTAGAATCACACAAGGAAATTCTTTTCCTAGAATGGCAGTCACAATTAATGAAAGAAAAAATGGAAACTTCAAGATGTAGATCAGCAACTGGTAATTTGATTGAGTTAATTAATGATACTCTTTACCTATCTAATTTAATTTCACAGTGTACTCAAAGAAAATTGCCATTAGCTAAAGCACTGGAACAATCATGCAATCAAGAATTGGAAAAGAAGGAGAGATTGATTGCAGGCATCCAAAGTTTAACTTGGGACACATTTTGGTTCTTCCTAGTTAAACCATATAGTCAAAGGGCAGCACTCAAATGTTTAACCGATGCGATCGGTTATATGATTCCCGAAATTCATGATGCTACATATTCAGCCCAACTGCATTCTCGTCTGAGTCACCCTCCAGAATTGCAACTAATCCTTGCTATATCTGCCAGCTCAAACCAAAGGATGATCGGCCGAAACAGTGAATCATTCTACCGACTGCAAATAGGCCTATTTTAAGAAGATCTTCATGATTTGGTTATACCACCTAATAGCATTTTTATTTCATAGTCAGTTAGCATAGATAGTATTTATAGACCCTTTAGTGTCTTTAGAAAGGGTCCTCAATTTTTGTATGAAACTTGGATCGGGAGTCACACTATTGTGCTTTTGATATATATTTTTATAAAGACTGGGCCTATATTCTGAATTTTAATGAAGGATGCTTTGACGAGATATGCACTACTACTTTTTGTGAGAGTATTTCTAAGTTAGAAGAGAGAATTTGAATGTGATTGATATCGGGAGGGATCCAAATTACATATGGTACTATTATCTGTGTCTTTGCTCCATTCTTTTATATGAATCAACATTTATTCAATCTTGCTATCATTGGATATATGTATGTGTTTTAACAACAGTCCTTATACTTATCACTATTGAATGTTTAAGGAATGTTATTCTTTCAAGCATATTTATGTCAATGATATATGAAGAATAGTGTAATAATGTTTTAATGATTACTTTGTTCAACTACTTGAACAAAGTAATTATCATATGAATAAATATCTTTGTTTATCAATGGAATCATCTATATGCCTATTTTTAGATAAAGATCATCAAAAGTTACACTAAAGTGGAAATTTCCCGGGAAAGATTAGTTGTTTATAATCTGGCATTTTAGAACAAATCATTAACCATTATCATTAGATAATAGATAATCAACCACTTTTCCATCCTATTTACAAATCATTGGGAAACTGGTCCCATTATATCCAGTCGAAGCCACCACACCAAACGGAAAAGGAGCTGCCTTTAAGGTCCAAACCGGGTGGTTTTCCTCGATGTTGATGCAGCGATTTTTGAGGCATCAACAGAAGGTAACCTTTTGCCATTAATGCCAAATCTTTGAGTGGAAAAGAAATATTTTTCCTCTACCTTTGAAACCCATATCTATTGAAAGTCCTTTCTAACAGTGGGGATTGGATCTCATTGGATAAATCCATCCACCATCCTCTTGTCAACATAAATAAATCCTTACCGCTACTGACTACTTCACCAAATGAATTGAGGCCACTCCTTCTAGACTAGCCATAGACGTTGTCATCATCAAATTCTTAGAAACCGATATCTTGTCTAGATTTGGATTTCCAAACAAGCTTATTACAAACAATGTTGCAACTTTTAGTCTAATAAGATGATAGATTTCTATAGCAAATACCATATTACTTTGGGAAATTCAACTTCTTATTACCCACAGGGTAATGGGTTGGTTGAATCTTCAAATAAGAGTCTGGGAAATATTATTAAGAAGTTGTTAGCAGATAACAAAAACTCATGGCACAACAAGCTGATAAATGCACTTTAGGCTGATAGGATCACAACTAAGAAATCAATCTTCTTTGGGAGTTTCGTCATGAAGATAATTTAGGAATTATAGGTTGATCCAAATGACATTCAAAGGAGAATTGATCAGACAATCCAATTGCAGCAATCTAGGGAGGAAGTCTATAATAAGGCTCAGGTCATCTAAGAGAATATCAAGAAGGTTTTTGATAGAAGAACAAAAGCAGATGATTTCACTTTGGGTGATAGAGTTTTAAAGTGGGATTCCAGAAGAGAGGACAAAGGGAAGCATGGAAAATTTGACAATTTATGGATGGGGCCTTATGTCATTTATGCTTTTAGAGGGCATAATGCATTCTTTCTCAGAAATTTAGATGGGACAGAAATGCCTAGTGGACCTGTAAATGGCAGGATTCTCAAACACTATTTCTCTGAGAAATAGATATTTTTATAGCATTTATCACTGTAAATATCATTGTCTTTATTATTTGGATTTGGTGACCTATTAACAAAAGTTCAACCCCGCAGAGAAGGCCCTAAGCTTCCATTGATATGCTACCATAAGTACTCCAATAAAGGAAATCAAGTGTAGATATTGATGAAATAGAACACTCAAGGGTACTGATCAAATGTTCTTGGCACCTCACAAGGAGAGTGACATCCCCAGTTGAAGCCATTGTTAGGGTCATATAATTTATAGGATCTCAAGGTATATAGTATTGTATCTCAGGAATCTTATATTATAAATACTTGTCAATCTGCCAATGATTTCCAAATAAAAGAAAAAATAGAATAAAAAATGAAAAGAGGGTATAAATAAGAAAAAAGAGAAAAAACAAAAATATTGGAAAAGAAGAAAAGGTTGAACCCTAACAAAAGAAATAAAAATAAAAAAGGAATAATACTGAAAGTGTTGCAAGTCTGAATTCCACTACTCATAGATAGTTTTGTTCCATCACTGAAAAGTAAAGGTTGTGTGCAACTTGTTCAAAATGCCACACTGAATAGCTTCTGGTTTAACCATACAGTCTAATCATGGTTAAAATTGTTTAAATTACTGTAAATTAGGTTAGAAGAATAAAGATTCGCCCAACAGTTCAATCTGGGTAAGTCAATAGTTAGGTAGAAAATGGCATTGATTCAACTGTTTAATATGAATCAATAGGATAAATAAGTGATAGATTTTAGATAGTTTTTCATTCTGTATAAAAGAAAATAAGGTGGGCTTGCTAGTCTAAGTACACCCTTTTGAAGAATAAAAATTGCTAGTTTAGTTATGGGTAGGTAGATTAGATGGTCTGATAAATATTTTCCTATGTCATTTTTATCCAAAGTTTTAATGATATGGTAGAAGGGCAATATATGGAAGGTAGGGTAAAGTGATTTTATATATATTTCGTTATCTACCGTTATCCTAAGTCAGGAAGGAAAAATAATAAAGCACATGTGGACAAAGCATCTTTTGTCATTTGCAATTAAACAACAGTGCCATCGAAGCATCGGGATTTGCTCCCACATATGATCCATGACCCAAATTGTTCTTCGGCGCCCTCTCTCCATCCTTCCTTTACCCCCGGGGGGGGGGTCCGAAAAGATGGTTTCTCCTGCCGGGCCCATCCCTTATGTGGCAACTCCTCACAATTTCGCACCCCCCTAGCCGAAATCACATACCACTTTCTACCCCCTCCGAAACCACCATCCCCTCACTCGCTTTACCACATCCCCACCACGAATCTTCCGCCACTCTACTCATGCCATGCCGCCTAACTGTTGTCCACTTAAATTCACTCCCGGCAAAATGACCGTTCAACATTCAATTTAGTTCTCGGGTAACTATTCGAACTTAACAGACCCGTGCCCTTTTCAACGAGACTTTCACATCGTTTAAAAACTTTTGAAGACATCACTTTATTTCCTTTACTACTCATCCTATCGCTCTCTTCCCTTTTTCACTCATGTTTCTCTATAAATTGATAGCTTTGCACAGTGATCATTCTTGGAGCCTTTCCACAACTACCCCAAGATAGAAAATTGGCAGTTGACAGTACTATGTTTCTTTCACCTCACAATTTGTTACCCAAACTATTTCCTCATAAGCTCTTTTTTCAATTCCTCTTATTTTTCATTGATACAGTCATGCCTCCCAAAAGCAAAACCCAAGACAAACCTTTTAATCCATTAGTCCCTCACTCTGTAGATTTAGATCATATCCCATTGGTTGACAGGGATTATAGGATTAGTGAAACCCAATGTGGCTTTGACTTTCTTGAATTATATTGTTGGTTAAAAGACAAAAATGCAGATAAAACTGATGAAATTGGGCTCTGGGAGTCCAACCTTACCCATTACATCTTCCCCCTTACATTCCAAGCCCCTGAGTTTACCAGAAAGTGTCAGGCATGCTATGTCCCTGCTCAAAGAGATATCATGGCGCCATCAGGTGACATTCTCTTCACTATAATTGCCTAGTCCATAGATCAAATAATGTTGGATCCCTCTGTCGAAAATAGTACTCCTTTCTCCTTAGAAGCCCTCACCTACCTTTATTAGGAGCTGGATTTCACCCAAAAACCCAAAATTTTCGAAATCTTCTTGCCTGAGAATGCCCAGTTACCCAATAAGAATCCTCCATATCCTTCCTCCATCTTCCTTGATCAATCCAAACAAATTATATCGATGATTTCCTATATTTTGGGTTATTATTATGATCAGTGGGTAGATGAGCCCATTTTAGGATTCCTCTCCATATTTTCCACAGACAACAAGCCTTCCATTATGTTCAATTTCAGTAAATTCTTGGCTGACAACATTCATGAGCAGTTTATAAAGTATCCCACAGAACATGTGTTTAGTTACACCTCAATTTTAATATATATGTTCCTTTATTATTAGGCAAATAAGTTCAATTTTGCAATTCAGAAGCTTGATGATGTAGGAAATCAACAGCCAATGATCTTTTGGACATCATTGGTCATGAAAGAACAAGAGGAGTTCTCTTACAATAAGTTCATTGAAGATTTTTTTCACCCAGCTATGAACATTCTTAATAGTGCAATTCAGCCCATAATCAATGAAGAAATCGAAAGAATTTTGCATCTAACAAATCAAGCCAAGACTAGGGATTGGTATTTATACCAAAACTCCATTGAGATCAGGGTTTATGGTTGTGAATTGGCACCCTACAAACTCCCTAAATACCTCCCCATGAGGATTTTCACCCTAAATTATATTAGACAAATGTTGAATTCAGATGATATTCATTTTGTAGTGGCTAAGAACAAATCATAGTTCTAAATAAAGACACAGTTGGACCTTTTGTATGTAATACTAGGACAGCAGGTGAAGAAGTAGACAAGATGCTTAAAGACATGAAGTTCAGTATGAGTTTTACATGGTCTTATGACCCTTGTGGCATTATTTAAAATCTTAGGGTAGAGAATAAAGGTACTCCTTACATCCATACTTCAAGGCCTAAAATTGAGTACTATGTTAATCAGTTGGAATGGAAAGAAAACACCTTGCAAGAAGCTAACAAATAACTCTTTTCTACTTCTCGTTTGTAGACTCCAACTCCTCAAGAAAATCAAGCAAAATACAGAGGGAGGAAGGATCATCATCAACAACAGTAGGTGAAGCCAAAGAGTTTAGAATCAGTTATAGTAAGAGGGAAAATTTGACTCCTATGATAGATGTGGACAAAGAAAAAGAAGAGCATGCTACTATCATAATCAAAGATTCACTAGCTACAACCATCAAATTTACAACATATCCTACTGGACCTTCATCATCACAAGGTCAGAAGGAAACTGAGCTAGAGTCAGAGAATGTGCAAACAGAAAAGGAGAAGATAGTTTTTGATAGGTACAGGGAGATTAAGCTTAGAAATGAGATTCTCAAAAATAGTACTTATTGTCAGTTTTGGAAGCAGACCTCCATCTCACAGAGCAGATTTTTGTCAGTGTTTGACACAAAGCATGGAAAAATGCAGATGGCCTTCCTTGAGGCCCAAATTCCACAACCAAAAACAACAGTAGACTACAAGAGCACCACATTTGAGTTTAGCACCAAAGATATTCATCCCATTGATCAAATGGAGATGCACAACCAAACTAGTGAAATGATATCTTGTACCTTAACTAACACTGCTATGTCATTGTATAAGTTTCAAGTTTCATTTGCCAATGTTCAGTCATAGTTGAAAATGGAGAAGATATCCTCCCAATCAAATATAATAGGATCAAGTCTTTGGAAGACTTGGTGTTAAAGATATGATATGATCTCAAAGATGTCAATGTTGTAGAGGAGATTATTGAAAAGAAGAACCTAGACATTGCAGCCTTGAGAAAATAGCTTAAGATGCCAGCCACAGAGGACCCATTAAGCAAGGACATCGAAGAAAATGAAGCACAGAAGGCTGACATGATGAAGATGATCATAGAGCAGAACATACAAATTAGACATATGGAGGAATAGATGGAGAAAATGATAAAGGAGAAAGAAGAGAGTCAGAAGATGGCCATTGTCCCCCCTTAATGCCATACCCATTTCTCAACTTCCAGCAACATGAAAAACCACTGCAGCCACTTCTTCCAATCATACTGCAAGTGTTGAACAGGTGACCAAGACACTGGAGAACATGTCACTCCAGTCAAAAGAGATCAAGACTTTGTAGGATCAACTCAAAGCTTTAGAAGTACAAAAGGACAAAGTTGAAGCTTCTCAGGTTACTGAAATGCAGAAATCACAGAGATTGTTGGAGAAGTTGCAGAAGATAAAAAGGGATACCTCATTTGGTTAGACCTTGGCCCAAGCCAAGGAAACCATTTGGATGAATATACTAGACTCTATGAATGAGATTTGGCCTTCTATCCAAATCATCTTTGAGCAAAAGGAGCTGATAAAAAAGCCACAAAAACCATTGTGCAGGGAAGGGAGAAGCTTTGGTAAATGCCCACAGAAGCCTCCAATATTATAATATTCTTGAATTCTAAGTCAAAATATGAGCTTGAATAATTAGGAATCGGTGACAGTGTTTTAGAAGTGAAGAAAGTTTTGACCAAAAGAAACCTTATTGATCAGTAGGAAGAAAGATGTGAAACATTGGAGTTGCAAGTAAAGGGGTTTACTAACATAATTAAAGCATGGATCCAGAAAGGAGTACCTAGCATTTATGTAATAAATGAAAAATTGATCACTCAGGAAGTCTATGTCCTAAAGATGAAAGAAATGGCCAGAATTAGCATCAAATTAAGTGGGATTAAGGGCAACATGACGACAAAGGTGTTTTTGGAAACTATGTCAAATAATTTCTACATACATAATGAGGTAAACCACATTTTTACAATCAAACCAACTTCTGCTAAATACAAAAAGGTAGATGAAATTTACCAGAGGGTAATAAAATTGACTGTACCAGATGAAAAGAGATGGGAAGAACTGATCGATTTATTATAATAAAAAGTTAATTCAGGAGCAGTCAAACAACGGCCAACACATCAACCAGCACGACAGCGAGTACACCAACGCAGCACAATTTCAGGTTGACTCAACAACCGAATCCATCAAAAGAAAGCCACCTTCCCTTCTAGATGTCTACGTGGCCTATTTTTCTGCCATAAATAAATCATATTATTTTTAATTAGGCTAATAATACATTGTCAGTTTGACAACGAATTTGTAAATGATTTTTGTAATTATCAGTATAAATACTTCACTGTTTGAAGTATTAAGGGTTGATTTCTGAATGTAATTTCTTTTGCATATTGTAATTTTCAAAGTGCTGGAGCATCAATAATAAGAGGACCTTTCACAAGATACATGTGGTGTACCAAAGGGTGATGTGTTCCTTCTGCTTATTTGATTAAACATTGTTTTCCTTTCTCTGTTATTCTGAATATCTGAATTACTTAACAGAAATTGTGATAAATAAGATTTATTACTTAGAGCACCCTATTTTTCTCATTGGTAATTTTAATGTTTTCCACTGAAGTCAAATCAAGGAATTCTTATTGCTCCTTGATTTCTACTGAACCTTACACTTCTGCTATTTCACAATTCATCTAATTTCTGAAAAGATCCAAATAGTGCAACTTAGCTCTCCCTGTGATAACTCTAAAAAATGATGCAAAATCCAGTTTAATCTATAGACTCCATGGCCCAATGGAATTATAACACTTAAATCAACCAAACCAATCAAATGGAAACAAATAAGTACAATCATAACTAGCCTAAACTTTACACAAAATAAAGCTAAATTTTATAGAGAGATCCCTCTCTGAAGCTGGCAGGGCTAGATCCCAGCTTCCAAAGTGGTCTTTTTGGTGTCCTATGTGTTTACTCCCTCAACCTCAAAAATACATAATGACAACAAATCCAAACTACTTCAAATCTGTGTTGAGGTCACAAAACCATATAGTCTTCAACCGCTCCATGTGCAATTTTGCATATGTGAATAAATGGTGTGGATGTCGAACATAAGCAAGAATCATTGGATTACTGACCATTGAGGAGGTCATTAACCAATGTGAGATATCCCACCTTTGATGTCAATGGGAATCATGGCACTAAGTACATTCTACCAGCCATGAATGGATTTGTCGAAGTTGAATGGACTACAGAATTCATCCACCAAGAAACATTGATGTATTTCCTTAGAAGATGACAAGGATACCTTCCATTAAGGCATGCAGGCTCCCAAGTACCTTATTTAACCCTAACCTTCGTCCCAGATAATTTGTTGATGTTGATGGGACAAGGCTTGTTGAAGGTGGGCCTTAAGGGATCCGACATCAACCAACATGAGTACAAGACATAATGACTTGAAATATACATGATTTGAAGAACTCATACGAATTTACAAAATTTATTGGGAACTTTGCCCACTAGTTACCTAGTTTTCAAGCAAAGTCCTTGTCGAGTTGCGCCAAATAAGATGGTTTTCACAAAAGGACTTAGTTTTCTCTTTACTATTCTATCTATTTATTACAGTGTAAACTTTCCTTCTCTACTCTATAAAAGAAGTCCTCCTTTAAGTGAAAGAGTACTTTCAATGAAGCCATGTGCGGATCAAGTAAGAAGATATATTCATGCCTAGATTTAACATATAAACTTTAGAAGGTACATGAGCATGAAAAATCAACAATTTTGAAAGATGTGATACAACGAGTATTTGAAGATGAGAGTGGTACTTCGGCTGGATTATGATTTGGAACTAATGCTTGATATAATCGTGATGGTATTGGCACATTTATTCATTTTGACCACTCTAAAATCCCTTCTCGGTCATGCCAGGAAAACTTGGATAATTGGTCTCTGTAATGCATACAAGGCTTGTTGTTGGGCATGGTGAAAGTTCCTCGATCTCAGGTTCAACACGATTCTCCTCATCAGATTTGGTAAATGATTTCTCAATCTCCTTGGTAGACAGGAAAGAGGAATCAAGGGAGACTTCCAAATCCTTTTCTAATGGTGGAGAGATAGATAATTTCCAGAATGTGGTCAAGATGAACTCTTTGTGAGAGGGAGATATCCCAGCTACCGCTAGGATTTGAGAAGGTACATTCTTCAAACTTTCAATCGCTCCTAAATTTATCTTGTTGGTTGATGATCCATGTCTCGCAACATGAATTAGTACACAGGGGTTATTACAGCACCCAAAAAATGTTTTATCTTTAAAGAGCTTGAAATTTTAATCTAAATGAATAAAAAATGCTAATTGTAATCAAACTTACCAAACTGGAACTTCTCACTTACAATAAAAAATGCTAATTGTAATCAAACTTACCAAACTTGAACTTCTCACTTACTTGGACAACCATACTTTGGAGTGACCCCAAACTTTATCTCCACCCTCTAGTTGCCCTATAACTAAGATCACACCAAAAACTTGTGAAAGAAACTATGCTCTAAACCCTTTAGCACCTCCCTGGCAATGATGCCAAAAATGTTGGGTAAATTATATGTGTTATAATTGCAACATTAAATTATCAATCCGAGGTAGTAAGACTTATAGGCACAAGCGTAGGTAACATAGGATCAGAGCATCTAGCCTAAACTAACATCATGAAATCTAAAATCTACTCCTAAATTAAGTACATAATTTCTACTCTTGAATTAAGTATGGAATACGAGTCACTGAACAATTTTAATCTCAATCCAAGTAAAGATAATCTCAATCCAAGCAAAATTTAATTTCAATCCAAGTAAAACTTAATTTCAATCCCTGGGGTATATGTGAAAAACTAAAGAATCGATTCCTTGATCCCATCTAGCTCACACGTTTACTTCTGAAGAACCTCAAAAGAAACTAAAAGACAAATTAAATCAATGTTCTCATGATTTAACACGCTCATATTTAAAACACTTTGAAGATCAATGTTTATATTCTAACTCGAAATCATTCCAAATAAACTGGGAAAGTCTATTCTATGCAAACATCCTTTTATAAAATGAGTGATAGCCTATAATCTCAGCAAAACTTCACTACAGTCCTATGGAATTTTGGGGCTATGTTATAACTCTCAATCACAGAATCTTCATTAATGAATAATGTTTTGCTTGACTGTTTCTGGATACTTCCTCATAAAACACAACATTCAAGAACCCTGCGTTGTTGATAAGTGCACATAATTAACATGAAAAGACCATATTTAGTTTGGATCAACAGGTTAAGTTCACAATGTAGTTGTCCTATTCATTCATTGAGATTAAAAAAACATTCTTTTAAGTATTTTGAACCAAAGAAGTATGATGAAGGAATCATTAATACATAAGAAACACTAAGCATCAACGTTCCTCTGTTCGCAAGACTTAAGGGAATAACACTCTTCCAAATCCAAGGCAACCAAAACAAGTAATTTAAGTGTAGAATGTGAAATAGTAAATCTAAGATCTATTTGGCAAACGACTTTAAATCGAAATGAAAATCTATGAATTTTGAACAAAACACACCTCCTAAAATATACGATGATTACAAGACTTGGTTCCACGTTGTGGTGGCCCTTGCCACTTCCCGGAGAATGTCTAAACTATATCAATGCCTTAAGAACCAAAAATCATAACACTTACATGAATTTATATGTTGAAATCAGAATTATATATTAAAGTTTAGAATAACATAATTTCAAATAAGAAACACACCACAGCCTCCAATATCTCCTGAGCATATAATCTCTTACAACAAAATTATCTTATGATACTTCCAGCTCTCCCAAGTACAGAAGACATCAGGCTTTATATAGAGTTCAACCGATGGAAAATAGATGTAACAAGTTGAAGAAATAGTTACAACAAATTACTAAGTAGAGTAAAGAACGGATCAGAGCTACGTAGAGTAGAAGAACAGGTCGAAGTTAATCCAAATGAAAATATTCTAAAGGGTGTAGCCAATTTTCCCAATCGTGGTCTTCAACGTGGCTAGTCACCAAAATTGTCAAACCCAATTTTTCTGTACTTAACCCAGAATTTTGACGCTCATTCTGTACTTAATACTCCCCTGACCATAACTTCTTCATGATGGTGAATTTTTCCAAAAAGTTTCTAAATTACCTAAATGAGGGTATTCTAGAAAGAACCCACGTCTCAGAATCTTGATATTCTTCCCCATTTGATCACAAATTTTAGATTTTCACCTAAAGGAATTATGCATTATGTACTACATTTTGTACTTAGTCATGTAACATTTTGTTGTATAAATAATTTCGGCAATGGATCCATGTGGTAAATGAACTTCGCACAAACATCTTTTGAAAATGTTGGAAAAATCATCTCTAATCATATAAAAGTCAAGAAAACTAATGATAATCAACCACGAAGTGGAAGATGTGAATTGGCGGAAAGTTGTGAAATTATGGTATGAAATGAGCTAAAAATATAGGAATTTTCGGTTATGATTGGTGAAATTGTACAGTGGAAAAGTGGGCATATTTTAGCCCCAACATTTCTCCTCTCATCATTCATAACATTTAAATAGACTACATAGGAAGCATCAACAATAAATGACTGGAGCGAAACTCAACTCAACTGAACTAAATTTGAACTGACTATGACACCTAATAGACAATGCAATTAAATATGATGATACCTACCAAACAGTGATATTAATATCTCAATGCCCCATCCTAATCTCAAATGTTACAAGTAGTGGCACTTACAATGCCTAGTCTCTCTCTTCGAACTTTAAATACTTTTTTTCCCAAATTCTTTGTGAAAGTATATGCAAGTTGATCTTTTCAACCACAAAAAGTAAGTAATATGTCTCCATCATCGAGAAGCTCACGGATGAAATGAAAACGTGTGTCAATGTGCTTTCTCTTTTTGTGAAAGACGTGATTTTTTTTATAAAGAAATTGCAGTATTGTTATCACAGTAAACTATAGTTGGCCCCTTCTAAACATTTAAAAGATTTGCTATTAGTCTTTTGAGCCACACTGCTTGACAAGCTGCTGAAGTGGTAGCTACATATTCTACCTTTGTTGACGATATTGAAACTTTTGTTTGTTTCTTGGATGCCCATGAAATCAGATTGGTTCCAAGATGAAAAACATACCCTGAGGTGCTTTTGTGATCATCTAAATTGCCTGCATAATCGTTGTTTGTATAACCTGAAAGTGAGTTATCTTCAAAATGTGTGTAGAGAAAACCATAGTCTAGGGTCCCTGCAATATATCTTAAGATCCTTTTTGCAACCTTCCAATGAGAAATCTTGGGTGACTACATAAACCTAGAGAGAAAACTAACTGCAAACATGATTTTAGGTCTAGTTGCGGTGAGATATAATAGAGTACCAACTAAACTTTTATCCAATGTGGAATCAACTGGTGGTGCTACATCTTGTATGCTCAAACTTAGTGCCTTGAGAAAATGGTGTATCATCTGGTTTGAAATTGGTCATTCTGAACTTTTGGAGAATGTCAGTGGCATACTTTTATTAACCAGCAAAAATTGCATTAGCAGATTGTTGAATTTCGATGCCTAAGAAGTATTTCATGAACCTTATATCAGTCATATCAAACTTCATTTGCAATTCTTCCTTGAAGTCTTCTAACATCAGATTTTGTGTATAAAGAAGATCATCAATGTAAAGGCATACATTGATAATTTTACCTTCATGAGTTTTCGTATACAACGTTGGCTAATGGCTTGATATAAGTGGATATTGGTGGTCACCCACCTATTCCACTTGGATCCCCACCATTGTTTCTTTTCAGTTTCCTTAATTGTAGCATAACTTGCTATTTTTGGCAGTTTTTCGGGTCTTAAACTTCTGGAGTTGTTTTGAGCGACTAAAATAGGTTTTTAGCTAAAACAAAGGGACCGGAAATGTGCCAAACAATCTACCAACGTATTTTTGGCCCCCTCTTTTCGATCTTCGAAACGAGGTATTATGATAGCCAAACACAGATCGTATGCCAAAGTTACGACCCTGGGAAGTTGACATTCCAACTAACCTAACGAGGCCCATAAGCTTTTGGTGCTTCATTTCCTAGGGTTAGGTTTTTGGATGTTTAGGGTTTCTCATTATTTATCAATGATAAAAAGGCCATCCAGCCTCATTGTAACATAGTTCAGAGGCATGTAGCAGCCACATCTCTTCTCAGAGATAAGCTACCATCGTCGGAGCTAGGTTATTTCCATAATGTATTTAAGCATATTTCAGTTCTTTAATATTAATGAAATGAAGTTTTATTTATGTTGCATCTCGATGTCTATGTTCATATCTATATTCTGTTGTGTTCCTGTATAAGTCTGAATTAGTGGTATCAGAGCAGTTTTCTCTTTCTCTATTTTTCTTTGCATGTCCCCAACAAGGTCAGGGTTAAAGGAGTTAGGGCTTGAACTAGTTTAACCTTTGCAAGACCAGCCTCACAAATCCTGACGACCTCCCATGGTAGAAGAAAAGAAAGATGAGGGAGTAGGAGATCTTGTCAAAATATTGCTCGAGGAAGATTTCAAGCGGCAGAGGAATGCGATGATGGATAAATTTGTCTAGATCCTTTGGTGGGCTACCCACAAGCGACGCATCTTCATCTAGTAGCCACTCTAGAGGTGCCACTCCCTTTAAGGTACAAGTCAACTTTGACATTCCCATATTTGAAGGCCAGATAGATGCAGACACCGTAGATAGATTGTTAAATATGTTGGAAGGATATTTTCAGTTCACAACTTTTCACATTGGGAAAAGATTACTTTTGCACTCCTCAAAGTCACCCCCCATGTCAAGGGCTAGTGAGAAACCTAATGTGAACTAAAGGACGAGAGGGAATCCTAACTGTTTTCAGCCACGCCCACTTGAAATTATTTCCGAGACGTTATCAAGGAATAATATTACCATATCAGGAGCTATGAAGATAATATAAAGTGGACCACGCTCCGGTAGGGAAGGGACCAAGATGTGTTGGAGTTCACAAATATTTTTCATACCCTTCGCATCAAGTTGGGTATCAAGGATTATGAGCGGCATTTGGTACTCAAGTACCATGACTATCTACGCAAGTACATCCAAGATGAGATGGAGTTCCTGTACATCTCCTCGCTTGGCATCACCTATCAATATGCTTTCAATATCGAGAAATTTAAACAGATGAATCAAAACTTTGGATCTAGGAATCCAAAACAAGGGAAAGGTGCCCCCAAACCGAAAAAAACAAAGAAAAAATCCAAGGCGAGGCGACCCAGGATAACTGACTGAAGTTGCAAGCAAACATTAGGGGAATTTTGAGGTCTAAAATGGGCCTCCTAAGAAAAATGTATAACCAAAATAAACTTTATAAGAACCAATAGGATTCAAGATGATGATGTCAACCATGGGGGATGATTCACCCTTTTTGGAGTAAAAAAGTAAAAATAATAAAATAATAAAACTACCTTTTCAACTCATATTTTCAACTTATCTCCCTAAGGTTTTACTCAAATTTCGAGTGAGAGTATTCATTGGATGAAAAAATTAATTTCTTATCCAAATAGTACCCATGTTACATACTTTCGATGGACCCTGCTACACGAAAAATGAGAAATACAAGAAAAATGTGATTGTAATCACATTTTTCATGTATTTCTTTTTTTTCGTGTAGCAAGGTCCATCAAAAGTATGAAACATGTGTAATAATTGGATGAGGAATCAAATTATGCATCAAATGGGTGTTTTCGCTCGAAATTTGAGTAAACCAGTAGGGAGATAAGTTGAAAATACGAGTTGAAAGAATAGTTTTTCTTTTTTCCCTCTAAAATTTGATGATGCAATCTAATCTTATTTTATTATTTCCACTATTATTTTATAATTTCTTTAGGAGGCCCATTTTAGACCTCAAAACTCCCCTAATGGAACAACACCATGAAGACAAAGAAGGACACAGGGAAATGATGTGAGTTCCATAAGATCCCCACTCACAACACAAGTGAGTGTTGAGCCAAGCAGTCACTTGTGGTCGTGTTGAAAGCTTTCGAATCAAATGCATGTTCTGACTCTGAGTCAGAACCCAAAGGGGAACGACAAAGGGAAGCATATTATTGCTATGGAGCATAGTGCCTCTGTTGCCACTACCAAGCTCTAGAATATTGATCCTAAAGATCCAGTGGATGGGGAGCGGCTCTTCCACTCACAGATTTGGGTGAAGGGTTCCCCGCAAAAGTTCATTATCGATAGTGGAATCCAAAAGAACCTAATTTCAGCAAAGTTCATAAGGCGATTTGGCCTACTGACCACACCACACTCGCAACCATACACAATGGGGTGGCTTCAACAAATATGAGATATTCGTATCAACCAATAATGTCGCCTTCCCTACAAAATCAAGCCCTTCAAATATGAAGTACTATGTTATGTTGATCCTCTTGAAGTTTGTGATGTATTATTAGGAAAACCATACTTTTGGAAGTGTCATATTGTGTATGAGTCTATGTCTCACACTGTTATTATTTCTTTGGTCAATAAGTTATAGAGGATACTAGAGGTAGCACCGCCTATCGCCATCTCTTCAATCTCTGTGAAACAATGCAGTAAGATCATTTCTCAGACCGAAAAAAAAAATTATTCCTAATGATTCACTCTCAAGGCAAGAAGAAGGTTGTGTCCCCATCTGCGACCTCCAGACAGGGGTCCTTCACAAGACAACAACATATGGAAAAAGTCATGGAGGAGTATAGGGATATCTTCACCTCACCCACAAGGGTACCCCTACAGTGTCAGGTCAAGCACTCCATCGATCTTGCCACGGTCACGCTGCTACCCAAAGGACCAATTTATCAACACTCCATTATGGTGAATGATGAAATCAAGAGGTAGATTCAAGATTTGTTGCATAAATGGCACATCAGACTGAGTTCATCACCCTGTGGGAGCCTGATCGTGTTGGTACAGAAGAAGGACGAAACCTAGAGACTCTATATTGACTATCGGGTGTTGAATAAGATCATTGTCTGGAATAGGTATCCAATCCCATGGATTGATGACCTTCTAGACCAAATCAAGGGGGCCAAATATTTCAACAAGATTGACTTGAAGTATGATTATCACTAGGTACCAATCAAACCCTCCAATGTGTGGAAGAATACCTTCAAATCCAAGGAGGGGCTTTTTGAATGGCTGGTCATGCCTTTTGGGTTAATGAATGCCCCCGCAACCTTCATGAGGCTAATGGACGATATCTTGCGGCCCTTCACAAATGCATTTTTTGTAGTGTATTTGGATGACATCCTGATCTTCAGCCAGAGTTTGGAAGAGCAGCTCCACCATATTCAATAGGTCCTCCGAACCCTATGAAAACACAAATTGTGTGCCAATATAGAGAAATGCACTTTTGGTATGACCCAGGTTCAATATATGGGGTACAACATTGATGAGAGGGATGTGCATGTGGACCTAGCCAAGATAAAAATTATTCAGGATTTTCCAACCTAAACCACTCTAACATAGCTCTGTAGTTTTCTGTGTCCCACCAATTTCTACTACACATTCATGTTAGGGTTCTCTAATATCACTTGGCCTTTAAGTCAAGTCACCAAGGGTGTAGCGAAAGAAAATTTATTTTGGTCTGAATCCCAATAGAAGGTAGTTGTCGAGTTGAAGCATCATCTCTACTCTGCACTGGTGCTCACATTACTAGACCTACAACAACCATTTCAGATTGAAAAAGATTCCTCTGAATATGTTATTGGCATCTATCTTACTCGGAAGTGGCATCCAATGGCATATCACAATGAGACACTTTTAGACACAGTTCGAAAGTATCCCACCTATGACAAAGAGATGTATTCCATTGTGCGAGCTTGATGACAATAGAAGCATTACATTCTAGGGAAGGAAGTGGTCATCCACATAGACCATTGACTTGTGCAATTCATACAAACATAAGGAAAGTTGTAGAACAATCGCCATTAGAAATGGCACACATACCTGCAACAATTCCATTTGAACATTAAGTACAAGAATGGTAGCACCGGTAATGTTTTATACTACCTCAACTAACCGTCGGTCATGGTGCTGACCACTGTGCTCGACTCTTGTAGACATGAGACTTCAGGGTGGCCACATATTTACAAGAGCAATCCAGAATTTGGCAACACATACCCGATGCTCCAGGAAGGCAAGAAATTTCATGTTTTTAACCTCCAGGGTGCACCATTATTCCACCTAAGAAACCTTTGTGTTCCTTCAAGAAAGTTTGTTAAGATGATTTGGGAGGCGCACTATAGTTGGGTCCCTGGACAATTCAAAGAAGAGAAAATAGTGACAGTACTGCATAAGTATTTTAATTGGCCGAACCTTTGATAGGATATTGGGAAGTACATAAGATCCTACACTACCTATGTGATTTCGAAACTGACCATCAAGAAGCAAGGCCTATATACTCTTCTCCCTCTTCCTAGTTAGTGTTGGGAATCCATCTCCATGGATTACATGTCGAGCCTTCCTTCTGCTAAGCATGGCAACGATTACGTTTTCATGGTCATGGACAGGTTCTCTAAGATGGCCATTCTGGTGGCCTGCAAGAAAAGTATCACAACAAAAGCCACTACTAATCTCTTCTTTGAACGAGTGTGGGTACTCTTTGGGATCCCACAGTCCATTATCTTAGATCAGGAGAGCAAGTTCATAAGTACATTTTGGTTAAGCCTCTAGTCGATGCTAGATACCAAACTCACTAAGTCCATGACCTTCCACGCCAAAACTGATGGCCAAACCAAGGTCGTCAATAGGATGATCATCAACATTATGCGCATGTAAAACTTAAAGCATCCACGCCCAACGTATGAAAGCATACCCTATATCCATCATAGTTACAACATATCTATCCACAACTCAACTGGCCATAGCCCATTTTAGGTGAGTTTGGGATTCCAACCACTATGTCCCATTGATTTGGCCATACCATTTGCAACTACTCAGGTACATTCGAATCATGTCTAGGTCGAAGCTGACAGTGCTAACAGCTTCATTGAGCGCATTCAGCACATTCGCCAGCAAGTCCATGACATATTATACAGAGCCAATTCTATTTACAAGCAGTGTCATGATCAACATCGAGTGACACACAGTTTCCAGGTGGGCGACAAAGTTTGGTTACATTTGCAGAAGAAGCATCTCGCTTGGGCCCACCGCAAGCTTCATCTGCTCCGATATGGGCCTTACACCATCACTAAGGTTATGGGAGACAATTATTTTGAGCTCAACATTCCCCCATTACTTGCCCTGCACCCAGTGTTCAATGTGGACTGCCTTTAGCCATACTTTCCACCATTACTCGGCACATCAGACATTGCAGAACAACTCATACCAACAGTGCTAAACCCAGACTGCATGGAAGAAGCCACAACTAATCAGATCATGAACACATAGATCAAGAATACTCACCAATAGAAGATCCAATTGTATCAGGTTGTCAAATCTAGCCAAATCTTGCACCAAGACAAATGGCTCACGAGGGACCAAGTTTAGTAGAAGTTTCCCCATCTCATGGAGACACTCAACGCAATGGGGACCACAGCTTCCTAATGGGGGAATACTGATCCAAGTGGATATTGGTGGCCACCCACCTATTGCACTTGGACCTACACCATTGTTTCTTTTCATTTTCCTTAACTGTAGCACAACTTACTATTTTTGGCAATTTTTCGAGTCCTAAAATTTTGGAGCCGTTTTGAGGGACTAAAATATGTTCTTGGGAAAATGGAAAGACAAGAAAAGTGTTAAACCAATTTAATGGTTTTTTTCGTCCTCCTCTTTGATATCTTCAAAACAATGTATTATGACAGCCAAAGGAAGATTGTATACCAAAGTTACAATGCTAGGAAGTTGGGGTTCCAACTTACTCCAACGGGGCCCACAAGCTTTTGACGCTTCATCTCTTAGGGTTAGCTTTTTGGATGTTTAGGGCTTCTCATTTTGTCTAAATGAGTAAAAATGCCACCAAGCCTCATTGTAACTTAGTTCAAAGGCATGTAGCCAACACATCTCTTCTCAAAGATAAAATACCCACGTAGAACCATTAAAAAATCCCATGTAGAACCATTAAATATTAGGAAGAAAACCTTAACTTCAACACAAACTACAAAGTCTTTTGGGAGAATGGAGAAACATGGATGTAACCTATAAATGGTTTCCCTAAATACCTTTCTTTGTGTTTTATGCATATCCCATGAAATAGGCTAGAGCGAGGCTTTGTTAACGCTTGTCAACTCTAAGCTTAAACCCAATAAGATAAGATTTGGTATTCTTATCAATGGTTGGCATAAATAAGGAAAGGCCCGATAGGGCTTTCAATGTCTTGAAATGTATGGGTGTTGCGCAATATTTAGATGTCATAGCTCATACAATACCCTTTTTGATGCATTGTGCAAGGGTAATGAATTTGATTTAGAGATTTCGATTTTGAAAAAAATGGCTAAAAATAGGTGTGGTTGTGATGTTTCTACTTATAACATATTGAATTATAGGTTTTGAAAGGGAAAGAATCTTGAAATCACAACTACAAATTTTCGTAGTGATACCCATAGAAACACAATATTTGTGAGGATTTTGATAATGAAAGAGGAACTTTCCAAAGGAATTCATAACCAAGTGTACTAGGAGTCAAGATTGTGCTACAGAAGAAAACAAATATTAATGACGTAAAACATTGCCCAAGCGCCATACCTAAAATAAGTACTTTTGTCGCCACCCCTATTCCTTCTCTTGTACATTTTAAACTCGAAGTGAAGTCTAGTATGTTAAACCCCCATCTTCGTAAAATATCTTAGAAGCAAATCTTCCACACTCCTTTGACGTTGAAACAATCATTCAAGATCTCATGCTCCACTGCCTGCATCACTAAATGTGCAATTCATGAGCCCCACCCACTGAGCTTCAACTGCTAATGTGGTGGTTTCGGAAGTGACTAGGTGATAGATGTATGGGGCATCTAGGGTATCGGGTGCCTCTAAAGTAACAGGTGTTGAAGCCGCCAAAGATAAATGCCACAACCTCCTAGCTGTTGGCCATAACGACATGATCAGGGGTGAATAATGCATGCATTCATTAATTCACAAAGATCAAACAATGGCGATTACAAAAGCCGTGAGAGTCGATCTCAGTTATGCTAGAACCTCCTGGTTTTTTGAGGTAATGGCATGATAAGGGGCAATCCTCCAAGATACAGTCTTCGAGCGGCATCGGCAGTTTGGTGGCGCCAATGGTGGAAAATGTGAGTGAAATCCCCCAACTGCAATGCTAACTTAGCAGTTTTCCCATTTGGTATATACAAATAATTGGCTGGCTAGCTCATTCGTGAATTCCCTCACACCCTGTTCAGACTTTAAAACATTTTCTCTCTTCAATGGCTTACATGTCAATTCATTGAGCCATCATTTTTGAATTACTAAGCTCCACCCTATTATAATTAATTTATTTCTCCTACATGTTTGCTAACTATGAAAGTACAATTATGAAAACGAAAACATTGTGGTTGTACATGTTGGGAAAAAACACTTAATACACTTATAAATAAATTCAAATAATAATAAAAACAATCGACAGCATGCCCAAATTGTGATATTTTGTGATAAAAAACAATTCGCAAAGTAAAAGTCCAATACTTAATACCATGTGTATAGCACCATGCCCGTAGCACGTATAATAATGTAATTGTAATGTTAAAATACAAACATTATGCTATAAGAATGAAGCATCCACGTTGAACAGCAGGATTTTACGCTCGGAAGATTATTGGATGGAGAAGCGCAAGGGAATTTCAAACGATATTAAAACATATGTAAGCAAGGCCGTCCATTATGGTTTCCATTTCTTGTCTCTGCAATTGCCACCTTAAAAACATCAAAATCCAACGCCTGTAATCCGCGTATATGACCTATTAATTTGTATGTTTGCTACTACTATAATTCCATGCGCTGACCACGAGACAGAAATCTGAAGGAATGTCACAGTCGTTCATGTCTCTGAGGGAATCGACTTGCTGCATCATGGACTTAACAATGAACAAACCATGATGTCCCACTCCAGGATTAAACAGCCAGTCATGCACATCCCATAAGATTTGAAAAGGAACTCCTCCTACATAGATGGTACCGTTGCCCCTGGATTTCCAGAGTAAATCCTTCACTTCCACAGCCACCTCCCTATCGACGCTGATAACAAGAGCCGGATCGCCGGTTCGTTCTGTTTGGCACTCAATCAATACTTCATGTGACCGCTTCCCATCACCAAACCGAGCCATGGTAGCAAAACTTTCCTTGCCGAGGACGTGTTCCTCTCTCGACACCAGAACCGCGTCAGGAGAGCACCTGGACTTGGTCTTGATGCATGCCTCCTCTTCCATATCGCCCAATAATAAAACCATCTCCTCGTTGCACATAACGGCAATGTAATACCCTCGTTCAGGCTCAGGCCCTGACAAGAACTTCACAGATTCCAAGTTCCAGAATACTTTGACTCTGTTTCCATCGATAATATCGGAACGCTTCCATGATCCCTGCTTTTTACAGAATTTCCAGGGTTTCATCTCCACTTTACAGACGGATCTATTCGCCGGTGATTCTCCAATAGCGATGCACAGCCCCCGAACCATCACATTCTTGTCCCAGGTAACGCTTATAACATTCTGGCCTCTGCCCCCACATTTTGTCTCGTAGGTCGATGACACCAGATTCTCCGAGCTATTGCCTTTACTCTCGCTGGAGAAGCAAGAGGGCACTTCACCTCGCATTCTTTTCTTTCTGGGTCGGAAATCTTGGTACGTGTTGCTTTGACGATTTCATACAGTAAAGTCGATCCAGAAAATGCGTCCGAGAATCGAAACTGGACTGATTGTGCAAAGCACAGCCAACAAACCAACCACAATATTATTGAACTATATTGGATCCCTCGTCATCCTCATGACCTTAATGACTACAAGCATAATGGGCCATTGTTCGAAAAAGTGATGAGATCCCCCCGGCAAATCGAATCTAAAGGGCTCCTACTTCCAACCAAAGTCTATAACACAGCAAAATGAATATTCTCCTAAGAAGTTGCAAGAGGAGAAATGCATATAGAGATATCTGCCAAATATCTCTCTAGCGCGATCATGATATATATGCATATTGAACCATATTGCTCATTTGTTTCTTCGATGGTCGCCGTAGACTGTTCAACTCTACGCTGGCTAACGAAGACAAAAGAGCACATTATAAAATTCATCGTTGGCGACGTCCTCGCTGTCAAAAGCCCGCATTATAAAAGACAAATTCATTGAAGTATTGAACGAGAAAAAAGGATCTTCGAGATTGGGTAGCGTTAATGTAAAGCCGAATCTCAAGTGTGGAGTCTGGACCACGTCAAAGGTAGTGATCACCGAGCTAGTTTGAAAGAATACGCTTATTCGTTTAGTTTGAAGGAATACTCTCACCTAACCTAAACGTTTGGTGTTGAATATATTGACTTGGTACAGATTCAAATTCAATTCCAGTGTGAGCGAGAGTGCAACTAGATTGGCCTGTATTTCCATGGAGTTCGAGATTTTCCTCGTAATACATTTTGAAGGTCTGAAGGTAATAAAGATTAAGTACTATGAAGCGATGGATACTTCTAAGATATATATTATTAAGTGATTTGTCAAAATTATCGAATGTATTATCAAAATATAGTTTAGATTGCAATGATAAAGTGAAATTGAAATTTTAATGGTAAATATTATAAAGAAAGATTATAAATATAAGTGATTTATCTATATTCATTTGAGAGAGGTCATTTTAAGATGCTAAAATATCTGATGCTTGACTATAGGGAAAAAAATAGGGTCCAACGAGGTACAATGTGTTTTCCTTATTCTTTGGATTTCATTTTAATAAAATAAAATTGGGTCCACTAACTTTAGTTAATATTTTAACTTCCTAAGGCTACAATTTTTGAATAGAAAATTGTTGGATTAACTTTAGTAGGCCACAATTTTTAGATAAAAAATTGTTGGATTTTTATAAATTTCAATCCATATTATGTATTTAGTAGATCATATAATTGAAATTTATAATTTATTATTCTTGAATGGCTATAAAAAGTTATAATTTTAAATGATAAATTTTTAAATAGAAAATTGTTGAATTTTTATAAAGTTCATTCCTTATTATGAATTTAGTAGATTATATAAATAAAATTTGTAACTTATTATTTAATGGCTGAAAAAATTCTAATTATAAAGGGTAAAGAATATCGTAACTAATAAATATTCCTATGCAACATCTCATTAATCTCTCTGCCAAATCCATTCAGTTAATTATAAATTCAGAGATATAAGATTCTTCTCTTTTTTTCAAAATTATATGTATATTTATAACTAAATCCAATTATATATTGTAATTCATTATACAGATTTTTAAAAATTATTTATCCTCAACAAAAATTGAAATCATTACATTAAAATATCGAAATCATTACATTAAAATATTTGCAAATAATTCCAATGATTCTTATTAACCAAACAAAATAAATCCAATCAACTAAATATACCAACTCAATCCTAACAAATATGTATATAAACATTCAACCATTAATAATAAAAATTACTTTAACTATAAATATTTAAAATTTAACCTGTCATAAAATTGCTTTATAAACATCTCAATAAAAGTAAATTGTGATTTTATTAATGTTTTAATTACACTGATAAAGTGAAATTTTAATTTTAATAATAAATACAACCACAAAGATTATCAATATAACATAGTTAGGTTGATATTGATTTATCTACATTCATTTGGGAGAAGTCATTTTAAGTTGTTAAAACTGTGAGATGTTTGAAGATTCAAAAACCAGAAAGTTCAATAATTTAAATTTAAGAATTGATCTTAAGGAAAAAAATTGTGGCAATTAGGTTAGTTAATATTTTAATTTGACAAGGTTATATTTTTTGTATAGCAATTTTTTTTTGGTATTTTTTAAGATATTTATAAAGTTTAGATATTTAGTAATTTATACTATTGAAATTTATAACGAATTTTGAAAGAAAAAAATTGATTTTCAATTTTAAAAAAATCATGGTTAATATGCAAATATTCTTATTCATTTTTTAATTAAATTTTATGATTGAAGATTGAAGTAGGTTTGGTGAATTACTAGCACAATCACATTAATAAATGTGGTTGATTATGTTGATAAGGGTATATCGACCATATGCACAATTATATTAGTAAATTTTAATGATACAATTCGATAAGAGTCAATGGTATGGATTTAATATTAATATTAATATTAATTATTGATATTTATCCCCAAGACATTATTTATATTATAATCTCAAGGGACTAAAAACCCAAGTTATTAATATTATAAACCCAGGGGATTAATAAACCATTGCAATTAATATTATAAAGCCAAGGAATTAATATTATAAACCTAATATTATTAATATTATATACCCTAGCATAGGGATTAATATTATAAACCCAATATTATTAATATTAAAAACCTAAGTGATTAATATTATAAACACAAAGGATTAACATTGCGACAATGATTGTCATATTGATTATCGCATTGAGACAATGTTTTTCATAATCCGACATTGGATAGATTTTTGTACAATTCCATTGTCACAATATTAAACTCTAATACAAAACCCTAACCTTATAAAACCTAATATAGTAAACCATATAATTGTTATTATAAACTCTAAGATTATAAACCCTAACATTAGTATATTAAACCTAAGGATTATAAACCCTAGCATTAATATTATTAACCTTAGCCATCCATTATATGCCTCCATGGTCAGTCATGGCCATCCATTATGGTTCAATATAGGACACTTATAGATAGACTATGATTCTCGAGGTAAGTATGGTTCACCTTGGTAATCATGCTGACTAGTGTTGACTATGATGCCTATTTTGACTATATGTGAACATGTCAACAATAGTGAACCATAGTTAACATGTGTTAATGTATAAATATTATAAACCCTAACATAGCAAACCACATTTATCCCTTGGGTTTATAATATTAATCCCTTGGGCTTATAATAATAATCCCAAGGGTTTATAATATTAATCCTTTGGGTTTCTAATATTAATCCCAAGGGTTTATAATATTAATTCCAATGTAATGTAACATTACGACAATGCTTGTTAGATTGATTGTCGCATTGACACAATGTTTATTATAATAATCCCAAAGGTTTATAATATTAATCCATTGGGTTTTTAATATTAATCACGTGGGTTAATAAACCCAAGGGTTTATAATATTGATGTTATAAATGTGAGTATTAATATTATAATCCATAAGATTAATATTTTAAATCCTAGGACTATAAATCCTAGGATTAATATCAAACCCTAATATTAACATTATAAAACATAAGAATAAAATATCAAACCCTAGGACTAATATTAAAAATCCTAGGATTAATTATAATCACTTAGATTAATATTATAAACTCTAGTATTAATATTAAACCATAGTATTAAAACCAATATAATAAACCCTAATGTTAAACACTAATTCTAAAATGTCATAATGCGACATTAAATAGATTACAATAAAATGTAATCTTCTGACAATGATTGTCACATTGATTATTGCATTTTGATAGTGTTTGTCTCACTGCGACATTGAATAGATTTATGTACCATTCCAACATCACAATATTAAACCAAGTATTATAAATCCTATTGTATCTCTAAGATGATAATGGTCAACTATCATGCCATGGCATCTAAGATAATTCTTTTGGGGGTTTTGTTTTATTTTGGAGGACCAGTGAATGAAATAGATGTAACAATGTAATGCCTAACCTTTTGAATAATATTAATACCGAAGCAGAGGGCTGCTATAAAATTTCACAGTGAAATAGCTTGTATGGTGGTGAGCAGAAACAAAAAATAATATGATTATCACAATTTTCAAATTGAAAATTAAATAATCATAAGTATGAAAACCTTTGACCTATGTTCAGAAGGTTTAAGATAATATGCTTAAGCTTACAAAATATGCTAATGATTTATTGATTCAGATGGAATTAATTAAACAGACAGTCTAGTAATTCATTCTCTTTATAGATTATCACTTCAAAAGCTTATAAGAATAGATTGAAACACAATTATTCCTACATAGTTATCTTTGTAAGACATAAGAATATGAAGAAAAACATAATGAGTAATACTGGAAAAACTTACAGGAAACACAAACTCTGCAAAATAGAATTCAGAATCCTTTGATTTGTATTAAGGTACCAAAAAATTCAAGTACATCAACTGTTTAGAAATGCTTCATCAAGGGTGCAACCCATAATAACTCGTGAAAAGAGTTATTTATACAACAATAGAACTAAGAAAATATCCTAAACTATTTTTACAAAAATAGATTATTATAAAATCAAAATAATGACTGCTAGTTGACCTAGCACTATTTTGATGCTGAGCCATTGGTGACTATTGCTAAAACATCTAAAAATTGTTGAAGCTAGCTGATTGTTCCTCCAAAAGCTGAATGTGTTTCATTTTGACGCTAGATGTCATATTTACTTATGACCTTTCATCTGATACATTTCATCTATTTGCCTTTCATCTATATTTCTTTATCTACCTCCTCTATTTTAGTCTTTTAACTGTATGTTCTGTCACCAGTTTTTACTTTTACCAGTCACAGACTGTAAAAATTGTTTCTTTCTACTTTGTCTCTCGTTTAAACTTGATTTTTTGTTTGTACACAAAATTTCTGCTAAATGAAGCCTTTGAATAGATTTCCTGAATATCTTGGAGTAAACAGGTTTTGTGACTAGTATCAAAACTATTAATCGAGTCTCTTGGTCTTCTAATCACCTGCAAAATAAAACAATTTATTAAAAACACAGGTTGATGGGGAGGTGATAAATGGCTTTATTTGAGCTAAGACCTCTGTGGACGGAGTCCTAACAGTGTTTGGAAGGTAATCAGAGGTCAAATTGGGTTTCAGAGGTTTAGGGTGGCACAAAAAGGGTTAGGTAGGTTTCATGGTGTAAACAGGCGAAAAGAGCGAAAACGAGGGTCTTCAGCGTTTTAATAGGTAAATTTTAAAATTTTGCGCGGAATTCGATAAGTGAACAGTCGATGGTTTCGGCTTACATGGGGAGGCGGTTTCGGAGGCCATCACAGTGCTTTTGAGTGAAGGATGGTATTTTTTAGAGAGCACGTGACTTAAGGTAAATCTGCCATGTAACCACAAGGGGCTCGAGAAAAACCACGAAACTCATGTGCTCTTGGGTCGGTAAAGGTCGGAGATCGGAAGCGCGTGATATGGCTATGAGTCATTAGATTTGGGGGTGAAAGATCTAACGGCTATCGTGCGGTGACGCTGCATAGAGGGAAATCGAGTGGAGATGAGTGGGGCCCGGGGGATAATTACAAGTGATTTGTAATTAATTTAATGAATAAAGTGCAGGTTGAAAATATAATAAGCGGTTTTAATATAGTGGTACCGGGGTTAAAAAGTAACGGGGTTTGTTTAACCACACCAAGGGTGGGTTAAAAGTTCTTATATCGGGAAAATGGTGAATATGGTGGAGTTAATTAAAATAAAGCGGGGGGGGGGGGGAACTTAAGTTAAAGGTTCTTTACAGGTTTTCTAGGTATTTTGTCGGGAAAAACATGAATGCCAGAGTTTAATTAAATAAAGCGAAGGGGGGAATAAAAGTTAGGATAAGGGGTATTTATGGGTTTTTTAGGAAAAATAGGGAAATTAATAAAGGGAAAGTGATTTTTTTCAAGGGGAAAGGGTTTCACACTAGGAAAAAGGGGTTTTTGGGTAAGAGGATGAGTTTGGAAGGTAATTTGCTAGGAAAATGTGTGAAACCAAGGTGCAAAGGTGAAAATGAAGGGAAAAGGGTATTTTCATAAGAAATGATGGGATAATAGAAAATTAGTAAGTATGTAGTGGGGGATGAAATGAAATGAGGGGAAGTTAACCAAATCATCTTGTGAACATCTTTTCACTTTCATAACTACTCCTGCACACTGAAACATTGGATTAAGCATGATAAATGTGTTTATGCTTCAATCAACTATGTACTTCTACATCCTTTCTTCTACCTACCATTTACTTATCCTAACATTTTTTCTTCACTTAATTGGGTGCATTTAAGGTAGCACACCCTATTCTTTCCTTTTTCTTTTGAAAAGAAAACTATCTAATTCTAACCTTATAACATCCAAGGGTTGAGATAAAACTGATGAGCTCCTTATTGTTCTCTACCTAACTACTAATCTGCCAAGATTAAAGCATGAACTAGTCAAGATTAAACTATTTGACTATCATGGGTTATGGAATTTATGATAAGCTGCACACAACCATTATTTTTCATAATAGAATACAAAGTAGTGGCACTTGGACTTGCCCACTTTTATGATCTATTTTTTTCTTTTTGTTTTTCTCTCTAACCTAACATTTTATTTTTGCCTTCATTTTTTAGGGCATCTATTCTAACATTTTATTTGATATGAACATATTTATCAAAATATTTCATAACATTTTTATTCAGTATTCATTTTTTCCATATCCTAGGTTAATATTTTTTGAAAAATATTTTCATTTTTTGGACTAATTTATTTTAACTTGTCAAAACCAAAAAATGCTACAACATTGGCTCCATCTGGGCACTTCATTCTCCTGTAGAATGTAGAGAATCTGTAGATCCATGTTCCTTCTCCTCGGGCTATGGAGTCTTTTGCTGTAAAAAATCACACTGACAGCTTGAAAAGTAAAAGAAATCAGAGTTTTTACAATGGTAGTAATGAAATATACTTCAACTTCTCAGTACTAAATGTAATGTTTGAGAAACCTTCCATTTATAGGATAAGTGGAATATAGCCCCTCAATATTTTGTAGCACAAAAGTGTTGTTTCCCTTCACTTCAGCAATTGCTAAAGGTCCAAACCACAGGTTGTCAAACTTGCCATGTTTTCCCTTTTCTTCTCTCCTGGAATCCCATCTTAGAACTAGATCACCTTCCTTGAAGTCCCTTTCCTTGGCTCTTCTGTCAAATAGGATCTTCATCTTATTCTGATACCTTTTCAATTTGTATTGAACTTGATCTCTGTTTTCATTTAGTTCGACAATCTAATTTATTCTCCTTGAAAAATCATCAGGTTCATCTGTTGAATCCTGCAGGAATTTTAAAATTGGGAAGGCCAAATTGGTAGGGAATATTGTATCTTTCCCATAAACTAACTGGAAAGGAGATTTTACAGTATATCTCTTTAGAGTAATTCTTTTTTCCCATACTGCATAAATTAAATGAGAGTCCCAACTCTTTTTATGATCTGCTAGAGCCGTTTTGATTACCTTTACCCGATTTTTATTTCAGGATTCTGCAAGGCCATTACCTTGTGGGTAATATGGAGTTGAATGATGTAACCGAATTTGGTATTTCTGGAAAAACTCAATGATCTTAGCACTAGAAAAAGTTGTTTCATTATCAGTGACAATTTGAGTTGGGCAACCAAATCTAGATAAGATGTGTTTTTTCAATAATTTTGATTACTACTGAATCAGTAGCATTTCTCACTAGAATTGCTTCCACCCATTTAGTGAAGTAGTCTGTTGCAGTGAGGATCCATCTATGCTAATTACTTGAAGTGGGATGAATCGCTCCAACAAAATCTAATCCCCATTGGAGAAAAGGTTCTGAGACTATTAATGGAATCAGTGGAAGAGCTGCTAATTTTTGCTTACCAACAAACATTTGACAAGGAACACAACCTCTGACCTTTTCTCCTACTTGTAAGAACAATGTTGGCCATTAAAATCCTCCCCTTAATATATTATATGTTGTTTCTCTCCAAGCATAATGTCCTCCACAAAACCCTGTATGAAACTAGTCAATGATTCCTTTAGTTTCTGATTTCGTTAAACATAATAACAAAATATTTAGTTGGTCTTTCCAGTACAAATTTGCATTTATGAAATAGTACTTGAATGCTTTCAGTTTGAGAGTTTTACACTGGCTTTTGGAGAATGATGATGGACATTTAAAATGGATCAAGAAATTTACAATGTATTTGTACCAATCTGACAACAGAAATTTGTCATCAATGTATAAAAGGGGGATTTGATCTGAAGGTAAAGGTTCTCATGGATTCTTTTCTTCAAGATGAAGGGAAGGTTCTTGTGGATTGTCCCCTTTTGCAAGGATAGAAGGTTCTTGTATATTCTTCTTATGTGAATTTTGTGGATTCTCCCCTTCTGCAAGGACAGAAGGTTCTTGTGGATTCTTCCCTTGTATCTCTGAAACAAAATTTATTTTGAGCACTTTACAGTTGGATTCAGCTAGAAACTTAGCTAATCCTTGGCCTTTTACTATCTTTGTAGTTTTGATAGTTAGATCAAACTCCAGTATTTGAGTTCTCCATCTACCTCTCTTTCCATCAGTGTCTGGTTGAGTTAAAACGATTTTCACATCAATATTACGAACATAAGAAGTAATAGGAGAATATAGGACATACATCTTGAATGATTTTAGGGCTTGAATAAGGGCATAGGATTGTTTCTCAATTATGTCATACTTCAACTCGACATCTCTCATAACCTTACTGAAAAAGGATATGGGTTGGTCATGGCAATCTTCATTCTTTTGTAGTAGAACAATAGCAAGGGTTGTTTCTGAGGCAAAGGAAAAAATACTGAATGGTTTAGTGTAATCAGGGTTGGCCAAGGTGGGAGCTTCAGAGATAGCTTTCTTGATCTGATCAAATGCATGCCTGGAAGAGACAATCCATTTAGCTTCATGATATTTTCAGAGCATGTTAGTTATATATTTTACAATCTCAACATAATTTGGGATGAATCTCCTTAAAAAATTAATCTTGCCCAGAAAAGCTTGAATCTCCTTCTTGTTTCTAGGTAAGGTCAATCTTTTGATGGCAGACACATGCTTGGGATCAATCACCACTCCTTATTTTGAAATTATATGTCCCAACAGTTTTCCTTCTTTGATAGCAAACAAAGACTTTTTAGAATTCAATGATATTCTGAATTTTCTACACATGTCAAAAACCTTCATCAAGTGTTTTAGATGTTTCTGATCAAATTTAGAAAAAACAGTTATGTCATCAAGATAAATGACCACAAGTTTATTTACCTGACCCACAAATGCTACATCCATAGCTCTATGAAATGTTTCTCTAGCATTGGTTAAGCCAAATGGCGTTCTAGCATACATGAATGTACCCCAGGGTGTAGTAAAGTCTATCTCCTATCTGTCTTCTGAATCAACATTTACCTGATTATAGCCTGAAAAACCATCAAGCATAGAAAGTCGTTGTGCTCCCCAAACCATTTGTTTTAACTGATCCATTTTAAGAAAAGGATAGTTATCCTTTAATGAAGCTTTGTTCAAATTTCTAATTTCCACTCAGACTCTAATTTCTCCATTCTTCTTTCTAACATGAACTAGATTTGCAACCCAATTAGAATATCTAAGAGGTAGAATGATCTAGGCATCTATAATTTTCTTAATTTCCTTTTCTATAGTTGGTACAAGAGCTGGATTGATCCTACTAAGTTTCTGTTGATAAGGAAATGCTTCTGGCTTTAAGGGAATCTTATGTTGTATTAATGAAGTATCATAGGTTTTTATATCAGCATAGGTCCATGAAAAAACATCCTTATAATTTTCAAGTAACTTAAGATATTGAGCTTTGATCTTAGGATCTAGAGATGCGCAGATTTTGATGTTTTTAATATCATCATTTGTTCCAATATTAATTTCTTCTATGTCATCTTTTGAAGAAATGGATTGACGGTTCCGATGGACATCATTTTGATCAAACAATTTTTCTAAAGGAAGGAGGCCTTTGGGAATAAAAATTTTAGACAATTGAATAATGTCATGATCAACAATTTTTGAATTGAAATTTGAAGTATAATTTTCATTTGTATTTTCCTTTACTTTTGTTCTATCTTCATCAATTTGTAGAACTGAAATTTCATCTATAACTTGCAGAAAAGATTTCAAATGTTCATCATCTTCAAATATCTGTCAGTGTTTTAGACTGTCTGGGATGGATGGTCTGCACTTGACTTGTATTTGATAGAGTACATTGGTCTGACAGGAATTTTAAATGAAATAGCAGAAACAGCTAAGGCATATGCATGAATATTCTGATTTCTTGGAATATAAGTCAAATTAAAAGCATCAAAGAAGCTTTCGACTAAATCCCCAACTTCATTTCGATAAGACCTAAGTCTAGGATGCTTAGTCTGGCAAATATTTCTCACTTGTTTGACAATAAGTTCTAAATCAGTAAAAACACTTAAGTTTTGAACCTTTAAGCTTTTAGCTAATTGCAGTCCCAAAAAGAAAGCTTCATATAAAGCCACATTATTTGTAACTTCGAAGTCGAGTTTGCATGATTGGGTGATATTTTCTTTTTCTGGTGAAATTAAAACTACCCCATCTCTTGCTCCATCTTTTGTACAAGAACCATCAAAAAATAGTTTCCATACATCAGTTTGATTTGGTACAGGACTTTCAATTACATATTCTATTTTAACTTGATTATCATGTATTTGGTTTGAGGAGAGTTGAAAGCAACCAAAATCCTGATCAACTGCATAAACGGGATGGTTCCTTGGTTGGTCTTTTTTGCAAACAGTGTGCACAAATATTACCTCTCTGTATAACCTTAGTCGTTCTCCCCCATAAACTGGAATAGTGGCATAAGACATATCCATCTGAAGAGTTCCCCCTAATTTGGCACAACAAGACCTAGAAAGGAGCATTCCAAATTTTGGAGGAATATATGTGACAACTATATCAAGCACTACACTTTTCACTAGAATTTGGGCAAGGGTGACTACTAAATTCTTAATCAATCCTAGGCAGGGCACCCTTTAGAATCAAATTTGTACAAGTCATGATAGGATCTAGGTATGTCAAGTTTCAAATGGTCCATGATAGTTTTAGGCATGAGGCTATGTGATGCTCCAGAATCAAGCATACAATTATATAACATGGAATCATTTATCTTAAGAGTTACATAGAAAGGAGGCACTATTTCATCTATCATATCTGAGCTAGGACCAAAGACAACTGGTGGTTTTTCATCTTGTAAACTAATGATATCACTTTCAGCATCAACCGAGGTGTTTTGTATCCATTTAGAGACTTGATTTTTATACCCAAGGTTTTTGGAAAGTTCTGAAAGTGGAATTGGGATTTTAACTCTTTCTAACTCTTTTTCAACATTAAATGTAGTCAAAGCATTTTTATCATTTTGAGCAGTATTAGTTCACTGATTTAATGGTCGAATAACAATTTTTTGAGTTTCAGCGGCTTTGGTATGAGGTTCAATTATTGGAGTTTCCTTAGGAGGTCTTTCAGGGTTGAGTCTAGGCCTAAGATCATATCTCTTGTTCAACTCTGTAATTAAAAATTCAGAGAAGTCATGGTATCTAGAAATCTGTGAGGATTCTTGATATTCTTGAACCTGATTTTGTTGTGGGGGAGGAATAATAATTGTTTAATTAGAAGAAGTATCCATGTTATTGATATCTTCAGTAATAGTCATAGTATTTTCATCAGGTTGCTGGTCATCTATCTGTAAAGGAGTGGGAACCTACTGACCATTACTAAGTCTCTGAAGAATTTGTAATTATGGATTATTTTTATACTAACCTTGATTTTGATTTTGGGGTCTAGTAACTGTCTGTCGAACTTTCCTAGGTTGAGTCTCAATCTTGGAAATTCTATTAGATAGATTTCTAAGAAGAAAAGTTATTTCATCTATTTTAGAATCTTCTATTTTAGTCTTAGAAGAACTAGAGGAACTAGAGGCCTCTTGAATAGATTTGAGCTTTCTTTGGGCCTTTTCCTATTTAGCTTTCAAGGAAGTCGAAGCAGCCCTATTTTCTTCCACCTCTATAGCATTTGTTTTCATATATTCAAGAGTTCTTGAAGTTATCTATCTTAGCATTATAGCAAAATCATCGTCAAAGGCTTTAGAAAACCTAGACTTAGCTGCTACTATAGGGTGTTTATAATCAGGGGGCATCTTATGATAAAGTTTATTGAACCTTTTGATAAAATTTGATACAGGTTCACCAAAATTTCTTTTAAGTTCTTCAAACTCGGTCAGAAAGTAAAGAGTATCATTTTTTACACCCCATTTATTTTTAAATATTTTTGTAAGCTCTTCCCAATTTCTAATGGAATTTACAGGTAATTGCCTAAACCAGATTCTTACATATCCTTCAAGTGACTGTACAAACAATCTCCCGTAAACATTTTCTTGTTCAATATTCATGTTGTCTACAAAGTCTAGAAAAGCTTGAAGATGGTCCTCAGCTGAGGGACCAGTTTCTGAATTATACATGGGAAGGTATTTCAAGTACCCAGCTGGGAATGCATCGAGGTTAGCAGGTAAGACTAAAGTTGCGTATCTAGCCTGTACAATAGGTCGGAATGCCATAGGAGAAGGTGGTGTATGAGATGTTTGTGTAGATGAAGAAGAAGAATATGAAGAAGAGGTAGAAGAAGGTGATTGAGGGGGTGTGTGACTATGTGGAGGTGAAGAAGGAGGGGATATCCTGAATAACTTTAAAGGAGTCTTAAGAACTAACTTTTGGACCTATGAATGAATACCCTCTTTTGTTTCAAAGAGTGGATTTGAATATACAAACAGGGTTTGTTTAGGTTGTTCAGAAATAGAAGCTTTAGGTCATTCAGAAGTGGAAGGGAATGAATAAATGGTAGGGGATATGAAATCTATGGGTTTGTATTCAAGTAAATGAACACCCAAGTCAGACTTAGTTTTAGGTGATCCTGGTGTTAATGGGGGTTCTGGATGCATTTCAAAATAATGAATGAGGAAAATTGAATCTAAATCAACTCCGCTATCTAATAGTTCAGAAACCCTAGGAGGTATTTGTGTCCAATCAGGATCGGATGGAATATTACTAAAAGAATCAAATGATACTAAATCTTCAGACTGCAAGGCTGAAGAAGAAGAAGATGATGGTTGATGACTCCTTTTAGAACTGGCTTTTCTCAAAAAAAAAATCAGGATCTGACAGAGATCTGGTGTGCTTAAAAGGTGCCAATTTGGGCTAGTGGAGTCGCCAGGTGAAGGATTTTAACCTTTCAAGACTTTTAATCACCTTAAAGGAATAGAATGAATATCATTGCCCCATGAAAACTTAATGAAATTTGAATCCCCGGCAACGATGTCAGTTTGATGTTATATCTATGAGATGATAATGGTTATCTATCATGCCAGAGCATCTAAGATAATTGTTTTGGGGGTTTTGTTTTAATTTGGACGACCAATGAACGAAACAAATGTAACACTGTAATGCCTAAACTTTTGAATAATAGTAATATTAAAGCAGAGGGCTTCCATAAAACTTCACACAGTGAAATAGCTTGTATGGTGGTGAGCAGAAACAAAAAATAATATGATTATCACAGTTTTCAAATTGAAAATTAAATAATTATAAGTATGAAAACCTCCTACCTATGTTCAGAAGGTTTAAGAGAATATTCTTAAGATTACAAAAGATGCTGATGATTTATTGATTTAGAGGGAATTAATTAAACAGACAGTCCATTAATTCATTCTCTTTATAGATTATCACTTCAGAAACGTATAGGAATAGATTGAACCACAATTATTCCTACTTGGTTATCTCTATAAGACATAAGAATATGAAGAAAAACATAATGAGTAATACTAGAAAAACTTACAGGAAAAACAAACTGTGTAAAACAGAATTCATAATCCTTTGCTTTATATTAAGGTTCCAGAAAATTCAAGTACATCAAATGTTTAGAAATGCTTCATCAAGGGTGCAACCCATAATAAATCATGAAGAGAGTTATTTATACAACATTAGAACTAAGAAAATATCCTAAACTATTTTTACACAAATAGATTATTATAAAATCAAAATAATGGCTGCTAGTTGATCTGGCACTATTTTGATGCTGAGCTGTTGGTGACTATTGCTAAAAAAACTGAAAATTGTGGAAGTTGGCTAACGGTTCCTCCAAAAGTTTAATGTTGTTTGATTTTGACGCTGGATGTCATATTTAATTGTGACCTTTCATCTAATACATTTCATCTGTTCGCCTTTCATCTATATTTCTTTTTCTGCCTCCTCTGTTTTAGTCTTTTAACTGTATGTTCTGTCACCTGTTTTTACTTTTACTAGTCACACACTGTGTAAATTGTTTCTTTCTACTTTATCTCTAGTTTAAACTTGATTTTCTGTTTGTACACAAAAATTCTTCTAAATGAAGCCTTTGAATAGATTTCCTTAATATCTTGGAGTAAACAGGTTTTGTAACTAGTATCAAAATTGTTTACCCAGTCTCCTGGTCTTCTAATCACCTGCAAAATTAAACAATTTATTAAAAAACACAGGTTGACAAGGAGGTGATAAATGGCTTCATGCTGAGAGGTCTGTGGACGGAGTCCTAGAAGTGTTTGGAAGGTAATCGAAGGTCAAATTGGGTTTCAGAGGTTTAGGTTGGCGCAGGAAGGGTTAGGCAAGTTTCACTGTGTAAATGGGCGAAAAGAGCGAAAACGAGGGTCTTTGGCATTTTAACAGGTAAAGTTTAAAATTTGCCACGGAATTCGATAAGTGAACAGTGGATGGTTTCAGCCTACGCGAAGAGGCGGTATCGGAGGCCATTGCACCGCGTTTGAGTGAAGGGATGTATTTTTTGGAGAGCATGCGAGTTGATGTAATGCTACCACATAACTGCAAGGGGCCCGAGCAAAACCACGAATCTCGCGTGCTCTCAAGCTGGTAAAGGTTAGAGACCAGGAGCGCGTGATATGGCTGTGGGTCATTAGATCTGGGGGTGAAAGATCTAACGGTTATCGTGCGGTGAAGCTACACGGAGGGCAATCACGTGGAGATTAGCGGGGCCCGGGGGATAATTACAAGTGATTTGTAATTAATTTAATGAATAAAGTGCAGGTTGAAAATATAATAAGCGGGTTTAATACAGTGGAACCAGGGTTAAATAGTGGGGTTTGTTTAACCGCAGCAAGGGTGGGTTAAAAGGTCTTATATTGGGAAAATGGTGAATATAGCGCAGTTGATTAAAATAAAGCGGGGGGAGACAAAAATTAAGCTAAAGGGTCTTTATGGCTTTTTTAGGCATTTTGTCGGGAAAAACATGAATGGCGGAGTTTAATTAAATAAAGAAGAGGGGGGATAAAAGTTAGGATAAGGGGTATTTATGGGTTTTTTAAGAAAAATAGGGAAATTAATAAGGGGAAAGTGAATTTTTCAAGGGGAAAGAGTTTCACATTAGGAAAAGGGGGTTTTTAAGTAGGGGAATGAGTTTGGAGGGTAATTTGCTAGGAAAATGTGTGACACCAAGGGGCAAAGTGAAAATTGTTGGAAATAATACTGAGAGGGGGGGTGAATCAGTATTATCAGATCAATAAAACTTTTTCAATGATCAGAAACATATACGCTACTTCAGTTAAGTGAACCAGCGTGTACACGCTACTGTGTCTAAGGAAACCAGCGTATAACCATAAATCTTATAATTCAGTTAGTTTATCTTCAGTTAAATGCATCAGGACATTATTCATCATATTAAGAGTAAACAAATGCAGTATAACAGAACAGATCATCAAACAAAAGCCACACACATGAACACCATGATATAAGGTGGAAACCCAATGTGGGTGAAAACCACCTGCTGCAAGTCGTCTCTATCTTTCTTTAATAAGAACTTCAGTTTACAATCTTTTGTACTGGTGCAGCCTTATACCAGTACGCAGGCTTCAACCTTCTCTCGTTCTCCAAACTTCCTTGGAAGGGAGCTCCAACCCCCTTTGCTCTTGTACTAGCTAAGATACTAGTACGTAGGTGCTGGCCTACAATATTCTTTCCTTCAGGTACCACTTTTCATCAATTTTCAGACTGGATACTCCTGAAGCACAACATTACAATCTGAAGACCACAATTCATTCAACTTTCATAGCAGATTACAAAACAACCAACAATCACTGAACCACTGAAACCCTGTCAAACCCAGTCACCAGAACACAGAGCAGACTACAGAACTCTGCAATAACAGTCAGACCCAGCTGCAACCCAAAAATCAAGCTCCAAAAGATATACGCTACTTCAATGAAGGCAACCCACGTATACACGCGGTTTTACCAAAGACAACCTGCGTACAGATCTAAAAATAATTTTTCATAACTTGCAGCTGTACCAGACATCAGTTATAACCAGAACATAACATTGCGTCAGTATGCAGATCTAGAAATATGCATAATCAACTATATAAATATAGTTCATTTCAAACCATTTGATCCCGATCTCTCCTTAGATCTTGTTCTCCAACAACCGATGACATCTCTCCTTAGCTCAGATCAAGCAATACATCATCAACCAATAACTTGCATACTGGATCTAATACTTCATCAGATATTCAAGACTTTTCAGATACACTTGCCTAATGATTTCCTTCTCCTTATATAGCCTTAGGCCTTGTTCAATACCAAGGGCCAAAACCATAGAAATCCAATACCATCATCTTCAAAACTAGGGATCAACACGTCCGTCGAGACACCAAGGTCCAAAACCATAGGCACAACTTCCAAGAAATAACCACCATGGACCAAAGATAAGTTTTCCACATGCACGCGCTTTTACTGAAGCCAACCAGCGTGTACACGCGACTTGGTATATAGCGAACCTGCGTATACGCGACTTGGTATATAGTGAACCTGCTTGTATACGCGACTTGGTATATAGTGAACCAGCGTGTATATATTTTTCTTCATACTTGTAGACTGATCATCAATTCCTTGTTGCTATCCTTCTGCACTATGATTTGTTATCAGTGTGATTTACCATCAAGGACAATACTTGTCTCATAATGCCAACAATCTCCCCCTTTGGACTTGATGGCAACAACACCAAATCAAATCACTCTCCCCCTTTGTCATCAAGGGCAAAGGGCTGTGCTCCCCCTGAGTACATGCTGATATCTTTGCTTGGCAGTGCTGAAACATGCTCCCCCTAACTGTAGGCAAGATCTGCAAAAGATGTTCTTCAAAAGAACCAAGACTTATACACCATAAGGGACCTCCCTATCACCAAAAGACTCAATCCATATTCCCAACCAAGAGGGGATACATCAGAAACAACCAATTATATTACATCATTCATCCCAGGCATAGTGGGGAAACCAACATAGGTCGTTACATGACCTTGACACCATTAAAAAAAATACATGACATAGAGACAACAGATCTAGACCAAGACTTATGAAGATCACAAGCAGCATCTGATAAGCATCATTTTAGATCAGCAACCAAGATTTCCTTCTGAGCTCCTTCTCCTGAAACCAACAACAGTTTTGTACTAGAACCAAAAGCATCTAAATGCCAACAATGCTCTATGAGACTTTAAGTTGCTCCCCCTGAACCTGTGCCTGCTGCATTCTGGCATACCCATCTCAGACCTTCTCCAATCAGAGTCTGCCCTTGTTGTTCAGAACTCCATATACGCGACTTCTCCTGAATAAAACAGCGTATGCACGCGGATATGCTTTCTGCAACACGCGTACACCATACACGCTACTTTCCCAGCATAGATCGGCGTATATACGCGGATATCCCTTACGTAACTTGCGTATACCAACTTTTCTGTAGAACAGACAAGCTTCAACAGCAGGATGAAGCATCAACTACTCCCAGCTTTTGTCTGAGATATTCAAAAGTTTCCCTGGGCAGTGGTTTTGTGAGAATGTCAGTAACTTGTTCCTTAGAAGGAACATACTCCAACTTGACCTTCTACTCAAGCACTTGTTCCCGAAGAAAATGGTACTTGATTGGTATGTGCTTGGTCTTTGAGTGCATGACTAGATTCTTTGAAATGCTGATTGCACTTGTATTATCACATAAGATAGAGACTGGTGAAGTGCAGGTGATTTGAAAATCCTGCAAGGTCTGCATCATCCAAAGAAGTTGTGTGCAACAAGATGCCGCAGCCACATATTCTGCTTCAGCTGTAGATAAGGCAATCGAGCTCTGTTTCTTGTTGAACCAAGATACTAATCTAGAGCCCATAAAGAATGCACCACCACTTGTGCTCTTCCTGTCATCCACGCTTCCGACCCAATTTTCATCTGTATAAGCATGAAGTGTGATATCTGTATCTCTAGGATACCATAAGCCATAATTTTGTGTCCCTTGAAGATACTTGAAAATTCTCTTCACTGCCTGAAGATGAGTCTCCTTCGGATTTGCTTGAAATCTTCCAACTATTCCGACTGCATGCATGATGTCTGGTCGGGTACCTGTCAAATAAAGCAAACTCCCAATCATGGATCTATAAGTTGGTTGATGAACTACTGCTGATTCATCATTTGCACTGAGACTGCATCCTGTAACCATGGGTGTACATACTGGCTTTGACTCTTCCATGCCATACTTCTTCAAGATCTGCTTGAGGTACTTGGTTTGAGACAAGAAGATGCCTCCTTCATTTTGTTGGATTTGCAATCCAAGGAAGTATGTCAATTCTCCAAGTAGTGACATTTCGAATTCTTTCTGCATAACCAAGGCAAAGTTTTGACTCATAGTCTCTTCATTGCTGCCAAAGATAATATCATCTACATAAACAACAAGTATTAGCAATTTTTTATTTTCAACTTTTATATAGAGATTGCTATCTGCTGATCCTTTTGAAAAGCCTTGTTGGTGAAGATATTTGTCCAACCGATAGTACCAAGCCCTTGGAGCTTGTTTGAGACCATAGAGAGCCTTTTTCAATCTGCATACAAGGTTTGGATCATTCCCAAGAATGAAACCATCTGGCTGTTCAATATATACTTCTTCTTCTAAGTCTCCATTCAGAAAGCCTGATTTCACGTCCATTTGAAATACCTTGAAGTTTTGAAAACTTGAGAGAGCAAGGAACATTCGGATGGCCTCAAGTCTTGCTACAGGAGCAAAGGTCTCTTCAAAATCTATCCCTTCTTGCTGCGCATACCCTTTACAAACAAGTCTGGCCTTGTTTCTAATTACTTCTCCATTTTCATTCAATTTATTCTTGAAGACCCATTTTGTCCCTATGACATTCTTATCTTTTGGTCTAGGAACCAGTTCCCAAGTGTTGTTCTTTTCGATCTGCTCAAGTTCTTCATCCATTGCTTTGACCCAACATTCATCTTTGCATGCCTCGTTCACATTTTGTGGTTCAGTGGAAGAGAGTAATGCCAAATAGCTTGAAGCTTCCGCAATTCTTCTTCTTGTTTGTATTCCTGCTTCTTTCTGCCCCACAATCTGAGATTCTGGATGATTCTTTTGAACATATCTGGATGGAGTCTTCTCTTCTATTCTTGTCTACTCCTCTGGTTCTTCTTGAGGTTCTTCTTCTTCTTGAGGCTCTTCTTGAGGTTCTTCTTCTTCATCATTCTGCCTTTGAGGGTAGCCTTCAACTTCTTCAATGTATTCATGATGAACTTGCCTAGGAATATATCCCTTCTCATCAACCACTACATCAATGCTGTCAACAATTCTGCCAAGTCTTTTGTTGTAGCACTTGTATGCTTTGCTATGTGGAGAATAACCAAGAAGAATGCCTTCATCTGCTCTTGGTTCAAGTTTTCCAAGTTGCTCATCAGTATTCTTAATATAACATTTGCTCCCAAAGATTTTGAAATGCTTCACCGAAGGAGTCTCACCACTCCAGAGCTCATGAGGTGTTTGAGTGTTGTTTACTCGGACATTTGTTTTGTTAAGAATAATAACCGCAGCATGTGCAGCCTCACCACAGAAAGTTGCGGGAGTACCTGATTCATCAAGCATAGCACGAGCCATTTGTTGGATTGTTCTGTTCATTCTTTCCACAACCCCATTTTGCTAAGGAGTTCTAGCTGTAGAGAATTCTCTTCTTATCCCATGTTCTTCACAGAAATCGAAAAATTCGTTTGAGGTAAACTCCCCACCTCTGTCAGATCCGAGGCACTTAATTTTGTGTCCTGATTCATTTTCAACCAAGGCTTTGAAGGATTTGAATTTTTCGAATGCTTCATCCTTGTGCTTCATAAGCCCTAACCAGACAAACCTGGAGAAATCGTCAATGAATAATATCAAATATTCTTCTCCTCGAGGTGTCCTTTTCCTAAATGGACCACATACATCTGTATGGACTAGCTCAAGAGGTATGCTGGCTGATCCTTCCTTCTCTGGAAAGTTAGTTCTGGTTTGCTTTCCAAACTGACAAGATTTGCATATAGTGTTGTCTGGAATTTTCATATCTGGAAGACCACGAACAGCCTGATATTTGCATGCTTTCCTTATTTTTGAAAAGCTTAGATGCCCCAACCTTCGATGCCATAGCCAGTGTTCATCATCCTTGCTCAAATAGCATTTTTGTGGTCCTTCTTCAAATATGTATAGATTATTTGGAGTCCTTCTTCCTTTGATCACTGTTTTACCTGTGTCAAGGTCACAAACACAACATCCATTTGATCTAAATATTACTTATGTTCCTTGATCGCACATCTGACTGACACTCAGAAGATTATGCTTCAATCCATCAACATACAAAACATTTCTAGCTTTGACCTTCTCTTTCAATGGAGCAACACCTTTTCCTTTTATGGCTGCAGAGATATCGTTTCCAAAAGAAACTTTCTTCCCCTTTTCTAATGTGGTATATGACTCAAGCTTTTCTTTGTCCCCTGTCATATGCTTCGAACATCTGCTGTCAATGTACCATAGACTTTCTTGACCTTCTGCATAAAAGGCTATCCCACATCTTTCTGGTTGCGGTTCCTTTATTCTCCGTGTTCTGACATTTGAGGTTTGTTCCTTCTGAGTTGTCTTCCGGAACCTGCTCCTGCATTCAGAGTCTTCATGACCAAAGTTATTACAAATAGAGCATTCAACTTCATTTTCAAGAATCGAAAAGTTGTTATAAGTCCTTTTCATGGTTCCAGTCATTCTCCCTTGCTTTTGAGCTTCTCTAGTCATGATTGTCTTGTAGGCAACACATTGAGCTGCTTTGTGACCGAAGTTATGGCAAGAAAAGCATTGGCCATTAAAGAAACTTCTGCGATAATCAGATCTATCATCCAACCGATTGTAGCTTCTATTCACATTCATTCTTGGAGCAAATTTGGAAGATTTTACCTCAGGCTGATTGTAGCTTTTGTTTGTCCTTAAGGCAGTTTGTCCCCGAATTTCTTGATGGTCTTTATTTTTTCTTGAGGTAAACTGTCCCTAATTCACCTGATGACTTTTATTTGGCCTTTGCTCGCTTCTCCTTGCTGCATCAAGATAGCTTTTAGAGGTAGAGGCTTGAGATGTTTCTCCATTATATCCAAGACCTGTCTTGATCATAGGAGATCGCTGCACATTGATAATCTCATCCAAGATTTCAGATCCTTTAACAAATTTAAGATTAATCGCTTTTGTTTCCTCAATCTCCTTTCTAAGACAAACAATCTCACATTCCAATTTTTCAAGATGTTTTTCCTTTTCAGCTAGTTGACATTGTAGAGAATCAATAATAGCACTCTTCTCTTCTAAGCAAACTTTGAGATCTTTCATTTCTTCACAAAAGCCTTCTACATCTATAGCATCCATATAGTCATCATCTTCAAAAGCCATTAAAATTTTATATCTATTACCTTGTTCATCTTCATCACTATTTGAAAGACCATCACTATCTTCATGAGTGTAATAGCTTTTCTTCTTTTCATTTTGTTTCTTGTTCCATTTAACAGGTTCCTTTCCCTTGTCATTCTTATTTTTGTGAGGACATCTGGCAGCATAATGACCTACTCTTCCACAAGTAAAGCATTTAAAAGGTAACTTACCTCTGAACCTTCCAGAACCCCTTTGAAGATTTCTGACAAAATTTGATTCCTCTTCTTCATCTTCTGGCACGTGACTTGCTTCATAATAATCTTCTTTGCCTGAAGCCTTGAAGGCAGCTTCTCTTCTATCTGATGGACCTCCCTTTCTCATTTCATAAGCGGTTAGAATTCCGTGAAGCTGAGACATAGTAAGAATTTGCAGATTTTCCTTTTCTTCTATGGCAGACACTTTAGATTCAAACTTGGGGGACAAAGATCTTAGAACCTTTTCAACCACAATAGCCTCTTTTATTTCTTCACCCAAGTTTTTCATGCAATTAACAATCTCATCTACCCTAAGGAAATAGTTAGCCACACTTTCATCATTATACATTCTGAGAGTCTCATACTTAATCCTGAGTGTTTGAAGTTTAGCACGCTTTACCTGTTCGTCTCCTTCATAGCTCGTGACAATTTTGTCCCATATTTCTTTTGAAAATTTATAGTGCATTACCTTCATGAATTCTGATTGAGATATACATCCCAATAGAGTATTGACTGCTTTCGCATTTGTTTCATATTTCTTTTTCTTGGCTGCATCTGTAGGAGTAGCTGAAGGAAAAGTGTAGCCTGTCTCTACGATGTCCCCAACTTCTGTACCAAGAGATTGAAGATAGGCAGTAACTCTGACCTTCCAATAATTGAAGTTTGTCCCATCAAAAACCGGTGGCCTGATTGATGCTTCTCTCTCGTAGTTGCTCATGATGAATGATCTACCTTCAAGCGATCAAGCTTCTCTGAAGGACCGGCTCCGATACCAATTGTTGGAAATAATACTGAGAGGGGGGGTGAATCAGTATTATTAGATCAATAAAACTTTTTCAATGCTCAGAAACATATACGCTACTTCAGTTAAGTGAACCAGCGTGTACACGCTACTGTGTCTAAGGAAACCAACGTATAACCATAAATCTTATAATTCAGTTAGTTTATCTTCAGTTAAATGCATCAGGACATTATTCATCATATTAAGAGTAAACAGATGCAGTATAACAGAAAAGATCATCACACAAAAGCCACACACATTAACACCATGATATAAGGTGGAAACCCAATGTGGGTGAAAACCACCTGCTGCAAGTCGTCTCTATCTTTCTTTAATAAGAACTTCAGTTTACAATCTTTTGTACTGGTGCAGCCTTATACCAGTACGCAGGCTACAACCTACAGAAGGCTTCAACCTTCTCTCGTTCTCCAAACTTCCTTGGAAGGGAGCTCCAACCCCCTTTGCTCTTGTACTAGCTAAGATACTAGTACGTAGGTGCTGGCCTACAATCTTATTTCCTTCAGGTACCACTTTTCATCAATTTTCAGACTGGATACTCCTGAAGCACAACATTACAATCTGAAGACCACAATTCATTCAACTTTCATAGCAGATTACAAAACAACCAACAATCACTGAACCACTGAAACCCTGTCAAACCCAGTCACCAGAACACAGAGCAGACTACAGAACTCTGCAATAACAGTCAGACCAAGCTGCAACCCAAAAATCAAGCTCCAAAAGATATACGCTACTTCAATGAAGGCAACCCGCGTATACACACGGTTTTACCGAAGACAACCTGCGTACAGATCTAAAAATAATTTTTCATAACTTGCAGCTATACCAGACATCAGTTATACCCAGAACATAACATTGCGATAGTATGCAGATCTAGAAATACGCATAATCAACTATATAAAGATAGTTCATTTCAAACCATTTGATCCCGATCTCTCCTTAGATCTTGTTCTCCAACAACCGATGACATCTCTCCTTAGCTCAGATCAAGCAATACATCATCAACCAATAACCTGCATACTGGATCTAATACTTCATCAGATATTCAAGACTTTTCAGATACACTTGCCTAATGATTTCCTTCTCCTTATATAGCCTTAGGCCTTGTTCAATACCAAGGGCCAAAACCATAGAAATCCAATACCATCATCTTCAAAACTAGGGATCAACACATCCGTCGAGACACCAAGGTCCAAAACCATAGGCACAACTTCCAAGGAATAACCGCCGTGGACCAAAGATAAGTTTTCCACATACACGCACTTTTACTGAAGCCAACCAGCGTGTACACGCGGCTTGGTATATAGCGAACCTGCTTATACGCGACTTGGTATATAGTGAACCTGCTTGTATACGCGACTTGGTATATAGTGAACCAACGTGTATATATTTTTCTTCATACTTGTAGACTGATCATCAATTCCTTGTTGCTATCCTTCTGCACTATGATTTGTTATCAGTGTGATTTGCCATCAAGGACAATACTTGTCTCATAATGCCAACAAAAATGAAGGAAAAATAGTATTTTCATAAGAAATGATGGGATAATGGGAAATTAGTAAGTATGTAGTGGGGGATGAAATGAAATGAGGGGAAGTTAACCAAATCAACTTGTGAACATATTTTCACTTTTATAACTGCTCCTACACACTAAAACATTGGATTAAGCATGATAAATGTGCTTATGCTTCAATCAAATTTATACTTCTGCAACCTTTCTTCTACCTACCTTTTACTTATCCTAACATTTTTTCTTCACTTAATTGGGTGCATTTAGGCTAATAGACCCTTTTCTTTCCTTTTTCTTTTGAAAAGAAAACTATCTAATTCTAACCTTATAACATCCAAGGGCTCAGATTAAACTGATGAGCTCCTTATTATTCTCTACCTAACTACTGATCTACCAAGATTAAACAGTTTGGCTAGATATTTATTCTCTAACTATAAACATGAAATTTAAAGCATGAACTAGTCAGGATTAAACTATTTGACTATTGTGGGTTGTGGCATTTATGAAAAGATGCACACAACCATTATTTTGCATAATAAAATAAAAAGTAGTGGTACTTGGACTTGCACACTTTCATGATCTATTTTTTGCTTTTTGCTTTTCTATCTAACCTAACATTTTATTTTTGCCTTCATTTTTTAGGGCATTTATTCTAACATTTTCTTTGATATGGACATATTTATCAAAATATTTCCTAACATTTTTATTCATTATTCTTTTTGTCCATATCCTGGCTTAACATTTTTTTTAAATATTTTCATTTTGTGGACTAATTTATTTTAACTTATCAAAACCAAAAAGTGCTACAACAAATCCTAGCAATAGAACCCTTAACTATAAATGCTAATATTAATATTATAAACCCAAAGATTAATATATTAAACCCCGTGATTATAAATCATAATATTAAAATTATAAACCTAAGGATTCATATTATAAACCCTAATATTAAACACTAATTTGGTAATGTCGCAATGTGGCGTTGAATAAATTATGATGTAATGTAGTATTATGACAATGGTTGATAGATTAATTGTTACATTGGAAATTATCGTCATAATGTGATTTTGGATAGGCTTATGTACCATTTGAATGTCACAGTATTAAACCTTAATATTAAACCAAATATTATAAACCCTAACATTATAAAACCTAATAATAAAAGCCATAAGGCCATAAACCCTACAATTAATATATTAAGCCCTATGTTTAGTATATTAAAACCTAGGATTATAAACCCTAAGTTTAATGTAATAAATCCTAACCCTAAGATTTATATTATAAACCCTATTACTAATGTTATAAACTCTAAATTTAATATGATAAACCCTTATATTAATATTTTAAAACTTAGGGATTATAAACCCTAGGCTTTATATTAAATTAATCATCATCATTAACAATGGTTGACCATGGTCACCATAGATAACTATGATTGACAATGGTTGAACATGGCGACTGTAATTAACTATGGTGAATCAAAGTCAACCATGGTGATCATAGTTGATGATCATTGACTCTGGTCAAAATATTCTTGAAAATGTGTGACTATAGTCAAACATCACTAAATATGTTTTCAATATGGTTAAAAATTGTTTAATTATGGTTGTCCATGTTTACTGTAGAAATGTTGAATATATCTGATTGTCATCATGTTCACTATTATTATATATGGTAAATATAGGGTTGACAAAGTTTGATCATGGTTAACTATTTAAACATTGACTATCATTGTTAACTATCAAAGTTTCAATATATTTATCTAATGTGATTGACTATATCTAACCTATATGGTTCAACATGGTGGTCATCTTGACTATTATTGTGATGTTCATATTGACTATAATTGACCATATCAACAATAGTGCGCCATAGTAAGCATGTATTAATGTTTAAATTATTTATAGTGAAGACATTATAAATTTATATATTAATGTATTATTAATATGTCATTAATGTTATATTAAATTCTTATTAAATACTAAAAACATATTTAAATATTAATTTTTTATTAATTAAATAGTTTAATAAATAAATGTTTTAATTAATATGCATACTAAATACTTTACCCTTCACTTAAAAAGATATATTAAGATTATTTTTAAAAATATATAGAAAATCAAATATATTATTTTAAATAAAAAAAAAAAATTAATGATAAGAATTATATTAAAAAGTATATAATAAAGTATATAAGATTATTTCTTGCTAGGACCAAAATCAAGATCCAAAATGTTCCTAACATGCTTTGTTTGTTTGGATTCAGAGATTCCTCACATAAATGGCTTGATTGAGGATTTAGGAAACCCTCGATCGAGCTAGTTGAATTTGAAATTCAAGCACTCGATTCAGCGTTTTAAGTGCTCGATCAAGTTTTTGAGGTCTTAAAAACCACAATTTTAGTTTCCCTTCTGAAATTTTTTCTGCAACACCATTTTGTATCCTAGCAGGCATAGGAAAAATTTTGTACTTAGGTAGTAGAGGTGTTCATGTTGGATTCATGAATGAATCCTCTATCCAATGGTATATGAGTTTGACATTTTCAAATTCACATGATATTTTTCATCTAATTTATTTTAAACATAATGTTTGAATTTATTTTGAACAATTTTAAAGAGGCTGAATAAAAAATCAATAACATAAAATATACAAAACAAAAAAATTTCAAAAAGTACCACTATATGTGTTTACGAGTCCTCTATAGAAGGGTACTCCTAGTTTTCCAATTTATTTAAATAGTTGAAAAAACCCTTAAGCAGACATATATGTTTGCAAAATGCATTAAATATTACTTCACCAACTTCGAAAAATAAAAAATATATATATAATTTTGCATAAAAATTATTTTTTTAATATGAAAAACTTAGTTCTCTGTGTAGATCATGCTTTTTGATTTATCTATATATATATATATATATATATATATATATATATATATATATATATATTAAATTACACATTTTACACTAAGTTACGCTACATGAACACACGCATACCTCTTAAGATGTGCAAAAAATTGCAAGGACACGTATCACATTTAATGAAAAATTGAGAGATTCTATGAAACAATTTTTTTCAAAAAATACCATTAAAACAATAACATAATTCTCCACATATTATATTTTTACTCCGAATCAAAATTCACAATGGTTATATGAATTTTGAGGTCTTCAATTCTCTATAAAAAAAAAAAGAAATTTCGTGGTTGCATTTGACCAAAAAGTGTAAACCATCTCCATACATTGACCCTACATAATAATATATTAAAAATTATATAATTTTTATTTAAAAATATATATAATAAAATGAAATTAATTATTTTAAATATCAAAAATCTAATGTTAATGTGTTTTACAAATAAACACAAATTTCTCATAAAATTATATTATAGGTTGATAAATTTATACGATTTCGCCAAGGACTTAGCACGCCAATTAAGGGGCATTTAGGAACTCTCTTCATTGAATATGACAGTTCGCTTCCCCTGTGAACAATGAGCGACTACCTTTATATGTTGAGAGGCTATGGATACAGCTCCTCCTTCCATTGATTACAGTGGAATTTCTCCTCCTTCCACATTCACACTGATTGAGCTATAACACGATATACCGCATATGAAAACAAAATGAACTTTGTATGTTAAAACGGTACTTTAAAGAGCTTTTTTTATTAATTTTGAATATATTTAGATTATTAACAGTTTGGCTAGCTTTCTCGATTGGTACAAATTTTGATAACATGTATTATGATATGCATACGTTCACAATTTATGTTACCCTATGACCATTAAGTTTAATGTCTCACAGCTAATATTTAAACCCCCATTCAATGGTTACGTTATTAAACACATCGAGCATGTATTTGGACGCCTGCAAAAATTTATAAAAAAATTGGTGGCTTTTCAATATTGTGTTACAGTCAGTTTCTAGGTAGGGATTTGTTGTGCGAAGACTTAATAAATGAAATTGTGAGCAGAAGAATATAATTACCAACTTCACGCTCTCTCTAGCAGCAAATGCGAGGATATCTGTACAAGAAACAATGTTTAGGCAAACGTTTTCTAATCCTTATAACCAGAGAAACATAACACTGAACACAAACACACAACGCTTACGCTTACTCATTCGATTACCAAAAAGGGCTTTTTATACACAATGGAGAAGCTTCTAAATCGCCTAGACCATCAGTGGTGATGGCTTTTTCAAGAAGCTAAATAAATCTCCAGAAACATCGAGATGGATGGGCATTTAATATGTTAGGTGTTGGAATAAATTTTTATCCAACACTCCCCCTTAATTCCAATCATATGACAAACACACAAAATACACTATAGCACAATACATGTGACACATATATATTCTTAATTGACATGTCTATTGGTCTAAGTCTCAGCTAGGCTTACAACATAATCTAGATTTTCTATAACACATAACTTACTTCCACAAAACTCAAATTTTTCCTTCCCAAGAAGCTTAGTGAATATGTCAACTACATTATCATTTGTATTACAATATGTTACGGAAATTTCTTGTGATTGGACATTTTCTCTTACAAAATGATATTGTGTGTCTATATGCTTTGACTATATGTTACAGAAAGTTTTATGATGCTTTGATTATCACATCTGATCAATGTAGGTTTTTGATGACCTTCACCAATATCTTCAAAAATTCTTCTAAGCCATATAGTTTCACATGTGGCACTACATAATGCTTGATACTCTGCTTCAGTTGATGACAAAGCAATTGTTGCATGTTTCTTACTGCTCCGTGATATAGCTCCTAATCCTATATTGAAGCCATATCCAGTGGTGGATTTCCTCTCATCTGGATTTTCGGTCCAGTCAGAGTCAGAATCACCTATCAATTCAACATTACAAGCATCAGTATATTCAATACAAAAATTGATATTTCCCTTTAACTATCAAAGGACCCCTTTTGCAGTTATCTAATGGCTTTCATGAGGCTTAGCCATGAATTGACTAAGTATGCTTACTGCATAAGTAATGTTTGGGCTAGTGGTAGTGAGATAATTCAAACTTCCCACTAATTGTCAATAAAATGTTCCATTCACATCTTTTGTTTCATCTTCACTTCTCAATTTGATATTTTGTTCCAATGGAGTACGCACCGCTTTACATCCATTCTGAATATGAAATCTCTTTAGTACTTCATTTGCATATTTTCTTTGTGTGATTAAAGTCCTTCTAGCGTCTCGCCATACTTCAAGACCTAGACAATAGTGCATCTGACCAAGATCCTTCATCTCAAATTCTTGTGATAACTTATATATTTAATTAGTTTATCGGCACTCACTGTTATTGTTAGATCATCAACATATATAGAGAGTAATACTATATCTCCATTTATATATGTCTTGACATACAAATTAGGATCACTTTTGCTTTTGTTAAATCCTTGTTGAAAGAAGAATCTATCGATTTTCTCATACCAAGATCTCAGTGCCTGTTTTAGTCCATATAAGGCCTTTTTTAACTTGCATATAAGATGTTCTTGTCCCTTCTTTACAAATCCTTTTCATTGAACAAGAAAAATCTCTTCTTTTAAGTCACCATTTGAAAATCTGACTTCACATCTAATTGATGTAGCTTCCAATCATTTTTAGTTGCCAATGCTATCATTATTCTAATTGTATTCATTTTTGCAACCGAGGCAAATGTATCTTCATAATATATACCTTATTTTTGCGAATAACCTTTTGCAACCAATCTTTCCTTATACTTGTCTATGCTACCATCAGCATTAAATTTTTTCTTGTACAAGCATTTTGATCCTATAGGAACCTTATTTTCAGGTAATTCTGTTAATTTCCAAGTTCCATTTTTCATTACAGAGTCATATTCTTCTTTCATAGCTTCCATACATTCTTTATGATTTTTAGCTTGCTCATAATTTAAAGGCTCAAAAAAAGTCATTACTTGAGACATTAAAGCATAATCTTTATACTTGATAGGGGCTTGAATCTATCTTGTTGACCTTCTTAGATGTTCATTACACTGTGGAGTACCTTCTCCTCTTCTTCTTCTCTGTGGAGTGCCTTCATCACTTCTTTGTGGACTTTGACTCCTTGACATGTTTTTTTGGAATGTCCATTTGTTCTTGAGCTTGAGTTGATTCCACAACTTCTTCTTCTTCCTTAAAGTTGTCATAAGGAGGTTGTCATACATTATGTTCATCTTCTTTTATTTGTTTATCTTCATGCTCATGAAATATAACATCTCTACTTGCAAATACCTTGTGAGTACTTGGATCATACATTTTATATGCTTTTTTATCAGTGCGGTATCCAAGAAAAATGCATTTGATGGATTTAGCATTTAACTTTCTCCTATTCTCTTTAGGAATACGAGAAAAGGCCTTGCATCCAAATATCCTTAAATGACTAACTTTAGGTTTAAACCCATAAAATTATTCAAATGGTGTTTCGTGCTCAAGATAATCAGTAGGGGTTCAATTTTTAATACATACATTTGTATTAATCGCTTCAGCCCAAAAACTATTAGAAAGTATTTTACATTTTAGCATACTACGAGCACATTCAATTAATGTTCTATTATTTCTCTCAACTACTCCATTTTTTTGAGGTGTATGTGGTACTGTAAATTGTTGCATAATTCCATTTTGTTTGCAATATTTGATAAAAGCTCCTGAAGTGTACTCACCACCTTTATCTGATCGAAGAGTTTTAATGTTATTTCCTATTTTCTTTTCAACCATACTCTTGTATTATTTAAAGTATCCAAATGCATCACTTTCGTTTCTTATAAAGTACACCTAGATGTATCTAGTGCTATCATCAATAATATAAGAAAGTAATATGCTCCACCAAGTGACTTAGTTTGCATTAGACCACATACATCAGTATGCACTAGTTCAAGTATTTCACGTTTTCTTCTATTTTCATGCACATGAAATTCTGCCCTATGTTGTTTTCCTAATGCACAACCTTCACATTCAAAATTTTCACCCTTAATATTTGGAAGAGCTTCTACCATCAATTTCTTTTGTAGTAATATTAGGTCATTATCATTTAATTTTCCATACCTTTGATGCCAAATCTTGATGCCCTTTCTTCATTACATCCAACTTGTATAATCCTCCAACTCTCATTCCTTTTGCAACAACTTTGTAGTTGTATTTCACATCCTTTACCAAACAATGTGATTTCACAAATTCAACTTTTAAATGTTGATCTGTAATAGTAGAGACTAAAATTACGTTCTTCTTTAATCCTGGAACATACACCACATTTTGAATTTGTTTTTCTTGTCAATTAGGCATCATAACACTTATATCACCATATCCTTTAATTTCATGTGATCTATTATCTCCTAAATAGATGTTTCCACCATTATTAATCTCATGATAAGTATCAAACCGATCTCTTTTGCATGACATGTGTATTGATGCACCAGAATGTATAAACCAAGCATTATCATCATCAGTTTTTGCTGATAAAGAAGCATTGGACACAAAAAATTTAATATTGCTAAAGTCATGACTAATTGCTTCATCTCTATCAACATAGTTTCCTGAATTCCTTCTTTGTTTAATTTGATCAGACCTTCTTTTCATGCAATTCTTAGCAAATGACCAGGTTTTCCAAAGTAATCACACACATCATCTCTACTTGATTTGGAATTTGTCTTTGGTAAAGGTGTGCCTTGAAATGACTTTACCTGTGGCTTTTTTCCTTTATTTTTCTCCCATTGTTTTCCTTTGAAGGAATTCTTCCCTTTGGCCATCAATGCTAAATCTAAACTAGGAGATTTTTGTTTAAGACTTATTCTCCGCTTTCTTCCTACATAAGTATACCTGCCAACTCATCAAAAGTAGGAGCCTTCTCTCTAGCTGAAAGACGAGTGATAAACATTTGATATTCATCAAACATTCCATTTAATGTCACAGTAACCAAGTTTGTGCTAGATATTGTTTCACCAATGTCACCTAATTTATCCTTTAGATCCTTAATTATAGAAATAAAATTACTTACACTTTCATTTTCTTCCATCTTAATTGAAAGAAGCTTACTCTTGAAATACAATATTCGATTTGTACGCTTCGTCTCATACAAATTTTTGAGAGTGTCCCATGTCTCCTTAGATGTTTTTCACTCTCTAATGTGTGGAATAATATTTCCCTTAACAAACATCCGCAAAAGCACCTCCGCTTTGTTTTCCCATCGCTCCAAATATTGAATTGCAGTATCTGTGGCTTGAGGGGATACTGGCTTGAATTCAACTCCAGACACAATCGTCCATATATTATAGCCTTCCATTAAAGTCTACAACTTAAACTTCCAATTTGCCTAATTTTCACCATCTAGCTTGTTAGAATCTGATAAATAAGATTATGCTAATACATTTGCCATTATTAATATCCTTATGAATCTTTAAATACCAACCACCAAAATACAAACTTTTCACAACTTCCATAATTATTATTTTTTATTTATTTTTTACTCAATCACAAATAATAACACCTCACCTTTTTAAATCTAATTTTTACTTACTCCTTACCCTTCTCTTCTTCTTTTTGTTTTTTATTACTTTATTTCATAATCACAAAAAAGCACAAATCATAACCGTACTCTTACTTCAAAGAATGGATCGTTACACTCTGCAACACTTCAATGCATTGTCAAAAGACATATCTGCAACACTTCAATGCATTCTCAAAACACATCTCGGAAGACACAAAATCATATGATTAATTTAGTTTTGCACCAAAATCATACTTTACCAAAAGAACCATAAATAATTCATCACAAAACCAGCAAAATAGTATATCATATGTTAATATAAATGCTAGATGAACATCAACAATTATATCCATTAAAATTTTGGTGGCTTGCAAACTTTCATTCATTCGCATGCTTGAGTAGAGTAATAAACTGAACATTTGTTAATTTAAAGCAACTTCAAACACTGCAAGAAATAAAAGCATGAACCTTCCTAACGCTTCTCCAGATCGGCCCTGGCTTTCTTCAATGTTCTGTTGGACACTCAAAAGCAGACTCCTCACCTTGGTTTACTCCACACACAGGTCTAAGTTGCTTTTATACAACTGATACCTTCCACAACGTTTCCTCTTTAACCTACAGACAATAAAATTTCTTTAGGAAGCTCTAATTACAACAAAAACTCGTACACACGGTAATGTAGGAATCTCTTCCTTCAGCGATTTCCCACACTATCTGTACACATGAAAGAACTCTTACGCTCTTCACGAGAAGCTTCCAGCCAATATGCCCTCCACGAGAAGCTTGTTGCACACATACTCTCTAAACATACCCTCAATGATCTCTCACTCACTCTGATCACTCACACAAAAACTCAAGCTCTTGAGAGTTACGTCGCTCTTATACCAAATCAGAGAACGCAGACACAGAACTCAGAACTGAACACAGAAACAATAGGAAAATAAAATCTGCAACAAATTTCTCACTTTTTCACTTTTGTTGCACACAGTAAATAACTCACACTCAACTTCTGGCCAGTATGCCCTCTACTAGTGCTTAATGTGTTGCACACACACTCTCTCCAACACTTCTCAACAATCTCACAACTCACGCAGTACAACGACTTCCCTGCAACACTTCTCAGCACTCAACCTTGTAGCACTCGACCTTGCTGTGATTCCATATCAGAGAACGCAGACACAACACTAAACATAAACACACAAAGCATACTCATTAGATTACCAAAGAGGGCTTTTTATACCCAATGTAGAAGCTTCTTGATCGCCTAGACCGTCGGTGGAAATGGCTTCTTCAATAAGCTAAAGAAATCTCTAGAAGCTCCGAGATGGATGGTCATTTAGTATGTTAGGTGTTGGAATTATTGTTTATCCAACACTTATTTCGCTGTGTCAATCACATCAAATTCGTGAAGACAAATTGTGAAGTTTATAAAAACATAGTTGGACTATCTATACAGTATTGTTGGGTGTGGAGCCTATAAAAACATAACCATCACATCGCTGAAATAGCGCCATTTCAAAATTGAGGCAATCTAGCTTATAATTGCATAGCATTGAATTAGTTACAGATTGGGAAGATCAATTTTATCATTTCCACTGAGAAAAAATACGCCATAAATTAGATGAATCAAACGAAATATTATGATTCCTCACCATTGTCTTTGTGCATTTTGATTCGGGTTACGAATGAATGAAGATCATAAAGCTTCTTCCACTTCTACTCTGCCTGTTCTGTAATGAGTAATGAATCATTGTCATAATAATGCACTATAGGTTATTATTGCATTTGCATTGAATTTGTTACAGATTAGGTGGAGTAAAATACTAGTATGTGGTTGATATATGATGAAGGCTTATAAATTAATATTACTATTATTAATAATTAATATTATTTTTATTAAATTTACTATACAAAAATTTAAGATAATATTTATTAATAATATTTTATAAGTATAAATAACTAATTATTGTTATTATTATTTTATATTAACTAATTAATTAATAATGTTTATATTAAAAATAATTAATATAAACACTACTGTGTGTAGTTTTCTTCCAGAGTTCTCGCATCCATGATTGTTTGTATCGACGTTTCGAGCCATCCACCATGGCTCATCATCAGGATAGATCGGAAATTGTGTAGGACATATCTCACTAGACTTTGAATAAATAGGGTTAAGAGATGTATAGGGAATGGAAGCCGACCTTGGCTGAATTTGTTTTGTAATATTAGGGTTTAATTAATTAATATTAATTAAACATTAATGTTTTAAAAAATGATATAAATTTTTATTTAGTTTTTTATTTGTAATTAATTATGTTTGTTTTTATTTTATAATTAATTTTATTTTAGTTTAGTTTTGTTCTTGATTATTTAGAGTAAATTGATTAGTTAGGTTTGTTTTTTATTTTATAATTAATTTTATTTTATTTTAGTTTTGTTCTTGAATTTTTATTATTATTTTTTTTGTTCTTCATTAATTTAGAGTAAATTAATTAGTTTGATTCTAATAATAATCTTAATGTTAATTAATACTAGTTTTTTATTAGTGTTTGTTTGTAATAATCTTTTTGTAATTTTTATTATATTTCTAATTAATTTAGTTATTTGTTTAGAATCTTGTTGATTAATTTAGTTAATATTAATTAAACATTAATATTAGTAATCTAAGATTGATAGTTTTTAGTTTAAGATGTAAATTAATAGTTTTTAATTTTAAGAGTTGGAAGTTAGGTTAAGTGTCTAGTACTAGTGTGAAGTGTGGAGGGAGGAGGTAGGGGAGGGAGGTCCAGCTCAGTGGGGGAAGGGTTGGGTTGGGTTAGGTTGGGAGAGGGTGTTCTAGGACGTTAAAGTAGGAATCCAATTGTCACTTATTTTCCATCCTTCATCTCGATTGAGGTTGTTAGGGTTTCTACCTATTTCTATGGGTTCTCTTAGTTTTCTATGGTGATAATGATCTATATTGGCTACGACCTTAGATTTTTCAATGCAGATGTGATGATTGGTTTTATTGGAGTTTTCATCTAGAGCTGAGGTTTTTGCGCGGTTATGTTTTATATCGGCGGCATGTTCTTGAATTCTGGTATGGATAGATCAGCCAGTTTCTCCAATGTATGTTTTTCCGTAGGAACACGGAACCATCTAAACTCCTTTGTGGCATTTGGGATCAACAGGATCTTTGACCGATTTTAGGCATCTGATGATGGTGTTCATGGGTTTGAAAGTGGTTCTAATTTTGTTCTTTTTTAATATGTGCGCAATTTTATCTGTTGTGCCTAATATGTAAGGGAGGTGTACCTTGCCTAAATGGTCATCTAGTGGTTGTTTGTTTTTAGGATTCTTAGCGTTATTAAAGGCTTTGATCACTTGGTTTTTTTGTATCCATTTTCTGCGAATACATTCATAAGATGATTCTTTTCATCTTCAAAGTGATTTTCATCCGAAATACGAATGGCCCTGGTTCCTTTCAAAGATGAGCACCCATCTATCCTGGACCAAAGTTCTGGTCGATTTGTTTAGATAACCTAATATTAAAAAACAAATTCCGCCAAGGTCGGCTTCCATTCCCTATACATCTCTTAACCCTATTTATTCAAAGTCTAATGAGATCTGTCCTACACAATTTCTGTTCTATCCTGATGATGAGCCACAGTGGATGGCTCGAAACATCAATACAAACAATCATGGATGCGAGAAATCCGGAAGAAAACTACACACAAAGCACTAATCACAGAAGCCTCAAAACAATAATAAATACTATTTTTTAATAATTATAGTAATTGATATTAATTAATTAAACTCAAGGATTTATATTTAACCCAAGGACTAATATTAAAAAGCCTGTAAATAACATTTTACCCAGTGAATATGAACCCTTAAATTAATAAACCTAAGGGATTGATATTATAAACCCAAAGGATTTATACTAAAAATTGAAGGGATTATAAATCCAAGGAAATAATGTTAAACCCAAGGGATCAATATTATAAACTCAAGGTATAAAAAATCTAAGATAAATATTATAAACCCTAAAACAATCATGGTTGACCATGATTGATTTTTATATTGAGATAATCTTTTTCACAATGCAACGTTAGACCATGGTGGATTGTAATTGATTTTAATATGCAGACAATCTTTGTAACAATGCGATGTTGGACCATGGTTGATTTTCATATTGAGGAAATCTTTATCACAATGTAACGTTGGATTGAGGTTGACCATGATTATAAACTCAATGGATTTATATTAAACCCAAATATTAATATTATAAACTATATGAATAATATATACCCAAGAGATTAATATTATAAACCCAAGGGAATAATAAACCCTAGGGATTTAAATTATAAAACAAAGATATATAAACCCTAAAATAAACATGGTTGACCATGGTTGAGACAATCCTTGCCACAATGTGACATTGGACCATGGTTGACCATGCTACACCATGATTGATTTTCTTATCAAGACAATATTTGTTACAATACGATGTTGGACCATGGTTGACCATGGTTAATTTTCATATTTAGACAATCTTAGCCACAATGCGACATTCGATCATGGTTGACTATGGTTGACCATGATTGATATTATAAACCTAATGGAATAATAACTATAAACCCATGGGATTAATATTAAATACCCAAGGGATTATGAACCTAAGGGAATAATATTAAACCTAAGGGACAAATATTATAAATCCAAGGTATATAAAGCCCAAGATAAATATTATAAACATTAAAATAAACATCGTTGATAATGGTTGAACATGGTTGATTTTCATGTTGAGACAATCCTTGTCAAAATGGGACATTCAACCATGGTTGACCATGCTTAGCCATCGTTGATTTTCATATCAACACAATCTTTGTGATAATGGGAAGTTTCACCATGGTTGACCATGATTGACCATGGACTACCATCTTTGATTTTATAAAACATGGTTGACCATGCTTGATCAAGGTTAACCACGATTTACCATGGTTGACCGTGGTTGACGATGATTATCATATTGAGACAATCTTTGTCAATGCAACATAAATTATAAACCCAAGGTACATAAACCTTAAGAAAAATATTATAAACCCTAAAATAAACATCGTTGACCATGGCTAAGCATGGTTGATTTCCATACTAAGAAAATATTTGTAACAATGTGACGTTGGACTATGGTTGACTATGCTTGACCATGATTGATTTTCATATCGAGACAATCTATCACAATGCGACATTACACTATGGTTGACCATGGTTGATTTTCATATTGAGACAATCATTGTCACAATGGGACATTCGACCATGGTTGACCAAGGTTGGCTATGACTGACCATGGTTGACCATGATTGATATTATAAACCTAAGGGAATAATAAACCAAACGGATTAATACTAAAACCCAAAGGGATTATGAACCCAAGGGAATAGTATTAAACCCAAGGGACAAATATTATAAACCCAAAGTGTAAACCTTAAGATAAATATTGTAAACACTAAAATAAACATTGTTGACAATGGTTGACCATGGTTGATTTTCATATTGAGACAATCCTTGTCAGAATGCGACTTTGGACCATGGTTGACCAAGGTTGATTTTCATATTGAGACAATACTTGTCACAATGTGATGTTGGACCATGGTTGATTTTCATATCAACACAATCTTTGTGGCAATGAGGCCTTTCACCACAATTGACCATGATTGACCATGGATGACCATGTTTGATTTTATAAAACATGGTTGATGATGATTATCATATTGAGACAATCTTTGTCATAATGTGATGAAATTATAAACACAAGGTATATAAACTCAAAGATAAATATATTAAAGCCTAAAATAAACATGGTTGACCATGGTTGATTTCCATATTGAGACAATCCCTGTCACAATGCGACACTAGACCATGGTTGACCATGATTATTTCAATATGCACACAATCTTTGTAACAATGTGACATTGGACCATGTATAATTTTCATATTGAGAAAATCTTTATCACAATGTGACGTTGGACCGAGATTGACCATTATTATTAACCCAATGGATATATATCAAACCCAAATATTAATATTATAAACCATATGAATAATATATACCCAAGGGATTGATATTATAAACCCAAGGGAAAAATAAACCCTAGGGATAAAAATTATAACCCCGAGATATATAAACCTTAAGATAAATATTATAAGTTCCCTAAAATAAACATGGTTGATCATGGTTGAGACAATCCTTACCACAATGTCGCATTGGACCATGGTTGACCATGAAACACCATGATTGATTTTCATATCAAGATATTCTTTGTTAAAATGTGATGTCTTACAATGGTTGACCATGATTGATATTATATACCCAACAAATTAATAATTATAAACCCAAGGGATCAGTATTAAAACCTTAAGGGATTATGAACCCAACGGAATAATATTAAACCTAAGGGACAAATATTATAAACCCAAGGTATATAAAGCCTAGGATAAATATTATAAACACTAAAATAAGCATCATTGAAAATGGTTGCACATGTTTGATTTTCATATTGAGACAATCCTTGCCAAAATGTGACGCTCGACCATGGTTGAACATGCTTAACCATCATTGATTGTCATATCAACACAATATTTATGACAATGCAACGTTCGACCATCGTTGACCATGATTGACCATGGATTAACATGTTTGATCTATAAAAGATGGTTGACCATGGTTGTGTTGGCTAATTGAATTGTTTATTGATTAACAATCAAGTACCACATTAAATTTTCAACCTGGGAAAGTCTTTTATTTCAAAGGCTACCGCGTACTGTATGTACTTAATTCTAAAAGCATTAAAAAGCTGTAGTATACGTAATTCTCACGTTATGTCATAACAGTGTACTGTAAAGATAAAATGAAAGCAGTTAATTTAAGATGACAAATCTGAAAAGAAGAGTGGTGGATGCTCTGTTATCATAGGATCAGGACCCTATCCTCCAAGCAAGGACATTCAGCACCTGCCCCTGTAACCAGATTGCTAATACACACTGCAATTCTAATTCACCAGTGAAGTACAGTTTCAAACGATTAACAAAACAGAGTGCCAGCAAAAAGGAAATTATCAGAGGTAATGCTACAGAATCCAAAACAAAGTATCAGCATAAGGAAATCACCAAACACACTTACACACTTGACAGAAAAGTAAATGGGTGAATCTTATGAGGAAGGTGGGCCCGGTCCCTCTCACAAGATTCCCCAGAACACAATTTCTAGATTAGGTGCTCAGAATAATCTTCTATTCATCTACCAAAAGATCCAGTACAATAAAAGTTCATACTTTGCTGTTGTCTTTCAAAATTCCCCTTAAAAAACTATTTTTCTCTCCTTTTCTCTAATGTATATGTCTCCTCTTTATAGAGGAGACATCTATTACAATAGATTATCACAGTTCATTCAGTTAACCAAAAATAAGAGTTACAGGATGTTGTTATAACAGTGCGACAGTGTATTCTTTCTTGAGTTTGTTTCTGTTACACAGCTGGTAACCGAACTTCGACCGTCTTCTTGGGATCCTCGTATTATCCTTCGTCGTTTCCCCATGGTTGCTGATTTAGTAAACCCGTGCTGTTCCTGATATTTTAGCAACTGTGTTTTACCCTTTTTGGACAATTGTTGATCATGCTGCGTCAGCGCGGAATTCTGGCGATCTTCAGATAGTTGTCGTTTGTTATTTCCAGTTGTTGCAAAAATAGCATTCCCCTGCTTTAGATGGTTGCTGTTGCTGGCTGTAGCAATTGCGTAGTTGCTGCTTCTGGTGTTGCAGCAACTGCGTAGTTGTTGTTTCTGGTGTTACAGCAACTATGAATTATAATTCCTGCAGACTTTAGACAGTCCAGCGGTTACTTGGCAACTTAATTAGCTTTTCCAAAGATAAATATAAAGATATTCATGAATATGCAATGAACAATTAAACATATAGATATGCGGAGAATTACTTCATACCTTGGGGTGATTAAATCATTATGTAATCAAAGCTTTCAACTATTGAACTGAAAAGGATAATATTATGGCCAAAATATAAGGTCAAAAATGGTCAATTCTGAATCCTAACATCCCCCCCAACTGAAGAGATTGCATGTCCCCATGCAATGCTTACTCTGAGTCTGAGTCGGAGTACTGGGATGAACAGTGTAGATTACTGAGACAATAGTTATAGGAAGTGGCATCAAACTTCTTCCTGAACCCACAGACAGTCTGTATTTGCCTCCATGCTGCTGCTTCTTCCTTGTTGGATAATCCAAACTGGCCCTTGTATTGTTCACCAGATAACCATAGAAGTGGAAATTTAAATCTGTAGCCAATCCAATTTTCAGCACAGTGTTGCATGCATCTAACATAGTAAGGTACCCTTGAGAGTGCTACCTGTAAATTAGGTGGATTATAAGGGTGATATTCCTGCCTCTCCTTGGGGCAGTTTTCCCAAAACAAGTTATTTGCCTTGACAGCCAAGGGTGCCTTAGTTCTCACATAGTGTTGACAGTCTCTCAGGACCACTGCTTGTAGTTGCCTGACGTGGTCCTTCATTTCAGGATCACTTATCATTCTTTGATGTTGTGCGATGAAGGTGGCTGCGTTCTGAGGTTCAGCCCTAATCCACAGAAGGCAATTTTGTTCATTATGTTGAGCTGAGGTAAAGGCGTTCTGCCATGTAAGTTGGTTAGCTAAAAAGGAGATGAAAGCTCTCAGCTGTATGTCGCCAACAACAGGTATCATATTCATGTTTCTTTCTTCGGACATGGCTTCATTATGGAGATAAAGCTCGCATAACAAATTTTGATCATTTTTAGGTGCCTCTGCAAAGGTTTGCATAAATTGCTCTGATGTAACCACCTGATGAGGTCTACCTTCTCTAACAGCCTTTATCTGTAAGAATGTGAGTCTTTCCCTCAAAAATGTTGCATAATTGAAAGAGGGTTTCCTTGTGGCAAGTATTCTTTGGAATAACTCAAACATCTGGGACAATCTGGCTTTTAGTTCCTTAATTTCTTTGTACTGAGCTCTACACTGCTCAAGTGCTTCCCAGTTCTTATATGCATAATTGAACCAGGTCCCCTTTTGCTGTTGGAATGCTTTACCTTGTGACAGCTCATATTCTCTCCACCATTTTCCTTTTAGTTCCTGAAAACTATCTGTTTCTGTGCATGCATCACTAACAGAGGGAAGTTCTGTTTGTGTAAAGGCATCAACAAGGGTAATCTGCCCTGTGATAATTGGAGTAGGCCGGGATGATCCAATGTCTTCCTTTCCATTTCCAGCTACTGTTTCTTCTTCATGTTCTATATTCTGTACTGATTCCTGTGTATCTGCTTCCTCTTCTTGTTCTATGGCGATTTGGGTAGGCCGGGGTGAGTCTATGCCTTTTTCCTCATTTCCTCCTGTAACTATTTCTTCCTTTTGGGTAGGCCGGGGTGAGTCTATGCCTTCTTCTTCATTTCCTGTTGTAACTTCTTTTTCTTCTCGTTCCATGGCAGTTTGAATAGGCCTGGGTGAGTCTATATTTTCTTCTTCATTTTCTTCTTTTTCTATGGCAGTTTGAATAGGCCTGGGTGAGTCCATGTTTTCTTCTTCATTTTCTTCTGTAACCATTTCTTCCTCTCGTTCCATGGCAATTTGAGTAGGCCGGGGTGAGTTTATGTTTTCTTCATTTCCTTCTGTAACTATTTCCTCCTCTCGTTCCATAGCAATTTTGGGTAGGCCGAGGTGACTTTATATCTTCCTCTTCTTCATTCCTTGTTACTTTCTGCATAGTTTCTGGAGAACTTGTTGGTTCTTGTGTTTCAGTGAGTTCTTTTGTTTGCTCTTGTGTAGTTTCTGGAGAATTTACTGGTTCTTGTGTGTCGGTAAGTTCTTCTGTTTGCTCCTGTGCAGTTTCTGGAGAATTTATTGATTCTTGTGTGTCAGTAAGTTCTTCTGTTTGCTCCTGTGCAGTTTCTGGAGAACTTACTGGTTCTTGTGTGTCAGCAAGTTCTTCTGTCTGCTCCTGCACCTTTTCTGGAGAGCCTGTTGGTTCTTGTGTGACAACAGGTTCTTCTGTCTGCTCCTGCACCTTTTCTGGAGAGCCTGTTGGTTCTTGTGTGACAACAGGTTCTTCTGTCTGCTCCTGCACCTTTTCTGGAGAGCCTGTTGGTTCTTGTGTGACAACAGGTTCTTCTGTTTCAACCACAACAGCAGGAACTTCATTCATTGGTTCTGCCACTACCTTGTATCCTGCTTGAGTAAATATCTCACCACAATTGATGCACACATATTCATTGTCCTTACTCTTCTCTACTGCAGATGCTACTCGTGCTAAAATATGCAGGCTAAATTCATTTTGATAGGCTTCCTTGACCCTTATTATTTCCTCTTGGTAGTCCTGAATCTGGGACTTCAGAAATTCAATTTCTTCCTACAGAGCAGATATGGTAGGCTGAGCTTGTGGAGTAGCAGGTTCCAGTGGAGGCAGAGGTTGTGCTTCATCATTGATTTGATCCCTTATACCCTCGACAGGTGGTTCTTGTGTGTCACCTGGGGTAGTGGTTGTTTCTTGTGTTGCAGCTTCTTGGCCAATATTACCTTGGGTGTCGACAGCTGGTTCTTGTGTGTCAGCTGCCTTAAAATATGATGTCACGAAACTGTGAACACTCTGCATCTCAGCCTCCAAGGGTGAGGGAGAGGAGTTTCCAGGGCTGGTGGGAATGCGGGTTTTTAAGGTGATGGGTGGTGAGCTAGGGAGGGTATGGCTAGGAATTTCAGCTATTACAGACGACCGAGTCCTTTGCTTTGGTAGAGAAGCAGGGAATTCAGACATTTTTCTTTTCCGGCTGGCTTTCTTTAAGATAGGGATGGTGGTAGAAATAGCAGCTGCTTTAGCCGAAGCCCTAGTTCTTCTTCTTTTTGGTGGGGTTCCCTTTTTCTGCTGTATTTTCCGTTTGAGGAGAGTAATAGGGATGTTATCCTCAGAGTCCTCGGTAGAAATACCAAGTATGGGAATGGAAGGATTGGTTCTATTGGGGGATGGGATTGTTTCCGCGGGTATTTCTACCGCTGATTGTTCATTTTCAGCAACTTGTGGGGGTGTTTGCTGGAGGACTTCTTTGGACATTTGTTTTGGAATGTCGTCTGCTTGCTGAGGGATTTCTACGGGTATTTGCTCAGGAATGTCCTCTGTTTGCTGAGGGATTTCTACGGGTATTTGCTCAGGAATGTCCTCTGTTTGCTGAGGGATTTCTTCATCTTGCTGAGGTGTGTCTTCAGCTTGGTGAAGAATTTCCTCTTCTTGATAAGGAATTTCACGTTCCGGCTGTGGAATTTCTGCCTCTTGATGGGGATTAATGGGGGTGGAGGGTTATTTAAGGCGAGGCCTCTATTTATCAGCAATTGGGCTAAACGGTGGTGTTTCAGGGAAAGAAGCAGACGCTTTGCGTTGACAGTATAACGTGACATATTTTTGAGACATCCCAATAAATAATATGGCATATTTATCAACTAACCATTCCTCAAATGATTCAACAAGACAAAATCGTGCTGGTAAATTACCTGGTACCGGCCTTAGCATGTCAGATATTGCTTCTCAAATTCGGCAACTTTCGGCCACGGTTGAGGTAATGACTGAAGTGCTATGCCTCTGCCCTTGGGTTCTACCTGCTCGCCTGGTTGAAGAAAATCCTGCTGCGCATTAAGGATCAGGTGCTTCCTACTGAACCATTGTATGCCATTAGCTGGTAGCCCAGTAAGTTGGGCTATGGCTTCCTCCGTGACTGCAATTCGAACTCCTTGAACGATAGAAAATCCTTCTGTTAAATTGCATGCAAACTCGAGGACTTGCTGCGCGTCGAAGTCTGGAAGTCTCCTGAAATAATCTATCCATCCCGCTTGCAGAAAGATTTGATAAACCTCGGGATAGAGCTCAAGAAGTGTTGTTGTGCCAGGTTCATATGTAATGAGGTTTCCTCCCATGGCTGCTGTTTCAGTGAATTTCACAGTTCAGAGTCGAGCTTCCGAATTCAGTTCAGAGTAAACCGTTGCAAATGGTAACATGTCATGATAAGGTGACTTTTACATATTACCGGGAGAGTTAAGGGCGGCGGAAGTTGGCGTAGTATGTAATTATGAGAGCGCTTTGGTAATCCCCCCCCTACACGTAAGTGATATGATTGGAAGTACAATTATTTGGTAGTCTTATCAGCTTCTCCGCATTAACTATTATTTAATGTCCATACATAATCATGCGTACCTTTATGTTTTACCTTTTTGGTTGCTGTGTCAAAAAGTCTTGTCTTATCTTTTGTTGGATCATAATGATTACAGCGGGTCTAAGAGCATGGGAATACCGGCGATTTTTAATAATAATGATGGGAAGTGATAGTGGAGTATTGTAATCATCACAAGAAGTGGTGTATTTTATAAAAATTCGTTTCTTGGGGGCTGAAGTGGTAAGACTGGTGTTTTTGTAAATGAGAGGATTGCTAAAAAGGTATTACGGGATCGGGAAGTGGTGTTGCAGCAACGAGATTGGTGTTGCAGCCACTGGAAGTGATGTTACATCATCGGGAAAAGATGTTGTAGTAACGTGAAAAAGTGTTGCAGCAACGGGGATCAGTGTTGCAACAACGTGAAATGGTGTTGTAGCAACAGAAAGTGGTGTTGCAGCAACGAGAATTGGTGTTGCAGCAACGGGAATTCCAAGTCCGCAAAGTGATTCCTTTAAAGCTTTCGTTCTCAGCTATTTTCCACAGCTCAAATCTGCAAAATATTGAAATATAATATGGTAGCCCTTGGCAGGGATTAGTAGTTAAAAAAAAGAATATCTAATCTAAAAAAATGCATAAATAAACAGAAATTTAAGTGCTTTGAGGGACAGCAAGTTCCCCTGGAAAATAATATTGTTTAATTGCCATGCAAGTGGCTTTAAAATCTTCTTTAGAAACAGGCCTCTGATATAAACGGAGTCGATAGCCATTCACTAGTAGGGGTGTTCTGCTTCCATCAATTGTTAAAAGTCTAACTGTCCCATTTGGAAAAACAGCATCCACTTCATAAGGCCCTAACCACCTTGTTCTTAACTTACCTTGGAAATTCTCGAAACGAGAATCATAATGTAGAGCCCAGTCACCTTTCTGGAACTGCTTTTGCTTGATGGTTCTGTCATGCCACCTGCTTCTTTGTTGCTGTATCATGGTTGTCTGATGGATGGCATCCAGTCTTTTCTCATCCAATTCTTGAAGTTGTTGTAACCTGGCTGTCTGTGCATCAGTCAAATCAAGGTTAACAGCTAAAGCAGTTCTTAAGGTTTTGATCTCAAACTCTACAGGGAAAATAACATTCTTTCCAAAAACTAATTCATAGGGTGAAAAACCTGTGGTATTCCTCCAAGTAGTTCTATAGGCCCATAATGCCTCGGGCAACCTTTGAAACCAATCCCTTCTATTCTCTTTATTATTTTTGTTAAGATGGCTTCTATGACTTTATTGGTGCTTTATACCTGCCCATTTGCTTGGGGGTGATAAGGTGTAGTCATTTTGTGCTTAATATGATATTTCTGAAGCGTATTTTTGAAGCCATGAGAGTTAAAAGGAGGTCCTCCATTTGTGACTAATTCTCTAGGCAATCCAAATCTAACAAAGATTTCTTCAAATAAAAATGTTAGTACTGCTTCTTCATTAGCTTTCAGGAGTGCCTTAGCTTCTACCCATTTAGTCATGTAATCTGTGCATACTAATATGTACACTCTTTGATTGGATGGAGGATTAATGGGACCTATAAAATCTAATGCCCATTTCTCAAAAGGTTCAAGAATTACCTGGGGATTGAGTGGCATTTCATCCCTGTGATTAGGCTGGCCCATTCTTTGACAACTATCACAGGCCTTGACATAATTTCTAGCATCTTTGAAGAGTGATGGCTAATAATAACCCATTCTGAGTACCTTGTGTGTTGTTCTTTTTTCTGCAAAGTGTCCTCCACAAGGGCCATCATGACAAGCTTTTAGTACATCATAAATTTCATCTTCACCAATGCACCTTCGGATTTCCTGATCGATTCCTGTATGGAAAAGACACCCGCTTATCCAACTGTACCTAGCACTTTGCTAGATGATCTTTCTTCTTTCCCTGTGTGATAGGTGTGATGGTAATTTTCCTGCAACTAGATAATTGGCAATGTCTGCATACCAAGGTGAGTGAGCAGATACTGCAAATAAATACTCATCAGGAAAAGAATCATCTACTGGAGCATTTTCATCAGTTTTTAATCGAGAAAGAAAGTCAGCAACTACATTTTCTTTTCCTGGCCTATCTACAATTGTGATGTCAAATTCTTGCAATAATAACAACCATCTGGTGACTCGGGCATTTGTAACTGATTTATTCATCAAATATTTAATGGTTGAGTGATCAGTATGCACAAAAGTAGTGTAGCCAGTAATATAATGTCGAAATTTATTTATTGCATAAATAACTGCTAGGAATTCCTTCTCAGTGACTGTATAATTCAATTCAGCTGGTGTCATATTCTTACTGATAAAATAAATGGCATAGGGAAGACTATTTTCTTCCTGACCCAAGACAGCTCCAATTGCAGTGTTTGAGGCATCAGAGGATATATGAAAGGGTAGTGCCCAATCAGGTCCTCTCAAAATGGGAGTTGCAGACAACTGATGTTTAAGTTCATTAAATGCTTTTTCACAATCATCAGTCCACTTAAATTCAGCATTCTTTGTTAATAACACAAATAAAGGAGAAGCTATTTTGGAAAAATTCTTAATAAATCTTCTATAGTATCCAGCATGTCCCAAAAAGCTTCTTACATCAGTTTGTGTTTTGGGGATAGGGAGGGTCTGAATTACCTGTATTTTAGCTGGATCGACTTGAATTCATAGGAATGAGACAAAGTGACCCAATAAAATACCTTGATTCATCATCATATGACACTTTTCAGTGCTTAAGGCAAGGTGTGCTTCTATACACCACTTAAGTACTTTTTCAAGATTCTGCAGTGCATCCTCACAAGTCACTCCATAAGGAGTAAAGCCATCCATAAATATTTCTAATGAATCATTTAGCATATCAGAAAAAATCCCTATCACTACTCTTTGAAATGTTACTGGAGCATTACATAGCCCAAATGGAAGTACCCTGTAAGCAAAGGTCCCCCATGGGCTAGTAAACATGGTCTTGTCCTGGTCTTGGGGTGCAATCTTAATCTGATTATATCCACTAAACCCGTCCAAGAATGAAAAGAATTTCTTACCTGCCAAATTATCCAATACCTGATCAATGAATGGTAAAGGGAAATGGTCTTTCTGGGTGGCTTTATTCAGTGCTCTATAATCCACACATACTCTCCATTTACCATTTTCTTGGGTACAATTACAAGTGGGGAAACCCACTCACTATCAGATATAGGGTATATAAATTCTGCATTCAAGAGTTTTTGAAGTTCCTCCTTCACAATTTCCCTTAGATTGGGATTCATTCGCCGTTGGGGTTGACAGACTGGCCGGGATCCCTCTTTAATATAAATCCGGTGAGTGCATAGCTCAGGGGAAATCCCTTTCATGTCTGTATAGTCCCATGCAAATGCTTCTTTATTTTCCTGGAGTAACTTTATTAATTGTTGTTTTTCATTATCAGTTAAATTAGGATTTATATTTAATGTTTTGCCAGGCTCTATTTCTATTGTTTTACTTTTGGAGGGGTTTCCTACTGTTGTTTGAAATAATTTTTTATCTTCCAAGTTCTGCTGAGATTCAGATTCCAAGATTGCATTGAAGTGATTGTACATTTCTGGGTTGACCGAAGACGGTTCAGAAATGAAGCTGCTGATTAATTCATCTTCAGTAGAGTCTTTGAAAGGTAAGGCTTGTCCGATAGTCAATATAGGTTGGGTTTCTTCATCCTCATAATATACCCATACAGAGTTGTCATTATTAATCATGGGTGTAGCATGAGGATAAAGGGTAAGCTGTTTTGTTTCCTGTCCATTAGAGATGGTCATTGATCTCGATCTACAGCTAATGAAAGCATCTGCTGTAGCCAGCCAAGGTCTTCCTAGAATCAACGGATGACCCCCCAACTTTGTTTTAGTTTGTAACACCACAAAGTCGGCTGGGTAATTCCAGGATTCTACAGAAATTATTAGATCTTCAATGACCCCTTCAGGTTTAATTGTAGAGTGATCAGCCAATTCTAGGATGGTTGGTGTTTCCCTAATAAAGTTTTTTAACTGAAGCAATTGTGTTGTTTCAAGTGTCATAATATTTATTGCAGCTCCTAAATCTACTAGAACTTTAGAGACAAAGGTTTTTCCAACTTGAACTGTTACTGTAGGGTGACCAGGGTCACCATATTTCACAGGAGGATCTTTTTCTATCATTAAAGCAGTCAATTCTCCCATCACATGAATTGTGAGGGGGTCCTTAGCTTTTCTTCCAGGTTTTTTTATGCATATATTTCTAACAGTCCTAGCATAAATGGGAACATCTCTTAGCGCTTGCAACAATGGGATTTTAACATATAAATTCTGTAGTCCACCTAAAAGGTTAAAAGCAGGTTGCTCCAGTGTTTTAGTGAGAGCCAGACGTTCAGGGAATGGCGGATCTGCTGTTTGATCATTGTTGTTATATGTTGATTCAACTGTTTCAACATTATTGTTAGCTGGTTTTTCTTTTCTAACTTCCTCTTTATCAGAGTCAATGATGTCATCAATTATGGGTTCAACAATTCTCCCTGAACGAAGATGGATATCGTTACATTGCATGGGGGAGACACGAGATTTTGAATATCAATTACTTGCAAGGCTTTATTATTATTTGGGTTGGGGTTGGGTTGCACAGGCAGTTGTGGTCTAATTGCCTGGTTATTTGGAGGAGTATTGGATGGTAAGGAAAGAGATTGTTGATGTTGAGGAAATGGCATCTGTTGGGCTGCCCAGCCTGGGTTCCATTGATTGAAATACGGTTGCTGGGGAGCCCAAGGATTCCATATGGTAGGATCAGGAAAAGGAAGATTTGGTTGTTGCATAGGTGGAAAATTCATTGTGTTAAAGGGTGGGTACTGCATTTGGTTCATGGGTGGGTAATTTGTTTGAAAAGGAGAATGATTATTCCAACGATTAAATGTTGTGTTAGAATTCATACCTTGTCTTTGTGGCCATTGCCTCCTCTGTGCCATCAGGTATACTGCTTCAGCCTCTTCTTCAGTTGACTGCAATGCTGCTTTAATTCCAGGCAGAGAGGGGCATTGCTGGGTCTCATGGTCCTTTTTGCAGATCGTGCAGATTGGTACCTTATCTAGCGGGCATTCCCTGAGTGGATGTTTTTCTCTGCATTTGGAACAAAAAATGGCTAGGGCAGCTTCTACTTCTGCCTGTTTCTTCTTTACCTGCAGAGCATCAATTTGTGAAGCGAAAGAGCTTAACATCTCAGTTTTAAATTCTTCTAACAAATTACTTATTTCAGCCCTTGTTGCTCCTCCACTTGCTGACTTCTGAACTCTTGAATATACATTGTCCCTGCTTTTGGATCTGCTCACTGCTCCTCTTGAACATCTCATGCAGAGATTGATAATTTCATCAAATGGTTCCTTGGAAATGTCCCCTTTTCCCAGCATGTTTAACATGTCCAAGCAGTCATCCCGTACCCCTTTCAGCAATATAGTTTTCAGAATGTCTTTACTCATATTAGGGTGGTCAGACCGCTGCAGATTATACTGCAATCTTTCCACAAAATCTTCCAGATTCTCGTCCTCCTTCTGAACCATTTTAAACAATTCTTCCTTCCTTTCTCTTGTCCAGCAGTAATCTTGATACTTGGCCAGAAAGCTTTCTTTCATCTGATCCCAGGTAGTGATTGCCTGAGCTCCTAAGCTCATAAACCACCTTAACGCATTCCCTTTCAGTGTTGCTGGAAACAGTTTTAGTTTCTGATTAGGGCTCACATAATCATAACTCCTACATAGTATGTCGAATTCAAAGAGGAATTCATCCGGGTCTTTAGAGGATAACCCATGAAAGTTGGGTAATGCTGAGAGTGGAATGTTTTTCATGGGGGTTGCTCCTCTCGGGAGCTCCCCAATAGGGAATTCTAGGGTAGAGAGCGAATTTTCCCCTCTTCCTTCTGTTCTGTTATCCTCCATTGGTCTTTTTCCTGAATCACTTGCTTTGTCTTCTGTATCTTCTGTTTCTTCAGGTTCTTCTACCGGTTCCTCAGTGTATTCTGGTACTTCCAGCTTCCTTTCAGGTCCCAGTACTTCCTCCGTATGTCGATCTGTTTGTGAGGAATACTGGATCTGAGGTCTCCGGGAACTTGTCCTCTGTGATGTTTCGGCCTTTGAGATGATTTCGTCAATAAAGGTTTTTCTTCCTCCTCCGCCTTTTCCGCCTATGAAATTAGGTTTCCTGCGTCCTCTCATGCACCTGTTATTCTCAAAAAGAAATCATTAATGCTTTTAGAAATCTCTAGTCGCCTTACCCGGCAACGGTGCCAAAATGTTGGCTAGTTGAATTGTTTATTGATTAGCAATCAAGTACCACATTAAATTGTCAACCTGGGAAAGTATTTTATTTCAAAGGATACCGCGTACTGTATGTACTTACTTCTAAAAGCATTAAAAAGCTGTAGTATACGTAATTCTCACGTTATGTCATAACAGTGTACTGTAAAGATAAAATGAAAGCAGTTAATTTAAGATGACAAATCTGAAAAGAAGAGTGGTGGATGCTCTGTTATCAGAGGATCAGGACCCTATCCTCCAAGCAAGGACGTTCAACACCTGTCCCTGTAACCAGATTGCTAATACACACTGCAATTCTAATTCACCGGTGAAGTACAGTTTCAAACGATTAACAAAACAGAGTGCCAGCAAAAAGTAAATTATCAGAGGTAATGCTACAGAATCCAAAACAGAGTATCAGCATAAATAAATCACCAAACACACTTACACTCTTGACAAAAAAGTAAATGGGTGAATCTTGTGAGGAAGGTGGGCTCGGTCCCTCTCACAAGATTCCCCAGAACACAATTGCTAGATTAGGTGCTCAGAATAATCTTCTATTCATCTGCCAAAAGATCCAGTACAATAAAAGTTCAAACTTTGCTGTTGTCTTTCAAAATTCCCCTTACAAAACTATTTTTCTCTCCTTTTCTCTAATGTAGATGTCTCCTCTTTATAGAGGAGACATCTATTACAATAGATTATCACAGTTCATTCAGTTAACCAAAAATAAGAGTTACAGGATGTTGTTATAACAGTGCGACAGTGTATTCTTTCTTGAGTTTGTTTCTGTTACACAGTTGGTAACCGAACTTCGACCGTCTTCTTGGGATCCTCGTATTATCCTTCGCTGTTTCCCCATGGTTGCTGATTTAGTAAACCCATGTTGTTCCTGATATTTTAGCAACTGTGTTTTACCCTTTTTGGACAATTGTTGATCATGCTGCGTCAGCGCGGAATTCTGGCGATCTTCAGATAGTTGCCGTTTGTTATTTCCCGTTGTTGCAAAAATAGCATTCCCCTGCTTTAGATGGTTGTCGTTGCTGGCTATAGCAATTGCGTAGTTGCTACTTCTAGTGTTGCAGCAACTGCGTACTTGCTGTTTCTGGTGTTACAGCAACTATGAATTATAATTCCTGCAGACTTTAGACAGTCCAGCGGTTACTTGGCAACTTAATTAGCTTTTTCAAAGATAAATATAAAGATATTCATGAATATGCAATGAAAAATTAAACATATAGATATGCAGAGAATTACTTCATACCTTGGGGTGATTAAATCATTATGTAATCAAAGCTTTCAACTATTGAACTGAAAAGGATAATATTATGGCCAAAATATAAGGTCAAAAATGGTCAATTCTGAATCCTAACAGGTTGATCAAGGTTGACCATCATTGAGCATGGTTGACAGTGGTTGAAGATGATCATCATATTAAGACAGCGTTTGTCAATGAGACGTAAATTATAAACCCTAAGATAGATATTATAAACCCTAAAATAAACATGGTTGACCATGGTTGAGCATGGTTGATTTCCATATTGAGACAATATTAGTCCCAATGCAACATTGGACCATGGTTGATGATTCTTGACAATGATTGATTTTCATATCAAGACAATTTGTCACAATGCAACGTTGCACTATGGTTGACCATGAATGATCCTCATATTGAGACAATCATTGTCACAATGCGAAATTTGACCATGGTTGACCATTGTTGGTTATGATTGACCATGGTTGACCATTATTCATATTAAAAACCCAAGGGAATAATAAACCAAGGCATTGACATTATAAACCTAAGGGAATAATAATCCAAAGGGATTGATACTAAAACCCAAATGGACTATGAAACCAAGGGAATAATATTAAACCCAAGGGACAAATATTATAAACCCAAAGCATATAAACCTTAAGATAAATATTATAAACACTAAAATAAACATCATCCACAATGATTGACCATGGTTGATTTTCATATTGAGACAATCCTTGTCACAATGCAACGTTGGACCATGGTTGACCATGCTTAACCCTGGTTTATTTTCATATTAACACAATATTTGTGACAATGCGGCCTTCGACCATAGTTGACCATGATTGACCATGGATGACCATGTTTGATTTTATAAAACATGGTTGACCATGGTTCACCAAGGTTGACCATGATTTACCATGGTTGATGATGATTATCATATTGAGACAATCTTTGTCATAATGCGATGTAAAATATAAAACCAAGGTATATAAACTCAAAGGTAAATATTATAAACCCTAAAATAAACATGGTTGATTTCCATATTGATAAAACCCTTGTCACAATGCGATGGTGGACAATGATTGACCATGATTGATTTTACTTATGCACGCAATCTTTATAACAATGTGATGTTGGACCATCGTTAATTTTCATATTGAGAAAATTTGTATCACAATGTGATGTTGGACCGAGGTTGACCATGATTATAAAGGAAATGGATTTATATTAAACCCAAATATTAATATTATAAACCATATGAATAATATATACCCAAGGGATTGATATTATGAAACCAAGGGAATAATAAACCTTAGGGATAAAAATTATAAACCCAAGACATATAAACCCTAAGATAAACATTGTAAACCCTAAAATAAACATAGTTGAGCATGGTTGAGACAATCCTTTCCACAATACGAAGTTGGACCATGGTTGACCATGCTACACCATGATTGATTTTCATATCAAGACAATCCTTCTTACAATGCGATGTTGGACCATGGTTGACCATGGCTGATTTTCATATCGATACAATCTTAGTCACAATGCGACATTTTATCATGGTTTACCATAGTTGGCTATGATTGACCATGGTTGATTATGATTGATATTATAAACCCAACGAAATAAAAATTATAAACCTAAGGGAATAATATTAAACCTAAGGGACAAATATTATAAACCCAAGGCATATAAAGCCTAAGATAAATATTATAAACACTAAAATAAACATCGTTGACAATGGTTGGACATGTTTGATTTTCATATAGACACAATCCTTTTCAAAATGTGATGTTCGACCATGGTTCACCATGCTTAACTATCGTTGATTTTCATATTAACACAATATTTCTGACAATGCGATGTTTGACCATGGTTGACCATGATTGACCATGGATTACCATGTTTGATTTTATAAAACACGATGATCATGATTGACCATGGTTGACTGTGGTTGACAATGATTATCATATTGAGACAATCTTTGTCAAAGTGACATAAATTATAAACCAAAGGTATATAAACCCTAAGCTAAATATTATAAATCCTAAAATAAGCATGGTTGGCCATGGTTGAGTATGGTTGATTTCCATATTAAGACAATCTTTGTCATAATGTAACGCTGGACCATGGTTGATGATGCTTGACCATGCTTGATTTTTATATCGAGACAATTTGTCACAATCCAACGTTATACTATGGTTGACAATGCATGATTTTCATATTTAGACAAAAATTATAAACCAATGACATATAAACCATAAGATAAATATTATAAGCCCTAAAATAAACATGGTTGAGCATGGTTGAGACAATCCTTGCCATAATACAATGTTGGACCATGGTTGACCATGCTACACCATGATTGTTTTTCATATCAAGACAATCCTTGTTATACTGTGATGTTGGACCATGGTTGATTTTCATATTGAGACAACCTTAGTAACAATGTGACATTCAATCATGGTTGACCATGGTTGGCTATGATTGGCCATGGTTGACTATGATTGATATTATAAACCCAATGAAATAATAATTATAAACCCAAGGGAATAATATTAAAACTAAGGGACAAATATTATAAACCCAAGGTATATAAAGCCTAAATTAAAATAATCATTGTTGACAATGGTTAGACATGGTTGATTTTCATATTGAGACAATCCTTGTCAAAATATGATGTTCGGCCATGGTTTACCATGCTTAACCATCGTTGATTTTCATATCGACACAATATTTGTGACAGTGCGACGTTCAACCATGGTTGACCATAATTGACCATGGATTACCATGTTTGATTTTATAAAACATGGTCGACCATGGTTTATCAAGGTTGACCATGATTGATGATGGCGGTCTGGGAGCAGGAAGGAGTGTTAATCTCCCAAATTGTAAGATTATATCTTCTACTTCTATTTCAGGTATATTTGTTAGTTCTACGGGCTCTCTGTCATCCACTAACAACTTTAGAGCTTCCATTAAGTTAGCAGATCCCTCCCAAAGTCGCAGAGTTCCGCTAAACTTCCACTAGTCTGGAACCAACGATAACACAAGCCATAGTTTAATAAGATTTGAAGTCTGCTTTCTACAAACTCGGCGGCACTTCTTCACCGTTGATTTGTTAAAGATCCAATGGTCACCTCACTACCCAACCTCGAACTTGCTCCTCACCTGTCAACTGTTGATCTTGCTCCACCAGATCTAACAGCTCAAACGAATATCGCCCGATTAACTTGTGCACTTTAAACCCGCCCGATAAGCGGTTTCTCCCTCTCTCCTCTCTGCTACTTGTCACGATGTATATGGAATCGGAGCCAATCGGAAAATACTGCTTACGGCATTTATTCCGCGCAAAATCCACTTGTGGGTTTCTCCAACTGCTTCGACTCGTTCATTGTCATTTAACTTCTGTACCCGAACACCGTTGATGTGCCTCGACCGAGATCTAACAGTCCAAATCAAATCTTCATGCATTATGTCCGTAGTCTTCCTCCGTTGATCTCGATCGTCTACTGCACACTCGGAATTCACGAGAAACTCAGTTAAAAATAAAACACGGAATTTAACATAGTCAACACAATTTCATTCAATCTTACAGAACACTAATTAAACTTCGAATTTTACAATAACACAGAGATTTCGAAGGAGATTATCCTTCAGGATTTGACAGAGAATTTCTCATCCACATACACAGAAACTAAATTTTCCCACTTTACTAGATTCGCTCCAGGAAAGCCAAATTTCTTCAACAGTCAAAAATACCCTTACAATAGTGTGAAAATTACATAAGTACTGGTTCATCCTAACAACCAGATCCTAATTCAAAGGCTAAAATTTATTAACCCTATTTGTCTTGCGAGGCATTCTCCTCGAGAATCTCCACTACAACTAACTAACTAAAATTTATTACTAGAAAATCATGGAAATTGATGGCTAAAAGATCCCACTCCTTTGCCTGTAATATTTTTTTTGTATTTTTTGGAATAATTCTTTGAATTTGTCTTCAAACCTTATTCTCCTACATCAATTTACCATGGTTGAGCGTGGTTGAGTGTGATTATCATATTGAGACAATCTTTGTCAATGCGACGTAAATTATAAACCCAAGGTATATCAACCCTAAGATAAATATTATAAACCATAAAATAAACATGGCTAACCATGGATGATCATGGTTGATTTCCATATTCAGACAATCTTCATCATAATGTGATGTTGAACCATGGTTGACGATGCTTGACCGTGATGGATTTTCATATCAAGACAATCTATTGCAATGCGACGTTGCACTATGGTTGACCATGGATGATTTTCATATTGAGACAAGCATTGTCACAATGAGACATTTGACCATGGTTGACCATGGTGGGCTATGATTGACCATGGTCGACCATGATTGATATTATAAAACCAAGGGAATAATAAACCCAAGGCATTGATATTATAAACCCAAGGGAATAATAAGCCAAAGGGATTAATACGAAAACCCAAAGGGATTATGAACCCAAGGGAATAATATTAAACCCAAGGGATAAATATTATAAACCCAAAGAATATAAACCTTAAGATAAATATTAAACACTAAAATAAACATCGTTGACAATTGTTGACCATGGTTGATTTTCATATTAAGACCATCATTTCCACAATGCGACGTTGTGCCATGGTTGAATATGCTTAACCATGAATGATTGTCATATCAACAAAATCTTTGTGACAATGTGACCTTTCGACCATAATTGACCAAGATTGATTATGGATGACCATGTTTCATTTTATAAAACATGGTTGACCATGGTTCACCAAGGTTCACCATGATTTACTATGGTTGATAATGATTATCATATTGAGACAATCTTACCATAATGCGACGTAAATTATAAACCCAAGGTATATAAACTCAAAGATAAATATTAAAAACCCTAAAATAAACATGGTTGATCATGGTTGATTTCCATATTGAGAAAATCCTTGCCACAATGAGACGTTGGATGATGGTTGACCATGATTGATTTTAATATGCACACAATCTTTGTAACAATGCGACATTAAACCATGGTTGATTTTCATATTGAGAAAATATTTATCACAATGTGACGTTGGACTGAGGTTGACCATGATTATAAACCCAATGGAATTATATCAAACCCAAATATTAATATTATAAACCATATGAATAATATATACCCAAGGGATTGATATTATAAACCCAAGGGAATAATAAACACTAGGGATAAAAATTATAAACCAAGAATATATAAACCCTAAGATAAATATTATAAACACCAAAATAAACATCATTGACAATGGTTGGACATCGTTGATTTTCATATTAAGGCAAACATTGTCAAAATGCAACATTCGACCATGGTTGACCATGCTTAACCATCATTGATTTTCATATCAACACAATCTTTGTGACAATGCGACGTTTGACCATGGGTGACCATGATTGACCATAGATTACCATGTTTGGTTTTATAAGACATGGTTGATCAAGGTTGACCATGATTAACCATTGTTGACTATGGTTGACAATGATTATCATATTGAGACAATCTTTGTCAATGCAACGTAAATTATAAACCCAAGGTATATAAACCCTACGATAAATATTATAAACCCTAAAATAAACATGGTTAACCATGGTTGAGTATGGTTGATTTCCATATCAATACAATCTTTGTCACAATGCGACTGTGGACCATGGTTGACAATGCTTGACCGTGATTGATGTTCATATCAGGACAATACGTCGCAATGTGACGTTGCACTATGGTTGACTATGGTTGGTATTCATATTGAGTCAATCATTGTCACAATGCGACATTTGACCATGGCTGGCTATGATTGACCATGGTTAACCATGATTAGTATTATAAACCCAAGGCATTGATATTATAATCCCAACGGAATAATAAACTGAAGGGTAACCCAAAGGGATTATGAACCCAATGGAATAATATTAAACCCAAGGGACAAATATTATAAACCCAAATTATATAAATCTTAAGATAAATATTGTAAACACCGAAATAAACATTGTTGACAATGGTTGATCATGGTTGATTTTCATATTGAGACAATCCTTGTCACAATCTGATGTTAGATCATGGTTGACCATGCTTAACCATGGTTGGTTTTCATATCAATACAATCTTTGTGACATGCGACCTTCAACCATAGTTGACTGTGATTGACCATGGATGACAATGTTTAATTTTATAAAACATGGTTGACCATGGTTCACCAAGGTTGACCATGATTTACCATGGTTGACGATGATTATCATATTGAGATTGTCATAATGTGATGTAAATTATAAACCCAAGATATATAAACTCAAAGTTAAATATTATAAACCCTGAAATAAGCATGGTTAACCATAGTTGACCTTGGTTGATTTCCATATTGAGACAATCCTTGTCACAATGTGACATTGGATCATGGTTAACCATAGCTGATTTTCAAATTGACAAAATATTTGTCACAATGCGACATTGAACCATGGTTCACCATGGTTGATTCTCAAAATTGAGACAATATTTGTAATAGTGTGATGTTGGACCATGCTTCATCGTGATCGATAATATAAACCAAAGGGAATAATAAAACCTAATCATTAATATTAAAATCCTAAGATATATAAACCCTAAGATAAATATTATAAACCCTAAAATAAAATAAACATGGTTGACCATCGTTGGCAATGATTGATATTATAAACCAAAGGGAATAATAAACCCTAGCGATAAATATTAAAAACCCAAGGGACAAATATTATAAACTGAAGGTATATAAAGACTAAGATAAATTTTATAAACACTAAAATGAACATCATTGAAAATGGTTGACCATGGTTGATTTTCATATTGAGACAATCCTTATCACAATGGGACGTTTGACCATGGTTGTCCATGTTTAACCATCGTTGATTTTCATGTCAACACAATCTTTGTGACAATATGACGTTCAACTATGGTTGACCATGATTGACCATGGATGACCATGTTTGATTTTACAAAACATTGTTGACCATGGTTGATCAACGTTAACCATGATCTACCATGGTTGACTGTGGTTGAGGATGATTATCATATTGAGACAATCTTTGTTAATGTGACGTAAATTATAAACCCAAGGTATATAAACCCTAAGATAAATATTATAAACCCTAAAATAAACATGGTTGAGCATGGTTGATTTCCATATTGAGACAATCTTTGTCACAATGTGACGTTGGACCATGGTTGACCATGATTGATTTTCATATCAAGACAATCAGTCTCAATGCGACATTGCACTATTGTTGACCATGACTGATTTTCATATTGACACATTCATTGTCACAATGAGACATTCAACCATGGTTAACCATGGTTGGCTATGATTGACCATGGTTCACCATGATTGATATTATAAATCCAAGGGAATAATAAACCCAAGACATTGATATTATAAACCCATGGGAATAATAAACCAAAGGACTTAATTCTAAAACCCAAATGGATTAAGAACCCAAGGGACAGATATTTTCAACCCAAAGTATATAAACCCTAAGATAAATATTATAAACACTAAAATAAACATCGTTGACAATGGTTGAACAAGGTTGATTTTCATATTGAGACAATAATTGTCACAATACGACGTTGGACTACGGTTGACCATGCTTAACCATGGTTGATTTTCATATCAACACAATCTTTGTGACAATGCGACCTTCGACCATAGTTGACCATGATTAACCATGGATGACCATGTTTGATTTTATAAAACACGGTTAACCATGGTTCACGAAGGTTGACCATTATTTTCCATTGTTGGCGATGATTATCATATTGAGACAATCTTTGTCATAATGTGACATAAATTATAAACCCAAGGTATATAAACTCTAAGATAAATATTATAGACCCTAAATTAAACATGTTAGGCCATGGTTGAGGATGGTTTATTTCCATATTGAGACAATCCTTGTCACAATGCGATGATGGACCATGATTGACAATGATTGATTTTTATATTGAGACAATCTATCGCAATGCGACATTGACCATGGTTAACAATGATTGATATTATAAACCCAAGGGAATAATAAACCAAAGGGTTGAATACTAAAACCCAAAGGAATTATGAACCCGAGGGGATAATATTAAACCCAAGGGACAAATATTATAAACCCAAAGTATATAAACCTTAAGATGAATATTATAAACAGCAAAATAAACGTTGTTGACAATGGTTGACCAAGGTTGAATTTCATATTGAGACAATCCTTGTCACAATGCGACGCTGGATCATGCTTGACTATGCTTAACCATGGTTGATTTTCATATCAACACAATCTTTGTGACAATGCGACCTTCAACCATAGTTGATCATGATTGACCATGGATGACCATGTTTGATTTTATAAAACACGGTTGATGATGATTATCATATTGAGACAATCTTTGTCATAATGTGACATCAATTATAAACCCAAGGTATATAAACTCTAATATAAATATTATAAACCCAAAAATAAACATGGTGAGCCATGGTTGAGCATGGTTGATTTCCATATTGAGACAATCCTTGTCACAATGCGACGTTGGACCGTGATTGACCATGATTGGTTTTTATATTGAGACAATCTATCGCAATGCGACATTGACCAAGGTTAACAATGATTGATATTATAAATATAAGGGAACAATAAACCCTAGGGATAAATACTAAAAACCCAAGGGACTATAAACCTAAGTGAATAATATTAAAACCTAGGAATATGAACCCTTAGATTAATAAACCCAATCGATTTATATTATAAACCCAAGGGAATAATAAACCCAATGGGATAAAAATTATAACCTCAATGCATATAAACCATAAAATAAATATTATAAACCCTTAAATATACATCGTTGACCATGGTTGAATTCCATATGAAGATAATCCTTGTCACAATGTGATGTTGGACCATGGTTGATCATCCTTGATCATGATTGTTTTTCATATTGAGACACTCTTTGTCACAATGCGACATTGGACCATGGTTGACCATAACTAATTTCCATATCGAGCCAATCTTTGTGACAATGAGACGTTCGACCATGTTTGGCCATGTTCGATTTTATAAAACATGGTTGACCGTGATTGCTCATGGTTGACCATGATTGTCCATGGTTGACCATGATTGCTCATGGTTGACCATCATCGTTGATCATGATGAAGAAAATTTTAATCAAGGTTGATCATGGTTGATGAAATTCAACCATGGTTAATTATGGGTGACCATCATTGACCATGGCTGCTTGTGGTTGACCATGGTTGAGTATGGTTGACCATAAAGACATATATATATTCAAGACAGTTTTATTAAACTTTCATACACAACCATTTCATATATATATAAAATAATTTAATTTTAAAATCACCACGCTACAAACAACCATGTTAATCCAATAAAAACATCAATGTTGTTATGGTAAACTTAAAACACAAACATTATGCTATAAGAATAAAGCATCCACGTTGCACAAGAGGAGTTTTAACATGCGAAGATTATGAAATAGAGAAACGCATGGGAATTTTAAATGATGTTAAAACATATGTAATCAAAGCCGCCAATAGTCGTTAACGTAATTTTTTTAATTTAATAACTGACTGTTCTATCGGTTCCCATTATTGTTTCCATTTCTCGCCTGTTTCTTCAATTTCCATTTTAAAAATTATTAAAATAAGCTGATTACTTGAGTAAAAATGATTAAATTAAACTAATTACTTGCCCATAAGGATGTAGTAAAAATAATTAAAATTAGAGAATCACTTAATTAAGTGTTGAGTTAAGTTGAGTTAAATGATAGATGACTTTTAATGTTTGGTAGCATGTTAAGATAGTTTAACCAAATGACTTGTGAAAACCATCGTGGGGTTCATTGTAAGAATCAAATTTTGTGTTATCAGAAAATGTATTCTATGTATGAATTTTTGTTTGTCTCTCCACTTTTCCAACAAATTAATATCAAAAGAAAAATTAAAAAAAATAGAAAAAAACAAATTAACAGCTCTCATCGAGCAAAGAGAAATTTTTTTATTTTTTTTTTCCCTTAGTTGAAATTATAGCGCACCGTGCATATTGTATACAGTGCGTTATAACGCACAACGCGGGGCAGACTTAACATGTTTCGCATACATACAAGTAAAGGTAAATTTGTAGCGTGACGAGATTAACGTGGGATTTCACTTTCGTGAAGGGCGTTAACACGCATACTTATGAATCAAAACTCCGGGTTAGCGTGAACCATTCGTTGACGTTTCAAAAGAGTTCTGTAAGTTTTCAAAGGCGTACTTTAAAGTTACGAAACTCACGTGGAGTACCTTTCTCATATTTGTTTTTCACACATGGGTGGTTCTTTTGTGGAAGGGCACAAAAACTTATAAAAGGCCATTGTGTTTATTCAAAGTTCCAATTCAAGTGGTCTTTTTAATATGTGAGGTTTATATAAGTTTTTTTTTTTTTTTAATGGTGTAGCGAAAAGGTTTGTTTTATTAAAGTTTTGGAAAACGGGTTTTTGAATTGGAAAAAGATTTTCTTTGAAGTGTTTTAAAAAAAATATATATGGGAATTTTTTATATAAGGGGAAATTTAGGGTTTCTACCGAGAATTTAAAAAAAATGGTTTTCTCAAATTTTCAGCGTGAGTTTTCACTGTTTATATGGAAGGATTATGATGTGTGGGCCATTAAGATGGCGACCACATTGCAGGCACATGATATAATATTTGGGATTATGTCTAGTTTCGGCTTTCAGAACCTAAGAATGAAACAGAGGAACGAGCTCTCACTATGCAGAGAGGGAACAATGGAAGAAGGACAAAAAGAAGAATGCACGAACATTGCAGCTTATCCATCAGGGAGTGGATCGAGTAGTGTTCCCGAAGATTATGATCACGTCTTCAACAAAGGAATCATGGGAGACTTTTGCGACAAACTATAAAGGTATGGCCAAAATCAATATTGTTAAGTTGTAGAATACTAGGGGAGATTTTGAAATTCTACAGATGAAGGAGACATAGGACATCGATTCTTTCATGAACTGGGTCATAACACTCGTAATTCTTAAAGATTTATGCTGAAGAAATTAAATATCAAACAGTGGTTGAGAAGGTCCTCAGATTTGTGAGAGATTTTTCGGCGAAAATCACATGGAATATCATTTGTCGACGCGTTTCGAACCAACTAGTGTGGTTCATCGTCAGGACAAGTTGAAGAAACAGATCCAGCCTAGCAAGTTAAATAGTCTTTAAGTATGGGGGATTTACGCAGTGCATTATATTAGATATTATTTTTGGGATTCAACTGCATTAAGTAAGTCATTCAAACGTATGACCATTTCCATGAGAGGTAGTCGTAAAGTGACTAATTTCTCATGATTTTTGATAGTTCAATTAGCACTCATTGCATCGGGTGATGCTCACAGGGGTGAAGAAGTGGGATTGAAACTAGTGAAATGTGGAGAACGAATCACATAGCATCAATCATCACTTCCGGGGCTTGCACCCGGTAACCAGGACTTCCCAGGAGGTCACCCATCCCAGAATTCCTCTGGCTCAAGCGTGCTTAACTATGGAGTTTTTCCCCACAATCAAGCCCACTTAGCTTGCTACCCCATTTGCAAAACCTTAGCAAGTATTGTGCCTCATGAACCATTCAAGTAGAGATCCCTTGACTCTTTTTGAATTTAAGTATGGGGGATTTACGCAGTGCACTCTATTAGATATTATTTTTGGGATTCAACTGCGTTAAGTAAGTCATTCAAACATATGACCATTTCCATGAGAGGTAGTCGTAAAGTGACTAATTTCTCATGATTTTTGAATAGTTCACTTAGCACTCATTGCATCGGGTGATGCTCACAGGGGTGAAGAAGTGGGATTGAAACTAGTGAAATGTGGAGAACGAATCACATAGCATCAATCATCACTTCCAGGGCTTGCACCCGGTAACCAGGACTTCCCAGGAGGTCACCCATCCCAGAACTCCTCTGGCTCAAGCGCGCTTAACTGTGGAGTTTTTCCCCACAATCAAGCCCACTTAGCTTGCTACCCCATTTGCAAAACCTTAGCAAGTATTGTGCCTCATGAACCATTCAAGTAGAGATCCCTTGACTCTTTTTGAATTTAAGTATGGGGGATTTACGCAGTGCATTATATTAGATATTATTTTTGGGATTCAACTGCGTTAAGTAAGTCATTCAAACGTATGACCATTTCCATGAGAGGTAGTCGTAAAGTGACTAATTTCTCATGATTTTTGAATAGTTCACTTAGCACTCATTGCATCGGGTGATGCTCACAGGGGTGAAGAAGTGGGATTGAAACTAGTGAAATGTGGAGAACGAATCACATAGCATCAATCATCACTTCCGGGGCTTGCACCCGGTAACCAGGACTTCCCAGGAGGTCACCCATCCCAGAACTCCTCTGGCTCAAGCGCGCTTAACTGTGGAGTTTTTCCCCACAATCAAGCCCACTTAGCTTGCTACCCCATTTGCAAAACCTTAGCAAGTATTGTGCCTCATGAACCATTCAAGTAGAGATCCCTTGACTCTTTTTGAATTTAAGTATGGGGGATTTACGCAGTGCATTATATTAGATATTATTTTTGGGATTCAACTGCGTTAAGTAAGTCATTCAAACATATGACCATTTCCATGAGAGGTAGTCGTAAAGTGACTAATTTCTCATGATTTTTGAATAGTTCACTTAGCACTCATTGCATCGGGTGATGCTCACATGCACTCATTAAATAGTCTTAGCAGAGCCTCCAACGGCTAACTTGACCAACGGCTAGTTTGACTCTAGGACCGGGGTCAAAATTATTTTATTAATTTAATAATTAATCTCTGGGATAAATATATAAAATTCTAATGGGTATTCAGTTAAAAATTATAAAAAAAAAAAAAATAAGTTAATTAGTATTTAAAGGAAATCTAGTTAAATAAAGGACCTTATAATATATGAATAAATTTAACAAATATAAAATAATTTTACTTAAAAGAATTATTATAAGTTAATTAGTTATGTAAAGGGCATTATAATATCAAAATAAAATAAAATAATATCAAAACGATGCTAGGTTAGTTAGAAAAATATTTAAAAAATATACGTTGATTAGAATTTAATTGGAAAATTAATTATGTAAAGGACCTTATAATAAAATAAATATATAAAACTAATTGTAAGGGGGGAATATTTATAAAATTAAAAGAAAGTTAGTACCAAAGGACCTATAAATTAAAAGAAATGAGAAAATTAAAAAATAAATAAATAAAAATAAAAATAATAATAATAATAAATAAATAATAATAAATAAATAAATAAATGAGTAAAAAACAATCAAGGAGGAGGGCGGAAAAACGACTAGGTAGGGAGTGCTGGGACCCAACACCTACTGCTTTTCCAACCATCCTCAGATCTTTCTCTCCCAGATTTGATGTTTGGTAGCAACTATAGAAGAAGCCAAAGATTTGGCATCATTAACAATTGATGAATTAATGGTATCACTTATATCACATGAGGCAAGGATAGACAGAAATAAGGATTCCACTTTAGACACCGCTCTCAAAATCCAGGTTTCTATTTCAAGAGACAGAGGTCGAGGCAGAAGTAGATCAAGAGGAAGTGGACGATGCTGAAGATATGGTGGTCAGAGAGATGGCTGAGAAGAGCATGAACATGAAAGTGGAAGCAACTACAGAATCTTCAACAATAATCAAAGAGTTGACAAATCAAAGGTCAGATGTATTGCAATAAATTTGGTCACTATGCTCGTGATTACAGGTAGAATATAGCTCATCAAGGGAACCAGATAGCTAATGTCACTACAGAGAGTACTAACTCCATGTTCTTAGCTTGCCATACCATGCATGAACCTTTTGGTAATGTGTGGTTATTGGAGAGTGGTTGTAGTAACCACATGACAGGCAACAAGAATTTGGTTGCAAATCTGAATCAATATGTGAGAACAGAGGTAAAGGTGTGGAATGACAATACTATAGATGTAGATGGCAAAGGAGTGGTCAACATTTTGACCAAGCAAGGGGAGCCAAAGACAATCTCAGAGGTATATTATGTTCTTAGTCTCAAACATAATTTGTTAAGTGTTGGTCAATTGACACATAAAGGATATAAAGTCATCTTTCAAGGTCAAGAATGTGTTATATATGACAAGCACCCAAGAAAACAACTAATAGCGAAGGTGCAGATGATGAGGAACATACTCTTTCCTCTAATTATGAATTACAGTGATTAGGTCAGTTTTTTACAGTTGCATGTTCTAATGATTATTGGTTATGGCACTTTCGGTTTGGACACTTGCACTTGTGAGTGTTGCATCTTGGGAAAGTAACACCATAAAAGTTTTCTTAAGGGAGTTGCATACCGAGCAAGGCAACCTCTTGAGCTAGTGCATATATACTTATGTGGACCTATAAGGACACAGTCGATTGGTGGAAGTAGTTACTTCCTCACCTTCATTGATGACTATAGTAGAAAGACTTGGGTTTAATTCTTGAAGCAGAAGTCTGAAACTTTTGCAAGCTTTAAAGAATTCAAAGCCTTAGCAGAGAACCAAATTGATCGATGGATCACAGTATTGAGGTCAGATCGTGGTGGAGAATATGATTCAAAGGCATTCCATGATTACTGCAAACAACATGGAATCATAATACAATTTACAACTAGATACACACCGCAGTAGAATAGTGTAGCAGAGAGAAAAGAACAAAACCATTATGACTATGGAAAGAAGCATATTGAAAGGAAGAAATTTGTGTAATGAGTACTGGGCATAAGTAGTTTCATGTGCTATTTATGTGATCAACATATCTCCTACAAAGAGTGTGATGAACAGAGTACCAGAAAAAGCATTGTTAGGTATGTCTTGCAATGTATCTCGTCTCAGAGTATTTGAATGTGTAGTTTATGCATATGTGCCTAAGGAGCGAAGAGGCAAATTGGATGATAAAAGTGAAAAATGCATATTTAATGGTTATAGTGAGAAATCAAAAGATTACAAATTGTATAACCATGTCACAAAGAAGACCATAATTCACAGAGATGTTGTGTTCAAAGAAAAAGAGTCATGGAATGGAACTGTAGACAAAACAGTTGATGCACAAATGCCACTGATGGAAGAATATGATGTAGCAGAAAAGAAGCAACAAAAATCATAGGATAAGACGCCAAACAAAGACACACCAACAAGGACTCCAAGATTTTCATAGCAGCATGGTTCTTCAATCAGATCAACATATTGAGATTCTCCCAGCAATCAATCAGGTGATTAATCAAGCAATGGTAAGATAAAGATGAGAAGTCTGGAAGATCTTTATGATTATTTCGATGTTAGTTCAAATTTTGCATTGTTGTCATTCCAACCTTCTCCGTTTGAATAAGCAATCCATGGATGAAGAAATTGATGCTATTAAAAAGAATGATAGATGGGATTTGGTTGATTTAACACTTTAGGAAAAAAATATCATTGGTTTAAAGTGGGTGTACAAGACAAAATTGAAAGAGAAAGGTGAAATTGACATATTTAAAGCTAGACCTATAGCAAAAGGATTCTCGTAACAACCGAGAATATATTTTTGAGAAACATTTTCTCCGGTAGACATATTGGATACTATAAGAGCAGTTGTAGCCATAACAACTCAGAACAAGTGAAAAGTATATCAGATGGATGTGAAATAAGCCTTCTTGAATGGAATTCTAGAAGAAGAAATTTATGTGCAGCAGCCTCCAGGGTATGAAGTTGAAAGTAACAAAGAGAAGGTTTATAGGTTGAAGAAAGTGCTCTATGGACTGAAGCAATCGCCTAGAGCTTAGTATAGTATAATTGACAGCTACATGACCAAGAATGGATTTTGCAAAAGTAATATTGAACCTACCTTGTACAAAAAGGTACATGATCATGGAAATATTTTGATTATTCTCTTGTATGTTGATGACATGATTTTTACAGGTGATTTTGAGATAGATGAATTTAAAGCAGCCATGATGAAGAATTTGAGATGATCGATCTTGGTATCATGAAATATTTTCCTGGCATAGAAGTTGAGCAATCTGAAAAAAGGAATTTTCATCTGTCAAAATAAATATTCCAAAGATTTGTTGAAAATATTCAGGATGGAAAATTGCAAACTTGTCCCTACACCAGTTGCAACAGGTACAAATTTAAGCAAGGATGATGAAGGATCAAATGTCAATCCAACTCTATTCAAAAGATTGGTTGGTAGCCTCATGTATATCATAGCTACAAGGGCAGATACCATTCAAGGAGTGAGTTTGATTTCTAGATTTATGGGGACTCCAAAAGACACACATTGGAGTGTAGGAAAAATAATTCTGAGATACATAGTAGGAACTAGAGATTGTGGAATAATGTATACAAGCACAAAAAATAAGGATTTGATTGGATACACAGATAGTAATTTTGCAAACAGTTTGGATGATAGGAAGAGAACTTCTGGTTATGTGTTCCATCTTGGTTCAGGTGTGATTTCATGGGCATATAAGACGCAACCCATTGTGACACTTTTGTCAATAGAAGCAGAATATGTAGCTGGAACATCAACAACATGTCAAGTAGTGTGGTTAAGAATAGTATTTGATGGACTCAAGCATAAACAATAAGGATCAACAACAATATATTTTGAAAATAACTCAACGATTGCACTTTCCAATAATAGTGTGTTTCATCAGAAAAACAAGCATATTGATACTAGATACCACTTTATTAGAGAACTTGTAAGCAATGGAGAAGTTCACTTGAAGCATTGTAAATCTAGTGATCAATTGGCTGATATATTTACTAAGTCATTAGCAAAATATCTGTTTGAGTTTCATAGAAGAGACTTGTGATCCGGATTTAAACAGGAACGCAAAAAATTACAGAGATAACCATACACACAAAGATGCAACGGAAATAATACTTCATTTCATTAATGGAAAATACTGAAATATGCTTACAAACAGAAATGGCAATAAACTAGCTAGGGCGATGGTAGCTTATCTCTGAGAAGAGATGTGATGGCTACATGCCTCTGAACTGTGTTACAATGAGGCTCGAAGGCCTATTTATTGTTGAGAAACAATGGAAAAACCCTTAACATTCCAAAACCTAACCCTAGGAGATGAAACGCTAAACTGTGGGCCCCGTTTGGGGGTAAGTTGGTACATCAACTTCCCGGGGTCGTAACTTTGGCATATGATCTCTGTTTGACGCGTACAATAGCTCATTAGAAAGATCTATCCGAGCACTATCATTGTTGGAATGGGCACCAGTCCATTCCATGGACTCGTGTTGCCCCCGGATTCCCCAAAAAATGTCGTTTAGGGCCTCAAAACGGCTCCGGAAGTTCAGGACCCGAAAAACTGCTAAAAATAGTAAGTTGTGCTACAATTAAGGAAACTGAAAATGTTGAGAAAGACAATGGTGGGGGTCCAGGTGGACTTGGCAGGTGGCCACCAATATCCACCTGGATCATTCCTCCCCCCTTAGGAAGCAATGGTCCCCATTGCGTTGAGCTCCTCCATGAGATGAGGAAACTTCTGCTGAACTTGTTCCCTGGTGAGCCACTTGCCCTGCTGGAGGAGTTGGCCCGCTTTGACAACTCGATATAGTTGGATATTTTGTTGGCGAGTGTTCTTGATCTGTGTGTCCATGATCCGATCAGTTGCAGCTTGTTCCATGCAATCTGGATTTAATTCTGTGGGTTTGAGCTGTTTTGCAATGTCGGATGTGTCTAGCAATGGTGGAAAGTAAGGCCGAAGGCGGTCCACATTAAATATTGGGTGCAGGCCAAGGAATGGGGGAATGCTGAGCTCAAATGCATTGTCTCCCATAGCCTTAGTAATGGTGTAAGGACGATATCGGAGTGGTCTCAATTTCCGATAGGTTCCAGTAAGGCGTTCCTTTTGCAAATGCAACCAGACTTTGTCGCCCACCTGAAACTTGTGTGGCACCCGATGTTGATCATGTCGCTGCTTGTACTTGGCATTTGATTTCTCAAGAATGTCATGGACCTGCTGGCGAATATGTTGGATGCGCTCAATGAAGCTGGTGGCTTTATCTGTTTCGGACTGGACATGAGCTGAATTCATGTGAGTAGCTGCAAGTGGCATGGCCACATCAATGGGGCATAGTGGCTGGAATCTCAAACCCACCTGAAAAGGGCTATGGCCAGTGGAGCTGTGAAGAGCTCGGTTGTAGCTGTGCTGAACGTAGGGGAGGCTCTCGTCCCATGTGCGTGGATGCTTTGAGTTATACATGCGCAAAATGTGCACAATCATCCTATTGACAACCTCTGTTTGGCCATCAATTTGAGGATGGAAGGCTGTGGACTTCGTGAGTTTGGTGTCCAGCATTGACCAGAGACTGGACCAAAAGGTGCTGAGAAACTGACTGTCTCGATCTGAGATGATAGACTGTGGGATCCCAAAGTGCACCCACACTCGTTCAAAGAAGAGTTTAGCAGTGGCTTCTGTTGTGATATTCTTCTTGCAGGCCATCATAATGGCCATCTTTGAGAACCTGTCGATGACCACAAAAACACAGTCATTTCCATGCTTAGTGGAAGGAAGGCCTGACATGTAATCCATGGAGATGGATTCCCAAGGTCGACTAGGGTTAGGCAACGAGGTATAGAGGCCTTGATTCTTAATGGTCAGTTTGGCAATGGCACAGGCAGTACATGATCGGATGTACTTCCCAACATCCTGTCAAAGATTCGGCCAATAGAAATAGTTTTGCAGTACTGCCACTGTTTTCTCGACCCCGAAATGCCGAGCAGCCCAACTGTAGTGTGCTTCCCAAATCATCTTGGCACGCTCGCTTGAAGGAACACAGAGGTGACCGAGGTGGCATAATAGGGCATCCTGGAGGTGAAAATCTGCAACCTGCCGACCCTCCAAGAGTGTCTGGTATGTGTGGCCGAATTCTGGGTCGCTTTTGTAGAGAAGTGGCCAATCAGAAGTCTCGTGCCCGCAAGAGTTGAGCACGGTGGTTAGCGCCATGATCGGTGGTCGACTGAGGCAATCTGCAACATTATTGGTGCTGCCCTTTTTATACTTGATATTCAAGTGAAACTGTTGCAGGTATGTAGACCACTTCTGATGGCGATCATTCTGCAATTTCCCTTGGGTTTGTATGAACTGCAGAGGTCGGTGGTCTGTGTGGATGACCGTTTCCTTCCCCAAAATGTAATGCTTCCATTGTCGGCAGGCCTGTACAATGGAATACATATCTTTATCATAAGTGGGGTACTTTCAGACTGTGTCTGAAAGTGTTTCACTGTGATATGCCACTGGATGTCCATGTTGAGTAAGGATTGCCCCAATAGCATAGTCAGAGGCATCTGTCTCGACCTCAAATGGTTGTTGTAAATCTGGTAACGCGAGCACTGGTGCCGTGCAGAGGCGATCCTTCAACTCCCTGAATGCCTTCTGTTGAGATTCAGACCAAAAGAATTTTGCTTTCGCCCCGCCCTTGGTGACTTGACTCAAGGGCCAAGAAATATGAGAAAATCCCAACACAAACCTGCGGTAGAAGTTGGCAAGACCTAGAAAGCTGCGGAGCTCTGTTAGAGTGGTTGGAGAGGGCCAATCCCGAATGACTTGGACCTTGGCTGGATCGACATGCACCCCCTGTTCATCAATGATGTAACCCAGATACTGAACCTCGGTCATTCCAAAAGTGCATTTCTCCAAATTGGCACATAGCTTGTGTTGCCGCAGTGTTTGGAGAACCTGTCGGATGTGGTGGAGGTGCTCTTCCCAACTCTGGCTGAAGATCAGAATGTCATCCAAGTATACTACTACAAAGGAGTTGGTGAATGGCCGCAAGATGTCATCCATTAGCCTCATAAAGGTTGCAGGAGCATTCGTCAATCCGAAAGGCATGACCAACCATTCGAAGAGGCCCTCCTTGGATTTGAAGGCAGTCTTCCACACATCTGAGGGTTCAATTGGTACCTGGTGATATCCTGACTTCAGATTGATCTTGCTGAAATATTTCGCCCCCTTTAGTTGGTCTAGGAGGTCATCAATCCGCGGGATCGGGTACCTATTACGGACAGTGATCTTGTTCAGCGCCCGATAGTCAATACAGAGTCTCCACGTCCCATCCTTCTTCTGTACCAACACTATCGGGCTCCCACAGGGCGAAGAACTTGGACGGATGTGACCTTTCTGCAGGAGCTCCTGAATCTGCCTCTTGATTTCATTGTTCTCCAAAACGGAGCGCCGATAAATTGGTCCATTGGGTAGTGGCGCACCTGGGGTCAGATCGATGGAGTGCTTGACTTGACAGTGCAGAGGAACCCCTGCCGGGGAGGTGAAGATGTCTTCGTACTCCTCCACAATCTTGTCCATCTGTAGCTGTCGTGCAGAGGGACCCCGTTTGGAGGCCACGGCCACTGTCTTCTTCTTCCCTTGAGGGCGTATCATCAGGAAAACAAATTTCCTGGTTTTGGAAATGATCTTACTGCATTGTTTTGCAGTAATCAAAGAGAGGGCGGCAAGTGGTGCTACCTCTGGTATCCTGAACAACTTATTTCCCAATGTAATAATAACAGCACGGGGCCTTGATTCATACACAGCATGTCGCTTCCACGAGTATGGTTGTCCTAGTAATACATCACAAACTTCAAGGGGAGCAATGTCACACAATACCTCATCCGTGAAGGGCTTGATGTTGTATGGAAGGCGACACTGCTGGCTCACGCGAAGATCTCGCCCTTGGTGAAGCCACCCAATGGTGTATGGTTGTGGATGTGTTGTGGTCGGTAAGCCCAACCGCTTCACGACCTCTGCCGAAATGAGGTTCTTTTGACTCCCGCTATCAACAATGAATTGTATCGGGGAGCCCTTTACCCACATCTGGGAGTGGAAGAGACGCTCCTCCTCCTCTGGATCTTCGGGTTCATTTTTCTGGATCTTTGCGGTAGCAAAAATGGCGCTGGGATCTGCATCAATGATCTGCTTCCCTTTTTCATACCCCTTATCGGGTTCTGACTCAGAGTCGGAACATGCATCTGATTCTGAAACCTTTAGCTCAGCCACCAGTGACTGCTTGGCCCGACACTCACTTGTGTTGTGAGTGGAGCTCTTATGGAACTCGCACCATTTTCCAGTGTCCTTTCTCGGCTTCGCGGTGTTGCTCTTTGCTTGCAGCTTCGGCTGGTTGTCTTGGGTCGTCCCGCCTTGGCTTTGTCCTTTGTTCTGTGGTTTAGGGGCACCTTTCCCCTGCTTTGGATTCGCAGATCCAAAGTCTCGCTTCTTTTGTTTAAACTTCTGCTCGACCTTGACGGCATACCGGTATGCTGCGCCGAGCGAGGGGATGTTTAGGAACTGTATTTCTTCCTGGATGTACTTGTGCAGGCAGCCACGATATTTGAGTATCAAATGTTGCTCTGAATCCTTGATACCCAACTTTGTGCGAAGGGTATGGAAAAGATTAGTGAACTCCGGCACGTCTTGGTCCCTTCCCTGCCGCAGCGTGGTCCACTTTATGTATTCATCCTCATAGCTTCCGACAGGGTAGTACTGCTCCTTGATGGCATCCCGAAACGAATCCCAAGTGGGTGCGGCTGAAAATAGTGAGCCAGTACTTTCATCCTTCTGCTCGCAGTAGGTTTCCCACCAGTCCTTGACGTGGGGGGCTGCTTTGAGAAGAGCAAAAACAATCTTTTCCCGACTCGAAAATTCATGAACAGAAAAATAACCCTCTAGCAGATTTAACCATTTACCTACGGCATCGGCGTCTATCTGACCCTCGAATATGGGGATTTCAAAATTAACTTGTACCTTAAAGGGTGTGGCGTTTCCAGAGGAGCTGCTGGAAGCCGATGCGCCGCTTCTGGGTAGCCGCTGAAGGATCTGCGCAAAGTTGTCCATCATCGCGTTCCGTTGTCGCTCGAGCGCTTCTTCGAGCAAGATTTTGATGGGATCTCCTGCCCCCTCGTCTTTCTTCTCGTCCGCCATGGGAGGCCATTAGGATTTGCGAGGCTGGTCTTGCAAAGGTTCAACCAGTTCAAGCCCTAACTCCTTATATCCCGACCTTGTTGGGGACATGCAAAGAAAAACAGAGAAAAAGCAGACTGCTCTGATACCACTGATCCGGATTTAAACAGGAACGCAACAAATTACAGAGATAACCATATACACAAAGATGCAGCGGAAATAATACTTCATTTCATTAATGGAAAATACTGAAATATGCTTACAAACAGAAATGGCAATAAACTAGCTAGGGCGATGGTAGCTTATCTCTGAGAAGAGATGTGATGGCTACATGCCTCTGAACTGTGTTACAATGAGGCTCGAAGGCCTATTTATTGTTGAGAAACAATGGAAAAACCCTTAACATTCCAAAACCTAACCCTAGGAGATGAAACGCCAAACTGTGGGCCCCGTTTGGGGGTAAGTTGGTACATCAACTTCCCGGGGTCGTAACTTTGGCATATGATCTCCGTTTGACGCGTACAATAGCTCATTAGAAAGATCTATCCGAGCACTATCATTGTTGGAACGGGCAACACCAGTCCATTCCATGGACTCGTGTTGCCCCCGGATTCCCCAAAAAACGTCGTTTAGGGCCTCAAAACGGCTCCGGAAGTTCAGGACCCGAAAAACTGCTAAAAATAGTAAGTTGTGCTACAATTAAGGAAACTGAAAATGCTGAGAAAGAAAATGGTGGGGGTCCAGGTGGACTTGGCAGGTGGCCACCAATATCCACCTGGATCAACTTGGGTGTTGTAATCCTAGCTGAGACATAGACCAACAGACATGGTTGAGTTGTCATGAGTCATATTTTAGTTTAGCGGTCGTAAATAAGGGGAGTGTTAAAATATGTAACCCCTACATGAGGAGTTGGCTAAAATTAGAGATTCAGTTAACTAAGTGTAAAGTGTTGATTCTTGGACTGTTGAGTTAAGTGATAGATGACTTTTAGTGTGTGGTTGCATGTCAAGATATTTTAGGCAAGTCTCTAGTCGAAAAGGTTAAATACCCTTCATCGAGTTCATTATAAGAATCAAGTTTTGTGTGATCAATAAAAGAGCAGAAGCTCGTGTGTTTTATGTGTGAATTTGTGTTTTGTCTCCTCTAGCTTTCCAACGAAAACAACAGAATCCAACACCTCTAATATGCATATATCAAAATATTTTGTATTTCTTCTACTACTCTACTTCCATGCGTTGATAGAGAGATAAAAATTTGAAGGAATGTCACCGTCCTTCAAGTCTTTGGAATTGAGGGAGTCGACTTGTTGCATGATGTCCCAGTTCAGGATTAAATAGCCAATCATGCACATCCCATAAGATTTGAAAGGGAACTCCTCCTACATAGATGGTACCATTGCCCCTGAATTTCCAAATCAAATGCTTCACTTCCACATCCACCTTCCTATCAACGTTGATAACAAGCGTCGGATCGCCAACTCATTTTGTTTGGCACCCAATCGATACTTCATGTGACCATTTCCCATCACAAAACCGAGCCATCGTAGCAAAATATTCCTTGTCGAGGACATGTTACTATCTCACCCATTGGAGTCTATGTTTCATTTAACTCTCCTTAGGCAAGATCGTTGGGTATCCAACCTCCATATTAGTAAGAGCCTTTGCCATAAAGACCAAAGAATATCTAGTTTGGTTCACACAGAGGATCATCTAGAAGATCTACAATGATAATTCCGCACTGAAATCGCGGTTCTTCAGTATAAATTGGATGAACTTAAGGTTTCATTCACTTGGGAGCTCCAATTTCCATAAGAGGATGTTGAACCTAGTGCTATAACAACTCGCAATAGAGGAATAATTAGTCTTGGAGTTGCGTTGTAGGATTAGGAATATGTTGTATGGAATATTCTATGTATTTTTTGACAATGATAAGTAAATATAGTCTATTTATAGGATTATTTTGTCATTTTTATGTTAGAAAATGGAATGACCAAACTCGAATGAAACTTACACACTGAAAACTAATATCTCACAAGGGATCAAGCTACACCTCAAGACTTCCAAAGCAGTACGCTCTCTCTCATTAATCATTAAATCAGAAATATATAAGTTTACATTCAATATAGGGAGATAAAAAACCATTTCCTAGAAAATAGGAACTAACTCTAATCTAGGACACGCACGCAACCATGAAACAAATTTTCTACATTAATTTTCAACTCTCCCCCTTAATGGAGAAAGGATTCATTTGCACACCTAAAATCTCCCTAAACAATTCAAATTTAGTCTTCCCTAGAGGCTTGATGAAGATATCAACAACATTTTCAAAGGTGTTACAATATTCAATAAAAATCTCTTTGGACTAAACCTTTTCTCTAACAAAATGAAATTGAGTATCTATATGCTTTGTGTTTTTATGAAAACAATATTATTTGCAACTTGGTTGAACTTTCATTGTCACACTTTATCACCGTTGCTTCCTATTGTTCTTCTCTTGCATCATGAAGGAGTCTAATCAAATTTTTCATGTATTTCTCCTTTTTCGTGTAGCAAGGTCCATCAAAAGTATGAAACATGTGTAATAATTGGATGAGGAATCAAATTATGCATCAAATGGGTGTTTCTGCTCGAAATTTGAGTAAACCAGTAGGGAGATAAGTTGAAAATACGAGTTGAAAAAATAGTTTTTCTTTTTTCCCTCTAAAATTTGATGATGCAATCTAATCTTATTTTATTATTTCCACTATTATTTTATAATTTCTTTAGGAGGCCCATTTTAGACCTCAAAACTCCCTTAATGGAACAACACCATGAAGACAAAGAAGGACACAGGGAAATGATGTGAGTTCCATAAGATCCCCACTCACAACACAAGTGAGTGTTGAGCCAAGCAATCACTTGTGGTCATGCTGAAAGCTTTTGAATCAAATGCATGTTCTGACTCTGAGTCAGAACCCAAAGGGGAACGAAAAAGGGAAGCATATTATTGCTATGGAGCCTAGTGCCTCTGTTGCCACTACCAAGCTCTAGAATATTGATCCTAAAGATCCAGTGGATGGGGAGCAGCTCTTCCACTCACAGATTTGGGTGAAGGGTTCCCCGCAAAAGTTCATTATCGATAGTGGAATCCAAAAGAACCTAATTTCAGCAAAGTTCATAAGGCGATTTGGCCTACTGACCACACCACACTCGCAACCATACACAATGGGGTGGCTTCAACAAATATGAGATATTCGTATCAACCAATAATGTCGCCTTCCCTACAAAATCAAGCCCTTCACATATGAAGTACTATGTTATGTTGATCCTCTTGAAGTTTGTGATGTATTATTAGGAAAACCATACTTTTGGAAGTGTCATATTGTGTATGAGTCTATGTCTCACACTGTTATTATTTCTTTGGTCAATAAGTTATAGAGGATACTAGAGGTAGCACCGCCTATCGCCATCTCTTCAATCTCTATGAAACAATGCAGTAAGATCATTTCTCAGACTGAATTTTTTTTTTTCCTAATGATTCACTCTCAAGGCAAGAAGAAGGTTGTGTCCCCATCTGCGACCTCCAGACAGGGGTCCTTCACAAGACAACAACATATGGAAAAAGTCATGGAGGAGTATAGGGATATCTTCACCTCACCCACAAGGGTACCCCTACAGTGTCAGGTCAAGCACTCCATCGATCTTGCCCCGGTCACGTTGCTACCCAAAGGACCAATTTATCAACACTCCGTTATGGTGAATGATGAAATCAAGAGGTAGATTCAAGAGTTGTTGCATAAATGGCACATCAGACTGAGTTCATCACCCTGTGGAAGCCTGATCGTGTTGGTACAGAAGAAGGACGAAACTTAGAGACTCTATATTGACTATCGGGTGTTGAATAAGATCATTGTCTGGAATAGGTATCCAATCCCATGGATTGATGACCTTCTAGACCAAATCAAGGGGGCCAAATATTTCAACAAGATTGACTTGAAGTATGATTATCACTAGGTACCAATCAAACCCTCCAATGTGTGGAAGACTACCTTCAAATCCAAGGAGGGGCTTTTTGAATGGCTGGTCATGCCTTTTGGGTTAATGAATGCCCCCGCAACCTTCATGAGGCTAATGGACGATATCTTGCGGCCCTTCACAAATGCATTTTTTGTAGTGTATTTGGACGACATCCTGATCTTCAGCCAGAGTTTGGAAGAGCAGCTCCACCATATTCAACAGGTCCTCCGAACCCTATGAAAACACAAATTGTGTGCCAATATAGAGAAATGCACTTTTGGTATGACCCAGGTTCAATATATGGGGTACAACATTGATGAGAGGGATGCGCATGTGGACCTAGCCAAGATACAAGTTATTCAGGATTTGCCAACCCAAACCACTCTAACATAGCTCTCTAGTTTTCTGGGTCCCACCAATTTCTACTACACATTCATGTTAGGGTTCTCTAATATCACTTGGCCTTTAAGTCAAGTCACCAAGGGTGTAGCGAAAGAAAATTTATTTTGGTCTGAATCCCAATAGAAGGTAGTTGTCGAGTTGAAGCATCATCTCTACTCTGCACTGGTGCTCACATTACTAGACCTACAACAACCATTTCAGATTGAAAAAGATGCCTCTGAATATGTTATTGGCATCTATCTTACTCAGAAGTGGCATCCAATGGCATATCACAATGAGACACTTTTAGACACAGTTCGAAAGTATCCCACCTATGACAAAGAGATGTATTCCATTGTGCGAGATTGACGACAATAGAAGCATTACATTCTAGGGAAGGAAGTGGTCATCCACATAGACCATTGACCTGTGCGATTCATACAAACATAAGGAAAGTTGTAGAACAATCGCCATTAGAAATGGCACACATACCTGCAACAATTCCATTTGAACATTAAGTACAAGAATGGTAGCACCGGTAATGTTTTATACTACCTCAACTGACCGTCGGTCATGGTGCTGACCACTGTGCTCGACTCTTGTAGACATGAGACTTCGGGGTGGCCACATATTTACAAGAGCAATCCAGAATTTGGCAACACATACCCGATGCTCGAGGAAGGCAAGAAATTTCATGTTTTTAACCTCCAGGGTGCACCATTATGCCACCTAAGAAACCTTTGTGTTCCTTCAAGCAAGCGTGTTAAGATGATTTGGGAGGCGCACTATAGTTGGGTCCCTGGACAATTCAGAGAAGAGAAAATAGTGACAGTACTGCATAAGTATTTTAATTGGCCGAACCTTTGATAGGATATTGGGAAGTACATAAGATCCTACACTACCTATGTGATTTCGAAACTGACCATCAAGAAGCAAGGCCTATATACTCTTCTCCCTCTTTCTAGTTAGTGTTGGGAATCCATCTCCATGGATTACATGTCGAGCCTTCCTTCTGCTAAGCATGCAACGATTACGTTTTCATGGTCATGGACAGGTTCTCTAAGATGGCCATTCTGGTGGCCTGCAAGAAAAGTATCACAACAAAAGCCACTACTAATCTCTTCTTTGAACGAGTGTGGGTACACTTTGGGATCCCACAGTCCATTATCTCAGATCAGGAGAGCAAGTTCATAAGTACATTTTGGGTAAGCCTCTAGTCGATGCTGGATACCAAACTCACTAAGTCCATGACCTTCCACACAAAAACTGATGGCCAAACCAAGGTCGTCAATAGGATGATCATCAACATTATGCGTATGTAAAACTTAAAGCATCCACGCCCAACGTATGAAAGCCTACCCTATATCCATCATAGTTACAACATATCTATCCACAACTCAACTGGCCATAGCCCATTTTAGGTGAGTTTGGGATTCCAACCACTATGTCCCATTGATTTGGCCATACCATTTGCAACTACTCAGGTACATTCAAATCATTTCTAGGTCGAAGCTGACAGTGCTAACAGCTTCATTGAGCACAGTCAGCACATTCGCCAGCAAGTCCATGACATATTAGACAGAGCCAATTCTATTTACAAGCAGTGTCATGATCAACATCGAGTGACACATAGTTTCCAGGTGGGCGACAAAGTTTGGTTACATTTGCAGAAGAAGCATCTCGCTTGGGCCCACCGCAAGCTTCATCTGCTCCGATATGGGCCTTACACCATCACTAAGGTTATGGGAGACAATTATTTTGAGCTCAACATTCCCCCATTACTTGGCCTGCACCTAGTGTTCAATGTGGACTTCCTTTAGCCATACTTTCCACCATTACTCGGCACATCAGACATTGCAGAACAACTCATACCAACAGTGCTAAACCCAGACTGCATGGAAGAAGCCACAACTAATCAGATCATGAACACATAGATCAAGAACACTCACCAATAGAAGATCCAATTGTATCAGGTTGTCAAATCTAGCCAAATCTTGCACCAAGACAAATGGCTCACGAGGGACCAAGTTTAGTAGAAGTTTCTCCATCTCATGGAGACACTCAACACAATGGGGACCACAGCTTCCTAATGGGGGAAGACTGATCCAAGTGGATATTGGTGGCCACCCACCTATTGCACTTGGACCTACACCATTGTTTCTTTTCATTTTCCTTAACTGTAGCACAACTTACTATTTTTGGAAATTTTTCGAGTCCTAAAATTTTGGAGCCGTTTTGAGGGACTAAAATATGTTCTTGGGAAAATGGAAAGACAAGAAAAGTGTTAAACCAATTTAATGGTTTTTTTCGTCCTCCTCTTTGATATCTTCAAAACAATGTATTATGACAGCCAAAGGAAGATTGTATACCAAAGTTACAACGCTAGGAAGTTGGGGTTCCAACTTACTCCAACGGGGCCCACAAGATTTTGACGCTTCATCTCTTAGGGTTAGCTTTTTGGATGTTTAGGGCTTCTCATTTTGTCTAAATGAGTAAAAATGCCACCAAGCCTCATTGTAACTTAGTTCAAAGGCATGTAGCCAACACATCTCTTCTCAAAGATAAAATACCCACGTAGAACCATTAAAAAATCCCATGTAGAACCATTAAATATTAGGAAGAAAACCTTAACTTCAACACAAACTACAAAGTCTTTTGGGAGAATGGAGAAACATGGATGTAACCTATAAATGGTTTCCCTAAATACCTTTCTTCGTGTTTTATGCATATCCCACGAAATAGGATAGAGCGAGGCTTTGTTAATGCTTGTCAACTCTAAGCTTAAACCCAATAAGATAAGATTTGGTATTCTTATCAATGGTTGGCATAAATAAGGAAAGGCCCGATAGGGCTTTCAACGTCTTGAAATGTATGGGTGTTGCGCAATATTTAGATGTCATAGCTCATACAATACCCTTTTTGATGCATTGTGCAAGGGTAATGAATTTGATTTAGAGATTTCGATTTTGAAAAAAATGGCTAAAAATAGGTGTGGTTGTGATGTTTCTACTTATAACATATTGAATTATAGGTTTTGAAAGGGAAAGAATCTTGAAATCACAACTACAAATTTTCGTAGTGATACCCATAGAAACACAATATTTGTGAGGATTTTGATAATGAAAGAGGAACTTTCCAAAGGAATTCATAACCAAGTGTACTAGGAGTCAAGATTGTGCTACAGAAGAAAACAAATAATAATGACGTAAAACATTGCCCAAGCGCCATACCTAAAATAAGTACTTTTGTCGCCACCCCTATTCCTTCTCTTGTACATTTTAAACTCGAAGTGAAGTCTACTATGTTAAACCCCCATCTTCGTAAAATATCTTAGAAGCAAATCTTCCACACTCCTTTGACGTTGAAACAATCATTCAAGATCTCATGCTCCACTGCCTGCATCACTAAATGTGCAATTCATGAGCCCCACCCACTGAGCTTCAACTGCTAATGTGGTGGTTTCGGAAGTGACTAGGTGATAGATGTATGGGGCATCTAGGGTATCGGGTGCCTCTAAAGTAACAGGTGTTGAAGCCGCCAAAGATAAATGCCACAACCTCCTAGCTGTTGGCCGTAACGACATGATCAGGGGTGAATAATGCATGCATTCATTAATTCACAAAGATCAAACAATGGCGATTACAAAAGCCGTGAGAGTCGATCTCAGTTATGCTAGAAACTCCTGGTTTTTTGAGGTAATGGCATGATAAGGGGCAATCCTCCAAGATACAGTCTTCGAGCGGCATCGGCAGTTTGGTGGCGCCAATGGTGGAAAATGTGAGTGAAATCCCCCAACTGCAATGCTAACTTAGCAATTTTCCCATTTGGTATATACAAATAATTGGCTGGCTAGCTCATTCGTGAATTCCCTCACACCCTGTTCAGACTTTAAAACATTTTCTCGCTTCAATGGCTTACATGTCAATTCATTGAGCCATCATTTTTGAATTACTAAGCTCCACCCTATTATAATTAATTTATTTCTCCTAAATGTTTGCTAACTATGAAAGTACAATTATGAAAACGAAAACATTGTGGTTGTACATGTTGGGGAAAAACACTTAATACACTTATAAATAAATTCAAATAATAATAAAAACAATCCACAGCACGCCCAAATTGTGATATTTTGTGATAAAAAACAATTCGCAAAGTAAAAGTCCAATACTTAATACCATGTGTATAGCACCATGCCCGTAGCACGTATAATAATGTAATTGTAATGTTAAAATACAAACATTATGCTATAAGAATGAAGCATCCACGTTGAACAGCAGGATTTTACGCTCGGAAGATTATTGGATGGAGAAGCGCAAGGGAATTTCAAACGATATTAAAACATATGTAAGCAAGGCCGTCCATTATGGTTTCCATTTCTTGCTTGTCTCTGCAATTGCCACCTTAAAAACATCAAAATCCAACGCCTGTAATCCGCGTATATGACCTATTAATTTGTATTTTTGCTACTACTATAATTCCATGCGCTGACCACGAGACAGAAATCTGAAGGAATGTCACAGTCGTTCATGTCTCTGAGGGAATCGACTTGCTGCATCATGGACTTAACAATGAACAAACCATGATGTCCCACTCCAGTAAACAGCCAGTCATGCACATCCCATAAGATTTGAAAAGTAACTCCTCCTATATAGATGGTACCGTTGCCCCTGAATTTCCAGAGTAAATGCTTCACTTCCACAGCCACCTCCCTATCGACGCTGATAACAAGAGCCGGATCGCCGGTTCGTTCTGTTTGGCACTCAATCAATACTTCATGTGACCGCTTCCCATCGCCAAACCGAGCCATGGTAGCAAAACTTTCCTTGCCGAGGACGTGTGCCTCTCTCGACACCAGAACCGCGTCAGGAGAGCACCTGGACTTGGTCTTGATGCATGCCTCCTCTTCCATATCGCCCAATAATAAAACCATCTCCTCGTTGCACACAACGGCAATGTAATACCCTCGTTCAGGCTCAGGCCCTGACAAGAACTTCACAGATTCCAAGTTCCAGAATACTTTGACTCTGTTTCCATCGATAATATCGGAACGCTTCCATGATCCCTGCTTTTTCCAGAATTTCCAGGGTTTCATCTCCACTTTACAGACGGATCTATTCGCCGGTGGTTCTCCAATAGCGATGCATAGCGCCCGAACCATCACATTCTTGTCCCAGGTAACGCTTATAACATTGTGGCCTCTGCCCCCACATTTTGTCTCGTAGGTCGATGACACCAGATTCTCCGAGCTATTGCCTTTACTCTCGCTGGAGAAGCAAGAGGGCACTTCACCTCGCATTCTTTTCTTTCTGGGTCGGAAATCTTGGTACGTGTTGCTTCGGCGATTTTATACAGTAAAGTCGATCCAGAAAATGCGTCCGAGAATCGAACCTGGACTGATTGTGCAAAGCACAGCCGACAAACCAACCACAATATTATTGAACTATATTGGATCCCTCGTCATCCTCATGGCCTTAATGACTAAAAGCATAATGGGCCATTGTTCGAAAAATCGAATCTAAAGGGCTCCTACTTCCAACCAAAGTCTATAACACAGCAAAATGAATATTCTCCTAAGAAGTTGCAAGAGGAGAAATGCATATAGAGATATCTGCCAAATATCTCTCTAGCGCGATCATGATATATATGCATATTGAACCATATTGCTCATTTGTTTCTTCAATGGTCGCCGTAGACTGTTCAACTCTACGCTGGCTAACGAAGACAAAAGAGCACATTATAAAATTCATGGTTGACGACGTCCTCGCTGTCAAAAGCCCGCATTATAAAAGACAAATTCATTGAAGTATTGAACAAGAAAAAATGATCTTCGAGATTGGCTAGCGTTAATGTAAAGCCGAGTCTCAAGTGTGGAGTCTGGACCACGTCAAAGGTAGTGATGACCGAGCTAGTTGAAAGATAACGCTTATTCGTTTAGTTTGAAGGAATACTCACGCCTAACCTAAACGTTTGGTGTTGAGTGTATTGGCTTGGTACAGATTCAAATTCAATTCCAGTGTGAGCGAGAGTGCAACTAGATTGGCCTGTATTTCCATGGAGTTCGAGATTTTCCTCGTAATACATTTTGAAGGTCCGAAGGTAATAAAGATTAAGTACTATGAAGCGATGGATACTTCTACGATATATATTATTAAGTGATTTGTCAAAATTATCGAATGTATTATCAAAATATAGTTTAGATTGCAATCATAAAGTGAAATTGAAATTTTAATGGTAAATACTATAAAGAAAGATTATAAATATAAGCGATTTATCTATATTCATTTGAGAGAAGTCATTTTAAGATGCTAAAATATCTGATGCTTGACTATCCAAAAGCCATAGGAAAAAAATAGGGTCCAACGAGGTACAATGTGTTTTCCTTATTCTTTCGGTTTCATTTTAATAAAATAAAATTGGGTCCACTAACTTTAGTTAATATTTTAACTTCCTAAGGCTACAATTTTTGAATAGGAAATTGTTGGATTAAGGCTACAATTTTTGAATAGGAAATTGTTGGATTAACTTTAGTAGGCCACAATTTTTAAATAGAAAATTGTTGGATTCCATATTATGTATTTAGTAGATCATATAATTGAAATTTATAATTTATTATTTTTGAATGGCTTAAAAAAGTTATAATTTTAAATGATAAATTTTTAAATAGAAAATTGTTGAATTTTTATAAAGTTCAATCCATATTATGTATTTAGTAGATCATATACTTAAAATTTGTAACTTATTATTTAATGGCTGAAAATTTTCTAATTTTAAAGGGTAAAGAATATGGTAGCTAATAAATATTTTTATGCAATATCTCATTAATCTCTATGAGGAGAGGAAGTTAAGTTAATTATTAATTCAGGGATATAAGATTGTTCTCTGCCAAATCCATCTCTACGAAGAGAGGAAATTAAGTTAATTATAAATTCAGAGATATAAGATTCTTCTCTTTTTTCAAAATTATATGTATATTTATAACTAAATCCAATTATATATTGTAATTCATTATATAGATGTTTAAAAATTATTTATCCTCAACAAAAATTGAAATCATTACATTAAAATATTTGCAAATAATTCCAATGATTCTTATTAACCAAACAAAATAAATCCAATCAACTAAATATACCAACTTAATCATAACAAATATGTATATAAACATTCAAACAATTAATAATAAAAATTACTTAACTATAAATATTTAAAATTTAACGTGTCATAAATTGCTTTATAAACATCTCAATAAAAGTAAATTGTGATTTTTATTAATGTTTTAATTACACTGATAAAGTGAAATTTTAATTTTAATAATAAATACAACCACACAGATTATAAATATAACATAGTTAGGTTGATATTGATTTATCTACATTCATTTGGGAGAAGTCATTTTAAGTTGTTAAAACTGTTAGATGTTTGAAGATTCAAAAACCAGAAAGTTCAATAATTTAAATTCAAGAATTGATCTTAACAAAAAAAATTGTGGCAATTAGGTTAGTTAATATTTTAATTTGACAAGGTTACAATTTTTGTATAGTAATTTTTTTGGTATTTTTTAAGATCTTTATAAAGTTTCGATATTTAGTAATTTATATGATTGAAATTTATAACGAATTTTGAAAAAAAAAAAAAATTGATTTTAAATTTTTAAAAAATCATGGTTAATAGGTAAATATTTTTATTCAATTTTTTATTAAATTTTATGATTGAAGATTGAAGTAGGTTCATTGAATTACTAGGACAATCACATTAATAAATGTCGTTGATATATGTTGATAAGGGTATATCGACCATATGCACAATCACATTAGTAAATTTGAATGATACAATTCGGTAAGCGTCAATGGTATGGATTTAATATTAATATTAATATTAATTATTGATATTTATCCCCAAGACATTATTTATATTATAAACTCAAGGGACTAAAAACCCAAGTTATTAATATTATAAACCCAGGGGATTAATAAACCATTGCAATTAATATTATAAAGCCAAGGAATTAATATTATAAACCTAATATTATTAATATTATAGACCCTAGCATAGGGATTAATATTATAAACCCAATATTATTAATATTAAAAACCTAAGGGATTAATATTATAAACACAAAGGATTAACATTGTGACAACGATTGTCATATTGATTATCGCATTGAGACAATGTTTTTCATAATTCGACATTGGATAGATTTTTGTACAATTCCATTGTCACAATATTAAACTCTAATACAAAACCCTAACCTTATAAAACCTAATATAGTAAACCCTATAATTGTTATTATAAACTCTAAGATTATAAACCCTAACATTAATATATTAAACCTAAGGATTATAAACCCTAGCATTAATATTATTAACCTTAGCCATCCATTATATGCCTCCATGGTCAGCCATGGCCATCCATTATGGTTCAATATAGGACACTTATAGATAGACTATGATTCTCGAGGTAAGTATGGTTCACCATGGTAATCGTGCTGACTAGTGTTGACTATGATGCCTATTTTGACTATATGTGAACATGTCAACAATAGTGAACCATAGTTAACATGTGTTAATGTATAAATATTATAAACCCTAACATAGCAAACCAATTTATCCCTTGGGTTTATAATATTAATCCCTTGGGCTTATAATAATAATCCCAAGGGTTTATAATATTAATCCTTTGGGTTTCTAATATTAATCCCAACAGTTTATAATATTAATTCCAATGTAATGTAACATTACGACAATGCTTGTTAGATTGATTGTCACATTGACACAATGTTTATTATAATAATCCCAAGGGTTTATAATATTAATCCATTGGGTTTTTAATATTAATCACATGGGTTAATAAACCCAAGGGTTTATAATATTGATGTTATAAATGTGAGTATTAATATTATAGTCCCTAAGATTAATATTTTAAATCCTAGGACTGTAAATCCTAGGATTAATATCAAACCCTAATATTAGCATTATAAAACATAAGAATAAAATATCAAACCCTAGGACTAATATTAAAAATCCTAGGATTAATTATAATCACTTAGATTAATATTATAAACTCTAGTATTAATATTAAACCATAGTATTAAAACCAATATAATAAACCCTAATGTTAAACACTAATTCTAAAATGTCATAATGCGACATTAAATAGATTACAATACAATGTAATCTTCTGACAATGATTGTCACATTGATTATTGCATTTTGATAGTGTTTGTCTCACTACGACATTGAATAGATTTATGTACCATTCCAACATCACAATATTAAACCCTAATATTAAACCAAGTATTATAAATCCTATTGTATCTCTCAGATGATAATGGTCAACTATCCTACCAGAGCATCTAAGATAATTGTTTTGGGGGTTTTGTTTTATTTTGGAGGACCAATGAATGAAATAGATGTAACAATGTAATGCCTAGCCTTTTGAATAATATTAATACCGAAGCAGAGGGCTGCTATAAAATTTCACAATGAAATAGCTTGTATGGTGGTGAGCAGAAACAAAAAATAATATGATTATCACAGTTTTCAAATTGAAAATTAAATAATCATAAGTATGAAAACCTTTGACCTATGTTCAGAAGGTTTAAGATAATATGCTTAAGCTTACAAAATATGCTGATGATTTATTGATTCAAACGGAATTAATTAAACAGACAGTCCATTAATTCATTCTCTTTATAGATTATCACTTCAAAAGCTTATAAGAATAGATTGAAACACAATTATTCCTACCTAGTTATCTCTGTAAGACATAAGAATATGAAGAAAAACATAATGAGTAATACTGGAAAAACTTACAGGAAACACAAACTCTGTAATATAGAATTCAGAATCCTTTGATTTGTATTAAGGTACCAAAAAATTCAAGTACATCAAATGTTTAGAAATGCTTCATCAAGCGTGCAACCCATAATAACTCGTGAAAAGAGTTATTTATACAACAATAGAACTAAGAAAATGTCCTAAACTGTTTTTACAAAAATAGATTATTATAAAATCAGAATAATGACTGCTAGTTGACCTGGCACTATTTTGATGCTGAGCCGTTGGTGACTATTTCTAAAAAAACTGAAAATTGTTGAAGCTAGCTGATTGTTCCTCCAAAAGCTGAATGTTGTTTCATTTTGACGCTAAATGTCATATTTACTTATGACCTTTCATCTGATACATTTCATCTATTTGCCTTTCATCTATATTTCTTTATCTACCTCCTCTATTTTAGTCTTTTAACTGTATGTTCTGTCACCATTTTTTAATTATACCAAAACTCCATTGATATCAGGGTTTATGGTTGTGAATTGGCACCCTACAAACTCCCTAAATACCTCCACATGAGGATTTTCACCCTAAAGTATATTAGACAAATGTTGAATTCGGATGATATTCATTTTGTAGTGGCTAAGAACAAATCACAGTTCTAAATAAAGACACAGGTGGCCCTTTTGTATGTAATACTAGGACAGTAGGTGAAGAAGTAGACAAGATGCTTAAAGACATGAAGTTCAGTATGAGTTTTACATGCTCTTATGACCCTTGTGGCATTGTTTCAAATCTTAGGGTAGAGAATAAAGGTACTCCTTACATCCATACTTCAAGGTCTGAAATTGAGTAGTATGTTAATCAGTTGGAATGGAAAGAAAACACCTTGCAAGAAGCTAACCAATAACTCTTTTCTACTTCTCGTTTGTAGACTCCAACTCCTCAAGAAAATCAAGCAAAATATAGAGGGATGAAGGATCATCATCAACAACAATAGGTGAAGCCAAAGAGTTTAGAATCAGTTATAGTAAGAGGGAAAATTTGACTCCTATGATAGATGTGGACAAAGAAAAAGAAGAGCATGCTACTATCATAATCAAAGATTCACTAGCTACAACCATCAAATTTACAACATATCCTACTGGACCTTCATCATCACAGGGTCAGAAGGAAACTGAGCTAGAGTCAGAGAATGTGCAAACAGAAAAGAGAGATGCACAACCAAACTAGTGAAATGATATCTTGTACCTTAACTAACACTGCTATGTCATTGTATAAGTTTCAAGTTCCATTTGCCAATGTTCAGTCACAGTTGAAAATGGAGAAGATATCCTCCCAAGCAAATATAATAGGATCAAGTATTTGGAAGACTTGGTTCTAAAGATATGATATGATCCCAAAGATGTCAATGTTGTAGAGGAGATTATTGAAAAGAAGAACCTAGACATTGCAGCCTTGAGAAAATAGCATAAGATGCCAGCCACAGAGGACCCATTAAGCAAGGACATTGAAGAAAACGAAGCACAGAAGGCTGACATGATGAAGATGATCATAGAGCAGAACATACAAATTAGACAGATGGAGGAAGAGATGGAGAACATGATAAAGGAGAAAGAAGAGAGTCAAAATATGGCCATTGTCCCCCCTCGATGCCATACCCATTTCTCAACTTCCAACAACATGAACAACCACTGCAGCCACTTCTTCCAATCATACTGCAAGTGTTGAACAAGTGACCAAGACACTGGAGAACATGTCACTCCAGTCAAAAGAGATCAAGACTTTGTAGGATCAACTCAAAGCTTTAGAAGTACAAAAGGACAAAGTTGAAGCTTCTTAGGTTACTGAAATGCAGAAATCACAGAGATTGTTGGAGAAGTTGCAGAAGGTAAAAAGGGATACCTCATTTGGTTAGACCTTGGCCCAAGCCAAGGAAACGATTAGGATGAATATACTAGACTCTATGAATGAGATTTGGCCTTCTATCCAAATCATCTTTGAGCAAAAGGAGTTGATAAAAAAGCCACAGAAACCATTGTGCAGGGAAGGGAGCAGCTTTGATAAGTGCCCACAGAAGCCTCCAATATTATAATATTCTTGAATTCTAAGTCAAAATATGAGCTTGAATAATTAGGAATCGATGACAGAACTACCACTGTTTTAGAAGTGAAGAATGTTTTGACCAAAAGAAACCTTATTGATCAGTTGGAAGAAAGATGTGAAACATTGGAGTTGCAAGTAAACGGGTTTACTAACAAAATTAAAGCATGGATCCAGAAAGGACTACCTAGCATTTATGTAATAAATGAAAAATTGATCACTCAGGAAGTCTATGTCCTAAAGATGAAATAAATGACCAGAAGTAGCATCAAATTAAGTGGGATTAAGGGAAACATGACGACAAAGGTGTTTTTGGAAACTATGTCAAATAATTTCTACATACAAAATGAGGTAAACCACATTTTTACAATCAAACCAACTTCTGCTAAATACACAAAGGTAGATGAAATTTACCAGAGGATAATAAAATTGACTGTACTAGATGAAAAGAGATGGGAAGAACTAATCGATTTATTATAATAAAAAGGTAATTCAGGAGCAGTCAAACAACGGCCACCACATCAACCAGCACAACAACGAGTACACCAACGCAACACAATTTCAGGTTGACTCAACAACCGAATCCATCAAAAGAAAGCCAGCTTCCCTTCCAGATGTCTACGTGGCCTATTTTTCTGCCATAAATAAATCATATTCTTTTTAATTAGGCTAATAATACATTGTCAATTTGACAACGATTTTGTAAATGATTTTTGTAATTATCAGTATAAATACTTCACTGTTTGAAGTATTAACGGTTGATTTCTGAATGTAATTTATTTTGCATATTGTAATTTTCAAAGTGTTGGAGCATCAATAATAAAAGGACCTTTCACAAGATTCATGTGGTGTACCAAAGGGTGATGTGTTCCTTCTACTTATTTGATTAAACATTGTTTTCCTTTCTCTGTTATTCTGAATATCTGAATTACTTAACAGAAATTGTGATAAATAAGATTTATTACTTAGAGCACCCTATTTTGCTCATTGGTAATTTTAATGTTTTCCACTGAAGTCAAATCAAGGAATTCTTATTGCTCCTTGATTGCTACTCAACCTTACACTTCTGCTATTTCACAATTCATCTAATTTCTGAAGAGATCCAAATAGTGCAACTTAGCTTTCCCTGTGATAACTCCTCTAAAAAATTATGCAAAATCTAGTTTAATTTATAGACTCCATGGCCCAATGGAATTATAACACTTAAATCAACCAAACCAATCAAATGGAGACAAATAAGTACAATCATAACTAGCCTAAAATTTACATAAAATAAAGCTAAATTTTATAGAGAGATCCCTCTCTGAAGCTGGCAGGGCTAGATCCCAGCTTCCAAAGTGGTTTTTTTGTTTTCCTATGTGTTTACTCCCTCAACCTCAAAAATACATAATGACAACAAATCCAAACTACAACAAATCTGTGTTGAGGTCACAAAACCATATAGTCTTCAACCGCTACACACCCATGTGCAATTTTTAATATGTGAATAAATGGTGTCGATGCTGAACATAAGCAAGAATCATTGGATTACTGACCATTGAGGAGGTCGTTAACCAATGCGAGATATCCCACCTTTGATGTCAATGGGAATCAAGGCACTAAGTACATTCTACCAGCCATGAATGGATTCGTCGAAGTTGAATGGACTACATAATTCACCCACCAAGAAACATTGATGTATTTCCTTAGAAGATGACAAGGATACCTACCATTAAGGCATGCAAGCTCCCAAGTACCTTATTTAACCCTAACCTTCGTCCCAAATAATTTGTTGATGTTGATGGGACAAGGCTTGTTAAGGTGGGCCTTAAGGGATCCGACATCAACCAACATGAGTACAAGACATAATGACTTGAAATATACATGATTTGAAGAACTCATACGAATTTACAAACTTTATTGGGAACTTTGCCCACTAGTTACCTAGTTTTCAATCAAAGTCCTTGTCGAGTTGTGCTAAACAAGATGGTTTTCACAAAAGGAATTATTTTTCTCTTTACAGTTCTATTTATTTTATTACAGTGTAAACTTTCCTTCTCTACTCTATAAAAGAAGTCCTCCCTTAATTGAAAGAGTACTTTCAATGAAGCCATGTGCGGATCAAGTAAGAAGATATATTCATGCCTAGATTTAACATATAAACTGTAGAAGGTACATGAGCATGAAAAATCAACAATTTTGAAAGATGTGATACAACAAGTATTTGAAGATGAGAGTGTTACTTCGACTGGATTATGATTTGGAACCAATGCTTGATATAATCGTGATGGTATTAGCACATTTATTCATTTGGACCACTCTAGAATCCCTTCTCGGTCATGCCAGGAAAACTTGGATAATTGGTCTTCGTAATGAAAACAAGGCTTGTTGTTGGGCATGGTGAAAGTTCCTCGATCTAAGTTTCAACACGATTCTCCTCATCAAATTTGGTAAATGATTTCTCAATCTCCTTGGTAGATAGGAAAGAGGAATCAAGGGAGACTTCCAAATCCTTTTCTGACGGTGGAGAGATAGATAATTTCCAGAATGTGGTCAAGATGAACTCTTTGTGAGAGGAAGATATCCCAGCTACCCCTAGGATTTGAGAAGGTACTTCAAGGTACATTCTTCAAACTCTCAATCGCTCCTAAATTTATCTTGTTGGTTGATGATCCATGTCTCGCAACATGAATTAGAACACAAGGTTTATTACAGCACCCAAAAAATGTTTTATCTTTAAAGAGCTTGAAATTTTAATCTAAATGAATAAAAAATGCTAATTGTAATCAAACTTACCAAACTTGAACTTCTCGCTTACTTGGACAACCATACTTTGGAGTGACCCCAAACTTTATCTCCACCCTCTAGTTTCCCTATAACTAAGATCACACCAAAAACCTGTGAAAGAAACTATGCTTTAAACCCTTTAGCACCTCCCTGGCAATGATGCCAAAAATGTTGGGTAAATTATATGTGTTATAATCGCAACATTAAATTATCAATCCGAGGTAGTAAGACTTATAGGCACAAGCATAGGTAATTTAGGATCAGAGCATCTAACCTAAACTAACATCATGAAATCTAAAATCTACTCCTAAATTAAGTACATAATTTATATTCTTGAATTAGGTACGGAATACGAGTCACTGAACAATTTTAATCTCAATCCAAGTAAATATAATCTCAATCCAAGCAAAATTTAATTTCACTCCAAGTAAAACTTAATTTCAATCCCTGGGGCATATGTGAAAAAATAAAGAATCGATTCCTTGATCTCATCTAGCGCACACATTTACTTCTAAAGAACCTCAAAAGAAACTAAAAGACAAATTAAATCAATGTTCTCATGATTTAACACGCTCAGATTTAAAACACTTTGAAGATCAATGTTTATATTCTAACTCGAAATCATTCCAAATAAATTGGGAAAGTCTATTTTATGCAAGCATCCTTTTATAAAGTGAGTGATAATCTATAATCTCAGCAAAACTTCACTACAGTCCTATGGAATTTTGGGGCTATGATATAACTCTCAATCACAGAATCTTCATTAATGAATAATGTTTTGCTTGACTGTTTCTGGATACTTCCTCATAAAACACAACATTCAAGAACCCTGCATTGTTGATAAGTGCACATAGTTAACATGAAAAGACCATATTTAATTTGGATCAACAGGTTAAGTTCACAATGTAGTTGTCCTGTTCAGATTTCATTGAAATTAAAAAAACATTATTTTAAGTATTTTGAACCAAATAAGTATGATGAAGGAATCATTCATACATAAGAAACACTAAGCATCAGTGTTCCTCTGTTCGCAAGACTTAAGGGAATAACATTCTTCCAAATCCAAGGCAACCAAAACAAGTAATTTAAGTGTAGAATGTGAAATAGTAAATCTAAGATCTATTTGGCAAATGACTTTAAATCGAAATGAAAATCTATGAATTTTGAACAAAACACACCTCCTAAAATATACGATGATTACAATACTTGGTTCCACGTTGTGGTGGCCCTTGCCACTTCCCGGAGAAAGTCTAAACTATATCAATGCCTTAAGAACCAAAAATCATAACACTTACATGAATTTATATGTTGAAATCATAATTATATATTAAAGTTTAGAATAACATAATTTCAAATAAGAAACACACCATAGCCTCCAATATCTCCTAAGCATATAATCTCTTACAACAAAACTATCTTATGATACTTCCAGCTCTCCCAAGTACAAAAGACATCAGGCTTTATATAGAGTTCAACCAATGGAAAATAGATGTAACAAGTTGGAGAAATAGTTACAACAAATTACTAAGTAGAGTAAAGAATTGATCAGAGCTACGTAGAGTAGAAGAACAGGTCGAAGTTAATCCAAATGAAAATATTCTATAGGGTGTAGCCAATTGTCCCAAGGGTGGTCTTCAATGTGGCTAGTTACCAAAATCGTCCAACCCAATTTTTCTGTACTTAACCCAGAATTTCGACACTCATTATGTACTTAATACTCCCCTGACCATAACTTCTTCGTGATGATGAATTTTTCCAAAAAGTTTCTAGATTACCTAAATGAGGGTATTATAAAAAGAACCCACATCTCAGAATCTTGATATTCTTCCCCATTTGATCACAAATTTTAGATTTTCACCTACAGGAATTATGCATTATGTACTACATTTTGTACTTAGTCATGTAGCATTTTGTTGTATAAATAATTTCAGCAATGGATCCATGTGGTAAATGAACTTCGCACAAACATATTTTGAAAATGTTGGAAAAAACATCTCTAATCATATAAAAGTCAAGAAAAATAATGATAATCAACCACGAAGTGGAAGATGTGAATTGGCGGAAAGTTATGAAATTATGGTAAGAAATGAGCTAAAAATATAGGAAATTCTGGTTATGATTGGTGATATTGTACAGTGGAAAAATGGGCATATTTTAGCCCCAACATTTCTCCTCTCATCATTCATAACATTTAAATAGACTACATAGGAAGCATCAACAATAAATGACTGGAGCGAAACTCAACTCAATTGAACTAAATTTGAACTGACTATGACACCTAACAAACAATGCAATTAAATATGATGATACCTACCAAACAATGATATTAATATCTCAATTCCCCCTCCTAATCTCAAATGTTACAAGTAGTGGCACTTACAATGCCTAGTCTCTCTCTTCGAACTTTAAATACATTTTTTCCCAAATTCTTTGTGAACGTATATGCATGTTGATCTTTTGAACCACAAAAAGTAAGTAATATGTCTCCATCATCGAGAAGCTCACGGATGAAATGAAAACGTGTGTCCATGTGCTTTCTCTTTTTGTGAAAGACGTGATTTTTTTATAAAGAAATTGCAATATTGTTATCACAGTAAACTATAGTTGGCTCCTTCTAAACATTTAAAAGATTTGCTAATAGTCTTTTGAGCCACACTGCTTGACAAGTTGCTGAAGTGGTAGCTACATATTCTACCTTTGTTGACGATATTGAAAATTTTGTTTGTTTCTTGGATGCCCATGAAATCAGATTGGTTCCAAGATGAAAATCATACCCTGAGGTGCTTTTGTGATCATCTAAATTGCCTGCATAATCGTTGTTTGTATAACCTGAAAGTGAGTTATCTTCAAAATGTGTGTAGAGAAAACAATAGTCTAGGGTCCCTTCAATATATCTTAATATCCTTTTTGCAACCTTCAAGTGAGAAATCTTGGGTGACTACATAAACCTAGAGAGAAAACTAACTGCAAACATGATTTTAGGTCTAGTTGCGGTGAGATATAATAGAATACCAACTAAACTTTTATCCAATGTGGAATCAAATGGTGGTGCTACATCTTGTATGCTCAAACTTAGTGCCTTGAGAAAATGGTGTATCATCTGGTTTGAAATTGGTCATTCTAAACTTTCAGAGAATGTCAATGGCATACTTTTATTAACCAGCAAAAATTGCATTAGCAGATTGTTGAATTTCGATGCCTAAGAAGTATTTCATGAACCTTATATCAGTCATATCAAACTTCATTTTCATTTCTTCCTTGAAGTCTTCTAACATCATATTTTGTGTATAAAGAAGATCATCAACGTAAAGGCATACATTGATAATTTTACCTTCATGAGTTTTCGTATACAACGTTGGCTCATGGCTTGATCTAGGTGGATATTGGTGGTCACCCACCTATTCCACTTGGATCCCCACCATTGTTTCTTTTCAGTTTCCTTAATTGTAGCACAACTTGCTATTTTTGGCAGTTTTTCGGGTCCTAAACTTCTGGAGTTGTTTTGAGCGACTAAAATACGTTTTGAGATAAAACAAAGGGACCGGAAATGTGCCAAAAAATCTACCAACTTATTTTTGGCCCCCTCTTCACGATCTTCGAAACGAGGTATTATGATAGCCAAACACAGATCGTATGCCAAAGTTACAACCCTGGGAAGTTGACATTCCAACTTACCTAATGGAGCCCATAAGCTTTTGGTGCTTCATTTCCTAGGGTTAGGTTTTTGGATGTTTAGGGTTTCTCATTATTTATCAATGATAAAAAGGCCATCCAGCCTCATTGTAACATAGTTCAGAGGCATGTAGCAGCCACATCTCCTCTCAGAGATAAGCTACCATCGTCGGAGCTAGGTTATTTCCATAATGTATGTAAGCATATTTCAGTTATTTAATATTAATGAAATGAAGTTTTATTTATGTTGCATCTCGATGTCTATGTGTTCATATCTATATTTTGTTGTGTTCCAGTATAAGTCTGAATTAGTGGTATCAGAGCAGTTTTCTCTTTCTCTATTTTTCTTTGCATGTCCCCAACAAGGTCAGGGTTAAAGGAGTTAGGGCTTGAACTAGTTTAACCTTTGCAAGACCAACCTCACAAACCCTGACGACCTCCCATGGTAGAAGAAAAGAAAGATGAGGGAGCAGGAGATCATGTCAAAATATTTCTCGAGGAAGATTTCGAGTGGCAGAGGAACACGATGATGGATAAATTTGTCTATATCCTTTGGTGGGCTACCCACAGGCGACGCATCTTCATCTAGTAGCCACTCTAGAGGTGCCACTCCCTTTAAGGTACAAGTCAACTTTGACATTCCCATATTTGAAGGCCAGATAGATGCAGACACCGTAGATAGATGGTTAAATATTTTGGAAGGATATTTTCAGTTCACAACTTTTCACATTGGGAAAAGATTACTTTTGCACTCCTCAAAGTCACCCCCAATGTCAAGGACTAGTGAGAAACCTAATGCGAACTAAAGGACGAGAGGGAATCCTAACTGTTTTCAGCCACGCCCACTTGAAATTATTTCCGAGACGTTATCAAGGAATAATAATACCATATCAGGAGCTATGAAGATAATATAAAGTGGACCACGCTCCGGTAGGGAAGGGACCAAGACGTGTTGGAGTTCACAAATATTTTTCATACCCTTCGCATCAAGTTGGGTATCAAGGATTATGAGCGGCATTTGGTACTCAAGTACCACGACTATCTACGCAAGTACATCCAAGATGAGATGGAGTTCCTGTACATCTCCTCACTTGGCATCACCTATCAATATGCTTTCAATATCGAGAAATTTAAACAGATGAAGCAAAACTTTGGATCTAGGAATCCAAAACAAGGGAAAGGTGCCCCCAAACCAAAAAAACAAAGAAAAAATCCAAGGCAAGGCGACCCAGGATAACTCACTGAAGTTGTAAGCAAACATTAGGGGAATTTTGAGGTCTAAAATGGGCCTCCTAAGAAAAATGTATAACCAAAATAAACTTTATAAGAACCAATAGGATTCAAGATGATGATGTCAACCATGGGGGACGATTCACCCTTTTTGGAGTAAAAAAGTAAAAATAATAAAATAATAAAACTACCTTTTCAACTCGTATTTCAACTTATCTCCCTAAGGTTTTACTCAAATTTCAAGTGAGAGTATTCGTTGGATGAAAAAATTAATTTCTTATCCAAAGAGTACCCATGTTACATACTTTCGATGGACCCTGCTACACGAAAAATGAGAAATACAAGAGAAAATGTGATTGTAATCACATTTTTCATGTATTTCTCCTTTTTCGTGTAGCAAGGTCCATCAAAAGTATGAAACATGTGTAATAATTGGATGAGGAATCAAATTATGCATCAAATGGGTGTTTCCGCTCGAAATTTGAGTAAACCAGTAGGGAGATAAGTTGAAAATACGAGTTGAAAAAATAGTTTTTCTTTTTTCCCTCTAAAATTTGATGATGTAATCTAATCTTATTTTATTATTTCCACTATTATTTTATAATTTCTTTAGGAGGCCCATTTTAGACCTCAAAACTCCCCTAATGGAACAACACCATGAAGACAAAGAAGGACACAGGGAAATGATGTGAGTTCCATAAGATCCCCACTCACAACACAAGTGAGTGTTGAGCCAAGCAGTCACTTGTGGTCGTGCTGAAAGCTTTCGAATCAGATGCATGTTCTGACTCTGAGTCAGAACCCAAAGGGGAACGACAAAGGGAAGCATATTATTTCTATGGAGCCTAGTGCCTCTGTTGCCACTACCAAGCTCTAGAATATTGATCCTAAAGATCCATTGGATGGGGAGCGGCTCTTCCACTCACAGATTTGGGTGAAGGGTTCCCCGCAAAAGTTCATTATCGATAGTGGAATCCAAAAGAACCTCATTTCAGCAAATTTCATAAGGCGATTTGGCCTACTGACCACACCACACTCGCAACCATACACAATGGGGTGGCTTCAACAAATATGAGATATTCGTATCAACCAATAATGTCGCCTTCCCTACAACATCAAGCCCTTCACATATGAAGTACTATGTTATGTTGATCCTCTTGAATTTTGTGATGTATTATTAGGAAAACCATACTTTTGGAAGCGTCATATTGTGTATGAGTCTATGTCTCACACTGTTATTATTTCTTTGGTCAATAAGTTATAGAGGATACTAGAGGTAGCACTGCCTATCGCCATCTCTTCAATCTCTGTGAAACAATGCAGTAAGATCATTTCTCAGACCGAAAAAAATTCTTCCTAATGATTCACTCTCAGGCAAGAAGAAGGTTGTGGCCCCATTTGCGACCTCCAGACAAGACAACAACATATGGACAAAGTCATGGAGGAGTATAGGGATATCTTCACCTCACCCAAACGGTACCCCTACAGTGTCAGGTCAAGCACTCCATCGATCTTACCCCAGTCACGCTGCTACCCAACGGACCAACTTATCAACACTTCGTTATGGTGAATGATGAAATCAAGAGGTAGATTCAAGAGTTGTTGCATAAATGGCACATCAGGCTGAGTTCATCACCCTGTGGGAGCCTGATCATGTTGGTACAGAAGAAGGACAAAACCTGGAGACTCTATATTGACTATCGGGTGTTGAATAAGATCATTTTCTGGAATAAGTATCCAATCCCGTGGATTGATGACCTTCTAGACCAAATCAAGGGGGCCAAATATTTCAGCAAGATTGACTTGAAGTATGATTATCACTAGGTACCAATCAAACCCTCCAATGTGTGGAAGACTACCTTCAAATCCAAGGAGGGGCTTTTTGAATGGCTGGTCATGCCTTTTGGGTTAATGAATGCCCCTGCAACCTTCATGAGCCTAATGGACGATATCTTGCGGCCCTTCACAAATGCATTTTTTGTAGTGTATTTAGACAACATCCTGATCTTCAGCCAGAGTTTGGAAGAGCACCTCCACCATATTCAACAAGTCCTCCGAACCCTATGAAAACACAAATTGTGTGCCAATATAGAGAAATGCACTTTTGGTATGACCCAGGTTCAATATATGGGGTACAACATTGATGAGAGGGGTGTGCATGTGGACCTAGCAAAGATACAAGTTATTCAGGATTTGCCAACCCAAACCACTCTAACATAGCTCTGTAGTTTTTTGGGTCCCACCAATTTCTACTACACGTTCATGTTAGGGTTCTCTAATATCACTTGGCCTTTAAGTCAAGTCACCAAGGGTGTAGCGAAAGAAATTTTATTTTGGTCTGAATCCCAATAGAAGGCAGTTGTCGAGTTGAAGCATCATCTCTACTCTGCACTAGTGCTCACATTACTAGACCTACAACAACCATTTCAGATTGAAAAAGATGCCTCTGACTATGTTATTGGCGTCTATATTACTCAGAAGTGGCATCCAATGGCATATCACAATGACACTTTTAGATACAGTTCGAAAGTATCCCACCTATGACAAAGAGATGTATTCCATTGTGCGAGCTTGACGACAATAGAAGCATTACATTCTAGGGAAGGAAGTGGTCATCCACATAGACCATTGACCCGTGCAATTCATACAAACATAAGGAAAGTTGTAGAACAATCGCCATCAAAAATGGCACACATACCTGCAACAATTCCATTTGAACATTAAGTACAAGAATGGTAGCATAAATAATGTTTTATACTACCTCAACTGACCATCGGTCATGGTGCTGACCACTGTGCTTGACTCTTGTAGACATGAGACTTCAGGGTGGCCACATATTTACAAGAGCAATCCAGAATTTGGCAACACATACCCGATGCTCCAGGAAGGCAAGAAATTTCATGTTTTTAACCTCCAGGGTGCACCATTATGCCACCTAAGAAACCTTTGTGTTCCTTCAAGTAAGCGTGTTAAGATGATTTGGGAGGTGCACTATAGTTGGGTCCCTGGACAATTTAGAGAAGAGAAAATAATGACAGTACTGCATAAGTATTTTAATTGGCCGAACCTTTGATAGGATATTGGGAAGTACATAAGATCCTACACTACCTATGCGATTTCGAAACCAACCATCAAGAACCAAGGCCTATATACTCTTCTCCATCTTCTTAGTTAGTGTTGGGAATCCATCTCGATGGATTACATGTCAGGCCTTCCTTCTGCTAAGCATGGCAACGATTACGTTTTCATGGTCATGGACAGATTCTCTAAGATGGCCATTCTGGTGGCCTGCAAGAAAAGTATCACAACAAAAGCCACTACTAACCTCTTCTTTGAACGAGTGTGGGTAGACTTTGGGATCCCACAGTCCATTATCTCAAATCAGGAGAGCAAGTTCATAAGTACATTTTGGTTAAGCCTCTAGTCGATGCTAGATACCAAACTCACTAAGTCCACGACCTTCCACGCCAAAACTAATGGCCAAACCAAGGTCGTCAATAGGATGATCATCAACATTATGCGCATGTACAACTTGAAGAATCCACACCCATGGTATGAAAGCCTACCCTATATCCATCATAGTTACAACAGATCTCTCCACAACTCAACTGGCCATAGCCCATTTAGGTGAGTTTTGGATTCCAACCACTTGTCCCATTGATTTGGCCATACCATTTGCAACTACTCAGGTACATTCGAATCATGTCTAGGTCGAAGCTGAGTGCTAACAACTTCATTGAGCGCATTCAGCACATTCGCCAACAGGTCCATGACATATTAGACAGAGCCAATTCTATTTACAAGCAGTGTCATGATCAACATCGGGTGACACACAGTTTCCAGGTGGGCGACAAAGTTTGGTTACATTTGTAGAAGAAGCATCTCGCTTGGGCCCACCGCAAGCTTCATTTGCTCCGATATGGGCCTTACACCATCACTAAGGTTATGGGAGACAATTATTTTGAGCTCAATATTCCCCCATTACTTGGCCTGCACCCAGTGTTCAATGTGGACTGCCTTTAGCCATACTTTCCACCATTACTAGGCACATCAGACATTACAGAACAACTCATACCAACAGTGCTAAACCCAGACTGCATGGAAGAAGCCACAACTAATCAGATCATGAACACATAGATCAAGAACACTCGCCAATAGAAGATCCAATTGTATCAGGTTGTCAAATCTAGCCAAATCTTGCACCAAGACAAATGTCTCACGAGGGACCAAGTTCAGTAGAAGTTTCCCCATCTCATGGAGACACTCAACGCAATGGGGACCACAACTTCCTAATGGGGGAAGACTGATCCAAGTGGATATTGGTGGCCACCCACCTATTGCACTTGGACCTACACTATTGTTTCTTTTCATTTTCCTTAACTGTAGCACAACTTACTATTTTTGGCAATTTTTGGGTCCTAAAATTTTGGAGCCGTTTTGAGGGACTAAAATATGTTCTTGGGAAAATGGAAGACAAGAAAAGTGTTAAACCAATTTAATGGTTTTTTTTTGGCATCCTCTTTGATATCTTCGAAACAATGTATTATGACAGCCAAAGGAAGATTGTATACCAAAGTTACAACGCCAGGAAGTTGGGGTTTCAACTTACTCCAACGGGGCCTAGAAGCTTTTGACGCTTCATCTCTTAGGGTTATCTTTTTGGATGTTTAGGGCTTCTCATTTTGTCTAAATGAGTAAAAATGCCACCAAGCCTCATTATAACTTAGTTCAAAGGCATGTAGCCAACACATCTCTTCTCAAAGATAAAATACCCATGTAGAACCATTAAAAAATCCCATGTAGAACCATTAAATATTAGGAAGAAAACCTTAACTTCAACACAAACTACAAAGTCTTTTGGGAGAATGGAGAAACATGGATGTAACCTATAAATGGTTTCCCTAAATACCTTTCTTCATGTTTTATGCATATCCCACGAAATAGGCTAGAGCGAGGCTTTGTTAAGGCTTCTCAACTCTAAGCTTAAACCCAATAAGATAAGATTTGGTATTCTTATCAATGGTTGGCATAAATAAGGAAAGGCCCTATAGGGCTTTCAATGTCTTGAAATGTATGGGTGTTGTGCAATATTTAGATGTCATAGCATACAATACCCTTTTTGATGCATTGTGCAAGGGTAATGAATTTGGTTTAGAGATTTCGATTTTGAAAAAAATGGCTAAAAATAGGTGTGGTTGTGATGTTTCTACTTATAACATATTGAATTATAGGTTTTGAAAGGGAAAGAATCTTGAAATCACAACTACAAATTTTCATAGTGATACCCATAGAAACACAATATTTGTGAGGATTTTGATAATGAAAGAGGAACTTTCCAAAGGAATTCATAACCAAGTGTACTAGGAGTCAAGATTTTGCTGCAGAAGAAAACAAATAATAATGACGTAAAACAGTGCCCAAGCGCCATACCTAAAATAAGTACTTTTGTCGCCACCCCTATTCCTTCTCTTGTACATTTTAAACTCGAAGTGAAGTCTAGTATGTTAAACCCCCATCTTCGTAAAATATCTTAGAAGCAAATCTTCCACACTCCTTTGGCGTTGAAACAATCATTCAAGATCTCATGCTCCACTGCCTGCATCACTAAATGTGCAATTCATGAGCCCAACCCACTGAGCTTGAACTGCTAATGTGGTGGCTTCGGAAGTGGCTAGGTGATAGATGTATGGGGCATCTAGGGTATCGGGTGCCTCTAAAGTAACAGGTGTGGAAGCCGCCAAAGATAAATGCCACAACCTCCTAGTTGTTGGCCATAACGACATGATCAGGGGCGAATAATGCATGCATTCATTAATTCACAAAGATCAAACAATGGCGATTACAAAAGCCGTGAGAATCGATCTCAGTTATGCTAGAACCTCTTGGTTTTTGGAGCTAGTGGCATGATAAGGGGCAATCCTCCAAGATACAGTCTTCGAGCGGCATCGGCAGTTTGGTGGCGCCAATGGTGGAAAATGTGAGTGAAATCCCCCAACTGCAATGCTAACTTAGCAGTTTTCCCATTTGGTATATAGAAATAATTGGCTTGCTAGCTCACTCGTGAATTCCCTCACACCCTGTTCAGACTTTAAAACATTTTCTCGCTTCAATAGCTTACATGTCAATTCATTTAACCATCATTTTTGAATTACTAAGCTCCACCCTATTATAATTAATTTATTTCTCCAAAATGTTTGCTAACTATGAAAGTACAATTATGAAAACGAAAACATTTTGGTTGTACATGTTGGGAAAAAACACTTAATACACTTATAAATAAATTCAAATAATAATAAAAACAATCCACAGTATGCCCAAATTGTGAAATTTTGTGATAAAAAACAATTCGCAAAGTAAAACTCCAATCCTTAATACCATGTGTATAGCACCATGCCCGTAGCACGTATAATAATGTAATTGTAATGTTAAAATACAAACATTATGCTATAAGAATGAAGCATCCACGTTGAACAGCAGGATTTTACGCTCGGAAGATTATTGGATGGAGAAGCGCAAGGGAATTTCAAACGATATTAAAACATATGTAAGCAAGGCCGTCAATTATGGTTTCCATTTCTTGCTTGTCTCTGCAATTGCCACCTTAAAAACATCAAAATCCAACGCCTGTAATCCGCGTATATGACCTATTAATTTGTATTTTTGCTACTACTATAATTCCATGCGTTGATCACGAGACAGAAATCTGAAGGAATGTCACAGTCGTTCATGTCTCTGAGGGAATCGACTTGCTGCATCATGGACTTAACAATGAACAAACCATGATGTCCCAGGATTAAACAGCCAGTCATGCACATCCCATAAGATTTGAAAAGGAACTCCTCCTACATAGATGGTACCGTTGCCCCTGAATTTCCAGAGTAAATGCTTCACTTCCACAGCCACCTCCCTATCGACCCTGATAACAAGAGCCGGATCGCCGGTTCGTTCGGTTTGGCACTCAATCAATACTTCATGTGACCGCTTCCCATCACCAAACCGAGCCATGGTAGCAAAACTTTCCTTGCCGAGGACGTGTTCCTCTCTCGACACCAGAACCGCGTCAGGAGAGCACCTGGACTTGGTCTTGATGTATGCCTCCTCTTCCATATCGCCCAATAATAAAACCATCTCCTCGTTGCACACAACGGCAACGTAATACCCTCGTTCAGGCTCAGGCCCTGACAAGAACTTCACAGATTCCAAGTTCCAGAATACTTTGACTCTGTTTCCATCGATAATATCGGAACGCTTCCATGATCCCTGCTTTTTCCAGAATTTCCAGGGTTTCATCTCCACTTTACAGACGGATCTATTCGCCTGTGATTCTCCAATAGCGATGCACATCCCCCGAATCATCACATTCTTGTACCAGGTAACGGTTATAACAGTGTGGCCTCTGCCCCCACATTTTGTCTCGTAGGTCGATGACACCAGATTCTCCGAGCTATTGCCTTTACTCTCGCTGGAGAAGCAAGAGGGCACTTCACCTCGCATTCTTTTCTTTCTGGGTCGGAAATCTTGGTACGTGTTGCTTTGGCGATTTTATACAGTAAAGTCGATCCAGAAAATGCGTCCGAGAATCGAACCTGGACTGATTGTGCAAAGCACAGCCAACAAACCAACCACAATATTATTGAACTATATTGGATCCCTCGTCATCCTCATGGCCTTAATGACTAAAAGCATAATGGGCCATTGTTCGAAAAAGTGATGAGATCCCCCCCGGCAAATCGAATCTAAAGGGCTCCTACTTCCAACCAAAGTCTATAACACAGCAAAATGAATATTCTCCTAAGAAGTTGCAAGAGGAGAAATGCATATAGAGATATCTGCCAAATATCTCTCTAGCGCGATCATGATATATATGCATATTGAACCATATTGCTCATTTGTTTCTTCAATGGTCGCCGTAGACTGTTCAACTCTACGCTGGCTAACGAAGACAAAAGAGCACATTCTAAAATTCATCGTTGGCGACGTCCTCGCTGTCAAAAGCCCGCATTATAAAAGACAAATTCATTGCAGTATTGAACAAGAAAAAAGGATCTTCGAGATTGGGTAGCGTTAATGTAAAGCCGAATCTCAAGTGTGGAGTCTGGACCACGTCAAAGGTAGTGATCACCGAGCTAGTTTGAAAGAATACGCTTATTCGTTTAGTTTGAAGGAATACTCTCACCTAACCTAAACGTTTGGTGTTGAATCTATTGACTTGGTACAGATTCAAATTCAATTCTAGTGTGAGCGAGAGTGCAACTAGATTGGCCTGTATTTCCATGGAGTTCGAGATTTTCCTCGTAATACCTTTTGAAGGTCTGAAGGTAATAAAGAATAAGTACTATGAAGCGATGGATACTTCTACGATATATATTATTAAGTGATTTGTCAAAATTATCGAATGTATTATCAAAATATAGTTTAGATTGCAATGATCAAGTAGAAATAAAAATTATAAAGAAATTATAAATAATGGTGAAATACATATGTTAAATATCTGAAAGATATATAAATATATAAAGTGTGATTTATCTATTATTATAAATATAAGTGATTTATCTATATTCATTTGAGAGAAGTCATTTTAAGATGTTAAAATATCTGATGTTTGACTATCCAAAAGCCTATCCAAAAGCCATAGGAAAAAAATAGGGTCCAACGAGGTACAATGTTTTTTCCTTATTCTTTCGGTTTCATTTTAATAAAATAAAATTGGGTCCACTAACTTTAGTTAATATTTTAACTTCCTAAGGCTACAATTTTTGAATAGCAAATTGTTGGATTAACTTCAGTTGGCCACAATTTCTAAATAGAAAATTGCTGGATTTTTATAAATTTCAATCCATATTATGTATTTAGTAGATCATATAATTGAAATTTATAATTTATTATTCTTGAATGGCTAAAGGAAGTTATAATTTTAAATGATAAATTTTTAAATAGAAAATTGTTGAATTTTTATAAAGTTCAATCCATATTATGTATTTAGTAGATCATATAATTAAAATTTGTAACTTGTTATTTATGAATGGCTGAAAAACTTCTAATTTTAAAGGGTAAAGAATATCGTAACTAATAAATATTCCTATGCAATATCTTATTAATCTTTATGAAGAGAGGAAGTTAAGTTAATTATTAATTCAGGGATATAAGATTGTTCTCTTTTTCAAAATTATATGTATGCTTATAGCTAAATCCATCTCTATGAAGAGAAGAAATTAAGTTAATTATAAATTCAGAGATATAAGAATTTTTTTTATTTCAAAATTACATGTATATTTATAACTAAATCTAATTATATATTATAATTCATTATATAGAGTTTTAAAAATTATTTATCCTCAACAAAAATTGAAATCGTTACTTAAAATATTGAAATCATTACATTAAAATATTTGCAAATAATTCCAATGATTCTTATTAACCAAAAACAATAAATCCAATCAACTAAATAAACCAACTTTATCCTAACAAATATGTATATAAACATTCAACAATTAATAATAAAAAATACTTCACTATAAATATATTTAAAATGTAACGTGTCATAAAATTGCTTTATAAACATCTCAATAAAAGTAAATTGTGAATTTTATTAATATTTTAATTACAATGATAAAGTGAAATTTTAATTTTAATAATAAATAAAACCACAAAGATTATAAATATAACATAGTTAGGTTGATATTGATTTATCTACATTCATTTGGAGAAGTCATTTTAAATTGTTAAAACTGTTGATGTTTGAAGATTCAAAAACCAGAAAGTTCAATAGTTTAAATTTAAGAATTGATATTAAGAAAAAAAATTGGGGCAATTAGGTTAGTTAATATTTTAATTTGACAAGGTTACCATTTTTGTATAGCAATTTCTTTTTGGTGTTTTTTAGATCTTTATAGAGTTTAGATATTTAGTAATTTATAAGATTGAAATTTATAACGAATTTTGAAAAAAAAAATTGATTTTGAATTGTAAAAAAAATCATGGTTAATATGTAAATATTTTCATTCATTTTTTTATTAAATTTTATGATTGAAGATTGAAGTAGGTTCAGTGAATTACTAGCACAATCACATTAATAAATGCCGTTGATATATGTTGATAAGGGTATATCGACCATATGCACAATCACATTAGTAAATTTGAATGATACAATTCGATAAGCGTCAATGATATGGATTTAATATTAATATTAATATTAATTATTGATATTTATCCCCAAGACATTATTTATATTATAAACTCAAGTGACTAAAAACCCAAGTTATTAATATTATAAACCCAAGGGATTGATAAACCATTGCAATTAATATTATAAAGCCAAGGAATTAATGGACTCGAGGAATTAATATTATAAACCTAATATTATTAATATTATAAACCCTACTATTTATATTAAGATACCCAAGGGATTAATATTATAAACCCAATATTATTAATATTAAAAACCTAAGGGATTAATATTATAAACACAAAGGATTAACTTTGCGACAATGATTATCATATTGATTATCGCATTGAGACAATGTTTTTCATAATCCAACATTGGATAGATTTTTGTTCAATTCCATTGTCACAATATTAAACTCTAATACAAAACCCTAACCTTATAAAACCTAATATAGTAAACCCTAATATTGTTATTATAAAATCTAAGATTATAAATCCTAACATTAGTATATTAAACCTAAGGATTATAAACCCTAGCATTAATATTGTTAACCTTAGCCATCCATTATATGCCTCCATGGTCAGCGATGACCATCCATTATGGTTCAATATAGGGCACTTATAGATAGACTATGATTCTCGAGGTAAGTATGGTTCACCATGGTAATCATGTTGACTAGTGCTGACTATGATGCCTATTTTGACTATATGTGAACATGTCAACAATAGTGAACCATAGTTAACATGTGTTAATGTATAAATATTATAAACCCTAAAATAGCAAACCACATTTATCCCTTGGGTTTATAATATTAATCCTTTGGGTTTCTAATATTAATCCCAAGGGTTTATAATATTAATTCCAATGTAATGTAACATTATGACAATGCTTGTTAGATTGACTGTCACATTGAGACAATGTTTATTATAATAATCCCAAGGGTTTATAATATTAATCTAGTAGGTTTTAAATATTAATCACGTGGGTTAATAAACCCAAGGGTTTATAATATTGATGTTATAAATGTGAGTATTAATATTATAGTCCCTAAGATTAATATTTTAAATCCTAGGACTGTAAATCTTGGGATTAATATCAAACCCTAATATTAGCATTATAAACCATAAGAATAATATTACAAACCCTAGCATTAGTATTAAAAACCCTAGGATTAATTATAATCACTTAGATTAATATTATAAACTCTAGTATTAAAACCAATATAATAAACCCTAATGTTAAATACTAATTCTAAAATGTCATAATGCGACATTAAATAGATTACAATACAATGTAATCTTCTGACAATGATTGTCAAATTGATTATTGCATTTTGATAGTGTTTATCTCACTACGACATTGAATAGATTTATGTACCATTCCAACATCACAATATTAAACCTTAATATTAAACCAAGTATTATAAATCCTGTTGTATCTCTAAGATGATAATGGTCAGCTATCATGCCGGAGCATCTAAGATAATTGTTTTGGGGGTTTTGTTTTATTTTGGAGGACCAATGAATGAAATAGATGTAACACTGTAATGCCTAACATTTTGAATAATATTAATACCAAAGCAAAGGGCTGCTATAAAATTTCACACAGGGAAATAGCTTGTATGGTGGTGAGCAGAAACAAAAAATAATATGATTATCACAGTTTTCAAATTGAAAATTAAATAATCATAAGTATGAAAACATTTGACCTATGTTCAGAAGGTTTAAGATAATATGCTTAAGCTTACAAAATATGCTGATGATTTATTGATTCAGAGGGAATTAATTAAATAGACAGTCCATTAATTCATTCTCTTTATAGATTATCACTTCAGAAGCTTATAGGAATAGATTGAAACACAATTATTCCTACCTATTTATCTCTGTAAGACATAAGAATATGAAGAAAAACATAATGAGTAATACTGGAAAAACTTGCAGGAAACACAAACTGTGTAAAACAAAATTCAGAATCCTTTGATGTGTATTAAGGTACCAGAAAATTCAAGTACATCAAATGTTTAGAAATGCTTCATCAAGGGTGCAACCCATAATAACTCGTGAAGAGAATTATTTATACAACAGTAGAACTAAGAAAATATCCTAAACTGTTTTTACAAAAACAGATTATTATAAAATCAAAATAATGATTGCTAGTTGATCTAGCACTATTTTGATGCTAAGCTGTCAGTGACTATTGCTAAAAATACTGAAAATTGTTGAAGTTGGTTGACTGTTCCTCCAAAAGATGAATGTTGTTTCATTTTCACATTGGATGTCATATTTACTTATGACCTTTCATCTGATACATTTCATCTATTTGCCTTTCATATGTATTTCTTTATCTACCTCCTCTATTTTAGTCTTTTAATTGTATGTTCTGTCACTTGTTTTTACTTTTACCAATCACAGACTGTGTAAATTGTTTCTTTCTACTCCGTCTCTGGTTTAAGCTTGATTTTTTGTTTGTACACAAAACTTCTGCTAAATGAAGCCTTTGAATAGATTTCTTGAATATCTTGGAGTAAACAGGTTTTGTGACTAGTATCAAAACTGTTAATCGAGTCTCCTGGTCTTCTAATCACCTGCAAAATAAAACAATTTATTAAAGAACACAGGTTGACAGGGAGGTGATAAATGGCTTTATTTGAGCTGAGAGGTCTGTGGACGGAGTCCTGGAAGTGTTTGGCAGGTAATCGGAGGTCAAATTGGGTTTCAGAGGTTCAGGGTGGCGCAGAAAGGGTTAGGTAGGTTTCATTGTGTAAATGGGTGAAAAGAGCGAAAACGAGGGTCTTCGGCGTTTTAACGGGTAAAGTTTAAAATTTGGCATAGAATTCGATAAGTGAACAGTGGATGGTTTCAGCCTACGCGGGGAGGCAGTTTCGGAGGCCATCGCACTGCTTTTGAGTGAAGGGCAGTATTTTTTGGAGATCACGCAAGTTAACGTAACGCTGCCACGTAACTGCAAGGGGCCTGAGAAAAACCACGAACCTCGCGTGCTCTCGAGTCGGTAAAGGTCGGAGATCGAAAGCGCGCGATATGGATGTGAGTCGTTAGATCTGGGGGTGAAAGATCTAACGGCTATTGCGCGGTGAAGCTGCATGGAGGGAAATCGAGCAGAGATTAGTGGGGCCCGGGGGATAATTACAAGTGATTTGTAATTAATTTAATGAATAAAGTGCAGGTTGAAAATATAATAAGCTGGTTTAATACAATGGTACCGGGGTTAAAAAGTAATGGGGTTTGTTTAACCGCACCAAGGGTGGGTTAAAAGTTCTTATATTGGGAAAATGGTGAATATAGTAGAGTTAATTAAAATAAAGCGGGGGGAGACAAAACTTAAGCTAAAGGGTCTTTATGGGTTTTCTAGGTGTTTTGTCGGGAAAAACATGAATGGCGGAGCTTAATTAAATAAAGCGGAGGGGGGAATAAAAGTTAGGATAAAGGGTATTTATGGGTTTTTTAGGAAAAATAGGGAAATTAATAAGGGGAAAGTGATTTTTTCAAGGGGAAAGGGTTTCATACTAGGAAAAATGTGTTTTTGGGTAGGGGAATGAGTTTGGAGGGTAATTTGCTAGGAAAATGTGTGAAACCAAGGTGCAAAGGTGAAAATGAAGGGAAAAGGGTATTTTCATAAGAAATGATGGGATAATGGAAAATTAGTAAGTATGTAGTGGGGGATGAAATGAAATGAGGGGAAGTTAACCAAATCAGCTTGTGAACATATTTTCACTTTCATAACTACTCATGCACACTGAAACATTGGATTAAGCATGATAAATTTGCTTATGCTTCAATTAACTTTGTACTTCTGCAACCTTTCTTCAACCTACCATTTACTTATCCTAACATTTTTTCTTCACTTAATTGGGTGCATTTAGGCTAGCAGAGCCTATTCTTTCCTTTTTCTTTTGAAAAGAAAACTATCAAATTCTAACCTTATAACATCCAAGGGTTCAAATTAAACTGATGAGATCCTTATTATTCTCTACCTAACTATTGATCTTCCAAGATTAAACAGTTTGGCTAGATCTTTATTCTCTAACTATAAACATGAAATTTAAAGCATGAACTAGTCAAGATTAAACTATTTGACTATCATGGGTTGTGGAATTTATGACAAGCTACACACAAAAATTATTTTACATAATAAAGTAAAAAGTAGTGGCACTTGGACTTGCACACTTTCATGATCTATTTTTAGCTTTTTGTTTTTCTCTGTAACCTAACATTTTATTTTTGCTTTCATTTTTTAGGGCATCTATTCTAACATTTTCTTTGATATGGACATTTTATCAAAATATTTCCTAACATTTTTATTTAGTATTCTTTTTGTCCATATCCTAGCTTAACATTTTCTGAAAATATTTTCATTTTTTGGACTAATTTATTTTAACTTATCAAAACCAAAAAATGCTACAACATTGGCTCCATCTGGGCACTCCTTCTCCTGTAGAATGCAGAGAATATGTAGATCCATGTTCCTTCTCCTCGGGCTATGGAGTCTTTTGCTGTAAAAAATCACACTGCCAACTTGAAAAGTAAAAGAAACCGGTACTTTTACAATGGTAGTAATGAAATATACTTCAACTTCTCAGTACTGAATGTAATGTTTGAGAATCCTTCCATTTACAGGATAAGTGGAATATAGCCCCTCAATATTTTGTAGCACAAAAGTGTTGTTTCCCTTCACTTCAGCAATTGCTAAAGGTCCAAACCACAGGTTGTCAAACTTGCCATGTTTTCCCTTTTCTTCTCTCCTAGAATCCCATCTTAGAACTAGATCACCTTCCTTGAAGTCCCTTTCCCTGGCTTTTCTGTCAAACAGGCTCTTCATCTTATTCTGATACTTTGTCAATTTATATTGAACTTGATCTCTATTTTCATTTAGTTCAATAATTTGATTTATTCTCCTTGAAAAATCATCAGGTTCATTTGTTGAATCTTAAAGGAATTTTAAAATGGGGAAGGCCAAATTGGTAGGGAAGATTGCATCTTTCCCATAAACTAACTGGAAAGGAGATTTTCCAGTAGATCTCTTTGGAGTAATTTTGTTTGCCCATACTTCATAAATTAAATGAGAGTCCCAACTCTTTTTATGATCTGCTAGAGTCATTTTGATTACCTTTACCAAACTTTTATTTGAGGATTCTGCAAGGCCATCACCTTGTGGGTAATATGGAGTTGAATGATGTAACCGAATCTGATATTTCTGGAAAAACTCAATCATTTTAACACTAGAAAAATTTGTTGCATTATCAGTGACAATTTGAGTTGGGCAACCAAATCTAGATAAGATGTGCTTTTTCAATAAATTTGATTACTACTGAATCAGTAGCATTTCTCACTGGAATTGCTTCCACCAATTTAGTGAAGTAGTCTATTGCAGTGAGGATCCATCTATGTTGATTACTTGAAGTGGGATGAATCTCTCCAACAAAATCTAATCCCCATTGGAGAAAATATTCTGAGACTATTAATGGAACCAGTGGAAGAGATGCTAATTTTTACTTACTAGCAAACATTTGACAAGGAACACAACCTCTGACCTTTTCTCCTACTTGTAAGAACAATGTTCGCTAATAAAATCCTCCCCTTAATATATTATATGTTGTTGCTCTCCAAGCATAATGTCCTCCACAAAATCCTGTATGAAACTCGTCAATGAGTCCTTCAGTTTCTGATTTCGTTAAACATAATAACAAAATATTTAGTGGGTCTTTCCAGTACAAATTTGCATTTATGATACAATACTTGACTGCTTTCAATTTGAGAATTTTACACTGGCTTTTGGAGAATGATGATGGACATTTAAAATGGATCAAGAAATTTACAATGTATTTGTACCAATCTGACAACAAAACTTTGTCATCAATGTATAAAAGGGGGATCTGATCTGAAGGTAAAGGTTATTATGGATTCTTTTCTTCAGGATGAAGGGAAGGTTCTTGTGGATTCTCCCCTTCTGCAAGGACAGAAGGTTCTTGTGTATTCTTCTTATGTGAATTTTGTGGATTCTCCCATTCTGCAAGGACAGAAGGTTCTTGTGGATTCTTCCCTTGTATCTCTAAAACAAAATTGATTTTGAGCACTTTATAGTTGGATTCAACTAGAAGCTTAGCTAATCCTTGTCCTTTTACTAGCTTTATAGTTTTGATAGTTAGATCAAACTCCAGGATTTGTGTGATCCATCTACCTCTCTTTCCATTAGTGTCTGGTTGAGTTAAAACGATTTTCACATCACTATTAGGAACATAAGCAGTAATAGGAGAATGAAGGACATACATCTTGAATGATTTCAGGGCTTGAATAAGGGCATAGGATTGCTTGTCAATTATGTCATACTTAAGCTCGACATCTCTCATAACCTCACTGAAAAAGGATATGGGTTGGTCATGGGAATCTTCATTCTTTTGTAGTAGAACAATAGCAAGGGTTGTTTCTGAGGCAAAGGAAAAAAATACTAAATGGTTTAGTGTAATCAGGTTGGCCAAGGTGGGAGCTTCAGAGATAGCTTTCCTGATCTGATCAAATGCATGCCTGGAAGAGACAATCCATTTAGCTTCATGATATTTTCAGAGCATGTCAGTTATATCTTTTACAATCTCAGCATAATTTGGGATGAATCTCCTTAAAAATTTAATCTTGCCTAGAAAAGCTTGAATCTCCTTCTTGTTTCTAGGTAAGGTTAATGTTTTGATGGCAGACACAAGCTTGGGATCAATCACCACTCCTTCTTTTGAAATTATATGTCCCAACAGTTTTCCTTCTTTGATAGCAAACAAAGACTTTTTAGGATTCAATGATATTCTGAATTTTCTACACCTGTCAAAAACCTTCATCAAGTGCTTTAGATGTTTCTGATCAGATTTAGAAAAAATAGTTATGTCATCAAGATAAATGACCACAAATTTATTTACCTAACCCACAAAAGCTACATCCATAGCTCTCTGAAATGTTTCTCCAGCATTGGTTAAGCCAAATGGCATTCTAGCATACATGAATGTACCCCAGGGTGTAGTAAAGGCTATCTTCTCTCTGTCTGCCGAATCAACATTTACCTAATTATAGCCTGAAAAACCATCAAGCATAGAAAGTTGTTGTGCTCCTAAAACCATTTGAATTAACTGATCCATTTTGGGAAAGGATAGTTATCCTTTAATGAAGCTTTGTTCAAATTTCTAATGTCCACACAGAGTCTAATTTCTCCATTCTTCTTTCTAACAGGAACTAAATTTGCAACCCAATTAGAAAATCTAAGAGGGAGAATGATTTGGGCATCTAACATTTTCTTAATTTCCTTTTCTACAGTTGGTAGAAGAGCTGGATTGATCCTCCTAAGTTTCTGTTGATAAGGAACAACTTCTGGCTTTAAAGGAATCTTATGTTGTATTAATGAAGTAGCATACGTTCTTATATCAACATAGGTCCATGCAAAAACATCCTTATAATTTTGAAGTAACTTAAGATATTGAGCTTTGATCTCAGGATCTAGAGATGCACAGATTTTGATGTTTTTAATATCATCATTTGTTCCAATATTAATATCTTCTATGTCATCTTGTGAAGAAATGGACTGAGGGTTTCGGTGGACATCATTTTGATCAAACAATTTTTCTAAAGGAAGAAGGCCTTTGGGAATAAAATTGTTAGACAATTGAATAATGTCATGATCAACAGTTTTTGAATTGAAATTTGAAGTATCATTTCCATTTGTATTTTCATTTATTTCTACTCTATCTTCATCAATTTGTAGAACTGAAAATTCATCTATAACCTGCAGAAAATATTTCAAATGTTCATCATCTTCAAATATCTGCCAGTGTTTTAGATTCTCTGGGATGGATGGTCTGCACTTGACTTGTATTTGATAGAGTACATTGGTCTGATCAGCAATTTTAAATGAAATAGCAGAAACAGCTAAGGCATATGCATGAATATTCTAATTTCTTGGAATATAAGTAAAATTAAAAGCATCAAAGAAGATTTCGACTGAATCCCAAACTTCATTTCGATAAGACCTAAGTCTAGGATGCTTAGTTTGGCAAATATTTCTCACTTGTTTGACAATAAGTTCTAAATCAGTAAAAACACTTATTGAACCTTTAAGCTTTTGGCTAATTGCAGTCCCAAAAGGAAAGCTTCATATTCAGCCACATTATTTGTAACTTCGAAGTCGAGTTTGCATGATTGGGTGATATTTTCTTTTTATGGAGAAATTAAAACTACCCCATCTCCTGCTCCATCTTTTGTACAAGAACCATCAAAAAATATTTTCCATACATCAGTTTGATTTGGTATAGGACTTTCAATTACATATTCTATTTTAACTTGAGTTTCATTTATTTGGTTTGAAGAGAGTTGAAAGCAACCAAAATCCTGATCAATTGCATAAATGGAATGGTTCCTTGGCTGATCTGTTTTGCAAACAATGTGCAAAAATATTACCTCTCTATATAACCTTAGTTGTTCTCCCCCATAAACTGGAATAGTGGCATAAGACATATCCATCTGAAGAGTTCCCCCTAATTTGGCACAACAAGACCTAGAAAGGAGCATTCCAAATTTGGGAGGAATATATGTGACAACTACATCAAGAACTACACTTTTCACTGGAATTTGGGCAAGGGTGACTACTAAATAATTAATCAATCCTAAGCAGGGCACCCTTTTAAAATCAAAGGTGTACAAGTCATTATAGGATCTAGGTATGTCAAGTTTCAAATGGTCCATGATAGTTTTCGGCATGAGGCTATGTGATGCTCCAGAATCAAGCATACAACTATATAACATGGAATCATTTGTCTTAAGAGTTACATAGAAAGGAGGCACTATTTCATCTATCATATCTAAACTAGGACCAAAGACAATTGCTGGTTTTTCATCTTGCAAACTAATGATATCACTTTCAGCATCAACCGAGGTGTTTTAATCCATTTGGAGACTTGATTTTTATACCCAGGGTTTTTGGAAAGTTCTGAAAGTGGAATTAGGATTTTAACTCTTTCTAACTCTTTTTCAACATTAAATGTAGTGAAAGCATTTTTATCATTTTGAGCAGTATCAGTTGATTGATTTAATGGTCGAATAACAGTTTTTTGAGTTTCAGCAGCTTTGGTACGAGGTTCAATTATTGGAGTTTCCTTAGGTGGTCTTCTAGGGCCGAGTCTAGGCCTAAGATCATATCTCTTGTTCAACTCTGCAATTAAAAATTCAGAGAAGGCATGGTATTTAGAAACTTGTGAGGATTCTTGATCTTCTTGAACCTAATTTTGTTGTGGGAGAGGAATAATAACTGTTTGATTAGAAGAAGTATCCATGTTATTGATATCTTCAGTAATAGTCATAGTATTTTCATCAGGTTGCTGGTCATCTATTAGTAAAGGAGTGGGAACCTACTGACCATTACTAGGTCTTTGAAGAATTTGTAATTATGGATTATTTTTATACGAACCTTGATTTTGATTTTGGGGTCTAGTAACTGTTTGTTGAACTTTCCTAGGTTGAGTCTCATACTTGGAAATTCTATTAGATAGATTTCTAAGAAGAAAAGTTATTTCATCTATTTTAAAATCTTCTATTTTAGCCTTAGAAGAACTAGAGGAACTAGAGGCCTCTTGAATAGATTTAAGCTTTCTTTGGGCCTTTTCCTATTTAGCTTTCAAGGAAGTCGAAGCAGCCCTATTTTCTTCCACCTCTATAGCATTTGTCTTCATATCTTCAAGAGTTCTTGCAGTTCTCTCTCTTAGCATTACAGCAAAATCATCATCAAAGGCTTTAGAAAACCTAGACTTAGCTGCTACTATAGGGGGTTTATAATCAGGGGGCACCTTATGATAAAGTTTATTGAACCTTTGGGTAAAATTTGATATAGGTTCACCAAAATTTCTTTTAAGTTCTTCAAACTCAGTCAGAAAGTAAAGAGGATCTTTCTTTACACCCCATTGATTTTTAAATATGTTTTTAAGCTCTTCCCAATTTCTAATGGAATTTACAGGTAATTGCCTAAACCAGATTCTTACATTTCCTTCAAGTGACTATACAAACAATTTCTCGTAAACATTTTCTTGTTCGATATTCATGTTGTCTACAAAGTCTAGAAAAGCTTGAAGATGGTCCTCAACTGAGGGACCAGTTTCTAAATTATACCTGGGAAGGTATTTCAAGTACCCAACTGGGAATGCATCAAGATTAGCAGGTAAGACTAAAGCTGCATATCTAGCCTGTACAATAGGTCGAAATGCCATAAGAGAAGGTGGTGTATGAGGTGTTTGTGTGGATGAAGAAGAAGAAGATGAAGAAGAGGTAGAAGAAGGTGATTGAGGGGGTGTGTGACTATGTGGAGGTGAAGAAGGAGGGGATCTCCTAAATAACTTTAAAGGAGTCTTAAGAAATAACTTTTGGACCTGTGAATGAATACCCTCTTTTGTTTCAAAGAGTGGATTTGAATATATAAAGAGGGTTTGTTCATGCTATTCAGAAATAGAAGCTTCAAGTCGTTCAGAAGTGGAAGGGAATGAATAAATGGTAGGGGATATGAAATCTGTGGGTTTGTATTCAAGTAAATGAACACTGAAGTCAGACTCAGTTTTAGGTGATCCTGGTGGTAATGGGGGTTCTAGATGTGTTTCAAAAGAATGAATGAGGAAATTTGAATCTAAATCAACTCCCCTATCTAATAGTTCAGAAACCGTAGGAGGTATTTGTGTCCAATCAGGATTGGATGGAATATTACTAAAAGGATCAAATGATACTAAATCTTCAGACTGCAAGGTTGAAGAAGAAGAAGAAGATGGTTGATGTCTCCTTTTAGAACTGGCTTTTCTAAAAAAAAAATCAGGATCTGACAAAGGATTAACTAAGTCAGATTCTGAATGAGATCTGGTATGCTTAAAAGGTGCCAATTTGGGCTAGTGGAGTCGCCAGGTGAAGAATTTTAACCTTTCAAGACCTTTAATCACCTGAATAGAAAGAATATCATTTCCCCATGAAAACTTAATGAAATTTGAATCCCCAGCAATGGCGCCAAATTGATGTTGTATCTCTGAGATGATAATGGTTATCTATCATGCCAGAGCATCTAAGATAATTGTTTTGGGGGTTTTGTTTTAATTTGGAGGACCAATGAACGAAACAGATGTAACACTGTAATGCCTAAACTTTTGAACAATATTAATACCAAAGCAAAGGGCTTCTATAAAATTTCACACAGTGAAATAGCTTGTATGGTGGTGAGCAGAAACAAAAAATAATATGATTATCATAGATTTCAAATTGAAAATTAAATAATTATAAGTATGAAAACCTCTAACCTATGTTCAGAAGCTTTAAGAGAATATGCTTAAGCTTACAAAAGATGTTGATGATTTATTGATTTAGAGGGAATTAATTAAACATACAGTGCATTAATTCATTCTCTTTATAGATTATCACTTCAGAAACTTATAGGAATAGATTGAAACACAATTATTCCTACCTGGTTATCTCTGTAAGACATAAGAATATGAAGAAAAACATAATGAGTAATACTGAAAAAACTTACACGAAACACAAACTGTGTAAAACAGAATTCATAATCCTTTTCTTTGTATTAAGGTTCTAGAAAAGTCAAGTACATCAAATGTTTAGAAATGCTTCATCAATGGTGCAACCCATAATAACTCATGAAGAGAGTTATTTATACAACAGTAGAACTAAGAAAATATCCTAAACTGTTTTTACAAAAATAGATTATTATAAAATCAAAATAATGGTTGCTATTTGATCTGGCACTATTTTGATGCTGAGCTGTTGGTGACTATTTCTAAAAAAACTGAAAATTGTGGAAGCTAGCTGACGGTTCCTCCAAAAGTTGAATGTTGTTTGATTTTCACGCTGGATGTCATATTTACTTATGACCTTCCATCTAATACATTTCATCTGTTTGCCTTTCATATGTATTTCTTTATCTGCCTCTTCTATTTTAGTCTTTTAACTGTATGTTTTGTCACCTGTTTTTACTTTTACCAGTCACAGACTGTGTAAATTGTTTCTTTCTACTTTGTCTCTAATTTAAACTTGATTTTCTGTTTGTATACAAAAATTTTGCTAAATGAAGCCTTTGAATAGATTTCCTGAATATCTTGGAGTAAACAGGTTTTGTGACTAGTATCAAAACTATTTATCCAGTCTCCTGGTCTTCTAATCACCTGCAAAATAAAACAATTTATTAAAAAACATAGGTTGACAAGGAGGTGATAAATGGCTTCATTTGAGCTGAGAGGTCTGTGGACGAAGTCCTGGAAGTGTTTGGAAGGTAATAGAAGGTCAAATTGAGTTTCATAGGTCCAGGGTGGCGTAGGAAGGGTTAGGCAGGTTTCACTGTGTAAACGAGCGAAAAGAGCGAAAACGAGGGTCTTTAGCGTTTTAACGGGTAAAGTTTAAAATTTGCCATGGAATTTGATAAGTGAACAGTGGATGGTTTCAGCCTACGCGGGGAGGCAGTTTCAGAGGCCATCGCATCGCTTTTGAGTGAAGGGCAGTATTTTTTGGAGAGCATGCGAGTTAACGTAAAGCTGCCACATAACCACAAGGGGCCCGAGAAAAACCAGGAATCTCGCGTGCTCTCGGGCCGGTAAAGGTTAGTGACCAGGAACGCGCGATATGGCTGTGGGTCGTTAGATCTGGGGGTGAAAGATCTAACGGTTATCGCGCGGTGAAGCTGCATGGAGGGCAATTGCGCGAAGATTAGCAGGTCCCGGGGGATAATTACAAGTGATTTGTAATTAATTTAATGAATAAAGTGCAAGTTGAAAATATAATAAGCGGGTTTAATATAGTGGGACCGGGGTTAAAAGTAGCGGGGTCTGTTTAACCGCACCAAGGGTGGGTTAAAAGGTCTTATATTGGGAAAATGGTGAATATAGTGGAGTTGATTAAAATAAAGCGGGGGGAGACAAAACTTAAGCTAAAGGGTCTTTATGGGTTTTTTAGGCATTTTGTCAGGAAAAACATGAATGGCGGAGTTTAATTAAATAAAGGAAAGGGGGGAATAAAAGTTAGGATAAGGGGTATTTATGGTTTTTATAGGAAAAATAAGGAAATTAATAAGGGGAAAGTGATTTTTTCAAGGGGAAAGAGTTTCACACTAGGAAAAAGGGGTTTTTGGGTAGGGGAATGAGTTTGGAGGGTAATTTGCTAGGAAAATGTGTGAAACCAAGGGGCAAAGGTGAAAATGAAGGGAAAAGAGTATTTTCATAAGAAATGATGGGATAATGGGAAATTAGTAAATATGTAGTGGGGGATGAAATGAAATGAGGGGAAGTTAACCAAATCAACTTGTAAACATCTTTTCACTTTCATAACTGCTCCTGCACACTAAAACATTGGATTAAGCATGATAAATGTGCTTATGCTTCAATCAACTTTATACTTCTGCAACCTTTTTTCTACCTATCCTTTACTTATCCTAACATTTTTTCTTCACTTAATTGGGTGCATTTAGGCTAGCAGACCCTTTCTTTTCCTTTTTCTTTTGAAAAGAAAACTATCTAATTGTAACCTTATAACATCCAAGGGCTCAGATTAAACTGATGAGCTCCTTATTATTCTCTACCTAACTACTCATCTACCAAGATTAAACAGTTTGGCTAGATATTTATTCTCTAACTATAAACATAAAATTTAAAGCATGAACTAGTCAGGATTAAACTATTTGACTATCATGGGTTGTGGCATTTATGAAAAGATGCACACTACCATTATTTTTCATAATAAAATAAAAAGTAGTGGCACTTGGGCTTGTACACTTTCATGATCTATTTTTTACTTTTTGTTTTTCTTTCTAACCTAACATTTTATTTTTGCCTTCATTTTTTAGGGCATTTATTCTAACATTTTCTTTGATATGAACATATGTATCAAAATGTTTCCTAACATTTTTATTCGGTATTCTTTTTGTCCATATCCTAGCTTAACATTTTTTTTTAAATATTTTCATTTTGTGGACTAATTTATTTTAACTTATCAAAACCAAAAAGTGCTACAACAAATTCTAGCAATAGAACTCTTAACTATAAATGCTAATATTAATATTATAAACCCAAAGATTAATATATTAAACCCCAGGATTATAAATCATACTATTAAAATTATAAACCCAAGGATTCATATTATAAACCCTAATATTAAACACTAATTTTGTAATGTCGCAATGTGGCGTTGAATAAATTATGATGTAATGTAGTATTATGACAATGGTTGACAGATTAATTGTTACATTGGGGAAATTATTGTCATAATGTGATTTTGGATAGGCTTATGTACCATTCCAATGTCACAGTGTTAAACCTTTATATTAAACCAAATATTATAAACCTTAACATTATAAAACCTAATAATAAAAACCATAAGGCCATAAACCCTACAATTAATATATTAAACCCTATGTTTAGTATATTAAAACCTAGGATTATAAACCCTAAGTTTAATGTATTAAATCATAACCCTAAGATTTATATTATAAACCCTATTACTAATGTTATAAACTCTAAATTTAATATGATAAACCCTTATATTAATATTTAAAACTTAGGGATTATAAACCCTAGGATTTATATTAAATTAATCATCATCATTAACAATGGTTGACCATGGTCACCATAGATAACTGCAATTAACAATGGTTGAACATGGCGACCGTAATTAACTATGGTGAATCATAATCAAAAATGGTGATCATAGTTGATGATCGTTGACTCTCGTCAAACTATTGTTGACAGTGTGTGACTATAGTCAAACATCACTGATTATGTTTTCAATATGGTTAAAAATTGTTTAACTATGGTTGTCCATGTTTACTGTAGAAATGTTGAATATATCTGATTGTCATCATGTTCACTATTATTATATATGGTAAATATAGGGTTGACAAAGTTTGATCGTGGTTAACTATTTAAACATTGACTATCATTGTTAACTATCAAAGTTTGAATATATTTATCTAATGTGATTGACTATATCTAACCTATATGGTTCAGCATGGTGGTCATCTTGACTATTGTTTATTGTGATGTTCATATTGACTATAATTGACCATATCAACAATAATACACCATAGTAAACATGTATTAATGTTTAAATTATTTATAGTGAAGACATTATAAATTTATATATTAATGTATTCTTAATATGTCATTAATATTCTATTAAATACTAAAAACATATTTAAATATTAATTTTTTATTAATTAAATAGTTTAATAAATAAATGTTTTAATTAATATGCATACTAAATACTTCACTTAAAAACATATATTAAGATTATTTTTAAAAATATATAGAAAATCAAATATATTATTTTAAATAAAATAAAAGAATTAAAGATAAGAAGTATATTAAAAAGTATATAATAAAGTATATAAGATTATTTCTTGCTAGGACCAAAATCAAGATCCAAAATGTTCCTCACATTTTGGAAAATGTTCCTAGCATGTTTTGTTTGTCTGGATTCAAAGATTTCTCACATAAATGGCTTGATTGAGGATTTAGGAAACCCTCGATCGAGCTAATTGAATTTAAAATTCAAGCACTCGATTGAGCATTTTAAGTGCTTGATCGAGTTTTTGAGGTCTTAAAAACCACAATTTTAGCTTCCCTTCTGAAATTTTTTTTGCAACACCATTTTGTACCCTAGCAGGCATAGGAAAAAATTTGTATTTAGGTAGTAGAGGTGTTCATGTTGATTTCATGAAGGAATCCTCTATCCAATGGCATATGAGTTTGACATTTTCAAATTCATATGATATTTTTCATCTAATTTATTTTAAACATAATGCCTGAATTTATTTTGAACAATTTTAAAGAGGCTGAATAAAAAATCAATAACATAAAATATACACAATTAAAAATTTTCAAAAAATACCACTATATGTGTTTACGAGTCCTCTATAAAAGGGTACTCCTGGTTTTCCAATTTATTTAAATAGTTGAAAAAACCATTAAGCGGACATATATGTCTGCAAAATGCAATTAAATATTATTTCACCAACTTCGAAAAATAAAAAATATATATATAATTTTGCATAAAAATTATTTTTTTAATATGAAAAACTTAGTTCTCTGTGTAGATCATGCTTTTTGATATATATATATATATATATATATATATATATATATATATATATATATATTAAATTACACATTTTACACTAATTTATGCTACATGAACACACGCATACCTCTTAAGATGTGCGAAAAATTGCAAGGACAAGTATCACATTTAATGAAAATTTGAGAGATTCTATGACACTAAATTTTTTTGCAAAAAATATCGTTAAGACAACAACATAATTCTCCACATATTATATTTTTACTCCGAATCAAAATTCACAATGGTTATATGAATTTTGAGGTCTTCAATTCTTAAAAAAAAAAAAAAAATTAAAATTTCGTGATTGCATTTGGCCAAAAAGTATAACCCATCTCCATACATTCACCTTATATAATAAAATATTAAAAATTATATAATTTCTATTTAAAAATATATATAATAAAATCAAATTAATTATTTTAAATATCAAAAATGTAATGTTAATTTGTTTTACAAATAAACACAAATTTCTCATAAAATTATATTATAGGTTAATAAATTTATACTGATTTCGCCAAGGACTTAGCACGCCAATTAAGGGGCATTTAGGAACTCTCTTCATTGAATATGACAGTTGCATTTAATAGTAAATGGCATTGTAATATGTAAATAAATTATATTTTATTATTTAAAAAAACCTATGCCTATATTGTTTTAAGTAATTTTCAGTTGTAGGTCGCGCTGGAATTGGAGGAATTGAAACCAATTTGGATGATTTTGCAGAAAATGTATGATTCCAGTGAGATCTAATTCGCTGCCCTTATGAACAATGAGCGACTACCTTTATATATTGAGAGGCTATGGATACCGGTCCTCCTTCCATTGATTACAGTAGAATTTCTCCTCCTCCTTCCACATTCACACTGATTGAGCTATAACACGATATACCGCATATGAAAACAAAATGAACTCTGTATGTTAAAACGATACTTTAAAGAGTGTTTTTTATTAATTTTGAATATATTTGGATTATTAAAAGTTTGGCTAGCTTTCTCGATTGGTACAAATTTTGATAACATGTATTATGATATGCGTACGTTCACAATTTATGTTACCCTATGACCATTAAATTTAATGTCTCACAGCTAATATTTAAACCCCCATTCAATGGTTACGTTATTAAACACATCGAGCATGTATTTGGACCATAAGATAAAAAAACTATAATTTAAAAACCGAATTCCTGCAAATGTTCATAACAATAAATTATGATTAAAAAATCAAATTCAACGACATGCAATAAGTATTCTCAGATCGCAAATGCAGATGCCACATACATTTTATAGACAGATTGCAGAAGCCACATACGTCAACACACATCACTAAGTACGCATCCCTTCACTTAAAAAACACCATTGATCGAATGCAAAGGCCATATCCATTTGGATGCCTGCAAAAATTTATAAAAAAATTCGTGGCTTTTCAATATTGTGTTACAGTTAGTTTCTAGGTAGGGATTTGTTGTGCGAAGACTTAATAAATGAAATTGTGAGCAGAAGAATATAATTACCAACTTCACGCTCTCTCTAGCAGCAAATGCGAGGATATCCGTACAAGAAACAATGTTTAGGCAAACCTTTTCTAATCACACAAAGCTTACTCATTCGATTACCAAAAAGGGTTTTTTATACACAATGGAGAAGCTTCTCGATCGCCTAGACCATCGGTGGCGATGGCTTCTTCAAGAAGCTAAATAAATATCGAGAAGCTCCGAGATGGATAGACATTTAATATGTTAGGTGTTGGAATTACTGTTTATCCAATACTCCCCCTTAATTCCAACCATATGACAAACACACAAAATACATTATAGCACAATACATGCGACACATATATATTCTTTATTGACATGCCTATTGGTCTAAGTCTCAGGTAGGCTTACAACATAATCTAGATTTTCTATAACACATAACTTACTTCTATAAAACTCAAATTTTTCCTTCCCAAGAGGCTTAGTGAATATGTCAACTACATTCTCGTTTGTATTACAATATGTTATGGAAATTTCTTGTGATTGGACCTTTTCTCTTACAAAATGATATTGTGTGTCTATATGCTTTGACTATATGTTACAGAAAGTTTGATGATGCTTTGATTGTTACATTTGATCACTGTAGGTTCTTGATGACCTTCACCAACATCTTCAAGTATTCTTCTAAGCCATATAGTTTCACATGTGGCACTACATAATGCTTTATACTCTGCTTCAGTTGATGACAAGGAAATTGTTGCATGTTTCTTACTGCTCCATGATATAGCTCCTGATCCTATATTGAAGCCGTATCCAGTGGTGGATTTCCTCTCATCTAGATTTTCGGTCCAGTGAGAATCAGAATCACTTGTCAATTCAACATTACAAGCATTAGTATATTCAATACCAAAATTGATAGTTCCCTTTAAATGTCAAAGGACTCTTTTTGCAGCTATCCAATGGCTTCCATGAGGCTTAGCCATGAATTGACTAAGTATGCTTATTGCATAAGTAATGTCTGGTGTAGTGGTAGTGAGATAATTCAGGCTTCCCACTAATTGTCGATACAATGTTCCATTCACATTTTTTGTTTCATCTTCACTTCTCAATTTGATATTTTGTTCCAATGGAGTACTCACCGCTTTACATCCATTCATATGAAATTTCTTTAGTACTTCATTTGCATATTTTCTTTGTGTGATTAAAGTCCTTTTAGCGTCTCTCCATACTTCAAGACCTAGACAATATTGCATTTGACCAAGATCCTTCATCTCAAATTCTTGTGATAACTTATATCTTTAATCAATTTATCAGCACTCCATGTTATTATTAGATCATCAACATATATAGAGAGTAATACTATATCCCCATTTATATCTATCTTGACATACAAATTAGGAATCATTTTTGCTTTTGTTAAATTCTTGTTGAAACAAGAATTTGTCGATTTTCTCATACCAAGATCTCAGTGCCCGTTGTAGTCCATATAAGGCCTTTTTTAACTTGCATACAAGATATTCTTGTCCCTTCTTTACAAATCCTTCTCATTGAACAAGAAAAATCTCTTCTTTTAAGTCACCATTTAGAAAAGTTGACTTCACATCTAATTGATGTAGCTTCCAATCATTTTTAGTTGCCAATGATATCATTATTCTGATTGTATTCATTTTTTCAACCGAGGCAAATGTATCTTCATAATCTATATCTTCTTTTTGCAAATAACCTTTTGCAACCAATCTTGCCTTATACTTGTCTATGCTACCATCAACATTAAATTTTTTCTTGTACAACCATTTTGATCCTATAGGAACTTTATTTTCAGGTAATTCTGTTAATTTCCAAGTTCCATTTTTCATTATAGAGTTGTATTCTTCTTTCATAGCTTCCATACATTCTTTATGATTTTTAGCTTGCTCATAATTTAAAGGCTAAAAAACAATCATTACTTGAGACATTAAAGCATAATATTTATACTTGATAGGGGCTTGAATCTATCTTGTTGACCTTCTTAGAGGTTCATTACACTGTGGAGTACCTTCTCCTCTTCTTCTTCTCTGTGGAGTGCCTTCATCACTTCTTTGTGGACTTTGACTCCTTGACATGTCTTTTGGAATGTTCATGTGTTCTTGAGCTTGAGTTGATTCCACAACTTCTTCTTCTTCCTTAAAGTTGTCATAAGGAGGCTGCCATACATTATGTTCATCTTCTTTTATTTTTTTATCCTCATGCTCATGAAATATAACATCTGTACTTGCAAATACCTTGTGAGTACTTGCATCATACATTTTATATGCTTTTTTATCAGTGCAATATCCAATAAAAATGCATTTGATGGATTTGGCATCTAACTTTCTCCTATCCTCTTTAGGAATATGAGAAAAGGCCTTGCATCCAAATATCCTTAAATGACTAACTTTAGGTTTAAACCCATAAAATTCTTCAGATAGTGTTTTGTGCTCAAAATACTCAATAGGGCTTCTATTTTTAAGATATACAGTTGTATTAATCACTTCAGCCCAAAAACTATTAGAAAGTATTTTACTTTTTAGCATACTACGAGCACATTCAACTAATGTTCTATTCTTTCTCTCAACTACTCCATTTTGTTGAGGTGTATGTGGTACTATAAATTGTTGCGTAATTACATTTTGTTTGCAATATTTGATAAAAGCTCCTAAAGTGTACTCACCACCTTTATCTGATCGAAGAGTTTTAATGCTATTTCCTATTTTCTTTTCAACCATACTCTTGAATTATTTAAAGTATCCAAACACATCAATTTTGTTTATTATAAAGTACACCTAGATGTATCTAGTGCTATCATCAATAAATATAAGAAAGTAATATGCTCCACCAAGTGACTTAGTTTGCATTAGACCACATACATCAATATGCACTAGTTCAAGTATTTCACGTTTTCTTCTATTTTCATGCACATGAAATTCTGCCCTATGTTGTTTTCCTAATGCACAACCTTCACATTCAAAATTTTCACCCTTAATATTTGGAAGACCTTCTACCATCAATTTCTTTTGTAGTAATATTGGGTCATTATGATTTAATTGTCCATACCTTTGATGCCAAAGCTTGATGCCACTTCTTCATTACATCCAACTTGTATAATCCTCCAACTCTCATTCCTTTTGCAGCAACCTTGTAGTTGTCCTGCACATCCTTTACCAAACAATGTGATTTCACAAATTCAACTTTTAAATGTTGATCTGTAATAGTAGAGACTGAAATTAAGTTCTTCTTTAATCCTGGAACATACACCACATTTTGAATTTGTTTTTCTTGTCCATTAGGCATCATAACACTTATATCACCATATCCTTTAATTTCATGTGATCTATTATCTCCTAAATAGATGTGTCCACCATTATTAATCTCATGATAAGTATCAAACCAATCTCTTTTTCATGACATGTCTATTGATGCACCAGAATCTATAAACCAAGCATTATTATCATCAGTTTCTACTGATAAAGAAGCATTGGACACAAACAATTTAATATTGCTAAAGTCATGACTAATTGCTTCATCTCTATCAACATAATTTCCTGAATTCATTCTTTGTTTAAATTCATCAGACCTTCTTTTCATGCAATTCTTAGCAAATGACCAGATTTTCCAAAGTAATCACACACATCATCTCTACTTGATTTGGCATTTGTCCTTGGTAAGGGTTACCTTGAAATGATTTTACCTGTGGCTTTTTTCCTTTATTTTTCTACCATTGTTTTCCTTTGAAGGAATTCTTCCCTTTGGCCATCAATGCTAAATCTAAACTAGGAGATTTTTGTTTAAGACTTATTCTCCACTCTCTTCCTACATAAGTATACCTGCCAACTCATCAAAAGTAGGAGCCTTCTCTCTAGATGAAAGACGAGTGATAAACATTTGATATTCATCAAGCATTCCATTTAATGTTACAGTAACCAAGTTTGTGCTAGATATTGTTTCACCAATGTCACCTAATTTATCCTTTAGATCCTTAATTCTATAAATAAAATTACTTACACTTTCATTTTCTTCCATCTTAATTGAAAGAAGCTTACTATTTAAAAACAATATTCGATTTGTAGGCTTTGTCTCATACAAATTTTTGAGAGTGTCCCATGTCTCCTTGGATGTTTTGCACTCTCTAATGTGTGGAATAATATTTCCCTTAACGGACATCCATAAAAGCACCTCTACTTTGTTTTCCCATCGCTCCCAATATTGAATTGCAACATCTGTGGCTTGAGGGGATACTGCCTTGACTTCAGCTCCAGACACAATCGTCCATATATTATAGCCTTTCATTAAAGTCTACAACTTAAACTTCTGATTTGCATAATTTTCACCATCTAACTTGTTAGAATCTGATAAATAAGATTATGCTAATACATTTTCCATTATCAATATCCTTATGAATCTTTAAATACCACCACCAAAATACGAACTTTTCACAACTTCAATAATTATTATTTTTTATTTATTTTTTACTCAATCACAAATAATAACACCTCACCTTTTTAAAACTATTTTTTACTTACTCCTTACCCTTCTCTTCTTCTTTTTGTTTTTTTTTACTTTATTCCATAATCACAAAAAAGCACAAATCATAATTGTACTCTTACTTCAAAGAATGGATCATTACACTCTGCAACACTTCAATGCATTCTCAAAACACATCTCGTACGACACATAATCATATGATTAATTTAGTTTTGCACCAAAATCGTACTTTACCAAAAGAACCATAAATAATTCATCACAAAACCAGCGAAATAGTATATCATATGTTAATCTAAATGCTAGATGAATGTCAACAATTATATCCATTAAAATTTTGGTGGCTTGCAAACTTTCATTCATTCGCATGCTTGAGCAGAGTAATAAACTGAACATTTGTTAATTTAAAGAAACTTCAAACACTGCAAGAAATAAAAGTGTGGACCTTCCTAACGCTTCTCCAGCTCAGCCCTGGCTTTCTTCAATGTTCTGCTGGACACTCAAAAGCAAACTCCTCGCCCTAGTTTACTCCACACACAGGTCTAAGCTGCTTTTATACAACTGATACCTTCCACAACATTTCCTCTTTAACCTGCACACAAGAAAATTTCTTTAGGAAGCTCTACTTACAAAAAAAAACTCGTACACACAGTGATGTAGGAATCTCTTCCTTCAGCGATTTCCCACACTATCTGTACACAAGAAAGAACTGTTACGCTCTTCACGAGAAGCTTCCGGCCAATACGCCCTCCACGAGAAGCTTGTTGCACACATACTCTCTACACATACCCTCAATGATCTCTCACTTTCACTCTGATCACTCACACAAAAACTCAAGCTCTTAAGAGTTACGTCGCTCTTATACCAAATCAGAGAATGCAAACACAGAACCCAGAATTGAACATAGAAACAACAGGAAAATAAAATCTGTAACAAATTTCTCACGTTTTCACTCTTGTTGCACATAGTAAATAACTCACACTCAACTTCTGGCCAATGCGTCCTCTACTAGTGCTTATTGTGTTGTACACACACTCTCTCCAACACTTCTCAACAATCTCACAACTCACGGAGCACAATGACTTCCTTGCAACACTTCTCAGCACTCAACCTTGCAGCACTCGACCTTGCTTTGATACCATATTAGAGAACACAGACACAACACTAAACACAAACACACAAAGCTTACTCATTAGATTACCAAAGAGGGCTTTTTATACACAATGGAGAAGCTTCTCGATCGCTCAGACCGTCGCGGGCGACGGCTTCTTCAATAAGCTAAAGAAATCTCTAGAAGCTCCGAGATGGATAGTCATTTAATATGTTTGGTGTTGGAATTACTGTTTATCCAACACTTATTTCACTGTGTCAATCACATCAAATTCGTGAAGATAAATCGTGAAGTTTATCAAAACATAGCTGGACTATCTATACAGTATTGTTGGGTGTGGAGTCTATAAAAACATAGCCATCACATCGCTGAAAACACGCCATTTCAAAATTAAGGCACTCTAGCTTATAATTGCGTAGCATTGAATTAGTTACAGATTGGGCAGAATAGAAGATCAATTTTATCGTTTCCACTGAGAACAAATACGCCATAAATTAGATGAATCAAACAAAATATTGTGATTTCTCACCATTGTCTTTGTGCATTTTGATTTGGGTTACGAATGAATGAAGATCATAAAGCTTCTTCCACTTCTGCTCTACCTGTTCTGTTCTAAGTAATAAATAATTGTCATAATAATGCACTATAGGTTATTATTGCATTTGCATTGAATTTGTTACAGATTAGGTGGAGTAGAATACTAGTATGTGGTTGATATATGATGAAGGCTTATAAATTAATATTACTATTATTAATAATTAATATTATTTTTATTAAATTTATTATACAAAAATTTAATATAAATATAATTAACTACTTATCCTTATTATTTATTAATAATATTTTATAAATATAAATAACTAATTATTGTTATTATTATTTTATATTAATTAATAATGTTTATATTAAAAATAATTAATATAAATACTATTGTGTGTAGTTTTCTTCCGGAGTTCTCGCATCCATGATTGTTTGTGTCGAAATTTCGAGCCATCCACCGTGGCTCATCATCAGGATAGATCAGAAATTGTGTAGGACATATCTCAATAACTTTGAATAAATAGGGTTAAGAGATGTATAGGGAATGGAAGCCGACTTTGGCTAAATTTGTTTTGTAATAACAGGGTTTAATTAATTAATATTAATTAAACATTAATGTTTAAAAGAATGATATATATTTTTATTTAGTTTTTTATTTGTGATTAATTATGTTTGTTTTTATTTTATAATTTATTTTATTTTAGTTTAGTTTTGTTCTTGAATTTTTTTTAATTTTTTTTTTAAGTTCTTTATTAATTTAGAGTAAATTAATTAGTTCAATAAATAAATAAATAAATATATAATATATATATATATATATATATATATATATATATAAAACTTTTAATATAAAATTATTTATTTGAATAAAAATGATTATTTAATTGGAATCAATAATCGAGAGACAAGATTTAGTTTCATTGTTGAATTTTTTGTTAATTTTTTCCTCTAAGTTCTTGATTAATTTAGAGTAAATTAATTAGTTTGATTCTAATAATAATCTTAATGTTAATTAATACTAGTTTTTTTATTAGTGTTTGTTTCTGACTAAGAATTAAAGTAGTTCAATAAATATATATATATATATATAACTTTTAATATAAAATTATTTAAATGAATAAAAATGATTATTTAATTGGAATAAATAATCGAGAGACAAGATTTAGTTTCGTTGTTGAATTTTTTGTTAATTTTTTCCTCTAAGTTCTTGATTAATTTAGAGTAAATTAATTAGTTTGATTCTAATAATAATCTTAATGTTAATTAATACTAGTTTTTTTATTAGTGTTTGTTTCTAATAATATTTTTGTAATTTTAGTAATTATTATTATATTTCTAATTAATTTAGTTATTTGTTTAGAATCTTGTTGAATAATTTAGTTAATAATAATTAAACTTTAATATTAATGTTTAATTAATATTAATGTTAACATTAGTAATCTAAGATTCATAGTTTTTAGTTTAAGATGTAAATTAATGTTTTTAAATTTTAAGAGTTGGAAGTTAGGTTAAGTGTCCAATACTAGTGTGAAGTGTTGAGGGAGGAGGTAGGGGAGGGAGGTCCAACTCAGTAGGGGAAGGGTTGGGTTGGGTTGGGAGAGGGTGTTCTAGGACGTTAAAGTAGGGATCTAATTGTCACTTATTTTCCATCCTTCATCTCGATTGAGGTTGTTAGGGTTTCTACCTATTTCTATGGCTTCTCTTAGTTTTCTATGGTGATAATGATCTATTTTGGCTACCACCTTAGAGTTTTCAATGTAGATGTGATAATTGGTTTTACTGGAGTGTTCAACCAGAGCTGAGGTTTTTGCGCAGTTATGTTTTATATCGGCGGCATGTTCTGGTGTGGCATTTGGGATCAACAGGATCTTTGACCGATTTTAGGCATCTGCTGATGGTGTTCATGGGTTTGAAAGTGGTTCTAATTTTTTTCTTTTTTAATATGTGCGCAATTTTATCTATTGTGCCTAATATGTGAGGGAGGTGTACCTTGCCTAAATGGTCATCTAGTGGTTGTTTGTTTTTAGGATTCTCAGCATTCTTAAAGGCTTTGATCACTTGGTGTTTTTTGTATCCATTTTCTATGAATACATTCATAATATGATTCTTTTCATCTTCAAAGTGATTTTCATATGAAATACGAACGACCCTGGTTGCTTTCAGAGATGAGCACCCATCTATCCTAGACCAAAGTTCTGGGTCGATTTGTTTAGATAACCTAATATTACAAAACAAATTCTGCCAAGGTCAGCTTCCATTCCCTATACATCTCTTAACCCTATTTATTCAAAGTCTAATGAGATCTGTCCTACACAATTTCTGATCTATCCTGATGATGAGCCACGGTGGATGGCTCGAAACGTCGATACAAACAATCATGGATGTGAGAACTCTAGAAGAAAACTCTACACAAAGCACTGATCACAGAAGCCTCAAAACAATAATAAATACTATTTTTTTAATAATTATAGTAATTATTATTAATTAATTAAACTCAAGGATTTATATTTAATCCAAGGAAATAATGTTAAACCCAAGGGATCAATATTATAAACTCAAGGTATAAAAAACCTAAGATAAATATTATAAACCCTAAAACAATCATGGTTGACCATGATTGATTTTCATATTGAGATAATCTTTTTCACAATGCAATGTTAGACCATGGTTGATTGTGATTGATTTTAATATGCAGACAATCTTTGTAACAATGCGACGTTGGACCATGGTTGATTTTCATATTGAGAAAATCTTTATCACAATGTAACATTGGATTGAGGTTGACCATGATTATAAACTCAATGGATTTATATTAAACCCAAATATTAATATTATAAACTATATGAATAATATATACCCAAGAGATTAATATTATAAACCCAAGGGAATAATAAACCCTATGGATTTAAATTATAAACCCAAGATATATAAACCATAAAATAAACATGGTTGACCATGGTTGACCATGGTTAATTTTCATATTTAGACAATCTTAGTCACAATGCGACATTTGATCATGGTTGACTATGGTTGACCATGATTGATATTATAAACCTAATGGAATAATAAATATAAACCCAAGGGATTAATATTCAAAACCCAAGAGATTATGAACCTAAGGGAATAATATTAAACCTAAGGGACAAATATTATAAACCCAAGGTATATAAAGCATAATATAAATATTATAAACATTAAAATAAACATCGTTGATAATGGTTGGACATGGTTGATTTTCATATTGAGACAATCCTTGTCAAAATGGGACATTTGACCATGGTAGACCATGCTTAACCATCCTTGATTTTCATACCAACACAATCTTTGTGACAATGCGACGTTTCACCATGGTTGACCATGATTGACCATGGACTACCATCTTTGATTTTATAAAACCTGGTTGACCATGCTTGATCAAGGTGAACCATGATTTACCATGGTTGACCATGGTTGACGATGATTATCATATTGAGACAATCTTTGTCATTGCAACATAAATTATAAACCCAAGGTACATAAACCTTAAGAAAAATATTATAAACCCTAAAATAAACATCGTTGACCATGGCTAAGCATGGTTGATTTCCATACTAAGAAAATATTTGTAACAATGTGACACTGGACCATGGTTGACAATGCTTGACCATGATTGATTTTCATATCGAGACAATCTATCACAACGCGACGTTACAGTATGGTTGACCATGGTTGATTTTCATATTGAGACAATCATTGTCACAATGGGACATTCGACCATGGTTGACCAAGGTTGGCTATGATTGACCATGATTGACCATGATTGATATTATAAACCTAAGGGAATAATAAACCAAATGGATTAATACTAAAACCGAAAGGGATTATGAACCCAAGGGAATAGTATTAAACCCAAGGGACAAATATTATAAACCCAAAGTGTAAACCTTAAGATAAATATTGTAAACACTAAAATAAACATTGTTGACGATGGTTGACCATGGTTGATTTTCATATTGAGACAATCCTTGTCACAATGCGACTTTGGACCATGGTTGACCATGGTTGATTTTCATATTGAGACAATACTTGTCACAATGTGACGTTCGACCATGGTTGATTTTCATATCAATACAATATTTGTGGCAATGAGGCCTTTCACCACAGTTTACCATGATTGACCATGGATGACCATGTTTGATTTTATAAAACATGGTTGACCATGGTTAACCAAGGTTGACAATGATTTACCATGGTTGATGATGATTATCATATTGAGACAATCTTTGTCATAATGTGACGAAATTATAAACGCAAGGTATATAAACTCAAAGATAAATATATTAAAGCCTAAAATAAACATGGTTGACCATGGTTGATTTCCATATTGAGACAATCCTTGTCACAATGCGACACTAGACCATGGTTGACCATGATTGATTTCAATATGCACACAATCTTTGTAACAATGTGACGTTGGACCATGTATAATTTTCATATTGAGAAAATCTTTATCACAATGTGACATTGGACCGAGGTTGACCATTATTATTAACCCAATGGATATATATCAAACCCAAAGATTAATATTATAAACCATATGAATAATATATACCCAAGGGAAAAATAAACCCTAGGGATAAAAATTATAACCCCGGGATATATAAACCTTAAGATAAATATTATAAACCCTAAAATAAACATGGTTGATCATGGTTGAGACAATCCTTACCACAATGCGACATTGGACCATGGTTGACCATGAAACACCATGATTGATTTTCATATCAAGATATTCTTTGTTACAATGCGATGTTGGACAATGGTTGACCATGGTTTATTTTCATATTGAGTCAATCTTAGTCATAATTCAACATACGATCATGGTTGACCGTTGTTGGCTATGATTGACCATGGTTGACCATGATTGATATTATATACCCAACAAAATAATAATTATAAACCCAAGGGATTAGTATTAAAACCCTAAGGGATTATGAACCCAAGGGAATAATATTAAACTTAAGGGACAAATATTATAAACACAAGGTATATAAAGCCTAGGATAAATATTATAAACACTAAAATAAGCATTGTTGAAAATGGTTGCACATGTTTGATTTTCATATTGAGACAATCCTTGCCAAAATGTGACGTTCGACCATGGTTGACCATGCTTAACCATCATTGATTTTCATATCAACACAATATTTGTGACAATGCAACGTTCGACCATCGTTGACCATGATTGACCATGGATTACCATGTTTGATTTATAAAAGATGGTTGACCATGGTTGATCAAGGTTGACCATCATTGACCATGGTTGACAGTGGTTGACGATGATTATCATATTAAGACAACCTTTGTCAATGTGACGTAAATTATAAACCCTAAGATAAATACTATAAACCCTAAAATGAACATGGTTGACCATGGTTGGGCATGGTTGATTTCCATATTGAGACAATATTAGTCCCAATGCAATGTTGGACCATGGTTGATGATGCTTGACCATGATTGGTTTTCATATCAAGACAATTTGTCGCAATGCAACGTTGCACTATGGTTGACCATGAATGATCCTCATATTGAGATAATCATTGTCACAATGCGGAATTTGGCCATGGTTGATCATTGTTGGTTATGATTGACCATGGTTGACCATTATTCATATTAAAAACCTAAGGGAATAATAAACCAAGGCATTGATATTATAAACCTAAGGGAATAATAAACCAAAGGGATTGATACTAAAACCCAAATGGATTATGAAACCAAGGGAATAATATTAAACCCAAGGGACAAATATTATAAACCAAAAGCATATAAACCTTAAGATAAATATTATAAACACTAAAATAAACACCGTTCACAATGATTGACCATGGTTGATTTTCATATTAAGACAATCCTTGTCACAATGCAATGTTGGACCATGGTTGACCATGCTTAACCCTGGTTTATGTTCATATTAACACAATATTTGTGACAATGCGGCCTTCGACCATAGTTGACCATGATTGACCATGGATGACCATGTTTGATTTTATAAAACATGGTTCACCATGGTTCACCAAGGTTGACCATGATTTACCATGGTTGTTAATGATTATCATATTGAGACAATCTTTGTCATAATGCGATGTAAAATATAAAACCAAGGTATGTAAACTCAAAGGTAAATATTATAAACTCTAAAATAAACATGGTTGACCATGTTTGATTTCCATATTGATAAAATCCTTATCACAATGCGACGCTGGACCATGATTGACCATGATTGATTTTACTTATGCACACAATCTTTGTAACAATGTGACGTTGGACCATCGTTAATTTTCATATTGAGAAAATCTGTATCACAATGTGACGTTGGACCGAGGTTGACCATGATTATAAAGGAAATGGATTTATATTAAACCCAAAGATTAATATTATAAACCATATGAATAATATATACCCAAGGGATTGATATTATGAACCCAAGGGAAAATAAACCTTAGGGATAAAAATTATAAACCCAGGATATATAAACCCTAAGATAAACATTATAAACCCTAAAATAAACATGGTTGAGCATGGTTGAGACAATCCTTGCCCCAATACAATGTTGGACCATGGTTGACCATGCTACACCATGATTGATTTTCATATCAAGACAATCCTTCTTACAATGCGATGTTGGACCATGGTTAACCATGGTTGATTTTCATACTGATACAATCTTAGTCACAATGCAACATTTGATCATGGTTTACCATAGTTGGCTATGATTGACCATGGTTGACTATGATTGGTATTATAAACCCAACGAAATAAAAATTATAAACCCAAGGGAATAATATTAAACCTAAGGGACAAATATTATAAACCCGAGGCATATAAAGCCTAAGATAAATATTATAAACACTAAAATAAACATCGTTGATAATGGTTGGACATGTTTGATTTTCATATAGACACAATCCTTGTCAAAATGTGATGTTCGACCATGGTTGACCATGCTTAACCATCGTTGATTTTCATATCAACACAATCTTTCTGACAATGCGACGTTCGACCATGGTTGACCATGATTGACCATGGATTACCATGTTTGATTTTATAAAACACGGTGATCATGATTGACCATGGTTGATCGTGGTTGATGATGATTATCATATTGAGACAATCTTTGTAAAAGTGACATAAATTATAAACCAAAGGTATATAAACCCTAAGCTAAATATTGTAAATCCTAAAATAAACATGGTTGACCATGGTTGAGTATGGTTGATTTCCATATTAAGATAATCTTTGTCACAATGCGACGCTGGACCATGGTTGACGATGCTTGACCATGATTGATTTTCATATCGAGACAATTTTTCACAATCCAACATTACACTATGGTTGACCATGCATGATTTTCATATTTAGACAAAAATTATAAACCAACGATATATAAACCCTAAGATAAATATTATAAGCCCTAAAATAAACATGGTTGAGCATGGTTGAGACAAACCTTGCCACAATACGATGTTGGACCATGGTTGACCATGCTACACCATGATTGATTTTCATATCAAGACAATCCTTGTTACACTTTGATGTTGGACCATGGTTCATTTTCATATTGAGACAACCTTAGTAACAACGTGACATTCAATCATGGTTGACCATGGTTGGCTATGATTGACCATGGTTGACTATGATTGATATTATAAACCCAATGAAAAAATAATTATAAACCCAAGGGAATAATATTAAAACTAAGGGACAAATATTATAAACCCAAGGTATATAAAGCCTAAATTAAAATAAACATCGTTGAAAATGGATAGACATGGTTGATTTTCATATTGAGACAATCCTTGTCAAAATACAATGTTCGGCCATGGTTGACCATGCTTAACCATCATTGATTTTCATATCAACAAAATATTTGTAACAATGCGACGTTCAACCATGGTTGACCATAATTTACCATGGATTACCATGTTTGATTTTATAAAACATGGTTGACCATGGTTTATCAAGGTTGACCGTGATTGATGATGGCAGTCTGGGTGCAGGAAGGACTGTTAATCTCCCAAATTGTGAGATTATATCTTCTACTTCTATTTGCAGGTGTATTTGTTGGTTCTACGGGCTCTCTGTCATCCACTGACAACTTTAGAGCTCCCATTAAGTTAGCAGATCCCTCCCAAAGTCACAGAGTTCCGCTAAACTTTCGCTAGTCTGGAACCGATGGTAACACAAACCATAGTTTCATAAGATTTGAAGTCTGCCTTCTACAAACTCGTCGACACTTCTTCACCATTTATTTGTTAAAGATCCAACGGTCACCTCACTACCCAACCTCGAACTTGCTCCTCGCCTGTCAACCGTTGATCTTGCTCCACCAAATCTAACGGCTCAAACGAATATCGCCCGGTTAACTTGCACACTTTAAACCCGCCCGATAAGCAGTTTCTCCCTTTCTCCTCTCTACTACATGTCACAATGTATATGGAATCAGAGCCAATCGAAAAATACTACTTACGGCATTTATTCTGCCCGAAATCCACTTGTGGGTTTCTCCAACCACTTCGACTCATTAAGTGTCAGTTAACTTCTACGCCCGAACATCATTGATCTACCTCGATCGAGATCTAACAGTCCAAATCAAATCTTCATGTGTTGCGTCTGTAGTCTTCCTCTACTAATCTCGATCGTCCACTCCACACTCAGAATTCACGAGAAACTCAGTTAAAAAGAAAACGCGAAATTTAACACAGTCAACACAATTTCATTCAATCTTACAGAACACCAATTAAACTTCGAATTTTACAATAACACAGACATTTTGAAGGATATTATCCTTCGGGATTTGACAAAGAATTTCTCATCCACATACACAGAAACTAAATTTTCCCACTTTACTAGATCCGCTCCAAGAAAGCCAAATTTCTTCAACAGTCAAAAATCCCCTTACAATAGTGTGAAAATTACATAAGTACCGGTTCATCCTAACAACCAGATCCTAATTCAAAGGCTAAAATTTATTAACCCTATCTGTCCTGCAAGGCATTCTCCTCGAGAATCTCCACTACAGCTAACTAACTAAAATTTATTACATCATGATCAAATCCTATATTCTAGCTCTATGCTTAACTAGAAAATCATGGAAATTGATGGCTAAAAGATCCCACTCCTTTGCCTGTAATATTTTTTTGTATTTTTTGGAATAATTCTTCAAATTTGTCTTCAAGCCTTATTCTCTTGCATCAATTGACCATGGTTGACCATGGTTGAGTATGATTATCATATTGAGACAATCTTTGTCAATGCGACCTAAATTATAAACCCAAGGTATATCAACACTAAGATAAATATTATAAACCATAAAATAAACATGGCTGACCATGGATGATCATGGTTGATTTCCATATTAAGACAATCTTCGTCATAATGTGATGTTGAACCATGGTTGACGATGCTTGACCGTGATGGATTTTCATATCGAGACAATCTATTGCAATGTGACGTTGCACTATGGTTGACCATGGATGATTTTCATATTGAGACAAGCAATGTCAAAATGAGAAATTTGACCATGGTTGACCATGGTTGGCTATGATTTACCATGGTTGACCATGATTGATATTATAAAACCAAGGGAATAATAAACCCAAGGCATTGATATTATAAACCCAAGGGAATAATAAACCAAAGGGATTAATACAAAAACCCAAAGGGATTATGAACCCAAGGGAATAATATTAAACCCAATGGATAAATATTATAAACCCAAAGAATATAAACCTTAAGATAAATATTAAACACTAAAATAAACATCGTTAACAATGGTTGACCATGGTTGATTTTCATATTAAGACAATCATTTCCACAATGCGACATTGTGCCATGGTTGAATATGCTTAACCATGAATGATTGTCATATCAACACAATCTTTGTGACAATAAGACCTTTCGACCATAATTGACCAAGATTGATTATGGATGACCATGTTTCATTTTATAAAACATGGTTGACCATGGTTCACCAAGGTTGACGATGATTTGCCATGGTTGACGATGATTATCATATTGAGACAATCTTTGTCATAATGTGATGTAAATTATAAACCCAAGGTATATAAACTCAAAGATAAATATTAAAAACCCTAAAATAAACATGGTTGATCATGGTTGATTTCCATATTGAGACAATCCTTGTCACAATGAGACGTTGGATGATGGTTGACCATGATTGATTTTAATATGCACACAATCTTTGTAACAATGCGACGTTGGACCATGATTGATTTTCATATTGAGAAAATATTTATCACAATGTGACGTTGGACCGAGGTTGACCATGATTATAAACCCAATGGAACTATATTAAACCCAAATATTAACATTATAAACCATATGAATAATATATACCCAAGGGATTAATATTATAAACCCAAGGGAATAATAAACACTAGGGATAAAAATTATAAACCAAGAATATATAAACCCTAAGATAAATATTGTAAACCCTAAAATAAACATGGTTGACCATGGTTGAGACAATCCTTGCCACAATGCGACGTTAGACCATGGTTGACCATGCTACACCATGAATTATTTTCATATCAAGACAATCTTTGTTACAATGCGATGTTGGAGCATGGTTGACCATGGTTGATTTTCATATTGAGATAATCTTAGTCACAATGCGGCATTCAATCATGGTTGACCATTGTTGGATATGATTGACCATGGTTGACCATGATTGATATTATAAACCTAACATAATAATAATTATAAACGCAAGGGAATAATAAACCAAGGGGATTAATATTAAAACCCTAAGGGGCAAATATTATAAACCCAAGGTATAGAAAGCCTAAGATAAATATTATAAACACCAAAATAAACATCATTGAAAATGGTTGGACATCATTGATTTTCATATTAAGGCAAACATTGTCAAAATGCAACATTCGACCATGCTTGACCATGCTTAACCATCATTGATTTTCATATCAACACAATCTTTGTGACAATGCGATGTTTGACCATGGGTGACCATAGATTACCATGTTTGATTTTATAAGACATGGTTGACCATGGTTGATCAAGGTTGACCATGATTAACCATTGTTGACTGTGGTTGACAATGATTATCATATTGAGACAATATTTGTCAATGCAACGTAAATTATAAACCCAAGGTATGTAAACCCTAAGATAAATATTATAAACCCTAAAATAAACATGGTTGACCATGGTTGAGTATGGTTTATTTCCATATTAAGACAATCTTTGTCACAATGCGACTGTGGACCACGGTTGGCAATGCTTGACCATGATGGATGTTCATATCTGGACAATATGTCGCAATGCGACATTGCACTATGATTGACCATGGTTGATATTCATATTGAGTTAATCATTGTCACAATGTGACATTTGACCATGGCTAACCATGGCTATATGATTGACCATGGTTGACCATTATTAATATTATAAACCCAAGGCATTGATATTATAAGCCCAAGGGAATAATAAACTGAAGGGATTAACCCAAAGGGATTATGAACCCAAGGGAATAATATTAAACCCAAGGGACAAACATTATAAATCCAAATTATATAAATCTTAAGATAAATATTGTAAACACTAAAATAAACATTGTTGACAATGATTGATCATGGTTGATTTTCATATTGAGACAATCCTTGTCACAATATGACGTTAGATCATGGTTGACCATGCTTAACCATGGTTGATTTTCATATCAATACAATCTTTGTGACATGTGACCTTCGACCATAATTGACCGTGATTGACCATGGATGTTAATTTTTAATTTTTTAAAACATGGTTGACCATGGTTCACCAAGGTTGACCATGATTTACCATGGTTGACGATGATTATCATATTGAGATTGTCATAATGTGATGTAAATTATAAACCCAAGATATATAAACTCAAAGTTAAATATTATAAACCCTAAAATAAGCATGGTTAACCATAGTTGACCTTGTTTGATTTCCATATTGAGACATCCTTGTCACAATGTGACATTGGATCATGGTTAACCATGGCTGATTTTCAAACTGACAAAATATTTGTCACAATGCGACATTGAAACATGGTTCACCATGGTTGATTCTCAAAATTGAGACAATATTTGTAATAATGTGATGTTGGACCATGGTTCACCGTGATCGATAATATAAACCAAAGGGAATAATAAAACCTAATGATTAATATTAAAATACTAAGGTATATAAACCCTAAGATAAATATTATAAACCCTAAAATAAAATAAGCATGGTTGACCATCATTGGTAATGATTGATATTATAAACCAAAGGGAATAATAAACCCTAGGGATAAATACTAAAAACCCAAGGGAAAAATATTATAAACTGAAGGTATATGAAGACTAAGATAAATATTATAAACACTAAAATAAACATCATTGACAATGGTTGACATGGTTGATTTTCATATTGAGACAATCCTTATCACAATGTGACGTTTGACGATGGTTGTCCATGCTTAACCATCGTTGATTTTTATATCAACACAATATTTGTGACAATGTGACGTTCAACCATGGATGACCATGTTTGATTTTACAAAACATTGTTGACCATGGTTGATCAATGTTAACCATGATCTACCATGGTTGATCGTGGTTGAGGATGATTATCATATTGAGACAATCTTTGTTAATGTGACGTAAATTATAAACCCAAGGTATATAAACCCTAAGATAAATATTATAAACCCTAAAATAAACATGGTTGAGAATGGTTGATTTCCATATTGAGACAATCTTTGTCATAATGTGACGTTGGACCATGGTGACCATGATTGATTTTCATATCAAGACAATCAGTCGCAATGCGACGTTGCACTATTGTTGACCATGACTGATTTTCATATTGACACATTCATTGTCACAATGCGACATTCAACCATGGTTGGCTATGATTGACCATGGTTCACCATGATTGATATTATAAACCCAAGGGAATAATAAACCCAAGGCATTGATATTACAAACCCATGGGAATAATAAACCAAAGGAATTAATTCTAAAACCCAAATGGATTATGAACCCAAGGGAATAATATTAAACCCAAGGGATAGATATTTTCAACCCAAAGTATATAAACCTAAGATAAATATTATAAACACTAAAATAAACATCGTTGACAATGGTTGACCAAGGTTGATTTTCATATTGAGACAATCATTGTCACAATGCGACGTTGGACTATGGTTGACCATGATTAACCATGGTTGATTTTCATATCAATACAATCTTTGTGACAATGCGACCTTCGACCATAGTTGACCATGGTTCATGAAGGTTGACCATTATTTTCCATTGTTGGCGATGATTATCATATTGAGACAATCTTGTCATAATGTGACATAAATTATAAACCCAAGGTATATAAACTCTAAGATAAATATTATAAACCCTAAATTGAACATGTTAGGCCATGGTTGAGGATGGTTGATTTCCATATTGAGACAATCCTTGTCACAATGCGATCATGGACCATGATTGACAATGATTGATTTTTATATGGAGACAATCTATCGCAATGTGACATTGACCATGGTTAACAATGATTGATATTATAAACCCAAGGGAATAATAAACCAAAGTGATGGATACTAAAACCCAAAGGGATTATGAACCCCAGGGAATAATATTAAACCCAAGGGACAAATATTATAAACCCAAAGTATATAAACCTTAAGATGAATATTTTAAACAGTAAAATAAATGTCATTGACAATGGTTGACCAATGTTGAATTTCATATTGAGACAATCCTTGTCACAATGCAATGTTCAACCATGCTTGACCATGCTTAACCATGGTTGATTTTCATATCAACACAATCTTTGTGACAATGTGACCTTCGACCGTAATTGATCATGATTGACCATGGATGAATGTTTGATTTTATAAAACACGGTTGACCATGGTTCACCAAGGTTACCATTATTTACCATGGTTGACGATGATTATCATATTGAGATAGTCTTTGTCATAATGTGACATCAATTATAAACCCAAGGTATATAAACTCTAATATAAATATTATAAACCCAAAAAGAAACATGGTGAGCCATGGTTGAGCATGGTTGATTTCCATATTGAGACAATCCTTGTCACAATGTGACGTTGGACAGTGATTGACCATGATTGGTTTTTATATTGAGACAATCTATCGCAATGCGACGTTAACCATGGTTAACAATGATTGATATTATAAATCTAAGGGAATAATAAACCCTAGGGATAAATATTAAAAACCCAAGGGACTATAAACCTAAGTGAATAATATTAAAACCTAGGAATATGAACCCTTAGATTAATAAACCCAATCTATTTATATTATAAACCCAAGCGATAAAAATTATAAACCCAATGTATATAAACCATAAAATAAATATTATAAACCCTTAAATATACATCGTTGACCATGGTTGAATTCCATATTAAGATAATCCTTGTCACAATGTGATGTTGGACCATGGTCGATCATCCTTGATCATGATTGACTTTCATATTGAGACATTCTTTGTCACAATGCGACATTGGACCATGGTTGACCATAAATAATTTCTATGTCAAGCCAATCTTTGTGACAATGAGACGTTCGACCATGGTTGGCCATGTTTGATTTTATAAAACATGGTTGACCATGATTGTCCATGATTGCTCATGGTTGACCATCATCATTGATCACGATGAAGAATATTTTAATCAAGGTTGATCATGGTTGATGGAATTCAACCACAGTTAATTATGGGTGACCATCGTTGACCATGGCTGATTGTGGTTGACCATGGTTGACTATGGTTGACCATAAAGACATAGACCATGGTCTACCATATACAAGCACGATTAGTCATCATTGATCATGGTTCACCATAAAGACATTGATTACCCATTATGACCATGGTTGATGATGGTGGAGCATGCTTAACCATGGAAGATTGTCGTGAACATGGTTGATCATGATGAACGACGCTTGATATTAATTGAGCATATTTGAACATGGTTGAGCATGTTTAACCATATTCAACTATAGTTGACCATATTCAATTTTATTAATTTATTAATAAATTTTATTAAAATTAATTAATAATTCATTTAAGATCATTTATTTATAATAATTAATAATAATAATAATAATAATAATATTAAAATTTATATTAAATAATACTTAAAATCGATTTTATTAATAATAAAAATAAAATTTTAATTAAAAACTTTCTATATAAAAAATTCATTTTAAATTTTAATTTCCTTAAAATTAAATATTATTTTTAATAGATTATTAAAAGAGAATGTTTCAAAAAAATATTTTTATATTAATATTAAAATTAAAATATATAAAACATCTATAATATTAATGAAATTTTGGTTTATCTAAAGCTTTTATAGTACATTGTTGGATAGAATTTGTCCATATATATATATATATATATATATATATATATATATATATATATATATATATATATATATATATATATATGATTTTGCAGATGTTGCAGCCCTCCTTAAAATTACCTGTCGTGTATTTTCACACAGCAGAAAAAGATAACGTATTTTCACGCAACAGAAGTTAATACAGTTGCAGACAGTTGCAGAATAATTCGAGATAATTAATTACTACATAGCGGTCTCTCTTTTATAATATCCCTACTGGACTTATTAGCCGTTTGGCATGAAAGATCTTTCTTTGTCAGTGTGCTCCGTCCCTTCAATTTATTCCTTAAAACTAGCATTTGCACCAGATGTTGCAAAGAAAACGCCGTAAGGCATAAAGTGCGGAAATCCATCATCCATGTAATGTGTGCATTATTCAACAAGGTGGATCTCTCTAAATTCGTTGCAAACATTTATGTTGTTGCATTTCTAATTTATTTAGAATCTACTACTACCTCCTCTTCTTGGAATATTAAATTCTTGGAATATTAAATTTCTTATCACCCCATGATGACAATCCCTCTAATTATTGGCATCACAGTTTTTCCACTTTAGTGGGTTTACCTTCAACCTAAAGAAACATGAATTTGAGTCACTCAATTAAAAAGAAATTTCTAAATTGCTATTTATCAGGTTTTGAGTAAAAACAATTAATAACTCATATTTACAACCCTTTAAATATTTACAACCTTTTAAGTCGTGTATTTATAACTCATATTTATAACCCTTTAAAATGAAACTTACTATCTATATTTTTATTAATAATAAAAAGAATCTTCTTTATAAAGCTGACACTCACATGCTACTCCTATATATTTATGTTATATTTAATATTCAATGTCCATCAATTGAATGACAAGATGAAAGCTCAACTTAATTGCACCTTTAAAATGTGACTTAAAAGTTTAATTGGTAATTATTTATTCAGTAATTTGTACATTGTTAATTGCAATCTCTCTTGAAAACCAATGTTTATATCAAAATTTTAAAAATTAACACTCACTTCTCCCATAGTCTGGTGTTTCTTTATTTGATCGTGGTACTCAAGATTGCCTTTCTCCAAAGTATCCAACATGAAGATGATATCTTATGTGTTTCCGTGTTTCTTTATTTGATCATGGTACTCAAGATTGCCTTTCTCCAAAGTATCCAATGTGAAGATGATATCTTATGTGTTTCCACTTTCTCAGTCGGTTCATGTGATTATTATTATTTTTGGTGTTAATGTTTATGTTTTTTTATTCCCATCCATTATTTATTATCTAAACATTGATTGAAAATCCGTAAGTGGCTAGTGTGGAAATTGCAAGGTATGCTAAGAATTTGGTTATCTAGTAAGCTTAGAGTCATTCTTGAGTCATTATCTTTACCATCTCAAGAAGAAGAAGAAGAAAAGCCTATTGAATTGAAAAAGAACCCTAAAAAGTATTAGGATCCATGGGTCATTTTTTTTGCATCATGTAGCAAGATCACATGGTTAATTGATTATGCCACATGAAGAATTAGCCTTTGCCAATTTTTAGGCTTATGACTAGGTGATTTTTTCTACTAATATTCTTATACCAATTTACCATGATAATTCTCTTTTAAATTAAAAGGCAAGCACCGTTTTTTAGTGCTTCAACTTCATTTATAAAGAGTTTAGTGCTGATAATTAGTAGATTATATGAAATTTTGAAAATTGCACTAATATATTATTGTTGTAAGGCTCTACATTCCCAATGGAACTCATATAGTGAGTGGATAAAGAAATAATAAGTTTTTCAAATGGTGAAATAATTTTCATATGCGTGATATTGTGATCTAGATAAATAAAACCAAACTCTTCATTTATCATGTGTCTTAAGTCTTTTATATCTCCAGTGTATTTTTCGTACAAATAAGAAGCATTTGTTAATCATGCATCATGTAATATGATCTCCAATCAGTAGAAAAAACTTAATATCAAAGAAATAAAGACAGAGGAAAATGCTTTTAATGTCCACAAATGACTCAATGTTACAAAAGAGATGCTTGCTAATGAACAAGATAAGGTAGCTTGGGAAAAGTGTAGTAACAGCTTTTATAAAGAATCCTATATAGGTTTCCTGTTAACAACATATTAAGATATTTTAGAGAGTAGTTAAGTATGTTTAGAGATGTGCTAAAGAAGATAAGGTCACTAAATAAAAAAAGAAGATAAACATCAATTCTTATTCGAAAATGATACAAAAAAGAATTTGTGGGAACTTACTACTCTTGAGAGAAGCTTCCTAAAATTTCCTAATGGTGCTTCTCCTTAAATAAATAGGTTTAAGGCTACATCTAATTACATCAACATGGATAACACAAGCTCTCAAGGATATGGATGTAATGGAGTTGCACACCATTTCCCAGTTGATGCGTGCAAGTTTGGAACTATGATCATTTATTAATTAGTAATGCACTTGCAAGATAGACTTCAAACCTATGTTTATTTAACAATAAAATTTTATTGGGACAAAATATGATACACGACTACCTTAAAGGAATAAGGTAGTACTCCCCGAATGGGATGCCAAAAGCATGAGAGGGTAGGGGACGGGATGCCACCATCCCACCAATCAACACGCGCAGGGAACGTGGGAGCACACCCCTCTAGAGGATTGAAAGGTACATGGAACAAGCAAGGGAGTTCCAACACACACATGAAGCTCCTCCCTCATTACACCATCCACTGCTCAATGAGACGTAGCACCATCCAACTTGATTTTGTATTTTTGATGGATTTCATCTCAATCAAGAGCTTTGTCATTTTGCTCTGCCCCATCAATTCGACATTTATTCAAGGGCAAGCAAAGGCACTTAGCTTTTGCATTTTGCTCCAAGCTTTTATTATGCATTGTATATTGGAAAGCCTCTAGACAGTTCTCAAGTCTCAGGATGTTTATCAAGAAAATGCTCGTCCTTGGCTCTTGCAATTTCATTCAGGTTATGAAGGATAGATCATTGAATTGGAGAAAGATCACTTGCAAAAACCTTGACGCAAGATAGGTCATTCAACAGAAGCTTCTTCTCACGGGAGATGAAAACATCAACTACATTCAGGAAACTTTTAGTGGAATGGATACAAGAAAGAAGTGTCTGACGTATCTCAGAGATTTTGCCTTGGAGATAAAACTGAAAGTTTCTGGTAAAAGTTAAACTTCAGTTAGTTACTTAAAGTTAGTGAGGTCAAGAGTTAATACCCCAAAAGCAGAATTACTATTTGAGAATATGTAGGATGTTATATAGCCACATAAATTTATGGATAATATACAGAAAAAATGCAAAATGAACTTCGAGCTCATGATAACCTGATGCATACTATAGCAATGCTCATGATGTTCCATTGTTTAGAGAATATCAGAGGAAAGAAGCATCAGAGCATATGTCCAGTACTAACGTGGCATTCTTATGGTCCTAGTATATGCTTCTTTATATTTGCAACTATCCAAACTGAGGTTATTTTGACCAGACTTATGGCAGGTTTTCAATAAACAAAGGGTACTTGTCAGATTTGCAGCCTGTTCTTACTATCCAATTGTCAATCGATTAATGTCCGACTATGTGTACACTAGACTTTACTAAGCTTTAAACATGACAGTAGAATCCTTTACTTATCCTACTTCAAACTCCCTGACTGTAACGCCATTGTAGCTTGGGGTCATCGCAGGGCACCGATGACCCGAATCTACAATCACGATAAGGATGACCCCTGAAACCTAGGGATAAATAACATTTGTTATTCTCAGTTGTGAATGAAAGCTCAGTTTGGCTTTGTGTCTGGGCCCTCTGATGACCCAAATCTACATGATAAGGATGACCCCTGAAACCTAAGGATAAATAGCATTTGTTAATCTCAGTCATGAACGAAAGCTCCGGTGGCCTTCAGAGAAATGTGAAAATTCAAAATCCTCCATCAAGTAAGGTTCTCCCGTAACAATTAACAGATCTTCATCTACCATTGTTATTGCTAAGGCCATGTTGTCAATCCTAGAGCATTCGAATAAATGAACAAGAGAAGTCCTGGTTTATTTCAAGTCCTGGAAGAGAGGGATAGAACCTACCTTCTAAAATGTCTTCAGAAGTGAAGACTCAAACCAAATTGTATAGAATCATGACACAGTCGCTTATGTACCCTAAATTTCATTTGAAATCAAATTGTAGCCCGTCATTACGAGGGTCTTTAGCTACCCGAAATATTGTCTGAAACTGCTAATATAAACTATCATCACAGCCATAAGGTCTCTGATTCTGTCAATGCATTTAACAAGAATGTAAATTTCATTTTTTTTTAGATATACAGGGGAAAAATCAGAGATCTAAAAAACAAATAAAGCACAGTTCCCAAAGCAGTTTCAACGAGGAATCGATATAAAGAGATAGTTACCAAGGTAGTATCAACAACATCCATTTCATTAGAAAAAACATAGAGCATTTTGAAAAAGCGATCTATGGAAAGAGTTGCAATCTTCAAAGAGAAGCTTTGATTGGTTTTCATTACTCTTTTGCTTGACATTCCCCATAATTTAAGAAATCTTCAAATAAATTTCCTCAAAACCAATCATTCTTTGGAGAGAGAGAAAGATCTGAACTGTAAGTTGTGTTCCAGCTTGAGCAACTTAAAATTGATATCACGGCATGGTGTCATGGGTATCTATTATTTGGATTCATATGTTTCCATTAGCTATCAAGTATATTCACAGTGATGCACCCCATAAATTCACCAAATAGAGCAAGATCATAACAATACATAACATACTAGAAATTAGGTGGGAGAAATCACCAAAACTTATGTTGATAAACAGAAATCCTATAGTTCATCCCTTGATTGAATCCACATTCTTTGTACTTTTCACATCATTTCTGTTAGGCAGCAATTTAGCCCTAGGCAACATTCTAAACAACATTCATGATAATTGGACAAAAAGAAAGTATCTAGAAAATGAGATAGAACTAGGAGTGAGTTCATCAAAGCATGCAAACAGAACCACTAATAAAACTTTGTTAGCAGCGAAAACTACCTGGATCAATCCCATCTGTGTTAGGGGCATCAAGGGGAGCCAATATGGTCACATGTTTTATTACCACATTCCTGCAGGACAGTATGTAGGAGAAACTCTGTGAATAAGAACAACATCTATTCCAATGTATTCTTATTGCAAACAAATACAAATCAACACAAAACTTGCTTAACTCTCACACTCGATTTTTTTTTATTAATTACCAACCTGCAATAGACTGGATGTATGTTCCAGAATGGCGAGTTAAGGAATGTAACATTCAAGAATTAAGATTCAAAACTTGAAGACTAGATAGATTACAAAAGTTCTCAGGCAATGATTTTATTGGAGTCTATGACAAATCCAAACCTTTAAGTGACAGGATACTATGTAATGATTTCTTTAAAAGAAACTGTATAATATTTTCTGTAAGAGGTGTAATATATTTTCTTAAAGAAACTGAACAATAGTTCTAAAAAGTGAAGAAAAGAAAGAACCGTGTGTATTATTTCTAAAATAACGCCATGGAAATAGTAATTTATTTTTAAAAAGAATAAATATATATACTGTGTGTTCTCTAAAACTACCATGGACGAAAGCCAAAAAAAATACAAGAAATAATCAAGACCTCCGGGAGTGCATAGAGTCGGTACCAGTATAAAAATGATTATGTGAGTTTGAATTAAGAACTGAAATGCTGTGGGTTGGGCTGAAGACTTGCCACCACGACATTCCATTGCCCTCGGTGACTGGAAGGAAAAATAGCAGAGTTATGTTTATTAAAAGGTGAAAATTTCAGAAACAAGATAGTTATACTACATTAAATCAAGAGAAATGGAAGACTAATTTTTCCTTATGAGCATAGCATAAACCATAGACAAAGTGCCTTTCAACTGTGATAATTTAAAGGATGAAATCCTATTTAAGTATATTCAATAATCAAGAAACAAAACTCAGAATCTATACAGAAGCATAGTAGAATAAACCCGTTATGGGTAGTTTCAGTTCCAAATAAACTCAACCTGTATAGCTTAAGGCCAATGGGGCTCCCTCAATGTTGACGGTTATCAATATACATTTGGTTAATATCAGGCCATTGCCGCAAATTAAAATTCTTGTAGATAGAACTTCTTCAGACATGTTAACAAGTAATCACACCTGGGGCTTTCCTTACAGGCCCTAGAGGCCCAGTTACATCTTTTAGACTTCTAGATATAGTCAACAGGGCTAGTTTTTGGACTAAAACTCTTTTGAAAAGACTAAAATTTTGTATCTGGTTGGGCCTGTCCAATGGAAGACTGTATCAACACTAAAATGTAACCCTATGTTATCAGGCAATAGAAATATTTACTTCACAAGACAAAAAGGAATAAGGTGATACCTTTTCACTTCTAGCCCTAGGAATGAGAATATGGTGAAAATTATTGATGGTCATCCTCCTAACTAATAACCATCAAACTCTATCTTGTCATTGGGCTTACTTTGGTGTTAGACATGGAATCGATATAAAGAGATAGTTACCAAGGTAGTATCAACGACATCCATTTCAGTAGAAAAAACATAGAGCATTTTGAAAAAGCGGTCGATAGAAAGAGTTGCAATCTTCAAAGAGAAGCTTTGATTGGTTTTCATTACTCTTTTGCTTGACATTCCCCATAATTTAAGAAATTTTCAGATAAATTTCCTCAAAACCAATCATTCTTTGGCAGAGAGAGAAAGATCTGAACTGTAAGTTGTGTTCCAGCTTGAGCAACTTAAAATTGATATCACGGCATGCTGTCATGGGCTATCTATTATTTGGATTCATATGTTTCCATTAGCTATCAAGTATATTCACAGTGATGCACCCCATAAATTCACCAAATAGAGCAAGATCATAACAATACATAACATACTAGAAATTAAGTGGGAGAAATCACCAAAACTTAAGTTGATAAACAGAAATCCTATAGTTCATCCCTTGATTGAATCCACATTCTTTGTACTTTTCACATCATTTCTGTTAGGCAGCAATTTAGCCCTAGGCAACATTCTAAACAACATTCATGATAATTGGACAAAAAGAAAGTATCTAGAAAATGAGATAGAACTAGGAGTGAGTTCATCAAAGCATGCAAACAGAACCACTAATAAAACATCGTTAACAGCAAAAACTACCTGGATCAATCCCATCTGTGTCAGGGGCATCAAGGGGAGCCCCTTCTTCAACGGAAGCTAATCCACCGCAGCAGCCCCTCCTTCAATGAAAGTCAATCCGCCGCAGCAGCCCCTTCTCCAATTCCAGTTAAATCTGTAAAACAAATTTGAATGCAAGATATTAAAGGGTTAATTCATGGCTATTATTTTATCCTACAAATTGTCAAAACAATGAGTGGGCGGGCAAGAAACATTACCCACAGCTCCTCCTTTAACAAAAGCCAATCTGCCGCAGCAGCCCCTCCTCCAATTCCACTTAAAGCAAATCCTCTCCAGCTGGCAGAGATAGCGAATATATATAGGAAATCCTCTGTAAATGGCAGAGATGAGGAATGTAGATTTAATCAGATTTCAATACCAATTAACAAGATAAAAATGTCAAAAATATATTACATATTAGCAAATAATAATCACTGTACAGTACTACAAACCAGGATCTAGTTTATTCACCCTTCGCGCAAACCTTTTTTCCAAATCCTTTACGGAGTCTTTCACACAAGGAACTAATTTTTTCCCTTGTCTCTTCCAATACTGCTTAAACTCCATGTCCGATTGCAGATATTCATATAGAAGAACCGTACATGCTGAGGAGTTCAAATATTTAAAAGTTTAACTCTCATGCGTGAAAACCCCAGAGAAAATAAGATGAAGATCATTAAAAATTAAACTGAAAACTGTACAGAAAATATAATGAAGATCGTATAAATTTAAACTGTACAACATTGGGGGAAAAAAAGAAGAAATACACAGCATCACAAAAAATCATATAAGAGACCAGAGGAAACCTAAAGGAAACTTATAAACAGATATAACAAAACAAAACAGAACAAAATAAAACAGAGAACGGAAAAGAAAAGAGGACGCTGAAAGCAAAGAGATGCAGAAGCTGGTAAACATGTACACGGTCGTGGAGCAGGAGAAAACAGAGGCATTCTGGTTTATTCACAGAGGATCTAGTTTATTCACCCTTCTCTCGCTCTCGCCTCTACAATACCATTCTCATGGCCAGGAGGCCTGGCCTTTCATGCCCCATTGCCTCCTGGCCTTTCATGCCCCATTGCCAGATCGTCCCTCTCTGTCTTCCAGCAGGTGGGAAAAAAAATATTTTTCCAGAAAAAGGATTAAACCAACGGCTGAAAACACCCCAATCGTCTAACACAAAATCAATGGCTCAAGATCGCACACATCACATTTTAGGGATGTCTTTCTTAGAGGGAAAGCCTTACGGCGTAATTACTTTAGCTTTATAAGTCAAAATTCAGTAACTTTTCAGTAACCATTTATACGTCAAATTTGACATTTCTTTTATCTACTTCAAATTAAATATTAAATTTGTGTAATCTTATAAAATATATTCAAGATAGTTTATTAAACTTTCCTACACAACCATTTCATAAATATAAAAAATAATTTGATTTTAAAATCACCGCAATACAAACAACAATGTTAATCCAATAAAAACATCAATGTTGTTAATTTTTTTTTTAAATGAGTGGTAAGACCCTCTGAATTATATCAATACCGGTATACAATATATACATTGATCGAAGATTACAATAACTATGTTATATTAATGGCAGTGCAACATGAATCGGTGGGTCAATCCCAGGTGAGGATGCTATTACCGGACCGTCCCAACCACGCAGGATATCGCCCACATTCAACATGTTGTTATGGTAAACTTAAAACACAAACATTATGCTGTAAGAATAAAGAATCAATAAAGCATCCACATTGCACAAGAGGAGTTTTAACATGGGAAGATTATGAAATAGAGAAACGCATGGGAATTTTAAGTAAGGTTAAAACATATGTAATCAAAGCCGCCAATAGTCGTTAACGTAATTTTTTTAATTTAGAAACTGAATGTTCTTTCGGTTCCCATTATTGTTTCCATTTCTGGCCTGTTTCTTCAATTTCCGTTTTAAAAATTATTAAAATAAGCTGATTACTCGCTTATGACGAGTAAAAATGATTAAAATAAATTAATTACTCGCACATAGGGATGTCATAAAAATGATTAAAATAAATTAATTACTCGCTCATAAGGAGTTGGTTAAAATTAGAGTCACTTAACTAAGTGTTGAGTGTTAAGTGTTAGAGCGTTGAGTTAAGTCGAGTTAAGTGATAAATGACTTTTAATGTGTGGTTGTATATTTAAATATTTTAGGGAAGTCGCTTGTCTAAAAGATTAAATATCTTTGGTGGAGTTCATTGTGAGAATCAAATTTTGTGTGATCAATAAAAGAACAACTACTTGTGTATTCTATGTGTGTTTTTTTGTTTTGTCTCTTCTGCTTTTTCCAACAAATTGGTATCATAATAAGATTAAAAAAACTAGAAAAAACAAATTAACAGCTCTCCACCATAAAAACGAGAGACATGTTTTTTTTTCCTTAGTTGAAATTATAGTGCACTGTGCATATTGTATACAGTGCGTTATAACGCACAAAGGCTCAGCGGAAAGCCGCGTTAACAGGGGGCAGACTTAACATGTTTCGCATACATACAAGTCAAAGGTAACTTTGTAGCGTTACGAGATTAACGTGGGACTTCACTTTCGTGAAGGGCGTTAGCACGCATACTTATGAATCAAAACAACAGGTTAGCGTGAACCATTCGTTGACGTTTCAAAAGAGTTCTGTAAGTTTTCAAAGGCGTATTTTAAAGTTAAGAAACTCACGTGGAGTACTTTTCTCACATGGGTAGTTTTTTTGTGGAAGGGCACAAAAACTTATAAAAGGTCACTGTGTTTATTCAAAGTTCAAATTCAAGTGGTCTTTTTAATATGTGAGGTTTATATAAGTTTATTATTTTTAATGGTGCGGTGAAAAGGTGTTTTTATTAAAGTTTTCGAAATCGGATTCTTGAATTGGAAAAAGATTTTTTTAAGTGATTTTAATAATAAAAAAAAATGGGAATTTTTTATAAAAGAGAAATTTAGGGTTTTTAAAGAGAATTTTTTAAAGAAAGATGGTTTTCTCAAATTTTGAGTGCGAGTTCTCACCATTTACATGGAAGTATTATGATGTGTGAGCCATTAAGATGGCAACCACATTGCAGGCACATGATGTTTGGGATTATGTCCAGTGTCGGTTTTCAGAACGTAAGAATGAAACAGAGGAACGAGCTCTCACTAATGCAAAGAGGGAACAATGGAAGAAGGACAAAAGAAATAATGCACAAGCGTTGCAGCTTATCCATCAGGGAGTGGATCAAGCAGTGTTCTAGAAGATTATGATCACGTCTTCAGCAAAGGAAGCATGGGAGACTTTTGCAACAAACTATAAAGGTATGACCAAAATCAATATTGTTAAGTTGTAGAATACTAGGGGAGATTTTGAAAGTCTGCAAATGAAAGAGACATAAGACATCAATTTTTTCATGAATTGGGTCATAACACTTGTAATTCTTAAAGATTTATGGTGAAGAAATTAAATATCAAACAGTGGTTGAGAAGGTCCTCAAATCTTTGTCTACCAAATTTGATGTTGTGGTAGCAACCATAGAAGAAGCCAAAAATTTGGCATCATTAACAATTGATGAATTAATGGTATCACTTATATCGCATAAGGCAAGGATAGACAGAAATAAGGATTCCACTTTAGAAACCGCTTTCAAAATCCAGGTTTCTATTTCAAGAGACAGAGGTCCATGCAGAAGTAGATCAAGAGGAAGAGGACGAGGTGGAAGATATGGTGGTCAAAGAGATGGCTGAGAAGAGCATGAACATGAAAGTGGAAGCAACTATAGAAGCTTCAACAATAATCAAAGAGTTGACAAATCAAAGGTGAGATGTATTGCAATAAATTTGGTCACTATGCTCGTGATTGCATGTAGAAGATAGCTCATCAAGGGAACCAGATAGCTAATGTCACTACCTAGAGTACTAACTCCATGTTCCTAGCTTGCCATACCATGCATGAACCTTTTCATAATGTGTGGTTATTGGACAGTGGTTGTAGTAAACACATGACAGGCAACAAGAATTTGGTTGAAAATCTGGATCAATATGTGAAAACAGAGGTAAAGTTGTGGACTAACAATACTATAGTTGTAGATGGCAAAGGAGTGGTCAACATTCTGACCAAGCATGGGGAGCCAAAGACAATATTAGAGGTATATCATGTTCTTAGTCTCAAACATAATTTGTTAAGTTTTGGTCAATTGACACATAAAGGATATAAAGTTATCTTTCAAGGTCAAGAATGTGTTATATACGACAAGCACCCAAGAAAACAACTAATAGCGAAGGTGCAGATGATGAGGAATAGACTCTTTCCTCTAATTATGAATTACAATGATCAGGTTAGTTTTTTTACAGTTAAATGTTCTAATGATTATTGGTTATGGCACTTTTGGTTTGGACACTTGCACTTTTTGGGCTCAAGATTGTTGCAGCAGAAACAGATGGTCAGAGGATTACCTCCCATCAAAGAACCTGCTAGTACTTGTGAGTGTTGCATCTTGGGAAAGTAACACCGTGAAATTTTTCTGAAGGGAGTTGCATACCGAGCAAAGCAACCTCTTGAGCTAGTGCATATATACTTGTGTGGACCTATAAGGACACAGTCGATTGGTGGAAGTAGTTACTTCCTCACCTTCATTGATGACTATAGTAGAAAGACTTGGGTTTACTTCTTGATGCAGAACTCTGAAACTTTTGCAAGCTTTAACGAATTCAAAGCCTTAGCAGATAACCAAATTGATCGACAGATCAAGGTATTGAGGTCAGATCATGGTAGAGAATATGATTCAAAGGCATTCCATGATTACTACAAACAACATGGAATCAAAATACAATTTACAATGAGATACACACCACAGTAGAATAGTGTAGTAGAGAGAAAGAACAAAACCATTATGACTATGGCAAGAAGCATATTGAAAGGAAGAAATTTGTGTAATGAGTACTAGGCGGAAGTAGTTGCATGTGCTATTTATGTGATCAACATATCTTCTACAAAGAGTGTGATGAATAGAGTACCAGAAAAAACATTGTCAGGTATGTCTTGCGGTGTATCTCATCTCAGAGTGTTTGGATGTGTAGCTTATGCATATGTGCCTAAGGAGCGAAGAGGCAAATTGGATGATAAAAGTTAAAAATGCATATTTAATAGTTATAGTGAGCAATCAAAAGATTACAAATTGTATAACCATGTCACAAAGAAGACCATAATTCGCAGAGATGTTGTGTTCAAAGAAGAAGAGTCATGGAATGGAACTGTAGACAAAACAATTGATGCACAAATGCCACTGATGGAAGAATATGATGTAGCAGAAAAGGAGCAACAAGAATCATAGGTTAAGACACCAAAAAAAGACACACCAACAAAGACTCGAAGATTTTCAAAGTGGCGTGGTTCTTCAAGTAGATCAACATATTGAGATTCTCCCAGCAATCAATCAGGTGATTAATCAAGCAATGGTAAGATAAAGATGAGAAGTCTGAAAGATATTTATGATTATTTGGATGTTAGTTCAAATTTTGCATTGTTGTCATTCCAACCTTCTTCATTTGAAGAAGCAATCATAGATGAAAATTGGGTGCAAGCCATGGATGAAGAAATTGAAGCTATTGAAAAGAATGATAGATGGGATTTGGTTGATTTAACAAAGGACAAAAATATCATTGGTGTAAAGTGGGTGTACAAGACAAAGTTAAAAGAGAAAGGTGAAATTGACATATTTAAAGCTAGACCTATAGCAAAAGGATTCTCGCAACAACCGAGAATATATTTTGGAGAAACGTTTGCTCCGGTAGCCATATTGGATACTATAAGAGCAGTTCTAGCCACAACAGCTCAGAACAAGTGAAAATTATATCATATGGATGTGAAATAAGCCTTCTTGAATGGAATTCTAGAAGAATAAATTTATGTGCAGCAGCCTCTAGGATATGAAGTTGAAAGTAACGAAGATAAAGTTTATAGGTTGAAGAAAATGCTCTATGGACTTAAGCAAGCACCTAGAGCTTGGTATAGTATAATTAACAGCTACATGATCAAGAATAGATTTTGCAGAAGTAATATTGAACCTACCTTGTACACAAAGGTACAAGATCATGGACAAATTTTGATTATTTTCTTATATGTTGATGACATGATTTTTACAAGTGATTTTGAGATAGATGAATTTAAAGCAGCCATGATGAAGAATTTGAGATGACAGATCTTGGTCTCATGAAATATTTTCTTGGCATAGAAGTTGAGCAATCTAAAAAAGGAATTTGCATATGTCAAAATAAATATTCCAAAGATTTGTTGAAAATATTCAGGATGGAAAATTGCAAACTTGTCCCTACACCAGTTGCAACAGGTACAAAGTTAAGCAAGGATGATGAAGGATCAAATGTCAATCCAACTCTATTCCAAATATTGGTTGGTAGCCTCATGTATCTCATAGCTACAAGACCGGATACCATGCAAGGAGTGAGTTTGATTTCTAGATTTATGCAGACTCCAAAAGACACACATTGGAGTGCAGGAAAAAGAATTCTGAGATACATAGTAGGAACTAGAGATTGTGGAATAATGTATACAAGCAAAAAAAAGAAGGATTTGATTGGATACACAAATTGTAATTTTGCAGACAGTTTGGATGATAGGAAGATCACTTCTGGTTATGTGTTCCATCTTGGTTCAGGTGTGATTTCATGGGCATATAAGACACAGCCCATTGTGACACTTTCGTCAGTAGAAGCAGAATATGTAGCTGGAACATCAACAACAGATCAAGTAGTGTGGTTAAGAATAGTATTTGATGGACTCAAGCATAAACAATAAGAATCAACAACAATATATTTTGAAAACAACTCAGCAATTTCACTTTCCAATAATAGTGTGTTTCATCAGAAGATCAAGCATATTGATACTAGATACCACTTTATTAGAGAACTTGTGAGCAATGGAGAAGTTCACTTGAAGCATTGTAAATCTAGTGATCAATTGGCTGATATATTTACTAAGTCATTAACAAAATATGTGTTTGAGTTTCATAGAAGAGGCTTGGGTGTTGTAAGCCTAGCTGAGACATAGACCAATAGGCATGTTTGAGTTGTCATGAGTCATATTTTAGTTTAGCAGTCGTAAATAAGTGGAGTGTTAAAATATTCTAATTACCCTCGCATGAGGAGTTGGCTAAAATTAGAGAGTCAGTTAACTAAGTGTTGAGTGTTGATTGTTGGAGTGTTGAGTTAAGTGATAGATTAATTTTAGTGTGTGGTTGCATGTCAAGATATTTTAGGCAAGTCTCTAGTCAAAAAGGTTAAATACCCTTCATCGAGTTCATTATAAGAATCAAGTTTTGTATGATCAATAAAAGAGCAGAAGCTTGTGTGTTTTATGTGTGAATTTGTGTTTTGTCTCCTCTGCCTTTCCAACAAAAACAACAAAATCCAATGCCTCTAATCTACGTATATCAAAAATAATGTATTTCTTCTACTACTCTACTTCCATGCGTTGATAGCGAGATAAAAATTTGAAGGAATGTCACCGTCCTTCATGTCTTTGGAACTGAGGGAGTCGACATGTTGCATGACGTCCTAGTTCAGGATTAAATAGCGAGTCATGCACATCCCATAAGATTTGAAAGAGCACTCCTCCTACATAGATGGTACCATTTCCCCTGAATTTCCAAATCCACCTTCCTATCAACGCTAATAACAAGCGTCGGATCACCAACTCGTTTGGTTTGGCACCCAATCAATACTTGATGTGACCGTTTCCCATCACAAAACCGAGCCATCGTAGCAAAATATTCCTTGTCGAGGACGTGTTACTATCTCACCCATCAGAGTCTATGTTTCATTTAACTCTCCTTCGGCAAGATCGTTGGGTATCCAACCTCCATATCAGTAAGAGCCTTTGCCATCAAAACCAAAGAATATCGAGTTTGGTTCACACAGAGGATCATCTAGAACATCTACAATGATAATTCCACACTGAAATCGCAGTTCGTCATTATAAATTGCATGAACTTAAGGTTGTATTCACTCGGGAGCTCCAATTTCCATAAGAGGATGTTGAACCTAGTGCTATAACAACCCACAATGGAGGAATAATCAGTGTTGGCACTACAGAGTAGGATTAGGAATATGTTGTATGGAATATTCTGTGTATTTTTTGCCAATGATATGTAAATATAGTCTATTTATAGGATTATTTTGTCATTTTTATGTTAAAAAATGGAATGACCAAACTCAAATGAAACTTACACACTGAAAACTAATAGCTCACAAGGGATCAAGCTACACCTCGAGATTGCCAAAGCAGTACGCTCTCTCTCTCTCATTAATCATTAAATCAGAAATATATAAGTTTACATTCAATATAGGGAGATAAAAAACCATTTCCTAGAAAATAGGAACTAACTCTAATCTAGGACACACACACAACCATGAAACAAATTTTCTACCTTAATTTTCAACTCTCCCCCTTAATGGAGAAAGGATTCATTTGCACACCTAACATCTCCCTAAACAATTCAAATTTAGTCTTCCCTAGAGGCTTGATGAAGATATCAACAACATTTTCACACGTGTTACAATATTCAATAAAAATATCTTTGGACTGAACCTTTTCTCTAACAAAATGAAATTGAGTATCTATATGCTTTGTGTTTTTATGAAAACGGGATTATTTGCAACTTGATTGAACTTTGGTTGTCACATTTTATCACCGTTGCTTCCTATTGTTCTTCTCTTGCATCATGAAGGAGTCTCCTCAACCAAATTTATTCACAAGTGGCTACACATACAACTTGATACTCTTCTTCTGCTGATGACAAAGATACAATACTCTACTCTTTAATGCTCCAAGAAATGACCCCAGACCTAATATTGAAAGCATACCCTATTATAGATCTTCTATCATTTAGATGTCTAGCCCAATCTGAATCTAAATAGCCTGCCAGTCTAACATCAAAAGAATTGGTATATTTAATGTCAAAATTTATGGTTCCTTGAACATACCTTAAGACAGATTTTGCTTCCACCCAATGAGTTTCAAAGAGGTTTTGTCAGGAACTGACTCAACACACTGACTGAATATGCTAAGTCAGGTCTGGTTGTATTCAAATAAATCAAACTTCCAACCAGTTGTCTATACAATGTAGCATCCACCTCTTTAGAACCATCATCATACTGAAATTTAGCATTATGTTGTATAGGTACTATAACATCTTTACACTAATCCATTATGAATTTATTCAATAATTCCCTGACATATTTTGTTAGGGTAACAAAAGGCCAGAGTCCATCTAGACTTCAAGATCCAAACAATAATGTAGTTCTCCAAGGTCCTTCATTTTCAATACCTGTGACATCTGCACTTTAATTTCATCAACGAATTCATTAGAATTTCCAGTGATATGCAAATCATCAACGTATAAGGAAATAAACAAAATCTGCCCCTTTGAATCATATCTAGTATACATATTTGGGTAACTTTTACTTCTCTTATAACCATGTTGTAAGAAGAAAGAGTCTATCTTTTCATACCAAGATCTGGGAGCCTGTTTCAATCCATACAATGCCTTCTTTGATTTACAGAAAAAATGCTCCTACCCCTTTTTAATAAACCCTTCTGGTTGTGTTAAGTATACTTCTTCCTTCAACTCTCCATTTAGAAAATCAGATTTCACATCTAGCTGGTGTAAACTCTAATGGTACTTTGTAGCTAGAGCTATTTACATTCTAATGGTGTTTAACTTAGCTACAGAAGAAAAAGTCTCCTCATAATCAATTCCTTATTTCTGTGAGTACCCTTTTGGCCACCAACCTAGCTTTATACTTGTCTACACTACCATCTACTTTAAAACTTAGGTTTATAAATCCATTTACAACCTATGGGTTCTTTTCCTTTTGGAAGTTTAACTAATTCCCCTGTTTTATTTTTAATTATGGACTCATACACTTCTTTCTTACCTGACCTCCATTCATCATATTAATTTGCTTCATTATAATTCATGGGCTCAACAACATTTAAAATACTAGTCATAAGAGAATAATATTTGTACCTTGCAAGTAAGTGAGTCTGCCTACCTGATCTTCTTGGTAACATGCTTGCCTCAATTATGTCCTGTGTGACTTCCTGCTCTCCTCTCAGTGGATTTCGACTGCTGAATGTATCTACATCACTAGATTCCTCTTTTTTCTTTTGTTGTAAATGACTGTCTTTGGCTTCATCATTACTGTCATCAATCAATAAAGGCATGTGCCACTCCTTATAACTTATGTCCTTATTCCCTTCATCAACTTGTTGATGAAAGATAACATCTCTACTCGCAAACACCTTGTGAGTAAATGGATTAAACATCTTATATTCTTTGAAATCAGAAAAACACCCTACAAGTATGCACTTTATAGCTTTAGCATCCAATTTCTTCCTATCTTCCTTAGGAATGTGTGCAAAAGCTTTAGAGCCAAATACTCTCAAGGGATGGACTACAGGTTTGAAACCATACAAAGCCTCAAATGCAGTCTTGAAATCAAGACACCTAGTTGGAATTCTATTCTTTAAGTAAACTGCAGTGCCAATTGCTTCTGCCCAAAAACCATTGGATATATTCTTACCTTTTATCATGATGCCCGCACACTCCACTAGAGTTCTGTCCTTCTTCTCTGCAACCCCATTCTATTGTGGAGTGTGGGGTATTGTAAACTGTTGTGTTATCCCATGATCTCTGCAATATTTGATGAAGTTTCCAAGCCTGTATTCTACCCCTTGATCTGAGCAGAGAATTTTGATGACTTTCCCTGTCTTCTTTCCAACCATATTTCTAAACTTTTTAAAATATTTGAAATCATAACTTTTCCTTCTAAGAAAGTATACCCAAGAATATATTATGCAGTCATCAATAAATAACAAGAAATAATAAACTCCACCTAAGGACCTTGTCTGCATGGGTCCACATATATCAGTATGCACAAGTTCGAGTATATCTTTCTTTCTCCTATTTAAGTTAGAGGGAAATTCATCCCTGTTTATTTTCCCAAGTGCACAACCTTCACTGTCAATATGTTCATTCTTTAAAACAGGAAGTCTATCAACCATACCTTGTTTCTGTAGCAGCAATAAGTCATGAAGGCTGATGTGACCAAACCTTTGATGCCAAAGATTCTCTGTAGTCATAGTCGTTGAAGTCAAAGTTTGATGTGGCACGCTTGGAAAATTCAACTTATATAGGCCTCCAACAAGTACTCATGATGCGACCAACTTCTGATGATCTAGCAAATCCTTTATAATACTATAATTTCTGAAAAATTCTACCTTTAAATTCTAATCTGCAATCACGGAGACAAAGATCAAATTCTTCATAATACCAGGTACATACATGACATTCTAGATGCACCTGATATTACCATTAGGCAATATTACAGGATCTCCATACCATTTAATTTGATATGCTTTGTCATCTCCCAGGTAGATGTTTGCACCATTGTTGGTCTCCTCAAAATTTTCATACCAATGTTTATTCCCTGCCATATGAGTGGATTCTCCAGAATCCACAAACCAAGTTTTAGCCTCATTGGCCTCAGTAGAAAGAGAAACACAAGACACAAATAATTTAAGGTCATGATTCTGATCTTCACCAGCAAAATTCCATGTATGCCTCTTGTGTCTATGTCTGGTTTCATCAGCCTTCTTTTTATAACAATCTCTAACAATATGACCAGTTATTCCACAATAAAAACACTTAATTCCTTAATCACTTCTAGTAGATGACATACCTTGAAATGCCCTTTCAAGGATGGACCATCGCTTTTCTATTCTCCTCTTGGTTTCCCTTTGAAGAACTTTTTCTTCGCCACCAATGCCAAATCTAGATTATGGGGTTTCATATTTATACACCTCTCTTCTTCCTGCATCAAAATCCCTATCAAATCTTCAAAGGTAGGAGACTTCTCCCTCGCCGCAAGCCTTGTAATGAACATTTGATAATCCTCTGTCATACCAGTTAAGGTCATTGTGACCAGATCTATATTGGACACTTTCTCCCCTCTGTCGCCCAACTTGTCTCTCAATTCTTTGATCTGTGAGATGCATGCAACAACGGATTCATTCTCCTTCATTCTCATGGAGAGATTCTTACTCTTTAGAAACAAGAGGCGATATGTATTTTCGTCTCATACAAATCCTTGAGCCTCACCCAAATGCCATTGGCGGTTTTTCCTAATTGGATGTGAGGGATTATGTTGTCCTTTAATGACATCTTCAACAACACCTTCACTTTATTTTCCCTCTTCTCCCAATCCTGAACCGATGTGATTGTGGCACCACCAGCTGTAGTTGGCCTTACTTCATCTTTGTTTTCAATTGTCCACGCACTGGAACCCTTGAGAAGTGTCTGCATCTTGAACTTCCAGTTGGCGTAATTTGACCCATCGAACTTATTGCTCTCATTCAGGTACGTCTCTGCAATTTGATTCTTCATTGTGATAAAACCACGACTCCACTAACAAAAACACTGGTCCAAACTATAGATCTAGTAATCCAGCACCTGATCTATGGATCCAACACCAGATCCTCCAACAGTCTATCTGTAGTTTGAACTCCAGATCCTCCAATAGTCGGTCTGTGAATCTAACTCCATATCCTCCAACAGCTCCAAATTTGGGTGCTACGGATCCAACTCCAGACAGATGGCCTTCAACAAAATATTAGACAGGACCACCAACTAAAGCACTTCTGTTTCCGGGCCGCCTCCTACGGGGAAAAAAACACCAATGCTCTTTCATCGTACTACAGGTCACACTGACGAAAAATTTTGTAAGTTTTATGTATCAGCGCGGGTTTGACCCCTAAAACCAACATTGATCATCACTATCTCATAGTGCAAAGCCAGTGTTGATCAACAAGTTTCACCCCTAAAACCAGCACTGATAAGGCTTCCTCAAAATTTCAATGCTCTGTCACAAAGGCAATTGAACCAGCCACCAAGGCTTACACACTCTCCAATCTCGGCCACAAGGGCTCTCAACCACCAAGGCTCAACTTAGCCACCAAGGCTCTCGATCTAGCCACCAAGTTACATTCATCACAGACCCAATTCTCTAAGCTCTGATACCATGTCAAAAAATGGAAAGACCAAACTGGAATGAAACTTACACACTGAAAACTAGCAGTTCACAGGTGAGCAAGCTACACCTAGAGACTGCCCAATCTGTACGCTTTCTCTCATTAAGCATTAAATCAGAAATATATAAGTTTACATTCAATTTAGGGAGATAAAAAACCATCTCCTCGAAAATAGGAACTAAATCTAATCTAAAACACACGGAACCATGAAACAAAATTTCTACATTGATTTTCAACTATTTATAGCAGACTTCCTTTAAGAACAATAAAAAAGCAAGGTCATTAGCATAAATTTTCCATTTTGTTATTGACCAAAGTTAACCTAATGTTGTGGGCGCTAAAATGTAATTTCAGTGAAAGTATCAACCAATGGTAAAGGTTCTATCCCATAAGCCAGCCACTTTTTTAATGGAATGTTATAACGGCTCCTTTGGAGAGGAAAAACAAAAACCGTTTTGTATCCATCCCATTCTTCTTATTTACTTTAAATGTAATACAACTACTAATGTCTTAAGGTTGTAGACCATTATTGATTGGAATTATTCAATTGTTTAAATGACCTATCGAATAAACTGTCAATTTCCATATCTTCAAAAAGGCATGAATAACGTTTTCCAAAACCATTTCAATTTCCATGGTTCAAAAAGGCATAAATAGCTTTATCCAAAACCATTTCAATTTCCATGGTTCAAAAAAGCATAAATAGCTTTATCCAAAACACAACTTTTGTTTTACTTATCACTTTCAATTCAAACCATTCTTCATTTGAATTATTCAATTGTTTAAATGACCTATCGAATAAACTATCATAGACCATTTCAATTTCCATTGTTCAAAAAGGCATAAATAGCGTTATCCAAAACATACCCTTTGTTTTACTTATCACTTTCAATTCAAGGTACGGCAAGTGACTTGGCTTATATTTTGTACATTGGTTATTCAAATATAAGTGTATTGTATTTACCTCTCATGATACTATAACAAGAATTTATTATAATTTAATTAATAATATATTTTTATTATCATTAAATTTGTGTTAAATATAAATATATTATTTTAATGATTAGAAGTATTTAATTATTATAATTAAATTTATATTAAATATAAATATATTGTTTTTATGGTTAAAAGTATTTATATAGAAATATTGTAAAATTTGAGTAACATCTTATTTTTATTTATCTATAATAAAAAAATATGATACTTACTTTACATGATATGGACCTGTATAATTTCAAAATTATTTTCAAGCATTCCTATATTTCAAAATTATTTTCAAGCATTCCCATATAGACATGTTCTCAACTAGTAGTTTCGCACGAAATTTATGTTATATAAATACTAATGGAGTAAGATACGGCATTGCAATAAGATAAGCTAAGTTGAAAATAAATAGTAGTATCACATTTTATGCCTATAATCATTATAATTACGCCGTAAGGCATTCTCCTTTGAATCATCTCCCCAAGTTCTTTTCTGTCCTAATCTTATCCATCAGATCCATTGTTAGACGATTAAACAATGGTCTGTCGTTCAATTTAATTAAAAATTTTAAAAAAACCTTTAAAAAATTATTAGTTAATTAAAATTAATTTTCATTACACAGTCGGTTACCCTAACCAACCCGTCTGTCCTGCGCGCACGGATAGCTGTGTTTGTTGCAGAGGAGCGCATTCTTTGCTGCAGACCAGAAACTATACAGTTTGGGGTTTACCTGGTTATTCCTTCGAACCTCTAATCGAACCTCGTTTGGCTAGACTACTAGGTGTAGAGTAGGAGGCTTCTTGAAGATTGCTAAGGCTAGACTACTGGGTGCGGAGTAGGAGCTTTCATGGGGAATTTGTCCATATTGGTTAATTTATGTGTTTCATGGGGAATCTGTCCATCTTTTAATTTGAACTGAACCTAATTGGATTTTCTTTGGTTTTTTTGCAGATTGACTTCATACTCTCGTCCCCCGTGAACCCTCTGCTCTTGGTTCCTCTTGAAGTTCGTCTTGAAGTTGGTTCCTCTTGAAGTTCCTTCGGGCATCTGTAGCTTCAAGGCTAGGGTTCTTCGCTCTATAACTCGGTGTCGTTGTTTGTTGGCTGGTACTTCGGGCCGGCTGAGCTACTTAGTAGAATCAACCCAGGAGAGTGCTTAATGAGGTTTTAATGGCCTCTGAATTTACGTTGGGTGTGATTATATTCTGATTATGTTGTATATCTATATGCATGTGTTATGATATGATGCTACTGATCATAGTGATGCAAGCCACTTTTCCTATATGATGAAAGAGGTCCGCATGACTTTATGGGATAACTCCAGGTTGGGAGTCTAACAGAAATAACCGCGAAGGGTAAATTGTGATGTTGAACATTTTATTTCGACTATGTTACATATATTGTTCATCTACTTGATGTGTGTGTTCATGCATGCGCACGACACAGGGCAAAGCCTTGCCAGCTTGCAAACATATGGGTGTGGGACATAACCAGAATGCATTGGATTTGTTGTGCCAAGTTGTGTAGAGGAGTTGCGGATTTCCTACTCAGAGTTGAGGATGAGACATGGAGTTAATTATTGCTTTGGCATCATTCATGATGGGAGGGGTATAGGTGCTTCGGCTTTCCTACTCATTCCTGAGATAGAGGCGAAAAGTCTCTCATAGGATATGTGGGATAAGGAAGTCAAATAGATAAGCATGCTTATCTAGGAGTAGAGGCAACATTTCTACTCTCAATACTTCTTGATGCAGCATTAGGCTGCAATCAGAGCCACACAACGGAAAATATAAAACAGAAGAGCAAATCTTATGAACAGAATTCAACACAGTAAAGAAATTCAAACCCAAATTTAAGCAACTCAGAAAACTGGTATCCTGAAAGGGATCAGCGTGTTTTTAAGGAAATCTTATAATGATTGATCCTGGTTTTGTCCCTGGATTTATAGGTGCTGGCATCCAAATGGCGGTTGATCAAATTCTTCACCACATCAACATTACGGTTCGCTGCAGGAAAGAGTTGTCATCTCTCCAAGATGTTGTAAGAGAGATTGAGCCTAACATCACCCACATCCAGAAATATCACCTGCAGATAAACAAAAAGAGAGGTATTTCCACTTCTCATAGTCACAATAATGTTTCATATGTTAATGTATGGCTAAAAAGACTAGATGTGCTTCTCTTACAAACATCTCAAATGGGTAAATCTAGGGAAAGGTATGATGCACTCCTTCCATGTCTTGGTGTCAACCCATACCTTGCCTTACCTTTAATGAGGATATTTTAGAACCTGAATCTGAAAGGAAATCAAGGACACCAGGTGAAATCACAAAGCTAAATTTAGGAACTTCATTTAACTACAGTAAGATGCCTGCAAATGATGAAATCATCTGCAGTGATCGATTTGCAAGGGAAAGGAATGAAACCCCACATTACAATGCACAAACATGGAGAGTAGAAATAAAGATTCCTGAGCAATGAGATGAAGATATAAACATGAAAGGTGATGCAATCAAGAGAAAAAGGGCACGTCGTAAGAGGGATATTTCGAAGTTTGAATCACAAATACAACCAAGGAAGATTCCTGAACAATTAAATGAAGCTATAAACATGAAAGGTGATGAAATCAAGAGAAAAAGGGCACATCATAAGAGAGCTAATTCTAATATTGAATCTCAAATACAAGCAAGCATGTATGTTGAAGCAGAAAACACAGGTTTGGAGATGACATCGAATCAGTTAATGGCCATTCCAGACATTATTTGCAAGAACGAATTAATGACAATACAATCTATATTTCCAAATGCTTCTTCTGAAGCCTCTCTAGAAAATTTTGAACCTGAATTTGGAAGTTATGCCATGGTGGTAGGTAAATGGCAAAGGCGGATTCAAGGACGATATTTAGAAGCAGTCCATACATTCTTTCTGTGGGGGAGTTAACGATCACATTGCCAAACATTTCCACTGTAGCCTCTGCAGAAAACTTTAAGGTGGATATTTTGGAACCTGAATCTGGATGTCAGGAAAGGATGGCAGGTAAAATGGAAAAGGTGGATTTAGGGACTTCATTTAAATTCTTCAAGATGATTGCATATGAAAAAATGAATAAAAGTTGGGAATCTCCAAGGGAAATGAATGACATGTTCCATCCCAACCGACAAACATCGAGAGTAGAAACAAAATTTGCTGAACAATTATATGAAGCATTAAACTCAAGGGAACTTGCAATTATAAAATGGAAGACAATAATTAAGGAGCCTATTCTGGAGCTTGAGTCTGAAAGACAAGCAAAGAATGCTGTTGAAAGAGAAAAATCATAAGGAATATTACAATTCTACTCCCTAACATAACACAATTTTGTGCCTTTCTCTCCAATGTTGTAACCATCCAACAACTCTAATGTTTCCCTGAAATCTACATCATCACTATGATAGGATTGAAAATGATTCCCCCTAAAGCCATCTTCATAAATGGTAGAATTGCATAGTGCCTAAGATTGGGATTAGCTACTAATTGTAGAAACCCTATATCTTATCTTCACAATAGCCATTGGAAATAAAACATAAAAACTTGCAAATTGCAATGATATGTTTTATAGAAATCAAACATAAATTAACCAGAACTCTATATTGTCTCCAATACTCTGGTTCAAATTTTCAATCATATTAATACATAAAGGTGTTAATGACAATATATTTCAAATAAATTCAAGAAAAACCATTAATAATTACAGTGAAATAATCCAGGATAACCCATAAAGCATTGTTTAAATGATATATTCTAGCAAAACACAAAAAAATATAAGCATAAAATAAGAAAATCTGGCATACCATGGGAAATATTTTTCATTTTTCTTTCATGAGGCCTTATTATGTTCAAGAATTCCCACTTTCAATGATTTTTGTAAAACAAGATGTGAATTTATACAAGAAATGTTGAACGTTAGATAGGGTCAAACCATGAATTGAGCTTAGCCTTCAACCCTGAAACTTTCTATTGGTGTTAATGGTTCGTTCCAGAGAGAGCCCTATATTCTATATCATTGTGAAAGAAGCAAATGAAGCAACAATTTCCTATGAAATGAGGTGTAGATGTCAGCACTGAGTGCCTGATGAATAGTTGCAGCTTTCCTTTCCAACATTTTTCATTATCAAATGTTCACCATTGGTAAAACTTTCTGATTTATCACATTTTCCTTTTTACATCTAACAACACGTTAAACAGACATCAAAGAGACTCACAATGAAATAAGATGTTGTGTACCAAAATTTGATCTCTTATTGACAGAGTAGCATTAAACACCAAACCAAGGTTTGTTATGAAGCATGATCACTAGTTCTAAAGGTTGTAACAAAGGTTTCCTAAGTTTGGCAGGCCAAAAAAATCATAAGGAATATTACAAGTCTACTCCCTAACATAACACAATTTTGTGCCTTTCTCTCCAATGTTGTAACCATCCAGCAACTCTGATGTTCCCCTGAAATCTACATCATCATTATGATAGGATTGGAAATGCTTCCCCCTAAAGCCATCTTCATAAATGGTAGAATTACATAGTGCCTAATGTTGGGATTAGCTACTAACCGTAGAAACCCTATATCTTATCTTCACAATAGCCATTGGAAATAAAACATAAAAACTTGAAAATTGCAACAAGATGTTTTATAGAAATCAAACATAACTTAACCAGAACTCTATATTGTCTCCAATACTCTGGTTCAAATTTTCAATCATATTAATACATAAAGGTGTTACAATTCCTTCAACATGTGCATGAATATCTTCTGGTCAACATTGGGATACTTTGGAACTTGAATGTGAAAGACAGGTGAGGATTGCAGGTGAAATTGGAAAAGCGTACTCAGATATTTCATTGAAATACTTGAAGATGGTTGCAGATAAAGAAATAATCGAAGTGATGAAATTGCAAGGGAATAAGAAGACACTCTCCAACAAATCTCAGAGACTTGGAGGGCAGAAAAAAATATTGCAAAACAATTAGATGAATCCTTAAACTTGAAAGAAGACACAATTAAGAGAAAACAGACATGACTTAAGGAGGCTATCTTGGAGGTTGAAGGTGAAAATCAAGCAAGAAAGGTTGCTCAAACAGAAAAAGCAGGTTTGGAGACAACATTAAATCAGTTGAAGGTGATTTTAAACATAGAATTCAAGAAAAGTGATGAATTCAAGAGGAAAAGAGATGAGGTTCTTTGTTAACTGGCAGAAGCTTGCAGAGAGAAAGCAAACATTGCCAAACAATTAGATGAATTATATAGGGAAAGGAATGATGCACTCCATCGAAATGAAGGAACTTGGCAAGAAAATAAAAGGATTTCCAAACAATTAGTTGAGGTTTTGAGATTGAATGAAAATGCAATTAAGCAGAAAGATGCAAGAATTTTGGAGGCTCTGTCAAAACTTGAATTTGAAAGGCAAGCACGAAATTCTGTCGAAGCAGAGAAAACATATTTGGAGATGGCATTAAACCAAACGAGGGTATTTGCCCACAAGGAACTTGAAAAGTATCATGCACTAAAGAGGCAGAGAGATGAGGCCATTTTTCAAGCTTGCAAAGGAAAAACAATAATTTCTAACCAATTAGATGCAGCTTTAAGATTGGAGGAGGATGTTGTTAATCAAAGAAACAAAATTGCATGGAAACAACAAGGTCTTAGCAATAGGAGGAAAATGTTGTATCATCCAACAATACTGTCTTCTGGCCTCGCTTTCATCTTATCTTTATTTCACAAAGGTAGAGCTAGACTAAAAGGATCTTTCAAGAATGAGGAAGACAATAGCAAGGCCGAAGGTATGGTTTAGTCTACCTTGTAACCCTGCAAGTTTTTGATGTGAATTTCGACATACCTTAAATATTGATACCCTTTTCTAGGATAACACTCTTGCAATTAAAAAGATAAACTATATTAATGAGTTACTTTTAAGCAGAGTATGATTTTGGTAACTGAGTTCCTGAGCTCCTCTCTTTGCTTTAGTGACATGTTATTTATATGTTCCTTCTTGATAGTTGATTCGATGTCTTGTTTGTTTGTTTTTTTGTTTCAGAATCCTTTTTCTTTTCCTACTAAATATTAAAGATAAATTAATTTATTAATTTTTGTTTAAAAATTAAAAATTAAAAATTATTTTTGTTTTTATATGCATAAAGCAAATAATTTTTTAATAAAAATAATAAATTGAATCTCTTTGTTGATATATTCTTAATATTTTACTTATTTGTAAATTTGTTTGTTAAAAAAGTTATAATTAGATGCATATTTTTATTTTTATTTTAATATTTATGTTATATATATTGAATTTTATAATAAATTTTGTGAAAATATAAGTTTATGTAATTTTGGAAAATTTATGTGAATGGAATTTTTTTAAGGATTAATTATAACTTTAGTGTTTGAATCTCTAATGTATAATCACATTGTTTTCAAGTTTTAAGTTGTTTTTTATATTGAATTGTAAAATAAAGAATATTAATTTAGATAAAGAAGCTTTAGAAATTTTTTATGAAGTGGAATTTCTTTAAGAATTTAATGTATGTTTAATGTTTGAATCTAAGATGTCACTTTCTTTAGGTTTTAATTGTTTTTATTTATATTGACTTATTTTTCACTCAAATTGAGCTATAGTTAGATCATGTAACATATCACATTTTTTTCATTTATGCTCTTCATCGGTGTTTCCTTTGCAACATCTGGTGCAAATGCTAGTTATAAATAGTTTGAGAGAGAAACTTCCCAAATACAATAAATATATAAATTTATTATATTTTTATTAAATTTAATACAAGTTGAATTTAAAAGTATTTTATTTATTTAGTTAAATATAAATTTTAAAGGTATTATATAATTTTTAATGTTGTAATATATTTATGGGAGAGGAAAATAGATTTTATGTTATAGTTTAAGAGGATGAAAAGAAATTGTTATAAAGATAAAGTACAAACAAATTAACATATTATAATTATATTTTATATATTTTTTTATCTTTATTTTTATTAACAAAATTTATATTTAATTTATTTTTAATAATTTAGCATATAATTGTTGAGTTTTTTTTCCTCATTTCATTTGGAAATCATGATATTTAAAAATTTAGTATTTATTTTTTAAATAATTTATTATAAAAATTTAGAATATTTAATGATTGTCACTCAAAAAAAGTTCATATGCATAATCAATAGATGATTAGTACATAGTATAATTACAAAGCACCTCACTTAAAAGACATACATTAAAATACAATCATGTCTTCATTAAATTTTAATTAGATTTCAAACTATGCAATTTGTCAAAATAACATGTAGAAAAACTTCATTTGTAACAACCATATAGAAATTATCATATCATTAACATCCTATTATCGTAATATTAGCACAAGAATTAAGAAATGAGTGATAGTTTACAATAATGCTATTGCAGGGTTGTCGGCTACAAATCTTATAGCCGTCCATCCATTGACTGGAACGTTTACAGTCTTGCGCTTTGGGGGATCAACCAGGTTGAAGTGTTTTGGGTCTCTTCTTGAATTGTAATTACCGAATCCTGTTCCCACGATGTGGAAGTCATAGGCATGGAGATGAATGGGGTGGCTTTCACCTACAACGATATTCGTTCCCTGAAGTACCACTTGCACAGTTGTGTTGTATTTCAGCACTTTCACTCTCGTGTCTTTTACAGGAGACCACAGGCTTATGCTTATATTCTCTGCAGTATAATCGAATTGCAGAGGAGGGTTATCCGGGAAGTTCTCGGTGAATACGCCTTTTATGCCAAAATAGTGTGGTTGAAGCATTGACACCGTTGATGGCAGAACAAAAGAAAAGTTATTCACACTTACTTCCAATCTTGTTCCATTGAACAACCCAATTCCCACAGTGTACAGCAGATTCTCTTTAACGGTCTGAGGGACAGAGACTGGGTGCTGGGGCGAGGCCAAGCTTCTCAGAGCCGCGTTGATCTGTGTCATAGATTTAGTGTCGTTAAAGAACGGTAAATCAGGCATCTGGGAGATGAGGAAGTGGAGTTAACTCCAACGTATTCCAAAATGGCAGTGGTTGTGGTGTTATCGAAGGCAACTCCTTGCCCGCTGGAATATGCGCGCGCAGCCATGTAATAACTGCCAATAGACTGATCAGCAGTAACAAGTACGTCTGTAGTCTGCCCAAGGCCGAGCATCAGAAAATTGGTCTGAACACGCTTTGTATACAAAGCATCCACAGCTACAACCGTCATTGAATGATTTGCCACCGCGAAGAATAGGTCATTGTTCATTGCAGCATTGATAACGCGTAGAGGATTGGTTTATCCTGCCTTCACTCGAATACGAGTAGTATCTGCATGAACAAGAATAAGATATATCAGCCAGTCCAATAATTCAACATAACAACTCAATTAGTAAATCGATAAACATGAGATCAGATACAACAAATTCGGATACCTGAAGTAGAACAATTGTATAGGTCTCCAGGCTGGCCATTTATAGTATAAGCGTCTGAAATGTTGGGGGCAGCCCCTGTGAGTGTCGCTTCATTCACAACATCAATGGGATTTGAATTCCACCATTGTCCTGTCAAAGCACAAACGAGTTACAATACATATTATGATCAAGTTACCACTCTATTTGATTATTTGATTATTTAATTAGATATTACTGCTTCAAAACAGCACACCGGTATCGTTAAAGCTGCATACCCAGAACGATGGGAAACTGTTTATCCCGTACAGTATAGGGATAAGCAGTTCCCCTCTTGGGATAGATAATTAAGGCTCCATAGACTGTAGCTCTAAACCATGAACTATGAGCATGCCACCAGAGCGTCCCTTCTTTACCAGTGATTTTGAATTTGTAAATGTAACTTCCGCCAGGGCGAATGGGCCATTGGGTTACAAACTCAGGTCCATCTGTTTGAAATATTAATTTCAACTGCGCATTTATTGCAGCGTGGTTTGGCAAAACCACCTAGACTACCCCGCACCACTATTCGCAAAAAGTTGTTTTCGCCGATACAATCCATTGCTACCACGAGTCCACGCGTCCAGTGTACAACTCAATGTTAATTTTACTTTTACCGCCGGCTTTTATTTAATGCATTTAATACTTAGTCATAGTTTTAGGTGAAATATTTAAAGTTTTGCATACGGCATGCAATATAGTCACCCCATGTAGTCGTTTTTTTGGTTATCACATATGAAGAATATGTGTTATGTTTTAGGGTGTTGACTTTTTGTAATGCAAGGTGTAAAAATGCACAGCTGTGGGAAGAAGAAAAATTTGCCGCAGCTAATGAAAAGGAATCTTACAACAGGTTGAATGTATGTAATATACGCTGCAACGCATATGTGAGAAGAATCCTCCGTCTTGTTCTTTTAGGACATGCATCATTGGGGCGGCATTTTTCTGAAGATAAAAAATCTATGTAATGTAATTTTGTTGTTGAACATATGCAATGGGAATTTTTTTTGGTTGAAATGCAATAGAGGCAGCAGCATGTGAGTAAAGAAAAGTTTTTCACACAGTGGTGAAAGTAAAAAGAAAAAAATGCACAGCAGTGGGAAACAAGAAGTGGTAAATGTAAAAGCTCTTTTACAACAGTAAATCCATGTAAATTTATTTTACAGCAGTGAATGTAAAAGCTTTTCACACAGCCGTGAATGAAGATTTTACACAGCGGTGTAAAATTATTTGTAAAAGAGGCAGAGTAATTTGTTTTTGGTGAAAGTTTTTGGTAAATCCCGAGTGAAAGAGGAAGAAATTTGTATCAGGCCTTTTATGAATTAATACAAGTTTATTATGGGTGTGAAAAATCTCTGTTCTCAGAAACAAGTTTATTATGGGTGTGAAAAATATCTGTTCTCAGAAATTTTATTAGCTTCCCTGTGTTAAAGATCCTTTGGAGAGAGAAATTGAGCATTGCCTCTATGTTGAGTTTTATTTGTGTGTTTTTGGTAAGTTTTATTTGTGTGTTTTTAGGATTTTACCAGAAAAATCCCCAACAGTGATATCAGAGCAGAGTAGATCCAGGCTCTTTGAAGGTGTAAAGAAGCTGAAGGAAGGTTCCTTTTGTTGCAACAGTAAATCCTCTCCAGCAAAGTGAAGTTTCAGGCAAAAGGATCCAGGTATTTCTCAAACCAGTTTTTGTGTTGCTGCTGAAGAAACAGTTAGTTTTTTCTAAATATACAGTCAAGGATTTAGAAGCATAGCTGAAAATGCAAGGAATGGCTAGCACAAGCATTAGCATGGGCATGTTTAATACTCAGCTCCGACAGTTTAATGGGAAAAACTATGACTACTGGGCAATAACCATGAGAGACCTGTTTGTCTCACAAGATCTATGGGAACTTGTTGAGGATGGTTTTGAAGAACCAGCAGATGAAAATCAGTTTAATAGATTAACTCAGGCAGAGAATGATCTGTTGAAGAGCAATAGGAAGAAGGATTCAAAAGCCATTGTATTTTTGTATCAAGTAGTGGACCCGAGTGTGTTTCCAAGGATAGCAGCAGCTAAGACATCCAAAGAAGCATGGCAAACTCTCAAGACAGCCTATCAAGGCATGGAGAAAGTGAAGACAGCAAAACTACAATTGCTGAGGAAAGATTTTGAGAACCTGTGCATGAAGGAGTCAGACAATATTGACTCATTCTTCACACATGTGATTGGTCTGGTCACACAAATAAGGACTCATGGAGAAAGGAGGATTGTAGAGAAAATATTGAGGGTCCTACCCTCAAAGTTTGATGTGATTGTCACCACCATAGAAGAGACAAAGGATCTCTCAAGCTTTTCAGTTAATGAAATCCATGCATCACTGATAACACATGAGCAGAGGTTGAGTAGAAATGAAAACTCATCTCTAGAGCGAGCCTTCAAGACCCAGATGTCCTTTGGAAGAGGAAGAGGTCAATGCAGAGGAAACAAGAGAGGAAGAGGCAGAAGCCAAAACAGAGGTGGAAGGAACAGTCCAACAAATGCTCAAGGAAGAGGCAACAATCCAAATCAGAACCAAGGCCAAGGCAACAGCCAACAAAGAGGACAAAATCATGCTTAAGGACAAAGGTATGAAAAATCCAATGTCCAATGTTATTACTGTAAAAAATATGGGCATTATGCAAATGAATGTAGGAAGAAGCAGCATGATATGAGTAATAAACCAAATGCAAATGTCATTAAAGAAAACATCAGTCAAGATAATATGTTGTTAGCTTGTAACATGGCTGAAACAAACAGTGAAGACATATGGTTTTTAGACTCAGGTTGCAACAACCATATGATAGGGAACTTAGCCCTAGATAAAAATGTGAAATCAGAAGTCAGACTAGGAATTGATAGCAAAATTTCTGTTATGGGAAAAGGAGAGGTAAAAATATTTACAAAGAAAGGTGAGAAGAAAACCATAGCAGATGTCTACTATGTTCCTGGAATGAGATGTAACCTCTTGAGTATTGGACAACTTGTTCAAAAGGAGTACAATGTTTTTTTTGAGAATGATGTATGCACCATCATGGATAGAGCACCTAGCAAACGATGCATTGCTGAAGTGAAGATGACAAGGAACATGATGTTCCCTCTCAGAATAAGGGCAGATTTGAAAAACAAAGAAATAATTGCAGCAGTTACCCAAGAGGCTTTCCAAAGTGTACCAAAGGATGAAAATTGGTTGTGGCACTTGAGATTTGGACATCTCAACTTTGGAGGTCTTAACTTGTTGAGTAGGAAAGGAATGGTAAGAGGATTACCATTGATAGAGAAACCGGACAGCCTTTGTGAAGGTTGCATATTGGGTAAACAACACAGAGAAAGTTTTCCATCGGGTAAAAGCATAAGGGCAAAGGCACCCTTAGAGATTGTCCACTCAGACTTATGTGGACCAATGCAAACTCCATCATTAGCAGGCAGCCAATATTTTCTAACATTCATTGATGATTTCACCAGAAAGACTTGGGCTTATTTCCTAAAGAACAAAAGTGAAGTGTTTGAAAAATTTCGAAATTTCAAAGCACTTGTGGAAAATCAAAGTGGGTTGCGCATCAAAGTTTTGAGAACTGACAGAGGAGGTGAGTATATCTCCAAAGAATTCCTACGGTTTTGTAGAGAAAATTGAATTCATAAACAATTTACAGCTAGGTACACCCCGCAGCAAAATGGAGTTGCTGAAAGGAAGAACAGGACCATCGTGGATATGGCGAGGAGCATGTTGAAGGCAAAGCATTTGCCAAATGATTATTGGGCTAAAGCCGTACATTGTGAAGTATATATTTTGAATAGGTGTCCTACAAAAGCAATGATGAACAAAGTGCCGGAATAAGCATGGAGTGGGAGAAAGCAAGGTGTCACCCACTTGAAAGTTTTTGGATGTGTGGCCTATGCACACATTCCAGATCAGCTAAGGAGGAAGTTGGACAGTAAAGGGGAGAAATGCATCTTCATTGGATATAGTGAAGAATCCAGAGCCTACAGGTTGTATATCCCATCAACCAAGAAGTTTTTTGTCAGCAGAGATGTTCAGTTCATTGAGGAGGAAGCTTGGGATGGAAGCATAGAGAAAACAGGGAATGTGAAAAGCTGTTTGTCTCATGATGAAGATGATGAGGAGGTGGCTGAAATACATCCCCAAACAGCAGCGCCAACACAAGGACAACAAGGAACACCCTTGAGGATAAATGAAAGTGCTTCTCCAAGCACACCACAAGGAGGAAATTCAAGTGCATCTTCAAGCACTTACACACCAAATGAAAGAGGTAAGAAATTCAGAAACTTAAGTGATATTTATGATGAAGGAATGAATTCCTTGTTTGCTTTGTATTGTCATGTTGATGACCCTATTCATTTCGAAGATGCAATTAAAGATAGGAAATGGATAGAAGATATGGATGAGGAAATCAATGCCATAGAGAGAAACAAGACATGGAATTTGGTTGAACTACCAAAAGGTAAAGAAGTCATAGGAGTTAAATGGGTCTACAAGACCAAGTGCAATGCTGAAGGCAAGATAGAAAGGCATAAGGCAAGGCTGGTTGTCAACGGATACAAGCCGTAGTATGGGAGAGATAATGAGGAAACTTTCGCACTGGTTGCAAGAATGGAAACCGTGAGAGCAGTGCTATCCATAGAAGCTCAAAAAAAGTGGAAAGTTTACCAAATGGACGTGAAGTCAGCATTCCTAAATGGAGTGTTAATGGAAGAGGTTTACATTGAACAGCCTCTAGGCTATGAGAAGAAAGGTGAAGAGCACAAAGTGTGCAGATTGAAGAAAGCTCTTTAAGGGCTGAAGCAAGCGCCAAGATCATGGTACAGTAGGATAGATTCCTATCTACTAGATAATGGATTTGACAAATGTGAGGTAGAACCCACAGTCTACATCAAAGAAAAAGATGGTAAATTGCTAATTGTTGTATTATATGTTGATGATGTTATTTTTACAGGTAATGATGATCATCTCATTGAGAATTTCAAATCAGTCATGAAGGAGGAATTTGAAATGACTGACATGGGTTTGCTGAGATACTTCTTAGGAATAGAAGTAGATCAAAATGAAAATGGAATTTTTATCTCACAGGCAAAATATGTAAATGAAGTATTGGAAAGATTCCATATGCAAGAGTGCAAGGCAGCAATCACTCCCACAATAATGGGATTAAAACTCAGCAAAGAGGACAGCAGCAAGGATTTTGATCCTAGTTTGTACAAGAGCATAGTTGGCAGCCTTATGTATTTAACTGCAACTAGGCCTGACATAATGTTTGCTGTTAGTTTAATTTCCAGATTCATGGAGAGGCCAAAGGAAGCACATTGGCAGGCAGCAAAAAGAATTTTGAGGTATGTTAAAGGTACTAAAAGTTTTGGCATCTTATATAATGTCTCAGAACATTCAGATTTGGTTGGATACACTGATAGTGATTGGGCTAGAAGTGTAGATGATCGGAAAAGCACTTCTGGTTATGTTTTTCACATGGGTTCAGGAGCCATTTCATGGGCTTCTAAGAAGCAGTCCATTGTAGCATTGTCTACAGCAGAGGTAGAATATGTGGCAGCTACAGCAGTAGCATGTCAAGCAGTTTGGATGAGAAGGATGTTGAGGAGCTTAGGCCAAGAGCAGGGAAAAGCAACAGTGATTTTTTGTGACAATAGCTCAGCTATTGCATTATCCAAGAATTCAGTGTTTCATAAGAGAACGAAACACATTGACACAAGGTTTCATTACATCAGGGAATTGGTGAACAATGGAGAAATTGTTCTACAACATTGCAGGACTCAGGAACAGGTTGCAGACATTTTGACAAAGCCATTGGACCAGAAAAGCTTTGAATTTTTGAGGAAATGTTTGGGTATGACTGATAACCCAGCAGTTGAAATTAAAGGGGAGTGTTGAAATATTAATTTCAACTGCACATTTATTGCAGCGTGGTTTGGCAAAACCACCCAGAGTTCCCCGCACCACCATTCGCAAAAAGTTGTTTTCGTCAGAGGGCCTCCGACACAATCCGTTGCTGCCACGCGTCCAGTGTACAACTCCGAAACCACCAATTCCCCGGACATTAAACTTCGTTTGAGTTGTGTGACTTGAGCTTGCGAATTGCGTCCGATCAAGTCAACGCACTTCAATCTCATTCAATCTGCAAGAATGTTAATTTTACTTTTACCGCCGGCTTTTATTTAATGCATTTAATACTTAGTCATAGTTTTAGGTGAAATATTTAAAGTTTTTCATACGGCATGTAATATAGTATGTTTCTTTTTGGTAGTCGTTTTTTTTTGTTATCACATATGAAGAATATGTGTTATGTTTTAGGGTGTTGACTTTTTGTAATGCAAGGTGTAAAAATGCACAGCAGTGCGAAGAAGAAAAATTTTCGCAGCTAATGAAAAGGAATCTTACAACAGGTTGAATGTATGTAATATATGCTGCAACACATATGTGAGAAGAATCCTCCGTCTTGTTCTTTTAGGACATGCATCATTGGGGCGCCATTTTTCTGTAGAAGAAAAATCTATGTAATGTAATTTTGTTGTTGAACATATGTAATGGGAATGCTTTCTTTTGTGGTTGAAATGCAATAGAGGCAGCAGCGTGTGAGTAAAGAAAAGTTTTTCACACAGCAGTGAAAGTAAAAAGAAAAAAATGCATAGCAGTGGGAAACAAGAAGTGGTAAATGTAAAAGCTCTTTTACAACAGTAAATCCATGTAAATTTATTTTACAGCAGTGAATGTAAAAGCTTTTCACACAGCAGTGAATGAAGATTTTACACAGCAGTGTAAAATTATTTGTAAAAGGGACAGAGTAATTTGTTTTTGGTGAAAGTTTTTGGTAAATCCCTCTGAGTGAAAGAGGAAGAAATTTGTATCAGGCCTTTTATGAATTAATACAAGTTTATTATGGGTGTGAAAAATCTCTGTTCTCAGAAATTTTATTAGCTTCCCCGTGTTAAAGATCCTATGGAGAGAGAAACTGAGCATTACCTCTGTGTTGAGTTTTATTTGTGTGTTTTTGGGATTTTACCAGAAAAATCCCCAACACCATCAGCCCACCCTATGCGGAACTGCCGTATTCCATGCCTGCAAATATATAAATATGGAGTGTTATGCATAAGAAACAAATTCATCATTATTTAATACGGAGACAAGAACAATAGACCATTACAGATTACAGACCAGTGAATGGTGGCGTTATACTGGGCCTTGTTGCGGACTTCCACTATAAGAGTGTCTCCACTGTGAACATGGAGTGTTGGACCGGGAAACTATCCATTCACTGTAATTATGTTGTGTGTTCGGCACAGCCTTGTTACGGACATGGCTTCAATCTTCACACAACCAGATATCTTTAGTTTCCTAACTCTGGGACACAATATTGGAAATGGAATGAAACCAATCATGCGAAAATGGTTGGAGGTCAAAAACTGAGACACTTACATCAAACGTGTATCGATGTATGCTTCCCATGGCTGTAGCAATGAAAAGGTTCAGGCACACCACCAACAGAAAAATTAGCTTCGCTGAAAATGGCAGCATTTTGTTGACATGCGGTCGATTCAACCCTAATTCTGCCATTGTATAGCCAATCTTTGAGAGCTATTAGCTAACAAAACCGATTTGTATTTCCTCCGCTTCGTAATTAAAACTGTTTGAACTCGACTCAACTTCTCCAGGTATCACAAACTTTCTTAAACAGCAAGCGGCCTCTGTCCAAATGAATTTTCGTGACAGATAAAGAAGAAGACCAATGCAATGTACTGGAGAGGAACTGAGCCCTGCGAGGATTTATATAAGTAAATTGCCAATGGCAACGGAGACTTCTTCTACAATCAGTATAGGTTTCTGGGGTTGGTGAGAATTAGTGAAGGATTGTTAATATGGATTGAAATCAATGACTGAGCACAGGAGAATTAGGACTGGAACTGTTCAACGAAATGGCGATAAAAAGAGTTGTAAGAGTTGTAATAGTTGTAATAAGAACGTGGTAGTAGTACGAATATATTGATTTTGTTGCGTTTACTAATTCCACGTGGATAAAACGTCAGATGCTTGCATCACTAATTCTAGAGCGTGTATGCCTGTTTTCCACAGATTCTTCCCCTTCCGCATGTTTTCCTATGGTTGAAAAATAAAAATAAAAAACTAAAAACTGTGACCAGTTCTCCATCTCACGGTTGACAGACCTACAGAACCTTCCAATATGCAAAGTTGAAACGTTTCATTAATAAGAGTTGTAATAGTTATGTAAACGACCGTATTGACAAAGATCAGCCTAGTAGTGTACATTCTAATTTTTGTTTTGTGGCGTTTACTTTTATTCACCGCATGTATAAATCGTCTTGCTTTATTAATGGAGTCGTCTAACGAGATGGAGGAATTTCTCGGAAAGTTAAAAGTGGTCGGAATCTGGGTAAAAATATTTCAATTTTTTTTTGTAGAAACAGTGTTTGAATCTTGCTTTTGATAGTGGAAATGAATTCAACACCATCAAAAACGTCTAAGACACCTAAAATTTTGAAATTTAATAACTATAACTTGAATTTACAAAAATCCTTGTGGAATTTCCATAACTTTCCCAGCAACTCCTCCACCTCGTCATATGCTTGCTTTATTAATTCTATAGCACGTCAGACGCTTGCTTTATTAATTATATAGCGCGTCAGACGCTTGCTTTATTAATTATATAGCGCGCATGCCTGTTTTCCACATACTCTTGCCCTTCCCCATGTTTTATTATAGCCGGAAAAAATGAACTGTGACCAGTTCTCGATCTTATGCCTGTTTTCCACATACTCTTGCCCTTCCCCATGTTTTATTATAGCCGGAAAAAATGAACTGTGACCAGTTCTCGATCTTACGGTTGATAGCAATATGGAGCACACCTAAAACGTTTCACTTTAGAATCCGATGGTTAGATCTCCCCTTTACGACCCTGACGTTATTAATTTACGCATGAACGCGTCAAAAACATTTATAATTTGTCATAGACTAGTCATACCTTCTATCGATCACGTGTGTTTTGAGAGGATAATATCATGAGTTTTTTTCGGGGAGGGACGAGGAAGGATCATAATTTGTAAAATTAAAATAAATTTTATAAATAGTTATTTCATAATTTGAAAATAGTTACTTTATAATGTGGTATGTATCAATGGTTATGTCCCATAATAACACTTTTCAAAGGTTATGTTCATCTTTTATGGTTCAGGAGACTATCTTATGTTATATGTTTAACAAAGGTTATGATGTATTATGGCATTTTTAAATGTTTATGTTTCATTAGAATATGTGTGGATTATGTGTTTTTTAAATAATTATTAGGGCTTATGTTGCATTAACCTTGATGTATTGTGATATTTTTAAATGGTTATGTTTCATTAAAACATCGATCAGGGGTTATGTGTTTTTTTAACAATTATTAGTGCTCGTGTTCATTAATCTTGATATAATATGAAATTTTTAAATGGTTATGTTTTATTAGAATATCTATTAAAGGTTATCTGTGTTTTTAACCATTATTATTGTTCGTGTTGCATTGTAATGTTTTTGAAGGGATAGGTTGCATTCTTATAGTTCTTAATGTTTTTGTCACATTGAGATATTCAAAAATTGACATCATCTTAAATGTCATACTATGATATTATGACATTTGGTTTGATTACAATATTGTGTCCTATTATGAAAATAGGATGTTGATTTCAATATTACGATACGTGTAAGAGTAAAACGTTGATGATATGGTCAATTTAACATTATATCACATTCTGGCATTTAAAGAGAAAATTTTGAAGAAAACAATATATGAGGTTATGTTTGAGGTTGACAATTAGGTTGATTATAAAAGTGTGGCATATTGTAACATTTTAATAGTAAAAATGTAAAATTTTCATTTTAATATTCTACCATATTGTGACATTATAAAAGTAATAAAAGGGTCTACTTGAATGTTGATGCAAGAGCATCTTTTGCCTATAGCAATTTCAATCGATAAATTTATGTTAGTAGTTAGAGAATGAAATAATACTTTTGCCATAGTGATGCAAATCCACTTTGCTTTAATAGTGCTATGACTTCACTTCGTTGTGATAGTGTTGCAACTCCACCATTGTTGTTACATTGTTCAAACTTCACCTTGTTATCACAGTGATATGATCTCACCTTATTGGTATGGTGCTACAATTCTACCTTGTTTTTACAATGTTGTGGATTTTCCTTGCTATTACAATGCCACAACTTTTCCATTTCTATTACAGTGTTGCCACTCTACCTTGGCGTGACTCTACCAATGGTAGCAAATGTTACAACTCTATTATTTTTGTTATAGTGTCATGACTCCGCCATGTTGTTAAAATGTTGTAATTATACTACAACACAAAAAATCTTCCTTTTTGTGATTCAACATTTCTTACAAGACTTTGTGGCAAATCAATGGAATACTTATATGAGGAAATGATAACAAGTTTGGGAAATAGACGACAAAGTTGATCTATTATGACTATCCAGCTTCGAGACCATCATTTAAGAGAAAGGAACAAATGGAGGATTAGAAAAAGGAACTAAATAATAGGAAAAGATCTTAAGGGAGAAGACATTGCGAAGTTGGGAAGGAATGGAGGAACAAAGAGAAAAGAAACAACTAGTTATGTCTAATGGTAAATAGACAACATGTATACAAAGTCATACTACATAGTAGTAATGTGGATGCACTGTAAGAACATATTGATGTCTATATGAATAAGAAATGAAAATGTGTTGTTGTCCTTTGTCTTTTTTTTTGTAACTCTCAATTATTGAATGCATTTGTGAATTTTTAAATTTTGTTAACAATATCATACAAGTAGTACTACAATTTGTGGGTAGAGACTCGGTTCCTATCATTGACTATGTATAGGATTATATGTTCCCCTACATTAAGTGGTAATGAAGTTGATTTAAGATCCTAATAATGGTTTCTTGTTAGTTCTTCTATCACACATGGTTTTGGAAGGACCTAAGAGGATTTGTTTAGTGAAATTGTTGGAAGGCAAGTTGTGAGAGACCAATCCTAGTCAAGGCTTGTGAATTTTAGTCTGCTTGAGGGCCACTAGGCAACTTGTAAAAGTGATACTATGTAGAGGAGAAGCATAAGGAGATGTTAGGAATTGGGAATTGGAGGAACTCAGTAAAATAATAAAGGATCTAGAAAATAATAGACTTGGTGATGTTGAAAAAATCTCAAAGTTGAAAGATGAGATTGAAGAAGAGAGAAATGCTATGGAAGTGGACACATTATTATCTTTTATTTCCTTTTATGAAGGATAAATGTAGCACAATGGTGCAAGTTCCATGCCATGGTGGTAGTTTAAAGTCCAAGTCTCTCGTTGATTGAACTTGAGAGCTTAAAAGGTACTTTGAGTATGAAAATGTTCAAAACCCCAATCACAATATATTTTCCTTGGAAAAGTTAAAGGGGCATGCTACACATTGGTAGAATATGCTACAGAAGGAAATGGTAGACAACTAGTATGAGAATATTAAAATCTAGAGGAATATGATGAGAAAAATTAAGGAGAAATTCTTACCTACTGATTACCAACAAAATGTATGTAAGAAAGGACATAACTTAAGATACAAATAGTTGATTGTTTGGGAGTGTGATACCCTAGGTTTGATCCTCACATTATAATATATATGTACATATGATTCTTAGGTTGTTAAGCTAGTACATGTTAATTAGGCTAGTGAGCCAAGTTCTGTTGAGGCCTACATGCCTATGTGTATAATTGTATTAAGCTAGTGTATTAATATACATGTGTTAAGGCTAGTATGCCTATGAGGTTAGGACAAAGAGGCTATGATCTAAAAGGCTAGCAAGCCTAGTAGGTATACTATGTAAACGCATATGTATTAATAAATGACATGATGGCAATAGAACAGGGGATAGAAAGATTATGGTGGGAATAGGACTCAATAATAGAGAAAGGTGAGGGGTGGAACCAAGACATGGTTCATGATCCAAATAACTATTATTTTTTAATATTTTTAAAGTAACTTAATGAGATGATGTTCAATTATATTTTAACATATTTTAACATAATATTAGTTATCCCTATCTATAAATAAAAGGTAAAGGGATCCTCCCTTTCCATTAGAGCTTATCAGGGGATAACTATGGTGTTGGTTCTAGGGAGAACAAGAGGTCCCCTGGCTATTGTACCCTAAGAACCCTAAGCGTGTAATGGTATGGGTGATGTTCTCCTTAGGTTTCCGAGGGGGAGGATGAAGCCATGTTGGAAGAAGTGTAGGGATAGGTGTCCCTATATGGGACTGGAGTGTACCTGGAGACTATTAATGGTAGTTGGAACACCTGGAAACCTCAAGAATCTCAAACACACCTAACAAGCAGGGTTGAAAACCCATCAATATGTAGTAGCAAACATCAATGGACTATAGGCATAGAGAATGGAGTGCACTACCCTATGTTCAATGGCCTCATGGGGATGTGATACTTGTTATAGGCCATTTTGTCACATCTAATCAATAGGCCTCCTAATGGGATCAATCAACATCCTATTCCCCCTTGTCATCATCTTACACAAATACCTAAGCATGTCTCTTTCATTCCCCATAATTTATGTCTGAAATTGTATGCCAATTTTAGGAACAACACTCCATGGCCTCTTATTGGAAAGAATTCACCTATAGGTTGCTCCATTGTGGCCTGCGTTAACCACCTATAGGTTGCTCCCCTTTGCACCTACATTAGTTCTAGAAATTTGGGAGAAAGAGAGAAATTTTGGAAGATTCCTCTTACAAAATTTGTTACAACCATTTACCTCAAATAAAAAATTCAGATCATATCCCTCCCTACTTTGGAGTTTCCATCCCTTATCCTTTCTAGAAAATTAGAAAGGCAAAAATATTTTCTTATACTTGATAATTGCTTGTGATGTTCTTGATTTCTTATTATATTTTCTCTATATCTTCTTTCCTTTTAGTTCATCAAGAAATTACCAAAGCAATACCACATAAAGGACACCAGATATAAGCACACAACCAGGGAAAAACCCCTCTCTAGGGGAAAACCCAGTCATTAATTCTTCCTTCAATAGTTTTCCTGAGATAATCCAAGACTCTTGACCTTAACACAAACTTTCCTCCACACCAAGTCAACCTTCTTCTTCCTTTGCAGATGATCCTATTTGTCGTGGCAGCAGCAACAACTCTATGCAACACTTTCTTGGACCCAGTAACTTCGACCTTACTTTGGAGACTTTGATATTGGTTGAAAGACTTGGATCTTGACGGAACTTCGATCTTTTCCCAATACAACTTCTTAAGGCAGCAACACCCAACAACAACAACTTCGGCCTATAATTTTTCTAGCGACAACAACATGTAGCAACTGGTAGTGGCATCAACAAGAGAACTTCGATCTTCCAATCTAGGGAATGAAGGAGAGAGAGAGATGCACCAATATTTTGATTTTCCTTTCTTGTTTCACCTTTACCAAACTCGCACTTATTTATCCCTCTTCCTTCACTTCACACGTTTTCTGGCTTCCAAAGAGATATCGAACTTGCTTGACATGTTCTACTCCAAATGAATTCGAACTACTTCTTTTATGGCATTTAAGTGAGGTTGAATAGCCCTCCTTGAGGCCGACTTGATCATCTTAAGGCCGACTTGGTGTGGAGGAAACATATTTAATTTTTTACTCAATACTAAACCTTTTTACATGATTCAAAACCCCAATAACCATCTCGTTAAAAGTACAATGACTATAGCAACTCATAATAAATCATAGAAGTCATCAATGGGGACTTTGACCTAAAACATAATGACCCAAGTGTTGGGCCTCCAAAATGTCTTCAAAATGACATCCACTTTCACTTTTATCGCGACCATTTCACTAACATGTTGCAACTCCATAACCATATAACCTTTCATTAGCCACCATTTTCATAAATATATGGGTTAGAATCCTTATTTACCAAAGTTATTTATTTTATGTGTTTAAAGTGAATTTATGATTAAAAACTAGGAAATTAGCATGTTTTCATGTATCTATATATGTGGCTTGAGTTTCATGACATGTGTAGATCATTTGGAAGCTTCCAAGGCACCCTTATGTGGCCTCCAATGCTCAAATTCGAATTTCCTTCAAAGGAGATTTGGATAAAGGTCAAAGAAGGATATGTGTCCTATTTGGATTGTAACTCTATCAGGTGTCTCCTAATTTCTTATTTGGATTAAAACTCTATGAAACACTTAGGGGATATGTGTCTCATTATGAGCTATTTGGCTATATCAAATTTTAGTGGATCCTCATTAAATAGGGTAGCTTCTTATGTTTTTGTATAAATAGGAGAGCCTTCTCCTTTGAAAGGCATGTGTAATGTTGGAGAAATGCTCATATTTTTAATAGAGAATTTGGAGCTTATACTTGGAGATTTGAAGATTTAGTTTTGCTTGCATATGGAGCTTCTTCACTTGCCATCCTCATACACCATTGGAATTGCCATCTAATGATTGTGAGATTTAATTGTTTTTATAGATTAAAGTTCGTTTGCTTTCTTAGTATTAGTTTTAGAATGATTGTATAATTTTTGCTTTTCTAAAAACATTTCAATAGGGAAGATTTATGTATTTTCTAATTGGATTAAGTTTTAGGCAAGGGCTCATAGTTATTTAGTTTCCTTTCATGTTCTGTTATTTACTTTCTTAGATCAAACCATCAATTCATTGTATAATTGAATAAAGGATCAGGCTAAGAAGGTGACTTCAAATTGGGTGATTGAATGTTCAACCTATGCAATCTTTACTTTTTCATGCTTTTATATTTCCTTTTAAGATCCTCATTTAATTGCATTAACTGATATTCCTAAAGATCATTCTAAGAAATTGATTTAATCATATTTCAAGATTGATTGGTTGAATATTTAATACATGCAATTACTAAGTTATTTTCTGCACACTTTACTTGCTTTTCTAGGACATTAGAAGTTAAAGTATAAATAATTGCTTACACATCATCTCAAAAAGGCGACACTTCATAATTGAATGCTGGAGTAACTAAGTATACATTAGTTGTTTTTTATTTTATTTCACAAGTTAGTTGAATTTCATTTTCATTATTTGATTTCATAGATTAGAGGAATTGGTTTTTGTTATTTTGTAGTTAGATTGATCTAAACTGAAAGACAATTTCTAGCACATACAGTGTATGCATGCTTCACAAGTTTACGAAACCCCCGGGTTGACAAATTAAATGATAGGCAATCACTTTGGAGATATGCTAATGTTTTTAATAGAGAATTTGGAGCTTATACTTGGAGATTTGAAGATTTTTTTGCTTGCATATGGAGCTTCTTCACTTGCCATCCTCATACACCATTGGAATGGTCATCTAATGATTGTGAGATTTAATTTCTTTTATAGATTAAAGTTCATTTGCTTTCTTAGTATTAGTTTTAGAATGACTATGTAATCTTTGCTTTTCTAAAAACATTTCAATAGGGAAGATTTATGTATTTTCTAATTTGATTAAGTTTGAGGCAAGGGCTCATAGTTATTTAGTTTCCTTTCATGTTCTGTTATTTACTTTCTTAGATCAAACTATCAATTCATTGTATAACTGAATAAAGAATCAGGCCAAGAAGGTGACTTCAAATTAGGTGATTGAATGTTCAACCTATGTAATCATTGAGCTTTACTTTTTCATGATTTTATATTTTCTTTTAAGATCCTCATTTAATTGCATTAACTGATATTCCTAAAGATTATTCTAAGAAATTGATTTAATCATATTTCAAGATTGAATGGTTGAATATTTGATACATGCAATTACTGAGTTATTTTCTGCACACTTTACTTGCTTTTCTAGGACATTAGAAGTTAAAATATAAATAGTTGCTTACACATCATTTCAAGAAGGTAAAACTTCATAATTTATACCTGTGTCGAAAGTAGTGCCTCACATTACCTATTGTTTCTTTTCAGCAATTTATTCATTCTTTACTATTTCAAAATCTGATAATAGCTTCCTCATTTTGTAGATCTTGTTGAGATCTTTCCAACGATGCTTGAATCATCGAATTCTAATGTCGTATGAGAAAATTAGACTATTTTGAAATTTTTATGAAACAATGAAAATTGTCATGTAAAATGTGGCATGGGAACATGATGCTACAGTGAAAGATGATGTAAGCAGATGTGATGGCATGTTGATCATGAATTTCTGGTTAGAATGCATTGTTTGACAAATAAATCATTGATTTAAATGCATAGCTGCACAATGTGCACAATTTCTATAGCTAAAATATTGTTGATCTTCTTTGACTGTGCCATGGCATAAGATTTTTCATTGTGTGATGTCGTTGACTTCTGCATCTGCAAGGCTCATGATCATATAAAAATACTTTATGAAAAAAAAATTTCCACAAGATTCGATCCTGCCATCTACAGGATTCTTGTTAAGGCATTGTGGGTATCCGCAATCCTGTAGATGAAGCACCCTATCAATTTTTTTTTTTCGACCCTGTATCAGAAAACAACCTTTCGATTTGCTGCAAATATTAACATTTTTTTTCAAAACTATTTTCCTAATGGAAAAAATATTTACAATTAAAACTATATATAAAAGATGATGTTATAAAATATATATATATATATATATATATATATATATATATATATATATATATATATATATATATATATATATATATATGATTTTGCAGATGCTGCAGCCCTCCTTAAAATTACTTGTCGTGTATTTTCACACAGCAGAAAAAGATAACGTATTTTCACGCAACAGAAGTTAATACAGTTGCAGAATAATTCGAGATAATTAATTACTACATAGCGGTCTCTATTTTATAATATCCCTACTGGACTTATTAGCCGTTTGGCATGAAAGATCTTTCTTTGTCAGTGTGCTCCGTCCCTTCAATTTATTCCTTAAAACTAGCATTTGCACCAGATGTTGCAAAGAAAACGCCGTAAGGCATAAAGTGCGGAAATCCATCATCCATGTAATGTGTGCATTATTCAACAAGGTGGATCTCTCTAAATTCATTGCAAACATTTATGTTGTTGCATTTCTAATTTATTTAGAATCTACTACTACCTCCTCTTCTTGGAATATTAAATTCTTGGAATATTAAATTTCTTATCACCCCATGATGACAATCCCTCTAATTATTGGCATCACAGTTTTTCCACTTTAGTGGGTTTACCTTCAACCTAAAGAAACATGAATTTGAGTCACTCAATTAAAAAGAAATTGCTAAATTGCTATTTATCAGGTTTTGAGTAAAAACAATTAATAACTCATATTTACAACCCTTTAAATATTTACAACCTTTTAAGTCGTGTATTTATAACTCATATTTATAACCCTTTAAAATGAAACTTACTATCTATATTTTTATTAATAATAAATAGAATCTTCTTTATAAAGCTGACACTCACATGCTACTCCTATATATTTATGTTATATTTAATATTCAATGTCCATCAATTGAATGACAAGATGAAAGCTCAACTTAATTGCACCTTTAAAACGTGACTTAAAAGTTTAATTGGTAATTATTTATTCAGTAATTTGTACATTGTTAATTGCAATCTCTCTTGAAAACCAATGTTTATATCAAAATTTTAAAAATTAACACTCACTTCTCCCGTAGTCTGGTGTTTCTTTATTTGATCGTGGTACTCAAGATTGCCTTTCTCCAAAGTATCCAACATGAAGATGATATCTTATGTGTTTCCGTGTTTCTTTATTTGATCATGGTACTCAAGATTGCCTTTCTCCAAAGTATCCAATGTGAAGATGATATCTTATGTGTTTCCACTTTCTCAGTGGGTTCATGTGATTATTATTATTTTTGGTGTTAATGTTTATGTTTTTTTATGCCCATCCATTATTTATTATCTAAACATTGATTGAAAATCCGTAAGTGGCTAGTGTGGAAATTGCAAGGTATGCTGAGAATTTGGTTATCTAGTAAGCTTAGAGTCATTCTTGAGTCATTATCTTTACCATCTCAAGAAGAAGAAGAAGAAAAGCCTATTGAATTGAAAAAGAACCCTAAAAAGTATTAGGATCCATGGGTCATTTTTTTTGCATCATGTAGCAAGATCACATGGTTAATTGATTATGCCACATGAAGAATTAGCCTTTGCCAATTTTTAGGCTTATGACTAGGTGATTTTTTCTACCAAAACCGTTTGTAATAATGACACCACCATGGAAAAAAATCGAATTATAAAAATCAAACAACGTGTGAGGTTTTTCTTTGAGGTTTGCTTGCAGCAGCGTTGATGCAATTGCCACGTGATTGAGTAGGCGAGAGTGGTAGATCTACCTCCTTTGGTGGTCTATGAAATTGATATCATCTCCAGTGGTGGCTTCTACACTAAAGAGAGAGGAGGAAATTAGTGATAAATGTGTGCACGTTTTGAACACTTGTCGCTTCGGTGAGATCTACTAACTGCGCAGTGGGTATGAATTAAATTGGATTCTTAGATCACGTGTCATGTGGATGGAGCGCTACAACATAGTTTGTTTTTAATTTGAATTCTTCCCTCTTCAACGTGCCATGTTCAACAGTTCACAGTGTATTAATTAGAAATTGTTTTTCCTCATGCAGTCAACAAAACATGGTCCCGAAGAATCTCGTATTTCTCTCAAACGGTTGTGAAATTGAGAAAACCGTTTCTGGGTTATTTACTTTGATTTATTCGGAGAAAAACCAATGCCTCAGTTTTTCAAAATTTTCCTCGGTTTGCTCAGAAAACACATTTTAAAATCATGTGTCAAAACAGTTACATTTTTTGTGATGCTCCAGCAACTAAAATCATTTGTTGTGGTTGGATTTGCAAGTTTTGATGTGAGGTTGAGCAGTCAGCTTATCATAACCTTTTTATTAATTATGTTGGTGGTGAATGGATAAGAAGGCTTTTCCCAACATTCTTTCTCCTCGCTGAAACCGTTCACTATGTATATATAAAAATCATTTTTTTTACACAGACAACAAAATAGGGCTCTGAAGAACTGCAAAATTCTCTCAATTGGTTGCAAAATCCAGAAAATGGTTTTTGGGTTACCTAATTTCCCCTGTTCTGGAAAAAACCCACATCTTAGATTTTTCTAATTCGCCCTGGTTTATTCAGAAAACGCGTTTTAAAATCGTCTGTCAAAACAATTACGTTTTCTGGAAATGTTCCAACAACCAAAATCAATTTCTGGTGGTTTTGATTTGCAGGTTTTGAAGGTTGGGCTTGTGGCTGCATGGATGTCTTTCAGCAAAAGAAAAGAGAAGATCTAATTATATCAATCGCCTTATGGGAAATTCTGGGGAACTCGAAAGATGGGACATCACTTTGAAGAAATCGAACCAGTGGGTTTTGATCACGAAGTTACCAATCCAAAGATCTGCCCAAGAAATATAACCTCATAATTTTTATATCCCCACAAAAAAATTATTCATTACAGAGGTAAGGATCATCATTTTTGCACATGGATTTGCAAATCTTGTAGCATTCTTCAGAGGTTTTGACTCTCAAATCATAACTGCCAATTGACCGATTTTCCCAGAACTCCTGGTGTTTAATGTTGCTACAACAATTTTTTTAGGCGCAAATTAAATTGGATTCTATCAGCAGATTTGCAGTCACCATACATGCAACTGGTATTGAAGGATGTGTTTTGTTAATTAATTTAATTTAAATTTTTTTAATTGATTTGTAATAAAATTATATATGTTATACTTTCAAAAATTTAAAAATATACATATATATTTCATTAAAAAAAATAATAATTTTATTTCTATTTTTTCAAAATTTTAAAGTTTATTGTAAAACTAAATCAAATGAAATGATAGATAGAAATTAACTGCAGAATTGCATTCTGTAGCTAAATAATTTTTATGATATACTAACATAACAATTTCCTTTTCTGATCCTCCAAGTCACACGAAGTGCAGAAAGAGAGCATACTTGAGATTTTTTATTTTGTTAGCATAGTCAAGATTTTATCAATCGATTCCTCTGTAAATTTTGCAAAAATAAAATGAAAAGGATTGATCTCATACCTTAAATTGTTGTTCGTGATCTTCGCTTCCGCTCTTTGTTCTCAATCATTTGTTTTATTGCAAATATTTCCTGCCAAGGGTTAGTAGATGGACGGTTCTTACTACACCACAAAACATCAATTTTATCCTAAAAACTATATTAAAAAAAATTATTTTTTCTATCTATCTAAAAACTATCTTTTTTTTATTTTTTTAAGTATATTCATGCTTCTAATGAAGCCATTTACGGATTAGAATTTTGAAATTCTCATATCCCAACTTGAAAAATATACCTGATTGTTTGTAAGGATATGCAAAATCGACTTGACCTTTCGATTTTCCGTAAGGATCTCTTGAAGAATTGATGAATATTGTGGCGTAACTGCTTCTTGATACCATTCCTCAATGTAGTCTTTGGGCTGCATTCTATATCCTTTGTCCATAAATGGCTAGTAAAAACAAAAACAAATAAAATACACTCTAAACTCGAAGTTAGTTCCTATGCACACTTCCCCGGCAATGGCGCCAAAATGTTGGGGCAAAGTGATTGCCTATCATTTAATTTTTCAACACGGGGGTTTCGTAAACTTGTGAAGCATGCGTACACTGTATGTGCTAGAAATTGTCTTTCAGTTTAGATCAATCTAACTACAAAATAACGAAAACCAATTCATCTAATCTATGAAATCAAATAATGAAAATGAAATTCAACTAACTTGTGAAATAAAAAAAAAACAACTAATGTATACTTAGTTACTCCAGCATTCAATTATGAAGTGTCACCTTCTTAAGATGATGTGTAAGCAACTATTTATACTTTAACTTCTAATGTCCTAGAAAAACAAGTAAAGTGTGTAGAAAATAACTCAGTAATTGCATGTATTAAATATTCAACCATTCAATCTTGAAATATGATTAAATCAATTTCTTAGCATGATCTTTATGAATATCAGTTAATGCAATTAAATGAGGATCTTGAAAGCAAATATAAAAGCATGAAAAAGTAAAGCTCAATGATTGCATAGGTTGAACATTCAATCACCTAATTTGAAGTCACCTTCTTGGCCTCATCCTTTATTCAATTATACAATGAATTGATGGTTTGATCTAAAAAAGTAAATAACAGAACATGAAAGGAAACTAAATAACTATGAGCCCTTGCCTCAAACTTAATCCAATTAGAAAATACATAAATCTTCCCTATTGAAATGTTTTTAGAAAAGCAAAGATTACATAGTCATTCTAAAACTAATACTAAGAAAGTAAATGAACTTTAATAAATAAAAACAATTAAATCTCACAACCATTAGACGGCCATTCTAATGGTGTATAAGGATGGCAAGTCAAGAAGCTCCATATGTAAACAAAACTAAATCTTCAAATCTCCAAGTATACGCTCCAAATTCTCTATTAAAAACATGAGCATTTCTCCAACTTTACACATGCCTTTCAAAGGAGAAGGCTCTCCTATTTATACAAAAACATAAGAAGCTACCCTATTTAATGAGGATCCACTAAAATCTCATATAGTTACAACCAAATAGCTCATAATGAGACACATATCCCCTAAGTGTCTCATAGAGTTCTAATCCAAATAAAAAATTATGAGACACCTCATAGAGTTACAATCCAAATAGGACACATATCCTTCTTTGACCTTTATCCAAATCTCCTTTGAATGGAATTCAAATTTGAGCATTGGAGGCCACATAAGTGTGCCCTGGAAGCTTCCAAATGACCTACACATGTCATGAAACTCAAGCCACATATACAGATACATGAAACCATGCTAATTTCCTAGTTTTTAATCATAAATTCACTTTAAACACATAAAATAAATAACTTTGGTAAATAAGGATCCTAACCCATATATTTATGAAAATGGTGGCTAATGAAAGGTTATATGGTTATGGAGTTGCGACATGTGAGTGAAATGGTGGCGATAAAGGTGAAAGTGGATGTCATTTTGAAGACATTTTGGAGGCCTAACACCAAGCATGAAAGTCATGCTTTAATAAGTTATATTAATAATAATAATACTTTTCTTTATTCTTTTGACAGGTACTTTACATGATGACTTAAATAATTTAATGAAGACCGAACCTAGTTACATTTTCTAACACTCCCTGTTAACTAGGGTGGTATTCATCATATACAAGTACAAGGAAGATATCAACTATATGAACCATGAAGAATTTTTAGTCACCACAATGCCATGGACTAGATTCCTGACTAGGGAAATCTATCCATTTGTCTCTCAATAGTTTATGCATTGCAATTCCATGGAGTAGATTCCTGACTAGGGAAATCTATCCAAGTGGGACTAAGATGGACTCAAGATTTCAGCCTCTTTAGGTACTGTTAGCGCTTGGATTTGGCCTCAAGCTGAAAAAGAAAAAATCCAAGGCAACATCAAACCACTTAGCCTCGTAGCTAGCCCTACGGGGACAGGAGAGGGCTCTCTCCGGGTCTATCTCGGCAAAAGGTCTTCAAATGACTGAGATGACCAATAAAGAACACTGATTTTAGGCTAGTAAACTGATAGGGAAAGTTTGATTTTAAATTTTTAGGGTTTTGTTGGAAAGCTGAGCACGACAATTTTCGGTGCGGGGATGAGACACAGTTTTTGCAGAGGTCTTTTTGGGGCAAGGTAGGAGATTGTCTTGATGCCTTTGAAATAAGTGAATGGATAGATATGACCGGTGAGGAGTTAAGGAGAGCAAGAAACCATCGAGAGTTCTCCTTAAACAGATGAAAACATAGATATTAAGCAAACTTAAAGGCAAAGCATAAAAACCATGAATTCTACCTTAACACTTCATTTACTTAATTTGTAGAAAAGAAGAGTGGGAAAATGATACACATAACAAACTTACAAGTACATGAGAGAAACACACCATCAACACAAATCACCACAGGAATCCCAAATAGTGCTGCAAAACCCTGGTCTTTCCTTTGCCAAAATTACAGAGATACAAAGAGTAATACAGTCTAAGCTTATCCCTCAAGAGTCCAACCATGAAAATGACTAAGAAAGTACATAATATAGGCAAGCTAACACATTTCCTTGCCTCTAGGGGTCGAGCTCATCATCCTAGGAGCTGTTTCAACCAATTCTAAACTGAGCACTACAATCTAGGCAATCAAAACAACTTGCCTCTATAAGCTAGGAAACCAATTCATTCATTAATTTTTTGCCATTTTATGAATGAATCTTCTAGAATAGGTAAAAAAGTGTCATGTCAACATGAAATTACATCAATTACATCAAAGAGGATGAAAAATCCCACCAAAAAGTCAAAACTAGTCAATGCTGCGTTTTCCTGAGCTGAAGGTGCAAAACTGGCAAATTTTCCCAACGCGTAGCGCGCCTTTCAGTCCACTTTTGAGGCACTTCCCGACATCCAAATGAGGCACAAGTGGGCTTGTTCGAAAGTTCTGGATGTCTACTCTCTATCCCAAGTGGAATTTCTCAATTTGGTGGCCATTTGCCCCTCCAAAATTGCAATCTCCCAAGATTGCTTCCTATGTGTCCAAAAAGTGGCAGAAGGTCATTTTTTGCTTGTTTTTTGACCTTTTGGGGGCTCAAATCTCCATGAAACTTCTTGGCAGTGGCTGAGCAAATGTATTTTGTCATGACAAATCCAAAAATGTTGATTTTTCATGAAATGAACCTCCCCAACTTAAGGGTAGCGCGCGGCGCGCTACGCGTTGAGGGCAAAAACCTGTTTTTGGCACAAAAAATTCAAAATTGACCAAAATTGCTCCAAATTTCCTGAATTTTGAGTTGGAGGTGTATCATTGAGCACCATGCTCCCTCAAGGTGGCTTCAGCCAAAATCTGAAGCGGATCGGGCCTTTTCCTCCATTTTAGTGCCTGGGCCAAGCGTGCTTTGAGTACCTTCATTTTTGCTTTGCACACATGCATGCGGGCCCAATAATGATTCTTCATGTGGCGGAGCATGTCTTTGTCCCTGTTTTCCTTGGCTATCAACCTCTCTAAATGAGTGTTCACTCGAATGAGCATAGACCCTTGCTCAATAGGTGTCAAATCACCAAGTCTCTTGCGAGCCAAGTTCCGGTCTTCTCGGATCCTCCGCAACTCATCAAGAGTGTGTTCATCCTCTAATTGCTTGTTGCGCTGCTCTAAGTATGTGATTGTCCAATTTTCCATTTCCAACTTTTGCTGCAACAAGTCATTTTCAGCCCTTAGTTGTTGAATGATCTCCTTTGGCTCTAAGCTAGGAGAATTGATATCAAGGTCAACAATATCTATGTTTGGATCACCTGATGGCCCCTCATCAATCTTGGGCTGCTTGCCTCTCTCTTGTACCTGTGCTACTGTCGAAAGCGAGGCCCCTTCCACCTGATGTGGAGATAACACTCGTTGTGCTGATGAAGAAGGCGAGACCCCTTCCACCTGATGTGGAGATAATACTCACCGTGCAGATGAAAATAAGACCCTGTGGCCTCTCTGATATGTAACATATGGAGGAGCGCTGACATGCTCTGGCTCAGGAATGTCAAACTGATGTGAAGGCCCTCCCTCATCATGGACAATCTTGGGAGGTGGCTGTGGCACCATGAAGAAGTCGCGAGAAATGAAATCCTCCCAAGCAATACCCTGCTGTGCCAACTGATGCATCACTATGATCTCGATCAGTGCATAATGATATATACTTTTGAGTTGCTGTGCGGGGTTCTTCCTTTGCACTACGGGCACCATCTTCTCTATATTTCGGCACATGAAAAATGGAATGTTCATCATTCGTACCCGGGTGAAATGCATCAACAAACGGATATGGTACAAATATAAACGTGAAAATTTGCCCTCACAAGTGAAATAACGCATAATGAGCCTCATCAAGGGTGCATACTCATCCCTTAGGAATCTGAAAGGAAAAACAACAGTTAGGTGTCTCATGCATTTGAGTTTGATGTATGGTTGATAATGAAATTTGTCTAGCAGCTTGCGCTTGGTCCACTCTTCCCCAACATTTGGTATCCCGGTGGCTTCAGCAACAATTTCAGGTGATAGGGTCAAATCCACTCCTGCAAGGTTCACATGGCCATTGTGCAAATGTAGGACAAACAAGCGGACTAGTTCTCTATGGTGTTGAATTTGTGAGATCCTCTCACAATATCCAAAGCATGATTGATACTGAAAACATGACATTGCAAGTGGACAGGCTTGCAATTGAGCCAAAGAGGTGGGCTCTTCCCTGACATGCCGACCACCCTTACCACCTTTGTGATGCCTCCTTGGCACTTCTACCTCTGGTGTTGAATCACTGTCATAACTCTGCTCATAATCTGATTCGGTTTCTGACATGGTTTTGAAGGCAAGGTGGCTGAAATGTTGCACCCAATTAACTGTTGTTTGACTTTTCAAATGTTGTTACCAAGGGGACATAAATACAAGGGTATTGTTAAGGATAGGGGAACATGAGGGAATCAGGGACAATAAACATAAAGAAGGAATTTAGGGAAGGCAAGCATGGGAAATCACAAAATAATGGGATTTTAAAGTGAAGTAGGGTTTGGGAATTTAAGTATGTTTTAGGAATTTTAGAGAGGAGAATTACGAAATTTCATGGGAAAATTTGAAGGAGAAAGGTGATGAAAATGAGGGAAAAAGGGATTACAAATGTGCAACCTTGGACAGCAAGAGAAATTTGAAACCCTAGTACCATTGAGACTTTAAATTTTCCACAACAATGTAGGGTTTTGATTTATCATTTTCATAGCATTTGAACATATTAATTTTCTCTTTTATCTTGCAAAACCAAATCTAACCATGAAGGAGAGGCCTACCTGCAATGTGCTTGAGAGAAAAATCGATTTGATGGCTTGCTGGCAGTTTGTTGAGCAGAAAACCCAATGCGTAGAGCGCCTTGCCCAACGCGTAGCGCCCCTCTGACGCGTAGCGCACGTGCAGAATAACACTGAGAAAAGCTTCCTGACGCGTAGCGCGCCCCTGACGCGTAGCGCGCCCTTCCTGACGCGTAGCGCGCCTCTGAAACTGCTCAACTTGCTCAAGAACTCCTAAAATCGCCTTTGCAAGGATTCACTTAGCTTGTGAGAGGAAAATGAGTTGCTAATGAAGAGTGATGTGCTTTTATAGGCTTCCTTTTGATTTTTACTTGCCCAAAACCCACTTTGTAATGTTTTGAGTGTTGACACTTTTTTGAATTAATTAACTCTGACTTTTGGTTTCTTTTCTTTGAAAAATTGGTTGAAATGATGATTTCTTCTGAAAATTTTTGCAGGGATAGCTTCCAAAGTGCTTTGGCAAAGGAGACCAAGGCTGCACTTCGACATTTGGAGAGTTTGAAATTTTGAGAATTTTTACAAAAAATGAGATAATGACCTTTGTTATTCAAAACAAAGTTTTGAAAACAAGGTGAAAATTTAGTTGTACAATAGTGAGAATTGTTGAAATGATGCTTTATGAAGAACATCCCTCTGGCCTGCTGATCCTTTATGACTTCTCAAGACAAAAATGGACTCAACCCTAGACCTAAGACCTCAAAACTTAAAGCAAGATGAATGACCCTTTGAAGATTTTATTAACTTAAACAAACCTGAACCAGCAATGCCAAATAAGAGGGGAATAAAAAACACAAACTCCCTCCACCGGGATTATGGCATGCCTAACGGAATGCAACATGATCACACTGATGGGACACCTAATCATGAAATGCAAAGAGCTTTGATCTCTGGTGGAGGGCTACTAGACCGACTCTAACAAGTACCATCAGGCTTACTTACTAACCATCAACCGAGGGATTTAAGTGTGTATCCGAGGTTAGATCTCTATGAACAACACCACCCTCCCAACTTCCGGACCTATACATCAACACAAAGTGTCGTTATATGTCCTCCGAGGCAATGCTTCACTCATAAAGCCTTAACGCTCCTTGATCCAGTAGATCAAGGAAAACAAATCTCTCCTTATCAAACTAATCGGTAACTAGCATATTATACAAACCTTCAAGATATTTACCTGTACAAACATAGCCCTGATCAATAATATACTTTCACATGTTCATAAACAAACACAAACCTTTGGGGTATTTCAGACAATTGATGTTGCTTCTCAACACAATAGAACTATCAACTAAATCTATGACAGAAGATTCCTCAATCATACACTTTCCTTTCCTACTTCACATGCAACAACATATCCTTCAAAATGCATTCTACAATCAGAACTATGTTATGCCCTCCCTCTCAACCATGAGGAGTTCATCTATTCAAGCTCCCTCTTAATATCAAGAAGATTTCTTCTATCCAGACTCCCTCTTAACCCAGGGAGATCAACTTCTTATTGGAGAATCTTTCATGGCTTCCATCTTTCTTATCAGGGTCATTCATATATCATGCTTATCACATCAACTTTACTTGTGATCATCTTCACCATCTTGAAGATGATGTACTTGCACAACTTAGATAGAAAGTACAACCAAAACTATAGAAGCATGAAGTTAGCCATATCAAAATCTTATAATAATGGAAGAATTAGACTTCACAAACATAATTAGAAAGATAATATACTTCAACTTATTGCCCAAATTTTGTTACAAACCCTAAATTACATCAACAACTCAAAATATTAAACTCTTCTAAGGTTTCAATATTATTTCAATGATATGAAAAGTTCTAGAAAGAAAACCCTAGAAATAATTCAAACAAGTATTGTGCCTGACAGCTATAGGAATTCCTATGTTATTATTCTCACTCGAATTTCATACACATACTAGATCTCATACAATAGCTTCAATAATCAAAACTGATCGTAGCTTAATCAACAACATAACTAGCTTCTACTAAGGTTTGATGTAAAACCTAGATTTCTCATTTACACAATCTCAAAAATCACTACATAGATTCATAGGTTCCATATTTTCATATCACACATACTAGATAATTTAACTACTACTAGTGTTTAGCTCCAAAACCCAAGATTTATCAAGCACCACCATCCTAGAATATCAAACTCAGAAAAGGGATTATATTAAACCCTAAAACTTATGACCATCAATAATTAGGTCAACACACATATCTAGGAATCTGTTATAATGCATAAGAATATCATATGTCACACAATATTAATACATTAGACATATACCGACCTAGACCAAGCTAGGGTTTTGACTAGATGGACACATATACACCCAGGGTTTCATTCCTAGGATCTTAATCTAAAGACATAACAAGGGTTTTACTCATAGGCCCAACCAGACCCTAAATATTTAGGGTTTCATAAAATAGCAACAAAAAACCTACTATACCAAAACTTCAAAGGTTTGGGATCTTAGACAACATCATTAAACTGTAGAAAGTTAGGTTTTCATGATCATACCAAAACCCCAAACATCATAAAAAAAAAAGCAAATAGCATTACCAAAAACCCTAAGCAGACTAGGGTTTAACACATTATCATACCCTTAAGTTAGGTTTTTCCAGAGAACCTTTCTAGGGTTCTATATAATCAATCAAGAACATGAGGAGGGTAGATTTATGAAATGATGAATCACCCAAAGCAAGAATCATTATGGTTCAATACAGCTAGACATAATGATGTTAGTAATAGATTATCGAATCAATAAACATTTATTATGAAGAGATTAATGTTTTGTAGTTTAAGGCATAACTTTGTTCCTTGACAAACCTTGTCTTGTGAGACCCTCTTCTATAATCCTTGAGGATTTAGCAGATGTTTTCCTAATCAAGACAATAGAGGTAGAATGGTTATTAGTATTTAATATAACCAAAACTTAAATAAGTACATGAAAGCAAAAACTGAAAAGAAATGAGATACTTATCTTTGGGAGATGTTGAGGGCTCGCTCCAAAGATTAAGGGATACCTATAAACTTATAAAATAATAAAAATGTGTTTTCCAAAAACTTGTTAAAACCTATAAATACTAAACATCAAAAATACAAAATAGAATATCTAACACTAAAAGAAAATGACTTAGTAGTGCAAGCCCCTTATGTCAGATTCTTCGGGTTTGGATTTCCATAGGGCTTCTTCTTCAGCAATATTAGGTTGATCTCTTTCTCTCTTCTTATTCCTTGGATTATCAGGACAATTACTCCTATAGTGACCCTTCTTATGACATTGGTAGCATTATACCTTGGACATGTCTACCTTCCTTTTTGGTATTTTTGATTTGTTGAAGTTTCCTTTATGATGATCATTGTAATCATTTGAAACTTCTTCAGGGTTGGAAACTAACGAGATCCTTAATTATTTTTGGTTGCAAGCATTCCATAGTTCTTCAAAAGTGGTAGCTACCTTCCAACCGTTAAGTCCTGCAGAAAATGCACCCCAAGAAGGTGGCAACCCTAATAGAGTAGTGATCACAAGTTCTTTTTTTGGAACAACTTCATCAATGGCCAGAAGATCGTCTCTCATTATTTCTATTCTCCCAAAGAAGGAGACCATTATGTCTTCTTTAGTCATGTTTGTGGTCCTTAGCCCATTCTTCAAGCTTGCTACTTGACCAATGCTCTTAATAGTGAGTAACTTTGACAAGGCCTCATACATTTCTTGAGCATGGTCAATGTTGGCTACGTATGGGACAAGGTTGTCCTTTATTCCTTCTACCATTAGAGTCAAGGACACTAATTCTAATTCTCTAAACTTCAATTTATCAACATAATTGGCATCTTCTGTATGATTCTTTACTTTTCCTCTGACCAAGACTAGTACCTTGTTCTTTTCAAGAATGAGGTCAATCCTCTTCTTCCAAGATCTATAGTTTGAGGCTCATTAAAGTTTGTTCTCTCTCTTGATTGAGTTATACATTGTCTTTGAACATAATAGACTTCTTCCCTTGAATAATGCTTTTGAATGATTCCTTGATCAATCACTTGAGACTGCCCTTTTCTTCTTTCTTCACCAAAGCTCTAATACCATGTTATAAAATCAGAAAGGTAGAAATATTTTCTTATACTTGATAATTACTTGTAATGTTCTTGATTTCTTATTATATTTCCTTTATATCTTCTTTCCTTTTAGTTCATCAAGGAATTACCAAAGCAGTAACACATAAATTAATGGACACTAGATATAGGCACATAGCCAGGGAAAAACCCCTCTCTAGGGGAAAACCCTGTCAGTAATTCTTCCTTCAATATTTTTCCTGAGATAATCCAAGACTCTAGACCTTGACAAAAACTTTCCTCCACATTAAGTCAGCCTTCTTCTTCCTTTGCAAATGATCCTATTTGACTTGGAAGCAGTAGCAGAACTATGCAACACTTTCATAGACCCAATAAATTTGACCTTGATTTGGATACTTCAATCTTGGTTGGAATACTTTGATATTGACTTAGGAAATTTGATGTTGGTACAATACAACTTCTTGAGGCAGCATCACCCAACAATAATAACTCTGACCTATACATGTTCTAGTAGCAACAACATGCAACAAATGGTAGCGGCATCAAAAAGATCACTTCATTCTTCCAATCTAGGGCACGAGGGAGAGAGAGAGAGATCCACCAAAATGTTGATTTTCCTTTCTTCTTTCACCTTGACTAAACTCACACTTCTTTAGCCCTATTCCTTCACTTTCCACTTTTTCCAACTTCCAGAGAGATATTGAACTTTCTTAATATGTTCTACTCCAAATGAATTCGAACTTATTCTTTTATAGCCTTTAGATGACGTCGAATAGCCCTCCTTGAGGCCGACTTGATCATCTTAAGTCCAACTTGGTGTGGAGGCAACATATTTCATTTTTTACCCAATACTAAACCTTTTTACATGATTCAAAAGCCCAAGACGGATCTCTTTAAAAGTACAATGATTCTATTAACTCATAATATATCCTAGAATTCCTCAATGGGTACTTTGACCTAAAATATTATGGCCCAATCATTAAACTCATGCCTTAATAAGTCATAATAATAACAATAATAATAATTCTTTTCTTTATTCTTTTAAGAAGTACATTACATGATGACTCAAATACATTAGTGTAGAATGAACCTAGTTACATTTTCCAACAAACCTTTGATCCCATCCTCCCATCAAAGGTGGATATAAAACCTTAGATTGGTAATTGGATAAGACCTCCCAATTTACCCCACTTCTCTATATATTTACAACCTTCCATATACAAGGGGTTGTCTTTTGGAGAGTGATTCTACCCTTATGTTGTTGTTGTTAGAGGTTTCATTTCATTCATTTAGGGTGATTGGAGGTGCACATTGTGACAAGGAAATGATAAGTCAGGATGGAGGAGCTCTTCTACAAGGTCAACATCTATTTATGGTTGTAACTCCTTCCATTTATATTAATGCAAAGAATTATTTTCTCTCCTATACATGATGTTGTTATTTCATGTATTTCAATACCACATTGATCGATTGAATAAAGTATATATATGATATTGCATAGATCTCATAGTTTCTTGGCTTGTGTTATCTGACTGTGTAGGTTCTAATTTTGGGAATTGGAGCATTCAAGCTAAAGAAGGAATGAAGCTTGTGATAGATTCCAGGTAGGCTTCATTCTGTCATCTATTTACTTTAAGGAAAGCATTGGGTTCCTTGTCTCTTTGTTGTTCTAGGTTAGCCACCAAATCAAGGGGGGATACCTTTTTCCGCAATCGTAAATATCATATAACAATAATATTGGTTGGAGGCTACTTATGTTTGGTATTGTGGCCTTATTCATGTTTGGCACTAGTTATGTGCTATAGATGGCTTTAGGTAAGCCATTGTGTGTGTGGATTCATGGCCCTAGCTCGTGGGTGACCCACTATTGGGAGACTATGAGTAACACAACCTATGGCTAGGTGGTATGTCCTAGGTTTACATCTAGTCAAAGGATTTTGTTAGGTAATTTTTCAAAACCTATTTTACAACATATCTGTAATCTATGGTTTATGGCTTTTCATGCATGAAGTTATGCTATCCCTTCATTGTGTATATGTGTGTGTCTATGTATATAAATATTATATAATTATTTTAATAGTATTGGAGTAAGATACATCAATATACTAGGGTGGCTATAGGGGTCTTACAAGTGGTATTAGATCCTATGTTGCAATAATAGACTTGTATGGGCCAAAACCAAACAATAGAAATACAAATTATAGGGTATATCTACAAACTATTTGACAAAATATCCAAATTAGATTTTATTCCTTGAACTCTATAATTTCAATTTTTGTAGTAGCCTAATGGCTCTCTAAAGTGGTAAGTTGGTTTTTATGTCAATTATAAAAACTAGGATTGGATATGATATTCCTATGTGCAACAGTTTTATACTATGCACAAAAATGTTTGGGAATAAGGGAAGGGAATAATTTGTTTGAAAATATTCTTAAAAGAGAAATAATTGGATGGATTTGCCTAGTAATAAAACAAATATACAATAGATTTTGTACCTAGCCATCTAACTATAAAAGGCCCTAAAATAATGTTTTTGGTTCATGTTTGATATTAATATTCCCATGTATGCTTGTGTTCCTAAAAGGAAAAATCCCTCTTGTGCATGAGATTAATAGCAAAAAAACCTATGAGAATTCATTTATGAAATTGGATCCCCTATATAGAAAAGGTTAGGTATTGTAAGAAAGAGAAAAGGTGGCTTTCCATTCTTGAATGTGAAACATAAATCATTTGGTGGGTGCTTGGGGGTATTGTTGTATTGACATCTTTCACCACAAGATTGTTAGATCAAGAAATGGGTACTTGTCACATTTAGGCGGAGAACCATGGAAATGTATATAATGGAGAGAATAAACTATATGATGGTGCATTATCAGATGTGTTTGGAAAAAATAGTTCAAGATGGCCAAAATAGGGATATGTATTTAATCTTTCTATCAGAATATATGCTTATAAAGAATGGGAAATTAATGGATGTAAGGAACGGTTTTATGGAAGAGACCATTCTATTACTTCTTGTTCATGTTCAATAGACCACCACTAGAGATTTTGAAAGTTATTTTAACTAAGTGTATTGATTGAAACCAAATTTGTTCCTATGTATGTTAATATTAGCATTATGGACTATTCACACCAAATGTTTGGCAAATTGTGAAAGAAACTATTGTATCCTGGAATATCATAACCATATAATATAGTGAAATGGGGTAGTATTAAGAAAATCCTAAGCGATATCATCAAATGCAAGTGGAAATAGTCTTATAGACATGTATGGAAAAAAGTGGAAATGTAAAAATTTCATGATAGGTGTATGGGAAAAAACATGAAAAAAATTCCTTAAGTGGGAAACAATGACAGGGGTGTATACTATGTATAGAGACTCGAATGAATCTATTCAACAACATTACAACAAGAAGAATTTTGGTATTCATAAATAATCCTCTTTGAGTGATATATTATATGTAGGGAGTCCTTGGAATTTACTTATTGCTTGACACAACAAACCTGATAGCCATCTGAGGTGGTTGATTTCAACCCATAAATAGAGGAGGGTAAATACATATTCATCTATAATGGAGGCCTAAAGTTAGAGCAGTGAAACAAAGATCACTAAATTGGTGATTGAGCACTGCGTTGAAGGGGAATTACAATCTAGATTGTAGTCAATAAAGGAACTGTGTTTGAATAAATGTTCCCATGAATTCTCTAGTGAAACAAATTTCCTTCCAGATGGCCAATCATGTGACTCTTACAACTATGTGACTCTGAATTGCTGCCCCTTCTCCTATTTCTTGAACCTCATGGAAAATTGTGGCTTCATTCCAGCTGCCACGGGAGGCATAAATGTCTGCAAGTACTGTCCTCAACATCCTTTTGAATGGAAAGCCAAAGGTGGTGACCTTCAAAGTCAAATTCATCATCAATTGAACATTATCCTTCTTTTACTTGAAGAAATACAACATCTCAAAGCTAAAGTGAACCAACAAGAAGATGAGATTGAGGTCATTCGTCAAAAACTTGCATTATTGCAATCGAGAGAAATTAATATGATCACCATAACAGAATAAACAACAATTTTGGTGCCCCATCTCATAAGATGTCAATCAACCCGCCAACCTAATTTGTGAGCACCTTTTGTAAAGTTGTTTTTCTATTGGGACAGTTTTGTCAAGCTTATAGTGTTAGAATAATTAGTAAGATGTATGTAACTAGCAAGGTCTTAGAAGATACTTTTAGGTCTTCTTCGTTGCTGTCTCTTGAAGAAATTGAATCTTGGCACAAAATGTAATGTTTTCCCAAGTATTTTGTTGCGATCGGGCATAGATTTAATGACAAAATTACTCATTTATGTCAAAAAACACTCAAAATAATATTAAATTTTATATTCTAATCTTGTGAAAGATTCTATGGGATTTACAAAGTTGGGTCAAGTTTAGATACCGCTTGGGATAGTTTAATTCTTCCAAAGATTTCCCTCCATATTCAAAATGAAAAATAGTTTAAGAAAATAAATATTACAAATTAATTAAATGTGCAAATTAGTTAAATATATTAGATTTTATATAAAATAATAAAATATAAAGTGACTCAATAAATAAACTCAATACAATATACACCCAAAACAATATTAAATTTTATATTATATATAAACTTTTGAAGTATTATATGTGGTTTATAAAGTTGGTTTGAGTTTGAATATCTGAAAGTGACTTCCATCTTCAACCCCTCCCTAAGAGACTTGTATCTGAAAGATTGAATCCCACTCAAACAAACTCATTTACACCTCATATATATATATATATATATATATATATATATATATATATATATATAGTAAAAAATAAGAATAATAAATGTTCAATTTTATAAATATAAATATTAACTAACCTAGCCATAAACATCAAAACACTTGTCTCAATATACATCTCACATTGCTAAGATTCAAATAAATCAGAAAATTTAACTAAGTTATAACTTTATTTTAAATTGTTATTATTATTACTAATTCTAGAAATAGTAATAGGTGAGCTAAACATATATACATTTAGAAAATCATGCAACAATATTTTTATGCATGGATATTGTTAACGTATAAATTGTTGAGATTTTTTCTGTTTCACAAAGTAGGCAAAAATCTCTAATGTGTGACAACAATAGGAATTTGTTGCTAGATTAGCTCCAGGTTGTTGGGAGTGAGTTAATGCATCCTATATTTGTTGTAGGAGGATTTATGAGGCAGTTAGATCCTCCTAGCTATAAAACAGGTGTCCAAACGGATTGGGTATGGGTGTGAGCGTTTGAGAGGAAATTAATTCTCTTGTAATCTCCTATTTTGATAATAAGATTGCCGATGCCTATGTTTGGTGGACGTAGCCCAGAATGGTTGGGTGAACCACGTTAAACCCTGTGTCTTTTTTTTGTGATGTTTGTGATATGTTGTTGTTTATATTTTTTTTAGCTGCACTAACTGCTCCAACAATTGGTATCAGAGCATTGTTGGAGGGGTGCGCAGCAGTACTGTGGTACTGTGGATTGTGTTGCCTGTAGAGGTGGATCTGATTGTCAGCAAAATGTTTTTTGTTTTTTTCTTTTCTTTGAAGCTGCATGGAGGTTTAAAGGATATATGCCAGCGTTGAAACAAGGAGGTTGACACCATTGCTGCGTGGGTGGAGTAACTCGCTGCAACAGCGTGAAGTAAAACCCCATAATGGAGCAGCGTGGATATTAACCCTGCGTATTGAAATAAAGAGTGTTATATCATTTGGGATTTGTTATGATATATGACTGCGTGGCTATGGAACAGTCTCCAGTGCGGTGGTGCTGTAGAAGTCCCAGCGTGGTGGGCGTGGTGTTAAACATTGCTGCGTGGGAGGTTTTTTAAAAACCGCGTTGTGGATACATATATAAGATTTGATTTATATGTATGTCATATATAACCCCGCGATGTGCAGTTTGGCTGCCATCTGTGCGTATGACTGGAGTGCAGAACAGCGTTGAAACAACGTTGTGAAAACCAGATCGGCGTGGGGCTGAAAACGGCGTGGACCTGCGTGTCAATCTTTGCCGCGGACCTGAGCTGCATGGTAAACATTGTCTGCATGAACCTGTCTGGATATGCAGGTAATTAACAAACCGTGTACCCATTGGTGAGTAAAAGAAATCCAAGGAATATGCGTGGTAAATATTGTGTGCTGCGGATTGGCGCGGAATTCGTTAATACAGTCGCGCCAAAATACTGAAATGGCGCGGATCCTATTCAATTAAGGGCGCCAGTGCGCTAATTTTCTGATCAGCGCGTATTTTAGAGGTATACACGCGCCAAATTGTCAACACTTAGAGCGATTTTTAAATGGCGCGGTTCTTGTGTTCATCAGCAAGCGCCAAATTTTATTTACACTGTTTTTAAATTGAAATCTGAGATTCAAACAGCAAAGCAAAGGGGTTTTTTTTTTTTTAAATAAAGGCAAAGGTAAACTAAGGCATAGGCGTTTATTGAGATTAATTTTTTTTTAAAATTGGAATTGGAGATTCTTTTATTTTTTAAACGAGATGGCAAAAACTCAGAGTGCCCGATTTGAAATCGAGAAATTTAATGGCAAAAATAATTTCGAGACCTGGAAGGTAAAGATGCATGATCTGCTGGTACAACAAGGCATGGCGAAGGCACTGTTGGGCAGATCCAAATTGCCTTACCCCGTGACAGATGATGAGTGGAATGAATTGGATGGAAGAGCCTTGAGCGGAATTCGATTGTGTTTGGCTGATGATGTTTTATTTAACATCGTGTCAGAGAAGACTGCAGCTGGTTTGTGGACGAAGTTGGAGAAGCTATATATGACGAAATCCTTGACAAATCGGATTCTCCTGAAGCGGCAGCTATACAGTCTGCGAATGAAGGAAGGTACTTCCATTACTGATCATTTGAATGTTTTTAATACTTTAATGGTGCAATTAGAAAGCATAGAAGTAAAAATTGAAGCCGAGGATAAAGCCATAACTTTATTGTGCTCATTGCCTGAGTCGTGGGATCATTTTGTGACGTCTATAAGTCTTAGCTCATTCGAAACCATTGAATTTGATGATGTCGTCAGAGCTTTGTTGTCCGAGGAGACCAGGAAGCGGTCGAATGCTGACACCTATACATCAGAGGCAATGACGGCTAAAGGTCGTTCTAGAGAAAGACGCTCTGGTAAGTGCTGTGATTCACGTTCAAAGTACAAGGGGAAGAAGAGTAAAGTAAAGTGTTGGTTCTGCGGCAAATCAGGGCATTTGAAGAAGGATTGCTGGAAGCGACAACAAACTTCTAAAGAAGCTTCATCGACAGAAAAGAAGGAAGCAAACACGACTGATACAGGTTCAGCATCTGGTTCAGGTATGAGTGACGAAGTCTTATCAGTTAATTTGTCAAATCATGATCAACATTGGTTGTTAGATTCTGGTGCATCAAACCACATGTGTATTCATAGAGACTGGTTTAAGACATATAGATCAGTGAATGATGGAGTCGTGTACATGGGTAATGATGTCACATCTAATATTGTGGGAATAGGGAGTATACAACTGCAAATGTTTGATGGGACAACCAAAATGTTAACTGATGTAAGACATGTACCAGATTTAAGAAAAAATCTAATTTCACTGGGGGCACTTGATACAAATGGATATAAAACTGTCATTCAAGGTGGAGTAATGAAAATTTACAAAGGTATTTTACTAGTAATGAAAGCTAAGAAAGTAGGAAATCTGTTTCAGTTAGAAGGAAGAACAGGGTCAATTCATGTGTCTACCGTGTCTGAACATGACAGTAGTTCCATTCGCCTATGGCATCAGAGGTTGGGCCATATGAGCGAAAGAGGGTTAAAGATTTTGGCTGATCGCAAGTTACTTCCTAATCTAAGATCTGGAAAGTTAGATTTCTGTAAACATTGTCTGTTTGGCAAACAAAGTAAACAAAAGTTTAAAACAGGCAAACATACTAGTAAAGGAATACTTGATTATATCCATTCAGATGTTTGGGGTCCAGCACCTACAACCTCGTATGGTGGCTCGTCGTATTTTGTGTCGTTTATTGATGACTTTTCTAGGAAAGTATGGGTCTACATGTTGAAGAGGAAGTCTAATGTTTTTACAGTTTTCAAGCAGTTTAGAGCATTGGTAGAAAACAACACTGGTGGAACTATAAAATGTTTAAGAACTGACAATGGTGGTGAGTTTACTTCCAAGGAGGTTGACAACTATTGCAAGGATGCAAGGATCGAGAGACATAAGACTATTGTCTATACTCCTCAGCAAAATGGAGTTGTTGAACGCATGAATAGGACTCTTTTGGAGAGAGCAAGGAGTATGCTGAGTAACGCTGGTTTACAGAAGGAGTTGTGGACAGAAGCGGTGGCTACAACTTGTTATGTGATAAATCGGTCACCATCAACAGCAATAGGTTGCAAGATTCCTCAAGAGGTATGGAAAGGACACCCTTGTGATTATTCTAATGGTTGTGATGCATATGCTCTAGTCCCTAAACATCAGCGAACTAAATTAGATCCGAAATCAAAAAGGTATGTCTTTGTTGGGTATGGTGATGGAACAAAGGGATTTAGATTGTGGGATCCTACTACCCGCAAAATCATCATCAACAGAGATGTAAAGTTTGATGAATCCTCTCTTGTACAATTAGATGTAGATAATAAATTGAAACAGGATGATGTATCTTATTTTCAACACATTCAGTTTGACAGCACTTCTAATGATAGTCATGACGACCATAGTTCAGATTCTAGTCATGAACAGGTTTCAGAATCAGATTATGAACAGGGTTCAGATGGAGGTCATGAACAGGTCTCAGATGGCGATCATGAAGAAGTTCCTACAGATGGTAGACAGCCAATTGTGGAAGCACCAGAAACATCCTTAAGGAGGACTACAAGGATCAAACGCCCTCTGAGAAGGTATGATGATTATGTTACTTCAGTTGCTTTGACCACTAACGATGATGAACCTTTGTGTTATCAGGAAGCTGTAGAAGGTTCAAAGAGTGACAAATGGAAAGCAGCCATGAAGGAAGAAATGATGGCCTTAGGTAAGAATGGCACATGGGATCTGGTTGAACTTCCCAAAGGCAGGAAAACTGTGGGATGTAAATGGGTTTTCAAGGTAAAACAGGGTGTGAATGATTTAGAGCACAGATACAAAGCAAGGCTGGTTGCAAAAGTGTTTTCTCAGAAAGCTGGCATAGACTTTCATGAGATATTTTCACCAGTTGTTAAAATTGTTTCAATTAGAATTGTGTTAGTGTTAGTTGCTTTGCTTGATTTAGAATTACAGCAACTAAATGTTAAGACTGCGTTTTTACATGGTGATTTAGATGAGGAAATTTATATGGAACAACCGGAAGGGTTTGTTCAGCATCGTAATAAGAAATTTGTCTGCAGGCTCAAGAAGTCATTGTATGGTCTGAAGCAGTTGCCTCGATAGTGGTACAAGAAATTTGATTCTTTCATGTTGAGTCAAAAATATATAAGAAGTGAATATGATCATTGTGTTTACTTTAAGCAGTTAAGTAATGGCATGTTCATTATCTTAGTGTTGTATGTTGACGATATGCTTTTAGCAAGCAAAAGCATTGAAGAAATCAACAGGTTGAAGACTCAGATGGCAAGGACGTTTGATATGAAAGATCTAGGAGCAGCAAGACAGATTTTGGGCATGGAGATTTTCAGAGACAGGGGCAATGGTAAGTTGTGGCTATCACAATAGAAGTATGTTGAGAAAATACTTTTGAGGTTTGGTATGAACAATGTGAAGCCTGTGTCAGTCCCTTTAGCTTCTCATTTTAAGATTTCTTCCAGTTTATGTCCTAATACAGATATAGAAAAGGATTATATGTCTCGAATTCCATATGCCAATGTAGTAGGGTGTTTAATGTATGCGATGGTTTGTACTCGACCAGATATTTCACATGCAGTTGGGGTTGTCAGCAGATATATGGTAGATCTGGGTAAAGAACACTGGTCCGCAGTGAAATGGGTGCTTCGGTATCTGAGAGGCACAAGTAGTTATTGTATTACTTACAATAAGAGTAGTGAATGTGTTTGCGGGTATGTTGATTCTGATTTTGCAGGTGATTTGGATAAGAGAAGGTAAACTTCAGGGTATGTCTTTACTCTTGCAGGTGGAGCTATTACCTGGATGTCAAAGCTACAAAACATTGTTGCTTTATCCACTACTGAAGCAGAATACATTGCTGCTTCGCATGCTTGCAAAGAGGCGGTTTGGTTGAAAGGTTTGCTTGGTGAGTTTGGTAGGTTATAGGACAACATCAGGTTACTTTGTGATAGTCAAAGTGCAATACATTTGGCTAAGAATCCGGCCTATCATAGTAAACCAAATCATATTCCAATTAAGTACCATTTTGTAAGACATGTTATCACTGAAAGGGGAGTCTCTATTGAAAAGGTGCATACAAAGGAAAATTGTGCAAACATGTTCACGAAACCAGTTTTGTTGGAGAAGCTGCGTTGGGGTTTGGCTTCTCTTGGCTTGCAGAAAAGATAAAAATAATAAACAAACAGGGTATCAGGCTAATTGTTGTCAAGGTGGAGATTGTTGAGATTTTTTCTGTTTCACAAAGTAGGCAAAAATCTCTAATGTGTGACAACAATAGGAATTTGTTGCTAGATTAGCTCCAGGTTGTTGGGAGTGAGTTAATGCATCCTATATTTGTTGTAAGAGGATTTATGAAGCAGTTAGATCCTCCTAGCTATAAAACAGGTGTCCAGACAGATTGGGTATGGGTGTGAGCGTTTGAGAGGAAATTTATTCTCTTGTAATCTCCTATTTTGATAATAAGATTGCCGATGCCTATGTTTGGTGGACGTAGCCCAGAATGGTTGGGTGAACCATGTTAAACCCTGTGTCTTTTTTTTTGTGATGTTTGTGATCTGCTGTTGTTTATATTTTGTTTAGCTGCACTGACTGCTCCAACATAAATAGGCTTTGTTACAAGACTATGACCAGTGTTATAGCTTATAATAGCACATGCCCAAAAAGTAATCACTTATCTTCACGTGAGATATGTTCATATGATATTTTTTTTAATTAACAAATTTAATTAAAAAAGAAGAAATGAAATAACTATTTTTGAGATAAATCTCAATCTTTGATTTGTAACTATTACTAAAAATATTTTAGAATATTATGTGTAGGTTAAAGCCCTACAATCCACCCAATAATTATTGATAATTAAATTAAAATTATGAAAGTCTCATTGCAAAATAAACTTGTCTATCTACATAATTAGATATATATGTATGAATAGTGTAGCCATATAAATTAAATTGTTGGTAAATGTCAACAAACATATATCCATACAAGTTGCTAAAATTAAAAAAAAGTCTTAAAAATTAACTAAAGTATAACTTTATTTAATGATAAAATAATCAAAATATAAGTTCAACATATATACTTTTAAAAAAAGACATATAAGAAAATTATTAATTATAAAGATTCACTTTCATTTTTTCATGAAATTATTAATATGTAAATATGATGTGTTACAATATTATGGGAAAATACAATAGTTTATCAAATACTATATGTCCAAAAAACCATAACTCTTTTCATGTAACACTTACTCATATGAATTTTATTTAAAATTAATGAATTTAATTAAAAGGGAAAAAATGACATTAACTATTTGACATATAAATCTCAACCTTTTATTTGTATATACTATTAAGAATATTCAAATATTCTATCAAAATTTAATTTATCATCATCTATAAAATAATTATTAAAAATTAAATTAAAAATGTCTAAATCTATAATAAATGAGTTAGCACCTTACTATAAGTTGAGGAAAATGAACTCTCAACCATGAACTTTTATTAATATAAATTCATCTCACACCCAATTTAATATATTAATATAAAATAAATTTCGATCTCAACCGTACGTTTTTATTAATATAAATTCATCTCACTCCCAAATTTAATATATTAATTATAAAATATTTTTTTATATAAATTAAAATGCTGACGGTTCAACTGAATCTAGAATTAACCTGATATCAACAGAAATTCTATTCACAACTATTAATATGCTCTGCGTAGAAAATATAAAATCCACCATTAGAATATCTTTGAGGAACACCATGATGACAAAGTAAAGCAATCACATATGAATGATAACAAAGGTATCGCTAAATACAATGTAATATTTGTTCTTTTAAAGAACATAAAATGGAGCATTCATTTCCAAACTAAAATAATTTATCTTCTCCTGAATGATTAAAAACAATGAGGACTAATGGCTTTACGAAATCTTTATTTCGACGGTAAAGGAAAAGTATAAAATCTCATATGGTTTACGAATGGCTTTGAAAAGTCCTAAACAAATAGTTTAATGTTGCTGGAATAAGGTAATTAACTCGTTGTGCTGCTGTCGAAGTCGGGTAAGATAAGTTGCTGCTCAATTTCTGAGCAGCGTGGAAGATCTCGCGGAGGCCGCTGAAGGCTGGACCCATAATCTGGTCCATTCTCAACTACAAAGACCATGGCCAAACCCCACGTTACGTGTACATCCAGATGGCAATGGAACATCCAGACACCTGCGTTTTCAAAACAAATGACCAATTAAAACATTATAAATGCTTCTCATAATCCATGTACACACCAACGATATGAATTGTAGGATGAAACCATGTATTCAAAAAAATGACATCAACAATAGATATGTGTCAGATGAAACTATGTGGATGTATGTACGCTTACCAGGGTTGTCGGCTACAAATCTTATAGCCGTCCATCCATTGACTGGAACGTTTACAGTGTTGCGCTTTGGGGGATCAACCAGGTTGAAGTGTTTTGGGTCTCTTCTTGGATTGTAATTACCGAATCCTGTTCCCACGATGTAGAAGTCATAGCCATGGAGATGAATGGGGTGGCTTTCACCTGCAACGATATTCGTTCCCTGAAGTACCACTTGCACGGTTGTGTTGTATTTCAGCACTTTCACTCTCGTGTCTTTTACAGGAGACCACAGGCTTGTGCTTATATTCTCTGCGGTATAATCGAATTGCAGAGGAGGGTTATCCGGGAAGTTCTCGGTGAATACGCCTTTTATGCCAAAATAGTGTGCTTGAAGCATTGACACCGTTGATGGCAGAACAAAAGAAAAGTTATTCATACTTGCTTCCAATCTTGTTCCATTGAACAACCCAATTCCCACAGTGTACAGCAGATTCTCTTCAACGGTCTGAGGGACAGAGACTGGGTGCTGGGGCGAGGCCAAGCTTCTCAGAGCCGCGTTGAACTGTGTCATAGATTTAGTGTCGTTAAAGAACGGCAAATCGGGCATCTGTGGAGATGAGGAAGTGGAGTTAACTCCAACGTATTCCAAAATGGCAGTGGTTGTGGTGTTATCAAAGGCAACTCCTTGCCCACTGGAATATGCGCGCGCAGCCATGTAATAACTGCCTATAGACTGATCAGCAGTGACAAGTACGTCTGTAGTCTGCCCAGGGCCGAGCATCAGAAAATTGGTCTGAACAGGCTTTGTATACAAAGCATCCACAGCTACAACGGTCATTGAATGATTTGCCACCGCAAAGAATAGGTCATTGTTCATTGCAGCATTGATAACGCGTAGAAGATTGGTTTCTCCTGCCTTCACTCGAACACGAGTAGTATCTGCATGAACAAGAATAAGATATATCAGCCAGTCCAATAATTCAACATAACAACTCAATTAGTAAATCGATAAAGATGAGATCAAATACAACAAATTCGGATACCTGAAGTAGAACAATTGTATAGGTCTTTGTATACGTCTCCAGGCTGGCCATTTATAGTATAAGCGTCTGAAATGTTGGGGGCAGCTCCTGTGAGTGTCGCTTCATTCACAACATCAATGGGATTTGAATTCCACCATTGTCCTGTCAAAGCACAAACGAATTACAATACATATTATGATCAAGTTACCACTCTATTTGATTATTTAATTAGATATTACTGCTTCAAAACAGCACACCGGTATCGTTAAAGCTGCATACCCAGAACGATGGGAAACTGTTTATCCGGGACAGTATAGGGATAAGCAGTTCCCCTCTTGGGATAGATAATTAAGGCTCCATAGACTGTAGCTCTAAGCCATGAACTATGAGCATGCCACCAGAGGGTCCCTTCTTGACCAGTGATTTTGAATTTGTAAATGTAACTTCCACCGGGGCGAATGGGGCATTGGGTTACAAACTCAGGTCCATCAGCCCACCCTGTGCGGAACTGCCGTATTCCATGCCTGCAAATATATAAATATGGAGTGTTATGCATAAGAAACGAATTCATCATTATTTAAGACAGAGACACGAAGAATAGACCGTTATAGATTACAGACCAGTGAATTGTGGCGTTATATTGGGCCTTGTTACGGACTTCCACTATAAGAGTGTCTCCATTGTGAACATGAAGTGTTGGACCGGGAAACTGTCCATTCACGGTAATTATGTCGTGTGTTTGGCACAGCCTCGTTACGGACAAGGATTCAATCTTCAGACAACCAGAAATCATCAGTTTCCTAACTCTAGGACACAATACTAGAAATGGAATGAAACCTATCATGCAACCAATCACGTTGGTCAATATAATTCAGAGAGAAATGAATGAAATCAATCATATCAAAAACGGTTGGAGGTCAGAAACTGAGACACTTACATCAAACTTGTATCTATGTATGCTTCCCATGGCTGTAGCAGCGAAAAGGTTCAGGCACACCGCCAACAGAAAAATTAGCTTCGCTGAAAATGGCAGCATTTTGTTGACATGAGGTCGACTCAACCCTAATTCTGCCATTGTATAGCCAATCTTTGAGAGCTATTAGCTAACAAAACCGATCTATATTTCCTCCTCTTCGTAATTAAAACTGTTTGAACTCAACTCAGCTCAACTTCTCCAGGTATCACAAACTTTCGTAAACAGCAAGCGGCCTCTGTCCAAATGAATTTCGTGACAGATAAAGAAGAAGACCAATGCAATGTACTGGAGAGGAACTGCGCCCCGCGGGGATTTATATAAATAAATTGCCAATAGCAACGGAGACTTCTTCTACAATCAGTATAGGTTTCTGCGGTTGGTGAGAGTTAGTGAAGGATTGTTATTATGGATTGAAATCAGCGACCGAACACACGAGAATTAGGGCTGGAACTGTTCAACGGAATGGCAATAACAAGAGTTGTAAACGAGTTGTATAGCACCTTAAGAACGCGGTAGTAGTACGAATATATTGATTTTGTTGCGTTTACTTTTAATTCCGCGTGGATAAAACGTCAGATGCTTGCATCACTAATTCTATTCTTTAGCGTGTATGCCTGTTTTCCACAGATTCTTCCCCTTCCGCAAGTTTTCTTATGGTTCAAAACTAAAAATAAAAAACTAAAAACTGTGACGGTGTGACCAGTTCTCCATCTCACGGTTGACAGATATACAGAACCTTCCACTATTCAAAGTTGAAACGTTTCATTAATAAGAGTTGTAATAGTTGCGTAAACGACAGTATTGACGAAGATCAGCCAAGGAGTGTGCATCCTGATTTTTCATAGTGGGTCAGAACGCGGACGTGGTATAGGAATTTTGGTTTTGTCGGGTTTACTTTTATTTACCGCGTGGATAAATCGTCATATGCTTAATTCCATAGCGCGTATGCCTGTTTTCCACATATTCTTGCCCTTCCCCATGTTTTATTATAATAGCCGGAAAAAATGAACTGTGACCAGTTCTCGATCTCACGGTTTATAAAAATATGGAGCACATATAGAACGTTTCACTTTAGAATGCCTCTTTGCGAGCCTGACGTTATTAATTACGCATGAACACGTCAAGAACATTTATAATTTGTCCATTCTCAACTACAAAGACCGTGGCTAATGGATTGAAATCAGTGACTGAGCACAGGAGAATTAGGACTGGAACTGTTCAACGAAATGGCAATAACAAGAGTTATAATAGTTAATAAGAACGCGGTAGTAGTACGAATATATTGACTTTGTTGCGTTTACTTTTAATTCCGAGTGGATAAAGCGTCAGATGCTTGCATCGCTAATAGCGTGTAGGCCTGTTTTCCACAGATTCTTCCCCTTCCGCATGTTTTCCTACGGTTGAAAAATAAAAATAAAAAACTAAAAACTGTGACCAGTTCTCCATCTCACGGTTGAGAGACATACAGAGTATTCCAGTATTCAAAGTTGAAACGTTTCATTAATAAGAGTTGTAATAGTTACTTAAACGACTGTATTGACGAAGATCAGCCTAGTAGTGTACATTCTGATTTTGGTTTTGTCGGGTTTACTTTTATTTACCGCATGTATAAATCGTCTTGCTTTATTAATTATATAGCGCGTCAGATGCTGGCTTTATTAATAACATAGCGCGTATGCTTGTTTTCCACATACTCTTGCCCTTCCCCATGTTTTATTATAGCCGGGAAGAATGAACTGTGACCAGTTCTCCATCTCACGGTTGATAGAAATATGGAGCACACTTAAAACGTTTCACTTTAGAATCTGATGGTTAGATCTCCTCTTACGCATGAACGCGTCAAGAATATTTATAATTTGTCATAGACTAGTCATACCTTCTATCGATCTCGTGTGTTTTGAGAGGATAATATCATGAGTTGTGTGTTTTGAGAGGATAATATCATGAGTTTTTTTTCGGCGAGGGAGGAAGGATCATAATTTGTAAAATTAAAATAAATTTTATAAATAGTTATTTCATAATTTGAAAATAGTTACTTTATAATGTGATAATGTATCAATGGTTATGTCCCATAATAACCTTTTTCAAAGGTTATGTTCATCTTTTATTGTTCACGGAGACTATCTTATTTGATATGTTTATGAAAGGTTATGATGTATTATGGCATTTTTAAATGTTGATGTTTCATTAGAACATCTATGGATTATGTGTTTTTTTAATAATTATTAGTGTTTTTTTACATATATGAATTCACACATAAAATATGAGCCGCTACTCTTTTATTGATCACATAAAATATGATGTTTATAATGAACTCGACGAAGGGTATTTATCTCTTTCTAACTAGCTACTTGACTAAAATATCTTGACAGGAAACCACACACTAAAAATGGTCTATTACTTAACTTGACTTGAATCAACACTCAAACACTCAATCACTCAATTAACTCACTCTCTATGTTTTAGCTAACTTCACATGTGGGAGTAATTACAATTTCTAACACTCCCCCTTAATTACGACTGTATGACTCAACATGGCTCAACATGACTTGACTATCACATAAACATGTCTGCTGGTCTATGTCTTAGCTAGGATTACAATGACTCAAGAATTTTACAATTTTGCATTTTCTTTTTCTCTTCTTCCAAATTTTAGATCCTCGAAATTGCTTCATTCTCTATTGCGCTTTCTTGTTGTAAGTTCCATATTCCTTTACTTGTTGCTGCTGCAATTTTTCTTTGAATTTTCTTGAATTTGTGTTGAAACAGAATTTGATCTTGTTTACTACATCTTCTTCTTCAAACATTCGTTCAACCATGGACTATTGCCATAACATTGCATCTTCAAAAATGGTTTCAATGCATTCAGCTTTGTCTTTCATATCATTCTTTTCACTTTCATCATCACATACTGTTGCTTTTTCCCTGTAATATACACACTCAAGATCAATATTTGCCATTTCATTCAATTCTTTTATTCCAGTTGCTTCTTTAAGACTCCCATCAATTTGTTCTATTGATTTCTGAATCCATTCTTCAATGAGCTTCAAATTTGCATCAAATTTATTAACAACCTTGCTTTCAACTTCTTCTTCCATGTGTTATTTTGAACACCTACGTATTGAAAAACAATGTTAAAAAACATCTATATTATGCTCTTTAGTGAGAGCTTCTTGCTCTACATCTGCCTTCTTTTCAACTGCATGGAGGTTGTCTTCCATTGTTATGTTGTTAGTGGATATTCTCATCAAAAAATCTTCAATCACTTTATCATTTTCTTGATCATCAACTGCTGCTAGATGACATACTCCTTTATGAGCAATTCCAACTGCTTCATGTCTTGTTGCTATAGTGGCAGCTTCAACCTTCAATGTTTCATCAAACATTGCACTTACCATATTGCCACAATCAATCTCTGTTTCAGAAAAGAAGCCACACATATCATCAACATAATGTTCATCCACACTATGGTGGGATATCTGACCATGAATGTGGTCATTGACAATTTCAACTTCACCAAATCCATCAGTTGTGACTGGATTCACCAATTCACATATCACTTTGTAATCATCATCCACATGTGTCTCATCAAAGTGGGATTCACAATCATCTGTATGATCCACATTACAGTGGAGTCCTTGAGCATTTATTTTCTCTTTCTCTGTTTCACACACAAAGGCTTCAACTTCTCTCTCTACAATCTTCGCTGCATCTTCTTCATCCATATGCATGCTTGCATAATGGGTTTTAATTTTATGGTCTTGGCAACATCATCCACTTTTGAGTGGGGTTCTCCAAGCTCTGTTTTCCTCTCAGCCTTTCTCATCTACTCTCAGATTTGTGGCTGACTTTTTTGCTTGGGACATACCCTGTTGTTGCATGTCACTCTCTTTTGTGCCAAACTCTGCTTCCAAGATCTTCCATGCTTCCAAGGAAGTTGTAGCTTTTGCTACCTTGCACAAACACTTCTCATCCAATGCATATTTTATAAAATTCAATGCTAAAACATCACATTCTTCACCATATGGGTAATTAGATTCATACTCAATTAACTCTTTAGCTCTAAGAAAAGTTAATGTCTTGATAACCCAATGGTCAAAATATTCACCTGTAAACATAGGAGTGGTAGAAAATCAAAGCTACACCAATCACCCTCAATTTCTTCTTTGTCTTCTGCTAGACTTTTCAGTTCCTCAACTACGGCCTGAACCTCTCTAACCATGGCAACAATCTCTACCTCTTCTTTTTTATTCATTTTCTTAGTCTTCTTCAGTCGCGCTTTGCGACCCATGACTGCTGTCATTCCTTTTCTTATAGCTGCTTTGCTGATTGCATGAGATTGTCTTCCATATCACCCTCAAAAAAAATTAAATTTAAATATACACCCATGTAAGGCATAATCTTCACCCAAAAAATTGTCATGCTTGACAACAAAAACAAAATATTTTATAGATAGAAAAACTTTGCCAAACCCTAAACTCTCTTACCAATAAATATATCTATATATATTTTATACGATAAAACGAAAAAACAAAAAAAACCAAAAAAAAAAAAAACCTATAACCAAAATCCACTTCGTAATATTCGACCATAAAACGAGCCTTTGAACCTTAAAAAAAAAAAAAACCTTTCAAATCTCTTTCATATAAAAAGTACTTCACTAGCTCATATAAAAACTTATATCATTACCTTTTCTTTAAACCTTGCATTAAATCCCTTTTAGAATAAAGCACTTTCAATATCTCCATTTAAAAAGGACTTTCGAAAGAATAAACCACTTTGAACATCCTTACCAAAGAATAAAACTATCTCGTTCTCTCCAAAAAGGTTTAACGTTTGTACTTCTAGTGGGCTGCACGTTAATTCCTTGCCAACGTGGCTTATCAGCCGACAGAGTAACTAAGACTTTGACTTTTCAATAGACGGATCTCTAACTCGAGGGAGCGTGATAGTTCTTCACGGCAGAGACGGCGCCGGCCTACATGGTGGCACGACACATCTAAAAAGGACTTTCGAATGATTAAACCACTTTGAACTTGCTTACCAAAGAAAAAAATTATCTCGTTCTCTCCAAAAAAGAAAAGAAGTTTAAGGTCTCTACTTCTAATGGGTTGCACGTTAATTCCTTGCCAACGTGGCTTATCAGCCGACAGCGTAACTCAAACTTTGACTTTTAAATAGACGGATCTCTAAATCGAGGGAGCGTGATAGTTCTTCACAGCAGAGACGGTGGGTGCTGGCCCATCTGGTGGCACGACAACGATGCGACCCTCAGATATGATGGCTCAAGGCGGCTCTGCAAAGCGGCATGCAGTCTCTTGTCGGCTCTTCCTTCAAAAATTTATAAACGATGAACTTTCACCTAGATCTGGCTCCAGAGACTCCAGTTCCATTTGCATAGTGTTGAATACTTTGGAAAAGTGGAGGAGATCAAATATGAATTCACACATAAAATATGTTGTTGGTTTTGTATTGATCACATAAATATTTATCTTTTTCCAACTAGTTACTTGTCTAAAATATTTTGACATGCAACCATACACTAAAATTTTCTATTATTTAACTTGACTCGACTCAACACTCATTCACTAATTCTCTATATTTTAGTTAACTCCACATGCAAGCCTAGTTACCATCTCTAACAACATTAACCTTAACATGTTTCATTTAATAATTAACCTTAACGTGTTTCTTTTAATAATTATTAGTGCTCCTCTTGGGTTAACCTTGATGTATTATGATATTTTTAACTGATTATGTTTCATTAAAATATTCATCAGGTCATGTGTTTTTTTAACAATTATTAGTGCTCATGTTGCATTAATCTTCATATATTATGACATTTTTAAATGGTTATGTTTCATTAGAATATCCATGGGTTATGTGTTTTTTTAACAATTATTAGTGCTCATGTTGCATTGTAATGTTCTTGACGACATAGGTTGCATTCTTATAGTTCTTAACGTTTTTTTCACATTGAGACATTCAAATATTGACATCATCCTAGAGGTCACACTACGATATTATGACATTTGGTTTCATTACAAGATTGTGTCATATTACGAAAATAAGATGTTGATTTCAATATTACGACATGTGTAACACTAAAATGTTGATAATGTGGTCAACTTAAGATTATATCACATTGTGGCATTTAAGGGGAAAATTTTGAAGAAAACAATATATGAGGTCATGTTTGAGGTTAAAAATTAGGTTGATTATAAAAGTGTGCCCTATTGTAACCTTTTAATAGTAAAAACGTAAAATTTTCATTTTAATATTCTATCATATTGTGACATTATAAAAGTAATAAAAGGATTTACTTGAATGTTATGCAAGAGTATCTTTTGCTTATAGAAATTTGCATCGATAAATTTATGTTAGTAGTTAGAGAATTAAATAATACTTTTGCAATAGCAATGCAAATCCATTTTTCTTTGATAGTGTTATGACTTCACTTCGTCGTGACGGTGTTGAAACTCCATCATTGTTGTTACATTGTTTAGACTTCACTTTCCTATCACAGTGATATGATCTCACCTTATTAGTCAAGTGCTACAGTTCTACCTTGTTTTTACAATGTTGTGGCTTTTCCTTGCTATTACATTGCCACAACTTTTCCATTTTTATTACAGTGTTGCAACTCCACCTTATCATGACTCCACCAATGGTAGAAAATGTTACAACTCTATTATTTTTGTTATAGTGGCATGACTCCACCATGTTGTTAAAATGTTTTAATTATACTACAATACAACAAATCTTCCTTATTGTGATTCAACATGTCTTACAAGACTTTGTGGCAAATCAATGGACTACTTATATGAGGAAATGATAACAAGTTTGGGAAATAGATGACAAAGTTGATCTATTATGACTATCGAGCTTTGAGACCATCATTTAAGAGAAAGGAACAAATGGAGGATTAAAAAATATAACAAAAGAAGAGGAAAAGATCCAAAGGGAGAAGGCATTGTGAAGTTGGGAAGGAATGGAGGAACAAAGAGAAAAGGAACGACTAGTTATGTCTAATGGTAAATAGAAAACAACTTGTATACAAATCCATACTACATAGTAGTAATATGCATGTACTGTAAGAACATATTGATGTCTACATAAATAACAAATGAGAATTTGTTGTTGTACTTTGTCTTTTTTCTGTAACTATCAATTATTGAATGCATTTGTGAATTTTTAAATTTTGTTAACAATATCATACAAGTAGTATTGTGATATGTCGGGTAGAGACTGGGTTCCTATCATTGACTATGTATAGGATTATATGTTCCCCTACATTAAGTGGTAATGAAGTTGGTTTAAGCTCCTAATCATGGTTCTTGTTAGTTCTTCTATCACACATGGTTTTGGAAGGACCTTAGAGGATTTGTTTAGTGAAATTGTTGGATGGCAAGTTGTGAGAGACCAATCCTAGTCAAGGCTTGTGAATTTTAGTCTGGTTGAGGGCCGCTAGACAACTTGTAAGAATGATACTATGTAGAGGAGAAGCGTGAGGATATGTGAGGAATTGAGAATTGGAGGAGCTATGTAAAATAATAATGGATCTAGAAAATAAGAGACTTGGTGATGTTGAAAAAATATCAAAGTTGAAAGATGAGATTGAAGAAGCGAGAAATGCTATGGAAGTGGACACATTATTATATTTTATTTCCTTTATGAAGGATAGAGGTAGCACAAAGGTGCAATTTCCAGGCCATGGTGGTAGTTTAAATTCCAAGTCTCTCGTTGATTGAACTTGGGAGCTTAAAAGGTACTTTGAGTATGAAAATGTTCAAAACCCCAACCACATTATATTTTCATTGGAAAAGTTAAAGGGGCGTGCTACACATTGGTAGAATATGCTAGAGAAGGAAATGGTAGACAACTAGTAGGAGAAGATTAAAATCAAGAGGAAGATGATGAGAAAAATTGAGAAACTATTACCTATTGATTACCAACAAAATGTATGTAAGAAAGGACATAACTTAAGATACAAATAATTGATTGTTTGGGAGTGTGATACCCTAGGTTTGATCCCCCCATTATAATATATATGTACATATGATTCTTAGGTTGTTAAGCTAGTACATGCTAATTAGGCTAGTGAGCCAGGTTCTGTTGAGGCCTGCATGCATATGTGTTTAATTGTATTAAGCTAGTGCATTAGTATACATGTGTTAAGGCTAGTATGCGATGAGCTTAGGACAGAGACGCTATGATCTAAAAGGCTAGAAAGCCTAGTAGGTGTACCATGTAAATGTGTATGTATTAATACATGACATCATGGCCATAGACTAGGGGATAGAAATAGCATGTGGGGAATAGGACTCAACAAGAGAGAAAGGTGAGGGGTGAAACCAAGACATAGTTCATGATCTAGATAACTATTAATTTTTAATATTGTTAAAGTAACTTTATGAGATGATGTTCAAAGATATTTTAATATATTTTAAATAATATTAGTTATCCCTAGCTATAAATAAAAGGTAAAGGGAGCCTCCCTTTCCACTAGAGCTTATCAGGGGATAACTGTGGTGTTGGTTCTAGGGAGAACAAGAGGTACCCTAGCTATTTTACCCTAAGAATGTTAGGTGTGTATTGGTATGGTTGTAGTTCTCCTTAGGTTTATGAGGGTAAGGATGGAAACCTTTTGGAAGAAGTGTTGGGATAGGTGTCCCCATATGGGACTAGAGTGTACTTGGAGACTATTAAGGGTAGTTGGAACACCTGGAAACCACAAGAATCTCAAACATCCCTGACAACCAGGGTTGGAAATCCTTCGATAAGTAGTAGCAAACTGTTATCACCCCAAGAAACTCTCCTAGGTTGTATATCAGAGATGCTCGCCAACATTACAAACTCAACAAAAATTTGGATAAATGGTGGATGAATGAAAGAAATGTTGCATATTCAAGCCAGATAACCACTTCTACTATGCTTAACCCCAAACATGGGTGAACACCCCCAGACTACAAGGCTTTAAACCACCAATTACTCACAGTTTAAGGAAAATGTGATGATGGAGAAGATTGACCACACCAGTATATGCACAGGACCCTGTGATGGCTGACTACAACCAGTTAAAAGGTCTGTAAATATGTTTCCTAATACACAGATAGGATGACAGCTCTTTGGCATTAAAACAACAGAAACCTGCATATAAATTCAATGATACAACTAGATTCTAACACAGAGGTGGGATGAGAGCCCCTCTAATGCTAAACATCAACAACACATGAATAAATGCATAACAGGCACAGCCTAGAACAAAGAAAAAGAGGTGGAAAGCGAGCAATTAACAGCAAAAGAAGCTTACACTGGCTGAAAATGAAGACCAGACGCTGTAGGTATCACAGTAGTTATCATCTCCAGAAGTTGAAGCTTACATCAAATTAACATTCATCAACCTCATTACATTCTATTTCTGGGTATATATAGAGGTTATTTACAAAATTGCTCTGCTAGGCAATGCGTGGAGGGGTCATAACTGACCACCTAACACATTAATTCTTAGATATGGGCCTCTGCTGCAGCTTGAATACTTTTATGGACAAAATCGACCTTTCTAGATATTCTGTTGTCCTTCTCTGATCAGTCGGAGTGAAATATAAATGAAACCCATAATCATTGAATGCTTTGAACTGCTCAAGTTTGTCCTGTTTCCTTCGGCCATTCTGTCATTTTAATGTAGGTAGTTGAAGCTTTAACGTGCAGAGTACTGAATTGTAGTCTCCTTCCTCCTTCGGGCACACAGGACAACCAAAACACGAAAATTGCATTGAAAACTAGCGGGAGGCGATGGAGGACATAGAGGCGTAGCAAGGATCAAATGTGGGTTGTTGGATGAAACAGGCAGACGACAGAGATCAATATACGGAGGAGATCGGAAGAAAATAGGATCAGACGAATGCGAGCCGTCGAATCTAGACGTGGCAGATCCGACGGTGATCGCAAGCAGAAGGTGATCGACAGTTAACGAGCGGGGGTTCGACGATTTCATGGTTTCCCTGCACCGCCTACAGGGGATAGGCAGTTTCCTTATGCGGGGGCGCGATCCAACAGATTTGTGATGTGTGGCATATGAAAACCACCGCCCCCGCAGGTTAACGGGTGGGCAGGTTCGCAGAGCGGGGGCTGCGTAAAGCGTTGGATCAAGAGATGGATCATTGGACGGTCACGATTAACGCACACATTTGTTTAATGATGTGACAGGTACGGGCCCGTCAAATTATAATTTTATATGCACACGGTTATGTGTGTTCAGACTTTAGAGCTAGGGACTAAATGCAAAATAGGTTTATATGGCGTTTAAATGGGTGATCAAGGTTTATAAAGGAAAATGAAAATAACGAGGTTAAGGGAGAATACGGGGAAAACGGAGGAATGGGGGGCTATAAGAGTGTAAGCGGAGTGATAAGGAAAAGGTGAATTATGGTGCGAGGTCATACTATCAGGGTTTTATAAAATTTAAACCCAGCACCCGGTGCTAACATAACACGGCTTTTACACTAAATGCAGGTGTAAAACAGGGGTAAAAGGGTTATATGGAGAAAAGGGAAAATAAAGGAGGAAGCGAGAAAAACTGTTGCCAACCTTATACAACCAAAACTGACACTGCTTAACCTGATCTTATCCATCAAATGTTGCAAAATGTAGCAGATCTAACATAAACATTGATTGACTATAGGCATAGAGAATGGAGTGCACTACCCTATGTTCTATCACCTCCTGGGAATTTGATACTTGTTATAGGCCATTTTGTCACAGCTGATAAATAGGCCTCCTAATGGGGTAAATCAACATCTTATTCTCCCTTGTCGTCATCTTACACAAATCCCTAAGCATGTCTCTTTCATTCCCCATAATTTATGTCTGAAACTGCGTCATCTAAGTCAGTTTTAGGACCAACGCTCCTTGGCCTCTTGTTGGATATCATTCACCTATAGGTTGCTCCATTGTGGCCTACGTTAATCACCTACAACTTGCTCCCCATTGCACCTACATTAGTTCTATAAATTCAGGTGAAAGAGAGAAATTTTGGAAGCTTCCTCTTCAAAAATTTGTTACAACCATTTACCTCAAATAAAACATTCACATCATATCCTACCCTACTTTGGAGTTTCCATCCGTTATCCTTGTTAGAAAATCAGAAAGAAAGAAATATTTTCTTATACTTGATAATTACTTGTGATGTTATTGATTTCTTATTAGATTTCCTTTATATCTTCTTTCGTTTTAGTTCATCAAGAAATTACCAAAACAATAACACATAAATCAATGGACACCAGATATAGGCACACAACCAAGGAAAAACCCCTCTTTAAGGGAAAACTCAGTCAGCAGTTCTTCCTTCAATAGCTTTCCCGTGATAATCCAAGACTCTAGACCTTGACACAAACTTTCCTCCACACCAATTCAACATTCTTCTTCCTTTGCAGATGATCCTATTTGACCTGGCAGCAGCAGTAACACTATCCAACACTTTCTTGGACCCAGTAACTCCTACCTTACTTTGGAGACTTTGATCTTGGCTAGAAGACTTGGATCTTGAATTAGGAAATTTGATCTTGGCCCAATACAACTTCTTGAGGAGACAACACCCGACAACAACAACTTCGACCTATACTTGTTCTAGCGGAAATAACATGTAGCAATTGGTAGCGACATCAACAAGGGAAATTCGATCTTTGATCTTCCAATCTAGGGCACAAAGGAGAGAGAGAGATGCACCAAAATTTGATTGTCCTTTCTTCTTTAAAATTTACCAAACTTACACTTCTTTATCCCTCTTCCTTCACTTTGCACTTTTTTTGGCTTCCAAAGAGATATCAAACTTGTTTGAGATGTTCTACTCCAAATGAATTTGAACTGCTTCTTTTATAGCCTTTAGGTGAGGTTGAATAGCCCTCCTTGAGGTCGACTTGATCATCTTAAGGCCAACTTGGTGTGGAGGCAACATATTTCATTTTTTACTCAATACTAAATCCTTTTACATGATTCAAAAACCCAAGAAGGGTCTCTTTAAAAGTACAATAACTCTATTAACTCAAAATAAATCCTAGAAGTCATCAATGGGGACTTTGAACTAAAACATGATGACCCAAGCATGAAATTCATCCTTTAATAAGTCATAATAATAACAATAATAATAATAATTTTCTTTATTCTTTTGGCAAGTACGTTACATGATGACTCAAATACATTAATGAAGACCGAACCTAGTTACATTTTCTAACACTTCCTATTAACTAGGGAGGTATTCAGCATATATAAGTACAAGGAAGATCTCAACTATATGAACCATGAAGGAGTTTTAGGCATCACAATGCCATGGACAAGATTCCTGGCCATGGAAATTTATTAATTTGTCTCTCAACTATTTAGGCATTGTAATTCCATGGAGCAGATTCCTGACTACGGAAACCTATCCAAGTGGGACTACGATGGACTCAAGATTTCAACCTCTCTATGTACCATAAGGTGTACTTACTAACCATCAACCCAGGGATTTAGGTGTCTATCTGAGGTTGGAGCTCTATGACCAACACCACCCTCCCAACTTCGGGACTTAGACATTAACATAAAGTGTCAGCTATATGTCGAGTGAAGCCTCAACACTCCTTGAACCAGTAGATCAAGGATAACAAATCTCGTCTGTTCAAACTAATCGGTAACTAACATGCTATCAAAATCTTTGAGAGATTTACCTGTACAAACACAACCCCGACCAATAATATACTTTCACATGTTCATAAACAAACACAAAGCTTCAGTGTCTTTCAGAAAATTGATGTTTCTTCTCAACACAATAGGACTATCAATTAAATCTTTTACAGAAGATTCCTCAGTAATACACTTTCCTTTCCTACTTCACATGCAGTAACATATCCTTCAAAATGCATTCTTCGATCAAAACTATGATATGCCCTCCCTCTCAACCACAGAGATTTCCTCTATCCAGGCTCCCTCTTAATCTCAGGGAGATTTCTTCTATCCAGAATCCCTCTTAACCCACAGAGATCATATTCTTATTGGATAATCTTTCATGGATTCCATCTTTCTTATCAGAGTCATTCGTATATCATTCTTATCACATCAACTTTACTTGTAATCATCTTCACCATCTTGAGTATGACGTACCTGCACAACTTAGATAGAAAGTACAACCACAACTATAGAAACATGAAATTAGCCATATCAAAATCTTATAATAATGGAAGCATTAAAATTTAAAAACATAATTAGCAAGATACTATACTTCAACTTCTTGCCCATATTTTGTTACAAACCCTAAATCACATCAACAAACCAAAATATTAAACTCTTCTAGGGCTTCAATATTATTTCAATGATATGAAGAGTTCTATATAGCAAACCCTAGAAAAATTTCAAACAAGTATTGTGTCTGACAACTATAGGAATTCCTATGATGGAATCATCACTAGGATTTCATTCATATACTAGATTTCATACAATAGATTCAACAATCAAAACTGATCACAGCTTAATCAACAACATAACTAGCTCCTACTAAGGTTTGATGTACACCTAGATTTCTCATTTACACAATCTCAAAAATCACTATATAGATTCATCTATTCGAGATTGACATATCACACATACTAGAGAATTTAACTACTATTAGGGTTTAGCTACAAAACCCAATATTTCCCAAACACTATCATCCTAGAATATCAAACTCAGAAAATGGCTTATATTAAACCCTAAGACTTATGACCATCAATAATTAGGTCGACACACATATCTAGGAATTTTTTATCATGTATAAGCATATCATATGTCAAGTAATATTAATACATTAAACATATACCAACCTAGACCAAGCTAGTGTTTTGACGGGATGGACACTTATACACCTAGGGTTTCATTCCTAGGATCTTAATCTAAAGGAATAATAAGGGTTTTTCTCATAGGCCTAACCAAACCCTTGATATTTAGGGTTTCATAACATAGCAAAGCAAACCCTGCTATACCAAAAATTCAAAGGTTTGGGATCTTAGACAACATCATTCAACTTTAACAAGTTAGGTTTTCATGATCATACCAAAACCCCAAACATCATAAAAAAATTCAAATAGCGTTTCTAAAAACCCTAGGTAGACTAGGGTTTAACAAATTATCATACCCTTAAGTTAGGGCTTTCTAGATAACCTTTCTAGGGTTCAATATAATTAATAAAAAACATGAGGAGGGTAGATTTATGAAATGATGAGTCACCCAAAGCAAGAATCATTATGATTCAATACAATTAGACATAACGATGTTTGTAATAGATTATCAAATGAATAAACCTTTATTATGAAGAGATCAATGTTTTGTAGTTTAAGACATACCTTTGTTCCTTGACAAACCTTGTCTTGGGAGGCCCTCTTCTATACTCCTTGAGGATTTAGCAGATGTTTTCCTAATCAAGACAATAGAGGTAGAATGGTGATTAGTATTTAATATAACCAAAACTTAAATAAGTACATGAAACCAAAAACTGAAAAGAAATGAGATACTTATCTTTGGGAGATGTTGAGGGATCGCTCCAAAGATTGAGGGATACCTATAAACTTATACAAACAATAAAAATGTATTTTCCAAAAACATGTTAAAACCTATAAATACTAAACATAAAAAATTCAAAAGACACTATCTAAGACTAAAAGAAAAGGACTTAGTAGTGTAAGTCCCTTATGTCAGATTCTTTGGGTTTGGATTTCTTTAGGGCTTCTTCTTTAGCAATATTAGCTTGATCTCTTTCTCTCTTCTTATTCCTTGGATTGTCGAGACAATCACTCCTATAGTGACCCTTCCTATGACATTGGTATCATTATACCTTGGACATTTCTACCTTCCTTTTCGGTCCTTTTGATTTCTTGAAGTTTCCTTTATGATGATCATTCTAATCATTTGAAACTTATTCAAGGTTGGAAACTATTGAGATCCTTAGTTATTCTTGGTTGCAAGCAGTCCATAGTTCTTCAAAAGTGATAGCTACCTTCCAACTGTTAAGTCTTGCAGAAAATGGACCCCAAGAAGGTGGCAACCCTAATAGAGTTTTGATCACAAGTTCTTTGTCTGGAACAACTTCATCAATGGCCAAAAGATCATCTCTCATTCTTTCTATTCTCACAAAGGAGGTCATTATGTCTTCTGTATTCATGTTTGTGGTTCGTAGCATATTGTTCAAGCTTGCTACTTGACCAATGCTCTTAATAGTGAATAACTTTGACAAGGCCTCATACATTTCTTGAGCATTTGTAATGTTGGCTATGTATGGGACAAGGTTTTCCTTTATTCCTTCTACCATTAGAGCAATGGTCACTAATTCTAATTCTCTGAATTCACTTTATCAGCATCACTGGAGTCTTCTGTAGGCTTCTTTTCTTTTCCTCTGACCAAGTCTAGTACCTTGTTCTTTTCAAGAATGAGGTCAATCCTCTTCTTCCAAGACCTATAGTTTGAGGCTCCTTCAAGTTTGTTCTCTCCCTTGATTGAGTTATACATTGTACTTGAACATAGTAGAATTTTTCCCTTAAATAATCCTTTTAAATGTTTCCTTGATTAAGTACTTGAGACTGTCTTTTTCTTCTTTCTTCACCAAAGCTTTGATACTATGTTAGAAATTCAGAAAGGAGGAAATACTTTCTTATTCTTGATACTTACTTGTAATGTTATTTATTTCTTATCAGATTTCCTTTATATCTTCTTTCCTTTTAGTTCATCAAGAAATTACCAAATCAATAACACATAAATCAATGGACACCAGATATAGGCACACAACCAGGGAAAAACCCCTCTCTAGGGGAAAAACTAGTCAATAATTATTTCTTCAATAGTTTTCCTAAGATAATCCAAAAATATAAACCTTGACACAAACTTTCCTCCACACTAAATGAACCTTATTCTTCCTTTGCAAATGATCCTATTTGACTTGGCAGCAACAACAGAACTATGTTGCACTTTCTTAGACCCAGTAACTTTGACCTTGATTTGGAGACTTCAATCTTGGCTTAAAGGCTTCGATATTGACTTAGGAACTTTGATATTAGCCAATACAACTTCTTGAGGTAGCATCACCCAACAACAATAACTTCGACCTATACTTGTTCTAGCAGCAACAACGTGCAACAAATGGTAGCGGAATAAAAAAGACAACTTAGATTTTCCAATATAGGGCACAAGGGAGAGAGAGAGAGATGAACCAAAATTTTTTATTTTCCTTTCTTATTTCACCTTGACTAAACTCACACTTATTTAGCCCTATTCCTTCACTTTAAACTTTTTCTGGCTTCTAGAGAGATATTGAACTTGCTTGATATGTTCTACTCCAAATGAATTCAAACTTCTTCTTTTATAGCCTTTATGTGAGGTAGAATAGCCCTCCTTGGGGCCGAATTGATCATTTTAAGTCTGACTTGGTGTGGAGGTAAGATATGTCATTTTTTACTCAAGATTAAACCTTTTTGCATGATTCAAAATCCCAAGAAGGGTCTCTTTACAAGTACAATGACTCTATTAACTCAAAATATATCCTAGAAGTCCTTAATGGGGACTTTGACCTAAAACATTATGACCCAAGCATGAAACCTGTGCTTTAATAAGTCATAATAATAATAATAACAATAATTCTATTCTTTATTGTTTTCACAAGTACATTACATGATGGCTCAAATACATTAATGAAGACTGAACCTAGTTACATTTTCCAACAAACCTTTGATCCCATCCTCCCATCAAAGGTGGATATAAAACCTTAGATTGGTAATTGGATAAGAACTCCCAACTTACCCCACTCCTCTATATATTTACAACCTTCCATATACAAGGGGTTGTCTTTTGCAGAGTGATTCTACCCTTATGTTGTTGTTGTGAGAGGTTTCATTTCATGCATTTAGGGTGATTGGAGGTGCACATTGTGACAAGGAAAGTATAAGTCAATATGGAGGTGCTCTTCTACAAGATCAACATCTATTTATGGTTGTAACTCCTTTGACTTATATTAATGCAAATAATTCTCGGTTTTCCTATACGTGATGTTGTTACTTCATGTATTTCAATACCATGTTGATCGATTGAATAGAGTATATATATGATACTACATATATCTTGTAGTTTCTTGGTTTATGTTATCTCATTGTGCAGGTTCTAATTTTTGCAATTGGAGCTAGAATTTGAGCATTAAAGCTAAACAAGGAGTGAATCTTGTGACAGATTCCAAGTAGGCTTCATTTCATCATCTATTTACTTTAAAGAAAGCATTGGGTTCCTTGTCTTCTATTGTTCTTGGTTAGCCACCAAACCCACGGGAGATACTTTTGTCTGCAATCATAAATATCATATAACAATAATATTGGTTGGAGGCTACTTAGGTTTGGTATTGTGGCCTTGTTCATGTTTGGCACTAGTTATGTGCTATAGATGGCTTTGGGTAAGCCATTGTGCGTCTGGATTCATGGCCCTAGCTCGTGGGTGACCCACTATTGGGAGACTATGAGCAACACAGTGTATGGCTAGGTGGTATGTCCTAGGTTTACATCTAGTCAAAGGATCTTATTAGGTAATTTCTCAAAACCTTTTTTACAACATATTTGTAAATTATGGTATCCGTTAATTATGTATATGTGTGTGTCTATGTATATAAATATTATATAATTATTGTAATAGTGTTAGAGTAAGAGAGATCAATATAGTAGGGAGGCTAAAGGGGTCTTACAAGTGGTATGAGAGCCTATGTTGCAACAGTAGACTTGTATGGGCCAAAAACAAACAAAATAAATGAAAATTATAGGGTATATCTACGAACTATTTGACAAAATATCCAAATAAGATTTTATTCCTTGAACTCTATAATTTCAATTTTTGTAGTAGCTTAATGGCTCTCTAAAGTGGTAAGTAGGTTTTATGTCAATTATGAAAACTAGGATTGGATATGATATTCCTATGTGCAACATTTTTATACTATGCACAAAAATGTTTGGGAATAAGGGAAGGGAATGATTTGTTTGAAAATATCCTTAAAAGAGAAATAATTAGATGGGTTGGCCTAGTAATAAAACAAATATAGAATAGATTTTGTACCTAGCCATCTAACTATAAAAGGCCCTAAAATAATGTTTTTGGTTCATGTTTGATAATAATATTCCCATGTATACTAGTGCGCCTAAAAGGAAAAATCTCTCTTCTGCATGATATTAATAGAAAATAAACCTATGAGAATTCATTTATGAAATTGGATTGCCCATATAGAAAATGTTAGGTATTGTAAGAAAGAGCACAGGTGGTTTTCCATTATTGAATGTGCGACATAAATCATTTGGTGGGTGCTTAGGGTATTGTTGTATTAGCATCTTTCTCCACAAGATTGTTAGATCAAGAAATGGGTACTTGTCACATTTAGTCAGAGAACCATGGAAGTGTATATAATGGAGAGAATAAACTATATGATGGTGCATTCTCAGATGTGTTTGGAAACAATAGTGCAAGATGACAAAAATAGGGATATGTATTTCATCTTTCTATTAGAATATTTGCTTATAAAGAATGTGAAATTAATGAATGTAAGGAATGGTTTTATGGAAGAGACCATTCTATTACTTCTTGTTCATGTGCAATAGACCTTCGCTAAAGATTTTGAATTTATTTTAACTAAGTGTATCTATTGAAACTAAATGTGTTCCTATGTATGTTAATTTTAACATTATGGACTAGCCACACCAAATGTTTGGCAAATTGTGAAAACAACTATTGTATCATGGAATATCATAACCATATACTATAGTGAAATGGGGTAGTATTAAGAAAATCCTAAGCTATATCATCAAATTCAAGTGGAAATAGTCTTATAGACATGTATGGGAAAAAGTGGAAATGTAAAAATTGCATGATAGGTGTATGCGAAAAAACATGAAAAAAATTCTTTAAGTGGAAAACAATGATGAGGGTGTATATTATGTACAGATACTCGAAGGAATCTATTCAACCACATTTCAACAGGAAGAATTTTTGGAGTCATAAATAATCCTCTTTGAGTGATATATTATATGTAGGGAGTCCTTGGAATTTACTTATTGCTTGACACAACAAACCTGATAGCTATCTGAGGTGGTTGATTTCAACCCAAAATAGAGGAGGGTAGATACATATTCATCTATAATGGAGACCTGAAGTGAGAGAAGTGAAACAAAGATCACTAAATTGGTGATTGAGCACTATGTTGAAGGGGAATTACAATCTAGATTATAGTCAATAGAGAATAATTGTGCCCATGAATTCTCTAGTGAAATAAATTTCCTTCTAGATGACCAATCATGTGACTCTTACAACTATATGACTGAATTATTGTCCCTTCTCCTATTTCTTGAACCTCATGGAAAATTGTGGCTTCATTCCAGCTGCCACTGGAGGCATAAAGCCTGCAAATACTATCCTCAACTTCTTGATGAATGGCAAGCCAAAGGTGGTAACCTTAAAAGTCAAATTCATCATCAATCAAACACTAACCTTCTTTTACTTGAAGAAATACAACATCTCAAAGCTAAAGTGAACGAACAAGAAGATGATATTGATGCCATTCGTCGGAAACTTGCATTATTGCAATCGAGAGAAATGAATATGGTCATTGCAACACAATAAGAAACAGTTTTGGTGCCCCATCTCATAAGATGTCAATCAACCCCCCTCCCTAATTTATGAGCACCATTTTTAAATTTATTTTTCTATTGGGCAATTTTGTCGAACTTATAGTTGCAGAATAATTAGTAAGATGTATGTAACTAGCAAGTTCTTAGAAGATACTTTTAGGTCTCCTTCTTTGTTCTCTCTTGAAAAACTTGAATCTTGGCACAAAATGTAATGTTTTCCCAAGTATTTCGTTGCGATGAGGCATAGATTTAGTAACAAAATTACTCACTTATGTCAAAAAAATACTCAAGATAGTATGAAATTTTAGATTCTAATCTTGTGAAAGATTCTATGTGATCTACAAAGTTGGTTCAAGTTTAGATACTGCTTGAGATAGTTTAATTCTTCCAAAGATTTCCCTCCATCTTCAAAATGAAAAATAGTTTAACAAATTAGTTTAAGAAAGTAAATATTACAAATTAATTAAATGTGCAAATTCTTTAGATATATAAGATTTTATATAAAATAATAAAATATAAAGTGATTCAATAAATACACTCAATACAATATACACCCAAAACAATATTAAATTTTATATTATAATCTTTTGAAAGATTATATGTGGTTTATAAATTGGTTTAAGTTTGAATATCCCAAAAGTGACTTCCATCTTCAACTGCTCCCTAAGAGAAATGTGGTGGAGATTGAATCCCACTCAAACAAATCATTTACACCTCAAATATATATATTTAAAAATAAGAATAATAAATGTTCAATTTTATAAATATAAATATTAACTAACTTACCCACAAACATCAAAACACTTATCTCATTATACATCTCACACTGCTAAGGTTGAAAAAAATAAGAAAATTTAACTAAATTATAACTTTATTTTAAATTGTTATTATTATTACTAATTATAGAAATACTAATAGGTGAGCTAATCATATATACATTTAAAAAATCATGCAAGAATATTTTAATGCATGAGATTGTTAACATATAAATAGGTTTTGTTACAAGACTATGACCAGTATTATAGCTTACTAATAGCACATGCCCAAAAATAATCACTTATCTTCATGTGAGATATGTTCATATGATATTTTTTAAATTAATCAATTTAATTAAAAAAGAAGAAATGACATAACTACTTTTGAGATAAATCTCAATCTTCAATTTGTAACTACTACTGAAAATATTTTAGAATATTATGTGTAGGTTAAAACCCTACAATCCACCCAATAACTATTGATAATTAAATTAAAATTATGAAAATCTTATTTCAACAGAAATTCTATTCACAACAGAAATTCTATTCACAACAGAAATTCTATTCACAACTATTAATATGCTCTGCGTAGAAAATATAAAATCCACCATTAGAAGATCATTGAGGAACACCATGATGACGAAGTAAAGCTAACAGATATGAATGATAACAAAGGTATCGCGAAATACAATGTAATAGTTGTTCTTTTAAAGAACATAAAATGGAGCACTCATTTCCAAAGGAAAAGAATTGATCAGCTCCTGAATGAATAAAAACGATGAGGACGAATGGCTTTACAAAATCTTTATTTCGACGGGAAAGGAAAAGTATATGGTGTACGAATGGCTTTGAAAAGTCCTAAACAAAGAGTTTAATGTGACTCGAATAAAGCAATTAACTCGTTGTGCCGCTGTCGACGTTGGGTAAGATAAGTTGCTGGTCAATTTCTGAGCACCGTGGAAGATCTCGCGGAGGCCGCTGAAGGCTTGATCCATAATCTGGTCCATTCTCAACTACAAAGCACATGGCTAAACCCCATGTTATGTGTACATCCAGATGGCAATGGAACATCCAGACACCTGCGCTTTCAAAACAAATGAGCAATTAAAACAATTTAAATGGCTCTCATAATCCATGTACACACCAACGATATAAAGTGTATGATGAAACTATGTATTCAAAAATTTGACACCAACAATATTAATGTGTAGTATGTACGCTTACCAGGGTTGTCGGCTACAAATCTTATAGCCGCCCATCCATTGACGGGAACGTTTACAGTGTTGCGCTTTGGGGGATCAACCAGGTTGAACTGTTTTGGGTCTCTTCTTGCATTATAATTGCCAAATCCTGTTCCTACGATGTAGAAGTCATAGCCATGGAGATGAATGGGGTGGCTTTCACCTGCAACGATATTCGTTCCCTGAAGTATCACTTGCACCGTTGTGTTGTATTTCAGCACTTTCACTCTCGTGTCTTTTACAGGAGACCACAGGCTTGTGCTTATGTTCTCTGCGGTATAATCGAATTGCACCAGAGGGTTATCCGGGAAGTTGTCGGTGAATACGCCTTTTATGCCGAAATAGTGTGCTTGAAGCATTGACACTGTTGATGGCAGAACAAAAGAAAAGTTATTCATACTTGCTTCCGATCTTGTTCCATTGAACATCCCAATTCCCACAGTGTACAGCAGATTCTCTTTAACGGTCTGAGGGACAGAGACTGGGTGCTGGGGCGAGGCCAGGCTTCTCAGAGCGTCGTTGAACTGTGTCATAGATTTAGTGTCGTTAAAGAACGGTAAATCCGGCATCTGTGGAGATGAGGACGTGGAGTTAACTCCAACGTATTCCAAAATGGCAGTGGTTGTGGTGTTATCGAAGGGAACTCCTTTCCCACTGGAATACGCGCGCGCAGCCATGTAGTAACTGCCTATAGATTGATCAGCAGTAACAAGTACGTCTGTAGTCTGCCCAGGGCCGAGCATCAGAAAATTGGTCTGAACAGGCTTTGTATACAAAGCATCCACAGCTACAACGGTCATTGAATGATTTGCCACCGCAAAGAATAGGTCATTGTTCATTGCAGCATTGATAACGCGTAGAAGATTGGTTTCTCCTGCCTTCACTCGAATACGAGTAGTATCTGCATGAACAAGAATAAGATATATCAGCCAGTCCAATAATTCAACATAGCAACTCAATTAGTAAATCGATAAAGATGAGATCAGATACAACAAAAGTCGGATACCTGAAGTAGAACAATCGTATAAGTCTCCAGGCTGGCCATTTATAGTATAAGCGTCTGAAATGTTGGGGGCACCTCCTGTGAGTATCGCTTCATTCACAACATCAATGGGATTTGCATTCCACCATTGTCCTGTCAAAGCACAAACGAATTACAATACATATTATGATCAGTTTACCACTCTATTATTTAATTAGATATTACTGCTTCAAAACAGCACACTGGTATGGTTAAAGTTGCATACCCAGAATGATGGGAAACTGTTTATCCGGGACAGTATAGGGATAAGCAGTTCCCCTCTTGGGATAGATAATTAAAACTCCATAGACTGTAGCTCTAAGCCATGAGCTATGAGCATGCCACCAGAGGGTCCCTTCTTGGCCAGTTATGTTGAATTTGTACGTGTAACTTCCACCAGGGCGAATTGGGCATTGGGTCACAAACTCAGGTCCATCAGCCCACCCTGTGCGGAACTGCCGTATACCGTGCCTGCAAATATATAAATATGGAGTGCTTTGCATAAGAAACGAATTCATCATTATTTAAGACAGAGACAAGAAGAATAGACCGTTATAGATTACAGACCAGTGAATGGTGGCGTTATACTGGGCCTTGTTACGGACTTCCACTATAAGAGTGTCTCCATTGTGAACATGAAGTGTTGGACCAGGAAACTGTCCATTCACTGTAATTTTGTCGTGTGTTTCGCACAGCCTCGTTACGGACAAGGATTCAATCTTCAGCCAGTTAACCATAGATCGTCAGTTTCCTTTGAATAATGTTCTAAAATCCTAACACTAGGGCACAATATTAGAAATCGAATGAAATCAATCATGTAGCCAAAAACACAGTTCAATATTCATAGAGTAATTAATAAAATCAGTCATATAAAAAACGCTTGGCTTTCAAAAATCGAGACACTTACATCAAACGTGTATCGATGTATGCTTCCCATGGCTGTAATAGCGAAAAGGTTCAGGCACACCACCAACAGAAAAATTAGCTTCGCTGAAAATGGCAACATTTTGATGACATGAGGTCGATTCAACCCTAATTCCGCCATTCTATAGCCAATCTTTTAGTGTTATTAGCTAAGAAAACCGATCTGTATTTCCTCCGCTTCGTAATTAAAACTGTTTGAACTGAACTCAACTTCCCCAAACATTCGCAAACAGCAAACCGACTCTGTCCAAATGAATGAATTCGTGACAAATAAGGAAGATGACTGGAGAGGAAATGAGCCCCATGAAGATTTATATAAGGTAAATTGCCAATGGCAACGGAGGCTTCTTCTACGTTTTGTAATAGTTGTTGGAGGATTGTGACACAGGAGAATTACGACTGGAATAGTCCAGCGGCATGGCAATAATATGAGTTGTAATAGTAGCATAACCTAAAATATTGACCAAGGTCGCCTGTATTGCTCCTGGATAGGGAGAGTGGTACGAACATTTGATTTTATTGGATTTACCTTGAATTCCGTGTGAATGAAAAGTCTGATGTTCCACCCCTAATTCTATGCGTGTAGGTCTGTTTTCCATAGATTTAGATTTTCCACCACCTATATCTGGATTTAAAAACCTGTGACCAGTTCTCCAGCTCACGGTTGACAGACGTATGGACAGTTGAAACGTAACCACCTCGGAACCTGCTTACTAGATTCCCTCGTGCGAGGATGGTGTTGTTGACTTGTACCATCCAATGATGAAGACGTCAAAAACATTTATCATACCTTCTATCAGGGAATAATATCATGGCAGGGAATAATATCATGGCTTTTGGTGGGGAGACAGGAGGAAGGATCATATTTGATAAAATTAATTAAAACATTTTTTAATTTTTGAAAATTTAAAATGACATGTTTTCAGTAATTCATATTTATTATTAATATTATTATATAACTACATCCAAATAATATAGGATTGAATTTTAAATTAAAATTAATTTATATGGTTTATTAAATAATATATTATTAAAAAGTTTTAAATATATGTTATATAACCATATTTAAATAAATTATTTATTTAAATTATTTATCTAAATTTAATGTTAAAATATTTAATAAATAATTAATAGTGAAATATATATATTTTTACTATGCAAACAGCTTAATTGATTATTATGGGAACAACTTAATTTACTATTGTTATATTATAAAGTATTAAATAGGAACATGTGTTATATTATAAAGTATTATATAGGAACATGAAATTCAAGATTTAACAACAAAACATTAAAATATATTTTCATCTCCAACAAAACATTAAAATATATTTTCTTTATTAAATAATATAAAGTATTATATAGGAACATGAAATTCAAGATTTAACAACAAAACATTAAAATATATTTTCATTATTAAATATTTGTTAAATATTATATATTAAATTTTATATCAAACACAATAGTAAAAAAAGTTAAAACACTTTTTTCATCTTATTAAAAAACACATCTTTAATTATATATATATATATATATATATATATATATATGATATTCCTAAAATAAATTCTCAATGTAGAGGTCTCAATGTCGCGGCTCTAGTCCCAGGTGGCAGCGTCAATGTGGTGATCAAGAATGAAATGAAAATCATGGCACACCTCTACTTCTACACACTCATTTTCCTACCAAACCAATTTAGGAATGAGTTATTAATAGCGAGCCACATAGCCATAGGCATGAGCTTGGGCATAGAGTTGAGAAGTAGAGGTAATGTGGTGGACCATCTGTGCAAAAATAGAGGAATGCATAGCTCCTTCCCCTCCTAGACATCCTCTACATCTAGAGGTTAGTATTTCATGAGGCATGACTACAAAGAGACGTAGAATAAAGGTCGGAGGGAAATGGAAAGTAGCATAGGAGTAAAGAGAGTCATGGAAGGGCAACAAAAAGGAAGGAAAGTAGAGGTGAGGCAAGGCCAGCCAGGGAGAGGTGGCCAAGAAGCTAATAATACAATGAAAAACGAAGAGGGGAAAGAGATGAGCAACCCAAATAGAGTGATTGATCGTGGTAGAGGAGGGTGAGAGCTAAAGAGTGGAAAGAGTTAATGGGAGAGAACAGGGTACCAGAGGCAAATCCTCACCAAAAAACGTAAGAGAGAAATGCGAACCCATAACCTAGTGAATCCATAATTTAACAAACCCGAGAAAAAATGGATAGACAAGTAACAAAGTTGGGTAGAGAGAGCATTTACCCTTAATGGTGAGACAACCGCAGGGAGGCCAATTCCAAAAGATTTGATGGAAATAGGTGAAGAGAAATTGTTAAATGAGATAGCAACACCAACAATTATCAACATGATAAGTCTTGAGCATTGTGCAAGCAATGGATTGTGTAGAGTTTCTAAGGCCACAAATATGAACAAAATTAAGTTGATGATTCAAAGGCCAAAAGTAGTAATTATGTTGCCAAGAGAGCGATTGGAGTTGACACTGCCAGCAGAATTGGATTTTGTCTAAGTTCTGGATGCCATAAATCAAAGGGGCATAAGTCCTCATGGTTCGTGTCTCGTGTATTGAATAAGAATGTGAATCAAGAGCAATTTTCATTCCCATAATGGGTCAAGTGTGGTAGAGAGATGTTGCAATAATATACCAAGATATCCTATACTTTCTAGTGTTTTCCACCTCCCACAGATGACATTTACGCTACTGAAGAGTGCAAGTTATAGCATGTGATTTGACTTGAACACATGTAGAATGTCAATTGTCATGGGAGCTATAGATCCTTTGTATTCAAGTTGTTATAATCACGAGGGAGAGAGAACTAACTCTAGGGAACCCTTCATGGGGGATTATTACATTCTATTATTAAATTAACATAATTCTATGATTAAATATGGTTGACATTCAAAGTAAATATTTAGAAAATGTTGAAAACGATATTGATTTACATATATCAACATGGGATTTTGTTAGCTTTCAATGCCAGGAGGAGATTCATAGCTTTATGAGTTAAACATTAATATAAAAAAATGAAAATCAATGATTTATAATTTAGGGAAAATTTTAGGGGCTAATATTCCATGCTTTTTCCAAAAAAAAAAATTATTAATTTCCATTTTTCTAAAAATGGATTTTCCCAAATTACTATAAAATTATTTTTACCTTAAAAATCAGTAATATTATATATTGTCTAATATAAAATAATTATAAATCTAATTTTTTTTACAAAATTATCATCAAACATTTTAAAATTTGGATATTTGGAACTAGTAAGATTCACCAAGGTTGCTAACATTTAAGATAAACTTTCATCCTTAAAATTTTCCATGTTCTAATTATGGTTACCTATGTTGAACTATGACTTTCCATATCATGCCTTACTGTGATTCAACATGTCTTTCGAGACTTCAGGGAAAATTAATGGACCAACTATATGAGGAAATCATAACAGGTTTTGGAAATGGATGAGGAAGTTGACCTATTGTGACTATCTAACTTCCAAACCATCATCTAAGAAAAAGGAACAAACAGAGGATTGGAGATAAGAATAAAAGAAGAGGACAAGAACCAAGGGGAGAAGAGATTGTGAAGCTAGGATGGAACAAAGGAACAACCGGTTATGTCTAGTGGTGAACATAAAATACATATGCAAAGTCACACTGCATAGTAAGAATGTACATGTATTGTAAGAACATATTGATGTGTATATGAATCATAAATGAAAAATTGTTGTTGACTCTTATATTATTTCCTGTAACTCTCAGTTCCTCACTGCATTTGCTAATTTTTAAATTTTGTTAATAAAAGCATACAAGTAGTTGTGCGCTCTATGGGCAGATATTGTGTTCTTATAGTTGAATATGTATAGGATTATATGGTCCCCTATGTTAAGTGGTATCAGAGTTTGTTTAAGCTCCTGATATTAGTTTCTTGTGAGTTATTTTATCACGCATTGTTGTGGAAGGAATTGAGAGGATTTGTTTAGAAAAATTGCTGGAAGGCAAGTTGTGAGAGACCAATCCTAGTCAAGGCCTCTAGATGTTAGTCAAGTAGAGGGTCACTAGACAATTTGTAGAAATTCCATGATGTAGACAAGCATGGGGAGATTTGAGAAAACGATAATTGGATGAATTGAGTAAAATAATAGAGGATCTAGAAAATAGGAGACTTGGTGATGTTGAAGCAAACTCAAATTTGAAAGATGGGATTGAAGAAGAGATAAATGCTAAGAAAGTGGAGTTGTTATTCTGTTTTATTCATTTCTAAAGGACAGAGGTAGCACAAAGGTGGAAGTTCCATGACATGATGGTAATTTAACGACCAAGACTCTCATTGACTAGATAAGGGAGCTTGAAAGGTACCTTGAGTATGAGAATGTTAAAAACATTAATTACATTTGATTTTCCTTGAGAAATTTAAAGGGGCACGCTACACTTTGGTGGAATATGCTACAGAAGGACATTGTAGACAATTGGTAGGAGAAGATTAGAATCTAGAGGAAGATGGTGAGAAAAATTAAGGAGAAATTTCTATCTACTAATTATAAAAATAATTTATGTAAGTAAGTAAAAAACTTAAGGTATAAAGAGTTTATTGTTCAAGAGTGTAATAACCTAGATTTTATCCCCGCATTCCAATATATATGTACATATGATTCTTAGGCTAGTGAGATGCATTTTGTTAAGACCTAAATGCCTTTGTGTATAAATTTATAAATTTGCTGTGCAAGTGTACATGTGTATTTTAAGGCTAGGGTGCTTGTGTGGTTAGATTTGAGAGCTTATGAGCTAAAAGGCTAGAAATCCTATCAAATGTAACCTATAAATTCATATTTATTAATAGATGAAACCATAGTTGTATACCACAAGACAAAAATAGTACGGGGCGGAATGAATCCATGAGAGTGAAAGGTGAGGGGTGGAACCAAGACATGGTTCCTAATCCAAATAACTATCAATGATATAATATTCTTAAAGTAACTTTATGGGATGATATTGCAATATATTTTAATATAATATTAGTTATCCCCAACTATAAAGAAATGATAAATGGATCCTTCATTTCCATCAAAGTTTATTAGGGGATAATTATGGTGTTGTTCTAGGGAGAACTAGAGGACCCATGGCTATTGTACCCTAAGTACCCTAGTGTATCTTGGTATGATTTCACATCTCCTTGGGTTTCCTAGGGAAAGGATGAGTCCATGGAGGGAGAAGTGTAGGTATGGGTGTACCCATATGGCCCTAAATAGTACATGAAGACTATTGAGGGAACTTGGAACTTCTGGAAGCCATAGGGCCCTTAGACATCTTTTGCCAACAAAGTTGGAAACCCATGGATGGGTTGTGCCACATAAAAATGGAATAAAAGTGTAGAGAAAGGGGTGCACTACCTTGGGTTGTGTGGTCTTATGGGGATGTGAGGCTATCGGTTGGCCACTACTTGGGTTTGTTATCATGGCCTTATTGATGTTCAACACTAGTTATGTGCCATAGATAGCTTTAGGTAAGCCATTGTGTGTGTGGTCATGGCCCCAACTCGAGGGTGACCCATTGTTGAGAGATTAGGAGCAACATGGTCTATGGTTGGGTGGTATTTCCTAGATCTCCACCCAGTTAGTTAATTTTATCAATTAAGCTATAAAAAATTATTTTATGGCATATTTGTTATCTATGGTTTATGGTTTTTCATGCATGGAATTCTGTTGTCCCTCCACTATCTATGTGTGTGTGTGTGCATGAGCGTGTAATATTGTATAATTATGGTATCAGTGTTAGAGTTAGAGGCATCACCCTAGAAGGGTGGCTAAGGGGGTGTTACAAGTGGTATAAGAGCCTAGGTTGCAACATTGGACTTGTATGGGCCAAACACAAAGAGAACAAACATGGACTATAGGGTACATGTACAACATGGGGGCTTCACTCAACGAACCTTCAACATATCACATGCATCATGGCATATTGAAAAATACCCTTAATTTGACTACATATTAGAAAATACCTCTAAAAATCACATTATTTAACCCCCTACCAATACAAACCCAATACACCTTCCCAATTTAAAAAACCCATAATTTCACTAAATATTATAGGTATCCAATTTTCATTAACATTTTTTATACCCCTTTATAATTTTTCTTTAACTTTGAGCTCCATTTTTTATACCTGTCACTATAAAAAGCATTTACCCCCTATATATTCTACAATATATTATGTCATTTTTTCTTCAATATATATACCCCAATATGAACCCACCTGGTATGGTATTGCTCCCCCAGTGTAACCCCTTTGATCTACAAACTATTTGAAAAACTATCCAAACCATTTTTTATTCGTTGAATGTTATAATTTCAAGTTTCGTATTATTCTAATGGCTATTTGAAGTGGTAAGTTGGTTTGTATGTTAATTATGAAAACTAGGATTGAATATGTAATTCCTATGTGCAACGATTTTATTTTTATGCACGATAAATGTTTGGGAATCAATGAATGGCATGACGTGTTTGAAAATATCCTTGAATGATAAACAATTGCATGGATTGTTATTATAACAAGGGGAGTTGTGATGCAGCAAGTCCATGCCAACATGTTGATTTGAATGTTATAATGGTTTCTTTTCAAATAAAGGATACCTCCTACAAATTACTTCAAAACCTTGACTTGCTCCATGAGAGTAACCCCATGCTTTAGAGTGATCAACATATAGATCTTCAAGAACCCTAGGATTCTTATGAGCCTTATGTTTCCAAAAACCCTAGATGCATAACTAGCTAAATGAAATGCCATGAATTGACAAGAGATAGTTGCCTTCAAATAAGATATCATTTCTAGCAAGCCAGATGTTTCACACAATTTTTCTAGAGAAAGCCCTATTCTCGTTAATAGATTCATCTTCGTACCACCCTTTAAAGCAATTAGAAATACCACCTTCTACTCATTTCTTATAAATAGTTACTTCTTTTTTGTAATATCTCTATTATTGTCATTTATGTGTTTACAAATAATTTGCCTCATTGGTACGATAGTCTCACCTTGCATTTGAATAGACTTCATTTCAATTTTATCAGAGGATGGAAATGGGAATGTAACATGTTCAAAGACATAGCATGCTTCCTTTGAAAACAATTTCCAACTCCGAATTTACTCATGCATCAGGAACTCATTGAAAAATTTACATAATCATATCAAAGCTTGTAATTGAAACAACCTAAAAAGGTTATCATCTCAGACATAATTTCTAGCTTCCATTTATGTCAAAATAAAAATGTGACTTTAGTTGGTAGAATATCAAGATACTATTAAATCTAGGAAATACTAAATAGATCTACAGAATTGACCACAAAATTGGAATTGGTGTATTTAGACACAATATAATTTAAAAAGATCAAATCAAATCTTAGTCTTTGGACATTTGAAAAGGAAAATGGAAGTATGTGTTACTGGTTTATGAGATGGTGTTGATCACCAAACTTTATACTGTTATCAAACTCTTTTCATAGTGAAAAACAACACACCCTTTATAATAAAGCAAGCTCTAAACATGGAAAAAATCCATTTTAATTTTAATATAGAGATATCCTTCCCAAAGTATTCTTTGCACAAATCTATTAGTCCATCAATCTCTTTCCTCAAACGTTATCACTTTATGATAAACAACACAATGGAATGGAACAGATGGGAAAGATAAATGTGAATCACATTTTATTAATAAGATTTACATATTTATAAATTTCCTTGTGACCCTTGGTCTTCATATACCAAGTGGTATCTTTGACTTCGGTGACTGTTCACATTCCACACCAAACCGTAGCGGATTAGTTGTCTAACATTCCCCCCCCCCCCCCCCAGTTCGAAAGGGTATATACGATTCCAAGAAGAGAGATATAATACAAAAATACAAGAATGCATGAAAATAGTAGGTTGAATGTTCTCTCTGAGAGATTGCATAAGGTGGGATAACTTGAGGTCTCAATTGATGATGGTTTAAGGATGACCACCAACACTAGAACACTTAGTGTAGTTCCTGGAACTCTTCCAAATATGGCAAGAAGTTGAAGTCTTCTACTGGAGGATGTGCTCCCTATTATTTCGAAAAGGGAGACAATTGGGGTCTCAACCTAGAACGCTTGTCTCTAGCTCGAACTCTAAATTTGGGAATGATTGTCTCTGGCGAAAGGTTTAGGCAACAGGTTCAAGTTGTGGCTCAAGCTCGCTTGATTTATCTTCAAAAATTTTAGATGACCATCAATTCTACCCTTTTTAGATACAAGGTGAGAATATGAATAGATATTAATTGCAATACTTTTCAATATTCGAGAACAAATCATGTTGTATGAGAGAAATACTTTTTTGGTTGTTGAAGCCCATTGTCAGGATGCGATCTATCCAAGGTGAATATTTTTTCTTGTAGGAGGCATGTTTTTAAGGCATTTGTTTGAAGAATGAGTGTGCTAACCACAATTATTGCACGGATGAAGATCAAAACAATGATCTTTCACATGACCAACTCTATCACAATGTTGGCATTTCACAATTTGTTGTTGTGGAGTGGGAACAAGTGAATATGAAATATCATGCAAAACCCCATCGCTATGAAACTAGATGGGCTTCGAGTAGTCTAGAGTGTGAATAGAAACCTCCTTATCGTATCCGAGACCTATTTTATGCTTGTTGTCGACAAGCTCTTCCCAAGTTCTGATGATGGGCTTGGGAAGTGCGGGGTAAATTTTGGCATGCGCATGCAACTCTACTATTTCAATGACTTGTTAGGTTTTGGAAGTTGATAGTAGTTTGTCTCACATTCAAACAGACAATTGTTTTAAAAAAAATAAGTTCAGAATGATGCTTGGGCTACTGTAACTCATCTTGTTGAAGTTGAGACTCAAGCTGCAAGAAATAAATCTTATCTTGTGCATTTTGCAAACATATTTTAATGTCAAAAAGTGTGTCTTTGCTAATTTTTACTTATAATGATCAGAAAAGTGTATTAGATTTTTTCAGAACTCTAATACCTTAGTAATTCTATGATATCTCAGTAAAAAATAAAATCCTAGAAATGCACTACTATCAATTCCAAAATCTTATTTTACTGAGTTGTGAGCGAATTCCGAAATCTTCTTTTATTATGAGATGTGAGCAGAGATGGAGCTGGGCCCTAAATAATCAAAATACTTGTAGCAAAATTCTAATATATATCTATAAACATGTTAAACAATAGAGACCCATCATACCAAGGTGCATGTATAACCAACATCGACTTCGCATCATTCAACGATCAATTCAATTCAATAACAATACAATACTAATGAAAAATATAGGGGTTCAACGCACCACGGGCTCACATTACACCATTACATAGTATTCATACACTGAATGCAATATACCATATGAATCAAGTGCAGCACATAGGAGTAACATTGACTTTGACTTCACCATCGTTACAACTTACTAAATTAAAATACCATATCGGCGGACATTGCAAAGGTTTCTTTATATGATTAATGCAGGTCGAGCCCAATTTGGATTTAAGAACTGGTAAGTTTCAACAACTAGCTTGGTATAGCAACAAAGCACGTAGGTGATTGGGCCCTCAAAAACCACTTTTGTCAAGGCACATCTCTAAATTAGTTTTCCAAAAATCTATTTTATGTGTACACTCATCTACTGGCTTCCTTTATAATTTTATGCATATTGAGGGTTTGTGGATTCTCTTTGGAGACAGTCGTGCCTTGGAGAGTATTTTGGAAGCTGTGACCTTGCTTGTCATGAGTCTTTCCAAGCTACCTCTAATAAATCCTGAAACAGACCCACTCTTTTAGTTTTAACTTACAGGCTGGTCAACCCTAGCCAGTTCATTCAATGTAGAGTGGGGCACACTACATGTTACTTCCTACCAAGTTCTTTATTTATTCCTTATTTTCCCGAAAAGTCTGACCAGACGATTCATTGATCTGGGAATGACGAACTTTTAATAATTCTTGAAGACTAGGGATAATATTGCACTCCCTTCACCTTCGGTTGGATGGTTGATGGTGCCTAGTGCTATATATATGAACATAAACAAATTCTAATGTCTCTACGATCAATTGTACAGATGGCTTTGAGAGAGAGACTCATTTGCAAAACCAAGAATCTTTAGACATATGTGAGAATTCACAAATAGTTTCTCTTTTTATCATAATAATATAATCTCAGTTTATTTTGAATCAAAACAATAACAATTTTGACCAATCATGATGCTCATTATTGCAAATAAATGAAATCATTGTGGTTGATCATCACATGGCTAGTTTTGATAAGAAACCAATGATAGATGCTTACTAGAAAGGTGACAATATATGTGTCTTGAAGCGGTTGGACCCACGAAGTTTACCCATAGACAAATTAATTATCAACAAGGAAATTTTTTCTCTCCTGTTGAAAGTTTAGGTATTCTGTTCTTAGTCTTGTTTGACGCAGGTACTACAATCCCTCATTTTCTTTGACAGTGGATCAATCGACATATCTATTATTTTGAGGGCTCTTTTCAATGCAAGATGTGGAAAATTCATCAAAATGAAAGAAATTATTTGTGATGATTGATAGACAAAGAAACGGTTTCCAAAAATGGGCACCTTGGGACCAGGAGTCATTTAAGTGAATGCATAAATTTTAGGGACGAGAGAGAGAGGCATATTCTGCTTCTGGACTGCACAAAAACATATATGATAGGATCATGTGCATTTGGTAGCCACGATGTATGGGTGTGTTTATGCAAACCTTGGGTTGTGTGGTCTTATGGGGATGTGAGGCTATTGGTTGGTGGCTACTTGGGTTTGGTACCATGGCCTTATTCATATTCAAAACTAGTTATGTGCCATAAATAGCTTTACGCAAGCCATTGTCTGTGTGTTCATGGCCCCAACTCGAGGGTGACCCATTGTTGAGAGACTAGGAGCAACATGGTCTATGGTTGGGTGGTATTTCCTAGATCTGCAACCAGTTAGTGAATTTTATCAATTAAGTTCTAAGAAACTATTTTTTGGCATATTTGTAATCGATGGTTTATGGTTTTTCACGCATGGAATTATTTTTTCCCTCCATTATGTGTGTGTGTGTGTGCATGAGTGTAATATTGTATGATTATGGTATCAGTGTTAGAGTTAGAGGCATCACTCTAAAAGGGTGGCTAAGGGGGTGTTACAAGTGGTATAAGAGCCTAGGTTGCAACATTGGACTTGTATGGGCCAAACACAGAGAGAAAAAACATGGATTATAGGGTATATCTACAACATGGGGGCTTCACTCAACAAACCTTCAACATATCACATGCGTTCATGGCATATTAAAAAATACCCTTAATTTGACTACATATTAGAAAATACATCTAAAAATCACATTATTTAACCCCCTACCAATACAAACCCAATACACCTTCCCAATTTAAAAAACCCATAATTTCACTAGATATTATAGGTATCCATTTTTTCATTAACATTTTTTATACTCCTTTATATTTTTTCATTAACTTATAGCTCCATTTTTTATACCTGTCACTATAAAAACAATTTACCCCCTATATATTCTACAATATATTATGTCATTTTTTCCTCAATATATATCCCCCAATATGAACCCACCTGGTATGGTATTGCTCCCCCATTGTAGCCCCTGTGATCTACAAACTATTTGAAAAAATATCCAAACCATTTTTCATTCCCTAAATGTTATAATTTCAAGTTTCGTAGTATTCTAATGGCTATTTGAAGTGGTAAGTTGGTTTGTATGTTAATTATTAAAACTAGGATTGAATATGTAATTCCTATGTGCAACGATTTTATTTTTATGCGCGATTAATGTTTGTGAATCAATGAATGGCATGACGTGTTTGAAAATATCCTTGAATAATAAACAATTGCATGGATTGTCATAATAACAAGGGGAGGTGTGATGTAGCAAGTCCCTGCCAATGTTTATTGAAGAAAATAAAATCCACAAGTGGAATATGGCTCCTATAATAGCACCTTGCACTATATGATCATAATTAGGCTCCTCATGCGTCCATGCCAAAGTTGTTATTGTCAATGCCCCTGCAAGGGCTGTGTTTTTAGTTTCACCCTACTATAAATTCCATTCCAAGGATGGCACAAGTGTTACATATCCTCCCACTTTAACCGTCATTGCTTTGCATTTGTTTGTGAGGATATTGGCGACAAACTAAAGGAGATAATTTTGGCGGTTTTTAGGGAATTTTAAAAATTAAACAAGTACTCCAGAAGAATATATATTCTCTCACCCAACCTCATCTTTTTGTGCCTGACTATCTACTTCCTTTCCCACCTTAGAATTAGGTTATGGCATTGCAACTACTTCTTACTTGAGAAACTAATTGATTTTGTGTGAAATGTTAAAACTAATTTGGTTGTCATATGTGTGGGGTCTCTATTGCCCTAGAAATAAATATTTTTGAAAATTTAGGTTTGTTGCCTTAGAAACAGCAATTACAGAACAAAATAGAAAAAAGAAAAATAACAACGAACTAATTTCTTACATCCCTAAACTTTTCCATTAGCGAAATAAGTATTAAATTTTCTAGACTACTTTTTCCTCATGTCCAATAAATTTTGAATTTGGAATCTCCCAACACTTGTATACTATTAGCACCTTTGTCCAAAGTGAGTTTAAATAACAACAAAAATGCATACAACTCTATTCTCGTGTTAGTTCCGGAACAACATGTTGATTTGAATATTATAATGGTTTCTTGTCAAATAAAGGATACCTCCTACAAATTACTTCAAAACCTTGACTTGATCCATGAGAGTAATCCCATGCCTTAGAGTGATCAATATATAGATCTTCAGGAACTCTAGGATTCTTATGAGCCTTAGGTTTCCAAAAACCCTAGATGCATAACTGGCTACATGAAATGCCATGAATTGACAAGAGATATTTACCTTCAAATAAGATATCATTTCTAGCAAGCCAAATGTTTCACATAATTTTGCTAGAAAAAGCCCTATTCTCATTAATAGATTCATCTTCGTACCACCCTTTAAAGCAATTAGAAATATCACCTTCTACTCATTTCTTATAAATAGTTATTTCTTTTTTGTAATATCTCTATTATTGTCACTTATGTGTTTACAAACAATTTGCCTCATTGGTACGATAGTCTCAAATTGCATTTGAATAGACTTCATTTCAATTTTATCAGAGGATGGAAATGAGAATGTAACATGTTCAAAGACATAGCATGCTTCCTTTGAAAACAATTTCCAACTCCAAATTTACTCATGCATCAGGAACTCATCGCAAAATTTACATAATCATATCAAAGCTTGTAATGGAATCAACCTAAAAAGGTTATCATCTTAGAAATAATTTCTAGCTTCCATTTATGTCAAAATCAAAACGTGACTTTAGTTGGTATAATATCAAGATACTATTAAATCTAGGAAATACTAAATAGATCTACAGAAGTGACCACAAAATTGGAATTGGTGTATTTATACATAATATAATTAAAAATATCAAATCAAATCTTAGTCTTTGGACATTTTAAAAGGTAAATGGAAGCATGTGTTATTGGTTGATGAGATGGAGTTGATCACCAAACTTAATATTTCTATCAAACTTTGTGCATAGTGAAAAACATACACACCTTTTATAATAAAGCAACCTCTAAACATGGAAAAAATCCATTTTAATTTTAATCTAGAAGTATCCTTCCCAAAGTAATTTTTGCACAAATCTATCAATCCATTAATCAGTTACCTCAAATGTTCTCACTTTCTGATAAGCAACAGAATGGAATGGAACAGATGGGAAAGATAAATGTGAATCACATTTTATTAATAAGATGTACATACTTATAAATTTCCTTATGACCCTTGGTCTTCATATACCAAGTGTTCTCTTTGACTCTGGTGACTGTTCACATTCCACACCAAACCTTAGCGGATTAGCTGTCTAACATTCCCCCCCTTATTCCGAACGTGTATATATGAGTCGAAGAAGAGAGCTATAATACAAAAATGCAACAATGCATGTCAACAATAGGTTGAATGTGCTCTCAGAGATGATTGAATAAGGTGGGACAACTCGAGGTCTCAACCGATGATGGTTTAAGGATGACCACCAACACTAGAACACTTAGTGCAGTTCCTAGAACTCTTCCAAATATCGTAAGAAGCTAATGTATTCTGCTAGTGGATGTGCTCCATATTATTTTGAAAAGGGAGATAATTGGGGTCTCAACCTAAAACGCTTGTCTCTGGCTCCAACTCTAAATTGGGTATGATTGTCTATGGCTGAAGGTTTAGGCAGTAGGTTCAAGTTGTGGCTCAAGCTCGCTTGATTTATCTTTGAAAATTGGAGATGACCATCAATTCCACCCCTTTTATATACAAGGTTAGAATATGAAGAGATCTCAATTGCAAGACTTTTCAATATTCGAGAACAAATCATGTTGTATGAGCGAATTATATTTTTGGTCGTTGAAGCCCATTGTCAGGATGCGATCCATCCAAGGTGAATATTTTTTCTTGTAGGAGGCTTGCTTTTAAAGCATTTGTTTGAAGAATCAGTGTGCTAACCACAATGCTTGCACAGATGAAGATCAAAACAATGATCTTTCACATGGCTAACTCTATCACAATGTTGGCATTTCACAATTTGTTGTTGTGGAGCAGGAACAAGTGAATATGAAATATCATTCAAAACTCCATCGCTATGAAACTAGATGGGCTTGGAGTAGTCTAGAGTGTGAAGAGAAACCTCCTTATCATATCCAAGACCTATTTTATGATTGTTGTCGACAAGCTCTTCCCAAGTTCTGATGATGGGCTTGGGAAGTGCAGACTAAATTTCGGCATGTGTGTGCAACTCTACTATTTCAGTGACTTGATTAGGTTTTAGAAGTTGATAGTAGTTTGTCTCACATTCAAACAGAAAATTGTTTAAAAAAAATAAAATTCATAATGATGCTTACACTATTATAACTCATCTTGTTGAAGTTGAGACTCAAGTTGCAAGAAATCAATCTTATCTTGTGCATTTTTCAAACAGATTTTAATGTCAAAAAGTTTGTCTTTGCTAATTTTTACTTATCATGATCAGCAAAGTGTATTAGATTTTTTTGGAACTCTAATACATTAGTAATTCTAGGGTTATCTCAGTAAAAAATAAAATCCTAGAAATGCACTACTATCAATTCCAAAATCTTCTTTTACTATGAGTTGTGAGCGAATTCTAAAATCTTGTTTTACTATGAGCTGTGAGCGGAGATGGAGCTGGGCCCTAAACAATCAAAATACTTGCAGCAAAATTCTAATATATATCTATAAACATGTTAAACAATAGAGACCCATCATACCAAGGTGCATGTATAACCAACATTAACTTCGCATCATTCAACGATCAACTCAATTCAATAAAAATACAATACCAATACAAAAGATAGGGGTTCAACGCACCACGGGCTCACATTACACCATTACATAGTATTCATACACCGAATGAAACATACCATATGAATCGCGTGCAGCACATAGGAGTAACACTGACTTTGACTTCACCATCGTTACAACTTACTAACTTAAAATACCACATTGGTGGGCATTGCAAAGGTTTCTTTATATGATTAATGCAGGTTGAGGCGAACTTGGATTTGAGAATCACCAAGTTTCAACAACTAGCTTGGCATAGCAACAATGCACATACGTGATTAGGCCCTCAAAAACCACTTTTGTCAGGGCACATCTCTAAAGCAGTTTTCCAAAAATCTATTTTATGTGTACGCTCGTCTACCGACTTCCTTTATAATTTTATTCATATTGAGGGTTTGTGGATTCTCTTTGGATACAGTCGTGCTTTGGAGAGTATTTTGGAAGTTGCGACCTTGCTTGTCATGAGTCTTTCCCAACTACCTACAATAAATCCTAAAATAGACCCACTCTTTTAATTTTAACTTACAGGCTAGTCAACCCTAGTGAGTTCATTCAATGCCGAGCGGGGCACACTGCATGTTACTTCCTACTAGGTTCTTGATTTATTCCTTATTTTCCCAAAATTTCTGACCAGATGATTTATTAATCTGGGAATGACGAACTTTTAATAATTCTTGAAGACTGGGGATAATATTGCACTCCCTTCACCTTTGGTTGGATTATTGACAGTGCCTAGTGCTATATATATGAACATAAACAATTTCGAACGTCTTTACCATCAATTGTACAGATGGATTTGAGAGAGAGACTCATTTGCAAAACCAAGAATTTTTAGATAGATGTGAGAATTCACAAATAGTTTCTCTTTTTATCATAATAATATATTCCCAGTTTATTCTGAATGAGAACAATAAAAATTATGACCAATCATGATGCTCATTATTGCAAATAAATGAAATCATTGTGGTTGATCATCACATGATTAGTTTTGCTAAGAAACCAACAATAGATGCTTACTAGAAAGGTGACAATAGATGTGTCTTGAAGCGGTTGGACCCACGGAGTTTACCCATAGACAAATTAATTATCAACAACGAAATTTTTTCTCTCCTATTGAAATGTCAGGTCGTTTGTTCTTAGTCTTGTTTGACGTAGGTACTACAATCCCTCATTTTCTTTGACAGTGGATTAGTCGACATATATATTATTTTGAGGGCTCTTTTCAATGCAAGAGGTGGAAAATAAAGCATAATAAAAGAAATTATTTGCGATGATGGATAAACAAAGAAACATTTGCCAAAAATGGGCACCTTGGGACCAGGAGTCATTTAAGTGAATGCATAAATTTCAGGGACGCAGAGAGAGAGGCATATTCTGCTTCAGGACTGCACAAAAACATATATGACAGGATCTTGTGCATTTGGTAGCCACGATGGACAGGTGTGTTTTGATAAACCTTCAAGTCATCAAGTACTCTTGTGAATAATACCTTTTACCTCATAGAAAGATCTACTACTTTGACATTTTCCAAAGACTCATGAGTAACATTATATTCACTTGATGGAATTTCATCTATTTTTTTAGTCAGAGCTTTTGATCTGTATAGCCTAGGGGATACTTTTGAAAAGTGAAAAATATAAGAATCAAATCTAAGATCCACCCCTGGCAAGTAGGTCGCTTCACCACTAAGCTATACCATCCATTCTATGACAGACATAAATCAAGCTTCGGATTGCAAGTTCCAACAAATACATATATGAAAGAACATGATTTAAGTCAATGAAACAAAAGAGACTGTGCATATAAGGAAAAATTCCTAAGCAATATTATAATTCATCGCTATATTCTTTAGGCATTGATGGCGTCAAATGGTGAAGAAGAAGACTCGTCTTGAATGTTGATTTTGATACATTCTATTTGTTCCTAATATTTCACAGGAATTCAATCTGAAAATAATTTAGAATCCTATAGCTTATCCCAACATATTTACAATGTATATACTTCAATCCACCATTTCATTTGCCATGAAACCTATCAAACTTACTAGAAAAAGCAATTAAGACATACCAATGGACATCTTCATAAAATTCATCATACTTGTTGAGAAATCATATAGTTAGTAAATAACCCAAATACTGAATAACATGTTACATAATAGGAAAGATTTATATATTGATTCATGAAAGTGAACAAAAAATATAACCATGGATCCAAACATGTATGATCTATTCTCATGGCCCTATGGATACCCAGAAAATTACTAAAAAGAGTGATTTAGAAATACCCAAATAGGTTGTGGAGAAGAAGATGCATCAGGCTATCAATAACCCATATGAACTAAAAGGAAAATATCTTTAAATTTAGAGCAAATATTTGAGCCTTGAGGCTATCAATGCATCATGGATGACTCAAAAAGGGTATTCCTTTAGGAGCCAGAGTTACCTCATATTTTCCACTGCAGTCATGAAGGCATTCCTATACATGATGGAGCACTCATTAGAAGACACCGAAGCCAAACAAGATACCTATCATAAGTACCAGAAAGATAAGGAATGAACACACCTTATAGATAGTGCCACAACACATTTCTGTAGAGCCCTAGTAACTCTCATTGAATGTACTTTATAACAATCTCTGTGTAAATCCTTTCACCCACAAAACTATGATCAATTCAATCTCCCTGCTTATACTTCACACAATAATTTTGTAATAAGTTATAAATACTCTCCTCCCTTCTATAATTAATGTATAATCTAGCATTTGATTCATATAACCATTAGATTAGGCAACATAAATAGACAGTAGATACCACAACATGCACTTGTACCTTGTGAATTTCATCAAGCATCTCATGCCAAGGCCATACTATTAGGATGTTATTTTTCAAATCCAATAAAAAAATTAGTTGATAAACATGCAAATAATATTTTCCTGGTACTCCTGAGCACTATACACATTTTTTATAGCCATGCAAAATAAATTAGTTTTACCTCGAAGTAGGAATGGGTAGGGATATTACTCATAGCTATTGTGGGTATAAGAACAGGACATGGTAGATAGGGTCAAATTGAAAGTGGAGAAGAGAGAAGGGGTTCCCATTTCCCTTCAAAATTTAATCTCATAAGGAAAATAGATGTGGAACCGTTCATAGTTGAAAGACTAAGAAATATCCAAAAATCCCATAAAAACAATAGTTCCAAGCCTTTGAGGGGGAGCGGGCCCAATAGCTTAAGCCTCATTTAGAGAGGCTGCATGTGGCATGGAAAAAATAGTTTCACGACAACTAGTAACACTCCTTGTGCCATACATAGTGGAAAAGCCGGAGGAAAGGCCTCAGATTGAGATTAAAAATGTTGAGGTAAACAACATGTTTTCATTATTTTCATAATGAAGCTTCAATGAAAATGAAGTATGAGCCAGAAATATTAAATATATTAATAAAGGATATAAATAAGTCACACAAAATCTTTTTAAGAAATATAATTAAAAGAACACCCTAGTTTTTCATCGAATAAAAACTCGTGGTGGTCATTTTGAGGACTCACTTGCATGCATTACAAATGATATTTTTCTCTTGCATAATCATTTTGATAGTTTGAGAAGGAGGTCTCCAGAGGACCCACAAGCTGTCTAAGCTCATCTCTCCTTTAACAAATTCTTTAGAGCTTATTTCCCATATTTCCTGTTTCCACCGACCCCATATTTCTTGTTCTCATTGGCCACTCCTAAAATTAATTCTTGTGTCAAATGTTGTCCTCCTCCAAATTTTTTTTGCAAGGGAAAGAAATGCATCGATAATTCTCCCCTTCGTAAACCTTCCACAAATTTTGAAGTAAATTTATTCAAATCCAGGCCTTATTGCAAGAACATGTGCTTGCTAGTTCAAAATTCAATTGCAGAGAATGGTACCTACAAGAATGGAAACCGTACAAAGTCCCCATTAAGAGGAATTCGACATACAATACCAGATTATCCACACGATGATTCAGGATTTCACAGTCATTTCTTATGTTGGTCTTTAGGTATTGTGATAAAAATTTAGATGGACTTCCGAAATTTTATGAGAAAAAGCAATCATTGAAATAAATACTAGGAAAAAGTGGTTGATAAGTACCTCTTAAGCAGAGAAGGTCATTCTTTGATGAGGGAATGAAGCAAAATTCAAGTCACTCTGCAACCTATGACAAGAAACCCTCAGTGGAGGCCTCTTCATCTTGTTTGATTTCTATGGTTTTTATAGAGGACGTAGAGTTTGAAGAGGACATAGAGCTTCAATAATGGAATATGAAAGGAAAAATCAGGGATTTGAGGCTTGTTGTTGGCTATGAAACTAATTCTAATTACATTAATTTTCTCAGCAATCCACCTACTAGTAAGAAAGCCATGATGAATCATGGCTTTGTCTCTGATACTGGAAACAACCCTTTCGAAATTGGGAATGAGAAGGATAAATCTGAAATCCTATTTATGGGACTTCATCTTTTAGTTGATGCTATGGTTATGCTTTTGGAGAATGATGAGGCTGGTTTGCTTGAGAAAAGTCTCGCAAAAGAAAAAGAGCAACCGACACAGAAAAAATTAAGGAAAACAAGTTAACAAAATCCAAATATGCCATTCGAGCAACAAAATTATTTTCATTATTTTCCATATGACAAGGTACATCATTTAGAAACCTAAAATTTCTAAAAATAGTATAAATGGTAAGATGAGAGTAAAAGAGCAACCTCCACAGAGCAAATTAAGGAAACCAAGTTAACAAAATCCAGGTATGCCATTCGAGCAACCAAATTATTTTCATTATTTTCCATATGATAAGGTATATCATTTAGAAATGTAAGAATTACTAAAAATAGTATAAAGGTAAGACGAGAGTTTTTGTGCCTTGCAGGAATACCATAACCCCTGAGGGGATGGCCAGGATTTTGTCGAGAAGATATGTGCTACAATATATTTTGATGCTTCACCTAAATGAGCCAATTTCATGCTTCAATTGAGTGCTTGGTTGGTTAGTATTGTTTCGTTCTACCTTCCTTATGACTTTCCTTTAGGTATCTTAAAAAAGATAAGCACCAGTAAGGAATAAAGTTAGCAACCTAGAATAGAAAATAGAGAAAAAGGAAGATAAGCATATGCCAAGAACAAAGCCAAGATCCTTGAATAGAAAGCAATATGTTCAGAAAGATAAGCACCTACCAAGAACAACTCGAAAAACAAAGGCTATAGCTTGGAGTAGAAAATCGTCTACTTTGAGCATCTCCTTTGTGATAATAAGGAAATTGGGAGGTTGCAAGGCCGGTAGGGCAGGCAGTGGAGATGAAACTTGCATGGTTGCAAACTTCCACAACTCATGGTTGTAAATTTCCATAGCTAGTAAAGGCATACAACTTTATGACAACTAACAACTCCGGATCCAAAAGCAATCCAGAGGCTTATTATGGGTTACGGACTCATAATATTAAATGATACAAATGAAATCTTGTTGCAGATGGGATTAATTCACTTAGGCTTAGGGGAACATAACATAGAATCATGTTTTCCATGTTTATGCTAAAGTACAACATAGATTTGAGGCAAAATAAAATCTCCAAATGGTTGTTTAGATAGAAGAACAAATTTTGCATTGGTTTACTTGGCAACTTTGGTTAAAAGCAAGAAATTTGTGAGAAATTTTCATTGGCTTCGGTGTGCAAATAATATGAATGCGAGAAACAATTACTATAATCCCTATAGCCCCCAAAAGTGGATTGGACTAATAAGATAAAACTAGATTACATTTTGTACCTAGCCATCCAATTGTAAAAGGTCGTAAAATAATGTTTTTGGTTTAGATTCAATAATATATTTCAATGTATGTTGGTGCACCTAAAAGGAAAAATCTCTCTTATACATGAGATTAATAGTGAAATATCCTATGAGAATTCATCTATGAAATTGGTAGCCCTATATAGAAAAAAATATGGGCATGGTAAGAAAGAACAAAGGTGGGCTTCCATCCTTGAACATGCAACAAAAATAATTTGTTGGGAGCTTAGGGTATTGCTGTATTGACAATTTTTTCCATGATATTGTTATATCAAGGATTGATTACTTGTAATATTCATTCCCAAATCCACATATATCTAATGTAGAGAATAAATAATATTATGGTGCATTGTAGGATTGTAGGATTTGTTTGGAAACGACAATGCAAGATGGCTTGAACAAAGATATATATTTCAACTTTATCTCAAAACATATCTTTATGAAGACTGGGAAGTTGATGGAGGGAAGCAATTAATTTTTGAAAGAGATAATTCTATTACTTCTTATTCATGTGCAAAGGACCATTGCTTGAGATTTTGGAAGCCTTATTAACTATATGTATCTATTGAAACCAAATTTGATCTGTGTATTATAATTTTAGCATTCTAAATTACTCACACCAATTGCAAAAAAAAATTGTATCATGGAATAGCATAACCATATATTATGGAAGAATGGGTTAGTATTAAGAAACTCTTAACTTATATCATCAAATGAAGAGACACTAGTCTTATAGACACATACGGAAAAATGTGGAAATGTAAAAAATTGCATGTCAAGTGCTTGGGAAAAATAATAAAGAAAAATTCCTTAAGTGGAAGACAGTGATGATGACATATATTGTGCACGGAGACTTGAAGAAATCCATTTAGTTATATTACAACAATAAAAACTTTGGGAGTGACAAATTATCCCTTTAGAGCCATATATTATACATGGAGAGTCCCTAGAATTTTCTTATTGCTTGACACAATGTGTAAGATACCAAACGTCAATTTTTTTTAATAGTTCTAGCACACCTAGTGTTCTAATTAAAAGAGTGTTTGTAATTAAAAGCACCGAACATAAGGGGATATGAAAATGTGGCCTCTTATTTATGTTAATAGTTGAAGAAAAAGATACATGCCCATACAAATAATATTAGAGCCCCTGCAAATGGGATGCATGTTTGCTCATTAAAAGGCTAATCTAAGACATTGAAGCACCTTTGTGAATCCTTGCTGGATCCACCAGAAAAATTCACCCCAGGGTTTTCATCCTAGGATCAAAGTGGAACTGGCCACCTCAAGTTCTCAAACAAACTCAGAATGATCCAAATGCCTAGCTCCTATCTCCTTTTATAGGCTTGATGGACTCTCTAGAAACCTTATTTTATTATTTTCCATTAGAAAATGAAGGAAAATACCGTGGTAAATATCATTGGCAGATTCCATCCATTTTGACCATATCAAGAAAAGGGAATATTACAAATCATCACGCCCCAAGATTTCTTTCCCTCAAGCAATCCACATCTATCCATAGTAGATGCATTTGTATACTGATATGAAGATCCCATACAAACTAGTGTGATATGCCATGCCTCCATTCTAAATGATCTTGAATGGATCCTTCAACACGTGGATCCCAAAACATCCTCCATCCAATCTTGCCCTCAATAGATTCACCTGGGTCCCAATACCACCTAAGTCTTGGGACCTATGGCTTATGATACCACCTCGACCCTCCATCATTGTCTATGCCTGAGGGCCCATGCTGTGATATTCCCTTTGCTAAGAGTATCCTCCTAAGAATTGTCCCATCAATAGAGCACCAACTCATAGTCTCTCGCCAATCCACCCGTGGGAAGGATGACTACCTACACATGGAATCAATCTACTTTGTCAATGTTGATCAATGCCTAACTCATGTTGCTCCACTCGATCACTCAACATGATCCATTTGGAAAACTCTACCTACTCTCCCCAATGTATAAAGGTGGGTTGATAGTGTTGCAAGATTTGTCTATGCACTCTTGTAGAGGGTTGCTTTGGAACTCCCAAATATATTCCTCTTGTTGCCATGTGAGGAACTTGAGACGTTCCTCTAAACTAGACAACTTGTCCACTGACTTGGCACTTACCCCTATGATTTCCTCACTTTTTTTGTTTTCCTGTGAGATAGTGTCTCAGGCTATCCAACATCTATGCTTCAGCATCATTAAATATGCCTTAAAAAACATTATCTTCCCCAACAGTCCTCTACTAGTGATTTTTTTGCCCTCCTAAATGTCTGTGTACCTGTTTGCACTGAATTCCCAACTATCATAGCTTCAACTTGAGCCTTTGACCGACTTTCTGGGAATGGTTCATATTGCACACTACGCTTGTCATGCTTCCCCTCATGATCATGCTCATCATGTGGTTCGCTACTGCTGGCTCCTTACTCAAGTTTCCTTGGCCTCCTCCATCTGTGATGACAATATGTTGTTCATCCTCTCCAATTGTCAACCATAGATGCATTGGTGGATTTCTATCTATACTTGGTTGTTTATATTCTTTATGGATGTCCTCCTGGAAACCTATGGCCTCATTTTTATAGGATTCTACATCATCAACATCATTAGGTAGAATATCTTAATGCACTTTTGAATGCTTGTCAACCCACAACTTAGTCTCCCTGAATAATATCACGTTGTTGTTCAATATCATGGAAATTAATAGATCCAACTATAGAAGACTCCCTGTGATCTGAAGGAATCTCCTTTTGGTATATCCTTGTTGCCTCCTTCCTATCACCTAGACATGTTGGTTAAGTGCCCAATGTCCCTGCAGATAAAGCATAGTCCTCTCCTTAGTTCAAAATTGCTACAGGTTTTATTTCCTTTGTTTTTGCTTCGTCAACCTCTCCTCTTTAGCTCCTTCTTAGTTAGCACCCTTATGATAATTTTTATGTTTTTCATGACCAACCATTCAACTTGATTATAGGCGACTAATGATACAACTATTTCCTTTCCGCAAATGGTCAACAATTTGGGTCTTAGTATCTTGTAGATGTCAGCATCTCCTTCTAAGAACAAGGACACAATCTTTTTCATGCTTGTTTTGACACAGTCTAGATGAGATGATGTAATGCTGGTGTAAAATTTTTGGAACACCTCAAAGGTTAATTCATCACATTCCAAATTCAACTTGAATGTCCCAAGTGGAATTCTGCTATTCGTTCTAAGATTTTACACCACTTCTGAAATGTAGGAAGCATCATGTTATTCAACCCTTGAAGGGTTTCCACTATCAACTGAAATATCTCGCTCATGAGATCATTATTGTAAGGTGGTAGAGGTAATTTTAAAGTTATGATCCTGTTAAGACAACCTGACCTCTTCACAAGGATTCCCTTAGAGTTTTTGTTGTATCAACGCAAGTATGGATGGATTGAGATCCCAACTGAGTTTCTTTCATTTTAGTTGCCCCACCTTGGATATACATGTGTTTAATTCCTCTAATTTAGGAAGGACATCTCCTGACCTCATAAACTAGAAGTCAAATCCAAGTGCAAAGATCCACTTCCCCACTTCTTTTTCCCTTTGTAGGTTTCTTGGTTGCTTGTGCGGAAAGATAGCATGGACTCTTTTTTAGAAGGGCCCACTGTTCAATTTTCCTGAAAGACCAAGTGCAAGTTGTTTTTCCATCTCTCAATGTCCTCTAGTGCCTTCTCAAGATCCATCTTTCCACATGCAAGGATATGTGATATATTTAGGTAGAATACACTAGATCTTTTTCCCAAACAATTAAAAAGGCACCACAAATAAAATTTTCCCCCAACACACAATGATAAAAATATTCCTCTACAAATAAAGTTCCCCAACACCGTGAATCATAGTACATACCTTTGCTAATGTTGTCACAAATCACCATCACATAATAGCACATTAAACCCAAAATCACATCCCTTCATAAATGAAATGGATGTGTTTTTGATGAATATCTAAATAGCAATTTTCAAGAGCGGTGGCATCAATAATCCCTCCAATTATAGTACCATCATGATAAACCCTTTGTTTGCAAAGCTATTTGGAAGCATGCTAGAAAATTAAATTAGCAAGTGGATAGAAGAAGGAGTTAAGTGTGCTAAAGGGCAAGAAGGTTTTAGACCTAAACATTCCACAGTTGATCATTGTATAACTTTAAGGCACATCATTGAAAAAGTTTGGGAGAAAAAGGAAGAAGTATTTTGTTGCTTTGTTGATTTCAGAAAAGCATTTGACTAAGTTCCTAGGGATAAGATTTGGCACAGAGGAACTTGGGGTTACTAAACATTTGAGAGCCATTGTGCATAGGCTTTATGAAGAGGTGAAAGTCAAAGTTATAACTTCAGTAGGCATTTCTAAAAGTTTTAGAAGCAATATCGAGGTCAAGCAAGGTTGCCCATTGTCTCTTACCCTTCTTGGTTTATATATCGACAAGCTTTAGGAGTGGTTAAATTAACAAGGGGGTGATGGTATCTATTTGGGCAAGTTTGTTATAAGGCTTATTTTATATGCAGATGACCTTATTCTGATTGCTAAATCGAATCTTGGTTTGTAATAGCACTTACTATCCCTTGAGAAGTTTTGTAGAAGTGTGGGGATGCAAGTCAATATCAACAAAACGAAAGTACTGGTTTTTGCTAAGAAAAGAAAACATAACTAGCATAGGTTCTACTTGAAGGCAACACTCTGGAAGAAGTTGCATATTGCAAATACCTTGGAATTGACTTCAACAAAAATATAAGCTGGGATGGTTGTAGAAAGAAATGAATTTTGGGGGGATGGAAAGCATTTTATGATTTTCAAAATAGGTGTAGAGAGGCAAAGTTATGGGACTGGAAACCACTCAAACTCTTTTTGGGATTCTAGTGATTTCTGTGATTCTCTATGGTTGTGAACTATGGGTGAGAAGTACATCCAACATGCAGTGGAGACAAATTGAGAAAATTTAGAAGCGTTTGATTACAAACAAATTTAAGATTAAAAGTGCAGTGCCTTGTGCTATCTTGTTAAGTGAAACATGGGTTGCTCCTATTGAAGCATGCTATGGTGTGAGTCATAAGGTATTTAAAAAAATTTGAGCAAATGGAAGAGGGTAGATGGCCTAAGGTTGTTTTGACAGATTGTGCAAAAAAAAAAAAAAAACTTGTATGCAGCAAAATAACAAATGGTTTAGTAAATGGGGTATTTGCTTGAATGTGTGTCCCATAAATAACAAAGAGTTAAAAGTTTTTGTTATGGATAAGTTCCACAAGCATATTTGGGATAAGGAGCTAGGAAAAAAGAACAAATACTATATTGAAGTGTTTAATCCCACTCATAGTCATCAACCAAAAGAATACATAGAGGCCAATATCTCTTGGAGAGCCAAAATTCTTATTGCTCGGTGAAGGACTAATTCTTATCAACTTCGTTGTGAAACAGGGCATTGGAAAAGGCCAAAAGAAGTGTGGGAGGAAAGAGTATGCATTTTTTGTTCTTCTAGAAAAGTGGAAACAAAAAAACATTTAATTTTAGAATGTGAGGTCTTCAAAGAAAACAGGGAAAGTTGTGCAGATATGGTGACATCTAGCTCTTGGGATAATCTATTTAGCAAGGGTTTTGTCAAGACGATAGGAGCATTTATTGTGAAGATTCACAGAAAAAGGGCCGAATACATCAAGCAAGAAGCAATCTGTCCCATAGGGTACATTTAGCCTCGTGGATGTTAAAATAATGTCTTTCTTCTTTGGTTCTATATTCACAGAGTCGCTCAACAATATCAAGTTGAATAGAATTTGACCCAATTGATGTGACAACACTTTGTCCCAACACTTGAAGAACCACCCGAAGGTATCGATATGCATAAGGATGAGAATGAACCGAGAAGATCATTCAGGATGCCCAAGGTTTCTGCTACCCATTAATGAAGGTCATACCTAGGATTTCCTTCCGCTAGCAATACAGACTTCGCTCAAGGATTAATTCAATAGATTTCAATCTCCCCAGGATGAGAACACGCCCCAAAATATAACGATTGTGACATTAATTCACCTAGATTGGGCGTCTCATCTCTGTTAGGAAAATAAATATTTATACTTCCTTCTCCAATAGAATGATCATGATATTCGATCTTAGTTAAATGAATTTGGTCCATAGAAATTAGCCTCCATAGTCCATTTGATCTACTAGTGAATAGGTGAATATCTCGGTCTATAATTCAGTGACCAACTTTAATCGCTCGCACAGGTATAAACACTTCTTTGACCTCCACACACACAACCCTTTTTTTCCATGTACATGGCTTTAACATACAACGTGTTGAGATTAATTAAGAAATGTCTTAATGGACTGATGGTTCAAACTGAACCTTAGATTAAGAGTTTGTTCCTGTTTTCTAGGGTGTTGTTTTAACTTTCATAAATGTGTGTTTCATGTATATATTTCTCATGTAATGAATTGTAAGGCAGAGTGTGTTCTACAGAAGCAGTCTTACAGGTGGTGTTCCACACCTATGAGCTGCTCAAGTTTCTTAATAAATTTGATTCATGTATTTTTGACATGGTATCAAAGATTCAGGGTTGAGGACGACCTGTAAACCTGAGTGGAGGCTGAAATTTGACCAGTACTGTTGGAGGGTGATCAACGTATTTTTAAGGGGGATAGCCTCACTGATTCAGTTCTGGTCTTATGCGTTTTTATTTTCAAGAATAGCACAAGTGCACCATTGTTGAATTGCGCCGACCGTGAAAGGTGGAAGGACGGCGAACAAGCTGACGGTGAATTGTTGTGTCTTGAAAGGGGCATTCTCAGGATTGTTGCGGAATTGAATTGGATCGCAACGCACTTGGGAATTGAATAGTTTTTTTTGGATCGCCGCTGAGATTTCCGTGGAGGATGCTTATGCAATGAGCGTGAGGTGATTTTGGCATCTTGGCATCGATATTCAATAATTTGAATCCAGTAAGATGTGTGTGGAGATCGATATCGTGGCATTAGTTGAGATCGTGGTATCGCCGCCGAGATTGTAGCATCGGTGGCCGTGGAGGAGGCCGCAACTATCGAGGAAGAGGACAGGGTGCTGCTTTTTGCATGGAACCTGTGTGCAAAGGAACTTGGATGCACAATCGTTGTTACGGCTTGAGCAGCCAGCGTGAGCCTATGTGCTTAAGTGGTGGAGCAGCCTGCGAGGACGCCGAGATCGTAGGGAAGTGAGCGAGAATAACTGCTCAAAGACCTTGCTACAAATTACACCGTAGACGTTGTTGAAGCCGTTGTGAATCCAGTTTTGCTCTTGAATCTTGAAGCCGCTAAGAAGAGGACATGAGTTGTTACATGGTAAGTTGTAAGTTGCTGCTGTCTCCATGATTTTAAGAACCCATGACCGCGGTTGCCATTACCCCGACCTGGGTTACACTAGCTTAACCAGGATTTCACTGTAATGAACATAAACTGTGGGCCTTGGAAAGATTCTAGCGACCCATTATCTTGAGTGATTAGAATCAGACGACTGAAGTTTCATGACATGTGATGCATATTATGTTGGTTGTAAATTTTTGAGTGGAAAATAGGCCAATGAAAAGAAGAGAGGAAAGCGTGTCGAGGTTGATATCTGATAAAAGTTGGAAATTTTACTATATTAAAATATAGGAAAAGGGATTCAATTCAATTACAAATAAGGAGGGGCTCTTTACTTGATATAGGGGACGATTGTTTTCTTTTAAAAGAAATAATTTAAATGATCCTTTTCTTTTAAAGGGAGGATTTGGGCTCATTTTTTTTGAAGATCTGGGGTTGTTTTTATAAATTGCTTGGGTTGAATTTTTTTTATTAATTCAATATGAATAGTCAGTTAGCATAAGCATACCTCAATGAGAATAACAAGCTGGATGGATCCAATTATTTTGGTTGGAAATTTAAGCTGCAGACCTTGCTTGAGGGAGACAATGCATGGACAATTGTGAATAATGATGAGGTGAAGCCGAACCTGACTGTAAGAGGAACAACAACAATAATCCAAGATTGGGACAAGCGAGAGACTAAGGCGAGAATGCTCCTGAAATTGTCGGTAAAAGATTGCATTATTCCCCATATCTGTGATTGCAAGACTACACCAGAGATCTGGAAGACGCTCAAGGATCTCTATGAGGTCAAGAACACTAATCGATTGTTGTTCTTGAAGAGAAATATTCTCTCCATCAAGATGGAGGAGAATGAGACAGTTGTAGCATTTATTTCGCGGATCAAGGAGCTCAAGAACAAGCTGGGTGATATCGGTGAAGCTGTGTCAGATACAGATTTGGTCATGATTACCATGAATGGTATGACTGACGAGTATCAGATGTTCATCACTGGCTTGAATGCAAGAGAAAAAGCTCCCGTGTTTGAAGAATTGACTGGGATCCTCATGCAAGAGGAGGAAAGGCAGTTGACTCATAAACCTCAGAGTTCAGATTTGGCCTTAATGGCGAAAAAGAAGCCCTTCAGAGGAAATCCAAATGAAACACAGAAGAGCAATGCGGCCCCACAGAGAAAGATGCCCCCACCTCAAGGTACGTCTTTCAATAAAAATAACTCTGCGACCAAATGTTTTTATTGTGGTAGAACCAACCATATAGCCAGATATTGCATGAAGAAGAAGTTTGATGAAGGCTGGAAGAGACATAAGTAGCATGCAAGTCATTTTGCTAATGAGGAACAGAGTCAGAACCTCAGACTGTTCATATCTAACTCTGTGCTTTCGACTAAGGATGATGAAGTAGATACCTGGTTTGTGGACTCGGGTGCATCCATCCACCTAACAGAGAACAGACATTGGTTTGAGGACTTCAAAGAGACCAACAGCGGAGCAAACATCTATCTTGGCAATGATAGAGGGTACCAAATCAAAGGTTATGGTAATATTCATTTTGTTTTTCCTGATGGAAATATTAGACATATTCATAATGTGATGTATGTACCCAAGATAAAAAAGAATCTGATCTTTGTCTCTACGATAACTGATCAAAATCTCAAGGTAGAGTTTTATAAATCATATTGTGTTATTAAAGACCTATTGAATCGTATGAAGCCTATTGCATCACGTATTCGTGTGGGAGGATTGTACAAGCTAAATGTAAAAGGTGCACCACATCAGGCATTGACATCATCTGCCATGACTATAATGGACTTATGGCATTAGAGGTTCAACCATATTAACTTCAATGATCTGTTGCTTTTACAGAAAAGAGGTATGGTCGAAGGTCTTCTTGTTTTAAAGCCTATTCATATTCATTGTGATGCATGTCCACTGGGAAAGATACATAGAGATGAATTTCCTGTGAATATTGATAGAAGGAGGAGAGATATACTTGAGCTGGTACACACAGATCTATGCGAGCCTATGCATACAAGGTTGTTAGGCAGTGCATACTATTTTTTATTATTTATTGATGACTATACTAGATTTACTTGGGTGTATTTCCTCAGGAAGAAGAGCCACACTTTTGAATACTTCAAGGAGTTCAGAAGTATGGTTGAAAAGCAGATGGGTAAAAGCATCAGGATTCTTTGCTCGGATCAAGGGGGAGACTACAAGAAAACTTGCGTCCTCAAATACTGCAAAGATAATGGGATCATACAATAGAAATTTATAGTACCCCACACTCCTCAACAGAACAAAGTTGCAGAGAGGAAGAACAGAACCCTTATGGAGTGTGCTCGTAGTATGTTAAAAGGTAAGAATCTTTCTAATGGGTTTTGGGCTAAAGCAATTAACACTGCAGTATATCTAAAGAATAGGAGTCCAACAAGAAGTTTAGATTTCAAAACTCCTTTTGAAGCTTTATTTGGCTATAAGCCTATAGTTAAGCATTTGAGAGTTTTTGGTAGTAAATCCTTTGCCCATGTCTCAAAGGAAGATAGAAAGAAATTGGATTCAAAGGCCATCAAATGTATTTTTGTTGGGTATTGTACAAAATTTAAGGCTTACAAATTGTTTAATCCCTCTACTCATAAAGTTTTTGCGAGCAGAGATGTAGTGTTTCATGAGCAGGTTAATGATGGAAGCCATGAGAGTGCTAATGAAGAATGGCACGTGCCCTTGTTGGTGGAAGAAGTGATAAATCAGGAGACAGCAATGAGCAGTAGCAGGAAGAGAAAGAAGATGATGTAGTTGTCAAGCCAAGTCCAGAAAATGATGATCAGACAATATTTGAAGCTACCCCACCACTCAGGAGATCAGGTAGGAAGGTTCTGTTGCCCGCAAGATATAGGGAAAATTATTTGATAACTAGTATGATGAATTTTGTTGAACCCTTTAGTTATAAAAAAGCCAGCCAATATAGTGAATGGAGGGCTGCTATGGAAGAGGAATATGAATCAATCCTCAAAAACAAAACTTGGGATTTAGTTAAACTACCTAAAGGCAAACAATCCATAGGACGCAAATGGATGTATAAGCCTAAATTTTGAAGCAGATGGGAGCATAGATAAGTATAAAGCTAAGTTGGTTACAAAGAGGTATTCGCAGCAAGAAGGCATAGATTATGAAGAAACATTTGCCCCTGTAGCTAAATTAAACACAATCAGAATGATAATTGCTTTAGCTACCAAACACCATTGGATGATACACCAGCTAGATGTTAAATCTGTATTTTTAAATGGGGACTTGAAAGAAGAAGTCTACTTAGTGAAACCTGAGGGGTTTGTCAAACAGGGTGAATAACATTTAGTTTCCAAGTTGAAAAAAGCGTTGTATGGACTAAAACAGGCACCCAGGTCATGGTATGACAAAATTGATTCATTTTTCCTACAACATGGTTATAAAAGGAGAAAAAATGACCCTAATATTTATACCATGTTTGATAAAGAGGGAAGGATTGTTTTAATTTCTTTATATGTAGATGATCTAATCATTACAGGGAATATTGGTAATCTCATTAAAGAAATCAAGGCGCAGATGTCACAAGTCTTTGAGATGAAAGACCTTGGAGAGCTACTTTACTATTTGGGTTTAGAAGTCTTGATGGATTCTGGACAAACTTTTCTGTCATAGAGTAAGTATGTCAAGAGCCTACTGGAAAAGTTTAGAATGGATCAGTGCAAAGCTGCAACAGTACCTTTACATCAGAATTTAAAACTTCATAATGATGATGGATCTAAGGAGGCAGATGCGACTTTGTATAGACAGCTGGTTGGGAGTTTAATCTACTTGACTACAACTAGGCCAGATTTGGCTTATGCAATTAGTGCATTGAGCCAATTTATGTCAAAGCCCCTTGAGAGTCATTGGGTTGCAACAAAAGGTGTTTTGAGGTATCTCTAGGGAACCTTAGATTTTGGTATTGTTTATACTTATTCATGTGATGTTGTATTAACAAGGTTTTCAGACTCTGATTGGGCTAGAAATGTAGATGACAGACGATCCATAAAAATCTATGAATTTAGCATTGGATCTGGGGTCATTACATGGAGCAGCAAAAAGCAGAACACAATATCCTTGTCTTCTGCGGAAGCTGAATATCAAGCTATGTGTGTAGCAACATGTGAAGCAGTTTGGTTGAGGAGATTTCTCCTTGATGCCTGAGAAGAATAGAAGGTTGCAACAGTGATCAAATGCGACAACCAGAGCTCCATCAAACTTGCAAATTATCCAGTATTTCATAAGAACACAAAACATATCGATACACAGTTTCATTTTGTGAGGGAGAAAGTTCACTCAAAAGAAATCCATATTGAGTATTGTAATAGTTATGACAATGCTGCTGATATTTTTACCAAACCTCTTGGTAGAATCAAGTTTGAGTTGTTTAGGGAAGTGTTAGACATATTTGTGAATCAATTTCTCCATTAAGAGGAGTGTTGAAATTCATGAAGAAATATTTTAATGGAGTGACAATTCAAACCGAACCTTAGATTAGGAGTTTGTTCCTGTTTTTTAAGGTGTTGTTTTAACTTCGCTAAATGTGTGTTTCATGTATATATTTATGTAATGAATTATAAGACAGAATATGTTCTGTAGAGGCAGTCTTACATGTGGTATTCCACACGGTGCACTGCTCAAGTTTCTTACTAAATTTGATTCATATATTTTTGACACAACATACAATCACGGAAATCAAAATTCTCTGGAACAAGTTACCAGTAATTAAACACACATATCTCTGCTTCACGCTAAATACTATGGCTTCATATGATTCGGTCAAGGGGAGGTCGACCCCAATCTTGACACTCTACTTAACGACACGTGGCAATGACCGTCGAACTGTGGCCTATGAACGTAACACTCACTATGAGATTCGCTCCCACGTGGGTTGACTTGATTTTGGTCTCAGCCCGGGATTACAGATTCGGCTCTAATTCACAAATGGAAACCCATCTTTTAACAGTTTTCTACCAAACACCATTATTCTTAAAAAAATCAAGTAAACCACAGAGTGAATCGCACCACTATTGTAGTGATGCGTTAAAGCTTAACAAACCCCGGGCCAGAAACAAATTCGTAAGGCATCCTCCAGCACAGGAAAGTCCAGCATAGAAGAATTCTCAACCAACCCAGTTATCGATGATTCTTTGGGGTTTCTGAGACCAAATCTGCTCTTCTTTTACTGATTTTTGAATCACTAATGGAATTTTTTGCTATCATCCAGTAAAGATTTTGCACTCAGCAATTCTCTGCGACTTATATTTGCTCTGCGACTTATATGATATGTCAACCCTCACAACCACGACTCTTGTGATCAAACCATAGAGTTGACACCCCTCCAGCTCTTTGATGGCGGCTGTAAGATTTTGCGTGAGTGAATATGGCCTGTTGACCCTTTGATCGGGGAAGTGACCGGGTCCAGATGGAGTCGATGAATGCCCGGGTCCAGATGGAGTCGATTCATTCATCGATTTGCGACCCTCTAATGTTTGCACCTATCTCAGTTGATAACCTTAGTATTTATACCAAATCTCTCGTTCCATTACCCCAACGCTAAATGTGATAGCCTTCACAACCCAGAGCAATCCCTCTACACCAATCAACGACCAGTCAACTTCATTGGGTCATGCGAATGCATTCATCCTGTTTGCAGGCTGAGAAGGGATCGATCTTGGCAGGTCGAAGAAATTAAGTGACTTCTTGGCCCTTTCTTCACCTAATGAGACAGCCGTTATGGACCCTCGATGTCAGGATTCACAATAGAATCACTGCGCTCCGCTCCTGTCACGGTCAACGCTGCTGCAAATGGCTTGATACTTCTTCGTTGTTCTTGGGAGGTGGCAGGCAACGCATGTGGCCTTGGGAACTCCTCCACTTGGCTCGTGAGAGCTCTCGGCCTCAATCCTACAATATATGATGCAAACAAGGCCCTCTACACGTCAATAAATGAATTCAGGATAAGCTCTCAGCCTTCCTACAGGATGTCACAATTTCAAATATTAATCTCGATCTGATCACTTGTTATAAAAAACCCTACAGAGAAACCCAAACAACCATGCCTTCAAACCCTCAAGAATGATCAACGCCGAAAACCCCGTAAGACATATATATATCTATATATATATATATTATCGAAATCCTCCACCCCAATATAGATCCAGATCCGTTTATTGAACTCGCAATAAGGGAAATTTCCAAAATAAACCAACTAAGGTGATATTAAATACCACTGAAAATGGAGATGTCAGCGAGGGTGATAATAAAACCCTCAGATGGCAGAATGCACAATTTTGATACCATTATAAGATCTCAAACATCAAAAATTTTGAATAGGTGTAGCACATTTAGTTTTCTAATTAAAAAATTGCTTGCAATTAAAAACACTAAACAAAAGGGGATTTGAAAATGCAGTCTCTTATTTATAATAGCTAAAAACAAAGATACATTATAATACAAATAATATTAGAGCCTTTGCAAATGGTATGCACGACTACTCATTAAAAGGCTAATATAACACATTGAATCACCATTGTGAATATCCACCTGAAAAATTCACCATGGGGTTTTCATCTCGAGATCAAAGTGGAACTAGCCACACCAAGTTCTCAACAAAACTCAATAATATAAAAAAACTCAAAATGATCCAAATGCTTAGCCCCTATACTCTTTTATAGGCTTGATGGACTCTCTAGAAACCTTATTTTATTATTTTCCCTCCAAAAATGAAGGCAAATACCATGGGAAGATACCATAGGAAAATACCACCATAAATAACATTGGCATATTTCGTCCATTTTAACCATATTAAGAAAGGGGAATATTACACAACTAACCTTATATCTATATGAGCTGAGGTGGTTGATTTTAGCACATAATAAAGGAGGTTAAATACATACTCATCTTTAAAGGAGGCCTAAAGTGATAGTTGTGAAAGAAATACCACTAATTTGGTGAATGAGCATTGTGTTGAAGGAGCATGACAATCCATATTGTAGCCTATAGAAGAAATGCATTTGAATCATTTGTCCACGAATGCTCTAGTCAAATAGATTTCTTTCTATATGATCAATCATGCTACTATGTAAGTGAAAAAGAGGAGTACATAATTGTTAGTGGGACAACTTTATTCCATGATCATGATGAAATATAAACATAGGCAGATAATTCTTATTAAGCCAGGGTTGGTTTCATGGTGATAAATTCTTTACTTCTATGATATCGAAAACTTTTCATATGGTCTCACTTTTAGAATTGTTAAGTCAAATTTCTATATAGTTGTGATCTTCTATATATTTAAAGTTGAAATTGGTATGAGTAAAATGTATTACGTTAAGATAAACAACCTCTTTGGGTGGAAGATAAGGACATAAGTTTGCAATACAATTTGATCTTGTTTTAGCTTTCACTTTCATCAAGCACAGGGTAGTTCACTTCAAGGGATTTTGAGGGATTTTGAGTAAGCGCAGGGTAGTTCACTTAAAGGGATTTTGAGTATTTCAATTTTAGGGACTTATTTTAATTGGAATGGATTCAAATAATAATTTGGAATAGAATATTGGTTTGGAAGGGTCACCGAATCTTGTGGTGTCACTTCTACATACTGATCTACATCAATTCACAATGGCTTATGCATAATGGAAATCTGCAAGCATCTGGATAAGGATTTTTTCATTTTTGTCTGAACCCCTTTAGTGGAGACTAGGTTGTCTTTACTGGGTTAGAATAATGTATACAGTTTGCTACAACCTACAAATTTAAGAACGAGGAACTTGATCGTCTACACACAACATTTCCCCCAATATGTGACGAGGAATTCTTTGATTATCTTAGGGAAATCATTTTTTCAGAACTTGAGAGACATGTAATACCAGAAGGTTTTGTTTTTTTTCCTAAGAAATAAATCCAAATGGAAGCCTCAATGGTAAATAAGTGATGGGTCAACTTCCTCTAATTTCCATGCTTTATAATAAGCTTATAAAATTTTCAAGTTTTGGGAAGTTTTACATATGAACCAACTCCGTCAACACTTTGATTATTCTTGAGATCTGCATGGTTTCATTAAGAAACTATTACAAAGCCAAAATAGAGAATGGATGTTTAGTGAAAAAGACATTTTTTAACTTGTCACATGTTGCATATGGTCTTCAAAAGTCTGACTAAATATTAATATACCATCAATCTATATGACCACAAGTTCCACAATGGGTAAAATATGCCATGACTTTTATAAAGATTATGTGGTAATAGTCATGCCAAAAGAATGAATAGGAATAGAGCCTATATTTTTTTTATTAGAGTCTCTACATCCAAAGATTCTGTATAAACTGATATCCATAGACAAGAACTATAATATTGAATTTTGTTTACATCTTTTAGAGGATTCTACAGGTTAGAAATCTTGGGAAGCAGGTAATGGATATTTATAGTGATTTTGTTGAGTACTTTGTAGTGAATGCATAAATTCTAGTCATCCTCTCTTTCAAGAACAAGAAAAGTCGGGGACCCATAAGAAAAGGAAAGCGATCAATCAAAACTCAACAAAGGTGAATAAAATTACCACAATAATCTCTCTAAGTTTCAATACATAGAAAATTAAGAGACGATACAAATTATAAATAGTGGGAAAACTATGCCGCACTTTGAACAACCTATGTAATTCCTAAATGCAATGACTTATAATGGTTTGTTCCCTCAAGAGAGAAACAATGGTATTACTCATGTTCATATTTTAATGTGTCAATTTCAAAGTTAATTACTATGGATTTCCTCTCATTTTTCAAAAAATTAATATATTTTTGGTGGTTATTTTATGTTATTTTATGAACATTCCTTTGAAGGTGTTAGTTGTCACTATAACTCTTTGGTTGTCAAAAAAAACTTGGGTTTTGTTGATGAAAATATATGTAATACATATTATGTAGTTAGAGTTAAACTATGCCCTTCCACCCCTTTCTTATTTATCAACAATGATCAATCATATGTCGATATAGAGGAAAAAGGGATGCATGGAGCTCTTGAGTGGGACATGAATTGGTCTTGTGTTTCTATTGTTATATGCATTGATGATTTGAAGCACATCAAGGAGCATACCATATTAGTAATCGATCCAATATAGTTAGAGAAAACTGTGAAATCAACAATCATTCTAACCCAAATTTACTTATAAACAAATTAGGAAAAGATGAGGGGAAACACTAAGATCTTTTTAAGAAACACAAGTAGTCATGCCTATTACGTAACGTTTATTTAAAAATGATAAAGATGTGAATATGAGGAATGATAGCTTATAAGAATGGAAGGTTCTAGCTCCGTTTTAGCCTCGGGAAACTATAAAAGTATTAAACTTTCTCCATAGAATCTAGGGACAATATTTCTAGTCTCAAAATTTTCATTAGATTCATCTGATAGGATAATTTCCTACTTCTCTAGGAATCATTTAGATATCCATCATTGGAATCTTGTTCAGAACAACCTTAGATGATGACAATTTTATGGTTCATCAAGTAAAAGGATAATGCAGGGATATAGGGATGTGATTTTGACACATCATCATTATTCTTAAAAAAAAACTATTGATCATATGTCTATTCAAGTAGTAATGAATGACAAAGAAAAACAATAGACAAAGGAGGTAAATGTAAAAATATAGGAACTAACATGGTTGATGAAAGAAGCAGGGCATGTTCTTGATGTGCACTTTATCCCACATGATAAGGAATTGGAACAGGTGAAGAAACATGAGAGTTTTCTTTTAGAATACTTCTCATAATTTGATGCCTTTTGTGAGTGACAATTTGAATGAGAGGTGTGCAAGATATGTGAGAACAATTTTGTGTAGCCTTATTGTGAGAGAAGTCCAAACCAATGTAGTAAGTTTCAGTGAGAAATCTAAGAAGCAAAAGTGAGTGGCATTAATTGTATGGATAACAAGAGTTGTATGTGATAACTTGGTAGAAATATTTCCCTTGTTTGGCACTCTTGGTGGACCTTTGAAAATTTATGGGGTCGCTAGAAGACCTAAGCCATCTTGGTCTCTAGATAATCTAGCAAAATATGTTCAATGTGATGTCCCAAATTACCATGTGGAATTCATTATAATTATGTTATGTTCTAGAAGTTCTATATGGTGTTGATAGTATCAAATCACATTTCTACTGTAATGTGTTTTATTTTCATGTCAATGTGTAGTTTATGAGACTGCCATTTGTAATTTTCTTGATATTGGAATCTATATAACTTTTCCATAGACTTACATGAAGAGTTGAATTTGACATCCCTTTGCCAATGATGATGTTTCTTTGACAAGTCAAGAAATTTCATGCATGAGACTTGGAAAGACCAACTATGATAATTCCCATTAGAGTTGAATACTTTTATAGGGCTATGTTGAGGGTATACACCCAGTCTATTAATTGGGAAAAGGCACATGGATGAGGATAGTTCCCTATTTTCCCATAAGACAAGATGAAGATAATGTGGTACAACTAGGACATAAGGGAATGTGAATGTGATTATGTGCATTTGCACATGAACAAAATTTTCAATCTCGATCCCTTCGACATTGTAGAAATTATGGTGTAGATTTGAAACTGCTCATAAAATTTATTTAATCATAAGACTCAAATCTACTCTACTTCTCTGCATAATTCAATTCACAATCTAGAACAAGAATCTTACAAACATACATCAATCACATACATGAGAACACAAATTTATCTTAGCGGAAAGAAACTGCTAAAAATCCCTTTAGCCTTGTTTGCATTAATTAAGTGATTAGGAGAAGTTATTACAATTGTGAGGTCAATCCCAGAGCTCAACTTACAAAAGAAAAAAAAAATCTCTATATGTTATGTGTTCATGAATGACTATTTCTATTTAGTACTTAACCAAGTCAGCACACCACACCCTATTTCCTTGCACAATTCCTAATTAATTGAGCCCCTATTAAATATTAAATTACTCTAATTCATTATGCAATTCCCAAGGATAGTCCACTTGACCTCATGCAACACCTGTACACTCTAATAGTTTACAATTGTCGATTAACTTCCTTGGAAATTCCACCACAATTGGGAAACTCGTATTCTTTGCATGCACGGGCTAATTATTATTTGATTTATTAGTTAAATTGATGATCTTTGAGTTAGATTGATGTCCTACTACTTAACTAACCACCAACTAGTTCAATTAACAGTTAGAATTAGTTTAAATGGTTACAATTGAAATTAAATCAACCTATGCTCCTAAGAGTTAGGAATCACTATAGACAACTAAATTTCATGCCTCTAAATCAGGTTAACTAATTTAACTAAGTGACCAGTTCCATGTCACCTCAGTTAACTACTTCTCGAAGCCAATGGGTTCTTAGACATCTTTGGCCAACAAAGTTGGAAACCCATGGATGGGTTGTGGCACACAAAAATGGAATACAAGTGTAGAGAACGGGGTGCACTACCTTGGGTTGTGTGGTGTTATGGGGAAGTGAGGCTATTGGTTGGTGGCTACTTGGGTTTGGTACCATGGCCTTATTCATATGCAACACTAGTTATGTGTGATAGATAGCTTTAGGTAAGCCATTGTGTGTGTGGCCATGGCCCCAACTCGAGGGTGACCCATTGTTGAGAGATTAGGAGCAACATGGTCTATGGTTCGGTGGTATTTCCTAGATCTGCACCCAGTTAGTGAATTTTATCAATTAAGTTCTAAAAAACTATTTTATGGCATATTTGTAATCTATGGTTTATGGTTTTTCATGCATGGAATAATGTTGTCCCTCCATTGTGTGTGTGTGTGTGTGTGAGAGTGTGTAATATTGTATAATTATGGTATCCGTGTTAGAGTTAGAGGCATCACTCTAGAAGGGTGGCTAAGGGGGTGTTACAAGTGGTATAAGAGCCTAGGTTGAAACATTGGACTTGTATGGGCCAAACATATAAGCTCAAACATGGATTATAGGGTATATCTACAACATGAGGGCTTCTCTCAATGAACCTTCAACATATCACATGCGTTCATGGCATATTAAAAAATACCCTTAATTTGACTACATATTGGAAAATACCTCTAAAAATCAAATTATTTAACCCCCTACCAATACAAACCCAATACACCTTCCCAATTTAAAGAACCCATAATTTCACTAGATCTTATAGGTATCCATTTTTTCATTAACATTTTTTATACCCATTTATATTTTTTCATTAAATTTGAGCTCCATTTTTTATACATGTCAATATAAAATCCATTTACCCCCTATATATTCTGCAATATGTTATGCCATTTTTTCCTCAATATATATCCTCGAATATGAACCCACTTGGTATGGTATTTCTCCCCCAGTGTAGCCCCTGTGATCTACAAACTATTTGAAAAACTATCCAAATCATTTTTTATTCCTTGAATGTTATAATTTCAATTTTTGTAGTATTCTAATGGATATTTGAAGGGGTAAGTTGGTTTTTATGTTAATTATGAAAACTAGGATTGAATATGTAATTCCCATGTGCAACTATTTTATTTCTATGCAAGTCGCTGCCAATGTTAATTGAAGAAAATAAAATCCACAAGTGGAATGTGGCCCTTGTAATAGCACCTTGCACTATATGATCATAATTAGGCTCCTCATGCGTCAATGCTAAAGTTTTTCTTGTCAATGCCCCTGCATGGGCTGTGTTTTTAGTTTCACCATACTATAAATTTTGTTCCAAGGATGGCACAAGTGTTACACCTCCTCGCACTTTAACCATCATTGTTTTGCATTTGTTTGTGAGGATATCGGTGACAAAATAGAGGAGATCATTTTGGAGGTTGTTAGGGCATTTTACAAATTCAACAAGTACTCCAGAAGAATATCTATTCTTACACCCAACCTCATCTTTTTGTGCTGAACTATCTACTTCCTTTCCCACCTCAGAATTAGGTTATGGCATTACAACTACTTCTTACTTGAGAAACTAATTGATTGTGTGTGAAATGTTAAAACTAAGTTGGTTGTAATATGTGTGGAGGACATTATTGCCCTAGAAATAAATATTTTGGAAAATTTAGGTTTTTTGTCTTAGAAACAGAAATTACATAACAAAATAGAAAAAATAAAAATAACAACGAACTAATTTCTTACATCCCTAAACCTCTCCATCAGCGAAATAAGTATTAAATTTTCTAGACTACTTTTTCCTTATGTCCAATAAATTATGAATTTGGAATCTCCCAACACTTGTATACTATTTTTTTTCTTCTGAATTGGACTAATTATATTGATAAAAATATGGTACAAGAAGATACAATCAAAAGAGACAGAAAACCGTCAACCGAAAATGATAGGACTATCAACCTCGGTTCCAGAGAAAAAGTGAAACAAGCAAGAAGCTACAGCATATGGCTGGAAGCAAGAAAAAGACTGACTTCTACCCAGAGTGGTTTGAAGTCTCAACACGAAGCTTTTTCCCTTTCCTTTTTTTGACTTCGACCCAACCTTCGTGGGATGAATGAGCAATAGCAACTTGAAGATTGAGGCTCTCCACAGGGGAGCCCTCCTTTTCTGAATAAGAGGAGGAGGTCAAGTGGACGTGTTTCTGAGTGGTGGCTATATCGGAGGACTGTGCTGGACCATCGGTGGAAGGGACCACAAAATGAGGGGCTTGATCCTTTTCCGCATTGGTACCTTCATCTTCAGAGCTAGAGGAATTAGAATCCTCGTCTGGAGGTGGAGAGCAAGGAGCCCACCATTTGGACTTGGGCTTGGAGAGGTTATCCTTATTCTTTTTTGACAGGTGAAATGGGCAGGTGTTCTGCAAATGCCCTGATTGGCGGCAATGGCGGCAACGGAACGCAGTATTTTCGTAATCTAGTGTCTGGGACCAGACAAAGTCATTTATCTTGAGATTGATTTGGTTTGGTAGTCCTTTGCTCAAATCTAACTCCACACATATTCTGGCATATGAGTAGAGACCTTTGGATTCCTGCCAGTAGTCTCCCATAAGGAAACTGCCCAAGGTGTTGCCTATAGCTCTGTAGACACGAGTATGCCATAAGTGAGCAGGTAAGTTTGGAAGCCTGATCCATACAGATGTCCTAGTAATGACTGTTGTTGCTGGATCAAAATCTGGGAACAAAGGATTCAAGAAGAGCCCCGCAGTTCCCATGAACCAAGGGCCTTCTTCTAAGGCCTTTTCATAATGCTTATTGTTATCAAATAGAACAATGAAGTAACCTTTTGAACAGAAACTGATCTTACAATGATGAGTCCAGTTTGCATGGATCCATGCATAGAGATCCTGAGAACGTGGCCACAGTCCGTTAAATCTACAAATGATGGCTCTTTCTGCAAATTCTTTAAGTTGGGTTGCAAGCTCTTCATGGGAGATTTTAATAGAGGGAACTTCATCTATCTTATCGACCAGAAAGGGCTTAGGTGTAAGAGCCTCCGGGGGTTTGGGGTTCTCAGAGTGTACTGCATCTTTGTATGAGAAGGGACGAGCAGAGGATGGTTGTCCCGCTGCACCTCCTCTCAGGTGAAGGGTTACCACCAAAGAGTTGTTCCTGGTAATGCTGTAAGAAGAGAGGGGAAGAAGGTCTTCAAGTTGTTTACCTTGAAAGAGAAGTCTCTGAAGGCTTGAAGGGATCCCAATCCTCCGTTCCAGATCCAGTTTGAGATCCAGCACCAGATCTGAAGGACTGACCCATTGTAGGATGGTTCTGCCTGTAGGCTGAGAAATTTGGATCTGAAAGGAGTCAAAGAGGTGCCTAGACCCAGTTTCAGGGCTTCTTGTACTTCCTAGAGCAAATCTTCCATAGTGATTTTCCATTCGGGGTGTCAAATCTGCAATATCTTGGCCGATCTGTCTATTGAGAACCCGATCTGATTGATCTATGTCGGATCGTTTGATTGCTCCATAGCCATGGCTGCCCACCGCGAAGATATCGGCGCCATGCATGTCCCCGGCTTCGCACAGGACGTTTCTGGCGTCGCCCACCACCATCTCTGATTCAAACTCGCGAATGGATCTACTCTGGCATAATCCTTTGGCGTGATCCAGGGTTCTTGTCCTGATTCTCTTCAGACCCAGTTCCCCAGTCAGCAAGACATCCGTCGCGCCAGGGCCTACCAAGTGCAGAACGCTGGTTGCAATGGAGCGAGCATGGACCGAATATGTTTTGAAGGACGGATCTGCAGGGGAGGGAGCTACCAGATACTCCAGAACCCATTGTAGCGTGTTGCCGCTCTGTTGCAATTTGTAAGAGGAAGAAAAAGAAGGCATTAGCGCTGTCAACCCTCCAAACCCTAGGGCCATTGCAGAGCTCATTTGGCCGTTCGAATTCATCCTCAACACTTGTATACTATTAGCACTTATGTCCAAAACGATTTTAAATAACAACAAAAATTCATACAACTCTATTATAGTGTTATTTGAGACCAACATGTTGATTTAAATGTTATAATGGTTTCTTGTCAAATAAAGAATACCTCCTACAAATTCCTTAAAAACCTTGACTTTCTCCATGAGAGTAACCCCATGCCTTAGAGTGATCAAGATATAGATCTTCAAGAACTCTAGGATTCTTATGAGCCTTAGGTTTCCAAAAACCCTAGATGAATAACTAGCTACATGAAATGCCATGAATTGACAAGAGATATTTCCCTTGAAATAAGATATCATTTCTAGCAAGCCAAATGTTTCACATAATTTTGCTTAAAAAAGCCCTATTCTCGTTAATATATTCATCTTTGTACCACCATTTAAAGCAATTATAAATACCACCTTCTACTCATTTCTTATAAATAGTTATTTATTTTTTGTAATATCTCTATTATTGTCATTTATGTGATTACAAATAATTTGCCTCATTGGTACAATAGTATCAACTTGCATTTGAATATACTTCATTTCAATTTTTCAAAGGATGGAAATGGGAATGTAACATGTTCAAAGACATGACATGCTTCCTTTGAAAACAATTTACATCTCCAAATTTACTCATGCATCAAGAACTCATTGCAAAATTTACATAATCGTATCAAAGCTTGTAATTGAAACAACCTACAAATGTTATCATCTCACACATAATTTCTAGCTTCCATTTATGCCAAAATCAAAATGTGACTTTAATTGGTAGAAAATCAAGATATTATTAAATCTAGGAAATACTAAATAGATCTACAAACTTGACCACTGAATTGGAATTAGTGTATTTAGAAATAATATAATTAAAAAAGATCAAATCAAATCTTAGTCTTTAGACATTTGAAAAGGCCAATGGAAGCATGTGTTACTGGTCGATGAGATGGCATTGATCACCCAACTTTATATTGTTATCAAACTTTGTGCATAGTGAAAAACATACACGCCTTTTATAATAAAGCAAGCTCTAAGCATGGAAAAAATCCATTTTAAATTTAATTTAGAGATCTCCTTCCTAAAGTACTTTTTGAACAAATCTATCAATCCATCAATATCTTTCCTCAAATGTTCTCACTTTATGATAAACAACACAATGGAATGGAACATATGGGAAAGATAAACATGAATCACATTTTATTAATAAGATTTATACACTTCCTTGTGACCCTTGGTCTTCATATACCAATTGGTCTCTTCGACTCTGGTGACTGTTCACATTCCACACCAACCCTTATCGAATTGGTTGTCTAACATTCCCCCCCTTAATATGAAGTGGTATATACGAGTCCAAGAAGAGAGCTATGATACAAAAATATAGCAATTCTTGACAACAATAGGTTGAATGTTCTCTCTGAGATGATTGCATAACGTGGGATAACTCAAAGTCTCAATCGATGATGGTTTAACGATGAACACCAACATTGGAACACTTAGTGAAATTCCTGGAACTCTTCCAAATATTGCAAGAAGCTGAAGTCTTCTACTAGTGGATGTGCTCCCTATTATTTTGAAAATGGATACCATTGGGGTCTCAACCTAGAACGCTTGTCTCTAGCTACAACTCTGAATTTCGGTATGATTGTCTCTGGCTGAAGGTTCAGGAAGCAGATTCAAGTTGTGGCTAAAGCTCGCTTGATTTCTCTTTGAAAATTTTAGATGATCATCAATTCCACCCCTTTTAGATACAAAGTGAGAATATGAAGAGATCTCAATTACAAGACTTTTCAATATTTGAGAACTAATCATGTTGTATGAGCGAAATATTTTCTTGGTTGTTGAAGCCCATTGTCAAGATGCGATCCATCCAAGGTGAATATTTTTTCTTGTAGGAGGCTTGTTTTTGAAGCATTTGTTTGAAGAATGAGTGTTTCAACCCCAATTCTTTCACAGATGAAGGTAAAAACAATGATCTTTCACATGGCCAACTCTATCACAATGTTGGTATTTCATAATTTTTTGTTGTGGAGGAGGAGCAGGAACTAGTGAATATGAATTATCATCCAAAACCCCATCACTATGAAACTAGATGGGCTTGGAGTAGTCTAGAGTGTGAAGAGAAACCTCCTTATCATATCCAAGACCTATTTTATGCTTGTTGTCGACAAGCTCTTCCCAAGTTTTGATGATGGGCTTGGGAAGTGCAGGCTAAATTTCAGCATGTTCGTGCAACTCTATTATTTCAATGACTTGATTAGGTTTTGGAAGTTGATAATAGTTTGTCTCACATTCAAACAAATGATTGTTTAAAAAAAAACAAGTTCAGAATGATGCTTACGCTACTGTAACTCATCTTTTTGAAGTTGAGACTCAAGTTGCAAGAAATCAATCTTATCTTGTGCATTTTGCAAACAGATTTTAATGTCAAAAAGTGTGTCTTTAATAATTTTTACTTATCATGATCAGTAGAGTGTATTAGAGTTTTTAATGACTCTAATAACTTAGTAATTCTAGGATTATCTAAGTAAAAAATAAAATCATAGAAATACACTACTATCAATTCCAAAATCTTCTTTTACTATGTGCTATGAGCGGAGATGGAGCTGGGCCCTAAATAATCAAAATACTTGTAGAAAAATTCTAATATATATCTATAAACATGTTAAATAATAGAAACCCATCATACCAAGGTGCATGTATAACCAACACCGACTTTGCATCATTCAATGATCAATACCATTCAATAACAATACAATACCAATGCAAAAGATAGGGGTTCAATGCACCACGGGCTTACCAAGGTGCATGTATAATCAACACAAACTTCGCATCATTCAACGATCAACTCAATTCAATAAAAATACAATACGAATTCAAAAGATAGGGGTTCAATTGACCACGGGATTACCAAGGTGCATGTATAACCAACACCGACTTCACATCATTCAACGATCAACTCAATTCAATAACAATACAATACCAATGCAAAAGATAGGGGTTCAATGCACCACGGGCTCACCATACACCATTACATAGTATTCATACACTGAATGCACCATACAATACGAATCGAGTGCAGAACATAGGAGTAACATTGACTTTGACTTCACCATTGTTACAACTCACTGAATTAAAATACCATATCGGCGGGCATTGCAAAGGTTTATTTATATGATTAATGCAGGTTGAACCCAATTTGGATTTGAAAACGGTTAGGTTTAAACAACTAGCTTGGCATAGCAACAAAGCACGTATGTGATTAGGCCCTCAAAAACCACTTTTGTCAGGGCACATCTCTGAAGCATTTTTCCAAAAATCTATTTTATGTGTACGCTTATCTACTGGCTTCCTTTACAATTTTATGCATATCGAGGGTTTGTGGATTCTCTTTTGAGACAGTCGTGCCTTGGAGAGTATGTTGGAAGTTGCGACCTTACTTGTCATGAGTCTTTCCTAGCTACCTCTAATAAATCCTCAAACAGACCCACTCTTTTAATTTTAACATACAGATTGGTCAACCTTAGCCAGTTCATTCAATGTCGAGCGGGGCACAGTGCATGTTACTTCTTACCAGGTTCTTGATTTATTCCTTATTTTCCCGAAAAGTCTGACCAAATGATTTGTTGATCTGGGAATGACAAAATTTTAATCATTCTTGAATACTGGGGATAATATTGCACTCCCTTCACCTTTGGTTGGATTATTGATGGTGCCTGCTGCTATATATTTTAACATAAACAAATTCGAATGTCTTTATCATCAATTGTACAGATGGCGTTGAGAGAGAGACTCATTTGCAAAACCAAGAATTTTTAGACAAATGTGAGAATTCACAAATAGTTTCTCTTTTTATCATAATAATATAATATCAGTTTATTCAGAATCATAACAATAACAATTCTTACCAATCATGATGCTCTTTATTGCAAATAAATGAAATCATTGTAGTTGATCATCGCATGACTAATTTTGCTAAGAAACCAACAATAGATGCTTACTAGAAATGTGACAATAGATGTGTCTTGAAGCAGTCGGACCCAAGGAGTTTACCTATAGACAAATTAATTATCAACAAGGAAAATTGTCCTCTGCTATCGAAAGGTCAGATCACCTGTTCTTAGTCTTGATTGACACAGGTACTACAATCCCTCATTTTCTTTGACAGTGGATTAGTCGACATATCTATTATTTTGAGGGCTCTTTGCAATGAAAGAGGTGGAAAATAAAGAAGCAAATAAATTATTTGCGATGATGGATAGACAAAGAAACGGTTGCCAAAAATGGGCACCTTAGGACCGGGAGTCATTTAAGTGAATGCATAAAATTCAGGGACGTAGAGATAGAGGCATATTCTTCTTCAAGACTGTGCAAAAACATATGTGACAAGATCATGTGCATTTGGTAGCCACGATGGATGGGTGTGTTTTTGCAAGATGATGTAAATGTGGAGGGAACGTTTCTCAAAGCTGCTATAGAACTGGGCAAAAATCATAGATAGACTTTAGTTGATAGGACATTCATGAAATGTAAAACAAGAACTTATGGTAGAACTGAAATGCATAGAGAGGCCACAAAACCAGTGGCTCAAACTTAAGCAATACAAGGTTTCTCACACTTTGATATAATGATAAACAACACAATTGGAATGGGCCAAATGTCAAAGATCAAAGTGAATTACATTTTATCAACAAGATTTACATATTTATAAATTTCCTTGTCATATACCAAGTGGTCTCTTGGACTATGGTAGTTTTACACATTCCACACCAACCCTTAGCGAATTAGGTGCCCAACACTTTGTCCTAATTAGTTTCCCACAGTCCCATTCTCAGAACAATACATCTAATACATAATTTACTAAGAGTGTGATGTAATGTACCTAGACAAAGGATGAGCCACATGATCACTCATATCACAGATCCAATAGTATGGGTGGGAATCATAAAAAATGTTGTCACTTATTTTTATAATTCCCAAAGAATTATTTACACCAAAGGTGGATGGAAACACCTAGAAATAACATAAACACAAATCAATTTTATAGCTAAATGAAAGTCTTTGCAATTAGAAAACTCTCTGATGGTACTTATGTTATAAATTTATATCAACATGTAAGTTATCTTAATACAAAGCAGTGAGTTGGGTTTCATTTTCATTGTTCAAAAGATGTTATGCCCTTGCCATTCTCAAGACTAGTGAGAAAATCACTCCAACTTTACCTTTCCCAAGTGGCCCTTTTACAATAGAATCCTTTCGGTATAGTGTCACATTTGATTCTTCTTTAATGTTCTATTCACTAGTTTCTTGTTGGATAATCATCATGAGTCTATCATTTTATTCTTCATTAACATTTTTTTCCATGTCTTCAATGTTTATAGCATTCACAAATTTCAACAATGCCAAAATTGTTGGCCTATTAAGGTAAAAGGAGAGTGTAGCTACTAAAATCATTACCTGTTGTTATGAAACCAGCTCAAGAAAAGATAGAAAAGATAGATCAACGCCTTAGAATTCAGCCTCTTCGAGGGGGCAACCTCCTTTACATTACATAAATGAACAATTCTTGGATGATACAAATGACAAAACCTCCTTTCTATATATAGGAGTCTAGGGAGTCACAATATAATCCAGCCGACCTAACAATAATAATATAAAGCCACAAAAATAACAATAGAGGGATTCTATGGGGCACATAAATAACAATATGGGGGTAACAGGGGTACAACAATATAAATAAGGGGTATAACTACAATAGTAATGGGGTAATCACTAGTATTATAGGGACCCAACATGCCCCTCTCCTTCAAAAAAGTGTTGTCCTCAACACTTGAGTAGTTCTGGATACTTCTGCATAAAATTCTCATCCTCCCATGTGGAATCTTCAGCGGATAAGTTCTTCCACTTGATAAGATACTCTGAAATTGATTGATTTCGTAGCTGTCGAGTTCTTGTTTCTGTGACTGCTTCCGATTCCAATATAATTTTTCCTTCCTCGTCAAGTTCTGGCAATATTGTTTGAATTGGGAGCTTGTCACCTATAACCTTCTTTAAACATGAAACATGGAAAACTGGTGCAATCGAGAAGCTGCAGGAAGCTCCAATTTGTATGCCATAGTACCAATATTTTGCAACACCATGTACGAACCATAATACTTTGGTGATAATTTATTATCCTTCTTAGCTTGCTTTAGGGACATTTGCTTATATGGTTGTAGCCGTAGGAATACCCAATCACCTACATCAAAACTTATTTCACTGCGATGTTGATCTGCCTATTGTTTCATTCTATTTTGTGCCAACACGAGGTTATCCTTTAAGAGTTGGAGGACTTGTTGTTGATGTTCGATGTGATGTTCCACTGCCTGAACCTTAGAATTTTCTCTTAAATATGATGTGATTGATGGTGGTTGATAACCATAAAGTGCCATAAATGGGGTCATTTTTGTTGTTGTATGGAAGGAAGTGTTATACCACCATTCAGCCAGAGGCAACCATTTGACCCATTGTGTCTGTTTATCAGATACAAAGCAACGAAGATATCCTTCCAAACATTTGTTTACTATCTCAGTTTGCCCATCAGATTGAGGATGATAAGATGAGCTATGAGCTAACTGAGTACCAAGACAAGAAAATAATTTTGTCCAAAAATTTCCAGTGAAAATGGGATCTCTGTCACTTACAATAATCTTTGGGTTTCCATGTAGCTTTTGAACTGTTTCCATAAATGCAGTAGAAATTGTACTGGATTTAAATGGATGTGATAATGCACAAAAGTGTGCATACTTGGTAAGTCTGTCAACTACCACCATGATGACACTCTTTCCCTCAGACTTGGGTAAACATGTGATAAAATCCATTGAAACCTCCTCCCAACGTTGGCTTGGAATGGATAAAGGTTGTAATAGACCCGGTGTCTTAATTGTTTCAACTTTATTTTGCTGGCAAACCAAACATTCTGCCACAAACTTTTGAATATCTGATTTAAGGCCATCCCAAAAAAATTCCTTCTTAACTCCTTCATGAGATACAATATGACCCAAATATTCCACCTCCTGGACTCCAAAGAAACATTTAGATCTTTTTGCATATAATTGTTTCTCCTCCAATAGTTGTAGCACCCTGTCAACATGTTCAACATGATCCTTCCAAGACTTGTTGTAGATTAGTATATCATCAAAAAATACTAACACAAATTTTCTAAGGAATGGTTTGAAAATTGAATTCATCAAACCTTGAAATGTTGAAGGTGCATTGGTAAGGCCAAAAGGCATGACCAAAAATTCATAATGACCCTCATGAGTTCTAAATGTCGTTTTCAGAATGTCTTCAACCTTCATTCTGATTTCATGATATCCCGAACGAAGATCCAACTTGGTGAAGTAAATTGATCCATGCAATTCATCCAGTAATTCATCAATAACAGGAATGGGTAACTTATCTTTAATAGTGAGCTTGTTGAGCTCCCTATAATCCAGACACATGCGCCATGATCCATCCTTCCTGTGCACCAATACTACTGGAGCTGAGAAAGAACTTTGACTCGGTTGAATTATACCAGCCTCTAGCATTTCTGCAACCATACGTTCAATTTCACTTTTTTGGACATAGGGATATCTGTACGGCCTGATGTTTGGAGGAACACTTCCTGGAATCAGATGAATAGCATGATCATGATCATGCATAGGTGGGAGATCCTTGGGAGTCTCAAATACCTTGGAATGATTGTCCAGGACTTTTTGGAGATCTAGAGAAATAGATGATTCCAATGTGGAAACATCTAGCGAGCATAATTGTGCAATTACACCTCTTTGCTCCTTTTTTAGAAGATTTGTCATACCATGAGAGCTGATTATCTTTCCTGGTTTCCCTACAATACCCCTTAATTCAACTGACTTTCCTTCCGTAGAAAATTTGATAAAAAGTTCTTGAAAATTAAAAGCTATTGTACCCAAGGATTGTAGCCATTGGACTCCTAGTACAACATCCGCACCTCCCATTGGAATGGAAAGCATTGGGCTAGTCAATACATATTCTCCCATGGATAGCTTTATATTATGGCACTTTCCAGAGCAATTTATTGTTCCTCCATTTGCAATCATCACTTGAAACTCTGGTGCTGGATATAGGAAGCAATTCAATTCTTTTGCTACCCTACAATGAATAAAATTGTGGGTGCTTCCTGAATCAATCAACACTATTACCTTTTTCTTCTTGATTTGTCCTTCTATCTTGATGGTTTGAGGAGTGGTAATTCCCGCCAATGCATTACAAGATATGTTCAGATTTATTTGTTCTTCATCTAGGCTTTGTTCCTGAAGTATATCTTCTTCTTTTGACCTTTCTTGCTCCTTTTCTTCTTCCTCTTCACAATCTATGTAGAATAATTTCTTCTCAGCACACTTATGACCTTTAGTGTATTTGCTATCACAACTGTAACAAAGCCCTTTTGCTTTTTTTTCTTCCAATTGTTGTGGTGTAAAACTTATAGGTTTTGGAAGACTAGGGGCAACAACACTTCCGTCTTTATAGTTGTGAGTGGTATGCTTCCTGGTTGCCATAATTTTGCTTTCCATTTTTCTTGCTAACCTGAATGCCTTCTCTAATGAATCAGGTTCCCAAAGGCAAACATCATGTTGGATATTATCCATTAAAGACCCTATGAACACATCAATCCTATGCTCATCTGGAATATCTTTTACCCTTATGTTCAATTTTTGGAACTCCTCAATGTGCTCCATTACTGAACCCTTTTGTTTGAGACTTATCAATTGGCTAAAAAAAGTGTTGATTTTTGTATATTCATAATGTGCTATCAATTCTTTCGTAAAAATTGCCCAAGTGATAAATTGTTTACGAGAGCAAAGCCATTGATACCATACAAACTGATTTGGTTCCAAATATACAGTTTCCATATGTACCTTTTGTGCGTTTTGCACATTATTGAGATCGAAGAATTGCTCCATCTGTAATATCCATGTGGCGGGATCCTTGCCATCAAACTTCCTCATATCCATTTTTGGAATATGGTGATTCTTTGATCCAACATTAGCATCTATGGAATCATGATTAACATTTCTTTTGTTCTCATCATGAGTTTCCTTTACTACCTTTTCACCATTAGTGACCCTTTCTTGTAGCAACTTCTTCAATTCTTCCATGTCTATCTTCATATCTATCTTCAAATCTGGCATGTCTCTCTTCAAATCTATCTTCGAATCATCCATCTTATCTTCCATGCCCTTTATCTTAGATTCCACGCCATTTATCTTAGATTCCACGCCACTTATCTTAGCTTCTGTTAGCTTTTGTGAGCGTGACATTTGTTGCACTTGTTCTTGTAATTTTGATATATCATGTAGCATTTCTTCCTCTTCTTCATGGGTCATGCTAGAGTTTTCAGGTTCCTTACTAGGTGTCTTCATTTTCTTTCCTCGGGGCATCAGTTACCGATAATAATGCTTTACTATGCCCTATGAATTCCGTTAAACCAAGCTTACACAAAAATTCAAAAAAAAACTACACACCTTTTTTCACTTTATAGAAGCCTGATATTGAATCTGATGTATCTCTATAATTTCGGATCATCCAATTCTGAAATTGCTACCTGTAGTAGCCTTATGTGTCCTCTTTCCAATGCCACAAGTCTGAGCCAAATTGGATTCTCCAAGGAAGAGTTGTGTGAAATCTCCCACAGTGACTTGTTTTTAGACTGGTTCAGTACAGTGAAATTGTACGACGTGCCATGAGTCATTGTTTCAACCTTTGAATCTGAAACACACAGACAAGAAACTAAACTCCGTCCTCATTCTGTACCTTCTTACGAAATTTCAATCCGATCCCCAGAGAGAAAGTTATGACGATTTTCCCCAGGTCACCTGTTTTGAAAGTAATTCAGGAGTCTGCAAAAAGACCAACTTCTTCAGATCATATCTCCGCAAATATCACGCAAAATGCTCTGAAATTCGGACCCAAGGTTCAACGTGATTTCTTCTCAATTGGGTTTTTTTTTAGACTTCTAAACCGTCACAGAAAAAACGTTATAGCGAAAATGCCACGATGACCTGTTTGGAGCAGCGAAACCCTAGAATCCAAAGCTCTGATACCAAATGTTATGAAACCAGCTCAAGAAAAGATAGAAAAGATAGATCAACGCCTTAGAATTCAGCCTCCTTGAGGGGGAAACCTCCTTTACATTACATAAATGAACAATTCTTGGATGATACAAATGACAGAACCTCCTTTCTATATATAGGAGTCTAGGGAGTCACAATATAATCTAGCCGACCTAACAATAATAATATAAAGCCACAAAAATAACAATAGAGGGATTCTATGGGGCACATAAATAACAATATGGCGGTAATAGGGGCACAACAATATAAATAAGGGGTATAACTACAATAGTAATGGGGTAATCACTAGTATTATAGGGACCCAACACCTGTGCAAGACAATTGGCATGTATACATTATCAAATTAGACACATGTTATGTATATAATGTCTCTTTAACATGAATGGCTAACACAAATTCCAAACCTGCATGATTGAAAGTGAGACAAAATATTAGAGAAATAATGTATAACTTACTTGCCAATATTAGTATATGCTGGAGAATCGTGATCCAATAGAATAACCTATGCCTTCACAAAGCTATATAATTATCTTGTTTGTTACAAAACATGGTTTTTTCCTCTTTCCTCGAGGTTCAGTAAGAAGCCAAGAATCTATTTAAAACTTGGTATTTTGTCATGGAGCTCAATGTCATTAGCAATTGAACACTTTGCATCAAATAATTTTGAACTTTTATGTCTCATGGTTGTCTTCAACCTTAGATTTTTTGCTCTGAAGAATCTTAAAGATATTCTGAAGTATCAAAAAAATATTCACTTCCCTTGAATTGTTTTTCTCCCTGTGCCTTCCTCAACTCTTATTGTTTTACATCGCCATGAGAGTTATTCCTCATTCTATAAGCTTTGTTTAAATTTTTAATGAAAGACCGAACTATTAATTGACATGATGGACTTCCTTTGCCTACAAATACATCTTCAATTTCCAATGATTCTAAAAAAACCCCAATGGACATGTCATGTTCTGTCATAGAAAATTCCACCTACACAAATAAAACAGAAATCGATTCATTATAACTCTACAAAATCTCTAGAAAGGAATTCAAATGATCTAATTTACATTATTCATAATAATATCGTCAATTTGATAATTGTATACAATGTGTGCTACATTTTAGGAAACAAAAATATCCTTTATAACATCTAAAGCCACCTTGTAATTACCTTGCTACTTAAATCTTGAAAGTCTAATAAGAACTGCTTATCGCCGAGCAAAATATTTCTCAGATTTTGTTTATCGTGGCAATGAAATTTAACCAAGAATATAAGTCTATATCTTGACATAATTTCTAGAAGTTTAGTAATCAACTCTATAATTTACTGCAGGGCTTGAATACATACATGGTATGTAAAGGAAAAGGTTCCATGGGTTCTTACATGAAGGCTACTAGAAAACAAAACCTTCAAGTCATCAAGTACTCTTTTGAATAATACATTTTACCTCATAGCAAGATCTACTACTTTGACATTTTCCAAAGACTCATGAGTAACATTATATTCACTTGATGAAATTTCATCTATTTTTGTAGTCAGAGCATTTGATCTATATAGCCTAGGGGATACTTTTGAAAAGTGAAAAAAATAAGAATCAAATCCAAGATCCACCCCTAGAAAGCAGGTTGCTTCACCACTAAGCTATATCATCCATTCTATGACAGACATAAATCAAGTTGCTGATTGCAAGTTCCAACAAAGACATATATGAAAGAACATGCCATGAGTCAATGAAACAACAGAAACCGTGGATTTAAGGAAAAAGTCCTAAGCAATATTATAATGCATCAACTATATTCTTTGGGCATTGATGGCGTCAAATGATGAAGAAGAATGCCTGTCTTGAATCTTGATTTTGATATATGCTATTGGCTCCTAATATTGCACAGGAATTCAGTCTGAAGAATTTAGAATCATATAGCTCATCCCAACATATTTACAATGTATATACTTCAATCAATCATTGAATTTGTCATGAAACTTATCAAATTTACTAGAAAAATCAAATAAGACATACCAGTGCACATCTTCACGAAATTTATCATACTTCTTGAAAAATCATAGTCAGTAAACAACCCAAATACTGAATAGCATGTTACATAACAGGAAAGCTTTGTATATTGGTTCATGAAAGTAAACCAAATATATAACCATGGATCCAAACATGTATGATCTATTCTTATGGTCCTATGGATACCCACAAAATTACTAAAAAGAATGATTTAGCAATACCCACATAGCTTGTGGAGAAGAAGATGCATCAGGCTATCGACAAACCATATGAACTAAAAGGAAAATATCTTTAAATTTTAGAGCAAATGTTTGAGCCTTGAGGCTATCAATGCATCATGGATGACTCAGAAAGGGAATTCCTTTAGTAGCCAGTGTTACCTCATATTTTCCACTACTGTCATGAAGGCATTTATATACATGATGTAGCACTCATTAGAAGACACTGAAGCCAAACTGGATACCTATCGTAACATCCAGAAAGATAAGGCATGAACACACCTTATAGATAGTGGCACATCACATTTTTTGCAGAGCCCTGGTAACTCTCATTGAATGTACTTTATAACAATCTCTGTGTAAATCCTTTCACCCATAAAGATATTATCAATTCAATCTCCCTGCTTATACTTCACAGAATAATTTTGTAATACGTTATAAAGACTCTCCTCCCTTCTATAATTAATGTCTAATATGGAATTTGCTTCATATAAACATTGGATTAGGTAAAAGAAACAGACAGTAGATACCACAACATGCACTTGTACCTTTTCAATTTCATCAAGTGTCTCATGCCAAGGCCCTACTATTAGGATGTTAGTTTTTGAATCCAATAAAAAAAATAATTGATAAACATGCAAATAATATTTTCCAAGTACTCCTAAGCCCTATACACATTTTTTGGTGCCATGCAAAATAAATTAGTTTTACCTAGAAGTAAGAGTGGGTAGGGATAATACTCATAGCTATTATGGGTATAAGAAGAGGACAAAGTAGATAGGGTCAAATTGAAAGTGGAGAAGAGAGAACATGTTCCCATTTACCTTCAAAATCCAAAAATCTCATAAAAACAACAGTTCCAAGCCTTTGAGGGGGAGCGGGCCCAATACCTTCAACCTCATTTAGAGAGGCTGCAGGTGGCACGAAAAAATTTGTTTCACCAAAACTAGTAACACTGCCTATGCCATACATAATGGAAAAGCCGGAGGAAAGACCTCAGATGGAGATTAAAAATGTTGAGGTAAGCAACATGTTTTCATTATTTTCATAATGAAGTTGCAATGACAATGAAGTATGAGCCAAAAATATTAATAGAAATATTAAATATATTAATATAAATATTAAATATATTAATAGAGGATATCAATAAGTCACACAATTTTTTTTTAAGAAATATAACTAAAAGAACACCCTAGTTTTTTATGGAATAAAAACTTGTGGTGGTCATTTTGAGGAGTCACCTGCATGCATTACAAATTCTCTTGTTCTCTTGCATAATAATTTTGATAGTTTGAGAAGGATGTCTCTACGAGACCCACGAGCCGTCTAATATCATCTCTCCTATAACAAATTCTTTAGAGCTTGTTTCCCATATTTCCTGTTCCCACTGGCCCCATATTTCTTGCTCTCACTGGCCACTCCTAAAATCAATTCTTGTGTTGAATGTTGTCCTGATATAAACATTTTTTTCCAGGGAAAGAAATGCATCGATGATTCTCCCCTTTTGTTATAGACATTTCTGTGCCTCACAGCATGGAGCATGAAATGTCAATAATCTGAGGGATCCAAAGTCCTCAAACATGTTGTTCTTACCCTTAGAAGAACAAGGTCAGCAAACCACAGCTCTGCAAATCAGTCTTCCACTGAAAAAACACTCAAAACAGGTCAATTTTGGATCAAAGCAGCTGCTCCAAAGGGTACCTGTGTTGCATAGCAGGTGCAACAAAGGCTACCTGCGTTACAAAGCAGGTAGGACAAAGGCTACCTGCGTTGGGCGTAACTGGACATGTGGAGGAATCTTTTTCTCAAAGTGCCAGTGCCCAGGAAGCTTCCAGAAAGGCATGTGATCAAAAGATTCACCTAATAATGAGTTAAGAGCTTCTAGAACTCCAAGTGGAAGGTAGAAACTCCAAGTGAAGGACTGAAGAACAACTGGAGTTGAAGAGCACAGCAAGTCACACATCAACATGACTTGCCTTCACTCCAAAACTCTATATAAGGATCTCATCCCATGGGATCTAGAGGCCGGAATTTAGCGCAAAGAATTGCTGTTGGTTTACAGTTGTGAGCATTGGGTGATTGCTTGAGGGAGGTGAAGAAGAGATTTCTCTCCGTCGGGAAGGTGATGCTGGATTGGACCTCGCATGGTTGTATCACCGCCTGAACCTTACTTCCATATATTAATAAAGCATTTGAGGTTCTTCTATTCGCATGTGTTTCAATGATGAATTGTCTTACTTGCGTCTTTGATTTATGCTAATCCTTGAATCATTTATGCATGCATGCCTCTTGTAGTTTCCTTTTCTTGTCTTATTTGCAGGATCTCGTGTAGCTGGGCCCGTAGAAAGACTTGGAGCTGGGAGCAAGAGGCAAACAAAGGAGATAGGATCGACCATTTGCGCAAGACATCGGTAAGTGGATCTATCCTTTTTATCTCTTGCATGTCATAAAGAAGAAACTTTAGATAGCTTTGCTTTCAGCTGTTGCTAAGGAACTGTCACCCTTAGAGTGGTTTAGGGTCATTCCGAGTTGGATACTTTCCCCCACAACAGACTGGCGACTCCGCTGGGGATCGTGTCTTGTTGGTAGCTTGTGTATTCTTGCTATTCATCTCTTGAACAAAGGGGGTGCCGAATCGAACTGCATGCGAGTCCTTCGAATGCAAAGTAGAGGGCAGCTACTCTAGCCCAGTGCTGGGCATGTTCATGATTTGAAGAGCTGATCCACAAGGACTCTTTTTCTCTTTGTGATAGTGTTCATCTTCCTTAATCATCCTCTAGAGTATACTTGACTGATAGCCTCTGATTTGAGCAAAAACCGTTGATTTTTGAGCAAACTGTGACCCGGAATCTGGGAAGGACGAGAGTTGTCTCGTTCAGTGCAGCTGCAACAAAGGCTACCTGCACTGCAACGCAGGTCCCGAAGGGGCTACTTGCACTGCATCCCTGTTTGACAGTGCAGTACCTGCGCTGATCCAGTTTTGCCTTGAGCAACTGGGGTTCCCCACTGTCTGTTGCCCAGTTTTCAATATTGTTTTTGCAGCCTGCTGTCAACCTGTATACCCAGCTGAAACCACTTCTCTTTGCCTTCATTCCACCTCAGTTGTATGTTGAAACCGTGATTGTTCTTATTGTATTTCTTGTTGTCATTCACTGTTTCCCATAGCGAAAGCGAACTAGTCTTGCTATGACCTCTTGGATCTAGACCTGTGAGAAAGAGTCGTTACGATTCTAAGAGCTAGTTTATTGCTGTTCATAGCTGCTTGAGCATTTGCTTTCGTTATATGGTTCGAATTTCATTATTTCTTGTGTTGAAACGAGCGAATCTTAAGGTGTTCTTTTGATTATTGGACAAAACTTGTTTGCTTACGCTTGAAATCGAATTCGAAATTATACAACAACTTTCTTTTTGTAATCATCAACATTAAGGAAGAAGAAAAGAAATACTTGCATTGTGCATGTGCATTTTGACAGTTTGCATGTCGATTTAGGGAAAAGTGCATTAGTGTGTGCTCCATGATCTGTTTGAAAAGATGATGTCTTTCTTTTCCTTCAGTAGTTAAGGTTTTCATAAGTTGAAAGAATTGAAAAAAGCTTGCTTATCATTCTTAGACTGCATTTAGGAGTTGTATATACATCACGTGGTGATCCACAAAGGCAAACTGCTAAGCAAGATCAACCTAAAAAGAACTGAATTTATCTAACAACGCTTTGAAACATAACGAAACACAGTAGAGGTCTAGGTAGAGACGTGAACCGGCGTCGTTAAACATAGTGACTGTCGATCTCTACGAAGGTGGGTGATTCCTCCTGAGGGACGATAGCACTAATACGGACTTGAACCCCCGCGTACCGTCGCGTATATTGGGGGACCCCTATAGGAACAAAGCCTTTATCCATAGGAAGCCGTGTCAGCCGCCCTACTGATCGCGATGCAGTGAACACAGCATTCACGAAGATCGACCACTCGTACCGTAAAACGTATTCTGTGGTTTCGCGAAAGGTTTGGCACACCCTTGCCTAGAACTCCAGAGTAGTTTCTTTTGGCCTTTTTCAAACTCTATAACTGAAAAAGTCCATCCGAGCATTTGTCACTTCGGGCTCGTTAATACATCGAAGGAGACTAGAGTCATCTTTAGCTTTTTCTCGACTCTTAAAAAGTGAAAAAGCAAGTTGTGTCTTAAAAAAAGCGTCGTCATATAAAATTCATCTTAAATGGAACATAATTACCCCTGATTCCTACGTTGATCTTAAAAGTTGAGAACATGGAGCACACCAACAAAGGGATTCCGCATGATGGGACCCCTAGCCCTTTCTCCTCTTGGGGAGAAGTTGGTGCGCCCCACATGGCCACATTGTCGCTTCCAGGGCTGACAATTGGCCTGCCAGTTTGGCTATTCTCAACCACTGTAGTTCAGACCACCACGGTTCCTGAACAGTCGAGTCAACAGTTAGACCCGTCTAGAGCTACCCTCCAGCCTTCCACTTCTTATACGCCTTCCTCCGATCCTTCTTCTTCGAAAGGTCAAGCCGCCGAAAGCGGAGCTCCCATAGAAAAGAAGAAGGAAAAGAAGAAGAAAGAAAAGAAGCAGAAGGAGCCAAAGGCGCCTGGGGGCAAGCAGAAGGTATCTAACGAAAACCCACACACAGCACGGACCGGGCCCAAATCGCCATGTGTCATGTGTAGAGGGAACCACTTCCACAGTGATTGTCCCAGTATTCCCCGGATACTAAGGGACTGGTCCCCTCGTTTGCACAGTTCGGAAGCGTCAACCTCTGACAACCAGGTTGAATGCTTACCGTCGACCAGCGAAAGTGAAGGTTCTAGACGACGGAGGGGAATGAGATCCCCCTGCGAACTGTGTGAAGGCAATCACCCGTTGTCCCTTTTTAGATGAAGCAAAGAGAGTTTTGGAAGATCAACCGGTGGCACCGGTGCTACTTCCTCCTGGATATCAAAAACTCGCGGAGAGTCCTTCGTTGGTCGAAAATACAGCTGCCCCGCTCATAGGGCCAGCTGAAGTGTCAGTCACTGAAAGTGAACCTACTGAATCCGGACCGGACGAAAGTCCAAAGGTCGAAGCGGCAGTTGACCCGGTTCTCCCTTCAGAAGTTTCATCTTCACACACCACAGTCACTGAGGATTCACCTTCAGTTGACACCCCTACCGAAGAGAATAAGGATGACACCGTCCATATTCTTTTCATCAACACTGATTCTGATGAACATCAGGGCAATGTGCCCACTCCTTTATCGCAGGAAGGAGCGTCGTCAGGATCATGTCCGGCCGTATATTCGGTCCCACCACCAAGCAACCTAGTTGTGTCCTTTGATTGGAACCAACTAGGCAGACCCCGGTTACCAGCCAGTATACCATTTAGAATTATAGTCCAAATATACCAAATGGTGATGGCTGGAACTATCATTGATGAAGGGGCATCTGTGAGTATTCTGTCCTCTATTTCTTGGAAAGCACTGGGTTGCCCGGCGCTTTTGCCTGAGACAAGAAATCTCTCAGGTTTTGACAGAGGAACCAGTCGACCATTAGGGATTCTACCTAATGTGCCTATTACCTTGAAAGGGAAGGCCGTCAAGATAAATTTGATGGTCGTCCAAGGACCCTTGGATTATAACCTACTCCTTGGACGGGACTACATATATTGCATGGAAGCAATAGTCTCCTCACTCTTTCGAATAATGTGTTTTCCATACGAAGGAAGAATGGTCAAGCTCGTAGACCAACTTTCGCTTCCGGGATCACGCATCGCGAATAGCCACATACCTATCCTCAATGGTCTTTTCGATCAAGAAGGGTCTCTACCTCCGGTTCTTCTTCCTGATGAAGGCGAGTGATTCGGGAAAAGAAGGCCGGAACCCAGGGGGCATGCATCCTGGTCTGCTCTAGAGGCAGAAGAAACCTTGGGTGTAAAGTAGAATTTCCGCGGAAGAATATGACTAGTCCGTACCCCGTCCCCTCCTTCATCTTTGAGAATCTTCCTCTGAGCCATGTTCGTGGAGAAGAAGGACAAGAAGACAAAGATAGACTGGGAATCTCAGAAGGGGCTGTTAGGAGTGGGGTTGTTCTAGAATAGGATTCTTTTGTCAAGGTTACTTGTTTGACAAAGGTCATTCAACTTTGTCTAGATATGTAGGCTCTACCGAAGAAGGGGATCCGTTTGCGGCAGTAAGTAGGTATCGTCTTTGGGTAAAAGGCCAACCTCACCCATTAAAACAAATGTTTTAAAGGATAAGTAGGGGCAGCCCCCAAAGAAAGAGATGCTATTTGCTGCAACAGATTGTAACCATCTTTGTGTAACCTAATGATAGACATCGCCGAAGAAAGAGTTTCATTTGCAGCAGCAAATAAAACCATTCTTTGGGTAACCAGAAAGAGGTAGGCCTCTCCCGGCAAAACAAATGTTTTACCTGCAAATTGAGGGGTAACCTTGAAATTAGACTTACACCTGGGGGCATGCAAACCTCTTGGAATGCAAGCACGGGCGGCTATTTTGTTTTTTAGTTTTTTAGGTCCTCCCTTTAAACCTGTAGGTCTAACCCGTTAAACTCGTAGGATTAGCCGATACCTGGCTTGCACAAAAAGAGGATATGGAGCAATGCATAGGGAGATGAAAGCTCTTTAAAAAAAAATATAGGAATCTTCCATGAGACCTTTCTACATTATGACTGGTAAAATCGAGCGGTTTTGGCAAAGTTCATGCTCGTTAAAAAATAAACGCAAGATCCGAGCAGTTTTAATGCGGAAATTCATGCTCGTTAAAAAATAAACATAAGCTTGTGAGCAGGCTTCCCCCAGTGTTCAAGCTCATTCAGAAAAAATGAACCGGTAAATAACCATTTGAGACCGTAAATTCATCAGCCATAAAAGCCTTGGTCGTGTTTGTGCACCGTCACCTCCACTTTTCATTTGGCCGATCATTCACATCCACTTGATTGTTTACCTATTTTGAGGAACAGCTGCGAAGAGTGATTTCACCTAGCCATCCTTGAGACACTGACGTGATTGGAAAATTCCAACCTGTACCTGGAATCTGCTGCTATCCCTGTTTATCACTCGTTCCTCAAAAGACGAGTCTTCTTTGAGCTCTTTTCACTGACTCGTAAAATATGAAAAGTTTGCCGAGTTTTTTGGCCTTCCAGCTCGTTAAAAGGACCGGAAGAGCTATCCCTCCTCTAGATTTTAATCTTTTTGGACCTGAGGGATTATTGCACAAAAAGATCGAGCGCTTGTCTAGTTCGGCTCGATAAAGATATCGAACATTCATCCCTTCTGTATTGTTTTATACTTTTTCGGACTTAAGGGATTAGATGACGAAAAAGGACCTTTGGAGTCTACTTTACGTACACTTTTCAGACTCTCTAAAAATGAAAAGGACCGAGCTGTCTTTGTCGCTGGGCTCGTTAAAAAGGGGTGATAAGCGACAAACTTGTCTATAGACGAGAACGAGTTTCCCTATCGCTAGGCTCATTAAAAACATAGCGATGGGCTTGCCCGAAGGGCAGGTTATAGATCAAGCATATGTTATCCTCCTCAAGCTTGTCAAAAATAAAGAGGTACTGGTCAGAAATGACTGGGGAAAAATTGGGAAGAACCTCAAAGCTTAATGGTAGCAAGTCGCTCTTGAACATGACACTTTTGCCTCCGTAAATATCGGGTTGGGTTATTATCATTCACCGGTCCCTTCACCATGGTCTCGCCATACCATCCATACATGGGGTAATGCTACCGATCCATCTCATCAGTGTCGTTATATGTTCAAGAGATGTCATTCAGAAAGTGTCAACCGGGTCCCATCCACTACCATACATCATCTTTCATCCTTCCATGACCGCCACCCTGAATCATATTTCACAGATCGTTTTCACCATCATCACCAGCTCCGTTCCGTGTCACTGATGTGGGATTCATTAAGGCCCTCCTTTAACGGATCACTTCTTGTCGACATCAGCTCACTATCCAAGAAGTTGATCTAGGAACACCCCCTCAGTACTTTGAAGCTTGCATGCCTCAATGGCAAGTTTCTCACTTCCGGCGATAGGTATACATTAATGACCTTCGACCGGGGGACTTTGCATGGTGTTCGACGTCAGATCCTATATTCACGCCACGTGAATTGTGCTGCAGTACCTTGAGGGTCATCATCATTATCGGTGATTCCTCTCGCGCTTGTTAACAGTTTACATTATTGACTGGTAATCAAGCGATGTCTTTCCATGTTCGACTTCAAGAAATTCTCACATGGATCGACTTGTACTTAGTGTGAAGATCGGAAGTTTGAAGACCCCGGATCTAGTTTCATCCATCCGGGCTGCGATATATATTCAGGAGATAAAAACATAGACATGTGCAGCAGATGATTATCCTACTGAAAGGATGATAATTAAAAGCAGAGAATTATCCCTCTCTTATCAGACGATCGTCTGTTTATGTACAGCAAATGTATTTATAAAGCTGAGCATGGGAAATGCCCGCCTCAGCTAGATCATGAAAAGAAAGTATGAAAGGATAATGTATTGTATTGTATTTTGTTACAGGTCACCTCCCGACGATTGAATGAACTTCGGATCCTCCTAATAAAGCATTTCACCCGATAAACGACCTCATACTTTAGGGGGCAACTGTTATAGACATTTTTGTGCCTCACAGCATGTAGCATGAAATGTCAATAATCTGAGGGATCCAAAGTCCTCAAACATGTTGTTCTTACCCTTAGAAGAACAAGGTCAGCAAACCACAGCTCTGCAAATCAGTCTTCCACTGAAAAAACACTCAAAACAGGTCAATTTTGGATCAAAGCAGCTGCTCCAAAGGGTACCTGCGTTGCATAGCAGGTGCAACAAAGCCTACCTGCGTTGCAAAGCAGGTAGGACAAAGGCTACATGCGTTGGGCGTAACTGGACATGTGGAGGAATCTTTTTCTCAAAGTGCCAGTGCCCAGGAAGCTTCCAGAAAGGCATGTGATCAAAAGATTCGCCTAATAATGAGTTAAGAGCTTCTAGAACTCCAAGTGGAAGGTAGAAACTCCAAGTGAAGGACTGAAGAACAACTGGAGTTGAAGAGCACAGCAAGTCACACATCAACATGACTTGCCTTCACTCCAAAACTCTATATAAGGATCTCATCCCATGGGATCTAGAGGCCGGAATTTAGCGCAAAGAATTGCTGTTGGTTTACAGTTGTGAGCATTGGGTGATTGCTTGAGGGAGGTGAAGAAGAGATTTCTCTCCGTCGGGAAGGTGATGCTGGATTGGACCTCGCATGGTTGTATCACCGCCTGAACCTTACTTCCATATATTAATAAAGCATTTGAGGTTCTTCTATTTGCATGTGTTTCAATGATGAATTGTCTTACTTGCATCTTTGATTTATGCTAATCCTTGAATCATTTATGCATGCATGCCTCTTGTAGTTTCCTTTTCTTGTCTTATTTGCAGGATCTCGTGTAGTTGGGCCCATAGAAAGACTTGGAGCTAGGAGCAAGAGGCAAACAAAGGAGATAGGATCGACCATTTGCGCAAGACATTGGTAAGTGGATCTATCCTTTTTATCTCTTGCATGTCATAAAGAAGAAACTTTAGATAGCTTTGCTTTCAGCTGTTGCTAAGGAACTGTCACCCTTAGAGTGGGTTAGGGTCATTCCGAGTTGGATACTTTCCCCCACAACACCTTTGCAGACCTTCCACAAATTTTGAAGGAAATTTATTCAAATCTAAGCATTATTGCAAGGACATGTGCTTGCTAGTTCAAAATTCAATTGCAGAGAATGGTACCTACGAGAAGGGAAACCGTACAAATTCCCCGTTAATAGGAATTTGACATACAATGCCAGATTATCCACATGATGATTCAAGATTTCATAGTCATTTCTTATGTTGTTCTTTAGGTATTGTGATAAAAATTTAGTTGACTTCCGAAATTTTATGAAAAAAAGAAATCATTGAAATAAATACTCGGAAAAAGTGGTTGATAAGTACCTCTTAAGTAGAGAAGGTCATTCTCTGATGAGGGAATGAAGCACAATTCAAGTCACTCTGCAGCCTATAATAGGAAACCCTCAGTGGAGGCCTCTTCATCTTGTTCGATTTCTATGGTGTTTATAGCGGACGTAGAGTTTGCAAAGGAAATAGAGCTTCAATAATGGAATATGAAAGGAAAAATCAGGGATTTGAGGCTTGTTGTTGGCTATGAAACTAATTCTAATTACATTAACTTTCTCAGCCATGCACCTACTAGTAAGAGAGCCATGATGAATCATGGCTTTTTCTTTGATACTGGAAACAACCCTTTCGAAATTGGGAATGAGAAGGCTAAATCTGAAATCCTATTTATGGGACTTAATCTTTTAGTTGATGTTATGGTTATGCTTTTGGAGAATCATGAGGCTGGTTTCCTTGAGAAAAGTATCCCAAAAGAAAGAGTGCAACCTGCACGAAAAAAATTAAGGAAAACAAGTTAACAAATCCAAGTATTCCATTCGAGAAACCAAATTATTTTCATTATTTTACATATGATAAGGTATATCATTCAGAAAAATAATAAATACTAAAAATAATATAAATGGTAAGACGAGAGTAAAAGAGCAACTTGCACAGAAAGAATTAAGGAAACCAAGTTAATAAAATCTAGGTATTCCGTTCGAGAAACTAAATTATTTTCATTACTTTCCATATGATAAGGTATATCATTTAGAAATGTAAGAATTACTAAAAATAGTATAAACGGTAAGACGAGGGTTTTTGTGCCTTGCAGGAATATAATAACCCCTGAGGGGACGACTAGGCTTTTGTTGAGCATACATGTCCTACAATAGATTTTGACGCTTCATCTAAATGAGCCGAGTTCATGCTTAAATCGAGTGCTTGGTTGGTTAGTATTTTTTTGTTCTACCTTCCTTTATGACTTTCCTTTATGCATCTTCAAAAAGATAAGCACCCACAAGAAACAAAGCTAGCAACCTAAAATAGAAACAAGGGAAAAAAGGAAGATAATAATATGCTAAGAACAAAGCCAAGATCTTTGAATAGAAAGCAATATGTTCAGAAATATAAGCACCTGCCAAGAACAAATCGAAGAACAAAGGCAATAGCTTGGAATAGAAAATCATCTACTTTGAGCATATCCTTTCTGATAATAAGGAAATTGGGAGGTTGCAAGGCCGGTAGGGCAAGCGTTGGAGATGCAGATTGCACGGTTGCAAATTTTCGTAGCTAGTAAAGGCATACAGCTTTGTGACAACTGACAACACCAGATCCAAAAGCAACCCAGAGGTGTATTATGGGTTACGGACTCATAATATTAAATTGTACAAATTAATGCTAGTTTCAGATGGAATTAATTCACTTGGGCTTAGGGGAACATAACATAGAATCATGTTTTCAATGTTTATTCTAAAGTATGACCTAGCTACGAGGCCAAATAAAATCTCCAAATGGTTGTTTAGACAGAAGACAAAATTTGCATTGGTTTACTTGGCAACTTTGGTTAAAAGCAAGAAATTTGTGAGAAATTTGCATTGGTTTCTGTGTGAAAATAATATGAATGCAAGAAACAATTACTATAATCCCTACAACCCCAAAGTGGCAGGGACTAATAAGATAAAATTATATTAGATTTTGTACCTAGCCATCCAATTGTTAAAGGCCCTAAAATAATGTTTTTGGTTTAGGTTCAATAATAGATTTCAATGTATGTTGATGCACCTAAAAGGAAAAATATCTCTTATATATGAGATTAATAGTGAAATAGCCTATGAGAATTCATCTATGAAATTGGTAGCCCTATAAAGAAAAAAATATGGGCATGGTAGGAAACAACAAAGGTGGGCCTCCATCCTTGAAAATGCAACAAAAATCATTTGGTGGGAGCTTAGGGTATTGTTGTATTGACAATTTTTTCCATGATATTGTTATATCAAGCATTGATTGTAATATTCATTCCCAAAGACACATATATCTAATGTAGAGAATAAACAATATGATGGTGCATTGTAGGATTGTAGGATTTGTTTGGAAACGACAATGCAGGATGGCCTGAACAAGGATATATATTTCAACTTTCTCTCAAAATATATCTTTATGAAGAGTGGGAAGTTGATGGATGGAAGGAATCTATTTTTGCAAAAGATAATTCTATCACTTCTTACTCATGTGCAAAGGATCACTGCTAGAGATTTTGGAAGCTATTTTAACTATATGTATCTATTGAAACCAAATTTGATCTATGTATTATAATTTTAGCATTCTAAATTACTCACACCAATTGCAAACAAATGTTGTTTCATGCAATAACATAACCATATAATATGGAAAAATGAGTTAGTATTAAGAAACAATTAAGTTATATCATCAAATGTCGAGACACTAGCTTTACAGACATGTCTGCAAAAATGTGGAAATGTAAAAGAATTCATGTCAAGTGCTTGGGATAAATAATAAAGAAAATTTCCTTATGTGGAAGATAGTGATGACAACATATACTATGCACGGAGACTTGAAGGAATCTGTTTAGTTATATTACTACAATAAAAACTTTGGGAGTGATAATTTATCCCTTTAGAGCCATATACTATACATGGAGAGTCCCTTGAATTTTCTTATTGCTTGACACAGCCTGTAATATTCCAAATGTCAAATTTTTTAATAGGTCTAGCACACGTAGTGTTCTAATTAAAAAAAGGCTTGCAATTAAAAACATCAAACATAAGGGGATCTGAAAGTGTGGCCTCTTATTTATATTAATAGTTGAAAAACAAAGATACATGCCCATACAAATAATATTAGAGCCCCTGCAAATGGCATGCACAACTACTCATTAAAAGGATAATTTAAGACATTGAAGCACCTTTGTGAATCCTGGCTGGATCCACCAGAAAAATTCACCCTAGGGTTTTCATCCCAGGATCAAAGTGGAACTGGCCACCTTAATTTCTCAACAAAACACAATAAGACAAACAAACCCAGAATGATCCAAATGCCTAGCTCCTATCTCCTTTTATAGGCTTGATGGACTCTCTAGAAACCTTATTTTATTATTTTCCATCAAAACCTGAAGGAAAATACCATAGTAAATACTATTGGCAGATTTCGTCCATTTTGACCATATCAAGAAAAGGGAATATTACAAATCCTCCCAACCCAAGATTGCTTTCCCTCAATCAATCCACATCTATCCATAGTAGATACATCTGTATACTGATATGAAGACCCCATACAAACTAGTGTGATATGCCATGCCTCCATGCTAAATGATTTTGAATGGATCCTTCGATACGTGGATCCCAAAACATCCTCCATCCAATCTTGCCCTCAATAGATTCACCTAGATCCCAATGCCACCTAAGTATTGGGACCTATGGCTTATGATACCACCTCAGCCCTCCATCACTATCTATGCCTGAGGGCCCATGTTGTGATATTCCCTTCGCTAAGAGTATCCTCCTAAGAATCATCCCATCAATAGAGTACCAACTCATAATCTCTCGCCAATCCATCCCATGGGAAGGATGAATACCTACACTTGGAATGGATCTACTTTGTTGATGTTGCTCGATGCCTAATTCATGTTGCTCCACTCGATCACTCAACATGATCCATTTGGAAAACTCTTCCTTACTCTCCCAAATGTATAAAGGAGGGTTGATAGTGTTGCAAGCTTTATCTAGGCACTCTTGTAGAGGGTTTCTTTGGAACTCCCAACTATACTCCTCTTGCTACGTTGTGAGGAACTTGAGGCATTTCTCTACACTAGACAACTTGTCTGCTGACTTGGAACATACCCCTATGATTTCCTCAATTTTTTTGTTTTCCTGTGAGATAGTGTCTCAGGCTGTCCAGAATTTATGCTTCAACATCATGAGATATGCCTTAAAATTCATGATCTTCCCCAAAAGTCCTCTACTAGTGATTTTGGAGCCCTTCTAAATGTCTTTGTACCTGTCTTCACTGAATTCCCAACTATAACAACTTCAACTTGAGCCTTTGACTGACGTTCTGGGAATGGTTCATATTGCAAACTATGATTATAATGTTGCCCCTCATGATCATGCTCATCATGTGATTTACTACTGCTAGCTCCTTACTCAGTTTTCCTTGGTCTCCTCCATCTGTGATGACAATGTGTTGTTCATCCTCTCCACTTGTCAAACATAGATGCATTGGTGGATTGCTATATATACTTGGTTGTTTATATTCTTTATGGACATCCTCTTGGAGACCTATGGACTCATTTGTATAGGAGTCTACCTCATCAACACCATTAGGTAGAATTTCCTAATGCACTTCTGAATGCTTCTCATCCTACAACTTAGTCTCCCTGAATAATATCGCATTGTTGTTCACCATCATGGAAATTAATAGACCCAACTATAGAAGACTTGCCATGATTTGAAGGAATCTCCTTTTTTCTATCCCTGTTGCCTCCTTCCTATCACCTAGACATGTATGGTTAAGTGCCCAATTTCCCTATAGATAAATCATAGTCCTCTCTGTCTTAGTTCAATCTTGCTACAGATTTTATTTCCTTTGTTCTTCCTCCGTCAACCTATCCTCTTTAGCTCCTTCGTAGTCAACACCCTTCTGAGAAATTTTATGTTTTTCATGACCAACCCTTCAACTTGATTATAGGTGACGTATGATACAACTAGCTCCTTTCCATAAATGGTCAACAATTTGGGTCTTAGTATCTTGTGGATGTTAGCATCTCCTTCTAAGAACAAGGACATAATATTTTTCATGCTTGTTTTGACACATTCTAGATGAGATGATGTAATGCTGGTGTAAAATTTTTGGAACACCTCAAAGGTTAAGTCATCACATTCCAGATTCAACATGAATGTGCCAAAGTGGAATTCTGCGATTAGTTCTAAGATTTTACACCACTTATGAAAGGTAGGAAGCATCATGTTATTCAACCCTTGAAGGGTTTCCACTATCAACTACAATATCTCCCTCATGAGATCATTATTGTAAGGTGGTAGAGGTAATTTTAAAGTTATGATCCTATCGAGACAAGAGGTAATTGTGAACTTGACCTCTTCACAAGGATGCTCCTAGAGTTTGGGTTGTATCAATGCAAGCATCGATAGCTTGAGAGCCCAACTGAGTTTCTTTCATCTGGTTGCCCCACCTTGGATATACATGTGTTTAATTCCTCTAACTTAGGAAGGAAATCTCCTGACCTCATAAACTAGAAGTCAAATCCAAGTGCAAAGAGCCAGTTCCCCGCTTTTTTTTTCCTTTTGTAGGTTTCTTGGTTGCTTGTGCTGAAAGATAGCATGGACTCGTTTTTAGAAGGGTCCACTGTTTTGTTTTCCTAAAATACCAAGTGCAAGTTCTTTTTTCCATCTCTCAATGTCTTCTAGTGCCTTCTCAAGATCCATCTTTCCACATACAAGGATATGTGATATCTTTAAGCAGAATACACTAGATCTTTTTTCCAACCAATTAAAAAGGAACCAAAAATAAAATTCCCCCCCAACACACAATGATAAAAATATTCCTCTACAAATAAATTTCCCCAACACCGTGAATCATAGTACATACCTTTGCTAATTTCGTCACACATCACCATCACATAATAACACATTAAACCCAAAATCACATCTCTTCATAAATGAAATGGACGTGTTTTTGATGAATATCTAAATAGAAATTTTCAAGAGTGGTGACGTTTAGGTCTAACGACACTTGTGTGAGTTTGACGGATGTTGACAAAGGAAAAAAAAGAAAGTATTTGAGAAATAAAATAGTTTCCATGTTCACCAAGGTAAAAAAAATTTAATTGAAAGTAAAATTCAGTTATTTCTTAATAAAAAATAGTTAATATGAGTTAGATATGTAAAAAATTGAATATATTTGTGGTAAAAATATTTCATTCTTTCTCAAGGCAACATTTAATCACAATATTTGAATATGTATGCTAATTAATTTGTTTCAAGATAAATTTATTTCATATATATATATATATATATATATATATATATATATCATTAATAAGAACAAGATGTGTAATTCATTTTATTCTTAATATAAAATGAGTATGTGACATTTAAAAATATTATTAATGATAAAAAAAATTCATTGTGGATCATAGAAAAAATATTTCAATGCCAAATGTTCTTATATTGTCATTTTTTTTCCTAAACATGTGTTGGTGGGTAGATATGTCATTCATTTTTTCAATCCTCTAGTGATGCACAAATGATTCAAAATGTTTGAAACCAAAATTATTATTACAAAGGATTTAAAATTATTGGCCCCTATAAATCTTTGAAAATTATCTCTTATAAAACATTACAACACACAAGTTATGGAGTGGAGATGGAATGAAAACTTGAAAAGAAACCACCCTACCAATGACAATGACAATCAATTTGTTTATCACCATTGTTCACATGAAAAGTCACTTGATAGAAAAAGGAATGACAACTATAATATATTGTAGCCATTGAAACCACTATAATCAAGACAGTAAGAACCCTTCATTCATTTTACATGTAAATAAAATAAGACCAAGGTCATGAGACACGTATTCAAAGATGAATGATGGGCAAACATTATAGTGGGCATCACTTGTGCTTTATTAATGAATGGAAATTTGCAAAGGCATTGGCAAAGAGAAGAGGCAATAATTGACATTGAATTATGAAAATAAAGGAAAATAGGAGAAATTAAAGTGAATAGACACAAATATGCATGCAAGGAAAATTAGAGGAAAATGAAGAAAAATGAGACATCAATGATAAAAAGGCATCAGAGAATTAGTTCACAGCTTTTGGTCATTACAATTTTTAGCCAGTTCTATCTTCTTCTTTTTTCAGTTTAGCATTTGGCTCTCTCACACTCTTGCACACTTAGAGTATTCTTGGAGCACTCTAGAATTCAATTGGAACTGGAAGAAGGAAAACAAGAAAGCAAAGAGAAAGTAAAGGAAAGCAAGGAGCGCAAAGAGACAATTGGATCAACAACTACAACATGATTACTTTGCAGGTAACATGTTCCATGTGTGATCTCCTTGCTAGTTTTTGGATGCATGATATATGCATGTGATTCCTTGTTGATTTGTTGTCATTGGCATGGGATTTTCTTGGATTGACAGTGGTTTTAGCCTTGCCTTGTCATTTCTTGGATAACCACGGTGTAGTGGGTTCCCTATTTGTTTTCTGATTCTTTCTCAGGTTTCCTATGGCTATGGGTTGGAACAAATTCTCTGGAGCCCTGGAACAACTTAAGTGCCCTGGCGTCTATGGGTTGATATGGGAGATCTCTGGAGCCCTATAAGAACATGGGATGTTGGAGGTTGTGGTTTCAGTTACTAATTGATAGAGCCTTGGATAGCTTGGGTAGAGATCGATCTAGTTGTTGTTAGTGATTTCTAGACAATATAGGTGAAATCATTGTGGTTGAGGGTTGAGGTGTGTTGTAGCGGCTGCAACACCCTCCAAAATTTTGGCCTGCATCCAAATTTTGGAGCCTTCCTTGGTTTTTTCACTTGATGTTCGAAAACGCTCGGGGTCATCCCATGAGCTCTTGTCAAGTTTTCACACCCTTTTCATTTGATTGATCAGTGATCGTCTTTTGGCATGTTGATCGCTATGTCATGCTTGCAAGTTTGTTCTAACATTTTGAAGGTTTGTCTTTGTGTGTATGATTTTTTTTTGCTTTGTCAACATCCGTCAAACTCACACAAGTGTCGTTAGACCTAAACATTCCACAGGTGATCGTTGTATAACTTTAAGGCACATCATTGAAAAAGTTTGGGAGAAAGGAAGAATTCTTTTGTTGCTTTGTTGATTTTAGAAAAGCATTTGACTCAGTTCCTAGTGATAAGATTTGACACAGAATGGAGGAACTTGGTGTTCCTAAACATTTGAGAGAAGCTATGCATAGGCTGTATGAAGAGGTGAAAGTCAAAACTAGAACTTCAGTAGGCATTTCTGAAAGTTTTAAAGTGATATTGGGGTCAAGAAAGGTTGCACATTGTCTCCTACCCTTTTTGGTTTATATATCGACAAGCTTGAAGAGTGATTAAATACGCAAGGGAGTGATGGTATCTATTTGGGAAAGTTTGTCATAAGGCTTCTTTTGAATGCACATGACTTTATTCTGATGGCTAAATCGACTCTTGGTTTGCAAGAGCACTTACTATCCCTTGAGAATTTTGTAGAAGTGTGGGGATGCAAGTCAATATCAGCAAAACAAAAGTAGTGGTTTTCTCTAAGAAAAGAAAACATAACTAGCATAAGTTCTACTTTGAAGGCAACATTCTGGAAAACGTTGCGGATTACAAATACCTCAAAATTGACTTCAACAAAAATCAAAGTTTGGATGGTTGTAGAAAGAAAATAACTTTGGGGGGTTGGAAAGCATTTTATGATTTTCAAAATAGGTGCAGAGAGGCAGAGTTATGAAACTGGAAAACCACTCATACTCTTTTTGGGCTTGTAGTGTTGGGTCCCTATAATACTAGTGATTACCTCATTACTCTTGTATTTTTATCCCTTATTAATATTGTTGTGCCCCTATTGTCCCCATATTGTTATTACTGTGCGGCCCCCATAGAATCCCTACATTGTTATTTTTTGGCTTTATATTATTATTGTTAGGTCGGCTGGGTTATATTGTACTCCTTAGACTCCTATATATAGAAAGGAGGTTTTGTCATTTGAATCATCGAAGAATTGTTCATTTATGTAATGTAAAGGAGGTTGCCCCCTCGAAGAGGCTGAATTCTAAGGCATTGATCTATCTTTTCTATCTTTTTGTGAGCTGGTTTCATAACATGGAGTGATTCTGATGATTCTCTATGGTTGTGAACTATGGACCAGCAGTACATCTGACATGCAATGGAGACAAATTGAGAAAATTCAGAAGCGTTTGATTACAAACAAATTCAAGATTAAAAGTGCAGTGCCTTATGCTATCTTGTTAAGTGAAACAAGGGTTGCTCCTATTGAAGCAATTGCTATGGTGCGAGTCATAAGTTATTTAAAAAAATTGAGCAAATGGAAGAGGGTATATGGCCTAAGGTTGTTTTTAATGACAGATTGTGCAACAGATTTAAAAGAAAAAACAAAAAAACAAAAACAAACAAACAAACAAACAAACATGGATGTAACAAAATAACAAATGGTTTAGTAAATGGGGCATTTGCTTGAATGTGTGTCCCATAAACAACAAAGAGATAAAATCTTTTGTTATGGATAAGTTCCACAAGGGTATTTGGGATAAGAAGCTAAGAAGAAAGAAAAAATACTATATTGAAGTGTTTAATCCCACTCAGTCATCAACCAAAAGCATACATAGAGGCCAATATCTCTTGGAGAACCAAAATTCTTATTGAAGGACTAATTCTCATCAACTCCGTTGTGAAACAGGGAGTTGGAAAAGGCCAAAAGAAGTGTGGGAGGAAAGAGTATGCAATTTTTGTTCTTCCAGAAAAATAGAAATAGAAAAACATTTCACTTTATAATATGAGGCCTTCAAAGACAACAGGGAAATTTATGCAAATATGCTGACAGCTACCTCTTGGGATAATCTATTTAGCAAGGGGTTTGTCGAGAAGCTCAGAGTATTTATTATGAAGATTCATAGAAAAATGGCCGAATACATCAAGCAAATGAAAAAGCAATACGTTAAAATAACTTATTTTCTTATATAGAGTAGCTCAACAATATCAAGTTGAATAGAATTTTGCCCATTGATGTGACAACACTTTGTCCCAGTGCAAGAACCACCTGAAAATATCGATATGCATAAGGATGATATTACACCCAGAAGATCATTAAGGATGCCCAAGGGTTCTACTACCCATCAATGAAGGGCATACCCAGGATTTCCTTCCGCTAGCAATATAGACTTCACTCAAGGATTAATTCAATAGATTTCAATCTCCCCAGGTAGGGTGAGAACACGCCTCAAAATATAATGATTGCGACCTTAATTCGCCTAGCTTGGGCATCTCATCTCTATTAGGAAAATAAGTATTCCTTCTCCAATATAATGATCATGATATTCGATCCTCGTTAAAATGAATTTGGTCCATAGAAATTAGCCTCCACAGTCCATTTGATCTGCTAGTGAATAGGTGAATATCTCGGTCTATAATTTAGCTACCAACTTCAATTGATCGCACAGGTATAAACACTTCTCTGACCTCCATGCACGCAACCCATTCTCACACATACAACATACAATTACGTCAATCAAAATTCTCTAGAACAAGTTTCTCCAGTAATTAAACACACTTATCTCTGCTTCACGCTAAATACTATGGCTTCATATGATTTTGTGAAAGGGCAGTCGGCCCCAATCTTGACAGCTCTAGTCTTGGCACCCTACTTAACAAGACCTGGCAATGACCGTCGAACTGAGAGTTGACTGTGGCCTGTGAACGTAACACTTACTCTGAGATTCGCCCCCACATGGGTTGAATTGATTTTGGTCTCAGCCCACGATTACAGATTCGGCTCTGATTCACCAATGGAAACCCATCTTTTAATAGTTTTCTGCCAAACACCATTATTCTTGAAAAATCAAGTAAATGACACAATGAATCACACCACCATTGTAGTGATGAGTTAAAGCTTAACAAACCCCGGGTCAGAAACAAATACGTAAGGCATCCTCTAGCATAGGAAAGTCGAGCATAGAAGGATTCTCAACCAACCCAGTTGTCTATGGATTCTTTTGTGTTTCTGAGACCAAATCTGCTCTAATCCTCCCGAAATCAAAACATGTACCTCTTCTTTTACTGAATTTTGAATCATTCATGGCATTTTTTTGCTATCATCTGGTAAAGATTTTGCACTCAGCAATGCTCTGCGACTTATATGATCTGGTAAATATTTTGCACTCAGCAATTCTCTGTGACTTATATGATGTGTCAACCCTCATAACCATGACTCTTGTGATCAAACCATAGATTCGACACCCCTCCAGCTCTTTGATGGCGGCTGTAAAATTTTGCGTGAGTAAATATGGCATGTTGACCCTTATTGTATGGACCTGCGGTCTGGGTCACCTTCACCGTCGAAGGACAGGCGAGAAGCTTGTGTGAAATGGGAATTGAACGAGCCAAGGGTGAGTTTATACAATTTTGGGCAAGTTGAGACAGCGATCCCATGAGTTGGGTGGGCCGACCCTCCACTCGGGAAAAGGCAACATGTTGAACGAGTCGGCTTGGGCATTGGGCGTGGGTCGACTGGGTGATATAACCTGCCACCCCCCCGTATATATTGGAGGGCGTTTGGAGGCAAACGACCATCATTTGATCAACATGAGTTCGATCAAGGAGTTTTGCAGTGCATGGATGAGCCTGCACGACAGGCGAAACTCGGGCGAAAAACTCGTGCAGAAAAACTCATGCAGGAAACTCGTGCAAGAAACTCAAGCGAGGTCTTCAGGTAGAACTCAGGAGAGGTCATTCAGGAAACTCGAGCGAGGTCGTCGGGCAGGAAACTCGAGCGAGGTCGTTCAGGTGACCTGGGTGAGGTCATCGGGTGACCTAGGTGAAGTCGTTCGGGCGAACTGGGTGAAGTCGTGTGGCGACTCAGGTGAAGTTGTTCGGGTGAACGAGTTTGGGTGAATGGGTGGACATGTGGATGAGTGGCCGGGTGAGGGTGCACCATGCATGACAAAACGAAGACTCATGCAGATGGGAAACTTAGGTAGGGTGTGCCGTGCACAACAAAACGGTGGAAACGGTGAAGTGTTGAGGTTGTGAACGAAGGTGTGACTCGTGCGGAGGTGCCTGTGTGTGGTGACTTGGTTACAACGATACACGCCAAAGTTGGTCAAACAACACGATCATGCGACGAGGTGAATGAAGGGTTGATGAGTCGTGCAGCAACCATGTGGAGGCGCCGACGCACAGGGCAATCGAGTTTGCCGAAGTTGGAAATTTGGCTAAGCGTAAATTTGGGGTTTCCCAAGATTTAACTTGTACTTATAAAAGAAGATTATATATATATTGATTCGGGCATACTCATATTGCAGGGAGTTGCCCCTCCCTTTATACTGTTGTGCATTTCTATTGTATAATGTTGTTTATGTGAATGTTATGGGCTTTCACTGTATAAAGGATAAATATAATACTTAGCAGTGAAAAAATAAACTAAGTATGGAATGTTAGGTGTAGTCTACAATTAAGTATTGGTGAAAAGAAAACGGTTGGTAGTGACGCACCTCGCTATAGTGCGGTTTGAAGAGTACCACCAGTATAGGGGTGTGAGAAGTGGTATCAGAGCAAGGTTTCTCGTGACGATGGTATTGAAGCTGATTCAGGGTTGAAGAAGCTTGACAGTTGATGACAGTGGAAGCAGGCACTTGCAGGTGAAGGATGCTGGTTTCACATATAAGTGGAACAAGGGTTGGTTCATGGTTGCAGGGAACCTGGTGAAGCTAGTGAATGGTGAAATAGGTTTAGCAGAGGTGAAGCTTAGTCCTTGGGCCATGCTAAACGACAAGGCATGGCAAGTTTGGAAGAATGCGAAGGGAAGCTCTTGCTTACCTTATACAGGTTGAAGTGGTTGAAAGAAGAGAACCCTCGGATTCGAAAGGAACTTGAAGTCTTGGAAAGGAATTTTGAAGACTTCTTCAACTTGGTCAGACAATGGAGCAAGATGAAGTTGCATATTGTGCTAACCAGGAAGAGGAAGCCGTGATGATTGAGGATGTTGCAGATGTGACAATGATGGAGGATGAACTTGAGGTTGATCAAGTTGGACCAGGATCGTGCGGTTTGCAGACATGGATGGATGGGGATACTCACATGGAGGAACCTCATGATCATGATGATGATGTAAGTACTATTGATACTTGTGTTTCATTTGATCATTTGGTAGATGGATCGTATGCAGGGAAGGGAAAAATCAGTTTGCCGATGCTAGGGAACATCTTACTATGGATGTTTATGATGAGACCTTGTATGGAGAAGCAAGGATTGTTGACTGTTGCAGGACTTGTTGGGGTTGTTTGTGACCTTATGGTAGAAGGTACAAAGGCTTGTGAAAGGAGGAACATGATGATCATTGCGAAAGATTGGGTCATGCTTTAGCCACATGGAAAATTGGCTAAGTGCCCGGCATGACACATGGACAGATTAAAGGGCACACAGTTGGGCATGATGATGCTTGGGTGGACTTCTCATGGCCAAGACCAAGAGCAAGTCTTGGTGGAACCTTCAGTGGGGGAGCTATGATGGAAGGGACTCGTGATGATGATGATATGGTTGGGTGACTGAGTTCACTAGACCGAATATGCAGACTTGGATGGGATGACCGATTGTTGTGATGGGTCTACTTGGTTGGACTACATGGGCAACTTAGTCATGGACATCATGTTGGAGACATAGAGTACGGCAGTCTTATGTAGGGACATGATGCAGGATCACTTGTAGAGGTGTCACTTATGGGCATCCAATGAGGAGTGGCAAGGCAGGGATGTTGTGCTGGTGGATTGTTGGTGTGACATGGAGATGTGTTACTTATGAGCCGATGGAGAGGTTGCGCACTTATGTACAACAAGGCCATGGACTTGGATGGAGTTGTGAGCAGACTATGGAGCATTCCTACTACATGGAGAGTTGAGGCATCTTGCAGAGACCTTTGGGCCGAGACTTGTATGCTTGCTAGAATGTTGGTTGGAGATGACTCATAGAGCTCATGATGGCATGAGGTTGTGACTTTTGGAGACTTCATATATGGTGGACTTGGAGGATCTGATGCATTAAGGAGCTGAGGTCAGAGGCTTTGATGTAGAATGGGATGCATACTTCCGAGTACATGTATGGGTGTGGCTTGGAAGAGTGACTTAATGTAGAGGATCGATATGAGAAACTTTGGAGTGATGGAGTTACAATGATGATGATGCCATGGTGGCAACACTTGGGCATGGGTTGAGCGAAACTTAACCACTTTTGACACATGGGAGCTGATTGATCTATGATCATGGGCAGCACATGGATAGATGAGACAGGTGTATGCTTGTTTCTATGACAGACTTGAGGGATGGCACATACAGATATGATGGAGGTTGCTTCATGGACCTGGATGTGGCTCATTGAGAGTTGGAGGTTGATGAGATGATCTCTTCACTTTGAGGAGATGGATTTTTTGCAGATGGATGATGATGTTGGATAGAAAACATCATGGATAGCATGTTGTAGATGAGATGGAGACTGCTTCATGGACCTGATCATGGCTTACACTTGTATGGAGATGGATTCATGATCGAGTTGAGGATGTGATGGGATGTTCAGAGAAACAACTAATGATGGCATGAGGATGTTCACTCTCATGGTTTGAGCGTGACAGTTGGATTAGCTACCCAATTAGTTCAAACATGGGGATGCGTAGTGTACAGAGATGTGTTAGCATTGTGTTGGAGTATCATGGCAGCAGTTCACATGAGGATGACACATGATGAGGTCAACATGATATGTTGCAGTGGGCATGTAGCTTGAGATGGAGGGACCAGCCTTCCACGATGGGGAGCAACATGTGGAAATTGTGATAGGGTGGTTGATGATCATGGATTGAGATGATTTCCGATGTATGACATACTGATGGGGTGTATGCCTTAGTGTGGATATCTTGGTGACGGGTAGTTACTGGGATGAGATATTGTCGAGGACGACAATGACTTCAATTGGGGGAGGATGTATGAACCTGCGGTCCAGGTCATCCTCATCGTGCGAAGGACGGGCGAGGAGCTCGTGCGAAATGCGAATTGAATGAGCCAAGGGGAGTTTATATAATGTTGGGTGAGTTGAGAGGGTGGTCCCATGAGTTGGGTGGGCCAACCCTCCACTCGGGTGAAGGCAACATGTTGAACGAGTCGGCTTGGGTGTTGGGCATGGGTCGGCCGGGTGACATAACCCGCCACCCGCTCGTATATATTAGAGGGTGTTTGGAGGCAAACGACCATCATTCGATCAACACGAATTTGATTAAGGAGTTCTGCAGTGCGTGGATGAGCCTGCACGACGGGAAAAACTCGGGTGAAAAACTCGTGCAGAAAAGTCGGGTGAAAAACTCGGGTGAAAAACTCATGCAGAAAACTCGGGCGAAAAACTCATGCAGAAAAAATTGTGCATGAAACTTGGGCAAGGTCGTCAGGCAGAACTCGGGCAAGGTCGTTCAGGGAAGACTTGGCGAGGTTGTTCAGGAAACTCGGGCGAGGTTGTCGGGCAGGAAACTCGGGCAAGGTCGTTCGGGCGACTCAGGTGAAGTCGTTCGAGTGAACAGGTGAAGTCGTGTGGCGACTCGGGTGAAGTCGTGTGGCGACTCGAGTGAATTTGTTCGGGTGAATGAGTTTTGGTGAACAGGTGGACGTGAGGACGAGCGACTTGGGTAGGGCACGTTGTGCACGACAAAATGGTGGAAACGGTGAAGTGTTGAGGTTGTGAACGAAGGTGTGCCTCGTGTAGAGGCGCCTGTGTGTGGCGACTTTGTTATGATGAGACGCGCCCAAGTTGGGAAAACAACACGATCGTGCGATGAGGTGAACGAAAGGGTTGGTGAGTCGTGCGGCGATCGTGTAGAGGCGCCAACGCGCTAGGCAACCGAGTTTGCCGAAGTTGGAAATTTGGCTAAGTGTAAATTTGGTGTTTCCCAAGATTTAACTTGTACTTATAAAAGAAGATTATATATATTGATTCGGGCAGACTCATATTGCAGGGAGTTGCCCCTCCCTTTATACTGTTGTGCATTTCTATTGTATAATGTTGTTTATGTGAATGTTATGGGCTTTCACTGTATAAAGGATAAAGATAATACTTAGTAGTGAAAAAATAAACGAAGTATGTAACATTAGGCGTAGTCTACAATCGTAAGTATTGGTGAAAAGAAAATGGTTGGTAGTGCTACACCTCGCTATAGTGCAGTTGGAAGAGTACCACCAGTATAGGGGCGTGACACTTATGATCGGGGAAGCGACCAGGTCCAGATGGATTCGATTCATTCATTGATTTGCGACCCTCTGATGTTTGCACCTATCACAGTTGATAACCATAGTATTTATACCAAATCTCTCGTTCCATTATCCCAACGCTCAATGTGATAGCCTTCACAACCTAGAGAAATCCCTCTACACCAATCAAGAGCCAGTCAACTTCATTGGTTCATGCGAATGCATTCATCTTGTTTGCACATTGAGAAGGGATCAATCTTGGCAGGCTGAAGAAATTAAGTGACTTCTTGGCCCTTTCTTCACCTAATGAGACAACTGCTATGGACCCTCGATGTTAGCATTCACAGTAGATTATGTGTGCTCTTGTCATGGTCAACTCTGCTGCAAATGGCTTGATACTTCTTTGTTGTTCTTAGGAGGTGGCAGGCAAGGTCTGTGGCCTTAGGAACTCCTCCACTTGGGTTGTGAAACCTCTCTGCCTCAGTCCTATAATGTATAATGCAACCAAACCCTCTACACGTCAATAAATGAATTCAGGATGAGCTCTCAGCCTTCCTACAGGTTGTCACAATTTCAAATATTAATCTCGATCTGGTCACTTGTTATAAAAAACCTGCCGAGAAACCGAAACAACCATGCCTTCAAACCCTCAAGAATGATCAACACCAAAAAGCCCATAAAATATATATATTTATTTTTTAACGAAACCATCTACTCCAATATAGATCTAGATTCATTTCTTGCACTGGCAGTGGGGAAATTTCCAAAATAAACCAATTAGGGTAATATTAAACACCACTAAAGATGGAGATTTCAGCTAGGGTGATAATAAAACCCTGAGGGTGCCAGGATGCACAACTTTTATATCTCTATAAGATCCCAAACATCAAAATTTTGATAGGTCTAGCATACTTAGTGTTCTAATTAAAAAATGCTTGCAATTAAAAACACTGAACAAAAGGGGATCTGAAAATGTAGCCTCTTATTTATATTAATAATTAAAAACAAAGATGCATTATGATACAAATAATATTAGAGCCCCTACAAATGGCATTCGCGACTACTCATTAAAAAGCTAACATAAGACATTGAATTACCATTCTGAATATTGGTTAGATCCACCACACAAATTCACCATGGGGTATTCATCCCAAGATCAAAGTGGAACTCACAACACCAAGTTCTCAACAAAACACAATAAGATAAAAAAAATTAGAATGATCCAAATGCTTAACCCCTATACCCTTTTATGGGCTTGATGGACTCTCTAGAAACCTTATTTTATTATTTTCACTCGGAAAATGAAGGAAAATACCATGGGAAGATACCATGGGAAAATACCACGATAAATAACATTGACATATTTCGTCCCTTTTGACAATATTAAGAAAAAGGAATATTATACAACTAACCTTATATCTATATGAGGTGAGGTGGTTGATTTTAGCACATAAATAAAGGAAGTTAAATACATACTCGTCTTTAAAGGAGGCCTAAAGTGAGAGTTGTGAAACAAATATCACTAATTTGTTGAATGAGCATTGTGTTGAAGGAGCATGACAATCCAGATTGTAGCCTATAGAAGAAATGCATTTGAATCATTTGTCCATGAATGCTCTAGTCAAATAGATTTCCTTCTATATGATCAATCATGGTACTATGTAAGTGAAAAAGAGGAGTACATAATTGTTAGTGGGACAAATTTATTCCATGATCATGATGAATTATAAGCATTGGGAGATAATTCTTATTAAGCCAGGGTTGGTTTCATGGTGATAAATTCTTTCTTCTATGATATCGAAAACTTTTCATATGGTCTCACTTTTAGAATTATTAAGTCAAATTTCTATATAGTTGTGATCTTCTATATATTTAAACTTGAAATCAGTATGAGTAAAATGTATTACGTTAAAATAAACAACCTCTTTGGGTGGAATATAAGGACATAAGTTTGCAATACAATTTGATCTTGTTTTAGTTTTCACTTTCATCGAGCGCAGGGTAGTTCACTTCAAGGGATTTTGAGTATTTCAAGTTTAGGGACTTATTTTAATTGGAATGGATTCAAATAATAATTTGGAATAGAATATTGGTTTGGAAGGGTCAACAAATCTTGTGGTGTCACTCCTACATACTGATCTACATCAATTCACAATGGCTTATGCATAATGGAAATTTGCAAGCATCTGGATAAGGATTTTTATTTTGTTTTGAAAGAACCCCTTTAGTGGAGAGTAGGTTGTCTTTGCTGGATTAGAATAATGTATACAGTTTTCTACAACTTACAAATATAAGGAGGAGGAACTTGATCATCTACACTCAACATTTCCCCCAATATGTGAGGAGGAATTCTTTGATTATCTTATGGAAATCAATTTTTCAGAACTTGAGAGACATGTAATACCAGAAGGTTTTGTTTTTCTCCTAAGATATAAATCCAAATGAAGCCTTAATGGTAAATAAGTGATGGGTCAACTTCCTCTAATGTCCATGCTTTATAATAAGCTTATAAATTTTTCAAGTTTTGGGAAGTTTTACATATGAACCAACCCTTCAACACTTTGATTATTCTCGACATCTGCATGGTTTCATTAAGAACATCCCTTGGCCAATGATGATGTTTCTTTGAAAAGTCAGGAAATTTCATGCATGAGACTTGAGAATACCACCTATAATCATTCCCATTAGATTTGAATATATTTACAGGGCTATCTTGAGGGTATACACCCAGTCTATTAATTGGGAAAAGGCACATGGATGAGGATAGTTCCCTATTTTCCCATAAGACAAGATGAAGATAATGTGGTACAACTAGGACATAAGGGAATGTGAATGTGATTATGTGCATTTGCACATGAACAAAATTTCAATCTCGATCCCTTCGACATTGTAGAAATTATGGTGTAGATTTGAAACTGCTCATGAAATTTATTTAATCATAGGACTCAAATCTACTCTACTTCTCTGCATAATTCAATTCAAAATCTAGAACAAGAATCTTACAAACACACATCAATCACATACATGAGAACACAAATTTATCTTAGGGGAAAGAAACTGCGAAAAACCCCTTTAGCCTTGTTTGCATTAATTAAGTGATTAGGATAAGTTATTACAATTGTGAGGTCAATCCCAGAGCTCAACTTACAAAAGAAAAAAAAGTCGCTATATGTTATGTGTTCATGAATGACTATTTCTATTTAGTACTTAACCAAGTCAGCACACCACACCCCTATTTCCTTGCACAATTCCTAATTAATTGAGCCCCTATTAAATATTAAATTACTCTAATTCATTGTGCAATTCCCAAGGATGGTCCACTTGACCTCATGCAACACCTGTACACTCTAATAGTTTACAATTTTCGATTAACTTCCTTGGAAATTCCACCACAATTGGGAAACTCGTATTCTTTGCATGCATGAGCTAATTATTATTTGATTGACTAGTTAAATTTATGATATTTGAGTTATATTGTTGTCCTACTACTTAACTAACCACCAACTAGTTCAATTAACAGTGATAATTAGTTTAAATGGTCACAATTAAAATTAAATCAACCTAGGTTCCTAAAAGTTAGGAATCACTATAGACAACTAAATTTCATGCCCCTAACTCAAATTAACTAATTTAATTGAGTGACCCTTTCCATGTCACCTTAGTTAACTACTTCTGGAAGTCATAGGGCTCTTAGACATCTTTGACCAACAAAGTTGGAAACCCATGGATGGTTTGTGGCACACAAAAATGGAATACAAGTGTAGAGAAGGGGGTGCACTACCTTGGGTTGTGTGGTCTTATGGGGATGTGAGGCTATTGGTTGGTGGCTACTTGGGTTTGGTGCCATGGCCTTATTCATGTTCAACACTAGTTATGTGCCATAGATAGCTTTAGGTAAGCCATTATGTGTGTGGTCATGGCCCCAACTCAAGGGTGACCCATTTTCGAGAGATTAGGAGCAACATGGTCTATGGTTGGGTGGTATTTCCTATATCTACACCCAGTTAGTGAATTTTATCAATTAAGTTCTAAAAAAATATTTTGTGGCATATTTGTAATATGTGATTTATGGTTTTTCACACATGGAATTATGTTATCCCTCCATTATGTGTGTGTGTGTGTGTGTGTGTGCGCGTGAGTGTGTAATATTGTATAATTATGGTATCAATGTTAGAGTTAGAGGCATCACACTAGAAGGGTGGCTAAGGGGGTGTTACAAGTTGTGAAGAGCTTAGGTTGAAACATTGGACTTGTATGGTCCAAGCACATAAGCACAAACATGGATTATAGGGTATATCTACAACATGGGGGCTTCTCTCAATGAACCTTCAACATATCACATGCGTTCATGGCATATTAAAAAATACCCTTAATTTGACTACATATTGGAAAATATCTCTAAAAATCACATTATTTAACCCCCTACCAATGCAAACCCAATACATCATCCCAATTTAAAGAATCCATAGTTTCACTAGATATTATAGGTATCCATTTTTTCATTAGCATTTTTTATACCCCCTTATATTTTTTCATTAACTTTGAGCTCCAGTTTTTATACCTGTCAATATAAAAACCATTTACCCCCTATATATTCTACTAGTATGTCATTTTTTCCTCAATATATATCCCCAATATGAACCCACCTGGTATGGTATTGCTCCCCCAGTGTAGCCCATGTGATCTACAAACTATTTGAAAAACTATCCAAATCATTTTTTATTCCTTGAATATTATAATCTCAAGTTTCGTAGTGTTCTAATGGCTATTTGAAGTGGTAAGTTGGTTTGTATGTTAATTATGAAAACTAGGATTGAATATGTAATTCCTATGTGCAATGATTTTATTTCTATGCACGAAAAATGTTTGGGAATTAATGAAGGGCATGACATGCTTGAAAATATCCTTGAATGATAAACAATTGCATGGATTGTCATAATAACAAGGGGAGTTGCAACGTAGCAAGTCCCTACCAAAGTTAATTGAAGAGAATAAAATCCACAAGTGGAATGTGGCTCCTGTAATAGCACCTTGCACTATATGATCATAATTAGGCTTCTCATGCATCAATGCCAAAGTTGTTTTTTTCAATGCCCCTGCAAGGGTTGTGTTTTTAGTTTCACCCTACTATAAATTATGTTCCAAGGATGGCACAAGTGTTACACCTCCTCCCATTTTAACGGTCATTGTTTTGCATTTGTTTGTGAGGATATTGGTGACAAACTAAAGGAGATAATTTTCTGGGTTGTTAGGGAATTTTAAGAATTCAACAAGTACTCTAGAAGAATATCTATTCTCACACCCAACCTCATCTTTTTGTGCCAAATATCTACTTCCTTTCCCATCTCAGAATCAATGTATGGCATTGCAACTACTTCTTACTTGATGAACTAATTGATTTTGTGTGAAATGTTAAAACTAAATTGGTCGTAATATGTGTGAGGGTCTTTATTGCCCTAGAAATAAATATTTTGTAAAATTTAGGTTTGTTGCCTTAGAAACATAAATTGCAGAACAAAATAGAAAAAAGAAAAATAGCAACGAACTAATTTCTTACATCCCTAAACTTCTCCATCAGTGGAATAAGTATTAAATTTTCTAGACAAATTTTTCCTTATGTCCTTTAAATTATCAATTGGAATATCCCAACACTTGTATACTATTAGCACCTCTGTCTAAAGAAAGTTTAAATAACAACGAAAATGCATACAACTCTATTCTAGTGTTAGCTTGAGGCCAACATGTTGATTAAAATGTTATAATGGTTTCTTGTCAAATAAAGGATACCTCCAACAAATTCCTTCAAAACGTTGACTTTCTCCATGAGAGTAACCCCATGCCTTAGAGTGATCAATATATAGATCTTCAAGAACTCTAGGATTCTTATGAATCCTAGGTTTACAAAAACCCTAGATGCATAACTAGCTACATGAAATTCCATGAATTGACAAGAGATCTTTGCCTTGAAATAAGATATCATTTCTAGCAAGCCAGATGTTTCACACAATTTTGCTAGAAAAAGCCCTATTCTTGTTAATAGATTCATCTTCGTACCACCCTTTAAAGAAATTAGAAATACCACCTTCTACTCATTGCTTACAAGTAATTTGCCTCATTGGTACAATAGTCTCACCTTGCATTTGAATATACTTCATTTCAATTTTATTAGAGGATGGAAATGGGAATGTAACATGTTCAAATACATGGCATTCTTCCTTTGAAAACAATTCCAACTCCAAATTTACTCATGCATTAGGAGCTCCTTGCAAAATTTACATAATCATATCAAAGCTTTTAATTGAAACAACTACAAACGTTATCATCTCAGACATAATTTCTAGCTTCCTTTTATGCCAAAATCAAAATGTGACTTTAGTTGGTAGAATATCAAGATATTATTAAACTAGGAAATACTAAATATATCTACAGAATTGACCACAAAATTGGAATTGGTGTATTTAGACATAATATAATTAAAAAAGATCAAATCAAATCTTAGTCTTTGGACATTTGAAAAGGCCAAAAGAAGCACGTGTTATTGGTTGATGAGATGGAATTGATCACCCAAATTTATATTGCTATCAAACTTTGTGCATAGTGAAAACAATACACACCTTTTATAATAAACCAAGCTCTAAGCATGGAAAAAATCCATTTTAATTTTAATTTAAAGTTCTCCTTCCCAAAGTAATTTTTGCACAAATCTATCAATCCATCAATCTCTTTCCTCAAAAGTTCTCACTTTCTCATAAATGACACAATGTAATGGAACATATGGGAAAGATAAATGTGAATCACATTTTATTAATAAGATTTACATATTTATACATTCCCTTGTGACTCTTGGTCTTCATATACCAAGTGGTCTCTTCGACTCCAGTGGATATTCACATTCTACACCAACCCTTAGCGGATTAGTTGCCTAACATTCTCCCCTTAATCCAAAGGGGTATATATGAGTCCAAGAAGAGAGCTATAATACAAAAGTACAACAATGCATGACAATAGTAGGTTGAATGTTCTATCCGAGATGATTGCATAAGGTGGGATAACTTGAAGCCTCAACCGATGATGGTTTAAGGATGACCACCAACACTGGAACAGTTAGTGCAGTTCCCGGAACTCTTCCAAATATGGCAAGAAGTTGAAGTCTTCTGCTAGCAGATGTGCTCCCTATTATTTTGAAAAGGGAGACCATTGGGCTCTCAACCTAAAACATTTGTCTCTGGCTACAAGTCTGAATTTGGGTATGATTACACTAGTAGAAAATGAGAAATTAGTGACTAAGTGACTAAAAACGTTAGTCACTGTAGCTTTTCCAAGTGAAATACTACCAAAAATGAGAAATCTTAAGTGACCGAACTAAAAATGACTAACATAAATCACTAATTTAGTTGCGGGTTAAACTATGTGACTATCTACTAAGGAATAAAACTAAAAATGACTAACATTAATGACTAATTTAGTCTAAGAAGAAAAATACAAGTACTTAACAAGTACTACAATAATATGAATCCGTTTTTTATGTTAGTCATCCTAATTGTGTGAAGCAATCTAAACTTACAAGTGATAGGGGTTTGAAAGTTTGTTAAATATTGGTTGAAAGGTTATCCTTCCTTAAACACTTCTTCATCCTAACATGGTGTATAGGTGAGCCAACTTTGCATTATTTATCTCTAATAATTTGTAATTTTAAAAATATATATTTTAATAAAAAAATACTTTATGTATTTTTTAAAAATCTATTCATTGAATCTAGTTTCAATTTGAAATTAATTTGAAGAGAAATTTTATTTTTTAAGACTATAATATCAAATAAAAGCTTCTTTAATTTCATATTAACCGACCTGTATCCATCTTAACCCGAGATCTATCAAGCGCCGAGAGGGATCCAATCTCTCAAGGTACAATTTTTTTTTTCCAATGAAAAACTTGAGGAAAGGTTTGCACCTCAAGAGATTGGATCCCTCTCAGCACTTGATAGTTATATGGTTAATATGGATCTAGGTTGGTTATATAATACTATATAATAACTATACTTGTATTTGTGTCTCTTTGTTATTCCCTCTCTATCTCACCCCCCAAACATACACACACTCACTCTCCCTCTCTTACCCTTCTCTGTCTATCTTTATCTTCCCCTTATCTCCCTCTTTTCCCCTTCTCTCCCTCTCTATCTATATCCTTCTCTATATTCCCTCCCATTCTCCTCTCTCCCTCACTCTCTCTCCATGACTCCCTTGTCACCCCCTCACTTTCTCCACCTTTCTCCCTCTATGTTTTTCTTGTTCCCTCCCTCTCCTGCCCCCTCTAATTCCATCTCTCTCTCCTCATCTCTATATTCCTTCCTCTCCATCCATTATCTCCAACCTCCCTCTATCTCTCCCCCTAAATCACTCTCCCTCTCTCTCTCTCTTCCATCCAACTCTATCACTTTCTCCCCCCCTCTTTGTCCTTCTCCATCTCTATGTCTCCATCTCTCTCCCTTCCCCTTCTCGCCCTATCTCTATCCTCTCCTCTTCTTTATCTTCCCTCCTCTCCTCTCTCCCTCACTCTCTCTCTCCACCTCTATCTCTCTATGTCTTTGTTCTTTCCTCCCTCTCTCTCCCACTCCAACTCGATCTCTTTCTCTCTCTCCTCTCTCTTCCTTCCTCTCGTTCCCTCTCCCCCCCCCCCCCCACCCAATCACTCTCTCTTTCTCTCTCTCTATTCCCTACAACTTCTTGACTATCTCCCTCGCTCTCTTCGCCCATTCCCCAACTCTCTCTTAAACTCTCTCTTAAATTTGGTCACATTGTATTATGTTTAAGAAATTATCTAAATTAAAAAAACCTAATTGGTTGTAAAATATTAAACCTATATTTTTTATCAATCGTGTCAAAGAAAATAAAATAATGAAAAACTTAAAAAATTCAATCACTATATTTAATCTATTATAATTAGTCAATTTGCTTAATCTCATCCCTTGGATCGTTAGCTATATATATATATATATATATATATATATATATATATATATATAAAGAACAGACATAGATCCATCTTAGCTTAATTTTATTAAAACCTTAATTTAATCTCTATGGGAATAATTTTAGTAGTAGTTAGGATAGAGGGTTTAGATATATATCAAATTGTAACATTTTCCTTTTTAGATTCAATTAAAAAAATGTTGTAAAATTAAATTAAAATAAACTATTTTTAGTATAAAATAAGTTATGGTCTTTTGGCATGTGGTATTGTAACAAAGCCAATGGAGGGTTTTAGATATATATCAAATTGTAACATTTTCCCTTTTAGATTCAACTAAAAAAGTGTTGTAAAATTAAATTAAAATAAAATATTTTTACTATGAAATAAGTTATGGATTTTTGGCATGTGGTATTGATAAGCCATGGTATTGGCCCATGGTATTGTAACAAAGCCAATTTACAAGTTAATATCCATGGTAAAGTGAGGGTGAATATCCATGGTTATAAAATATTTTGATTGTAAAATAATTTAAGTCATGGTTTTATAAGCCATGGTATTGGCCCATGGTATTGTAACAAAGCCCATTACAACTTAATATCCATGGTAAAGTGTGGGTGAGTATTCATGGTTATAAAATATGATTTATGTTTTTTGGGCATGTGGTATTGATAAACCATGGTATTGACCCATGTTATTGTAACAAAGGCTATTTTTTACAAGTTAATAATATCTACCGTAATGTGGAGTGAATATCCATGGTTAAGAATCTTGTCATATTGTTATAAAATATTTTGGTTGTGAAATAAGTTATGGTTTTTGGACTTGTAGTATTGATAAACCATGGTACTGGCCCATGGTATTGTAACAAAGTCTATTCACAAATTAATCACAAAACCAAAATATAACAAATTGAATTTTACTATTTTTATTAATTTAACTTTTTATTATTAATTGACGCCACATTTAAATGTTTAAACTCATCCCAATATCATTTTTAACTTCTTTTTAATTTATTGATAAACCATGGTATTGGCCCATGGTATTGTAACAAAGTTTATCACAAGTTAGTAACAAAATCAAAATATAACAAATTGAATTTTATTATTTTTATTAATTTAAATTTTTATTATTAATTGAGTCCATATTTAAATGTTTACACTCATCCCAACATCATTTTTAACTTCTTCATCTTCTTTTTAATTTAGCATCTTACTCAAAAATAACAAATTCTTGTTAAAAATAAATCATTTAACCCAATCGCAATTTATATATTTTATTTTATATTATAAATATTTCATTTATATTTTATTTTATATTATAAATATTTCATTTAATTTTTCCATTATAAATATTTATTTTCTTTTTCATTTCCAGTTTAGCGTTGGGTTCAAATAAAATATTCACAGATTACAACATCACATTGTAGCACTGCATTTTTTTTTGCCTTGTTGATATCTGCGTGGAAATGCCAAAAGAAGGAATTCCATCAACGTGATCTATGGATTTCATGGGATTCGATGCCAGAAGAAGGAAGACCATCAATGTGATCTATGGATTTCATGGGATTTGATCCCTAGATGGAGTTTGCATGGGAAACACCTTAGGATAGCGAAGGAAGACCATCAACCTTTTACCCACCCATCAATTTCCAATACCTTTGCTATTATTCTGAACCTAAACAAAGAGAGTTGAAGAAGAAGAGGAACCTGGATGAGGTGGACCCTGACCTCCTTGATACTTTTCAAAATTTGGGCATGCCCTTGACTAGAAGAAGAGATTGACCAACATTGTTGTAGATGTTGTTTTTGACACTGTTTACATTGCTACCATGCATAGGTAGACTCTATAGGAAGTTGAGGTTATCTTTTGTTCGTTTATAAGAGGTAATTTTGGAGTACCTTGATCTATTTAGGAAGTATCTTGGAAGGTTTTTTCCTCCTGCTAATAACTATTATGTTGCATTGTATTTTTTTTTTAGTGATAGCTTTTTCTATTAAATCTCCAAGTACACTTTTCCACCCATGGAAATATCCACTTATTTTAGGATGAATGAGATGGAGACTAGGCAGTTTGAGAGGACTCTTATTGTTGTAGATGAGAGGAGTTTTGTGAGGTGAGAGGAGATCTATGACATTATTGAAGGACGCACTACACCATTTTATGACACCAATCATCTACATGCCATAGTAGTGGATCTCTATTGCAACGAGGGGGCAACGATAAAGTATTCCACTTTAAAGAATTGGTGTGTCAGGGATGAGGAATGCAGACATGTGATTTATAATTTTATTATAAAAAGAGGTTTGTGTGATGAAGACAAATCAAGGATTTTGTGGACCTGAGTAGAGACTGGTTCGACAATCACCTGGAAATACTCAAGCATTTTTTTGAAAGGTGATGATGCAATTGGAGAGTTCTATTATGTTGCCTTGAAAAACAACTATCAATAGGGGGGGACGAAGATGATCCATATAGGGAATAATTGTAGGAGTATGATTGTTTCTAAAATTATATCTATGGGCAAGTCAAGGAACTACTATAGAAGATTAGTGCAGATGTAACCAAATTCTCATAACGCAAGGAATTTTTCACAGTGTCATTTGATGCTCATCGGTGACCAAACAATTACAAATACCTATCGTTACATTCAGGTACAATTTGAGTTGCATTCTAAATTCTATAATTTCATTTGTTGATAGTCCTTCTTGTCTCCTTGGCTCTCTTAATTTCATTGTGGTAGGATTGGAATGGGTTAAAAAATCAAGCATTTCATTAAGTAAAATAGACACCCACGAGTCACTACATGTCATTGTGCATACTTTCTATTTTTTATACAATTAGAAGTGAGCACTATAATATGTGCACAACTAAAAATCCCACCAAGCATGATGAATCCAGGCTTAGCATGGAAATAGAAACCAGGAATTATAAAATATCAATAAATTTGTGACACTGAGTAAAAAAAACAATAAAATATTCTATGCCAATATTGTCTATTTAGTGCAATATACTACTAATATTCCATAATTTTCAAAGGTGGTGGATGACATGAAGATGCCCTCAAGCAAAGTTACTGACTTGAAGATAAGATGGTCAGTGCAACTATTTATTTTAAATAGGCTAAATTTAGGTAATTAAAGCAAGTTTGAAAATCACTAGAAACACCACCCCCACATCATTTTATTTCCAATTGTAAAAGATAATATTGAATAAAATTATGATCTCTTCCATTTAAATTGACCGTACATAAAATAACAAACAAGGTTGATGCTTTTAAAAGTTATATCCATCATTAAATATAATATTTGACAAGGATGGCTCATAATTTTAAAGGCTATATCCATCGCCAACTATAAGATAAGATATAAGATAGTCATAATATAGTCACTAATAATTAAATAATAGTCATAATTTATAATTAAATAGTATGATATTGTTAATATTATAGGACACAACTATAGGGTCAGACTGTGAGGGGCATTGTGACAATATATGTACACTTCTCATTGTATTAGACAATAATCTCTTAGAGTGTGATATACATCCAACGAAATGTACTCCCATAGGCCATTGTGGGATTAAGATTTTTTCTTTCAGTGGAAAAGTGGTGATATATTTTCTTAGGCCTTAGTGTTCTACTTCCCTAAGGTTTTGACACTACTCACAACTAGCACCTTCATTCAACCAAGTGAGTTACTGATCTTGGAAAGTTGAATCATTTTGTCTCCATAATCCAATATGGTTTTGGATCAATCTCATGATCCTAAAAACATAGGTCATAATAGAAAAGAACGTTTACTGTGGGAAAAAGAATATCCAAATTTAAGGAACGTGACTCTTTTAGAACAAGAAATAAGGATATTTTTTACGCTGATCTTTTTTTTTCCCATTTGTTTTCACAAGTTATCTATTGCCATGATATTTTTAATATGTAACTTGGTATGATTGTGTCTAAGGTTTTGTTGAAGGTTGAATACTAAGTTCCTAAGGTGTTATTTTATATGGTAATGTTTTATTTTCTTTGTTTATACAGGTCATCTAGTCGCATAGTGGCGACTATCGAATGTTGGGGTATATTTCGTATAAATATTTTATAGTCTACTTTATTTGATATTCAAGTATTCATTGTGTTTCATGTCTTATACTCTGCATTGTATCTTCTTTCATTTTTAGGAGAGGAACTCAATATTGATGGTAAGAAGCAACAATTGAATAAAGAAGAGAACAACAACACTGGAGCGACAAATGCAAAATGAGATAGACAAGAGAATATGTCTAGTGATACCCTTAGAGCCAATATATTTCATAAGACACACAGTGATAATGTTTTGAAATGATGAAACAATATTTCATGTGTAAATTGTAGTCCAACCGATATTAAGTTGGAAACTCATATTGTAATACTTGATATTTTATATAATAAAATTTATATGGTTGAAATTATTTTTATTTGTACTTGATATTATTTAGTCTTGGATTAACATATGTAACTTTGCGTTATCATATTAGATAAACATGCAAATTGTATGGTATTTTTTTTAAATTTAGTCACAAAATCATACTAATTAATTTATTTTGATTAATAATGAACACATAAAATTAATCTAAAACTACTAAATTAGGAGTTTATATTAATTAATGATGAACATGAATAAAATGAATATATGACTAAATTAGTCATTTATAATGATTGTGAATGAAATTAAATGAAATGAATAAAAACTACTAAATCAGTCGTTTATATAATGAATATGAAAATACCAAAAAAAATAAATGACTACTGCAAATGATAATTTTTTTATTAAAAGGATGACTAAATTTTGCATATATATGACTATTAGTAGCTAATTTAGAGTATCTTATAACACAACTAAAATTTAGTCATATTTATTTGGTTATTAATTGGTTCCAAATGATGACTAGGATTTACATATATATGACTATTAGTAGCTAATTTACACTATATTATAACACGGCCAACATTTTAGTCATATTTCTTAGGTCATTAATTTGTTTCTTTGAGGAATCATATAGTAATATATTTTGTTGTATATTTGGGCATTAATTGCGATAATTAATGATTAAAACAATGAAAAATTAATGACCAAATATACTACTAGATGGTAAAACTGAGGAAACCAATTAATGACTAAGTTAAAAATGACTAAAAATTGGTCACGTTATAAGATACTGTAAATTAGCTACTATTGGTCATCGACTGAAAAATGGTTGTTTATATGAAAATTTTAGTTGTTTTTTTAGTAATTAATTCATCATTTTGTACTAGTGTTGTCTTTGGCTGAATGTTAAGTAGCAGGTTCAAGTTGTGGCTCAAGCTCGCTTGATTTATCTTTGAAAATTGTAGATGACCATCAATTCCACCCCTTTTAGATACAAGGTGAGAATATGAAGAGATCTCAATTGCAAGACTTTTCAATATTCGAGAACAAATCATGTTATATGAGTGAAATATTTTCTTGGTTGTTGAAGCCCATTATCAAGATGCGATCCATCCAAGGTGAATATTTGTTCTTGTAGGAGGCTTTTTTTGAAGCGTCTGTTTGAAGAATGAGTGTGATAACCACAATTCTTGCACGGATGAATATCAAAACAATGATCTTTCATGTGGCCAACTCTATCACAATGTTGGCATTTCATAATTTGTTGTTGTGGAGGAGGAGCAAGAACAGGTGAATATGAACTATCATGCAAAACCCCATCACTATGAAACTAGATGATCTTGGAGTAGTTTAAAGTGTGAAGAGAAACCTCCTTATCATATCCAAGACCTCTTTTATGCTTGTTGCCAACAAGCTCTTCCCAATTTTTGTTGACGGGCTTGGGAAGTTCAAGCTAAATTCCGGCATGTACATGCAACTCTACTATTTCAATGACTTTATTAGGTTTTGGAAGTTGATAGTAGTTTGTCTCACATTCAAACAGACAATTGTTTAAAAAAACAAGTTCAGAATGATGCTTACGCTACTGTAACTCATCTTGTTGAAGTTGAGACTCAAGCTACAAGAAATCAATCTTATCGTGTGCATTTTGCAAACATATTTTAATGTCAAAAAGTGTGTCTTTAATAATTTTTACTTATCATGATCAGTAGAGTGTATTAGAGTTTTTAGGAACTCTAATACCTTAGTAATTCTAGGATTATCTTAGTAAAAAATAAAATCCTAGAAATTCACTACTATCAATTCCAAAATCTTCTTTTACTATGAGCCATGAGCGAATTCCAAAATCTTCTTTTACTCTGAGTTGTGAGCGGAGATGGAGCCAGGAAATAAATGATCAAAATACTTGCAGAAAAATTCTAATACATATCTATAAACATGTTAAACAATTGAGACCCATCATGCCAAGGTGCATGTATAACCAACACTGACTTCACATCATTCAACGATCAACTCAATTCAATAACAATACAATATCAATGCAAAAGATAGGGCTTCAACGCACCATGGGCTCACCATACACCATTACATAGTATTCATACATCGAATGCAGCATACCATATGAATCGAGTGCAACACATAGGAGTAACATTGACTTTGGCTTCACCATCGTTACAACTTACTGAATTAAAATACCATATCAGTGGGCATTGCAAAGGTTGCTTTATATGATTAATGCAAGTCGAGCCCAATTTGGATTCGAAAACAGGTAAGTTTCAGCAACGAGCTTGGTATAGAAACAAAGAACGTACGTGATTGGGCACTCAAAAACCACTTTTGTCATGGCACATCTTTAAAGCAGTTTTCTAAAAATCTATTTTATGTGTATGCTCATCTACTGGCTTCATTTATAATTTTATGCATATAAAGGGTTTGTGGATTCTCTTTGGGGATGGTCATGCCTTGGAGAGTATTTTGGAAGTTGTGACCTTGGTTGTCATGAGTCTCTCCCAACTACCTCTAATAAATCTTGAAACATACCCACTCTTTTGATTTTAACTCACAGGCTGGTTAGCCCTAGCCAGTTCATTCAATGCCGAGCGGGGCACATTGCATGTTACTTCCTACCAGGCTCTTGATTTATTCCTTATTTTCCTGAAAAGTTTGACCAGACGATTTGTTGATCTCGGAATGATGAACTTTTAAGAATTCTTGAAGACTCGGGATAATATTGCACTTCCTTCACCTTTGGTTGGATTATTGATGGTGCCTAGTGCTATATATATATGAACATAAACAAATTCAAACATCTTTACCATCAACTGTACAGATGGTGTTGAGAGAGAGACTCATTTTAAAAACCAATAATTTTTAGACAGCTTTGAGAATTCACAAATAGTTTCTCTTTTTATCATAATAATATAATATCAGTTTATTTAGAATCAGAACAATAACAATTCTGACCAATCATGATGCTTTTTATTGCAAATAAATGAAATCATTGCGGTTGATCATCACATGACTAGTTTGGTAAGAAACCAACAATAGATGCTTACTAGAAAGGTGACAATAGATGTTCCTTGAAGCAGACAGACCCATGGATTTTACCTATAGACAAATTAATTATCAACAAGGAAAATTGTCCTCTCCTATCGAAAGGTCAGATCTTTTGTTCTTAGTCTTGTTTGACGCAGGTACTACAATACCTCATTTTCTTTGACAGTGGATTAGTCGACATATCTATTATTTCAAGGGCCCTTTGGAATGAAAGAGGTGGAAAATAAAGCAAAATGAAAGAAATTATTTGCGATGATGGATAGACAAAGAAACGATTGCCAAAAATGGGCACCTTAGGACTGGAAGTCATTTAAGTGAATGCATAAATTTCAGGGACACAGAGATAGAGGCATATTCTTCTTTAGGACCACGTAGAAATATATATGACAAGATCATGTACATTTGGTAGCCATGATGGATGGGCGTGTTTCTACAAGATGAAGTAAATGTGTAGGGAACGTTTCTCAAAGTTGTTGTAGAACTGGGCATAAATCATATCTAGGCTTTGGTTGACAGGACATTCATGAAATGCAGAACAAAAAATTATGGTAGAACTGAAATGCATAGATAGGCCACAAAACCAGTGGCTCAAACTTGAGCAGGACAAGGTTTCTCACACTCTGATATCATGATAAAAAACACAAATGGAATGGGCCAGATATCAAAGGTAGACGTGAATTGCATATTGTTAATAAGATTTACATATTTATAAATTTCCTTGTCATATACCAAGTGGTCTCTTGGACTCCAGTAGTTGTTCACATTGCACACCAACCCTTAGCGACTTAGGTGTCCAATAATTTCTCCTAATTAGTTTTCCAGAGTCCCATTCTCAAAACAATACATATAATACATAACTTACTAGGAAAATAATGTATTGTACCTAAACAAAGGATGAGCCGCATGATCACATATATCATAGATCCAATAGTATGGGTGGGCATCATAAAGAATGCTATCACATACTTTTATATTTCCCAAAGAATTATTACACCAAAGGTGGATGGAAACACCTAGATATAACATAAACACAAATCAATTTTATAACTAAATGAAAGTCTCTGCAATTAGAAAACTCTTTTATGGTACTTATGTTATACCTTTATATCAACATGTAAGTTATCTTAATACAATGTAGCAAGTTGGGTTTAATTTTCATTGTTTAGAACATGTTATGCCCTTGCCATACTCAAGACTAGTGAGCAAATCACTCTACCTTTACCTTTCCCAAGTGGCCCTTTTACAATAGAACCCTTCCGGTATAGTGTCACATTTGGTTCTTCTTTAATGTTATTTTCACTAGTTTCTTGTTGGATAATCATCATGAGCCTATCATTTTGTTCTTCATTAACACTTTTTTCCATATCTTCAATGTTTATAGCATTCACAAAATTCAACAATGCCATAATTGTTGGCCTATTAAAGTAAAAGGAGAGTGTAGCTACTAAAAGAATTACTTGTGCAAGACATTTTCCATGTATACATTATCAAATTAGACACACATTATGTATATAATGTGTCATTAACATGAATGGATAATACAAGTTCCAAACCCGCATGATTGAAAGTGAGACAAAAAATTAGAGAAATAATGTATAACTTACTTGGCAATATTAGTATATACTAGAGAATCATGATCCAATAGAATAAATTATGCCTTCACAAAGATATATAATTATCATGTTTGTTACAAAACATGGTATTTGTTCTCTTTCCTCGAGGTTCAGTAAGAAGCTAGGAATCTGTTTAAAACTTGGTATTTCGTCATGGAGCTCAATCTCATTAGCAAGTGAACACTTTGCATCAAATAATTTGAACTTCTATGTCTAATGGCTATCTTCAACCTTAATTTTTTTGCTCTAAAGAATCTTCAAGATATTCTAAAGTATCAAAAAAAATATTCACTTCCCTTGAATTGTTTTTCTCCCCGTGCCTTCCTCAATCTTTTTGTTTTTCATCTCCATGAGAGTTCTTCCTCATTCCATAAGCTTTGTTTAAAGTTTTAATGAAAGACTGAACTAGAAATTGACATGATGGACTTCCTTTGCCTACAAATGCATCTTCAAATTCCAATTATTGTAAAAAAACCCCAATGGACATGCCATGTTCTGTCATACAAAATTCCACCTACACAAACAAAAGAGAAATTGATTCATTATAACTCTACAAAATTCCTAGAAAGGAATTTAAATTATATAATTTACATGATTCGTAATAATATCCTCAATTTGATAATTGTATACAATGTGTTCTACATTTTAGGAAACAAAATTATCCTTGATAACATCTAAAGCCACCTTGTAATTACCTTGCTACTTAAATCTCGAAAGTCTAATAAGAACTACTGATTGCCAAGCAAAATATTTCTCAAATTTTGTTTACCTTGGCAATGACATTGAACCAAGAATATAAGTCTATATCTTGACATGATTTCTAGCAGTTTAGTAATCAACTCTATAATTTATTGCAAGGCTTGAATACATGCATGGTATGTAAAGGAAAAGGTTCCATGGGTTCTTACATGAAGGCTACTAGAAAAGGAAACCTTCAAGACATCAAGTACTCTTGTGAATAATACCTTTTACCTCGTAGCAAGATCTACTACTTTGATATTTTCCAAAGACTCATGAGTAACATTATATTCACTTCAAGGGAATTTCATCTATTTTTGTAGTTAGATATTTTGATCTGTATAGCCTAGGGGATACTTTTGATAAGTGAAAAAAATAGGAATCAAATCCAAGATCCACCCCTGGAAATCAGGTCGCTTCACCACTAAGCTATATCATCCATTCTATGACAAGCATAAATCAAGCTGCAGATTGCAAGTTCCAACAAAGACATACATGAAAGAGCATGCCTTAAGTCAATTAAACAATATAAACCATGCATATAAGGAAAAATTCCTACGAAATATTATAATTCATCAGATATATTCTTTAGGCATTGATGGCGTCAAATGATGAAGAAGAAGGCTCATCTTGAATCTTGATTTTGATATATTCTATTTGTTCCTAATATTTCACAGGAATTCAATCTAAGAAATTTAGAATCTATTGACGGTGCTGGACTTGCCAACATGTCAATGGGATCTCCTCGGTAAGAAGTCCCAATTAGACCTCAGACCGTTTGGTGTAGGAGTCCCAATATTGGGTCGTAAGGTAATGCCTTGACCACAATGTCACATATAGGCAATTAAGATAACTCTATTAGTAGCAAGGGTGTGATTGTTATAGTGAGTCAAGGAATGTGAATGAAAGGTTCTAACACAAGTGGGTTGGGATGAGTGTGCACCTTGACAAATTGTATCAGTACTCAGTTGGGAAGGGAACACATGAGCGAAGATGCATCACAAGCTGGAAAGCAGAGCAGTCAAAAATCCGAGGTGATGGTTAAACCAATAGCACATTTGCAAAAGGATTCATATAATTTCCTATGAATCAATTCATACACAAATACATAAGTTAAACAACATATATCATTAAGGCAACTAGAACAGTCCAACTACAATAAAAACATATGCATGAAAATGTGTTGAATCTTATTATATAAAGAAGTGTAAGTTCCAATCATACAATACATCCAAGTAAACCTGCTAACCACAATAGTGAAATGTTACAACCACATCCACCTACTCCTCCAAAGAGATGAACTAGCTCCGTGTAGTGGAGAAGCCAAGGTGTGTTACAATTTTGTCCAAGCTTTCTTCAAGATAGTCTTAATAGAAGCTTGGCTGACCAAAAAGCCCTTCCAATAAGTTATGAGAGACTATTTATAGCAAAGGGTGGGGTGACCCTTGACATTCCCCTTTGTGATAGTTCAACTACCCTCATGACTCTTTACCTACTCTGTGAATGTTACATCCAACTATTGACACTTGAATTACACTTGACATGACTCAATGTTACAATGCACATGTACTCATGTGAGACAACATGGCTTGAGCAAGCCAAGCAAGACATCACTGACACTTGGTCCGTTTTGATGAGACCAACTCTTCGACATGCTTGTGATGGTGAAGGTGGTGAGAGGATGCCAAGCTTGGTCGTCCGTGATGGTGTGCATGCACTTCATGGTGACATCTTGCTGAAGTGAACTTTTGCCTCCGTTGCAACCGATGCATTGGTTCGGCCTCTTCATCCAACTCATCTCCTATCATGCACATGGTCTTCTTTGGTATGGATGAACCAGCAACACATTGATGCATAGTGTCCATGATGATCTTGAAGTGTGTGCTAGTGGTCATGCGCTTCAACTTGCCGAAGTATATGTTCAGCTACAGTTGGACTTGCTTCTTGTCTTCTCCTTGGTGAGTGTGATGAATGGATTGGGTTGCATGCGTGCACATAATAGCATGCATGTTGTTGAATCCCTTGCATGTGATCAACAACACTACTCACCATGTCTACTCCTTGCCAGCTGTTGGGATGGATCTTTAACTTGTACAAGCACAATTTTATCTGTGATTGCATGTTGCACCCACTATTGTTCTTGTTCCTTCTGAAACTCACTTGTTCGTCTATGCAGCTTCATGTTCTTCCTTGAGTTGTTGCTTTAGCACATGCAACTCCTTCTTTGTTCCATTCCCTGTCTTTGCATGATCATCATGTAGCATTGTCACCTCATAGCCTGAATTGCCAAAGTTGCTTTCATAAACTTGAGTTTGAAACTTTGTTATGCCCTTATGTTGTCAAAAACCTTCCTCTTGTATTCATTGCATTCGCAACATTCATTGTGTTCGCTACATTTGGTATGCTGCCTTCAGCTGTTGTTCATGATGCTACTTGTTGTGATGTTGTTGTTGTCATATCTTGATGTCCTTGTCTATGAGCAACCTGATATCTTCGTGAGTAGGTAAGCTCATAAACATTTGATCAACTACATCCCCAGGTGTGCTCTGAATGGTATCTTCGACTCTACCCCATGGAAACCATTGTACCTGCACTGCTGAGAGGCAAATGAACACTTGTAGTACCTGGACACATGGAAACACTCATGGAAAGCAATTTGTCAGTTGAAAACCAAAATGAACTAGAGAACTAACTTGCAACATACCTGTGCGACTGATCATGAAGGTTGCGCAATTTCGGCCAGGAGGTTGGGAGACTAACTGCCAAGACCGCTCAAGGCACAGTATGGGCTACTGGGAGACTGAATGGCTGCTGGAACTATGCAATGCACAGTCCATTCTGGCTACTAGCTGCTGGGATTGTGCAATGCACAATTCCGGCTGGGAAGGGCTGCAGGCCCAGGGACTGATTTGCACAATTTCCTGGGCTAAGCAATCATTGTCCTCTAGAAATGTGAAAAACAGTCCTGGAGGCTAGTGCTAGGAAAAAATGCACATTTCTGGAGAGGAATGTAGAGCCTTGCTTCCCGAGATTGCGCAATGCAGCCTTGGTGAAGGCAGAGTTCGAGACAAGGTTGGCTCGACTTGCCGACGGGAAACTGAAATAAAATAGGAGAGTGAATGCATGTTGATACTGAGTGTAAGCATAAGTGAATGATCATGCATGCAAATGATGAATGACATATTTAGAAAATGGAGCAACATGCATTTGGGTGAGTCGAGTCGCCGAATCGGCTACCATTCGCGAAAAATAGTTTCATGCATGCGACAGCAGTGAGATGTTAACGAAACCTAAAACAGTGCTAGGATAAGATAATATACATGTAAAATACAACAGGTGTTCAAAGAAATCAAGCAAATAATACTCATACAAGCGAAAACACAAAAAGCAACAGAAATGCAACACAAGGCATGGGAAGCGGGCTTACCCCAAAGCAGCTGAGTTGAATGTATCGACTACTCCTAGATGTGATGTGGGATGCTAGAGCTACAAGGTTGATGTGAGGAATGAGCTCTACAATGTCTTGTTGATGAGTTTTGACAACATTGAGGTTGTGACGTGCATGCCACAAATCTATAGAAAGTGACACTTGGTGGGAGGTTTCTGAAATAATCCTTGCATGTAACCTCCAACTGTTAAACATAGATCCTTGAAACAAGGGATGCCTTTGCATGTTGCCTTGGGAGAAGCAACCCATGCATGCAAGTTTGTTTTGCTGGGTCCAGGAGGGAACCGGTCAACTCAGCTGCACATACAAGAGGTTGTTCGACTACTTGAAGGAAATGCGCATTTTTGGCTGGGAGCTGGCATCACTGCCTAGGAGATTTGTGCAATTTCTGGGCAGCACAGCTGACTACTTCCCAGATTTGCACAAATTCTAGGCTGAGTAACCCTCATGGGGAAAATTACGCAAATCCTTCTGGGAGTGTTGACTGGCAGAATTGCGTAATCTTGGAGCCCAACAGGCTGCCAAACATGATTGCACAATATCTAGAGGGAAGGTTGGTTGCCCTCCAGAAATGCACAATTTTCTTGGGGAACTTGCTCAGCTTGCTGGACCAAGTTCGGGTGAACATCCTGTGAGAGGAATACATCAAGTTGTGTTCAACAGGCTAGCTTTGTGCAAGAAAAACATTGAAGCTTGTGAACTTTATGAAGCAAGGCAAGCTACTGTGAAGGTTGTAAGGGAGGCTCCGAAATGAAGCTTAGGAAAAAGTTTGGAGGGTGGTTCTAGCCGCTATAACACTTGGCGACACACTGGTAGAACTCCAGCTCTCTAAATGGACCTTGTTCATGAAAAGAAAGTCTAACACCTCCAAAAGTATTGTTCAGTTCTCAGCTCCTCTTAGTTTCACATTATTTTGATTGTAAGGTGTAACATCTTCCAAGCTCTTGGTCGATTGACACATATTCCAAGCCAAGGAAACACATTTGTTTCGATTGGGGTTGAGGGGTATATTGGTGCACAACCAGTATAGTTGTCGAAGTCTTAGTTTCATCTCTGGTGTTGCTTCGCTGCCAGCAGACCTGGACAGTACCCTGGCAGAGTCACATAGGAACGTAAGCATGGCTCCGCTGCCTACGAGCCTAGTCAGTACCCCAGCAGAGTTACTTGCATCACCTCTTTGCATAGGAAGCCTTTCTATTCTTTCACCTTATTCATTTTAATTTTTTTTTCAAACTTTTTTTCACTATATATATATATATATATATATATATATATATATATATATATATATATAACTATGCATATCACTTATTCATTTCAGAGGCAAAAGAGGGATCTCGACTTATTGAGAGAAAAGAGGTTATTCCAGTAGAGAAGTAGTTTATTGTATATTTGATGTGCCTATTAAGGTTTTCCCCCTCACCTTACTCTACTTGACTAAGCTGACAAGGGTTAACCCAAAAACAATCAACTAGAGAAGGTGACACTAGTTGGCACGCAAGCGTTGTGTTTTCACGAGGGTTCACTTCGAACAAGATGTATTTTCCTTCAATGTATTATGGACTAAAAGTAACAATCTCATCATATAGAGGCAAGATGACAGATAACCAAGTAGTGATAGTTGTACAATCCCTCTTGTACTTTACCCAGCTCGCTTCAAGAGTCATACATGGTTTCATGCAAAACTACCCTACAAACAAAACAAGCGAACTATATGAAACAAGTGAACTCACAAACACAAAGCAAGGTAAGAGCAGAAGCAAAAATGAAAACAAAGCAAGTAAGAAAACAAGCAAGCAAACAAACCAGCAAACAAAGCATGTAAGCAAACAAGCATGCAAGCAAACAACTGGAAGAAAACACGACTCCTACTCCTACACTAATGGTGCATGGGCCCGATCACGTGAAGTGATATTTCCAATGCAGCCACCAGTGCATTGTTTGATTCATGTTGGTGAATGCTTGGTCTGCAAGCAACTCGGTTTTGCGAACTAGCAAGAAAGAAAGATATAACAATGAAGACAACCACATTTCATGTTTCAAATGTCCCACAAGACATAAGTGGGTATAATTTCATGACGAGCAGTCTGTGGACGTATTGTGGTGTTGTGTGACACTACATGCAACTTTGAAGCATAAGAACACTCTTGACTGTGACATGCAAGAAAATGAAAGAAACAAAGATAACTTGCGTCGCGAACGAGTGCTTGCAATGTAAGGTTCCTCCAATTCATGAGCAATGGGATCATGCAGTTCGAGTGAAGGAAGTGTGATTTTTGTGTGAGATGGATCTTAAATGCATATAGATCAGTGATGACGAGCCTTGGGTGATTGAAAAATTTCATGATCAGAAGTGAGACTAACCCCAAGAGAGCGAGGGCTTGACATAACCATAAGCTCGGGCTGAAGTGCCTTGATGGTCTTAGGTGTTGATGAGCCCCAATTTTTGGTACAATTTGGGCTCATATTGGCCTACTTACCTTGTTCAACCATTCATCTTTTACCACTTATGCATTCATTTCTTAGTATATTCGTGTTGTTTGTAGGAAGAAGGGCAAGCATTATATCTATGTGACTAATACATGATGATTTCAGGTTTTTGGCATTAAAGAGAGCAAAAGACCACGTAAATGGAGACAAGGAGACAGCAAAGGTGACATTGCGGGTTCATAGGGAGGTTGTCCACAGTCTTGATGACCCTCCTCGTGATTTTCACCTTAACTCCGAGCTCTAACAGCTCTCCCCACCGAGCTTAAAGGCAGCCAACACGTTCTACAGGATCAGCAGTTTTACAGCAGTTTGACTTTCAGTTGGACAGCCAAGCTCCACGAATGGAGGAAGCCAGCTTGATCTTCATTTTGTATAAATATGAAGGCCGTAGCCTTTGTTAGGAGCTTTTTGAACTTTTGGACTGATATTGTAATTTTTTAGCATAGCTCGGTGTTTGTTTTTGTAAGCCAGTTTTGGCATGACATTAGACTTTTGATTATGAATAAAGGCAAGCAGATTTGGATCTAATTCTGAGCTTTTAAGGGAGCTATAGCTCTCAGGTTAGGGCCCAACCTGAGAGCAATAGATCTCCTCTTTTGTAGTGTTATTTACCTTTCCTTCCAGCACTTTGTTTCCTTGTTTTGATATGCATTTCAAGAACACAGTTTGCTGATTTGATTCCTGTAATAAGATTGAGTAGGATTAGCTTATGGTTTAATTACTTTCAGTTACTTAGATTAGGATAGGAGGTTTGTAATCCACGGGAGCTCCAAGAAAAGGTTGTTAGTGCCTCCACTGCCATCTCTGTTTAGGGATTGGGGTGCAGTCTATACCAACCACCAAAAAAACGCAGTCTTTTCTACTTTCATGCAAGCTGCAACACAGTCGGTTTAATCGTGGATCTTTCCATGCATTTTCGCTCTTGAGCCATACTTCGTCATTACAATTCCATGCACGACTTTTCTTCATGATTTACATCACTGTTTATTGATTTAATAGCACAGGTAGCACTGGTTAATGAATTCTCGTTTTTGGTGCAAGACATAAGCAATTTGTTTTATTTACACTGCTCCATATCATTCTACTTCCTTCTTCTTCTTCTTAACCTCTCCTCAAGCTACCTACTCGACCTCTGTTCAGCTCGTTTACCTTCCAACTCATCCATTGCCACGTAGCTTCATCTTCTTGACCTTTCGTTGCTGCCATCCTTCTATCCACCAACCAACTCCGTGCACTCTTTCTCCACCATGTTTCTCTGCCCCTAAGTCATCACAAGCTCCATCTCCACCTCACCTATCCACCCATACCGTTCCATCACTTCACCATCACCCAAAACTTCCACTCACAGCACATCCTGTAGAAGTTAGCAGACTTCCTGTAGAATTCTTTAGTTTCCTGTAGGATCCCCTGCAGACATCCTGTAGAAGCCTGCAAACTTGGTTGCTGAGCATTCGAACATTGTAGACCTCTGTGGACTAATGCTAGGGACCCTCTGGAACCTCTCCTAGCCCTCCTGAACTTTCCCAAGCTTTCTCTCCCTTCGCACCACCTCTGCACAACCAAACCCTAATAAGAAACAAATTCATAATCACTCCATCCACTTAAGCAAAAATACAAAAACAATGTTCTTTTTCATAGAAGTAGTTTGAGTTCATGCATTTCACATCATTAGAAGTAATGGCATCATTTGTAGACATTTGCACTCTCACTATTGCACCATAGAGGTTAAACTAGTCAGATTAGGGTTTACTAGGGTTTCCATGCTTTGGTTGGCTTTCAGTTCATTTTTGCAAAGTAGATCAATTTCCCTTGAGATAGCCTTCGTCCATCATTTAGAAAGCTTCTTCTGAGAGCATATAGAAGTTGGCTTGAGCCCTAGCGGACTTGTGCCAGCTGACCAAGTGACAGCTGCGACAAGAGCTAGTACTTGTGCATACAGCACCGTCACTTCCAAGTTTGTACGAACTACCGGGTTGATAAAATTAGAGATAGGAAGCCCCAGGAGTTATGGCATTATTGCTACAATACTGGAGCCGGCCATCTTTTTGGCGCCGTTGCCGGGGAAGCGTCAGAGTATTAGTAATTGTTGCTTTTCTTCTATTTTCCACTACAATCTTCTGCTAAGTAGTTTATTTCATTTCCATTCTGCAAAAGTAGCATAGACATTTCCTGCTTTCATAGATTATCATTTCCTGCTTTCATAGATTAGCATTTCCTGCTTTCGTAGATTAGCCTTTCATTTCTGCAAGCGTAGACTAGTGTTTCAATTCTGCAAGCGTAGACTAGCATTTCCATTCCTGCAATTTCATTTGAGCAAAGTAGATTAGTTCTTTCCTGCTTTCAGTTTAATTCTGCATCTTTACAGTTAGTTGTAGATCAATCTGTTTCATTTTTGCAGGTACCAAAAGAAAAAAAGAAAAAACAATCAAAAAAGAAAGTCTTTTCTATTTCATGCCTCGTAGGAACCGAGATAAATCAGGCAAATTCCTACCCAACACCCCCACCACATCACTGAGTCACCCTTCTCTCTTCTTTGGTGACAGTGACCCAGAAGAACCTATAGGTGAACATCCTGAGATATACAAAGATCCTATAGTAGAAGAAGAGTTAGAGACCACTCCATCTGAAGCTATGGCTGACAATAGAAGAGAAGATGAGAGAATAGAAGGTGCCTTCCCCATCCGAGAGACCAATGGAGAGATGAAAATGAAGAACATTAGCCCCTCCGCCTTACCTCACTTCCATGGACTGACTACTGAAGATCCTGATACCTTCCTGTTTGAGTTTGTTGTCCTTTGTAGAACCTATGACTATACTGAAGATGAGCAAAAGCTGAAACTCTTCCCTTCAACTCTTAAGGATGCAGCATTACGCTGGTTCATGGGTTTACTTGGGAATAGTATCACCACTTGGGCTCAGATGCAGCAAGCTTTCAATACCAAGTACAGGGATTATTGTAGGTCTAAGGAAACCAAGGGAGAAATCTTTCGGATGACCATGGGAAATGATGATTCCTTAGAGGATTATGAGGAGAGGTTCCAACTTAGCTATAAGCGGGCTAGGTGCACACTTGACCCTGAATCCCTCAAGTTGGTCCTGCTCCGAGGAGTCCCTGAAGACCTCTTAGATACCCTTCACATGTTAGCTGGGGGGGACATTTACCAGCTTCCTTATGAGGACATCAATACTGTGTTTCGAAACCACTCCAGGGCAGCTCGGAAACAAGGTAGGGGAAACCTCCTCTCAACTAGTGTCCCTTTCTCCAAACATGAGCTTGCAAATCAATTAGAAGATCTCAAGAGGGAGGTGAGACAGACCATTCCCATGCAGCTGGACACATTCAGGATCCAGCAGAAGAAAGAAGAAGCTGAGAGAGCCTTGGCTGTCTTCTACCCTAGGTGCACAAGGAGACACCCTAAGAACGAATGCCCATTGCATTCAGTTGAAGTATGTTTCGTTTGTGAGGAGGACCATCCCACAAATCAGTGTCCAACCTTACCTGGGTTTAAAGCCATGTACCAAGGGACAGAAGCTCCCACTGAACCTCTCTATTACCTCAACCAAAGGAGGCCACAAGGATCTAGACCTTATCAGCAGGGAATGCAAGGGGCACCTCAAGCTTATTACAACCCCAACCAATCGACTCCTATGCCTTCCTGGGGTCCCCCTGCTCATCCTTCCTGGTCCATGCCTCCTCCATGGTCTTATCCACCTCAGTACCCTACTCAACCTACTTCTCATTCATATCATTCACATGCCCAGCCACAGCCTCAGTGGAATGCACCTCAGTCGGGGTGGAGGCCCCAGTACAATACTCCTCCCGCCATTTTGCCTCCACCACCAGTTCAACCTCAGCCATTACCTCCTGCTCCTCCAAGGCAACCTCAAATGCCTGCTCAACCGAACCCGAACCCCAACAATAGACAGACCCAGCAGGTATACACTGGGGAAACCTCATGCCCTACCTATGCTGTGGAGATCCAGGAGATCAATCTTCGATCTGGAAAGACTCTACCAGATCGCCAACCTCCTCCCCCAGAGGATGAGGAAGATAAACAGGAAAGTGAACCGAAGGCTATTCCACCCTTTCCTGAGAGACTGACAGCCACCACACAACCCAACCCAGAAGAGGATGAGCTTCTGGGTGAGCTCAAGCAGTTGTGTGTAAAAATACCACTTCTCCAAGCCATCAAGGATGTACCAATATACAACAAACTGGTTAAGGAAAAGTGTTTCAAACACCCAGGCAGGCGGAAGAAAGATGCTTCAACCATCAATGTCATAGGACAACTGTCTGACCTTATGTTAGGACAAGTCATCTGCCTAAAGTACCTAGATCCTGGAAGTCCTATAGTAGATGTCCACATCAATGGCACCATCATACCTCACACCTTGATTGATCTGGGGGCTGCCATTAATGTGATGACCAGGGATACCATGCTCAAACTCAATCTTCAGGGTTCCTTGAGGAAAACCTCGACAGTACTACAATTAGCAGATCGCTCCACTGTGACTCCCGAAGGGATTGTGGAGGATGTCTTGGTCTCTATCGACTCTTGGGAATACCCTGCAGATTTCTTGGTTCTGCAACCCAAGGCAAAGCTTACTGGATATCCTCTCATTTTGGGAAGGCCTTGGTTAGCTACTGCAGATGCTTACATAAGTTGCCGTGCAGGAAATATGACCATCAAAAATGGTCCTATGTCCAAACAGCTAGTCTTATACCCTCCTGCCCAACCCTCCTTAGAGCATGACGTACCAATCTGGTTAGAAGAAGGAGAGGAAGACGAGGTGTACTCAGCACCTCTGTGCACCTTAGAGACCACTAGAAGAGACCCCCCAACCGAGGATGACTTGATTGAGACCTTGATCCAGAATCCACCTTCCAGTGCACTATCCTTAGAGAAATTGGTCGAGGATGCCCAAGCTAGCACCTTAGTGGATCTTTGTACAACCAACCCTGTCACTCCCAGAGTCAAGAATGTGGAGTTCGGCCTTGAGAGAACGTTGAGGATCAGCTCCTCCCTATCTCCTTCCCAGGAAAAGGAGTTGTGTAACCTGTTGGCCAGTCACCTAGATGCTTTTTCTTGGAGCTATAAGGAGATGAAAGGAGTCCATCCTTCGGTTTGTACCCATCACATATACATCAAAGAGGATTGTAAGCCGGTTAGGCAACCCCAGAGGAGAATGAATCCAGCTCTGAAGGACATTGTCAAGGAAGAATTGCAAAAACTGTTGGATGCCGGATTCATCTACCCCATCTCAGATAGTGAATGGGTGTCCCCTCTGGTGTTGGTTCCCAAGAAAAATGGGAAATGGAGAATCTGTGTGGACTACCGGGAACTGAACAAAGCTACCAAGAAAGACCATCTCCCTCTACCTTTCATAGATCAAGTGTTGGATGGACTGGCAGGAAAGAAGTTCTTCTCTTTCCTGGATGGGTTTAGCGGGTACAACCAAATCCAAATCAGCCCGGAAGACCAAGATAAGACCACCTTCACTTTCCCTTGGGGTACCTTTGCCTACCGAGTCCTTCCCTTTGGGCTATGCAATGCTCCTGCTACCTTCCAGAGAGCTGTCTTAAGCATCTTCTCGGAGCTGGTCCATGATGCAGTGGAAATCTATATGGATGACTTCACTCCTTATGGGGCCAAATTTCAGGAAGCATTGTCCAACCTGGGAAAATTCCTAACCAAATGCATTGAGATGAACTTGTCCCTTAGTCTCGAAAAATGTGAATTCCCAATGACTGAAGGGATCGTGCTAGGCCATACCATTTCTTTCCAAGGGTTGCAGGTGGATCCTAACAAAATTGTTCTCATCAAGAAGGTTCCACCTCCTCAAAAGGTAAGGGATGTTCGAAGTTTCTTGGGATTAGCAGGATACTACCGGAGATTCATTAAAGATTTTAGCAAGCTAGCCTCGCCATTGTTTTGCCTGTTGGCAAAAGATGTGGAGTTTAAATGGACTGACGATTGTCAGAGGGCTTTAAATGAATTGAAGGACAAGTTGGTGTCAGCCCCAATCCTGAGAGGTCCAAACTGGGCCCTACCTTTCCACATCCACACTGATGCCTTGAACAAAGCCATAGGTGCAGCTTTAGGACAAGTTGAGCAAAAACTTCCATATGCCATTTACTTTGTTAGCAAAAACTTGTCCAAAGCTGAGCTGAATTACACTGTAACCGAGAAAGAATTCTTGGTTGTGGTCCATGCACTGAACAAGTTCTGACATTATATTATTGGCTATCAAACCTTTGTACATACAGACCATGCTGCAATTAGATATTTAATGAATAAACCGGATGTGAATGCTCGTATTATTAGATGGTTACTTTTATTGCAGCAGTTTGATTTGACCATTGTTGACAAACCAGGTAGAGAAAATGTTGTTGCTGATTTTTTATCTAGATTGGATTTGTCTGCAGATGAGGATGGAACAGTGGATGACCAGATGCCCGATGAACATCTGTTTGCTATTTCAGTACTCTCTCCTTGGTTTGCTGATATAGCAAACTACCTTGTTTCAGCACAGTTCCCTCCGCACCTATCTTCCAGAGAGAAGAGCAGAATCATCAGAAAAAGTGCCTCATTTACTTGGATCGGGGGCAATCTGTTCAAGCTTGGCCCCGATCAGATCCTAAGGCGTTGTGTAAGGGAGGAGGAAGTCTTTGATATCCTCCTCACTTGTCATGATGGGCCTTGTGGAGGACATTTTGCAGCAAAGAGAACTGCCTTCAAAATCCTGCAGGCAGGCTACTATTGGCCCACACTTCATCAAGATGTCAGAAGATATGTCAGCCAGTGTGACCAATGCCAAAGAATGGGGAAACCAACCCAAAGGGATGAGATGCCTCTCCAACCTCAGGTGACTCTTGAGCCATTTGAGAAGTGGGGTATGGACTTTGTGGGCCCAATCAACCCTCCTTCGAGGCAAAGGTCTTACACCTGAAAAAGTGGGTAGAGACCAAAGCAATCAAAGCAGCAACAAAAGAAAAGGTGGCCGAGTTCCTAAGAGAAAACATCTTCTATAAGTTTGGCTATCCAAGAGAGCTGGTCACCGATCAAGGGAGCCAGTTCACCTCCAACCTGGTTGAAGATCTACTAGCTCATCACAAGATCAAGCATAGGACTTCCACCCCCTATCACCCTCAAGCAAATGGGCAGGTGGAAGTCACCAATAGAGCATTAGAAGGGATCTTAACTAAGGTGGTGAGCAGCAGCAGAAAGGACTGGGCAGATCGCCTGGTTGAAGCCACATGGGCTTGCAACACCACTTGGAAGACCACCACCGGCTTCACACCTTATGAGCTAGTCTATGGGAAGAAAGCTTTGCTGTCCATTGAGTTTGAATACAACACTTTGAGGATGGCAGCTCAGCTGGACCTAGATCTCAGCCATGCACAACAAGAAAGGCTATTGCAACTGAATGGACTGGATGAGCACCGAATGCAAGCCCTCCTTCACTCAGAAGTGGTTCAACTTCAGAGAAAGATGTGGCATGACCAACATCTCCATGACAAGCAATTTCAGCCGGGAGATTGGGCTTTGTTGTATGACTCCAGATACAAAGATTTCAAGGGGAAGCTGAGAACCAGATGGCTAGGGCCATATTCAGTGGAAAAATGTCATGACAATGGATCTGTTCTTATTCGGACCATTGGTGAGGAAGCCATCCCCATGCTTGTCAATGGGCATCGATTCAAGATCTACAGGAAGCCTCCCTCAAGACAAGAGTTCATCAAAACTATGGAGAAGGCAGTGTTGGTCATAGAGAAGGGTTCTGCCTCTGCTTTGGGCATACCCTGAAGAATCTAAATATATATATATATATATATATATATATATAAGATCCTTGGGTGAAAACCTTTCTAAGGTGCCCAAGGCAGGTAGTAGGGGTGAAAACCTCATTGAGGCGCCCCTATTGTCTTTTCAAAAAAAGAGATTGGAAAAGATCCTTGAGTGAAAACCTCTTTGAGGCGCTTAAGGCAGATGGCAAGGGTGAAAACCTCAATGAGGCGCCCCTGTTATCTTTCAAAAAAAAAGAGAAAAAACAAAAAACAGAAAAACAAAAGAAAAATAAGGTCAGCAGATTCATTATGTAAAAAATTGCATGCAGGTGTTCTATGGAGGAGAGGAAGCCTCTCAACTCAAAGCCAAGGGTCCTCATCATGCAGCCGGGACACCTCACCAAAACCTCCTCCAAGAATCCTCATTTTCTCCAAGGTATGTGCAATTTTATTACAGCTTGAGTCTTCTACAGGAAGACGCAGATTTTCTACAGGAAAATGCAGAGTTTCTACAAGAAGATGCAGATCTTCTACAGGAAGGTGCAGACTCTCTACAGGAACGCATCCTTTCTACAGGAAGCGCTGTATTTCTACAGGAAGCTTCCTGTAGAAGCTCAGAATGGGCCAGAATTCATTTTATAAGGAGATCTAATGGCTAAGGATCGGTTTGGACGCATGCATGCCACTGTTGTCAACCATGCACATTGATGTTATCTTGTTCCACCATCCTTGTCGACATGCAACAAAGTACCTGCACCAGCAAAGCAGATCGATGAGTCTCGAGAAAAAGCAAATTGTAAATGGAAAAAGCGCTAGAGATCTCACACCCTATTCATCACAGTCAGCCCGAAGCTCCGAGAGCATGATCATGAGGCCATCCATCGTCGTGCAGCATGCACCCAAGGAGGAAGAACTGTTCCAAGACATCCCGCGGGAGTCCTGTAACAGTTAAACCTGCTAGAGTGGATACCATTCACCGCGCAGGCCATATGAAGTGAAACGTGGGTGCATGCAACCAAAGCATTCCATCCATCGTCGGCAGCTCGTGAACATGGACCTCCGGGCCTGTGTAAGTTCGCCAGCAGCAGGTAAATCGACTCATCAGCGTCCAAAGAGTCGAAACATCATGTGCAGCCACGCAGGTAAGTGTCTCGACCCTTCCTTCCATCAGATTGCATGAATGTTACTTTGATTGATTGCTTAAGTGTAAAGGTGAATGGGTTGAGCGGCCGTATGGCCATTTGGCCGGCCACGTCGGCCAGTTAATGGTCTAGTTGGATGCGAGGGTGGCGGCCATGACAAAAAGAATAGCAGCACGCACGTGAGAGCAATCCCGTCGAAGAAACCGATTTTAACCGAAGAGGCGGCAGCAGATCTGCGGGAATTGATGCAGCAGCAAGTGAACGCGCAGTTGAATGATGGGGTGACGTCACCCAACGGTCCGGCGGGGACAGCTCACCCCCGCGCCACGGATTCCACCGAATTCAAAATCTAATCGGCTAGATTGCATTCATGCATGTATCAACCACCGGTTTGAACTCGAGCGGCTATCCTGATCCTTCTGCAGTGTGATACGCCGAGCCTTTGGCTATCAGAGCGATTGAGAAGCACACCCAAGGCGCAGACCGACTGCAGTCCCTCCCGAAAATCGCGCGCTGCATTCTACAGGAACGCTGTCATCCTACAAGAACGCAGTTTTCTACAGGAAAGCGGGTGCCTCACGTAAAAAGGTGGCCAATTAAAGAGGTAACCCTGAACTCTTCATGCAACTGGTTATTAAAGGTGGCAGAATTGTCGTCCACAGTCTGGTCATAGAGAAACGGTGAAATTGTTGTATGTTGTGCCTATACTGTCATTCTACAGGATGTCGAGTAATTAAACTGTGTTAAGTCCTCAGGGATAAGTTTTGTGGGTTATGTGCATGACATTCTACGCTCTGTCTCAGTAAACCAAAATCTCTTCCACAATCACCACCTCCGGTCAAGAAAATTGTTTTATCATGCCGGGTGGGTTTATAAGACGAGAACCCACTGATTCAACCAAATTAAGGGAAAACCAGGAAGTAGTAGAGCTCTTCACACGGGTTCAATGGATATCTTTTTGTGACAAATTGCAGGGGTACGATGATGAAGTGGCAGAAGAATTTTTGCAGGCTCTGAAGCCGAAATCCAAGACACTGGCCACAGTGAACTTCAGAGGTCTAAGCCTCAAGCTCACCCCGCAATATATCAGTCGGATTACTGAACTTCCGATGGGTTTTCCATGGGATAAGGAAGAAAGGAAGTTGAGCCAGCAAGCCAAGAAAGAATTCTTTCCACCTGAGGAGGAATTCTCGGAGGACAAAAATGGGGTGCGAAGAACCAGCTTGCTGCCACCATGGAATGAAGTCAGCCTGCAAATCATGAAATATATAACTTGTGAAGGCCGTTTTAGCATCGTGTACGCATATCACTTTCGGTTGCTCACTGAATTGAGGCACCGGGTTGATCTTCCTGTAGAACAAAAACTGAGCATTCCTTATTTCCTGTTACAGTCTCTAATTGAGTGTGCCACAAAGCTAAAAGAGGGCATACCAGATCAGGTAGCCCACCATGGGTTGATCAAACTTCTTGTGGAGGATGCGCTTCATTCATATAAGGTTCCCCTCTCATGGGAATCATTCCGGAATTTGACAAGAGATGGAGACATAAAAATGTTGATTGAAGAAACGGGTTCCTCCAGCAGTGAGCAACAAGAAGCAGTGGCTGAGGGAAAGAGAGAAAAAGGCCAGAAGACCCCGACCACAGTGCAGAAGAAAGAACAAAAGAAGAAGCATGAGGAAAAGGATGACAAAGAAAAAGGTGGCACACCCGTCTTGTCAGCAAGAGAAAAGAGGTTGAAGAGCAGAACGGACAAAGCTGAGGTGGTCCACATCAGCCCAAGTACCTCGTCAGCACCTGCAACCAAACCAAAAAGCAAAACCCATGCAGCAAAGCAAGAAAAGGTGGTGACACCCGTGTCTACAGGAAAGCAGAAACAGGCTTCTACAGGAAGCCCGAAAACAGAGACAAGGGCTTCTACAGGAAGCCTGAAATTGGCAAAAGGGGTTTCTACAGGAAGCCCGAAAATCATTGAAAAAGAGGCTTCTACAGGAAGCCTGAAAATTACCAAAGCAGGGGCTTCTACAGGAAGCCCGAGAGTGGCTAAAACAAGTTCTTCTACAGGAAGCCCAAAATTGGTAAAGAAAGGATCTTCTACAGAAGGCCCGGAAGTGGGCAAAGCAGGGTCTTCTACAGGAAGCCCGAAATCTGGAAAGAAGGGGCCCTCTACAAGGAGCTCTGAGAAAGCAAACGCAAGAAAGAGAAGGCTAGTATTCTCGAAAAGGAAGCAGCAGCTGCGCTGGCCGCCCTCAGTACACCTCCAAAGCCGAAGGAGAAGAGAGAGAGGGAGATCCCTCTACCTTTTGACGCCAGGAGAAGTAAGAGAATAAACACGGGCAAGCCGCAGCCTCCACCCAGCAGCCAAACCACTTCAGGGGGTGTCCCTACTTCACCCAGTAAAAGATCCCCCTCTAAAACATCGGCCACCCCTGAGAAGGGAAGCCCAAAAATAACTTCCTAGACACGAAAAATAGGCCAATCGGCTTCCGAAGCCCGGCTCAAGGAAACAGAAAAGGGGGAGGAAAAGCCACCCTCGTCACCGCCAAGGGCAGAAGAGGCAGGGCCACCAAGAACAGGAAAGGAAGAGCATGCTCCGGGCTCTAGTTCTCGGCCAAGGACAAGGAGCCGGAGCAAAGTTGCTCAAGGATGAGCAAATAGTTTAGCTGGGGGGTGATGATGAGCCCCAATTTTTGGTACAATTTGGGCTCATATTGGCCTACTTACCTTGTTCAACCATTCATCTTTTACCACTTATGCATTCATTTCTTAGTATATTCGTGTTGTTTGTAGGAAGAAGGGCAGGCATTATATCTATGTGACTAATACATGATGATTTCAGGTTTTTGGCATTAAAGAGAGAAAAAGACCACGTAAATGGAGAAAATGAGATAGCAAAGGTGACATTGCGGGTTCATAGGGAGGTTTTCCACAGTCTTGATGACCCTCCTCGTGATTTTCACCTTAACTCCGAGCTCTAACATCTCTCCCCACCGAGCTTAAAGGCAGCCAACACGTTCTACAGGATCAGCAGTTTTACAGCAGTTTGACTTTCAGTTGGACAGCCAAGCTCCATGAATGGAGGAAGCCATCTTGATCTTCATTTTGTATAAATATGAAGGTCGTAGCCTTTGTTAGGAGATTTTTGAACTTTTGGACTGATATTGTAATTTTTGAGCATAGCTCGGTGTTTGTTTTTGTAAGCCAGTTTTGGCATGACATTAGACTTTTGATTATGAATAAAGGCATGCAGATTTGGATCTAATTCTGAGCTTTTAAGGGAGCTATAGCTCTTAGGTTAGGGCCCAACCTGAGAGCAATAGATCTCCTCTTCTGGTAGTGTTATTTACCTTTCCTTCCAGCACTTTGTTTCCTTGTTTTGATATGCATTTCAAGAACACAGTTTGCTGATTTGATTCCTGTAATAAGATTGAGTAGGATTAGCTTATGGTTGAATTACTTTCAGTTACTTAGATTAGGATAGGAGGTTTGTAATCCGCGGGAGCTCCAAGAAAAGGTTGTTAGTGCCTCCACTGCCATCTCTGTTTAGGGATTGGGGTGCAGTCTATACCAACCACCAAAAAAACGCAGTCTTTTCTACTTTCATGCAAGCTGCAACACATTCAGTTTAATCGTGGATCTTTCCATGCATTTTTGCTCTTGAGCCATACTTCGTCATTGCAATTCCATGCACGACTTTTCTTCATGATTTACATCACTGTTTATTGATTTAATAGCACAGGTAGCACTGGTTAATGAATTCTCGTTTTTGGTGCAAGACATAAGCAATTTGTTTTATTTACACTGCTCCATATCATTCTACTTCCTTGTTCTTCTTCTTAACCTCTCCTCAAGCCACCTACTCAACCTCTGTTCAGCTCGTTTACCTTCCAACTCATCCATTGCCACGTAGCTTCATCTTCTTGACCTTTCGTTGCTGCCATCCTTCTATCCACCAACCAACTCTGTGCACTCCTTTCTCCACCCTGTTTCTCTGCCCCTGAGTCATCACAAGCTCCATCTCCACCTCACCTATCCACCCATACCGTTCCATCACTTCACCATCACCCAAAACTTCCACTCACAGCACATCCTGTAGAAGTTAGCAGACTTCCTGTAGAATTCTTTAGTTTCCTGTAGGATCCCCTGCAGACTTCCTGTAGAAGCCTGCAAACTTGGTTGCCGAGCATCCGAACGTTGTAGACCTCTGTGGACTAATTCTAGGGACCCTCTGGAACCTCTCCTAGCCCTCCTGACCTTTCCCAAGCTTTCTCTCCCTTCGCACCACCTCTGCACAGCCAAACCCTAATAAGAAACAAATTCATAATCACTCCATCCACTTAAGCAAAAATACAAAAACAATGTTCTTTTTCATAGAAGTAGTTTGAGTTCATGCATTTCACATCATTAGAAGTAATGGCATCATTTGTAGACATTTTCACTCTCACTATTGCACCATAGAGGTTAAACTAGTCAGATTAGGGTTTACTAGGGTTTCCATGCTTTGGTTGGCTTTCAGTTCATTTTTGCAAAGTAGATCAATTTCCCTTGAGATAGCCTTCATCCATCATTTAGAAAGCTTCTTCTGAGAGCATATAGAAGTTGGCTTGAGCCCTAGCAGACTTGTGCCAGCTGACCAAGTGACAGCTGCGACAAGAGCTAGTACTTGTGCATACAGCACCGTCGCTTCCAAGTTTGTACGAACTACCGGGTTGATAAAATTAGAGATAGGAAGCCCCAGGAGTTGTGGCATTATTGCTACAATACTGGAGCCCACCAGGTGTTTCAACTTCATCATCAGGTAGATCATCATAAACTGGTGGCTTCGAAAGATCAACTGTGATAGAGTCATGATTGTGATAAAAAATGGAAGTAAATGGATCATGACCTTCATGATCAGAAAAATAAATGAGTACATTGGCATCCTCATGATCAGATGAATCAAACAGAGGGGTAGATGAAAGCCAAACAAACTCATCCTCTGTGTTTCTGGAAAATACAGATGAAAGATCAAGTGGATTTTCAATGAAAAGCTTATCTTCTTCGTCCTCGAATGATGGACCAACATTCGGTGAGTCCTGCGAGTGATTAACAATGGGTGCATCCATGGATGAAGACACACATGCGAAATCATGGATGGCAAGTTCGCCAAATAGGTCAAGAAAGAACGAAGGGGGCTTGAATAGAATGGAGTCATCCTTCGTCGATCGTTGATGCTCAAGCTCCCACTCATACTCTTCATGGATGACAGCGTATGTTGGTTGTGCAACACCAACTCCATCTGTGGGTTTTTCCTCAGTCACAACAAGTGAAGAGTCTGAAATGGATGAACACAAGATAACATCATTCAGAGGAACACGCAAGTGCGAAGACGGAGGTCGTAGAAAAGAAAGCATATGAGAACTTGAAGGACTCACAACCAAATTTGCGTGAAAATTTAGTGAAGTGATGTTGGGAGAATGTGAAAACTGAGCAGGTGTGTGAGCCTAATCCTCAACATTACTGGGCAGTGGTGGAGCTGTTGAATGAGAGGGAGGTGGACAGTTAGTCGAGACAGTGACCTTATCCACATGAGATTGCACAGCTCCATCAATGAAGAATGTTGAGCGAAGATTTATTTCAAACTTTCTCTTAGGATGGGCAGATTTCTTAAGGCAATACTCAAACCGGTCCCAAAGATAAGAAAATTTCATCTGGCTCCTCGAAGCTTGAAACTGCAAGTCACGGACGTGCTTCCAAAACTCAATAACTGATTCATGCTGAGCCCTCCGTTGCTATAACAGTTTTCGGTCAAGATGTTCTGGATCAAAATGATGGAACGTGTCTTCAATAAGATCACAGAAGTGCTCAAATGAGTGCACGATGTCAACTGGTAGGCTGAGCAACCAAATAAATGGAGATTCACGAAGTGTGTATGCAAGCAGCAAGCTGGCCTGTTCATCAAAAAAATCATCTTCCTCATGAAGCATGGAAAGAAATTCATGTAAGTACTCAAGCCAGGCCACTTCGCCTTCACCATCATACGTGAAAGTGGACAAGAGATCGAAAAACTTCCCCGTGATGGAGACATCTTCACGATTCGAAAAACACTGCGGGGAAAGAAGAGTACAATACTCCATGAAAGATATGCAAAGGTTCAAAACTAGATGAGAGGACACAGCTTGTCATCAGGCCCTCCTTATAGCACTAGAAATGTTGACAGTGTTGGACCCGCAAACATGTCAAGGGGATCTCCTTGCTAAGAAGTCCCAATTAGACCTCAGATTGTTTGGTGTAGGATTCCTAGCAGTGGGTCATAAGGTAATGCCTTGACTGCGATGTCGCACAGAGGAAAGTAAGATAACTCTGCCAATAGCAAGGGCGTGACAGTTGTAGTGAGTCAAGGAAGGTGAATGAAAGGTTCTAACACAAGTGGGTTGGGATGAGTGCGCCCCTTGACAACTTGTATCAGTACTCAGATATGAAGGGAACACACGGGCGAAGATGCATCACAAGCTAGAAGAAGTTGACAATATGAAGTGATTGTTAAACCAACAACACATTTGCAACAAGATTCATATAATTGCACACTAATCAGTTCATACACAAATACGTAAGTTAAACAACATATATCATTAAGGAAACCAGGACAGTCCAACTACAATAAAAACATATGCATGAAAATGTACTGGCTCTTGTTATATAAAGAAGTGTAAGTTCCAATCATACAATACATCCAAGTAAACCTACTAGCCCCAAATTGAAACATTACAGTGACATCTGCCTACTCCTCCAAAGAGATGAACTAGCTCTATGCAGTCGAAAAGCCAAGGCACATTACAATATTGTCCAAGCTTTCTTCAAGATAGTCTTAATAGAAGCTTTCCTTACCAAAAAGCCCTTACAATGAGTTATGAAGGACTATTTATAGCAAAGGGTGGGGTGAGCCTTGACATTCCCCTTTGGGATAGTTCAACTACCCTCATGACTCTTCACCTACTCTATGACTATTACATCCAGCTATTGACACTTGACTTACACTTGACATGACTCAACGTTACAATTACATGTACTCATGTGAGAAAACATGGCTTGAGCAAGCCAAGAAAGACATCACTGACACTCGATCTGTTGTGATGAGACCAACACTTTGACATGCTTGTGATGGTGACGGTGGTGAGCTGATGCCAAACTTGGTCGTCCGTGATGGTGTGCATGCACCTCATGGTGACATCTTGTTGAAGTGAACTCTTGCCTTCATTTCAATCGGTACATTGGTTCGGCCCCTTCATCCAACTCGTCTACTATCATGTGCATGGTCTTCTTGGGTGCGGCTAAACCAACAACACACTAATTCATAATGTCCGTGCTGAACTTCAAGTGGGTGTTGGTGGTCATGCGCATCAATTTGCCAAAGTACATGTTCATCTATAGTTGGACTTGCTTCTTGTCTTTGCCTTGGTGAGTGTGCTTAATGGGTTGGTTGCATGTGTGCACACAATAGCATGCAAGCTGTTGAATCCCTTGCATGTGATCAACAACACTGCTCACCATGTCTACTCCTTACCAGCTATTTGGAGGGATCTTTAACTTGTACGGGCACAGTTTCATCCGTTATTGCATGTTGTGCCCACTGTTGTTCCTGTTCCCACTACAACTCACTTTTCCGTATGTGCAGCTTCATGTTCTTCCTTGAATTGTTGCTTCAGTGCATGCAACTCCTTCTTTGTTCCATTCCCTGTCTTCACACGATCATCATGTAGCATCATAAACTCATAGTGTGAGTCTCCAAAGTTGCTTTCATCATCTTTGGCTTGCAACTTTGTTTTACCCCTCTGTTGTCAACAACCTTCCTCTTGCGTTCATTGCATTCGTTGTGTTCATTGCATTAGTTGTGTTTGCTGCATTCAGTATGTTGCCTTCAGATGTTTTTCACGATGTTGCTATTGTCATATCTTGATGTCCTTGTCTACGAACAACCTGATATCTTTGTGAGTATGCAAGCTCATAGACATTTGATTGACTGCATCTCCAGGTGTGCTCTGAATGGTATCTTCGACTCTGCCCTCTGGAAACCATTGTACCTACACTACTGAGAGGGAGATGAACACCTCCAGTACCTAGAGACATGGAAACACTCATGGCAAGCAATCTATCAGTCGAAAACCAAAATGAACTTGAGAACTGACTTGCCACATACCTATGTGACTGATCATGAAGGTTGCTCAATTTGGGCCGGGAGGTCGGCAGACTGACTTCCAAGACCATGCAAGGCACAATATAGGCTACTGGGAGACTGACTGGCTGTTGGAACTGCGGAATGCATAGTCCAGTCTGGTTGTTGGCTATTGGGATTGTGCAATGCGCAATTCTAGTTGGGAAGGACTGCAAGCCCAGGGACTGATTTGCACAATTTCCTAGGCCAAGAAGTCACTGTCCTCTAGAAATGCGCAAAACAAACTTGGAGTCTAGTGCTGGGAAAAAATACGCATTTCTAGAAAGGAAGGTAGAGCCTTCCTTCCCTAGATTGCGTAATGCAGCCTTGTTGAAGGCAGATTCCAGGCCAAGGTTGGCCTGACTCGCCGATGGGAAACTGAAAGAAAATAGGACAGTGAATGCATGTTGATAATGAGTGTAAGCATAAGTGAATGATCATGCATGCAAATGATGAATGATAGATTCAAAAAATGGAACAACATGCATGTGGGTGAGGCGAGTCGCCAAATCAGCAACCGTTTGCAGAAAACAGTTTCATGCATGTGACAACAGTGAGATGTTAATGAAAACTGAAATGGTTCTAGGAAAAGCTAATATACATGTAGATGACAACAGGTGTTCAAAGAAATCAAGAAAATAGTACTCATACAAGAGAAAATAAAAAAAGTGACAAAAATGCAACACAAGGCATGGAAAGTAGGCTTTCCCCAAAGCCGTTGAGCTGAATGTGTCGACTGCTCCTAGATGTGATGTGGGATGCCAGAGTTGCAAGGTTGATGTGAGGAATGAGCTTTGCAACATCCGGTTGATGAGTTTTGACAACATTGAGGTTGTGATGTGCATGCCACAAATCTAGGGAAAGTGACACTTGCTGGGAGGTTTCTGAAATGATCCTTGCATGTAACCTCCAACTGCTAAACACATATCCCTAAAACAAGGGATGTGTTTGCGTGTTTCCTTGGGAGAAGCAACCCATGCATGCAATTCTATTTTACTCGAACTGGGAGGGAACCGGTCAACTCAACTGCACATGCAAGAGGTTGTTCGACTGACTGAAGGAAATGCACATTTTTGGCTCGGAGCTGGGCTTACTACCCAGGAGATTTGTGCAATTTCTGGGAAGAGCATTGACTACTACCTAGATTTGCGCAAATTCTGGGTTGAGCAGTTCTGCTGATGAAAATTATGCAAATCCTTCTAGGAGTGTTGACTGGCAGAATTGCACAATATTAGAGCCCAATAGTTTCCCAGACAGGATTGCGCAATTTCTGGAGGGAAGGTTGGTTTCCCTCCAGAAATGCACAATTTTCTTGAGGAAGCTGCTCAACCTGTAGCTGGACCAAGTCCAAGTGAATAGCTAGTGAGAGGAATACATCAAGTTGTGATCAACAGGTTGTCTTTGTGCAAGAAAAACACTAAAGCTTGTGAACTTGACAAAGCAAGCCAAGCTGTTGTGAAGGTTGGAAGGGAGGCTCCAAAACGAGGCTTAGGAAAAAAATTTAAAAGGTGGTTGTAGCCACTACAACAAAATCCAATAGCTTATCCCAACATATTTACAATGTATATAATTCAATCAACCATTGAATTTGTCATGAAACTTATCAAATTTACTAGAAAAAGCAATTAAGACATACCAGTGTTCATCTTCACAAAATTTATCATACTTTTTGAAAAATCATATAGTCAGTAAATAACCCAAACACTGAATAAGATGTTACATAATAGGAAATCTTTGTATATTGATTCATGAAAGTGAACCAAATATATAACCATGGATCCAAACATGTATGATCTATTCGTATGGTCCTATGGATACCCACAAAATGACTAAAAAGAATGATTTAGCAATACCCACAGAGCTTGTGGAGAAGAAGATGCATCAGGCTATCGACAAACCATATGAACTAAAAGGAAAATCTCTTTAAATTTAGAGCGACTATTTGATCCTTGACGCTATCAATGCATCATGGATGACTCAGAAAGGGTCTTCCATTAGGAGCCAGTGCTACCTCATATTTTCCACTGCAGTCATGAAGGCATTGCTCTGCATGGTGGAACGCTCGTTTGAAGACACCGAAACCAAACAAGAGACCTATCAGAACAGCCAGAAAAATAAGGCATGAACACACCTTACAAATAGTGCCACAACACATTTTTGCAGAGCCCTAGTAACTCTCATTGAATGTACTTTATAACAATCTCTGTGTAAATCCTTTCAGACACAAAACTATGATCAATTCAATCTCCCTGCTTATACTTCACACAATAATTTTGTAATAAGTTATAAATACTCTCCTCCCTTCTATAATTAATGTATAATCTGGCATTTGCTTCATATAACCGTTAGATTAGGCAACATAAACAGACAGTAGATACTACAACATGCACTTGTCCCTTGTGAATTTCATCAAGCGTCTCATGCCAAGGCCCTACTATTAGGATGTTATTTTTCGAATCCAATAAAAAAAATCGATAAACATGTAAATAATATTTTCCAAGTACTTTAGAGACCTATACACATTTTTTATTTCCATGCAAAATAAATTAGTTTTACCTAGAAGTAGGACTGGGTAGGGATAATATTCATAGCTATTGTGGGTATAAGAAGAGGACACAGTAGATAGGGTCAAATTGAAAGTGGAGAAGAGAGAAGGGGTTCCCATTTTCCTTCAAAATATAATCTCATAGGGAAAATAGATGCAGAACTATTCACAGTTGAAAGACTAAAAAATATCCAAAAATCCCATAAAAATAACAGTTCCAAGCCTTTGAGGGGGAGCAGGTCCAATAACTTCAACCTTATTTAAAGAAGCTACATGTGGCACAGAAAAAATAGTTTCAGGAAAACTAGTAACATTGCTTGTGCCATAGATAGTGGAAAATCTGGAGGAAAGGCATCAGATGGAGATTAAAAATGTTGGGGGTAAACAACATGTTTTCATTATTTTCATAATGAAGCTTCAATGGCAATGAAGTATGAGCCAGAAATATTAATAGAAATATTAAATATATTAATAAAGGATATCAATAAGTCACAGAAAAACTTTTTAAGAAATATAATTAAAATAACACCCTAGTTTTTTATGGAATAAAAACTCGTGGCGGTCATTCTCAGGACTCACCTACATGCATTACAAATGATCTTGTTCTCTTGCATAATCATTTTGATAGTTTTAGAAGGAGGTCTCCCTTAGACCCACAAGACATCTAATCTCATCTCTCCTATAACAAATTATTCAGATCTTGTTTCCCATATTTCATGTTCCCACTGGCCCCATATTTCTTGTTCTCACTGGCCAATCCTAAAATCAATTCTTGCGTTGAATGCTGTCATTCTCCAAACATTTTTTGAAAGGGAAAGAAATGCATCGATGATTCTCCCCTGCGTAGACCTTCCACAAATTTTGAAGAAAATCTATTCAAATCTAGGGCTTATTACAGGGACATGTGCTTGCTAGTTCAAAATTCAATTGCAGAGAATGGTACCTACGAGAATGGAAACCATACAAAGTCCCCATTAACAAGAATTCGACATAAAATGCCAGATTATCCGCACGATGATTCAAGATTTCACAGTATTTTCTTATGTTGGTCTTTAGGTATCGTGATAAAAAATTAGTTGGACTTCCGAAATTTTATGAGAAAAAACAATCATTGAAATAAATACTGTGAAAAAGTAGTTGATAAGTACCTTTTACGTAGATAAGATCATTCTTTGATGAGGGAATGAAGCACAATTCAAGTCACTCTACAACCTATAGGCACCTTCATCTTGTTCGATTTCTATGGTATTTATAGAGGACGTAAAGTTTGCAGAGGGCATAGAGCTTCAATAGCGGAATATGAAAGGAAAAATCAGGTATTTGAGGCTTGTTGTTGGCTATGAAACTAATTATAATTACATTAATTTTCTCAGCCATCCACCTACTAGTAAGAGAGCCATGATGAATCATGGCTTTGTCTCTGATACTGGAAACAACCCTTTCGAAATTGGGAATGAGAAGGATAAATCTGAAATCCTATTTATGGGATTTCATCTTTTAGTTGATGTTGTGGTTATGATTTTGGAGAATGATGAGGCTGATTTCCTTGAGAAAGGTCTCCCAGAAGAAAAAGAGAAACCTACATGGAAAAAATTAAGGAAAACAAGTTAACAAAATCCAGGTATTCTATTCAAGAAACCAAATTATTTTCATTGTTTTCCATATGATAAGGCATATCATTTAGAAACGTAAGAATTAATAAAAATAGTATAAATGGTAAGATGAGAGTAAAAGAGCAACTTGCACGGAAAAAAAATTAAGGAAACCAAGTTAAAAAAATTCAGGTATGCCATTTGCGCAACCAGATTATTTTCATTATTTTCCATATGATAAGGTATATCATTTAGAAACGTAAGAATTACTAAAAATAGTATAAATGGTAACATGAGAGTTTTTGTGCCTTGCAGGAATAAAATAACCCCTGAGGGGACGACCAGGCTTTTGTCAAGCAAATATGTGCTACAATATATTTTGATGCTTCACCTAAATGAGCCGAGTTCATGCTTGAATCAAGTGCTTTCTTGGTTAGTATTGTTTCGTTCTACCTTCCTTTATGACTTTCCTTTAGGTATCTTAAAAAAGATAAACACCCGCAAGGAACAAAGTTAGCAACCTAGAATAGAAAACAGAGAAAAAAGGAAGATAAGCATATGCAAAGAAAAAAGCCAAGATCCTTGAATAGAAAGAAATATGTTCAGAAAGATAAGTACCTACCAAGAATAACTCGAAGAACAAAGGCAATAGCTTAGAATAGAAAATTGTCTACTTTGAGCATCTCCTTTCTTATAATAAGGAAATTGGGAAGTCGCAAGGCTGGTAGGGCAAGCGGTGGAGATGCAACTTGCATGGTTGCAAATTTCCATAGCTAGTAAAGGCATACAACTTTATGACAACTGACAACTCCAAATCCAAAAGCAATCCGGAGGTGTATTATGGGTTACGAAATCATAATATTAAATGGTACAAATTAATGCTAGTTGCAGATGGCATTAATTCACTTGGGCTTAGGGGAACATAACATAGAATCATGTTTTCCATTTTTATGCTAAAGTATGACCTAGATATGAGTCCAAATAAAATCTCCAAATGGTTGTTTATATAGAATAACAAAATTTGCATTGGTTTACATGGAAACTTTGTTTAAAAGCAAGAAATGTGTGAGACATTTGCATTGGTTTCCGTGTGAAAATAATATGAATGCAAGAAACAATTACTATAATCCCTACAACCCTACAAAAAGTGGTAGGGACTAATAAGATAAAATTAGATTAGATTTTGTACCTAGCCATCCAATTGTAAAAGGCCCTAAAATAATATTTTTGGTTTAGGTTCAATAATATATATTCAATGTATGTCGGTGCACCTAAAAGGAAAAAGCTCTCTTATATATGAGATTAATAGTGAAATAGCCTATGAGAATTCATCTATGAAATTGGCAGCCCTATATAGAAAAAAATATGGGCACGGTAAGAAAGAACAAAGGTGGGCTTCCATCCTTGAACATGCAACAAAAATCATTTGGTGGGAACTTAGGGTATTGTTGTATTGACATTTTTTTCCATGATATTGTTATATCAAGGATTGATTACTTGTAATATTCATTCCCAAAGCCACATATATCTAATGTAGAGAATAAGCAATATGATGATGCATTGTAGGATTGTAGGATTTGTTTGGAAATGACAATGCAGGATGGTGGGAACAAGGATATATATTTCAACTTTCTCTCAAAATATATCTTTATGAAGAGTGGGAAGTTGATGGATGGAAGGAATTTATTTTTAAAAGAGATAATTCTATTACTTCTTACTCATGTGCAAAGGACCACTGCTACAGATTTTGGAAGCTATTTTAACTATATGTATCTATTGAAACCAAATTTGATCTGTGTATTATAATTTTAGCATTCTAAATCACTCACACCAATTGCAAAAAAATGTTGTATCATGGAATAGCATAACCATATAATATGGAAAAATGGGTTAGTATTAAGAAAATCTTAAGTTATATCATCAAATGTCGAGACACTAGTCTTACAGACATGTATGGAAAAATGTGGAAATGTAAAAATATGCATGTCAAGTGTTTGGGAAAAATAATAAAGAAAATTTCCTTATGTGGAAGACAGTGATGACGACATATACTATGCACGGAGACTTGAAGAAATCCATTTAGTTATATTACAACAATAAAAACTTTAGGAGTGATAAACTATCCCTTTAGAGCCATATACTATACATGGAGAGTCCCTGGAATTTGCTTATTGCTTGACACAACCTGTAAGATCCCAAACGTAAAATTTTTTTTAATAGATCTAGCACACCTAATGTTCTAATTAAAAAAATGCTTGCAATTAAAAACACCGAACATAAGGGGATCTAAAAATGTGGCCTCTTATTTATATTAATAGCTGAAAAACAAAGATACATGCCCATACAAATAATATTAGTGCCCCTGCAAATGGAATGCACGATTGCTCATTAAAAGGATAATCTAAGACATTGAAGCACCTTCGTGAATCCTGGTTGGATCCACCAGGAAAATTCACCCCAGGGTTTTCATCTCAGGATCAAAGTGGAACTGGCCACCTTAATTTCTCAACAAAACACAATAAGACAAACAACTCAAAATGATCCAAATGCCTAGCTCCTATCTCCTTTTATAGGCTTGATGGACTCTCTAGAAACCTTATTTTATTATTTTTCATCAGAAAATGAAGGAAAATACCATGGTAAATACCATTGGCAGATTTTGTCCATTTTGACCATATCAAGAAAAGGGAATATTACAAATCCTCTCGCCCCAAGATTGCTTTCCCTCAATCAATCGACATCTATCCATAGTAGATGCATTTGTATAATGATATGAAGATCCCATACAAACTAGTGCGATATGCCATGCCTCCATGCTAAATTATCTTGAATGGATCCTTCGATATGTGGATCCCATAACATCCTCCATCCAGTCCTGCCCTCAATAGATTCACCTGGATCATAATGCCACCTAAGTCTTGGGACCTATGGCTTATGATACCACCTCAACCCTCCATCACTATCTATGCCTAAGGGCCCACACTATGACATTCCCTTCACTAAGAGTATTCTCCTAAGAATCGTCCCATCAATAGAGTACCAACACATAATCTCTCACCAATCCATCTCGTGGGAAGGATGAATACCTACACATGGAATGAATCTAATTTGTTGATGTTGCTCGATTTCTAACTCATGTTGCTTGACTCGATCACTCAACATGATTCATTTGGAAAACTCTACCCTACTCTCCCTAATGTATAAAGCTGGGTTGGTAGTGTTGCAAGATTTATCTAGGCACTCTTGTAGAGGGTTTCTTTGGAACTCCCAACTATACTCCTCTTGCTACATAGTGAGGAACTTGAGATGTTCCTCTACACTAGAAAATTTGTCCGCTGACTTGGCACATACCCCTATGATTTCCTCAATTTTTCCATTTTCCTATAAGATAGTGCCTTAGGTTGTCCAGAATCTATGTTTCAACATCATGAGATATGCCTTAAATGCATGATCTTCCCCAAAAGTCCTCTACTAGAGATTTTGGTGCCCTGCTTAATGTCTCTGTACCTGTCTGCACTAAATTCCAAACTATCACAACTTCAACCTGAGCCTTTGACCGGCGTTCTAGGAATGGTTCCTATTGCACACTATGCTTGTCATGCTCCCCCTCATGATCATGCTCATCATGTGGTTCACTACTATTGGCTCCTTACTCAATTTTCCCTGGCCTCCTCCATCCGTGATGACAATATGTTGTTCATCCTCTCCAATTGTCAAACATAGATGCATTGGTGGATTGTTATCTATACTTGGTTGTTTATATTCTTTATGGACGTCCTCCTGGAGACCTATGGACTCATTTGTATAGGATTCTACCTCATCAACACCATTAGGTAGAATTTCCTAATGCACTTCTGAATGCTTCTCATCCTACAACTTAGTCTCCCTAAATAATATCGCATTGTTGTTCACCATCAAGGAAATTAATAGACCCACTATAGAAGACTCCCCATGATCTGAAGGAATCTCCTTTTCTTCTATCCTTGTTGCTTCCTTCCTATCACCTAGACATGTATGGTTAATTTCCCAATATCCCAGCAGATAAATCATAGTCCTTTCCTTAGTTCAATCTTGCTACAAGTTTTATTTCCTCTGTTCTTCATCTCTCAACCTGTCCTCTCTAGCTCCTTCTTAGTCAACACCCTTATGAGAAATTTTATGTTTTTCATGACCAACCATTCAACTTGATTATAGGCAAGTGATGATATAACTACTTCCTTTCCGCAAATGGTCAACAATTTGGGTCTTAGTATCTTGTAGATGTCAGCATCTACTTCTAAGAACAATGACACAATTTTTTTAATGCTTGTTTTGACAAAATCTAGATGAGATGATGTAATGCTGGTGTAAAATTTTTGGAACACCTCAAAGGTTAAGTCATTAGATTCCAGATTCAACATGAATGTGCCAAAGTGGAATTCTTCTATTAGTTCTAAGATTTTACACCGCTTCTGAAAGGTAGAAAGCATCATGTTATTCAACCCTTGAAGGGTTTCCACTATCAACTAAAATATCTCCCTCGTGAATCATTATTGTAAGGTGGTAGAGGTAATGTTAAAGTTATGATCTTGTCGAGACAAGAGGTAATTGTGAACCGGACCTCTTCACAAGGATTCTCCTAGAGTTTGGGTTATATCAATGCAGGCATGGATGGCTTGAGAGCCCAACTGATTTTCTTTCATTCTGGCTGCCCCACCTTGGATATATATGTGTTTAATTCTTTTAACTTAGGAAGGACATCTCCTAACCTCATAAAATAGGAGTCAAATCCAAGTGCAAAGATCTAGTTCCCCACTTCGTTTTCCCTTTGTAGGTTTCTTGGTTGCTTGTGCTGAAAGATAGCTTGGACTCTTTTTGAGAAGGGTCCACTGTTCCGTTTTCCTAAAAGACCAAGTGCAAGTTGTTTTTTCCATCTCTCAATGTCCTTCAGTGCCTTCTCAAGATCCATCTTTCCACATACAAGGATATGTGATATCTTTAGGCGTAATACACTAGATATTTTTCCCAACAAATTAAAAAGGCACCACAAATAAAATTCCCCCCCAACACACAATGTTAAAAATATTCCTCTACAAATAAAGTTCTCCAACATCGTGAATCATAGTACATGCCTTTGCTAATGTCGTCACACATCACCATCACATAATAACACATTAAGCCAAAAATCGCATCTCTTCATAAATTAAATGGATGTGTTTTTTATGAGTATCTAAATAGAAATTTTCAAGACCAGTGACATCAATAATCCCTCCAATTATAGGACCATCATGATAAACCCTTTGTTTGCAAAGTTATTTGGAAGCATGCTAAAAAGTAAAATCAGCAAGTGGGTAGAAGAATGAGATAAGCGTGCTAAAGGGAAAGCAAGTTTTAGACCTAAACATTCCACAGTTGATCATTGTATAACTTTAAGACACATCATCGAAAAAGTTTGGGAGAAAAAGGAAGAAGTCTTTTGTTGCTTTGTTGATTTCAGAAAAGCATTTGACTCGGTTCCTAGGGATAAGCTTTGGCACAAAATGGAGGAACTTGAGGTTCCTAAACATTTGAGAGCAGCTATGCATAGGTTGTATGAAGAGGTGAAAGTCAAAATTAGAACTTCAGCATCCATTTATGAAAGTTTTAGAAGCGATATCAGGGTCAAGAAAGGTTACTCACTGTCTCCTACCCTTTTTGGTTTATATATCGACAAGCTTGAGGAGAGATTAAATTCGCAAGGGGGTGATGGTATCTATTTGGGCAAGTTTCTTATAAGGCTTCTTTTATATGCAGATGACCTTATTTTGATTGCTAAATCGACTCTTGGTTTGCAAGAACACTTACTATCCCTTGAGCACTTTGTAGAAGTGTGGGGATTCAGGTCGAAAACGAAAGTAGTGGATTTCTCTAAGAAAAGAAAACATAACCAGCATAAGTTCTACGTTGAAGGCAACATTTTGGAAGAAGTTGCAGATTACAAATACCTCGGAATTGACTTCAACAAAAATCTAAGTTGGGATGGTTGTAGAAAGAAAAGAACTTTGGGGGGTTGGAAAGAATTTTATGCTTTTCAAAATAGGTGTAGAGAGGCAGAGTTATCAGACTGGAAAACCATTCAAACTGTTTTTGGACTTTTAATGATTCAAGTGATTCTCTATGGTTGTGAACTATGGGCCACAAATAAATCTGACATGCAGTGGAGACAAATTGAAAAAATTCATAAGTGTTTGATTACAAACAAATTCAAGATTAAAAGCGTAGTGCCTTATGTTATCTTGTTAAGTGAAACAGGGGTTGCTCCTATTGAAGCAATTTCTATGGTGCGAGTCATAAGGTATTTAAAAAAAAATGAGCAACTGGAAGAGGGTAGATGGCCTAAGGTTGTTTAAAAAAAAAAAAAAACTTGGATGCAGCAAAATAACAAATGGTTTAGTAAATGGAATATTTGCTTGAATGCGTGTCTCATAAACAACAAAGAGATAAAAACTTTTGTTATGGATAAGTTCTACAAGCGTACTTGGGATAAGGGGCTGAGAAGAAAGAAAAAATACTATATTGGAGTGTTTAATCCCACTCATAGTCATCAACCAAAAGCATACATAAAGACCAATATCTATTGGAGAGCCAAAATTCTTATTGCTCGGTGAAGGACTAATTTTCAGCAACTCTGTTGTGAAATAGGGTGCTGGAAAAGGCCAAAAGAAGTGTGGGAGGAAAGAGTGCATTTTTTGTTCTTCCGGAAAAGTGGAAACATAAAAACATTTCATTTTAGAATGTGAGGCCTTCAAAGAAAACAGGGAAAGTTACATAGATATGCTGACGGCTAGCTCTTGGGATAATCTATTTAGCAAGGGGTTTGTTGAGAAGCTCGGAGCATTTATTGTGAAGCTTCACAAAAAAAAGCGCGGAATACATCAAGCAGATGAAGAAGCAATCTGTCCCATAAAATATCTTTAGCCTCATGGACATTAAAATAATATCTTTCTTCTTTCTTTCTATATTCACGAAGTAGCTCAACAACATCAAGTTGAATAGAATTTGGCCCCATTGATTAACAACACTTTGTCCCCGCACTTGAAGAACCACCAGAAGATATCGATAAGCACAAGGATCAGAATACACCGAGAAGATCATTCAGGATGCCCAAGGGTTCTGCTACGCATTAATGAAGGTCATACCTAGGATTTCCTTCCGCTAGCAATACAGACTTCGCTCAAGGATTAATTCAATAGATTTCAATCTCCCCAAGACGAGAACACGCCCCAAAATATAATGATTGCGACCTTAATTCACGTAGCTTGGGCGTCTCATCTCTGTTAGGAAAATAAATAATTATACTTCCTTCTCCAATAGAATGATCATGATATTCGATCCTAGTTAAAATGAATTTGGTCCATAGAAACTAGCCTCGACAGTCCATTTGATCTGCTACTGAATAGGTGAATATCTTGGTCTATAATTCAGCTACCAACTTCAATCACTCGCATAGGTATAAACACTTCTCTGACCTCCATACACACAACCCATTCTTTCCATGTACATGGCATTAACATACATCATACAATCACGTCTCCAATGTACATATGGCTTTAAGTTACTTGCTCCAGTAATTAAAACACACATATCTCTGCTTCACGCTAAATACTATGGTTTCATATGATTCTGTCAAAGGGAAGTCGACCACAATCTTGACACCCTACTTAACGAGACGTGGCCTGTGAGCGTAACACTTGCTCTGAGATTTACCCCCACATGGGTTGACTTGATTTTGGTCTCAGCCCGCGATTACAGATTCGGCTCTAATTCACCAATGGAAACGCATCTTTTAACAGTTTTCTACCAAACACCATTATTTAAAAAAAATCAAGTAAACGACATAGTGAATCACACCACTATTGTCGTGGTGAGTTAAAGCTTAACAAACCCCGGGTCAGAAACAAATACGGAAGGCATCCTCCAGCACAGGAAAGTCGAGCAAAGAAGGATTCTCAACCAACCCAGTTATCGATGTATTCTTTGGTGTTTCTGAGACCAAATCTGCTCTAATCCTCCCGAAATCAAACTCTGGACCTCTTCTTTTACTGAATTTTGAATCATTAATGACATTTTTTGCTATCATCCGGTAAAGATTTTGCACTCAGCAATGCTCTGCGTCAGCCCTCACAACCACACCTCTTGTGATCAAACCATCCAGTCGACACCCCTCCAACTCTTTGATGGCGGCTGTAAAATTTTGCGTGAGTGAATATGGCCTGTTGACCCTTATAATCAGGGAAGCGACTAGGTCCAGATAGAGTCGATTCATTCATCGATTTGCGAACCTCTGATGTTTGCACCTATCACAGTTGATAACCGTAATATTTATACCAAATCTCTCGTTCCATTAGCCCAACGCTCAATGTGATAGCCTTCACAACCCAGAGCAATCCCTCTACACCAATCAACAACCAATCAACTTCATTGGGTCATGCAAATGCATTCATCCTGTTTGCACGCTGAGAAGGGATCCATCTTGGCAGGTCGAAGAAATTAAGTGACTTCTTGGCCCTTTCTTCACCTAATGAGACAGCTGTTATGGACCCTCGATGTCAGCATTCACAATAGATTCACTGCGCTCCTGTCACGGTCAACGCTGCTGCAAATGGCTTGATACTTCTTCGTTGTTCTTGGGAGGTGGCAGGCAAGGTTGTGGCCTTAGGAACTCCTCCACTTGGCTCGTGAGACCTCTCGGCCTCGATCCTACAATGTATGATGCAACCAAACCCCTCTACACGTCAATAAATGAATACAGTATGAGCTCTCAGCCTTCCTACAGGTTGTCACAATTTCAAATATTAATCTCAATCTGGTCACTTGTTATAAAAAACCTGCAGAGAAACCCAAACAACCATGCCTTCAAACCCTCAAGAATGATCAACATCGAAAACCCCATAATATATATATATATATATACGAAACCTTCTACCCCAATATAGATCCAGATCCATTTCTTGAACGGGCAGCAAGGAAATTTCCAAAATAAATCAACTAGGGTGATATTAAATACCACTAAAGAGTGGAGATGTCAGTTAGGGTGATAATAAAACTTTCAAGGTGGCAGGATGCACAACTTTGGTACCACTATAAGATCTCAAACATCAAAAATTTTGAATAGGTCTAGCACATTTAGTATTTTAATTTTAAAAATGCTTGCAATTAAAAACACTAAATAAAAAGGATCTGAAAATGCAGTCTCTTATTTATATTAATAGCTAAAAACAAAGATACATTATGATACAAATAATATTAGAGCCCTTGCAAATGCATGCACCACTGCTCATTAAAAGGCTAATATAAGACATTGAATCACCATTGTGAATATTGGTTGGATCCATCACATAAATTCACCATGTGTTAGGATATTCCGACACATAGTAAATAATTAAGTATAACTTGGTCTAGTATAGAGTTATGTAAAGTGTGTTTCTTTACTATGTACATTTTGTAACTTACAATCCGACGGTCACGATATGTAGTGATCCAACGGTTCATTCTCTCCTCCGTATTATCGACACTTGATCCGTGGCTTAACACCCGATTGGTCCATGATCTCTATTTAAAGAGCATGGAGGGTCATTTGTAGGTTAACCGTTCATGAGAGAAGCTTATGTAAATTTTCATTCTTTTATTAATAAATTGCCTGAAGTGGCCGCGTTGGCTCAGGCCATGGACTGTTTTCCTCTTTGAGTTTTAACCACTTCAAAAGTACTGGTGTATTGATCTGTGATCTGTTTGTGAGCGGTGTCCTTTGGTGTTCTGTCTGAGGAACTTACCCTGTAAATTCCTACATGGTATCGAAGCTATTTGAGGGCTGCGTCCGTTGGTGATCCAAATCTGAAGCGGTAGAACTGCATCCAACTGTCGTTTCCTAGATCTACTGTTTCTAACTGCTTTCAGGCCGAGAGGACTGCTCTGTTGTGTTGGGAGCATCTGTTCCAGTGAGGAACCCCTTTTGTTTCACGCGAAAGGTTTCCGGTAGACCTAGCTACATCATTTTTAAGATTTGGAGGTATACAGTGTTTATTTGCAGTTTACAGTTATTTTCTCTCTGTTTATTTCGGTTTCAGTTTATTTAGCCTTTTTTATTTCCGGATCTATACCTTTCATTTCTGCGTATGCTCTTTGCCCCGCGACTCTGTGCAATCTGGGCAAATCAGAAACAGAAAGGAAGGATTTTTCTCATGCGTATGCTCTTTTCCTTTGCGCCTTAGTGTGATCTCCGAAAATCAGAAACATTGAGGAAAATATTTAGTTTTCGGCTAAAGCTAACTTCGAGCCGCAAGGTTCATTTTTTTTGTATGTTCGTGTTGGGTTTTGTGTTTTTTGTTTTGTAGGGAAAAAGAGCTTTCTCAAAGCAAGCACGCAACCCAAAGCTTCAACCCCCCCCCTCTCTCTCTCTCTCTCAAAATTTTTGTATAGCTCACTTGGTCCAAAGCTAATTTATGAGAGTAGAGGTCTTGAGTTCAAGTCTCTTTTTTGTGGGGGCAGATTTTTCATTTCCGCACATTCCTGCACTTCATCGGCGACTTCATCAAATTTTTTTCAAAAAGCCATAACTTCTTCATCCGGAAGTCGTTTTCAGAACCGTTTTTTTTTAAACAGCCTAATTTTTTGAGATCTTTCCATTGGAACACTTAGTTTCAGCATCTATAGCTTCATTTGATGTTAAAATGGAAAGTCCATGCCAATTTATTCTTGACAGCACCAACTACTTCCAATGGTGGTCCTACATTGTGGATTTACTTAGAAGTAAAGGTCTCTACAGAATAGCCACAGGCCAAGAAACCAAACCGAAAGATGAAGATAAGGAAGCTAAATGGGAAAATAGGCAAGATCAAGCACGTGGGTTTATAGGGATGTCTATTTCTCCAGATCTTAGATTCCATATTGCAGAACTTGATACTCCTGACGAAGCATTGAAACAGATTACTAAAGTTTTTGGAATCAGAAATGAACTTAGAGCCCATCAACTTGAAAATGAGTTGCTTACATTGGACCCCAATAATTTTTCTTGCATTGAAGATTTTTTGTCCAAGTTCAAGACCCTTAGACTTCTCTTGGAAGGTGTTAAGGTTAAGAAAGAAGATAGTAACCTTATCTATTCCATTCTTACTAAGTTGGGACCAGCCTACTCTGTGTTTGTTTCCACCTTCCATTCTACAAGAGAAGCCTTCATTTCTCAAGGACAAGACTACAAGTCCCCTTCCTTTGATTCTTTTTGTGATTCTTTAATAAGAGAACAAGAAAAACTCTTACACCTTGGTCTTCTTAATCTTGGAAACTCTTCCAAGAAAGCGTTAGCCGCCCAGCAGCAACCAAATCCAAAGAATCCTAAGAAGTTGTATCCTAAAAGGAATGGTCCTAAACCAAACAAGGGTCCTAAGCAATCTCAGCCTCAAAATGAAAAATCATTTCAACAAAATGATAAGACAAATAAAAACAAAGGGAAGAATATTGATAGACATTGAAACTTTTGTAATCAAGATGGCCACTTAGAATCCAAATTCTTTAAGAAGATGGAATCCTTGGAAACAACAATGAAGAAGCATAACATCCATTTGGAGCACTCTTCAACTTCAACTTCATCTTCAGGAATGGCACTTTCTGCATGTGGTTGTCAAGCATCTCGGTCTAGCTATGCACTAAATGTATCTTCTTCTTCTCATTCTCATGAGTGGCTCATTGATTCTGGAGCTTCTTATCACATGGCCAAAAACAAAGCCATGTTTTCTTCTTTAAATGATTGTAACACCAAAAATATATATGTTGGTGATGATAGATCTCTTAGTGTTGTAGGGACTGGAATTGTTCATCTAGACAATGGTCAGTTTAATGATGTATTATGTGTTCCAACCTTATCCTGCAACCTTCTATCTGTATATTAGATAACTCATTCAGGTGAAGGTAAAATCGTTGAATTTTTACCTCACGATGTTGTAATTAAGGACCTAAGAGATCCTTGACAGATTTTAGCTACTGGCATTGCTGATGATTCTACAAGGTTGTATAAGTTTCACAACTTTGGGTCATCAAATCTTCCCTCAGTATTTGTTGCTCATAATGATGAAGTGAGCAAACTTTGGCATGAGTGATTTGGTCACTTAAACTATCGCTCTCTTCAGAATCTATGTAAAGAAAATATGGTGACAGGTCTTCCAATGGTATCTTGCAGAGATGGTGTTTGTTACGGATGTGTACTCGGAAAACATCATCGGGACAGTTTTGAAAAACATGCCTCTTGGCACACCTCAGCCCATTTACATCTCGTGCATAGTGATTTATGTGGTCCACTTCCAGTTGTTTCATTCTCTGGCTATAAATATTTATTAACTTTCATTGATGATTTCTCCAGACGCACTTGGGTATACTTCTTAAAACTCAAGAGTGAAGTATTTAACATGTTCTTGGCCTTTAAGGCCTTTGTTGAAAAATAATCTGGATATCAAATTCTTAAGCTAAGATCTGATAATGGCGGAGAATATGTTAACAACAAATTCATCAACTTTTGCACTAAGAATGGAATTCAAATGCAACATACTGTTCCATATACTCCACAACAAAATGGTGTAGCTGAAAGGAAGAATCGCACCTTAAAGGAAATGGCTAATTGTATGCTTCAATCTAAAGGACTTAGTCTTATTTATTGGGCAGAAGCAATTAACTGTGCAAATTACATAATAAATCGCACTCCTACTAAGGTTTTAAAGAATATCACTCCAGAAGAAGCATGGAGCTCAACTAAACCAGATGTAAGTCACTTTCGTGTTTTTGGAAGTGACGCATGGGCCCATATTCCAGATGAGAAACATAAAGCTTTAGAACCTAAGAGTGAAAAATGTATTTTTGTTGGATATTCTGAAGATGTCAAAGGATATAGACTTATTCCACTTAAGTCCAAGAATGTTATCATTAGAAGAGATGTAAAGTTTGCTGAAAATATATCGGCCTATGAGCCTAGTTCGACGGATGTGCCACCTCTCCCTATCTCTTCTACTTTTGAAAATATTTCTTCTTCAGATGATGAAAGTGAGGATGACAATCCTCCCCCACCTTCTCAGGATCCTCCTTTAGCTCCTCAGCTTCCAAAATGGGTCTGTGCTACTTGGGATGCAGCAGGTGATCTTACTGGTGATCCTACAAATCAGCGACGTACACGTTCTCAGTTTGATAGAGGCTCTTCTTTACTGGCTCAAGCTTCAGTGATTTATAATCCTGACACCTTTGCAGAAGCTTCAGGCCATCCAGATTGGGAAGCAGCTACGAATGAAGAATATCATTCATTATTGGCAAATGATACATGGGATCTTGTTCCTCTGCCAAAGGGACGAAAACTTGTTAGATGCAAATGGGTTTATAGAACCAAGTATGGACCAGATGGGAAAGTTGATAAACATAAAGCTCGTCTTGTTGCTATGGTTTTTTCACAAGTTGAAGGATTGACTATACTAAAACCTTCTCCCCTGTTGCCAAAATGAACTCTATCCACCTTGTTCTTTCCCTTGCTGCCTCTTTCAAATGGGAAGTCCATCAGATGGATGTTAAATCTGCCTTCTTGCATGGGGACTTGCATGAATAAATCTATATGGAACAACCTATTGGCTTTATACAAACAGACTCCAGCCTTGTATGTCGGCTTAAGAAATCCCTTTATGGTCTCAAGCAAGCTCCTCGAGCTTGGTATGCCAAAATGGATAACTTTCTTTTAGAAAATGGCTTTTCTAGGTGCCATTCTAATAATACTGTCTACACCAAGAAAGTGGGCAAGTCTCTTACCATTCTTGTTCTTCATGTTGATGATCTTATCCTGACTGGTAGTGATCCCAACCTTATAAACCATGTGAAGACTAGCCTTAAAAGGAAGTTTGAAATGACAGAATTAGGGAACTTACATTATTTTCTTGGTCTTCAAGTCTTGCAATGCAAGGAAGGTATTTCCCTTTCCCAGTCCAAGTATGCCTGTGATATTCTACGCCATTTTCAAATGGAAGGCTGTAAGCCAGCCCCTTCTCCCTTTCAGTCTGGAGTCAAGCTTTCAGTCACTTTTACTTCTCCTGAAGTTGATGCTACCTTATACCGTCAACTTGTAGGAAAACTTTTGTATCTAACCCATACTCGTCCTGACCTTTCTTTTGTTGTTGGCCTTGTTGCTCGGTTTATGCAAAACCCGCGTGAAAGTCATTGGAAAGCAACTAAAAGAATACTCCGCTATGTTCGAGGTATAGTTTAGTTTGGGATTCATTACAGTGCTGAAGCATCTCCTCTATTGGTTGGTTTCACTGATTCTGATTGGGCTGGTGACCCTAGTGATCGGAAGTCTACTGCAGGTTATGTGTTCACTCTTGGTTCATGACCTATTACATGGGCTTGCAAGAAACAAGGTGCCATTTCTCTTTCTTCAGCAGAAGCAGAGTATCGTGGTGCCGTAGAAGCTAGTAAGGAAGCCTTGTGGCTTCATCAGATCCTGTCAGAGTTTGTCTTTCAGCAGCAGCATCCGACTACACTTTGGTGTGATAATCAAAGTGCCATTCAGCTATGCAAAGATCTAGTCCAACATCAGCGTAGCAAACACATTGAATTGCACATGCACGTCATCGGAAAGCTCATTCACGACCATGTTCTTGAAGTGCAATATTGTTCAACAGATGATCAAGTTGCAGACATCTTTACATGTATGTTTCTTGATGATGATTTCGCTGTTTTTTAAGATCATACCACAAGAATTGGCTCGAAACTGTTGAAGAGAATGTGGTATGAAGGAAAAGGCTTAAGCATAAATGGCCAAGGCATTGTCAACCCCATCAAAGTAGAAGAATTACCCCGTCAGGAAGGACTTGGGTATGTCAGGAAGGAAGTTGGAGAATGCGCGAAGACAGATAGTGAACCACCAACAACAGATGATGAGAAGCCCTCATCAATTCTTCCCAACTCGATAGGGAAGGTAAAAGAGGTTGATTTCCTTTCAGTTTCGTCTTCACATAGTATTATTTTTGTTGGACATGTGGAGATACCTATTACAAGGAAAAACATGAGGCTCCTTACAAGGACAAGTCACGAGGAGGAAAAAGAACTTGGTGTTAATAACAAAGGCATAACTCAACCATTGGAGGTTGAGCAGAGACCTCGATTTGGAGGCTTGGGATACATCGAAGGGCCAAGACATCGTCGAAATTTTTGAGGAAAGAGAATGATGGGAACACATCCCAATCATACCATGACAGTTCCCATTGCAGGGAAAGAGTTGAGGCAAGCTCTCATCGCCATAATGACACCAGATGCAACAAGGAAAGGTATAACCAGTCTCGACATTCGAATGTTCATTTCAATTATAATCATGTTGTTAATGATGGAAATAAATCACGGAATCAAAAGACATGTACCTTTTGTGGATTACATAACCATACATTTTCTAAGTGTTGGAAAAGAATAGCAGCACACAAAAGGAGGAGGCATGAAAGACCCTCTCAACAGCAGGTAAAGAAACATGTTAAGCAGATCTAGAGGAAGAAGACCTATTGCAGTCATTGCGATAGAAGTGGCCGTCAAAAAGCCACTTGTTGGAGGCTCCATCCAGAGTAGTGCCTTAAAGACAAAGTGTCGGTGCATGAACCAAGTGAAACAACTATTCGACAAGCAAAACCACCACAGGGGGATGACCCATTCACAGTGATAAGTGAAAAATGGTTTCTAGATATGTTAGCTTGTCATGGTCGTGCTTTTGTAAATCATTTGTTTCATTTTAAAATGTAAAAGGGATGTTGTGTTTTCCATCACTTGTTAGGCAACAATGATGTATGGTCTTATTTTGAGTTGCATGATAAACTGTGAAAGTGATGCCGTGTTTCCATCACTTTTCAAAGAAAAAATAGTGTTTGGCATTATCTTTGTAAATCATGTGTTGTAGTGATGATGTGTTTTCCATCACATTTTGGAGCAACAATGATATGTTGGCCTTGTTTTGTAGCTGGGGTATTGTGTCCATCTTGATCTAAGCTTGACCACCGAGTATGTGTTATAAACTCGTGGAAAGTATGGGATGCTTTGGTCATTAGTTTCTCATGTAAGTAAAGCATGTAATTTGCAAAACAATGTACAATAGGTTGCAGAGGTTGCAAGTGTTGGCTCATCACTTAAGGCTTCGAAGAACAAAGGTGAAGGAGATAGAAGCGAGATCTTTTCAGGACGCTTGTGATGCAGACAAAGTATAGAGAAGTTGCAAATTATTTTTCATGCTTTTGGAGGACCAAAATCTCCTCAATGGGGAGGATTGATATAGGTGGCTCTAGGGACTCACACAGGACAAAGAGGGCTTATGGAAGCTCAAAAATCAAAGTGATCAGAATGCTTTCAAACTAGGACCAAAGCGTAGATCTTGTCACCCTGCTCGCAACGGTGTGAACGGTTCGTCAATCCGAGCTCATATGAGGGAGAATGAGTCAGTCAAAGTTTTGGTCAAAGTTGGACTGTGGGTCAGGTTTAAGTGTCCTACAAATTGACTGACCCTGGGGCATGAAATCTAGATCCCGAAAGCGGGCAAAATCGTGGCTTTGTTAAATTTTCCAATATCCCTTATTTTTGAAAGATTTGAAAAATGCCCCTATTTTAATAAAAATAAAAATATATATATTTTTGGGGTGGCGGGGCCAACATATAACAAAATTATATTTAAATTTGGGTCGACGGGCCATGACCCCCGCCGACCCTCCACCCAACTCCAACATATGTTAAACATTATTAAAGGGATGGGCAGGCCACCTTCGGTGGACTCGACCCACACCCCAACAACATGTGTCGTATTAAAAGAGAGGTTAGTGGGAGTTGAACCCATGGCCGGCAGGAGGGTCGGCCCCGCCCACACGGCGACACCATTTAACTCAAACAAATGCACCACCATTAACGTGCCCAATGGCCCAATCCACTCCCATTTAATACTAATAGCGTGGTATATTCCATTGCCCAGCGGAGGTTAAGGGGCGGGCCGCCCAATGTGGACCCAACCCCAAAAAAATATATATATATGCATTTTTTTTTTAAACATATGTGTGTTAATATGAAGGGGTCGAGGTTTGATCATTCGACCTCCTCCTAATAGCTCGACATTCTTTACCAATCCGTATACAACGGTTTTTGGTGTTAGGGGCCTGACCCAGATTCAGAGGTGATTTAGCCAAACAAATCTCGGTACTACTAGCCCTTTTTGCAATAGTCCACGAAGCACGGACTGAGGTCTCACTCAAAGTAGTAAGGGAGGGTGCTAGAACTAGGTTTCCGCACCTTAGAGATGTCTGATTATTTTTATTGGTCCACAGCTTTTCCCTGCGCGCACGTCGCTATGCACATCTATCAGTTCCTCAGAGCCTACGATGTTTCCTTCGTGCAACCCTACTCGAGGCGTGATCTGTGTTATTACCCAATTCCTTACTATTAATCCGATAATTGTAGATCATTTAACTTATCAGTATGTGGCTAGTTATATGCAACAATGTTCAATATTCATATAAGTATGCGCGATAAAGAAAACAATATGCTTAAACAGGAAATAGCACAAGAACAGATACACAAGATTTGAAATCAAACTTATCTTTATTATTCTTCTTCCTTGGTTACAGACTCGACTCCGCCCTGCGCACTCAGCTGTAGGAGTCTGCGCACTTAGCTGTGAACTCTATTAGGCCTCTACACACTCAGTTGCAGAGCCTCTTCCTACTACTACGACCCAAAACACTTAGACCTTTACTCTATGCTCGCTATCCTCTAGACTCCATTCCTTTTCCTCTATCTCTAATTATCTTTACAACTTAGAGCCTCGCTCTATTTATACAATCCCATGGTCCTCGGACTATGGGTAGGCCGACAATACATTACAAAACTTAGGGCGGACAACCCTATGACTCAACATACATTTCCCACTCCGCGCCCGCAATTCGCAGAGTCTTACAACATTATTTGACCAAAACCTGGGCTTCGAGCCCCAAAACATGCTGTGGGGGGATTCCATGACCAAAGGCCCCCACACAAACATCGTGACTCGCCCTCGAGTCACTTTGTTGGCACGGCAATCTTGGCACGGAGTTCCTCCAACTGGTTCCAAACGGCCTGAATGTCATTAGCGCATTGAGTTGCTTCTTGCTGAACCTACTGCATCTGTTCTTCTGAGACCTCCGTGTCTGAATTGTGTCCTTACATCTGTACTAACATGTGCTGCGTATGTTTATAGTCCTGCAACCTTGTTCGGCTCCTCGGGTTGTGAAGACTGTGATTTGGTCGGTTAGTCAGATAGTCATCCCACCCATGTAGGGCTTCAAGCGACTGTCGTTTACTTTGCTTGGGAAGGGTTCTCCATTTAGATTGACTACCTGGACTGCGCCTCCGTCTGTGACCTCCTGAACCATGTATGGTCCCAGCCAGTGCATTTTGAATTTTCCCAAAATCTTTTCAAACTTACTGTCATACAGCAGCACTAAGTCATTTACCTTGAAGGTGTGAAACTTGATATGGCATTCATGCCAGGCGTTTTTACGCTGCTTTTGTACCTGCTGATGAAATCCAACCAAAAATCGTTCCTCCTCGAGTTCTTCCAATTGCACGAGCCTTTTCTCCAAAGCTTCGCGGTCCGTCATCCCTATGAGCATTGTTATTCGCAGACTAGGTATGATGTATTCCATCAGCATGACAACTTCCACGCCATAAAATAACCGGAAAGGTATTTGTCTCGTCAATTTCTTGCACGTTGTCCTGTAAGCCCATAGTACAGTAGGTACACGTAGGTCCCAATCATTTCACTACGCGTTGCACACTTTGGTCAGCACAGTCTCTAATATTTTGTTGAATGCCTCTACTATCCCATTAGCTTATGGGTGGTATGGTGTACTTTTCTGATGATACACCTGGAACTCTTCTGTGAGCGTGTTTATGGTTTCATTCAGGAATTGTGTTCCACAATCACTCATTAAGATTTTCGGACAACCAAATTGGATCAACACATTTTCGAACAAAAACTTTGCAGCTGTAGCGGTCGTGCAGTCTTTGACCGGCTGCGCTTCCGCCCATCGTGTCAGGTACTCCGTCATGGTGATGATGTAGCGCGCGCCTGTATCTCCCTGAGGTTTGATCAGTTCCACAAATTTGATTTCCCATTTTTCGAATGGATACAGTTTCATTTGTGGATTTAATGGCATCTCATCCCTCCGCAATGGTTTTCCAGTACTTTGACATATATCGTAGGCCTTACAGTGTGCTTTCGAATCCTGGTGCAAGGTTGGCCACCATAACCCTACGCGAAGAATCTTCTGTGCGTTCGCGCGTCCTACATAGTGTCCTCCTGCAGCACCCCCATGTGTTTCCGCGAGGATTTAACCTCGTTCAAATTCAAGTACGTATCTTCACAATATCTCATCATTTCCCACTTTGTATAGGTGCCCCGCGTGTCTAGTCAATTTAACGTCTTAAATTGCTCTACATAAATTATCAATCCGGGTATCGTAAACTGATGAAGTGTGGTGCACCATATGTGCTTAGTTAACCTTTTTCTTACTTCGTTGTTTTATAGATTTTATTTTGTTTTGGGGTTTTTTTTTGTTGGTTTCCTAAAGTGTCTAATGCAAATGGAAATCCTATTCTAAGGTCTTAAGAATACTTTTAAAGCACAAGTATGGATAGAGATTTCAAGACAAGGCCTATGTCCCTAATGGTAACTTTCAAAACTCAGCACTTCAAAAGATCTTAAAACATGTTATTGATGGAATTAGTACTTAAACAAAAGTGTAAATATGCAACTACTTCAATCAAAATAGAATGCAATAACCAATCAATGAGCTAGTTACTATGAAACCTAGTATCCTTGCTTTTGTATAAAAAGAAAACTGAAGAAAGTAAAAACTGAACTTAAAGCAACTCAAAAACTGAAAGCAAAGAAACTAAATCACACTACTTCAACCCCCCTTCTGATCTTTCTCCTTTAAACTCAATCTGTCTATAGGAATTAATCATAAACAAGCTGAGTAATATGATATCTAAATTGCAGGAAATTAAATTGCATAAAAGGAAACTAAGATCAAATCACACTACTTCAACCCCCGTTCTGATCCTTCTCCTTTCAACTCAATCTGTCTATAGGAAGTAATCATAAACAAGCTGAGTAATATGATATCTAAATTGCGGGAAATTAAATTGCATAAAAGGAAACTAAGATCAAATCACACTACTTCAACCCCCGTTCTGATCCTTCTCCCTTCAACTCAATCAGTCTATAGGAAGTAATCATAAACAAGCTGAGTAATATGATATCTAAATTGCATGAAAGTAAATGAGAAAAACAAAACTGAAAGAAATAACAATGTTGGAATTAGAACTCAAAAAAAAAAAATCAGCAGAAGGACAAGATGATTTCGTCATGTCATTAGTCATTAAAAAGCTATGTGCATTACTAACCTACAATCAACCGGTTGAACACACTTGCATGAATTAAAATTGCATGAATGAAAAATCTAATCTACCAACTTGAAAGCAATCAAATGACATAATGAAATCAAAGCAAAATTTACAAAATGAAATCTACTCTACCTTACATTCGAATATGCTCCATGACATCTACTTCGCATCTCCTTCCATGTTGAGAACATCAAAGCTTTATACAAATTCTTAAAAATTACAAAGTACAACAAAGCTCTCCAAAGCTTTCAAAAGCCATCAAGGAAGAACTACAACTCCAAGCTAAGAACTCACAAGCTAAAAGACTAACAAGCTCCAAACTCTAAGCTCTAAGCTCTAAGCTCTAACAAATGAAGGAGAGAGGTCTCCTGTTTATACAAAAAGATGAGAAGTCATCTCATTAATGAGAGTCCATGAATCTCTAAAGTCCTAATCAAAATAGGAACTGATAAGACACATGTCTTCTTAGAGTTACAATATAATTAGGAGATATGACACAAATCCTCATGATCCCTGATTCTTTCCACTCAAATTCGAATTTGGCCTTAGAGTGCCACATAAAGGTCTTCTAGAAGCCTCCTTTCAACTTACACATGTCAACAATCTCAACCCATTTGTTAGGTATAAGCATATGCACATTATTTTCTAATTTTTAACCACAAATTCACTTAAAAGGCTTAGAATTAATAAATATTGGAAAAACATAAATGTGGCCCAATGATAATGAAAGTGGGATGAATGTGGTGACATAGTAGTGAAATGGAGGTGAAATGGAGGTGATATAATGGACATAATAGTGAAAGTGTAATGGAAATGAATGACATTTTCAAGACTCAACATACCACCCAACTGAAGCTATTGCATGTCCTCATGCAATATATATTACATTAACTCTTTTGATCCTTGAGCTTTGGCTTAACTTTGCATGATATCATTTGATAACTTCATATTTCTGCAAAGTGTTTCACTTGAATTGCAACATGGTTGGTTCTTGTGTTACAACCATTTTTTTTTGTTGCCTTATATTTTGACCTTTGAACTTTGCATAATGATATTTTGATTATTGTTGCAAAGTATATCTTTATTGGATTTCATGATGGTTGGTTCTTGTGTGACAACCATGATTTTGTTTGTATCCAATTTATCCTTTAAGCACTTTTTCAAAAGCCATTGTATTCTCATAATAGCAATGTAATAATAAATATATGTTGGAAGTATGTGGGCTTCTGAATATGATATGGGCATGGCAATATATGAATATGAATGTAATCCCCCCCCAACTGATGGTATTGGAAATTTTATGAAATGAGGAAGCGAAATGTTTTTCCAACAATTATCATTCTAGCTTTTTATGGAATTCTATGGTCAAAAGTTAGAAAATGACGTACCTTCATTTACCCTTTGGAATGGATGAGTTGTATGGGTGGTGGCTGAAAAATTCTGATCATATTCTTCTTCAAGTGGATGAACAAGAGGAGTCATGGATAGAGAGATAATATGACTTTTTATTGCTTCTACTAAAACTTGTTGAATCTGCTCCAGAATGCTGAAAATAATAGTCTTCATGTCTTCAAAACTCATTGGCACAATTCATACTATGTGAAAAGATGTTATGATGTCGAACATAGTAGGAAATTGTTGGCTTAGTGGCCATTAATGGATGTCACTAGTCAACACGAGAACTCTCACCATTGATGACAATGAGAGTCAAGATGCCCAAACACATCTTGCTAGGTACGAATGAATTTGTTGATGTCAAGTCACCTAGAAGATCTAACGAACAAGGGACATTAATGTATTCCCATTGTTTGTCAGTATGAGGACTTGCCATTAAGGCATGCAAGCCTCAAGGTGTTTTTACAAAGAACTTAGACTCAAAGGACTATGGACTCAATAATTTGCATTGAAGCAGGGCTTATTTGCGGAATGAAAATGACAGGAAATAGAAGATGAAAATGGAAGATGGGAATGGAGAGTAAAAACGACAATGGGAAATAAGCATATGAATGAGCCTCTTGCTTTTATTTGTGGGTTATGAATGGGAAAAAAGAGATGGAAAGTGTATGTGAATGTAAGTGAAAAGTATGGAGTGGAATGAGGTGAATGGTTTATTATGAAGTATGGATGTGATGGATGGATGTGATGGAGACAATAGTATCTGAAAGTTTTTTTTTTCAAGTGTTTGGATCTGATTTTGCATCAGCATATTTTCTCTTTGTTGCTGATCATCCTTTTATGAAACAAATTGGCCTCTTAGAGAGACACCATTCTCTTGTAGTCATTTGTCCTTCCTCCTGGAACCTGCAAAAAACTAATATTTCTTCTGCAATGGAATGTAAGATTATCAAAGGAGAGAGATGGCCAATCTCTCTAGTTATGATATTTACACACAAAACTAAGAATTTGTATTAGTGAAACAAGTTCTCAAAGGAAAAATCAAAAGAATTTATACCTGATTTGGAATTAGCGCCTCAAGTTGATGTTGCTTCTTTTCAGAAATTTATTTCATTATTTGCCATTTCAAACTCAAATGATGAATTTCTCATTGTGTAGATCTTTTTGAGATCTTTCCAATGGTACTTAAATCATCAAAATCTGATTTTATGTGAAAAAGTTAGGCTGATTTGAACAATGAGGTTTTTCTGGCTGCGGAATTGGACTTTAGCTGCGGAATGTGCACAGTTTCTGTAGCTAAAAATCTTGAATAAAAAGTTAGCCATTCATCTTTCATCATTAATCCAAAATTAATCAATACCTTCAGAAAAGTGAGCAAATAACTTATTCATTTCATTGTTTCAAAAATATTTATTTTTTCTTGACATGCAGCGACTTAGTGTAGCGACTCAGTGTGGCGACTTAGTGATAACACTCAACTTGACTTCCTTTTGACCGGAGTCTTTTTCATTGAATTGGATAAAATGAATAGGACATCATCCATGTACTGACATTCCCCCAGCTACCCATGTGGCTTGTTTTGCTTGATGACACCGGCAACCTAGAGTTTAACAAAACAGTTGCGGAAAGTTGAACCAGCTGCGGAAAGTTGAATCATTAGTTTTCTGATTTAAATTATTTTCTTCATTGTCTGCATGTAGGAACTCTGGGAATGGTAATGGCATATGGAGCAAAATGGTTTTAGCGATGAAAATAGAATACCAGGGTACCTACTCTTATGCTGTTTTTTTTTTTTTTTTTTTTTTTTTTAATATACCCGAAGTGTCATTTTCCTACTGCCTTCTGAATCATAAACCTTGAAGATGAATTTAATCTTTTGGTTACTTAGCAATTAGGCATGGGAACAATTTTAGAGCACTTCGACTATCAAAAAGATGCTTATGCAAGAGTGCAAATATGCAAGAGCTAGTATGCAAAAATGATAGATTATTTTCAAAGTCAAACGAAAACCAATGATTTCAAGAATACCATTATAATGCACCAGACTTTGATATGATTCATATCAGCCCACCATTAGCTTGCAAACAGTCCCAAAATATCACTTGAGAAACAAACAAGATAATACTTATTGAGCCTTTGAGTGTATGAGGATTTATTTTCAGGACCAAGCTTCGAAAATTACACTGTTGTAGCAGTTATATCAGACTTCTGAGCATCAAAACTTCAACTATAGTTTGATAAATAGCCTATAACCATAACCATCCGGTCCTTCCATAAACTTGGGCCCTTCCGGTTCTACCCTCAACAACAGACTCATTATTTCCTTCTTGTTCTAACAATTCGTCTACGTGAATGATGGATGAAGAAAATTCATTATGTGTTAGCAGGGAATTGACATGGTTTTATGGAGAAAAATCCAGTGATGGTAAATGGAGAAACAGAGAACAAGTGGCTGGAATGGAGCGGAGTAGTGAAGTTTGATTGAAATTGCCAGATCAGTTTGCACTGGTTCACATAATGGAGAGTCGTCTTCAATTAGGATTGTTGTCAACTGGTGGCAATAAAAAGGCAGGAGACGTGGTGGAAAAGAGTGGAAGATGTGGTAGAGTAGGTGCCATCATACAGTTGATTCCCAATTACAATTCCCTTCCTCGGGCATGCCGAATTGAATCACACATCAAACTATCAGTTAATTAACTCAAATTTCATTTTTCTTCACGCGGCGGTAAAAAAGAATCTCCAAAGAACCAAGGATTTCTCCCAGACCACCACAAATTTCTTCAAATGGTTTCTAGGTTATCTAACTAACCCAGTTGGTGAAAAAACCCATGTTTTAGTTTTTTCAGATTCATCTCCATTTGAGAAAATCACACGTTTGAAATTTGACATTTTTCAGTGTTTTGCGTTTTTTCTGAGTTAACATTTTTTACTGTTCTGCATTATTACAAATTGTTGCATTCGGCCTTCTGGTTTGATTTGCTGTGTAATTGCCTTATTTGTTCTTGTCACTAATGGTGGTCCACCTTCACGGAGCAGGAGTGAACAGTCCACAAGTTGATTATGCTGACAGTCCAAAAAAAAAATGAATGCACAGAACAGTACACACATCTTGTTGCGTATTGATAAATGGCATGGCATGGGCAGGAAGGAAAAACAGGATTGATTGGCTTAATTGATAGGATTACAGGGCCATCGGAAGTAGACACGATAGCCTCCCATCTAACAAACTGTCCCTCCCTCGAAGAGTTTTTTTTTTTTCTATTTCTCTCTCAGATGGATTACTTTGGATGTTGATGTACCTCGCCTGCAGATTTGATTATGGATTAGAAAGGGTGCTTTGAGGTGCACATTAAAGAGAGACAGGGCATGGAACTTAGCTTTAGAGGAAGTAACACACCTGGAGTGTTATCTCCAAAAATGCATGATTCGGTCTTCAAACAAGGAGCTCAACACCTGAAATAAATTTCAGCCTCTAAAAAGAAATGTCGAGGCCCCTTGATGATGGAGTTAACATGGATTCTACAGATTTGCATTCACCTCCTCATTGTTACCTAATCGTTTAACATTCGATCCCTTGGTTTTTTTTTCATATATACAGTGCATTTTTTTTTTATGTTGCAGGTTTGCTTCAGGCCAAAGCTTGATCAAGGAAGCAGATTTTTTTTTTTATTTATTTTTTTTAAGCCACAGTGGAAGCTAGGATTGAAGATAGCCATAGATTTTTTTTTTTTTTTTTTCCTCTGAAATTGTAAAATTTTATAAAAAGGATTCATGGTTTTCAATTTCAGGCAGCAAATACTTCAAGAAAAACATGCTAAAAACAGGACTTTGGCTGAGGTCCTAGGCTGATTTTTCATCGATCTGAGCTGGGTGACTAGGATAGGATCCATGTCGGGACAATTCTGGAGATGCCCATGTGGCCGGTTTTTTCATTAGACGCTTGTAACCTGCTAAACCTTGAAACAGCTGCGGAATCACGACACTTTCAGCAGCTAAGTTGCAAAACCTTATTAAAACAGGATACAATGTTTTGAGGACCACTACAAACGATAACCAGTCAATTTTGGACAATTTGAACCTATCAAAGCAGTTGAGTTCCATATTTTTTTTTTTGAATCAATTGAAATGATGAAGTTTATTTTGTCTCCTCTTTATTTTTATTTTTTTCTTTTTTATAACAATTCTTTTTCTGATCCTCCAGATCACACAAAGTGCAGGAGGAGAGCATACTGAAGAATTATTAATTTTTTTTTACATAACAATCCTTTTTTCTGATCCTCCAGATCACACAAAGTGCAGGAGGAGAGCATACTCAAGAATTATTAATTTTTTTTAGATGTAAGAAATAAGGTCTCCTAATTACACTTCCCCTGAAACGGCGCAAAAACGTCGAGTCAATTTAACGTCTTAAATTGCTCTACATAAATTATCAATCCGGGTATCGTAAACTGATGAAGTGTGGTGCACCATATGTGCTTAGTTAACATTTTTCTTACTTCGTTTTTTTATAGATTTTATTTTGTTTTGGGGTTTTGTTTTTGTTGGTTTCCTAAAGTGTCTAATGCAAATGGAAATCATATTCTAAGGTCTTAAGAATACTTTTAAAGGACAAATATGGATAGAGATTTCAAGACAAGGCCTATGTCCCTAATGGTAACTTCCAAAACTTAGCACTTTAAAAGATCTCAAAACATGTTATTGATGGAATTAGTACTTAAACAAAAGTGTAAATATGCAGCTACTTCAATCAAAATAGAATGCAATAACCAATCAATGAGCTAGTGGCTATGAAACCCAGTATCCTTGCTGTTGTATAAAAAGAAAATTGAAGAAAGTAAAAACTGAACTTAAAGCAACTCAAATATTGAAAGCAAAGCAACTAAATCACACTACTTCAACCCCGTTCTAATCCTTCTCCTTTCAACTCAATCTGTCTATAGGAAGTAATCATAAACAAGCTGAGTAATATGATATCTAAATTGCAGGAAATTAAATTGCATAAAAGGAAACTAAGATCAAATCACACTACTTCAACCCCCGTTCTGATCCTTCTCCTTTCAACTCAATCTGTCTATAGGAAGTAATCATAAACAAGCTAAGTAATATGATATCTAAATTGCAAGAAATTAAATTGCATAAAAGGAAACTAAGATCAAATCACACTACTTCAACCCGCGTTCTGATCCTTCTCCTTTCAACTCAATCTGTCTATAGGAAGTAATCATAAACAAGCTGAGTAATATGATATCTAAATTTCATGGAAGTAAATGAGAAAAATAAAACTGAAAGAAATAACAATGCTAGAATTAGAACTCAAAAAAAAAAAAAAATCAGCAGAAGGACAAGATGATTCCGTCATGTCATTAGTCATTAAAAAGCTATGTGCATTACTAACCTACAATCAACTGGTTGAACACACTTGCATAAATGAAAAATCTAATCTACCAACTTGAAAGCAATCAAATGACATAATGAAATCAAATCAAAATTTACAAAATGAAATCTACTCTACCTTACATTCTAATATGATACATGACATCTACTTCACATCTCCTTCCATGTTGAGAACATCAAAGCTTTATTCGAATTCTTCAAAATTACAAAGTACAACAAAGCTCTCCAAAGCTTTCAAAAGCCATCAAGGAAGAACTACAACTCCAAGCTAAAAACTCACAAGCTAAAAGACTAACAAGCTCCAAACTCTAAGCTCTAAGCTCTAAGCTCTAACAAATTAAGGAGAGAGATCTCCTATTTATACAAAAAGATGAGAAGTCATCTCATTAATGAGAGTCCATGAATCTCTCCCTCTACCTCTAAAGTCCTAATCAAAATAGGAACTGATAAGACACATGTCTTCTTAGAGTTACAATACAATTAGGAGATGTGACACATATCCTCATGATCCCATGATTCTTTCCACTCAAATTCGAATTTGGCCTTAGAGTGCCACATAAGGGTCTTCTAGAAGCCTCCTTTCAACCTACACATGTCAACAATCTCAACCCATTTGTTAGGTATAAGCATATGCACATTATTTTCTAATTTTTAACCACAAATTCACTTAAAAGGCTTAGAATTAATAAAGATTGGAAAAACATAAATGTGGCCCAATGATAATGAAATTGGGATGAATGTGGTGACATAGTAGTGAAATGGAGGTGATATAATGGACATAATAGTGAAAGTGTAATGGAAATGAATGACATTTTCAAGACTCAACACCGCAATGACAGAAAAGTCTGTCGCGTGCACCACCAATTCCTTTTTCTATTGGACTGAGTATTCCTTCGACGCCATCCCTGTTGTGATAAAATGGATTATATCTTCGAAGTGTCTGTCCGCAATGCGCACTGCAAAGAGTTGTGCATCAGGTAGTCCCTCCTCCAAATTCGTGGGTTCCTCGTCCGTCTCAATTCATGACAAGTGATCTGGTCCTACGTTCAGGCGTCCCAGCTTGACTATGACCTTAAAATCATATTCTTGGAATAGTAAGAGCCATTTGCATCTGTGCCCCCCCAACACAGGATTATTGACCAGGTATTTCAACACGGAATGGTCGGTATACATCTTGAAATGTCCTCCGAGTAAATAGTGTTGGTATTTTTGGAGCACGTACAACATCGCTAACCCCTCGCTCTCGGTGGTGGAATAGTTCTTTCTTCTTTGGACAATCTCTGACTTGCAAATGCGATTGGGTGATCCACGCCGTCTGCACCCTCCTATGTGAGTACTGCCCCTAGCGCAATACACGACGCATCAACATGTACATGAAATTCCACATCCCATTTTGGGAAGACTAGGATTGGAGCAGAGGCCAATTTCCCCTTCAAGACATCCAAACTCTTCATGCAATCATCATTCCAAAATTATGTAACATCCTTTTTCAATAGCTTTTCCATCGGCGCTATTATTTGGGCATAACTTCTAATGAATTTCTATAGTATCCGGTGTGTCCCAAAGTAGCATGCAGTTGTTTAACACTTTGCGGTTCTTCCAAATTTAGAATAACGACAATATTCGCAGGGTCCACCATCAGTCCTTGTTTGCAGAGCACATTTCCCAGCAGGTTTCCAAAGGGAATGAGGAATGTGCACTTCTTAAGGACCAACGCAATCTGGTGTTGGTGGCAAGTATCCAACATCAAGCGTAAGCTTGCTACATGGTGCTTAACTAATCCAAAGATAGTCCAATCATCCAGATAGACCTCCAAGAACTTGTGGATGTATTCTTTGAATGCAGCCACAATGATGCGCGAAAAGATGGCTTACACGTTCTTCAGTCCAAACGGCTTAATGATGTATTGAAAGCAACCCCATTCTATTGCGAAGGTCATTTTTCTCCTGTCTTCCGACACGATCTTGATCTAATGGTACCCTGAGAACCCATCCGTGAATGAGTATGCTTCCTTACCACCAACATTCTCCAGTACTTCATCTGTGAACAGTGTCAGGAATGGATTGTGTATATAGGCATCATTCAGCTTCCTGAGTTCCACGCATATTCTTATTTCGCCCTTCTGCTTTTTCTCCCGTACTACCACAGGACTCACCCAGTCGGATTCTTCCACTGGCTCAATAATTCCGGCTACGAGCATTTTGTCTAATTCTTCGCGGACCTTTTATTTATATTTTGGATTCAAATAGTAATTCCGCTACTTAACTGGCTTCGCGTCAAGGTTTCAAGGTGATCTTCATCATCCCTAAGTCGCCAACGATCCCTTTTAAGTCCGTAATTTTGGTTGGGAACAAGTCTTGGTATTCGTGGAGTAATTCAACGACATTATCCACCATGGCATCATCACAATAGTCCCTAAGTGTTGCGTACTTCGGCTCCGCCTCCATAACAATGTTTACCTGCTTTGTTTTTAGCGGCGCAATGATGTTGGGATCCTCAATTGATGGTCCTCGAATCTCGTGACAACCTTTCGTTTCTGGAATGTTAATGTTTTGTGGGTCCTCATCATCCTCCTCAGAATTTATGTTGTAACACTCTAGCGCGCAGCTCAGTTGTGTCACCCATTCTGGCTGAAGTACTTCCATTGGCTCCTGGGGTATTTTGAAGATAGTTTCTTTTACTACCTATAGCGCATCATCAATAGTATCCCACCAACGATATTCAAACATGAAAGTTAACAGAAATCCCTCACGCAAGATATCCCATTCGTTCGTACCATGGTGAAGCTCTGTCTCAATATACCAATTCATGGGTATGACATCTAGGATATGATAGAATAAATGTACCCATTCAGGTTGTGGCTCTTCCTCGTAGACCTTGGTCCATTTTGCGAGGTGTGTACGTGGATCATCCCATCCGTCATACTTGTCCACTAGCCGCATCTGCGGTTTTTCAAATCATAGGCACATCATCCTTCTGCATCTGCACCAGTCCTCAAAACTTCTTTGATGTGTACCCCACCACCTTGCGGGAATCGCACGCAGTGCCCATTTCAGAGCATCGAACTGCTGTTATTCTGGTACTGCACTTTCAAATTTGTTCAGGAATTCATCCACCGCTGTCAACCTGTCATACATAGGCAGATCCCTTACCTCTGTTGTCACACAGTGTAGTGATCTAACCATCATGTTGCAATGAAGTGTTGTTACTTCTTGCAGTCGATTATGTCATCACTCTATCTCTTCGCCTGAATCCGAAGTGCAGGAGCTTTTGCACTCCCACAAAATCCTACCATCTGCAGTCAGGTTCACCCAATCCTATTCTCACGTGGTTATCTTGTAGATGCAATCGAGATCGTTATCACTATCAACTTCACACACCAGTTCAGTGTATCTCACTCCTTCGGCTGGATCTAGCAGTACTACTACGCATAGTGACTTTTTCTCAAAAATCATTTTGCGCTTCTTCATATTTATGACTCCATTCATATCGGTGGCCCAGTCTATTCCTAGTAGTGCGAGATAGGGATTGCTATCATCGACAATTTCTATCACTTCAAAATCTGCTAGCACGCTCGCATCTTCAATATCCACCATCACCCCTTGCAATCTTCCCATGGGCAAGATCTTCTGTTAGTTCACCATTTGCAATTGAATAGGAGACCATTGTAGCGCGGGTCTGCCCATGCGTTCCCATGTTTGTTTCGGTAGTACATTCACGTCCGATCTGAGATCCAGGATTAACTGATCCATTTCATACTCGTTGATTTGCGCAGTCAACCTCATTTCTCTTCCTGTGCGCAATGCATGCTTTCAAATTTTTCGAACCAGGCACGGTTCTCTTGACATCGCGCACCTAGTGATAAGTTCCTGTAGTCCTTTTACTGCTTTGTTGTCGCACAACAATTTCATACATGTCTCCAGAAAGGTAGTGAGCATTGAAGGATCCATCCCTGGCTCTAGTTGATCCTTACTACCTGAAGTGGAGGCCTCTGTGAAGCTCTTCTTAGCTTCCATGAATGTCTCCTTCACGTGCTCTAAATCAAATTCAGGTTCCTTTGTAGGAGCCTTGCAAACCCATGCACTTTCTTCTGACTACTTACCTTTATCATCGCCAGTGGTGATACTGCTTCTGAGCACTATGTTTACATTCGGGTCTTCTTCGCGCGGCTCAGACCTCATCATTTGCAAATTCTGAGTCGGAGGAGGCTGGAGTACCCCTTTTTCGCACAACCTCGCTATCAATGTAGGGTAGTCTTCTACCTCATGATCAAACTGAGTACAATACAAACATGATGTCCTCGTTTGATTTGTACAATCACGCGCATAGTTTCCTGGCCCTCCGCAATTGTAACAAATTAATTGTCGAAGACCCCTTCCTAGTCCCATTCCACCTCGACCTCGTCCGCACCCCTACAATCCAGCGCACACCATTCCTGCATTTGGGTCAAGGGCTCGTGTTTCGGTCTACACCCAGTAGGAAAGAGTCCAATCCATCATTATTTCGTAGCTTTTGCAAGTGCGTTCATCATGGCCTACCAACCTGCAGAAATTACAAAATAATTGTTGGGACGTCTACATATACTTCTATAATAGATGATAATTATTTGTAGTGTGTTTTCCTCCTATCTGACAGATCACACACCATAGTGCTGGCACCATGCTTGATCCTACTTGTGCCTCAGGTCTTAATGGCATCGTCCCTCCTCCCACCAAGTAATTCGCAAATACTGGACAATGGTCCTTGTCATGCCCTTGGCCTTTGCATTTTATGCACCATACCTCCTCGCGCACCTCTAGCTGAGGTGTCCTGTCCTGTTTCAAACTCTACATTTCCAGACATAGATTTTGCAGTTGCACGTGGATTTTTTGGACTCCCAGACCAAGATCTTGTATAGGGGTCTCATGCAATCTCATTTCCATCTCCAAAGCTTCGGCCTGGGTGGAAATATTTTGTTGTGACAGTGCCATCCTTAAATGCGGTGTTAGTGATGCTACAAACCATGTGTGGTGTTGTCCATCCGTCAAAGTCATGTTGGCTTCACGAATCATACTCTTTAGCCTTTGGTCCAGATCCCAGGGGGTCTCGCCCAGGAGCATCGCGATCTCCTTAAACTCGATAATTGATTGTGTCTCCGACTTTAGCCTGCTAAATTCCCTGTTCAATGCGGCCTGGATTTCTATGATTCTTGCGTTTGGATGGTCATTAGAATGCTTAATGTACTATGTTAATGTACGATCCTGGAATGTTCTTACCAGCGTAGCCTTCTGTATATTGTCATCCATGACTCCTTGTGCTTCCATTACCACCCATACCACGAACCAGAATTGGTCCAGATCTTCATTCCCTACTCCTTTGAATACCGGCAGTTTGATCGCACTCGCCATACTGAACTATGGTGGTGGCGGAGGTGGGGTGGGTGGAGATGGAGGTGAAGAGGGTGAGATGGGTGGTCGCGTAGGTGGAGGTGGTAAGAGCGGAATTTGTTGCCTTATCAGACTGACTGCGCTTCTTAGATAAACTTTCGCGATCTCTTCCTCGCTTACCCGTGAGGGTGAAATTAAGGGACTAGTTTCTAATTCTTCACTACCTCCACTTATGTATATATTCCCACTTCACATAATCCCAAACATTAATTTATTCATATAACCCATTTTTCACACAATAACATCTTAATCCAAGTGTTAAAAGATCTAATATACTTACCTCGCAGTCCTTTGAGCAAGCATAATTCCGCCTCACTATAGCTAACGGTCATATCTACTGCGAACTCAATGATAAATCCTCCTATAGTTCGATCGAGCCAATGGTCCACAGCTCATGTGATCTTATCTCCTGACGCTTCTAGTCTGTGCACTAATTCCGGAGTCCACACGATTGGTTTGTCGATCCTACACCTTCCTTGACTGTCTGCTAGCTTCGCGATCCACTCATACAGCTCAAAAGGAAAGGATGCAAAGAAAATTTCGTGGATTTCCATATATAAGTAGCGCTCCAACCATTGTTCCTTAGATACTCATGGATTCCTGTTTTCCTGCGCCGCGAACTCGTGAATCTTCTTTTCCAACCACCCTTCAATTTCTTTCTTTGTTGGATTCCAGTGACACGACATCAGACATCCCTTATGCAGATCCTGGTCTTGGCAACAGAATCATTTGTAGGCTTATACGAGCCTAACCCAGGTTCAGAGGTGATTTAGCCAAACAAATCCCAGTACTACTGGCCCTTTTGGAAACAGTCCGCGGAGAGCGGACTGAGGTCTCACCCGAAGTAGTATGGGAGGGTGCTAGAACTAGGTTTCCACACCCTAGAGATGTCTGATGATTTTCAGTGGTCCGCAGATTTTCCCTATGCGCACGTCGCTATGCACATCTATCAGTACCTCACAGCCTGCGATGCTGCCTTCGTGCAACCCTGCTCGAGGCGCGATCCGTGTTATTACCCAATTCCTTACTATTAACCCGATAATTGTTGATCACTTAGCTTATTAGTATGTGTCTAGTTATATTTAACAATGTTCAGTATTCATATAAGTGTGTGCGATAAAGAAAACAATATGCTTAAACAGGAAATAGCACAAGAATAGATACACAAGATTTGGATTCAAACTTCTCTTTATTATTCTTCTTCCTTGGTTACAAACTCGACTCCGCCCTATGCACTCAGCTACAGGGGTCCGCGCACTCAGCTATAGAGCCTCTTCCTACTACTATGACCCAAAACACTTATACCTTTACTCTATGCTCGCTATCCTCTAGACTCCATTCCTTTTCCTCTATCTCTAATTATCTTTACAACTTAGAGCCTCGCTCTATTTATACAATCCCATGGTCCACGGACCATGGGTAGGCCGATAGTACATTATAAAACTTAGGGAAAACAACCCTATGACTCAACATACATTTCTTGCTCTGCGACCGCAATTCGCAGAGTCTTACAACAATATTTGACCAAAACTTAGGCTTCGAACCCCAAAACATGTTGTGGGGGCATTCCATGCCCAACAACGGTCCTCATTGGATGGTCCACCCACCAAGAGGTATATAAACCCTCATTTTCTTAATGTGCCTAGCATGAAGGAGTGGAGGAGCACACACAGAAATCGAGACGCTAATCTTTTAATTAATTTTTGCAGGGGGAACCATGATCCTGAAAAAGGGCAAGCAGAACCATAATTGAGCCAAATTCTCAAGAGGGCGAAATTTTCCCAGTGTCCAAATCGGACAAACTTTATGTCAATCCTACACCTCTCAGCAACATGAACCTGAAGGTGTAGTCAGAATTTTTATCTGAGCAGCATATCTTCAAGTGACCTGGAGGAGGGAATCTTTGAGGAATCTAGGGGGAATCTAAAAGATTCTTGTGGCCCTAGATTTCCACTTTCTTAGAATTCAGAAATTTGACAGTCGATTTTACTCTATTTGACACCAGAAATTTGATGGTTTATTCAGATTTTCCATTTGATCATTTCACTTTTTGGCCACTTTTCAAAGTGGAGTGCAGGTGTCAGCATTTAATGTGCGAGCAGTCATTCCATGAGATTCGACGCTGCGAGATTGATGGTATAGCCAGCTTCAACAGTTTGACATTTTTTTCTTTAGATGGCCCTAGGATGTGAGGTATATGCAGTATGTTCATGTACTTCTTTTTGCTATGAGATGCATTGTGCTGCATAGATCCCTGTTTGATGTTTGATGTGGGATCTTGTTTTCTTACTTGTTTCATGATTCCTGATTGATGTGATGTGGAATCATCTATGGGATGTACTTGTTGTCATGATTCATCAAGTTTTGTTTGAGATCCCTTTATTGTTATGTTGATGGGTTACTCATGTGTCGCCATGTATGTTTGCATTGAGATCCCTTTTATGCCATGTTGGCAGGATTCTCATTATCATCATGCATGAGTTTAGGTCATACTGATAGGAGTCCTTCTTGAATGAGAGTTCCTGTAGCGGAACATCTCTTGGAGCCACTCTTGCGTGAGGGAATTTTCCTTGTATAATAGAGACGTCACCACCTATGTACATCATCACTATTAATAGCAATTAATGCAACAGCCTACACCATCTTAACACCGGGGCCCAGAGACGTAGTCCCTCTTGGACGAACTCCCTTATCAACGTCTTGTGTTTTATGTTGTTGACTCTTTTCATGTTCATTCTTCTTTACAACATGCATATATGTTCAATTATGCTATTTTAAATGCAATTCTAATCACATCACAAAATTAAAAGATCTTGGTTAAATCTGGGAGTTGAGTCAACTCAAATCAGTCGTGAAAGTGAAAGAAACACTTATGAAAGCAAAAGCATGCAAAAGCGAAACTTGAGAAAACTCACTGGGATGATGCTACACTTGCAACTAAGACTAAGAGAGACTGTCAACTAGAATTTTGCAATGACTATGCACGTGGATTATGTAATTCTCTATTCCTATCAAATGCATAAGCACTATCAGTAGGGGTTGCACAGGGTGTATGAGTTGCACAATGCCTATTTCCAAAAAATGTGCAATTATTTTTACTAGTGACTTCACATGCTCTATTTCTCAAGGTTGTGCAATAATTTTTATTAAGGACTGTGCAATGCTTATTTACAGAGGTAAACATTGACTATTGAACTTGCAAGAAAGAGGTGGAATTGTGAATGCATCGAAATCTAAACATGCGTAAGCAAGTTGTTTTGACAGTTAAAATCTTGGAAGAAGGCTTAAACACTTGGAAAACATCAACCAACCATGAATTGACAGTAGACAACCTGAATTATATATCATCAGATCACAAGAAAGCTCCAAAATTCAAGCATAGGAAAAAATTTGGATAGTGTTTGTTGCAGTGACAACACTTAGAGAGACATTGGAAGAACTTCAACTTTTCTGCTTGGGTCTACCTTTGAGAACAAATTATTAATATTTCAGGAAGTATTGGTTATTAATGTAGATTACCTCGTCTTTTCCACTTATCCCATTTAAAGATATAGTCCTGCCTTTCCCTTTCTTAGCTTAAAACACATTTCCAAGCCTAGTCATACTTCAACTGTTTCGGTTGGGGAAAAGGATAACGAGTATATTGAGCTTTTGATGTTTAGAGTTAAGTATATTTCTTGATTTTTCTTTGCTTCTAAAGATCACGTTGAGTACCCCAATGGAGTCATGTCAAGGAGTCACAACCATTATTTCACTGCCAACAGACATGTTTAGTAACACGACGAAGTTTCTTGCTTCACCTCCTTGTGCAGAAAGTCTTTCAATTCTTCACCCCTTATTTTATTTTTAATATGCTTTGGCATTTATTATACTTTTTCTTTACTAGGGTAGAACAGGGATCCCAACTTATTCAACAAGTAAGAGAGGTTCTTCCTTGTTTAAGGGATTTGACATGTCAGAACACCATTTCCAAGCTAGGAATGGAGATCTTAAAATATACAAGATTTGTAGTTTGGACAAAGGCTTTCCAGATAGAAAAAATCATATTTTCCATCTAGAAATCATTGATGTTAAAGATATGTAAACCCAAAAAAATTAAGGGGAACATAGACTAGTCGAGTGTTGTTCGTCATCATAATTTCCCTTTCAAATATTTTCCACATTATTCTTTCGAGTTAGATGAGAAATTTTCATGCATGGCCTTATTAAAAAAAAACACGAAAGAAAAGACACAACACTACAAGAAAAGAAAAAGGAAAGAGAAAAAATGTAAGATTGAAATGAAAAGCATCATGTAAATCAGAAAGTAAGAAAACAAAGTAAAAAAAAAAATACTAGATGGAAAGAAAAATGGAGGGTCAATGTAGTGTAAAAGGAAAACTAAAATGTGACTAGACCTACTCTTAACCTAACTAGTTAGGAGGTTAGAGCTAAGTGAAGTGAAATTTTCATTGTAACCATTCAAGTTTCTCTCAAACAATAAACTAAAAGATATGAATGATTAGAAACCATATAAAACAATGTACATAAGTAAATATGCTTACCTAAATTACCTGTACATAAGAATGAAGATCAAGGATTTAAGCATAGAGGTATTCTTTAGAAGTCCACTCTATCCAACCTACAGGATTTCCACAATAGTAGGGTTGATGAACATCCATGCCTTGAAAACACCTTTCAAACATACATCCATACGTGTTAAGTTCAATATAGCATTGGAACTTAGTATTAACAATTGAACTCATCAAATATCATTCCTCCAACTAATCGAAGATCAGGTCATAAAAACAATCAGATTAAAACTTTTGCAAAAATAAATATTTAATTATAAGATCTATCTGATGAGGAAGATTAAGAAAATAAAACATAGATTGATCTCATTCAGACACTTTACCAACACTGCAGGGACATGACTTAACCATCATCAAATGTTGAAGTGCCTTGTCTTATTGACATGTATCTGAATAGTGTGGATATAAATTGATTGAAAACCAACAAATATGATCAGATAAACTGGAGGGAAAATAACTGATAAGATGAAAATTGTTGAAGCTAGCATGTTCATCAAATCTGATGGTCAATGCATGAGATGTTCCATTATTTAAAGATAAGGAGGTGTCAATTTCACAAGTGCTTCTAACTAAAAAATATTCCTCCTCCTGTGATGATGCTTGGAAATGATACGCTCCTCATAAACAACCAACCACATGACAATGAAACAATTAACACCCGAAATCAACATGCATCCATTGAAATGAAAATAGAACAACGCTTACCTCCAAGTGTGACACTTTAGATACACTTTTTGACACTAGTGTCAACTCCAACAAGAAGATGTGCAATACTTTGGGAATAATTGTAATGCATATCTCTATGATAGATAGAATCCATAAGTACAAGAGAAAACACCAAATTTGTCTCTTAAAGATGCACTATAACTCCCTTTCACAAAGAGAAACACTTGCAACAATGAGAATAAATGCAAACGACACTTGAAAAAGCGAAAGGAAGTGAAAGTGACTATTATGAAACCAGCTCAAGAAAAGATAGAAAAGATAGATCAACACCTTAGAATTCAGCGTCTTCGAGGGGGCAACCTCCTTTACATTACATAAATGAACAATTATTCGATGATTCAAATGACAAAACCTCTTTTCTATATATAGGATTCTAAGGAGTCACAATATAATCTAGCGGACCTAATATTAATAATATAAAGCCACAAAAATAACAATAGAGGGATTCTATGGGGCACAGAAATAACAATATGGGGGCAATAGGGGCACAACAATATAAATAAGGGGTATAACTACAATAGTAATGGGGTAATCACTAGTATTATAGGGACCCAACATGCCCCTCTCCTTCAAAAAAGTGTTGTCCTCAACGCTTGAGTAGTTCTGGATACTTCTGCATAAAATTCTCATCCTCCCATGTGGAATCTTCAGTGGATAAGTTCTTCCACTTGATAAGATACTCTGAAATTGATCGATTTCGTAGCTGTCGAGTTCTTGTTTCTATGACTACTTCCGGTTCCAATATAATTTTTCCTTCCTCGTCAAGTTCTGGCAATATTGTTTGAATTGGGAGCTTGTCACCTATAACCTTCTTTAAACATGAAACATGGAAAACTGGGTGCAATCGAGAAGCTGCAGGAAGCTCCAATTTGTATGCCATAGTACCAATCTTTTGCAACACCTTGTACGGACCATAATACTTTGGTGATAATTTATTATCCTTCTTAGCTTGCTTTAGGGACATTTTCTTATATGGTTGTAGCCGTAGGAATACCCAATCACCTACATCAAAACCTCTTTCACTGCGATGTTGATCTGCCTGTTGTTTCATTCTATTTTGTGCCAACACGAGGTTATCCTTTAAGAGTTGGAGGACTTGTTGTTGATGTTCGATGTGATGTTCCACTGCCTAAACCTTAGAATTTTCTCTTAAATATGATGTGATGGATGGTGGTTGATACCCATAAAGTGCCATAAATGGGGTCATTTTTGTTGCTGTATGGAAGGAAGTGTTATACCACCATTCAGCCAGAGGCAACCATTTGACCCATTGTGTCTGTTTATCAGATACAAAGCAATGAAGATATCCTTCCAAACATTTGTTTACTATCTCAGTTTGACCATCAGATTGAGGATGATAAGATGAGCTATGAGCTAACTGAGTACCAAGACAAGAAAATAATTCTGTCCAAAAATTTCCAGTGAAAATGGGATCTCTGTCACTTACAATAATCTTTGGGTTTCCATGTAGCTTTTGAACTGTTTCCATAAATGCAGTAGAAACTGTACTGGCTTTAAATGGATGTGATAATGCACAAAAATGTGCATACTTGGTAAGTCTGTCAACTACCACCATGATGACACTCTTTCCCTCAGACTTGGGTAAACCTGTGATAAAATCCATTGAAACCTCCTCCCAATGTTGGCTTGGAATGGATAAAGGTTGTAATAGACCCGGTGTCTTAATTGTTTCAACTTTATTTTGTTGGCAAACCAAACATTCCGCCACAAACTTTTGAATATCTGTTTTAAGGCCATCCCAAAAAAATTCCTTCTTAACCCTGTGGTAAGTTTTTAAAAATCCTGAGTGCCCTCCTAAGGGAGAAGTGTGCAATTCCATAAGAATCTTTTGTTTTAGCTGGGAATTCTTACAGAGATATAAGCGATCTTTGTACCATAACGAATCATTTTTCCAGCTAAATGTATCAGAAGTACTGGAATCTTTTTGTAGCTTTCAAATAAGTGCCCACACTTCTTCGTCATTCTTCCATTCCTCCCTTGCTTCGTTTATCCAATCTGGTTGGATAATAGAAATGGCACACAACAATGCTTCCACATCCTCATCCTTTCTTGAGAGTGCATCTGCCACCACATTTTTCTTCCCTTTTTTGTAGATGATTTCAAAGTCATAACCCAACATCTTTGTGACCCACTTTTGTTGCTCTTTAGAGGATAATCTTTGTTCTAAAAAGTATTTAAGGCTATCATGATTCGTTTTTACCTTGAAGTGTCTTCCCATTAGGTAGGGTCGCCATTTCTTAAGTGCATGGAGTATTGCCAACATTTCCTTCTCATAAATAGCTTTGCTTAAAAACTTTCCCTTGATTGGACGACTTTCAAAAGCAATGGGTCTTTCATCTTGCATTAGAACAGCACCAATTCCATTTCCTGAAGCATCACATTCCACAATAAAGGTTTTTGTGAAGTCCGGTGTAGCTAAGACCCGTGCTTGGCACATTGCCTCTTTAAGATGTTCAAAGGCCTTTGTTGCTTCCGGAGTCCATGAAAATGAATCTTTCTTCAATAATGTTGTTAGAGGTGCTGCTATTCTCCCATAATTCTTAACAAACTTGCGATAATACCCTGTCAACCTAAGAAATCCTCGCAAATGCTTTATGGATGTGGGGATTTTCCATTCCTTAATGGCTTTAATTTTTCTAGGGTCTACCTTAACTCCTTCATGAGATACAATATGACCCAAATATTCCACCTCCTGGACTCCAAAGAAACATTTGGATCTTTTTGCATATAATTGTTTCTCCTCCAATAGTTGTAGCACCCTATCAACATGTTCAACATGATCCTTCCAAGACTTGTTGTAGATTAGTATATCATCAAAAAATACTAACACAAATTTTCTAAGGAATGGTTTGAAAATTGAATTCATCAAACCTTGAAATGTTGAAGGTGCATTGGTAAGGCCAAAAGGCATGACCAAAAATTCATAATGACCCTCATGAGTTCTAAATGCCATTTTCGGAATGTCTTCAATCTTCATTCTGATTTGATGATATCCCGAACGAAGATCCAACTTGGTGAAGTAAATTGATCCATGCAATTCATCCAGTAATTCATCAATGACAGGAATGGGGAACTTATCTTTAATAGTGAGCTTGTTGAGCTCCCTATAATCCGGACACATGCGCCATGATCCATCCTTCTTGTGCACCAATACTACTGGAGCTGAGAAAGAACTTTGACTCGGTTGAATTATACCAGCCTCTAGCATTTCTGCAACCATATGTTCAATTTCACTTTTTTGGACATAGGGATATCTGTACGGCCTGATGTTTGGAGGAACACTTCTTGGAATCAGATGAATAGCATGATCATGATCATGCATAGGTGGGAGACCTTTGGGAGTCTCAAATACCTTGGAATGATTGTCCAGGACTTTTTGGAGATCTGGAGAAATAGATGATTCCAATGTGGAAACATCTAGCGAACATAATTGTGCAATTACACCTCTTTGCTCCTTTTTTAGAAGCTTTGTCATGGCATTAGAGCTGATTATCTTTCCTGGTTTCCCTACAATATCCCTTAATTCAACTTCCTTTCCTTCCGTAGAAAATTTGATGAAAAGTTCTTGAAAATTAAAAGCTATTGTACCCAAGGATTGTAGCCATTGGACTCCTAGTACAACATCAGCACCTCCCATTGGAATGGAAAGCATTGGGCTAGTCAATACATATTCTCCCATGGATAGCTTGATATTATGGCACTTTCCAGAGCAATTTATTGTTCCTCCATTTGCAATCATCACTTGACACTCTGGTGCTGGATATAGGAAGCAATTCAATTCTTTTGCTACCCTACAATGAATAAAATTGTGGGTGCTTCCTGAATCAATCAACACTATTACCTTTTTCTTCTTGATTTGTCCTTCTATCTTGATGGTTTGAGGAGTGGTAATTCCCGCCAATGCATTACAAGATATGGTCGGATTTATTTGTTCTTCATCTAGGCTTTGTTCCTGGAGTATATCCTCTTCTTTTGACCTTTCTTGCTCCTTTTCTTCTTCCTCTTCACAATCTATGTAGAATAATTTCTTCTCAGCACACTTATGACCTTTTGTGTATTTGCTATCACAATTGTAACAAAGCCCTTTTGCTCTTTTTTCTTCCAATTTTTGTGGTGTCAACCTTGTAGGTTGTGGAAGACTAGGGGAAACAACACTTCTGTCTTTATAGTTGTGAGTGGTATGCTTCCTAGTTGCCATAATTTTGCTTTCCATTTTTCTTGCTAACCTGAATGCCTTCTCTAATGAATCAGGTTCCCAAAGGTGAACATCATGTTGGATATTATCCTTTAAAGACCCTATGAACACATCAATCCTATGCTCCTCTGGAATATCTTTTACCCTTATGTTCAATTTTTGGAACTCCTCAATGTGCTCCATTACTGAACCCTTTTGTTTGAGACTTATCAATTGGCTAAAAAAAGTGTTGCTTTTTGTATCCTCATAATGTGCTATCAATTCTTCCGTAAAAATTGCCCAAGTGATAAATTTTTTATGAGAACAAAGCCATTAATACCATACAAACTGATTTGGTTCCAAATATACAATTGCCATATGTACCTTTTGTGCGTTTTGCACATTATTGAGATCGAAGAATTGCTCCATCTGTAATATCCATGTGGCGGGATCCTTGCCATCAAACTTCCTCATATTGATTTTTGGAGTATGGTGATTCTTCGATCCAACATTAGTGTCTATGGAATCATGATTAACATTTCTTTTATTCTCATCATGAATTTCCTTTACTACCTTTTCACCATTAGTAAGTATTTCTTGTTGAAAATATGTCAAATCTGTCTTCAAATCTGCCATGCCTATCTTCAAATTGTCCATCTTAGCTTCCATGCCATTCATCTTAGCTTCCACGCCATTTATCTTAGCTTCTGTTAAATTTTGTGAGCGTGAAATTTGTTGCACTTGTTCTTGTAATTTTGATATATCATGTAGCATTTCTTCCTCTTCTTCATGAGTCATGCTAGAATTTTCAGGTTCCTTACTAGGTGTTTGCATTTTCTTTCCGCGGGGCATCAGTTACTGATGATAATGCTCTACTATGCCCTTTGAATTCCTTCAAAATAAATTTTCAAACCAAGCTTAAGCAAAAATTTAAAAAATTCTACACACCTTTTTTCACTTTGTAGGAGCTCGATATTGCCTCTGATGTATCTCTGTACTTTCCAATCATCTAGTTCTTAATTTGTGACCTGTAGTAACTCTCTATGTCCTCTTTCCAATGCCACCAGTCTGATCCAAATTTGATTCTCCAAGAAAGTGTTATGCACAATCTCCCAAGATGACCTGATTATAGACCTTTCCCGAAGAGCGAATTTGTATGAAGTGCCACGTGTACAATTTCCGATCTTTGGTTCTAAAAAAGATATACAAGAAACTAAAATCCGTCCTCTTTCTGTACCTTCTTACAAAATTTCAATCTGATTCCCAGAGAGAAAGTTATGACGATTTTCCCCAGGTCACCTGTTTTGAATGTAATTCAGGAGTCTGCAAAAATACCAACTTCCTCAGATTATATCTCCACAAATATCGCATGAAAAGATCTGAAATTCGTACCCAAGGTTCAATGCGATTTCTTCTCAAATGGGTTTTTTTTGTGACTTCTGAAACGCCACAGAAAAAAAGTTATAGTGAAAATGCCACAATGACCTGTTTGGAGCAGCGAAACCCTAGAATCCATAGCTCTGATACCAAATGTTATGAAACCAACTCAAGAAAAGATAGAAAAGATAGATCAACGCCTTAGAACTCAGCCTCTTCGAGGGGGCAACCTCCTTTACATTACATAAATGAACAATTATTCGATAATTCAAATGACAAAACCTCCTTTCTATATATAGGAGTCTAAGGAGTCACAATATAATCTAGCCGACCTAACAATAATAATATAAAGCCACAAAGATAATAATAGACGGATTCTATGGGGCACAGAAATAACAATATGGGGGTAATAGGGGCACAACAATATAAATAAGGGGTATAACTACAATAGTAATGGGGTAATCACTAGTATTATAGGGACCCAACATGACAATGAAACAAATAACGCCCGAAATCAACATGCATCCATTGAAATGAAAACAGAACAATGCTTACCTCCAAGTGTGACACTTTAGATACACTTTGTGACACTAGTGTCAACTCCAACAAGAAAATGTGCAATACTTTGGGAATAATTGTAATGCATATCTCTATGATAGATAGAATCCATAAGTACAAGAGAAAACACCAAATTTGTCTCTTAAAGATGCACTATAACTCCCTTTCACAAAGAGAAACACTTGCAACAATGAGAATAAATGAAAACGACACTTGAAAAAGCGAAAGGAAGTGAAAGTGACCCATGCGAAAGCTAAAGAAATCGAAAGTGACACTTATGAAAGTGAAAGCAGGAAAAAATGACAATTGTGAAATTGAAAGTGATTCTTATGAAAGAAAAAGCATGTAAAATCAATAGTTGAGAAAACTCACTGGGATGATTGTACACTTGCAATTAAGAGTGAGAGAGACTGTCAATTGGAATTGCACACTGAGTATCCACATAGAGTATGCAGTGCTTTATCCCTATCAATAGTGCAAGCACTGTCAGTAGGGGATGCGTAGGGTCTATTATTTGTGCAATTCCTATTACCAAGGACTATACAAACATTTTTACTTGTGACTTTGCATGCTCTATTTCTCAAGGATAAACAAGCATTGTTCTCAAGAACTACATAATGCTTGTCTACAAAGGTAAAAATTGACTACTAAGCTTGCAATAAAGAGATGCATTTGCGAATGAATCAAACTCTAAGCATGTGTAAGCAAGTGGTTTTGATAGTTAAAATATTCGAAAAATTCTTAAACACTTGGACAACATCAACCAACCATGAAGTGACAATAGACAACCTAAAATCACAGATCATAAGAGGCTTCAAAATTCAAGCATAGGAAAAATTTTGAAGGGTGTTTGTCGCAACGATAACAACCTAGCATAAGAATTTGATGTCAAGTGGAGTCGTGACCCTAGCTTAGGGGTGAATAACTACTAAAATAAATGGAACAACAAGGTCTATGGTCAGGAGGAACATATGAGGTCCATATCCAGCCAATAATGTTTTTAGAAAAGTACTTGAAATATATTATGTACATTTTCATATATTTTCAGGGCATGTATTTCACAATGTTGCTATATGTTTTAATTAATATGGCTTTACTACACATATGTTTATATGTTATGGTTAATTTGTGTATATGTTTTTAGTTGTGTTGGGATTTATGAGAGTGGCATTACCTCAGTAAGAAGGTTTGGGGTTGTTACAAAAAACATGTCTCTATATGAGATATCATATTTTTCATGTCCTTTAATTGTTGCTAGATATTTTCAAACTACAACAAAATTTCATCCTTCCCTAACATTTCATTCTAGCAAGACTTTCCCCATCAAAAATTTCAGATGCCAATACAAATCGATTGTGCAAAAGTATTGATTTTGGAAGCCATGGGTATGACCCATGCAGAGCACCCAATCTACCACTATAGCAAATATCTCATCATCTACAATGCAATCACTTTCATTGAAAATTTATTCTTCCACTTCCCTTTGCCCTTGTTACACCTTCAAGGGGGTCTAGTCATGGAAGAACCATGCAAAAGACGAGGTCATAGCATAAGCATGTGAGCCATTGAGAGAATCACATCCACCATCACCATGCCTACATTGAGACAAGTGAATAGTCATGGTGAGTACCAAAAAGGAGGAAAGAGATGAAGGGAGTAATTAGAGGTCCAAAAGTCAAGAGTACTAAGGCCAACAGAAAGTCAACATATCTTGAGGGGCAAAGCATAGAAGTGAGGAGTTAAGGGAAAAGCCACCATGAGGGTAAGATGGAGACTTGAATATAGAAAGGAAAGAAGCTAAATATGATATATGATAATTAGGGAATAGAGAAAAGGTGATTCCAAAGAGAAAGGTAGAGAAGAAATGGGTCATAGGGAGTGAGTGCACCATCATGAACCAAAGATAAAACTAGTCGAGAACCTTCCCAAAGAAAGTGGGAAACATAAAGTAGGTGTGATCATGTGTGAGGGTAGATTACACAAATTTATTTTCCATCGTGTAGTTAATGAAATATGGCTCCATTATATACCACATAAGCAGTGTTTTATGAGTGAAAATAGGAATGTCACCCTCATGCATTGCCTAAGGTGATGGTAGCTTGCCCCCATCACCCCTTTTCACTTCTCTTAACACAACATATGGGAATATCAAACCTTAATTTACTACTACCTATCATCCACAAATAGATCTATATATATATATATATATATAGATATATTTAATCAAGTGATTGAAAGCTTGTTAAGATATGTGATGGATAAACCATCCAAGTGGCAGGATTAGTTACATTTAGTTGAATTTTCCTACAACAATGGATATCAGCATTCACTAGGTGAATCGATTTGAAGTTGTATATGGAAAAATGTGTTATACTCTAATTGTTTGGAACAATACAATGGATAGATTAGTACTTGGATGAAATTTTATTAAGGAAATGGAAGATAAAATGGTCAATATCAATAAAAATATAAAGGAAACATTAGATAAAGAAAGAATTGTGCAAATAAAGGTGTGACACCAAGGGAATTTAAAGTCATGGAGATTTTATTTTGCAGGTGAAACAAAATAAAAAATATATGAATTTGGGAAGTTGAACTAGCTAGCAATCAAGCATAATTGGAAGGAGACTTCTATGTGAAACCAATAGGTATACTAGTCAAGAAGGTCATGGTGCTAAAAAATAGAGTCATGGGGAAAGTAAAGGTCCAATGGACCCACTATATTTATAAAGAAGTGGCATGGGAGCTAGAGCATGCAATGAAAGATGTATATCTACATTTTTTTTTATATTTTGATGTAATTTATTTTGTAAATGACTATGATTTGCACCAAGGATGGTGAAAAATCTAGGGGGAGGGGAATGTAACATGTCTAGTTTTCATCCCATAATAATAATGTATAAGTTGAAATAATGAGCGAATAAATTTGAATGTTGTAGTATATAATATGGTACATTAGATGATAATGAAAATATTTCATAGGATGAAGAAAGATAAGGGAAAAAGAATGGGGGCCTATGATTCCACAAGAGGGGAATGAAGGGGGATTGAGGACTAAGAGGAAAAAGAATATTATTTTATTTATATCCTACATTCCTTAACCTTATTTTTTTCAATCATTTTATTTATTCTTATCCTAATTTCTTAACTTTCTCTTAGTTCCCAAAAGATATATGCATGGACTTCTTAGGAAGGCATGTGTTCTCTCCCATCCATGTATATATAATCCATAAATTTTGGCTAGGAAAGGGAATTTTTTAACATTCACTCTTCCTAGAGGACTCACTCCTATAGATTAAGTTATTTTATGGAAGGTACAATAGAAATATAGAAAAAAAAATTGTGAACTATGTGGAATTATGACTATGCAAGGGAAATTAGTGACATGGAATAAAATTACCTAATAATCCTTGGAGTTCCCACTAGCAATATTTTATGGTCAATCTATGTTGAGTCTCGAAAGGGATGTGTGATATTTTTTGGGACTATGTGGTAGAGAAGGGGATCCCATTCCTTAGGTTGTGTAAGTGAGTGGAGAAAAATATCTCATATTGAGATAACTATAAGAGTTATAGATAGAGATTTTATAAATTTGGCTATGGGAGAGAGTTAGGGCCAAACATAGGTGATTTTGTCCTTGTAGATTCATAGTGTTAACTTGGAGGTGCCCCAAGTGCAAAAGATATAGTATGATTGGTTGAAACATCCTATATTTACATCCATTTGATGATTAAATTCCTAAAATGATAAATGTTCCTAATTTATTTATGATTACTCTAAATTAATGGTGTTTATGTTATGAATTGAATTGGTTTCCGTTTTGCTCAATTATGTTTCATGTTTGAGCCTACATCTATAAATATGAATAACTTAATTGTGTTTGCAAAAGTTTGCATTGACATGTTTGCACACATTAATTCATTATAATAAGATAGTGAGAAAAAATATGGTATCACAACTATAAAAGTAGATTTCAACCTAATAGCATGGCTATGTATTGGTGGAAATTATGATTTTAAGAAACACCATGTATCCTCAATATAGACCAAATGTTACTAAGTATATTACATTGTACCTCACCATTAATAAGCTCCTTAAATGTACCCTCACAAGTTAGAAAACTGGTTTTTTTAATCATTATTAAAGATCCTAAAATTGATAATATTATCTAGGAAATAACTATTAGGGACGAAATTATTTGTAGGACCCAAATGATAACCTACATATTAGAGCATCCACTTTTGAATTTTAAGATGGAGGAATATAAATTATATTAAAGGTTTGAAATTCATTAATCAAATTCCTTACCTCATGCTAGTAATTTTTCAAGGGAGGAGAAATATAGTGTATCAAATCTCTTATAAGCCTCACTATAATTTCAAAATCACCAAAAACTATTTAACATTTAAATCAATAGCTTTGTTGATTCCCTACACCAAGGTTTCATAGTAGACTATGTCATTAGTGCATTCATGTTCTAGCCTATGAAAAGTTAAAACTTTCTTACTTGTTCGATCAATTAAGGTGCAAGTAAATTATTTTGTTAACTAGGACATAAAATCATAAAAATAAAGTTTCCAAAGGATAGTAGTTATTCGTAGGTTAGCTTTTATATACTTCTGATTATATACACTAGGGATCACCATTCTAAGTGTAATGATTGATTTCAAACTATTTTTCATGTTCGAAAGGTAAAATTTCTATAGAATTTTTTTTTTTAAATCAAATGCCAAAAAATAATCAAGAAAATAATTCAAGGAAAAAACTAGTTCATTTATTATCCTCAATAACAAGCACTGTGTTTCATATAATTTTGACGATAAACCTTGATTTGACTTTGACCCTTCAAAGGAAACCACAAATGAAACCAAATTGTTGAAAAATAACCATGTATATTTGTAGACCAGTCACTAGGTAGTAAACAATATGCATTTTAGATGTCAATAATAGGAATATCAATTACTATGTGAACTTTAGGATTGAAGCTAATTAAGTCATCACATCTTTCAATTCACCAATCACCTTAACTTCTATTCTATCTAACAAGATTATATGAGTAGAGAATTTAATGGGTTTAATTAGAGAATTTAATGGGTTTTTTATTGATTTTATGAAAATAGAATATGAAATTACATTTGAACAATCCCCAATATCAACAAAGAAATTATGAGCATTTCAATTACAAAAGGTCAACAAAAAGATGGACTTTGAGAAAACACATTTTTTCCAATTATAGTTGCATTTGCTGATAACTTTTTATTCGACACAAGTACTATTATTTGTGGATTTCTACTTTTTAAAAGTACCAGTTGATCTCTACTTATTCTGAACATGTCCATTTAGGGCTTTATGTGACAATTTTTTATTTCGATTGATATAGTAGAGATCATACATTGTCATATTCACTTTCATATTTTTCTAGATATTCAACCATCTTATATTCGAATTATGAAATGGGAAAAGAAATAGAATTATATCTTTTATAAGGAAAAATTATTTCCTTAAAGGAAATGGAAGTAAAATGTGTATTTGATTGAGAAGAATCTCCCTTTCTTCAATGGTGAAATTTGGGTTGCATGTATTTCCTTCTCTTGAGATTTTCTCACAATTTGTTTATACTTTCTATCAAATGTTGTATCTTCTAGATATATGTCCATAGGAGTAGTTGAGGGAAATTGTCCACTAATAAGAAGTCTAGATGTATTCACCTTTAACAAACTTTGAGTGTAAGATTCCCTAATTTATCCAACTCTAGAAGTTTCTAGTATGCTTTTTAATAATTCTCATCATTTCTTCTTTTAATCCTCTCAATTTTAGCATTTTTCTTAGCCTTCTTTTTGTCTTATTCTTTTTGTCTTATTCTTTTTGGATTTTATTTTTCTATCCTTCCAATCTTTTCTTGGTATCTTATTTTTTGTGAGTTGAATTTTCAGATGGAAGTCTTTATTCTTCAACTTTTCTCCTAGCCCTTTCCTTACATAAACTCTTTTCCTTATCATCACATTTGGGTTTTTTCTTATATTCTTCTTTAAAATTTTGTAGAAATGGTCTTCTATATAGATATTATTTAAAATAAAATTTTTCACCAATTTTATTTCTTGTTCTCAGTCCTCATGTGTATATGGTCATGTGAACTCTACTTCTTTAGTGGGATGCTCTACTACTTTCTTAAGATCATGTCCCCTAAAATTTACCTTCCTAAAGTTATACTCTTTTATGTCATTAGCTTCCATTTCAAAAAAATAAAATTAATTAATACATACATTCTAATGCAAAGGGGACATAAAGGACAAAATTTATTGTGAGTCTTTCAGGATAATGCATTGAAAGCATGGAGAATTGTATGAAAAGTTCTCTTGTCACCAAATTGTTTGGGACAAATTTCGGAGATAAATGAGGTAACTTTCCTGTATATACATATACTTTTCTCATCAACATATCAATCTCCTATCCCACTTAACATGACCATGGTTTCATATATTAACTTTAGAAAATCCTTGAAACCTTGCAACTGCGAATGAGAGAAAAATGATCATAAAAGACACAAGATTTATCTACCAAAAATCTGTGGAAAGAAAACAATGAATAGAAACAAAATCACGCATAGAACACAAAATATACTAGGGAACCCAACTGGGAAAAAGCCTTGCTTGCTTTTATAGAATCAACTGAGCAATCTAATCTATTACATAGAATCTGATTCAAGCTTGAAGCTCCCTACAATATTGATCAAATCTCTACACAAGACTTGTCCAATGCTTAAGAAAATAAGGCCTGCTAGGAAGCTCCTATTTCCTAGCTCAAATATGCCCCTAAAAAATAGGAGTTTCTCCTATTTCCTTGTGCAATTCTCAAGATAAATTTAGAAGTTGTTATTGTTAACTAATATTAAGTTGAGTTGACAAAAAGTCAACTACTCAAATAAACTCATGTCTATCTATATTCTAGAACTAGAGATCAATTAACTGACACACACTAGAGTTAATTCCACTAGATAGCTAATTTTAGCCATCAACTAGTCCACAACTCACTGCATGCCATCTAACTCAAATTAACTGACAATAAGTGATAGGACACATCACATGTGTTAACTCAAAGCTAACTCAATCAACTATGAAACTAAATTTGAATTCGCATATTTGACTAAGGCACAAGTAAAATAAGTCATTCCATGCTACATTTTCAACACTCCCTCTTAGCGAGGAAGGGATTCTTGGAAGAACCTTGTCCACCTAGATTTGTCTTCAATACTACCACATTCTCTGTTGGTACAATTTCTCCCTCTGAACTAGAAGACTTCTCTACTTCCTTTTTCGAAACCTGCTTTAAAGACCCATTCTTTCCCACCATGCTCTATGGGTTCACCACTTTAGTCATAAGTGCCATGTACCCTGTATACCTAGGTGTCTACTTCTTAATATTGGGAGACTCAACTCTCTTTTGAGCTCTCTTAACCAAATGTTCTTCCCCCTTGGCTCGAACTTTCCCTATACTAGGATTATCTAACTGAGCCTCCAATCGCCCTAGGTTATGGTCCTCATCATCATCCTATTGATCAGCCTAACTGCCAACTAGCTTAGACTAAAACTGAGATACTGACCAAGGCTACATCTTGAGAGATCTATCATTCTCTCATTTAACCACCACATCTCTACTATGAGAACTCTCTGCATTGTTTCTCAATACTGCACATGCATCGACCTCTAATTTGTAGAGGTTCTTGATCCTAACACCAATCTGCTTGACTTGTCTTGAAGAAAAATGCTTGAGGTAGGCCTTCCCTTTGTTGAATACTATATCATAACCTTTGTCTTCAAGGAATTCTACTGAGACAAGGTTTTTCTTTAAACTTGGAACATTCATCACATTCTTGAGATGGAGAAGGGAACCATACTCCCTCTTGAAGCTCTTTGTACCAACTCCTTTGGTCATGGTCATGCATTTGCCATCATATATATATATATATATATATATATATATATATATATATATACTTACTTCTCATCAACATATCAATCTCCTATCTCATTTAACATGGCCATGGTTTCATATATTAATTGTAGAAAATCCTTGAAACCTTGCATCTACTAATGAGAGATAATTGATCACAAAAGACACAAGATTTCTCTACCAAAATCCTATGGAAATAAAGTAATGAATAGAAAGATAAACATACATAGAACACAAAATATATTTGGGGAACCCAATGGGAAAAGCCCCTGCTTGCTTGTATAGAATCAACTAAGCAATCTAATCTATTACATAGAATATGCTTCAAGCCTGAAGATCCCTACAATATTGATCAACTCTCTACACAAGACCTGCCCAAAACTTAGGAAAATAAGGCCTGCTAGGAAGCTCCTATTTCCTAGCATAAATTTTCCCCTAAAAAATAAGAATTTCTCTTATTTCCTTGTGCAATTCTGAAGAGAAATTGTTATTTTTGAAGATTCTTCAGCGAAAATCACATAGAGATACTTTTGTTGATGCGTTTCGAACCAACTAGTGTGGTTCATCGTCAGGACAAGTTGAATGAGCAGATCTCGCTTTTGACATTAAATAGACAGGGCAGAATATCCAATGACCCAATTTTACTAGAAAAGGTAACGACTAAAATGACAACAGCTAGATTTGATCGGAAAACGGCTAATTTGACTATGATAAGGGGCAAAAACTTTATTTATTTAAATAAGTTAATACGGTTGTAAATGTAAGAGGACCATTATAAATACATATTAGAATTAATATATTATCATACATTAAATTATTTTCAAAACTACTAAAAATAGAGTGAACCATAGGGTATGGTTCACTCTATTTTTAGTAGTTTTGAAAATAATTTAATGTATGATAATATATTAATTCTAATATATATTTATAATTTTCCTCTTACATTTACAACCGTATTAACTTATTTAAATAAATAAATTTTTTACCCCTTATCATAGTCAAATTAGCCGTTTTCCATTCAAATCTAGTTGTTGTCATTTTAGTCGTTACCTTGTCTAGTAAAATTGGGTCATTGGATATTCTGCCATGTCTATTTAATGTGCAAAGCGAGATCTACTCATTCAACTTGTCCTGACAATGAACCACACTAATTGGTTCGAAACGCGTCGACAAAAGTATCTCTATGTGATTTTCGCCGAAGAATCTTCAAAAATTTGATATGGATCACAGAAGCCTAAATTCAGAAACGGTTACATGTCTGCTTCTCCAAGTCGATACACCAAAAATTGTTGTACAATAATAAATACATTTGTGCCTTCATTCAATCTCAATAGGAAATTCAAATTGCATGAGCTACTAGGGCTAAATTTAGCAGCTGATATTGTTAACTAAGATTAAGTTGAGTTAACACAAAGTCAACTACTCAACTAAACTCGTGTCTATCTCTATTCTAGAACTAGAGATCAATTAACTGATAGACAATAGAGTTAACTGTTGGAAATAATACTGAGAGGGTGGGGGGAGGGGGGTGGGGGTGAATCAATATTAGCAAATCACTAACTTTTTCATTTCCATAATCAGATTCATATACGCTACTTCAGATAAAGGAACCTGCATGTACACGCAACTGTGTTTAATGTAACTAGTGTATATCTAGTAAACTTATGATTCAGTTAATCCATTATATTTTGATCTTTATTCAGTGCATCAGAAGTTCATTAACCATATAAACAGTAAACAGGTGCAATAAAATAGAACAGATCATCACACATAAGAAACACACATGAACACCATGATATAAGGTGGAAACCAAAAGCGGGACAAAAACCACCTGTTGTCGTCTTCCTTTAATATAAGAAAAACCTATTTACAATCTCGTACTGGTGCAGACTCATACCAGTATGCAGGCACCCACCTACAGAAGGCTACAACCTTCTCTCGTTCTCCAGCTACTACTGGAAGGGAGTTACAACCCCCTGGCTCTTGTACTAGCTGATATGTTTAATAGTACATATGCGCCAGCCTACTAAAGGCTCTAACCTTCACTCCTTTTCAAGTTGCTACTGGAAGGGAGCTCTAACCCCCTTGCTCTCGTACTGGCCGATATGTTTACCAGTACGTAGGCACCAGCCTACAGAAGACTACGACCTTCTCTCTTCCTCCAGGGACCACGTTTCATAAATTTTCATACTGAATACTCCTTAAGCACAACACCATAATCTGAAGGCCATGTTTCATCCAATTTTCATACTGGACCCATCAACAACATTGAAGCACAAAATTAATCACCACTACAATACACCCATCAACTACACCTACATCATCAATCTCTGAATCACCCAACACTGAAATACTGAAACCCTGTCAACAAAACACAGTCACCAGAACACAGAGAAGACCACAGAATTCTACAACAACAGCCAAATCCAACTACAACTTCAAATATCATACTTCATATTGTATACGCTACTCTGATGAGCCGAACCAGCGTGTATACGCGCTTTTACCAAAGTGAACCCGCGTACAGATCTACAAATATTTACTCATAACTTTGCAGTTATTCCAGACATCAGTCATACCCAAATCATAACATTTATACAATAAAACATGCGTCGATAATTCATATATAGTCTATCCATGATCAAACGACATAATGATAATACATTCCAAGCCTTATGATCCTGATCCATCATCCATCACCAACCGCATAGGTGCATCCTTGGTTCAGATCAAGCAAAGCATCACAAACCCATAACGAACGTACTAGATCTCACACTTCATCAGATATTCAAAACTTTCACACTTGCACTGTGGCCTAATGATCTTCTTCTCCTAATATAGGTTTAGGCCTCTCTCAATACCATGGTCCAAAACCACGTAGAACCGATACCTTAGACCCAATACCTGGGGTCAATACCTCAGACCAAATACCATGGACCAATACCAAAATACCATGGTCCAAATACCACGGACCAAAACTTAGTTTTCCAACATGTATGAGCCTTTCCTTCTATGAAAGTGCGTGTGCAGATTATACGCACCTTTGTAAATAGTGAACCTGTGTGTATACGTGACTTGGTATATAGTGAACCTGTGTATACCTTTTCGTATATGCGACTTTGCATACAGTAAACCTGCATGTATACGCGGCTTGGTCAATGGTAAACTTGCGTATACCTTTCTTTCTTCATTCTTGCTATTTACCTGCTATACTATGATATTTCATCTGAGAGAGTTGCCATCAAGGACAACACTTGTGTCATACCTGTATCATAATGCCAACAATCTCCCCCTTTGGACTTGATGGCAACAACCAGACCAAGTCACTCTCCCCCTTTGACATTAAGGGCAAAGGGCAAACCACGATATTCTCTCCGTTGTCCATACTCCCCCTGAGTACATGCTGGAATCTATGATTGAGCTCCCCCTTTGTACATGCTAAGATGTATCAATCCGTCCATGCTCCCCCTCAGCACATGCCGCGTCTGCAAAAATATTTTTAAAAAGAATAACATGACTCTACAACTCAACTAAGTGAGTATGACCTTCCTATCACCAATGACTCATACATACATCAATCTCCCAACTAAGTGGGGATACACTACCTTGACTCATCCACCCAACCATGTGGGTGTATACCAAATGTTTATACATGACTGAAAATAGAAATTATTACATCATCCTTCCCATGCATAGTGGGGGTACAAATTAGGTCTTTGCAAAACCTTTACACCAAATGATTTTCATGACTTTTATAACAAAGACCAGCAATCTAAACAAGACCATGATAGTCATCAGCAACTATCGTACACCATATATGATCTACACCATAAGCATTTGTCACCAGCGTCAAGACCTATAACTTGCAATACCATTCTCTTCGCCAACCAAAAATAAGTAGTATCATTTAGCCACATAAGCATCATCACTAAAGACTTCTAACCATAATGCCAACAATGCATTATTCGAAGCATATGCTCCCCCTGAACCTATTCCATCTATTCACTGTCAGATCTGATCATGCATATATCAGCAATAAGTATCAAGGCATCATCATCATCAAGTTAGGATCAAAACCACTTCTAAAAAAGATCTTATGAGTACCAACACATTTCCACACATCATCAGCAAATTGTAACCATTATCAAACAGAACAAATAATTGATTTAACCATATCAGACCCTTTTTCTTGAGTCTGTCCCACTTCTTTTCCAACATATATGTGATTGTGCAGCTTCGAACTCACGTATACACGTGACTTGTCTTTATGAAACTTGCGTATGATATTTAGAAAACTGAGGTTCCACACCTTCATCTCCCTCTAAGTTTGTCATGTCTGTATAATCTACTATGCCACATCTTTCTGACTGTACTTCCTTTTTCTTCCATATCTTTGACTGTGATGATGTTTTCTCCTTTTGGTATGGTGCCCAAAATCTTCTCCTGCATTCCTTTGTTATATGTCCAAGCTTGTTACATGCATAACATCTTATATGTTTCATATTCCTTCTATAGCAGTCAATGGATTTGTGACCAAACATATTGCAAGCAAAACAATATCCCTTAAAGTACCTGAAACATGATGATCTTTCTATGTGATGGTCTTGAACCATTCTACTTCTGCATCTGGCTGCAACATGCCCAAAATTATGACATGTAAAACATGCAACATTATTCATTAGAGGAAATAACCGTCTATCACTTCCACAGTTAGGAGTAAAGGATTTCTTTGAAGACTTTCTTTCTTTGGTTGTTGATGGGGTTGACCTCTCATCTCCTTGTTGAGCATTTCAGATTTTGTATTAGAGTTCCTTGCCTCACCTTGTGAGCTAGATTCACCTTCAACAGATTCATAAAAACCAAGACCAGTTTTGATAGCAGGCGACCTTTGACTACTAAGAATATCATCCAAAATCTTAGTACTGTCTTGAAATCGTAATAGTTTATCTTTTTCTTCTAATTTACCTTTCAAGATATTTACCTCAACCTAATGTTGTTCTTCCTTTTCCAGATATTGCTTCTTCAAGATTTCTTCAGAATTTCTTCCTTCTTCCACTTGTTGCCTTAGTTTGAGAATCTCATTTTCTTGTTCTTCATTCTGCTCTTGCAGCATTTGATGTACTCTGAAGACACACTCCTGCTGAGCTTTTAAGCTGATAACTTCTTCTTTGAGGGCACTCTCCCTTTTGTTAAATAGATCTTGTTGATCTATGATTTTATCTGATGCTTCATTTGCTTGTTCATCTTCAATCTGAGGTGATTCAGAATCTGAATACTTGCTTCCACTTAATAGCAGGCTGTCATTGTTCCTTTGAGCTGTCTTCTTCTTCTGACGTGCTTTCTTTCCCATTGTTCTACGAATCTCCTTCAAGCGATCAAGCTTCTACCAAAGGACCTTCTCTGATACCAATTGTTGGAAATAATACTAGGGGGGGGAGGTGAATCAGTATTATCAAATCACTAACTTTTTCATTTCCATAATCAGATTCATATATGCTACTTCAGTTAAGGGAACCCGCGTGTACACGCAACTATGTTTAATGCAACTAGCATATATCTAGTAAACTTATGATTCAGTTAATCCATTATATGTTGATCTTTATTCAATGCATCAAAACTTCATTAACCATATAAAGAGTAAACAGGTGCAATAAAACAGAACAGATCATCACACATAAGAAACACACATGAACACCATGATATCAGGTGGAAGCCCAATGCGGGACAAAAACCACCTGCTGTCGTCTTCCTTTAATATAAGAAAAACTTGTTTACAATCTTTTACTGGTGCAAACTCATACCAGTACGCAGGCACCCACCAGAAAAAGGCTACAACCTTCTCTCATTCTCCAGCTACTACTGGAAGGTAGCTACAACCCCCTGGCCCTTGTACTAGCCAATATGTTTACTAGTACGTAGGCGTCAGCCTACTGAAGGCTCCAACCTTCACTCGTTTTCCAGCTGCTACTGGAAGGGAGCTCCAACCCCTTGGCTCTTGTACTGACCGATATGTTTACCAGTACGTAGGTGCCAGCCTACAGAAGGGTACAACCTTCTCTCTTCCTCCAGGGACCACGTTTCATAAATTTTCATACTGGATACTCCTTAAGCACAACACCATAATATGAAGGCCACGTTTCATCCAATTTTCATACTGGACCCATCAACAACATTGAAGCACAAAATTAATCACCACTGCAATACACCCATCAACTACACCTGCATCACCAATCTCTGAATCACCCAACACTGAAACCGTGTCAACAAAACACAGTCACCAGAACACAAAGCAGACCACAAAATTCTGCAACAACAACCAGATCCAACTGCAACTTCAAATATCATACATCACATTGTATACGCTACTCTGATGAGCCGAACTAGCGTGTATACGCGCTTTTACCAAAGTGAACCTGCGTACAGATCTGCAAATATTTTCTCATAACTTTGCAGTTATTCCAGACATCAGTCATACCCAGATCATAACATTTATACAATAAAACATGCATCAATAATTCAGATCTAGTCTATCCATGATCAAACGACATAATGATAATACATTCCAAGCATTATGATCCTGATCCATCATCCATCACCAACCGCATAGGTGCATCCTTGGTTCAGATCAAGCAAAGCATCACAAACCCATAACCAGTGTACTAGATCTCACACTTCATCAAATATTCAACACTTGCACACTTGCACTATGGCCTAATGATCTTCTTCTCCTTATATATGTTTAGGCCTCTCTCAATACCATGGTCCAAAACCACGTAGAACCAATACCTTGGACCTAATACATGGGGTCAATACCTCAGACCAAATACCATGGACCAATACCAAAATACCATGGTCCAAATACCACAGACCAAAACTTAGTTTTCTAACATGTACGCGCCTTTCCTTCTGCGAAAGTGCGTGTGCACGTTATACGTGCCTTTGTAAATAGTGAACCTACGTGTATATGTGACTTGGTATACAGTGAACCTGCGTATACCTTTTCATATACATGACTTTGTATACAGTAAACTTGCGTGTATATGTGGCTTGGTCAATGGTAAACCTGCGTATACCTTTCTTTCTTCATTCTTGTTGTTTACCTGCTATACTGTGATATTTCATTTGAGAGAGTTGCCATCAAGGACAACACTTGTGTCATACCTATATCATAATGCCAACACTAACTCCACTATATAACTAATTTTAGTTATCAACTAATCCACAACTCACTGCATGTCATCTAACTCGAATTAACTAACAATAACTCAGGGATAGGCCACATCACACATGTTAACTAGAAGCAAACTCAAACAACTATGAGACTGAATTCGAATTGGAATCTTTGACTAAGGCACAAGTCAAATAAGTTATTCCTTGCTACATTTCTAACATTCCCTCTTAGCGAGGAAGGGATCCTTGGAAGAACCTTGTCCACCTAGATTTATCTTCAATACTACCACATTCTTTGCTTCTACAATTTGTCCTTCTGAACTAGAAGAATTCTTCGCTTCCTTTTGTGGAAACTACTTTGAAGATACCTTCTTTCCCACCATGCTCTATGAGTTCACCACTTTAGTCATAAGTGTCATATACCCTATATACTTGGGTGTCTGCTTCTTGATGTTAGGAGACTCAAATTTATTTTGAGCTCCCTTAACCAAATCTTCTTCCCACTTGGCTCGAACATTCCCTATACAGAGATTCTTTGATTGAATGGTTAACTCCACTTGCTCTGGGCTATGGTCCTCATCATCATCATACTGGTCAACCCAATTTCCAACTAGCTTAGACTAAAACTGAGATACTGGTTGAGGCTTTATCTTGAGAGCTATATTCTTCTCTCACTCAACCACCACATATCTACTATGAGAAATCTCTTCCTTGTTGCTCAAGGCTACACATGCATCAACCTCCAAATTGTAAAGGTTCTTGATCCTGACACCAAACTACTTGACTTGTCTTGAAGTAGAATGTTTGAGATAGGCCTTCCCTTTGTTGAATACTATGTAATCATAACCTTTCTCTTCAAGGACTACTACTAAGACAAGATTTGTCTTTAATCCTGGAACATACATCACATTCTTGAGATAGAGAAGGGAAACATACTCCCTCTTAAAGCTACTTGTACAATCTCCTTTGGTCATGCATCTACCATCATATCCAAGCTCAGTATGGAATTGCATGTATTTCTATTCTAAACTGCCAAAAAAATCTTTATTCCCTGTCATGTGGAATGAAGACCTTGAATCAATATACCACACACTACATTGAACTGAGCTTTCCATGCAAGCCATCAAAGAGAAATACAATTCAAACTAAGAACAGAGTGCTTCTCATTTTTTTCTTGTTGTATCATGCTTGTTGGATTTCTTGTCTGGACTTTTTGTAGCATAATGTCCAAACTCATGACAATTTAAACACTTGATATTGCTAAGATCCTTATTTTTCTTTCCTCCATTCAGAATGGACTCATTTTTTCCTTGGGCCTTCTTTCCCTTGGCTTTCTTCTCTTTCCAGCTAAAGAAAAGTTCTCCTCATCTTCTGTCCCATATGAGACTCCATCCCTTGTGTTCCTCCTTATCTCTTCCTACACAAGATCTGACCACAATATCGACCACTTAGGGAGCTTATCTTTGCCATTCACTGCATCTTAGAAACTATGCCAATATTTGTGAAGCCCAAGAAGAGAAAGGCTCACAAGATATATTAGTGGAATTGCCTCTCCAACACCTCCAAGTTCATCTCTCGCTTGAGAAACCTAGATAGATATGTAACGATCAGATCATTCTTTCCCATTCAAATGTTCCTAAATTTGTCCTTCAAAACAATTTTTCTAGCATCACTATTACATTCAAACAAATCAGTAAGGGCCTTCCACATCTTGAATGGTGTACCCTTCCCATGCAAATTTGGAACAATATGGTTTGTAACTCCTTCTAGGATCATCCTCCTAGCTTTGGCAGTGTCCTTCCTCCATTGAGTCAGTTGTTGTGCACATGATGGAGGGGGTTTAGGAATATCAACCTTGATGTATTCCAAAACCCCATTATCATCTACCACAACCTCCATTTTTTCCTTCCATGCACGAAAGTTTGAAGCCCCTTCTAGGGCATGCTCTATCCTCAAACCATTGAATGACATATTCCTACACTAACTGATCTTCTCTCCAATGTTCTTTGAATCTAATCAAGGAACTCAGTCTCCATATTGTTTTCAACTTTGATACCATGTAGAAAATCCTTGAAACCTTGCAGCTTCTAATGAGAGAAAAATGATAAAAAAAAAGACACAAGATTTCTCTACCAAAAGTCTATGAAAAGAAAACAATAAATAGAAACACAATTACGCATAGAACACAAAATATATCTAGGGAACCCAACTCGGAAAAAACCCTGCTTGCTTGTATAGAATCAACTGAGCTATCTAATCTATTACATAGAATATACTTCAAGCCTGAAGCTCCCTACAATACTGATCAACTCTCTACAGAAGACTTGCCCAGCACTTAAGCAAATAACGCCTTCTTAGAAGCTCTTGTTTCCTAGCGCAAGTCTTCCCCTAAAAAATAAGAATTTCTCCTATTTCCTTGTGCAATTATCAAGATAAATTTCTCTACATGCTTCTCCAAGCCTATACACCAAAACATGTTGTACAATAATACATACATACGTGTCTTCATTCAATCTCAATAGAAAATTCGAATTGCATGACCTACTAGGGATAAATTTAGCAGATGCTACTATTTGTTGTGGGTAAGTTGAGTTAACAAAAAGTCAACTACTCAACTAAACTCATGTCTATCTCTATTCTAGAAGATCATTTAACTAAGACACTAGAGTTAAGTCCACTAGATAGCTAATTTCAGCTATCAACTAGTCCACAACTCACTAAATGCCATCTAACTCGAATCAACTGACAATAACTCAGTGATAGGCCACATCACACGCATTAACTGAAAGCTAACTCAAGCAACTTTGAGATTGAATTTGAATTGGCATCTTTGACTAAGGCACAAGTCAAAGAAGCCATTCCTTGCAACATTTTCAACATTAGCCTAGATGCTTTTTTATAGAAAATTATTCCATATGAATGAGAAATGAAATTATCAATAATTTAAGTAAAATGCCTTATCTACATGTACTTCCATAAAAATTGACAATATACCTACACTAGAGACTTTGTAGGATTCTAAAATCAATTCGAACCTATAAATTCAATGTTTTCATAAATAATATCCAAGTGAAGATATAAATAGAACCTAGGAGGAGATTCAAGTTCAAAGAACTTAAGCTTCAATAAGGGTTTCATCAAATTATGTGATAGAATATATTCCTAATTAAACACTAGTCCCTTCTTCAAAATAGAATCATCAAAGCTACCCAATAGACTTTAAAATTTTAGGAATATTTTTCTTCATGCAATATTCTAACATAGGATACAATACCTATGTATGGTTCTCCCATATTAGTGGATGAATAAATAGTAATGCCTTTCAACTAAAATTACTTTCCTTCGATGTACCAGTAATGCCTTTCAACTAAAATTACTTTCCTTCGATGTACCACTTCTCTAATACCCTGTGGTAGTCCATATTAAACCTCACTACCCAATTAAATTCCATTTGAGCTTCTAGTTTAGCAAAGTTGTAATACCTTAGAGGCTCACTTGGAAAAAATGAAGTCACACATAAGCCTATGCCATTTAGCATGGTTCTTCTTCTAATATAATTTGTTCAATAATATAGGGATTTACTTTTTCTCAAGGTAATATAGTTTGTCTTGCAATTTCATTATGCAAAAAAAAAATTATAATATTAGGGCAAACTTCCTAATCCTTTTTTCATCATCGTTTGGATCAACTAAAATAGGTAGAGGACAAAATATTTCATCCTTGTAAATCTAAAATAACTTTGACCACACATGGAAATTGACCAACACTAAATGTCTTAAGTAGCTAGAGCATATTGTTCTTGTTTTGTGCTTTTCTCCTATAGTAGCGCTTCTTCATCTTCCATTATCTTTGTATCCTTCTTCTTATTAAGTTTTGGAATTTTCTTCTTTGAAGTATATAGACAATCTCGTTGAATTTTCCAAACAAAAAATTATCAAAATGAAAAACTAAAGTAAATGAAAATAAAATATTTAATATTCTTTTGTTACATTTATCTACTAGAAATTAAATGAATATTCTTTTGTTACATTTATCTACTAGAAATTAAATGAAAATGAAGGCAAGAGTGTATTTATTTATGAAACCATAAATTAAAATAAACTTTGATTTCAAATGCATGTGGATAATAAGTGAAAGAACTAGTCATCAAACGTAATAATATGCCGAAATCATTGTCTCTGCTAATTATATTTAGATTTCTAGTTCAAAAATATATTAAAAACTCAAACAACTTTCATGACATCAAGAATAAGGAACACGATAATGTCTCTAATGGCATTGGAGCATACACAGAAAGTTTTCACAGTCTCTAATGGCATTGGAGCATACACAAATGTTGAACCTTTAAAATCCTAACAAAATAAAAAATCATTTTTAAGCTACTTTTCAAACCATTAGAAATATCGAAAGAAAGAAAATGCTTGGAATATCATAGAATGCACCTCTATGTAATTGGATAGTAAAGTTAAAACATGGAATAACACGGATAGCATCAGATGAGTTGAGAATATCAATTAGCATGAGAGATTTGATGGACCATCGAAACAAACCAAAAATCATTTGAAAGAAAGTTACAATATTGTATAAGAAGAAATCAAAAGATTAATCATTTACCATGCTGGAAAATCATGAAATATTTAGATCTTAAACTATTTTGATGATGTACTAAGAAGATTCAAAAAATCAAATCTACTTAACCAAAAATTCCTGAAAGAGTAAAGAAATATTTATTGGTAAAATAAATTTTAAAAAATGAAGAAACACCATAAATAGAAATTCAACCAAAATGAAAAATGACAAGGTGACATAAATAATCATGGGTTGGGTTAGGTAAGAGTCAATCTATTAATTAAAATGCAATTCAAGCAACGTGTTTGATCAAATCATTACGTCTTAATAATTAAAAAGTGTCTATAGTTTTAGAAAATTTATTAATATCTTAAAGACATCAACATAAGGTACCAATGATATGATCATCATATCCAAATTTATCTTATTGGAATGCATTTAAATTTATTTTCTTGGACATCTCATAAGCAATCAATGAGACCAACTTCAATATGGGAAAATATGGAGTTGGGTTACATTTTTGGCAAGAGAGGGTGTGTTTAGGTGGAAAAATGATGGCTTGATCGAGCTCCTTGGGCGCTAAAAAAGTAACTCGATCAAGGGTTAAAAACAAACCGTTGATCGAGTCAATCCATTTTTTTTATTAAATACCTCGCCCATGGTCTAGATGTGCCATTTGCACAAATCGCGAGACATTTGAGTGCTTGACCAAGAGTGTTTAGGTAGCTCGATCGACAGTACTGGAAATCGATCGAGCAATTGAAGCATGGAGCATTCAAATCAATCTCGGCAACAACCCTGCCAACGTCCTAGAGGCTCAAATGAAGGTAGGTATTCTATCTTTTTTGTCTTTTTTATTTATTTATTTTGCAAAAAAAAAAACAAACAAATAAATAAACAACCATACAAAAACCATGAAAACCACAAAAAAAACTCTCCAAAAGAACTTAGAAAATCACAAAACCAACCTATAAAAACACAAAAGGCCATAAAAAAACCCTTCAAAACAACTTAGAAAACCACAAAACCAACCTAGAAAAACACAAAAAAAAACAATACAAAAACTCTTCAAAAGAACCTAGAAAACACTTTGAAACCACCAAAATAAACTATAATTTAGGTTTAAATTTTTTTTTCTTACTTGCAATGTTTTGTTTATTAAATACATATTTTCTAATTTTGAATGGTAAAAACATTTTTCTCTAATTATTTTAGGTTTTAAATTTTTTCTTTAAGAATTTTATGAAATAAATTTTCAATTTTAATTAATTTTTTGTTATTTAAAATGCATTTTAAATTTCTTACCAATTTGACCAAAAATATACTCCAAAAAACTCTAAAACAAAAACAACCAAACTATAACTTAAGAACTTGAGATTGACATGATAAATATAGTTACTCCTGATCAACCTCTATTTATAAAATAAGAAATTTTATTTTATTTTATTATTTTAAATTTAAATTAATTTATATTTTAATTTTTTTAATAATAAATATAATACTATTTTAATTTTAAAAATAAAATATTAATCTTAAATATTTTAAAGAGAAAAAATTTATATATATATATATATACATAACTTAGCTATATATAGATCATATATCTATATATTATAGTTATCTATATAACTTTTATAAAACTAAATTATTTAATTTATAACATAAGTTATTTAACATATATATATATATATATATATATATATATATATATATAATTATTATAAAGTTATAACATCACATATATAGTTTAACTTAACTAACATAGTTTTATAACTATTTAATATAACCTAACATGTAATATAACTATAACCGATAATTCATTATATATATATATATATATAGTTATTTGACGTATCATATGTAACTATATATATATACATAGTGTAACATAATATAAGATAACATAACACAGTGTAACATGTATTGTGCAAGTTATTTGACGTATCATATGTAACTATATATATATATACATAGTGTAACATAATATAAGATAACATAACACAGTGTAACATGTATTGTGCATAACATTTAACATAATATGACTATTTAAAATATATATAATACATATATATATAGCATTTAACATATAATTATATAACTATATATAAGTTCATGTTTCAACAATGCATTATTGATACATACATTAAATCTATCATGAAAAGTGCATTTGGTTTAGTGAATAAAAGTATTTAGACTCTTTCTAATTTGTACCATATTGTTTCATTATGTATTGTGTTGTACAAGAAACATTGTCTTTATGTGCTTGCACCTAGTACATGTTATGTGTCAAGGTCAAACATTAAGAACTTAAATTTTGTTGGAGTATTTGATTGGCATAAAATTTTATTAGTTTTGTAAATAGATTTATTTCAAAATTTTACATATATATTTACATATTTATGCGATATAAATAAAATGCATTATTTAGAAATGGGAAAATGTGTGAAGGTATATTTGATCACTTCTTTCGATTGTGTTTACATGGAACTCAATACTTTGGTTGATAAATTATCAAAAAATGGACTACAAAGTTTAGGACTTCAAGCTAGATTATTCTTCTTGAGTTTAGAAATTGTTTTTTTTGTCAACATTCTTTGTAAGTCAACATTATTTTATTAGATTAGTTTATATGTATTATCTGTAATACTTTAGGCAACTTTTTTTTGTTGAATTAGTTTATATGTATTATATGTAATACATGTAATACGTTGAGGCATCCCATATACACGCCCCAATTGCAAGCCATCGCAGTGCAAGGGGTTTTGTTATACGTGGTCAGGCTCGTGATAGATCATATATCCCACCAAGAGTGCATGTTCCACTCATAGATCCTACCCCTGATTCCAGTCATAGTATTAGAGGTAGTGTTTCTATCTTTGTTGATGATCATGCTACCTATAGTGGGCCTTCTTCACCTATTTCAGGTACACCTCCTGCATTTTAAAATCGTCTTTAAACTTTATATGTTTATGCCTTGATTTTTTCTTTAATTTTTAAATTGTCTTCCACTGATGTGTTTGAATTTGATGTATATGTTATTATGCTTCCAGTTTTTTAATTATATATGTTAAATTATGTTGCCCTCAGCAGGCTGAATCTGAGGATCAGAGTGCAAAATTGATCCCTCTACGGTACGATGCTACAACTCATATCACATTGGAGGATGTTACAAGTCGTCATATGTGGATCACACAAGAGATACATAATATCCCTGCCAATTCACCAACTCGTTGTAATTTGTCTTTGATGTTGGATAACCTCAATAGGTTGATCGAGACATACCATAGGTTAGGCCCACAAAGCCACCTCCTACTATCCATATAGAGGGTTATGAGGCATGATGTTACAGGCCCAGATACTTAGGAGGTGGTGAAATATGCCACCAAGAACATTGATGTTTGTGGGGAGTTGTTTGACATCCCTCCGGATCACCGTGTTAGACACAGAGGTCTAATTTCACTATAATACTTTAGGAGTGTTGATGATCCGGATTTAAACAGGAACGCAACAAATTACAGAGATAACCATATACACAAAGATGCAGCGGAAATAATACTTCATTTCATTAATGGAAAATATTGAAATATGCTTACAACCAGAAATGGAAATAAACCAGCTAGGGCGATGGTAGCTTATCTCTGAGAAGAGATGTGATGGCTACATGCCTCTGAACTGTGTTACATTGAGGCTCGAAGGCCTATTTATTGTTGAGAAACAATGGAAAACCCTTAACATTCCAAAACCTAACCCTAGGAGATGAAACGCCAAACTGTGGGCCCCGTTTGGGGTAAATTGGTACATCAACTTCCCGAGGTCGTAACTTTGGCATATGATCTCCGTTTGACGCGTACAATAGCTCATTAGAAAGATCTATCCGAGCACTATCATTGTTGGACCTCAAAAACGGCTCCGGAAGTTCAGGACCCGAAAAACTGCTAAAAATAGTAAGTTGTGCTACAATTAAGGAAACTGAAAATGCTGAGAAAGACAATGGTGGGGGTCCAGGTGGACTTGGCAGGTGGCCACCAATATCCACCTGGATCATTCCTCCCCCCTTAGGAAGCAAGGGAGGCTCTCGTCCCATGTGCGTGGATGCTTTGAGTTATACATGCGCAGAATGTGCACAATCATCCTATTGACAACCTCTGTCTGGCCATCAGTTTGAGGATGGAAGGCTGTGGACTTAGTGAGTTTGGTGTCCAACATTGACCAGAGACTGGACCAAAATGTGCTGAGAAACCAACTGTCCCGATCTGAGATGATAGACTGTGGGATCCCAAAGTGCACCCACACTCGTTCAAAGAAGAGTTTAGCAGTGGCTTCTGCTGTGATATTCTTCTTGCAGGCCACCATAATGGCCATCTTCGAGAACCAGTCGACGACCACAAAAACACAGTCATTTCCATGCTTAGTGGAAGGAAGGCCTGACATGTAATCCATGGAGATGGATTCCCAAGGTCGACTAGGGGTAGGCAACGGGGTATAGAGGTCGTGCTTCTTAATGGTTGGTTTGGCAATGGCACAAGCAGTACATGATCGGATGTACTTCCCAACATCCTGTCGAAGATTCGGCCAATAGAAATAATTTTGCAGTACTGCCACTGTTTTCTCGACCCCGAAATGCCCAGCAGCCCGACTGTAGTGTGCTTCCCAAATCATCTTGGCACGCTCGCTTGAAGGAACACAAAGGTGACCGAGGTGGCATAATAGGGCATCCTGGAGGTGAAAATCTGCAACATGCTGACCCTCCAAGAGTGTCTGGTATGTGTGGCCGAATTCTGGGTCGCTTTTGTAGAGAAGTGGCCAATCAGAAGTCTCGTGCCCACAAGAGTTGAGCACGGTGGTTAGCGCCATGATCGGTGGCCGACTGAGGCAATCTGCAACATTATTGGTGCTACCCTTTTTATACTTGATATTCAAGTGAAACTGTTGCAGGTATGTAGACCACTTCTGATGGCGATCATTCTGCAATTTCCCTTGGGTCTGTATGAACTGCAGAGGTCGGTGGTCTGTGTGGATGACCGTTTCCTTCCCAAAAATGTAATGCTTCCATTGTCGGCAGTCTTGTACAATGGAATACATCTCTTTATCATAAGTGGGGTACTTCCGGACTGTGTCTGAAAGTGTTTCACTGTGATATGCCAATGGATTTCCATGTTGAGTAAGGACTGCCCCAATAGCATAGTCAGAGGCATTTGTCTCGACCTCAAATGGTTGTTGTAGATCTGGTAAAACGAGCACTGGTGTCGTGCAGAGGCGATCCTTCAACTCCCTGAATGCCTTCTGTTGAGATTCAGACCAAAAGAATTTTGCTTTCGCCCCGCCCTTGGTGACTTGACTCAAGGGCCAAGAAATATGAGAAAACCCCAACACAAACCTGCGGTAGAAGTTGGCAAGACCTAGAAAGCTGCGGAGCTCTGTTAGAGTGGTTGGAGAGGGCCAATCCCGAATGACTTGGATCTTGGCTGGATCGACATGCACCCCCTGTTCATCAATGATGTATCCCAGATACTGAACCTGGGTCATGCCAAAAGTGCATTTCTCCAAATTGGCACATAGCTTGTGTTGCCGCAGTGTTTGGAGAACCTGTCGGATGTGGTGGAGGTGCTCTTCCCAACTCTGGCTGAAGATCAGAATGTCATCCAAGTATACTACTACAAAGGAGCTGGTGAATGGCCGCAAGATGTCATCCATTAGCCTCATAAAGGTTGCAAGAGCATTCGTCAATCCGAAAGGCATGACCAACCATTCGAAGAGGCCCTCCTTGGATTTGAAGGCAGTCTTCCACACATCGGAGGGTTCGATTGGTACCTGGTGATATCCTGACTTCAGATCGATCTTGCTAAAATATTTCGCCCCCTTTAGTTGGTCTAGGAGGTCATCAATCCGCGGGATCGGGTACCTATTACGGACAGTGATCTTGTTCAGCGCCCGATAGTCAATACAGAGTCTCCACATCCCATCCTTCTTCTGTACCAACACGATCGGGCTCCCACAAGGCGATGAACTCGGATGGATGTGACCTTTCTGCAGGAGCTCCTGAATCTGTCTCTTGATTTCATCGTTCTCCAGAACGGAGCGCCGATAAATTGGTCCATTGGGTAGCGGCGCACCTGGGGTCAGATCGATGGAGTGCTTGACTTGACAGTGTAGAGGAACCCCTGCCGGGGAGGTGAAGATGTCCTTGTACTCCTTCACAACCTTGTCCATCTGTAGTTGTCGTGCAGAGGGACCCCGTTTGGAGGCCGCGGCCACTGTCTTCTTCTTTCCTTGAGGGTGTATCATTAGGAAAACAAATTTCCTGGTTTTGGAAATGATCTTACTGCATTTTTTTGCAGTAATCAAAGAGATGGCGACACGTGGTGCTACCTCTGGTATCCTGAACAACTTATTTCCCAATGTAATAATAACAGCACGGGGCCTTGATTCATACACAGCATGTCGCTTCCACAAGTATGGTTTTCCTAGTAATACATCACAAACTTCAAGGGGAGCAATGTCACACAATACCTCATCCGTGAAGGGCTTGATGTTGTATGGAAGGCGACACTGCTGGCTCACGCGAAGATCTCGTCCTTGGTGAAGCCACCCAATGGTGTATGGTTGTGGATGTGCTGTGGTCGGTAAGCCCAACCGCTTCACGACCTCTGCCGAAATGAGGTTCTTTTGACTCCCGCTATCAACAATGAACTGTATCGGGGAGCCCTTTACCCACATCTGGGAGTGGAAGAGACGCTCCTCCTCCTCTGGATCTTCGGGTTCATTTTTCTGGATCTTTACGGTAGCAACAGTGGCGTTGGGATCCGCATCAATGATCTGCTTCCCTTTTTCATACCCCTTATCAGGTTCTGACTCAGAGTCGGAACATGCATCTGATTCTGAAACCTTTAGCTCAGCCACCAGTGATTGCTTGGCCCGACACTCACTTGTGTTGTGAGTGGAGCTCTTATGGAACTCGCACCATTTTCCAGTGTCCTTTCTCGGCTTCGCGGCGCTGTTCTTTGCTTGCAGCTTTGGCTGGTTGTCTTGGGTTGTCCCGCCTTGGCTTTGTCCTTTGTTCTGTGGTTTAGGGGCACCTTTCCCCTGCTTTGGATTCGCAGATCCAAAGTCTCGCTTCTTTTGTTTAAACTTCTGCTCGACCTTGACGGCATATCGGTATGCTGCGCCTAGCGAGGGGATGTTTAGGAATTGTATTTCTTCCTGGATGTACTTGTGCAGGCAGCCACGGTATTTGAGTATCAAATGTTGCTCCGAATCCTTGATACCCAACTTTGTGCGAAGGGTATGGAAAAGATTGGTGAACTCCAGCACGTCTTGGTCCCTTCCCTGCCGCAGCGTGGTCCACTTTATGTATTCATCCTCATAGCTTCCGACAGGGTAGTACTGCTCCTTGATGGCATCCCGGAACGAATCCCAGGTGGGTGCGGCTGAAAATAGTGAGCCAGTACTTTCATCCTTCTGCTCGCAGTAGGTTTCCCACCAGTCCTTGACATGGGGGGCTGCTTTGAGAAGAGCAAAAACAACCTTTTCCCGACTCGAAAATTCATGAACAGAAAAATAACCCTCTAGCAGATTTAACCATTTATCTACGGCATCTGCGTCTATCTGGCCCTCGAATATGGGGATTTCAAAATTAACTTGTACCTTAAAGGGTGTGGCGCTTCCAGAGTAGATGCTGGAAGCCGATGCGTTGCTTCTGGGTAGCCGCTGAAGGATCTGGGCAAAGTTGTCCATCATCGCGTTCCATTTTCGCTCGAGGGCTTCTTCGAGCAAGATTTTGATGGGATCTCCTGCCCCCTCGTCTTTCTTCTCGTCCTCCATGGGAGGTCGTCGGGATTTGCGAGGCTGGTCTTGCAAAGGTTCAACCAGTTCAATCCCTAACTCCTTATATCTCGACCTTGTTGGGGACATGCAAAGAAAAACAGAGAAAAAGTAGACCGTTCTGATACCACTGATCCGGATTTAAACAGGAACGCAACAAATTACAGAGATAACCATATACACAAAGATGCAGCGGAAATAATACTTCATTTCATTAATATAAAATACTGAAATATGCTTACAACCAGAAATGGAAAAAAACCATCTAGGGCGATGGTAGCTTATCTCTGAGAAGAGATGTGATGGCTACATGCCTCTGAACTGTGTTACAATGAGGCTCGAAGGCCTATTTATTGTTGAGAAACAATGGAAAACCCTTAACATTCCAAAACCTAACCCTAGGAGATGAAACGCCAAACTGTGGGCCCTGTTTGGGGTAAATTGGTACATCAACTTCCCGGGGTCGTAACTTTGGCATATGATCTTCGTTTGACGCGTACAATAGCTCATTAGAAAGATCTATCTGAGCACTATCATTGTTGGAACAGGCAACATCAGTCCATTCCATGGACCCATGTTGCCCCCGGATTCCCCAAAAAACGTCGTTTAGGGCCTCAAAACGGCTCCGAAAGTTCAGGACCTGAAAAACTGCTAAAAATAGTAAGTTGTGCTACAATTAAGGAAACTGAAAATGCTGAGAAAGACAATGGTGGGGGTCCAGGTGGACTTGGCAGGTGGCCACCAATATCCACCTGGATCAGTTGATGTATCCCCTTTTGTGTCTAACAGATTCATTGGAGCTTGGGGCCAGTTCCCCCACCATGACCAGGTCCTCATTTATTTTTCCAAAAATTTATTAGTATATTTTGTGTTACTATGAGGTCGGATTACATTGATACCAAATCTCATTATTATGGACCCAGCTTGGTGTTGGGTGTAGCCCAACTTGGCCAGATTTTTAGCAAGAAACCTTATTTTTGTGGAGTGCGTGGTGGAAAATATGCTACGCGGTACAAAGTGGACCACACAGCAGATCAACAGAGCACAACAAAGATCATGCAACAAACTCACTACGCAGTATGGGGGCTTCATGGTGAAGCCCCTTCCTTTTTGTAAAAAGCATAAAATATTGTAAAAGTTTATGGTTTTGGACCATAATCCCTTGTATTTTGGAAACCATGGTATCAGGTCCATGGTAATGTAGCGATGTAATCCTTCATGTAATAGTATATATAGGGATAACTAATAAAGAAGCAGAACAAGTATTGATCGAAATATATGTTTATGGTTGTTTTCAGTTGATTTGTACTTCGGAGAAAGGGGAAAGGCTCTACAGTTGAGTGCACGAAGGCCTAGGTTTGCAGCTGAGTGCACAGACCATCTGCGACTTAGTGCGTAGACATCCTGCAACTATGTGCATAGGGAAGAATTGTTTGTTGTACAAATTCTATATTATAAGCAATAGTTGTTGTGGACGTAGTCCCACATTGGGATGAACCACGATAAAATCTATGTCTCATGTGTTGATTTTCTTATTATATGCACTTTATTTCAGTACTGTAAAGTTTATGAATGTTTATGATATGTTAAGTGATAAGTAATTTTGTGAAGTCAAGTATAAGTGTGAAGTATTTTTTGAATGCAAAGTAGTAAGTGTTAAAGCATAAGAAAATTCAAAAGTGCCACATTACAACATCCCTCAGGTTGTAGAAACATGGTTCTACAACCTCCTATAATCACTTCGGGTTAGATTGTGATCTACTTGCACATCATTTCTGAGAGGGCCAATGATTGATGGTTTTGTTGGTGCGCTGTAAATTTGACCCTGGATCAACCCAACCTAAGCCAACAAATGGTTATGTTTCTAGGACGTGGATCTGTTTGAGGCATGTTTATGTGGCATCTGTGGAAGAAACAAATTCAAGATTGGGTAGAACAGAAGGAATGAGAATTTGCAGAACAAGAGAATATTAACCCTTGTTTGTCAACTAGGAGGTGGTTGGAGAAGTATATTTTTGAAGATCAATATGAAATCTTCTTCAGCTCGTTCCATGTGGAACTATACGAGTGGATATCAAGGTTGACTGAGAGAAAATATTGTTTTAAAGGAGACGAACCTAAGGAGTGGAATCCTGAATTAATACAGTGACTCAAGAACACCGACAATAGGATCTCAAGAGCTGTTGATTTCTAGATTGATAGCATCTTAGGAGGATTCATTACTGAGTTTGCAGTAGACTCGATTGTGTCCTATAGCGAAGCAGAACGAAATTTTTTCAAAGGACCGCGAGGTAAGTTCTTAAAATCTTTGAACCTTTGGATTAAGATGCTTTTGTGTGAAAAGAAGATTTTACAAATGCAGTCAGATTATTAGTTACTTATGTTTGGGAGAATATCCAAAGAAGAAATTGGAACAATGCAAAGTGGAAAAAGATATAGAATAGACACTAGGAAGAGATCTTGTGGCCAAGATCCAAATACTTTTATAGAAGCTAACTATAGCCCTCTATTAAGTGAGTCTGAAAGTGAAGAAAATTGTCTTGAGAACCCTAAAGTAACCCCGCAATATTCACCCTTCCAACCTGAAAGTTCGCCAAAGCTAGAATCAAGTAATAATCAGGGTATTTCTAGTCTTCGTTGTCCCCCTACCCCCTACTGCTCTTCCCCCTTCCCTTACAAATCCCCCTCCCCCTCCTCCTCCCCCTCTCCCTCCCCCATTGTGAGGAAATATGGTTGATCATATTAAGTTTTTTGTGTTTATGCGAAGCAATATGGACAATGAAGCAAGCCCATGATGAAAATATGAAGAAACTTCAACTTGCTACAACATTTTGGGATAAAGCGACATGGTACATGAAGTATTCAAGCAATCAAAAGAGACCATTTGTAGATATTAAAATAACATTGGTAAAAGAATTCAAGAAGCCTAAGTCTAAGTCACAATACATCTCAGAGCTAAAAGAAATTAAAAAAAAAAAAAAAAAAACCTACTAAGAATGTTTGGGAATTTGATCAAAGATTCAAGATACTATTGGATCATGTGATCTTTGAAATAGCTCAGCAGCAACATAAAGAGCGGTTTATAGTTGTGCTGCTTCCACATATAATATTTCCTCTGTCACAACAAAAGATAGAAACTCATGTCGAAGCCTTAGAACTTATGGTGAAGCTAGAATCTTCACTGGTAGGGGATACCAATGCAGGTATGCAGCAGATCCAGAGTCAGCTGGAAAATTTGACTCCACAGATACAAGATATGAAGAAAACTAAAGAAGTTCGAGAAGAACTATGGTGTACAAAGTGTAAATGAGAAAGCCATTCTAAGGAACAATGTCCTCTCTTCATAAACTACATGGCTAGTAGAGCACTAAATCCTTTGAATCCCGAATCCAACTTATGGTGCAAGATATGTAAAACTAGGAGCGAACATCGTGCTCAAGATTGTTGTCTGTTGCAAAAGTATGTTTAGACTCCAAGGAACCTGTATTGCAAGTTCTTCAAATCAGTGGGACATGATGACAATTATAGAGCTTATGAACTAATGATGGATTGAAGTGTTGATGCATATAGGATGCAATATGATTGTTCATGAGGAACATGGACAACACAGTGGTTGAGGTGGTTATCAAGGTCGAGGTCGAGGTACTGGTCGAGGTGGTGGATTTGATCGAGGATGAGGACAGATTATTTTCTATAACTGTAGCCAGGCAAGACACTTCATGAGAGACTATCAGAATCCTACCATGACATGTAAGTATTCCAAATATTTTTATCATGTAATTGAAGAGTGTCTAGTACTTATGGAAAAAATGCAAGAAAATAGGAACCAATAGCCGACACAAAACATCCAAATGATGATTGCAGAACCAAGAACCGATGAACCTCACATAAATATTATAGCAAGAAGTGGAGTTTCAACTAGGCATGATAAAGCAGATGGAAACAAGGAAGTTGAAGCTACATGGGTTAGAAATAATATTGAAAATTCCCCCATGTTTGATATTCAAAAGGAAAAATTAGTCTTTATGGAAGAGAAGTGAAGCTTTTTGGATGCAGGAGCTTCGACATCTAGTGCGCAGCAAAATCAGAAGAATACCTGCGGTGTAGCATCTTCGACACAAAGAAAAGCTCTGACAATATAGGAACAAGATACATCATATTAGGTAGATACTCTAAAATCTTTTCTTCAAACTTGTATGAAATTGTTGCGAGATCAAAGATTTGTAGAAGGACTTCAGGAATTGATAAATTCCTACGCATCTAAAGAAGTATCGTAGAGTGAGATACGCGAAGTTAACAATTTACATAGACAAAAAAGAAATAGAAAAGAAATGAGGCTTAGTGCACAAATAGGAGAATATGACATGGACCAATTTATTTTAGATCTGGGATCTGATGTTAATGTCCTAACAAAGAAAACATGGGAATTAATGGGTAAACTGAAGTTGTAATGGTCACCTATTACGCTAAGAATGGCGAACCAACAAAAGATTCTTCCTCTAGGAATATTATCAAGCATTACAATATATATTGAAGGGTGCGCACTACTACTGATTTTGAAGTGATAAAAATTGTGGATGACAGCAACCCCTATCTTGCACCACTTGAACTAGATTAGGAATTTTCTAGCATGGCTATAATCAACTTAAATAAGAGGCAAATGATATTTGAAAGCAACAATATGAGAGTCATTGTTCCATTAGATCCATTAGAAGGAGAAAGGTATACTGAACCAGTTAAAGAAGAGTACAACGAAGCAAACATAGACAACATTTATCAGATAACAACCAAAGAAGAAGAATGGATTAATCCCACTGTAGATGGAAAATTGGGTTGGGAACAAGACAGTTCCTGCACTTCAGATTCAAAAGAAGAATTGGAAAATTGGCAAAACAAGTTACATGAAGTGTCTACAAGGCGATGTGCAAAAATTACTAAAGCAGTAAGTTGTATGATATATGAGGTATTTGACTTACCTTTTTATGATGGTTTGGGTAATATAAATACTTTTCTTGAAAAATATGAAGAACAGGTACCAGAGTGTCAAATATTGTTAGTTTTGGATCTAGCATTAAGAGATACTCCTACTATATGGTGGGGTACACATAAGAAGAATATAGGAACTTGATAGGAATGTCAAAGGTTGATATGGATAAGGTTTGGTCGGGTAGAAACAAAATTGGCAAATAAATATGATGGTCAAACTGACCCTAGAGAGCATATCCAGCTTTGTATGACAACATGGAAGGAGACTCCACAAGAAGAATGGGTGCATGGGTTCATCCATACATTGGAGATATTTCCTCAAAAATGGTACTTGGAAACAGAACTTCAAAATCATACTACAAGCTAGGAAGAGATGGTTGATGGGTTTATATTGAAATTTAGCTTCGAAGATGATTGTCCATATATAGATTCAGCCCTTCAGATAGTTAAAAAGAATATTTTTTAGAACAAAATTCCACTCACTTGGTAGCCTGATTAGGCTGTGTAGCTACATAATGTACTGGAATGCTACAACATCATTGCAAAAGAAGATGAGGACCCTCGCAATATTGACATAGCATAATATGAAGGCTACCGCGAAGTGAATGGACCTAAATTAGAAATGTATGATATAACAAAGCCTTTAAAAACAAGGAAGGTAAATATAGGGTCAAAAGATGAGCTAAAGTTTGCAACGATAGGAGATTACTGGGTTGAAGAAATAGACAACAAAGCGACAAATATTTTGCATGAATACAAGGATTTATTCCCCACTAAGTTCTCAGATATGAAGGGCATAGTAGGAGACTTGGGAGTTATGAAGATTCCTTTAGATCCTGATGTGAAGCCTGTCAAGCAAAGACCCTACAGATTGAATCCAAATATAAGGAGAAAGTAAAAGAAGAGTTAGATAAAATGATAGTAGCAGGAATCATTGAACATGTGGAGGAATCATAATGGGTAAGTCCCATGGTGGTCCAGGAAAAGAAGGCTAAAGGAGAAATTAGGGTTTGTGTTGATTTAAGGAAATTAAATGATGCATGTGGCATGATCCCTTCCATACACCCTTTACAAATGAAGAGTTGGATAATGTAGGTGGACAGTAGGTCTACTCATTCACAGATGGATTCTTAGGATACTGTCAAATCATAATTTCACCAGAATATCAACATAAGACTACCTTTGCTACAAAATGGGGATCATATCAATATGCAGTGATTCCTTTTGGATTGAAGAATGCCCCTGCCATATTTTCAAGAGTGGTGGTTGCATCTTTCAAATAATATATTCACAAGTTCTTAGAAGTATACTTTGATGATTAGATAGTATTTATGTTATTGAAGAAACATGTTGCAAGGTTAGGATTGATGCTTGACACATCCAGACAATATCAGATTTCTCTTAATATTAAGAAGCGCATATTCTGTGTAGCTTTTGGTATATTGTTGGGGCATATTGTTTATAAGCAAGGATTGATGGTGGATCTTGCAAATATTGCTATTATTGTGAATTTACCTCCACCAAAATTAGTGAGACATCTTCACACCACTTTGGGACATACAGGATATTACAGAAAATTTATCAAAGGATATGCACATATTACTATGCCTATGGAAAAATTGTTGAAGAAAGATATTACTTTCCTATGGAACGAATAATTCCAAAAGAGCCTCGACACACTAAAATAAAACATGGTAACTGCTCCTATACTGGTATTTCCATATTGAAATAAGGAATTTCATGTTCATGTGGATGCTTCATGCATAGCTTTAGGAGTGGTGTTGGCACAGCCAGGTGTAGGAGAAATCGATCATCCTATAGCTTTTGCAAGTAGGAAACTGTCTAAAACATAAAATAAATATACAACTACAGAAAGAGAAGGAGTAGCTATGGTATATGCTTTGCAGAAATTCAAACATTATTTGTTGTGATCACATTTTAAGATGTTCATAGACCACTCTGCACTAAAGTACCTGGTCAATAAGCCTGTTTTAGGAGGAAATTTTTGCATATGGCTATTATTATTTCAGTAGTATGACTTTGAAGTTGTTGTTAACCCAGGAAGACTGAATGTTGGACTTGATCATTTGTCAAGATTAGAGATAGGAGAAGAACCAAAGAATATAGAGGATAATCTTCCTGATGCATAGTTGTTTCCAATCGGGATAGAAGATGATCACTTCACTGATATTATTCAGTTCTAACCATAGGGATGGCTCCTTCAGAATACATTACGCAGCAGAAGAAACAATTGGTGGTTAAAGCAACAGATTTTTCACTGATATAAGGACATTTTTATAAAATGGGACCAGATGAAATACTGCACAAGTATGTTCCTGAGCATGAAAGACAAATAATTTTAACAGAAGCTCATAATGGCACAGGTGGTGGACCTTATGCATGGAAATATATTCCACATAAAATTTTAATATCAAGACTATGGGGCCTACACTACATAAGATGCAAAGGAGTATTGTCGAGCTTGTGATATCTGCAAAAGAATAGGAAAACCTTCAAGGAGAGATGAGATGCCACTAATGCCATAAGTAACTTTGCAAGCTTTTGAAAAATGGGCTATCGATTTTGTCAAACCTAAAAATCCACCATGGAAAAGGACTGGTGTGAGGTATATAATCATTACAACTAATTATTTGACAAGGTGGGTGAAAGCATAGCCACTGAAAGATTGCAGCGCAGAAACTGTTGTGAAGTTCATCTTTGAATACATACTATCCAGATTTAGGTGCCCAAAGATATTGATGAGTGTCCAAGCATCACATTTCTTGAATATGACCATTGAATTATTAACTAAGGAATTTCAAGTTTACCACCAAAAGAGCACTCCTTATCATCCTCAGGAAAATGGAATTATGGAGGCATTCAATAAAATTTTGGAGAATGCACTGACCAAGGTATGTAATAAGAATAGGGATGACTAGGATCTTAGAATTCCAACAGTATTATGGACTTATAGGACTACATGAAAAAAGTTAACAGTTTAGACACCCTTTAGGTTGGTTTATGGGCAAGAAGTTGTGATGCCCATGGAATACATTGTCCCTACCCTAAGAATTGCAACTTTTACAAATATGGCAGACCCTAACATATTGTAAGAAATAATGTCGTAGTTACTGGCTCTGGAAGAAGACAGGTTTTCAGCAGGATTTCATCAACAAGTGAAAAAATTAAGAGAAAAGTCTTAGCATGAAAAACACATTACGAAAAAGAAGTTTTAGGTAAGGGACCTTGTTCTCCTCTATCACACTAAGTTTGTGAAATTCCCAGGGAAATTCAAAATACACTGGTTAGGTCCATATGTTATTAAGTATATTACTGATGGCGGCATAGTACAGTTAGCAAAGTTGAATGGAGAAATAATTCAAGGAAAAGTGAATGGCAGTATATTGAAGTTTTATAGGGAGAACCCTGTCCCTATAGCTTCGCCCTAAAGAAGAAAGAAGGAAAGTTTTAGTGTCACATGAAGTTGAAAGTGGACATTAGACTATAAACTACGTTGCAAAAAGACCTTCGACGAAGAAAGTACTTCGCTACAGTCAAGAATATGTCGAAGTTTGCAGGAAGCCGCAATGTAAGACAGAGGTACGCTACAATAGGGAACAGGTTGAATCTCACCGGAAAAATTATAAATATGACCGTTAAAAGGGGAAAATACAGGCTTCAAGTTGCATTTAAAACGATAGTTGAAAAATGTAACGATATATATGCATTTAATGACGCAATCTGAATAGAATCGGGACAAAATCAAATCGAATGATGAGATCCAAAATCCAAAATGGTTATAAATAGATGAATCCCACTTAGATTAAGAACTTTTCTAAGTCGAGAGATTGAGAGAGTAATAGTGAAAAGCAATTGCAGAATATTTCTTGCATGAATATCCTGTCGACTAAAGAATTTGTGTGAATACTTAACGAGAAAGGTTTAGAAGGAGTTATGGAAGCAGCTACCACAACAATAGTCGATACACCCGTAGCAGTAACACCCTCAATAGTAGCACCGCCGCCACAGAAGTCATAGAAATCATTGAGGCAGAAGCAACCCAAGGAAGTAAGAACCAAGAAAAAGCAGGACAAGAAGCCTACCAAACCTGTGAAGCCTTAGAAGAAACCTCAGCAAGTCAACATTGAAGAAGAAGTGGAGGAAATTCAGGTGGAGGAAGGTGGCACAACGTTCATCTCACCTCTGCCCTCATATATCCCGCCAAGGAAGCCAAATGCTAAGCCTATAAAGGATGCCAAATATGCAAAGTATGGGACGTTCACACCTCTATTGCTGGAGGATGTGTCGTTTGAAGGAGATATTTTAGGAAAAATGCCGCATCTAAAATTCACAGACAGTGATTTTAATAACCAGATGAAGCACTTGCAGTTCACACCAGACCGATACTTGCAGAAGGTTCACTACCCAGATATCGGAGTGATGAGGTTGGAATGAAAACCGTGCAAAAATGGGTTGGCGCAGTTCGGAATGCTCAGCATGTTGAATGTGCCGCACTTCGGCAGGAGTTCAGTGAAAACAGCATGTGTGCACCATTATTGGTGTTAATTCATGACGAACACTTGTGGATGGGGAATAAAATCCCCATAGACCAAATGTTGATCTGTAGGAACATGATATTACCTTACCAAGGGTGGAACCCCACTGAGGAGTTCGTCGGGAAGGACCAAACCATTCCTTGGCAGAAAGCATGAAGCAGAAGTATGGGTTGGTCAAAGGAATAGGGGCTACGACATAAACTCTATCAGCAACCAAGCACTCTACTTCACAACACATATTCTAGTTGGCAAGATCATGAGGAAGTGTCGCGCAAATGAAGTCCCTACGTCGGTAGTGGCTTTAGCCGCGCAGTGCAGAAATGGAGTCCACTATAATTGGGCTACATATTTATGCAATGAATTCCTGGACAACTGCTATGAGGTCCAAGCGAAGGGTGCATCTTTCCATTATGCCTAGTTACTATTGATCATTTCTATGTTGACATGGAAGGAAACATAGGATACGCAGTTTCCTCTGATAAAAGAAGATGTATGTGAGGCCGCGAGGTATGTGTAACATCCCTGCTGAAAATTCCATGTAAAAATATATAAATACAATAGATGATGGCACATGTATTCCAATCTGAATGGAGGGAAAGACATCCAAGTGGGTGTTCATTTGGTTGTTTATGGGTAAAGGGAATTGGAAAAGGCAATGGCTCAGGCTTTGGAAAGGATAAATGGCATTTTTGGCACATTTATTTAGGAAAATAATGGAAAATAAGAGAAAAGGAAGGTGAAAGGTCACAGGTTGCATGTGAGGAGGAAATTGAAGGAAAATAATAGAAAATGGAGAAAATAATGGCCTCATTAATAAAAAAGGCTTATGAGGATCAGTGGGCAAGACTTGGTCAGTTTAGCTTTGGATCCCTTTCATTATTCTCTCTCTCTCATACTCTTGGACACTTAGAGTTTTCTTGGAGCACTTTGGCACCGGAGTAATTTTGATGGCTAATATGTTGATTGTATTTTTGTCCCTATTATGTTGGTTATATGCACATTTTATGACAGCATCTATGTATGGATCTCAGCATGTTTTTACTTGTATATGAATGGATAATGTGTCTATGACCTGATAGATGAATATGCAGCAAATGACATGAGGGAAAAATGGTTTATAGTGATTCTTAGATAACTATGAGATCCCTACACTTATTTTTGTTGTTCACATCTATAGGTTACATGTTGATAATATGTTTGATGAAATGTCGGTCATGCCTAGTAGGGGTGTGGTTAAGGTCTTGTTGGGTTTATTGCTTTTGTTTCATTGTTTCTATGTACCTTTCTTGATTTCAAGTTGTCGTTCCATTCTGGGCAGTGGCCTAGGCTCTGGGCCTGAAAAAGTGGCTTAAATCTCGGGGTCGCTGGCACAAAACTGGAAATTTTGGTCCACAGTCATTGGCATGCAGGCATATGAGAGAGACTTTAGGTCTTTGGTCACTCCCTTGCCCATAACATGAGAGAAAGTATGGCCTCAGAGGTCCAAAACAATAGTGGGACCTAGGGACAAGCTATCTGAGTGGTTGACTTGTCTCCTGAGGGTTCTCTTGATGATGTTGGATGATTTTGTGTGATGTTCCATTGATTCCACTTCCTTAAGGTCACATAGGAGGTCGAATTTGTTCATAGTAGAATATCGTCTCATGTTTACCCCAGTTGGCATGGTTAATTGGGTATATGTGGGAGGAGGGTGTTATAGAGTGGTATCAGAGCATGGTTCAACTCTCGAACTGGATGGGTTGAATGTGTTGGTCATACATGCATTCCAGTTACATGTGTGTCTCTTATACTTTCATTCCATGTGCTTTTCATTTGGCATTTGCATGATAATTGATTAGGGTTGCAGTATGGTTATCATGGAGATTTTAATATTGATTTCGCAAAAATTATTTGTCATGAGTACGTGACTAGTTGCATATGGTTATATGTCATTTATATGTTTATTTTATGTCTCCTGCTAAAATCCTTGTATGTTAGGTTACATTCTTGAATGTTTTGGATTAAAAGTATCAGCCTTGTAGGTTGATTACAAGGATTGATCGTTTATGTTCAACTACATGTGTTTATGCATATTTGTAGTTGATTAGGAGTTGCTTATGCATGTTGATGGTTGCATGTGGCAATGTGTACAATGGAGTAATGGTTGTCGTCATGCATAAGGTCATGGTTTATGTACTTGATATCATCACGCATTGATCACTGAACTCTAGCTAGAATGATGTGTATACATGATTTTGTACTCGTGTTATACTTCTATATGCAGTTTTTATGCATGTATGGTATTGGTTATAGTTATGCATGAATAGTAGGTCAAACATGCCTTGTGATGTCATGGTATTCAATTTAGGTCATCATGGTGCTATTGGTTGTTATGATGCTAATGTGTTGGCTGAGATAGAGCATGAGATGCAAATCATCAAAGTGAAGTTGTAGCATTGGACCTTGAGGCAAGAGTATATCATCATACATGTTTTCATGTTACGCATGCAGGAAACTACGTTAAGGATTGTTATATGCATTAGGTTTATGTACAGGTATTTTGAGGTTATGGTTACATACATAATAGATTATAGTTGATTAGTATAGTCATATGCACATGTGTTGGATAGTCATGAATGATGGTAACCTGTGGTTTTATGCATCACTATTGTTGTTTTATGTTAGATAACTTGATGATTAGGTTATATGTTTTTTATGATAATGATATATAGCTTATTGTTGTTATATGTTATTTACTTGATGATTAGGGTTATTTCATTGAGATCTTGATGTTCTAATTTGAATTGGCCATATGCATGATGGTTATGTTCATTGCATTGAAGATCGTGATGTTATATGTGTTGTGTTAACTTGGTTTGACCTATGCAGATGGTTATGGTTGCGATATTCAAGTATGATCCAACATATTTGTGATATGGTGTCGTACTAATATAGATTGATCATACATATGTGATTCCTATGCATTAACGACAAATGTTTATAAGCTTATGACGAAAAAATCATAGTTATTGACCATTATGGATATCATGATCTCATTTATGTTTGATTTGATATGCTGTGAAGTTGTATCGTGATAACCTAGATTGATTGTGCAAACAAGATTGCCTCCCCTGAGATACATTAAGGTATGAGTTTAATTATGTCATATATGTGGTGCTTGACTATTTGATTAGGTCATCTAGTTAATTTAGTTAACATGGTATGTTTGCAAACTAGTTGAATGTTTAATGAATTGCTTAATATGAGTATGTGTTCAAATGCTCTTGTTTCAAGATGATTGTATTAAGACATATGTGTTGAGACAGATGATATGTACTTGAATGTAGTTGATAGTTGTAGCATTATGTCTAATGACTATGAGTTGACTACAGGTTATGACATGATTGTTGTAAAAGTTGATTTCAAATTGATAGATATGATTGTCTCAATATTTGGAACATGTGGTTGACATGTGTGAGAAGTTGCAAGAAACATGCTTGGTATTAGCATGACAAGGTAATAAATGATGTGTTTATATAATTAGCAATTGGGTGGCATGACAGTATATAGTAAGACTAAGTTGCAGCAGGGTAAAGATAAAAGAAAGGAATCTGGTAATAATTCCTTTGGCTATTTTCGGAAACCCTAATTGCAAATGAATGAGTGTGTTGCATACAAGGAGTGTGTTGTTTGACATTATGTGGATATGTGTTAGATTCAGGAAAATGTACTTGATAGGTATATTAGCTAGTATTTAGTTACAGGTGGATCTGTCAAAGGATAGGAGTCCCTTGAGAGATGGTGTGGATGTGTTCATTTGCAAGCAATGTGCTTGGCACAACAAGATAAGGTAAGTGATGTATTGTTATGTTTATTTATACACTGATAGTTATGTGTTTATGGAAATATGTTGCAAGGGACTGCATGGCAAAGAGAGGTTGCCATGAAATCTTGAAGAAGGCCCTGGTTGAGTTCCCCTTGGAACCATGGGGATTAAGTCATGGTGTTTGTTGTTAGTCTTGTGCTTTTGGCCTTTTTTCTTATTTTCTTGCGCTTGATTTGCAACTTTATTTATGTCTAGATTATGGCCATACCACTTCGTTTGTGGAGACGTTTTGTTATTTATTTTCATGGTTTTCTTCTTGTTGTTGTTTATGTTCTTGCCTTTTATGTTTTGAGTCTGGGGAATTGGTTGGGAAAGAGGAAAAGTTGATGGAGATTGGGGAGAACTATGTGGTACCCAACAAGTAATGAAAGACACAAATGAATCTCGGTGTATGAGTAAGCACATCAGAAGATAAGACTATGATATTCAGTTGGACTAGTTGGGTCCATTGTGGTAAATGGAATGACAGAACAATCATGGGAAAGGTAATCAAGAAAAGGTAAAGTAAATGGATCTGAGGTGTTGAATGCCTTGGCTATGTTGGGACTGTTGTTCTCAATATTGCACTTGTGTTGCATGAATAAAGGAAGTTCTCTTAACCTTGATCTTACAATATCTGGAAATTTTGTTGTGATCGCGATTTTGTTGATGTTTATATGTGTATACATGTAGGCATGTATGTATGTCATGTTTGAAGGGTGATCATGAAACATGATTATTTTATGCTAATGTTTATATGTACATATGTATGTATGTATGACCTTGACTGACGAGATCATTATTATTTTATTATGTATGTATGTGTACATGTACCTATGCCACTATCTGACAGTGTCATCAAGAACCATTATTGTGGAGAAATGATTTCTTACGCAAGAAAATGACATGAATAGGTTCCTGGTCTATGAGGAATCAAGTGGGAAGAGTAGTCATGACAAACATATGAGGTCAGTATCATGTGAATATGAATTTATATTATATTCTTGTATTATGCATGTGCTTATGCTATGGATAGGTTATACCGAGGGATACATCATAAAATTGAAAGTAGTGTCGTCTGTGGCATGCTGGGAAAAGCATGAATAAGACACTGGGAGAAAGGTTTCTTGGTAAAGAGTTAGTGTGGCTTTTGATGTGTGGTACGTTTGTTGTGCATATGTTGTACTTTTTGCACCTCTGATGTTGTGTGCAGCCGGTGTGGTGTATATTTAGTGTGTGTACATGTTGATTATGTAATTTAATGTACAAGGTGTAGTATAGATAGAGTTGTATGAATGTCGTATATTCAGTGCTGGGTATTGATGGTGCTATGTACATGTTGGATATGCAGTGCTATGTATAAGTGGTGTTGAGTGCATGTTGCACATGTGGCACTATGTACATATGGTGTGATGTGCATGATTGTACAAGTGGTGTTGTGTGCATGTGGTGTTGTGTACATGTTGTAGAAGTGGCGTTGTGTGCAGGTGGTGTTGTGTATATGTCGTTCATGTGGCATTGTGTACATGTGGTGTCGCATACATGTCGTGCGTGTGGTACTGTGTGCATGTGGTATTGTGTATGCATTATACAGTGGTGCAGTGTACATATGGCATTGTGTACATGTGGTGCCGTGTATGTGTGATGTTGTGCACACGTTGTGCAAGTGGTGCTTGGTACATGTGGTACTGGTGCATGTGTGGTATTCTGTGCATGTCATACATGTTGTGTTGTGGGCATTCGTTACTATGCATGTGCATTGTGGAGTCATGTTATCGTGACATATGCATTCATTGTGTTGGACTCTATATATGTATTTGTGTTTTATTGTACACCAAGTGTATGTGTATGTGTTGTATGTCAAATGTAGGTGCATATATTGCATGGTGTTGTATGTTGTGTGTGATTTTATGTGTCTGATGCACACTATGTGTATGTGCACATGGTTTAGGAGAAGGCACTAGGTGTTTGTTTGGTGTGGCAACCAATCTAAGGTACATACAAAATAAAGACAAAGGTAGAAGCTAAGGATTGATGAAAGGATAAGTATTGATATTTTATTTCAGTTTTATTATGCGTATCATTTATGACTATGGTATATGATGATTATATGTGATCTATGATTATGGTTTATGATGGTTACATCTGATTTATGATGTTGATCTATGATGGTTGTCTTTTGAGCTAACCTGATGTGATATTTTTATATATGTTGATTTGGTCAAATATGCTAGTTTGACTTGTTGTGACAGGAAGCAAACGAGATTGCAAATGTACTTTATTAACGAGCTACCAATGAGGTATAATGTGGATTTGTTTAGATTTATTTTAAATCTAATGGAAGATATGTTCTTGGAACAGGAATGCATGAACATGCCCTGTTGGATGGTTGAAATCGACTACAAGTATTGGCAACAGCAGCAAAATGAATTGGAACATTCAGCAGTATGCTGGTAAATCACTTCAGGAACAGAGCCATTGTGGGACACTAGTACCAAATTGTGTCCATTGATTGCCATGAGCATGCTATGACCAGTATGATGGTTTTGAGGCAGGTACATGCCTATTTTTTTTTTATTTCGATGTAAGGAAGCCTTACCAAGGGATGGACTGCCCAACATGGGGGTGCCAACAAAACTTGGAAGGTGAGTGTTGGGCTGTGTTATATTCTTTCCACGACTAGCCCACGTAGTTAACCGGGGGGTTAGGGGGCGGTCGGAGCCCCCCCTTCGTTGTGCCAATTACGTAGTGGGGGGATCACAAGGGGGGCGGTAGCACCCCCTGTCCAAGGGGTTTGAGGGGGGCAGGTAGCCCCCCTCTACGGCGTTCGGGGCAGCACCCTGAGAAAATATTTTTTGGACCCTATATTAGGTTGGGTGGACCTACCTATGGTTTTTTGCATGTTTTTCACACATGGTTTTGGACGCGATGGTTTTCAGTCTATGGTTTTGGAAGCGATGGTTTTCGGTCCATGGTATTGGATGCTTCGGCATGTATAAATATGTATTGTAACAATGAAAGGAACATAAATGAAAAATCAATCTAGTAGTCCCAGTTTTGGGATCCAGGGGAAAATCTCTGTGTATATGTGTTTTATGTGTTATTCTCTTGCATTGTTTATTTTCTGTGTTTTAAAATTCATATGTAGGTAATTTCTGTATAGGGTTAAAACCTACAGTGAGTGACTGCATGGAAGGGTTGATCGGATTGCCTGAGGGGCTGTGTAATAGAGAAGGGAAGGTCGGGGATGGATTTGTTTTGGTCATGAGCATTTCTAGATGGAATCAGATGCACATTGGGAGTGTGTCTGGAAAAATGAAAAGGTAATAGTTCACTAAGAAGACAAGTGGCATGGGATTACAACGCTAGGCATTGGATGCAGCTTTGACTATGGCAATAGATTCTAGACTTCCTGGGAAGGACGTGAATCCTAGTACTACTTTGAGAGTGAAGGTGTGAGCCTCTAGATTCCCTTGTTAATTGATACGGGCATCATATTAACTTATTTAATGGTTTAACATATGTGTACATGTATATACGTTATTATTGTAAATACAGTAATGAGTTGTGTTATAAAGCTCCACTATGTGGTATGTTGTCATGTCTTGTAAATACTGTAACGAGTTGTGTTATGAAGCTCCATGGGTAGTAGGTTTTGTTTTTAGCAGTCTTTTTGGTTATAGGTGTCATTGAACATCAAGGACGGTGTTCCCACAAGGGGGAGGGTTCTCTAACAACCCTGGTGAAAATTCCATGTAAAAATGTTTAAATAACACAGACGATGAGACACATATTCCAAGTTGAATGGTGGGAAAGACATCCTAGTGGGTGTTCATTTGGTTGTTTATGGCTCAAAGGAATTGGAAAAGGAAATGGCTAAGGCTTTGGAAAGGAAAAATGGCATTTTTGTCAAATTTATTTATGAAAATAATGGAAAATAGGAGAAAAGGAAGGTGAAAGGTCATAGGTTGCATGTGAGGAGGAAATTGAAGGAAAATAATGTAAAATGAAGAAAATAGAGGCCTCATTAATAAAAAGGCTTCTGGGGATCAATGGGTAAGACTTGGTTAGTTTATCTTTGGAGCTCTTTCATTTTTCTCTCTCTCTCTCTCATACTCTTGGACAATTATATTTTTCTTGGAGCACTTTGGCATTGGAGTAAGAAAGGAAAAGAAGGCAAGAGGAAACAAAGATTAAGAAGGGAATGGCAGGATCAAGCAACTACAACAGGCTTCATTGTAGGTATCGACTTGCATATGTATTTTCCTTGCTAGACTTGGCATGCATGGGATTCCATGTGTTTCTTTCTACCATGGCATGGGTTTTCCCAGGTGTGACAGTATTTTCATCCTAGCCATGTCGTTTCCTAGTAGATTTGATGAGATGGCTTCTCTCATTTGGTTTATGTGGGATGGCCAAATTGGATTCGAAGTTGAGTGGGTTGGATATCTGAATTGACAAACACATGGTGTAGTGGTCCCTAAATCGGACTGAGGATGCACGAAGCCACTGACCTAGTAACCCCTGATCTGGATTGTGGGTTGCAGTAAAGCTAGATTGTGTTCCTCGGTGGGCCTAATAATCCTTGTCGGTAAATGGCGGGATATATGGTAAAGCCAAGAGGTGGATTTTCTCTCCATTATGCCTAGTGATTCCGGGATGGAAGGCAAGGTAAAGCCTGGAGAGTATGTCTTGGTGTAGGGCCTAGTGATCCCTGGATCAAACTGTGGATGTACGGTAAATCCTGAGAGACTAGGAGGCACTCAAATTGCTCACGATGTAGGCAGAGAACTCCGATGGCATCCACATTGATTGTTGTTTTTGATGTGTTATATGAGTCCCGCATTCATGCTTGGAATATGGCACGAGGGTGATTGGCTGAAGAGAGACTTGGCTTAGCCAATCTATGGTCGGGTGGAACGTGGTAGTCACATCTCCAGTTGGTTCATTGCATTGATTAATGAGAAATTCATTCCATTGATTTTCTTGTGTAAATGTATATATATATATATATGTGTGTGGATTTTGATGGCTGATATGTTTATTGTATTTCTTTCCCTATTATTCTAGTTATATGCACATTTTATGACAGCAGCTATGTATGGCTCTCAACATGTTTTTACTTGTATATGAATGGATAATGTGTCTATGACCTAATAGATGAATATGCAGCAAATGACATGAGGGAACAATGGTTTATAGTGATTCTCATATAAGTATGAAATCCCTACACTTAATTATGTTGTTTACACCTGTAGGTTACATGTCGATGATATGTTTGACGAAATGTCGGTCATGGCTAGTAGGGGGTTGGTTAGGGTCTTGTTAGATTTATTGCTTTTGTTTCATTGTTTCCCTGTACCTTAATTGATTTCAAGCTTTCATTCCATTCTGGGCAGCGGCCTGGGTTCTGGGCCTGAAAAAGTGACTTAAATCACAAATTCATTGGCACATAAATGGGAAGTTTCATCCATAGTCACTGGCATGAAGGCCTATGAGAGTGACTTTAGGTCTCTGGTCACTCCCTTGCTCATAGCATGTGAGAGACTATGGCCTCAGAAGTCTAGAACAACAGTGGGACCCAGGGACGGGCTCTCTGAGTGGCTAACTTTTCTCCTGAGGGTTTTGTTGATGATGTTGGATAACTGTGTGTGGCATTTTGTTGATTCCACTTCCTTAAGGTCACATAGAAGGTCAAATATGATCATAGTAACCTCTCGTCTCATGCTTACCCCAGTTGGCATGGTTAATTGGGTATATCTGGGATGAGGGTGTTACAGTATGCTTCTTTGTGGTATACCACTCAACCATCACGCGCACAAGAAAACAAGATATTTTTTATACTATACCAAATGGATCTACACATGCTCGTAAACCAACATCTGCACTTTTTGCCGAGTTTGCACAAATAGTATAGCCCTGTGGTGAGGTTCAAGGAATATTTTCATAGATTATACATACAAGCACGCATAGACGCAAAGAAGCAATGGCATGCATTGCCATATATGGTCAAAGAGGATGATCTACTAGAAGTAGTGCAAACATGGCTCGCAGATTGGATGACTCCGTTGGAGGAGGCAAGAAACAACACAACAAAAGAAGAAGAGTTGTACACTTCAAACCATGGTAAAGGCAGTGGAAAATACAAGGAGAAGGAAGCAGAGGAAGAGGAAGGGGAATAAAAACACCATGACAAAGAACATGAGGAGGAACCTCAAGGAGGCGAGGATACAATGAAGTAGACAGAGAAGGTAGAAATAGAGAAATCTATCGCAAAGAAAAGGAAGAGCCAAGGTAAAGCTTCCACCAAGACCACAAAGAAGCATAAGGCAGATAAGTCAAAGGAGGTCACACCAATGATTCTCACTAAGGGTGACTTAGACAAAATTAGAGACAAGGTTCAGGAGATCACAATGGAATCTTGGAACAAGGTGGAAGATCGCTATGACAAGCTTATCACAGGTGTGCAGGAAAGGATCACGGAGTTGAAGCTTTTGGCATTATAAATTAGACAACTTGCACAAATATAAGAAAGGATTACAGAAGGAAGATTGATAGTGCATACCCTTGTAGCGAGGATGACACAGATACCTGCTAGGTCTCTACAATTTGAATCAGTAGAAATTCGGCAGCAAGTGAAAGAGTGGACACACATAAACATGAACATCACAGCAGTGTTGCTACCAAGGTTACATAATTTGCATGAAGAGATTACAAAGGAATTAACGATGTAAACTTTGAAACGGGAACTGATACTGTTACCCATTTTGTAGAGATAGCAAAAAAGTGATCCGATTTTGAAAAGGGGTGATGCAGAACACACATGTTTTTTTTAAAGCATAGTTTTTGGCATTTTAATTTTTTTTTATTTTTTTTATGTACATTGCATTTTAGAATGGTAGTGATTTTCATGCTGATTTTAAAAAGTGGTTATTCTGCATCAGACCCTTTTTTTAAAAGACCTATTTTTTGACTTTAACTTTTCTAATGTATGAAATGTAAATAATTATTTTGTAAATTTAATAATTTTGGAAGTGGTCTTCTTCTTCATTTTTTATTTTTTTTGCAGTGGGGTTTTTATTGATTTGCATATTTAAAGAAGAAGGTCGATATTTTGCATTTTCGATATTTTACATATTTATACATCATTAATTAAATTTTCAATCCAAATGAAATAATTGTCTTTAAAAAACAAATATAAAATTATATATATATATATATATATATAAAAGAAGAAGAAGAAGAAAATTATCTTATAAACCATAAAACAATTTGGAAAAAAAACACAAAATTATATATATATATATATATAATTATAATTAAGTCAATAAAAATTGAGAAATTAAAAAATCAATAAATAAATAAATAAAAATTAAAAACAAACTACTTTAAAAAAATTAGAAAATAGAAAATTAACCAAAAAAATTAAAAAGAACTAGTAAAATTAATATTTAAAACAAATATATATATATATATATATATATATATATATATATATATATATATATCTCACAAACCATAAAAGAATTTGGAAAACAAAAAAACAAAATTAATATATATATATATATAAAAAGTAAGCAAAAATAGAGAAATTAGAAAAAAAAAAAAAAAAAAAAAAAAAAAAAAGAAGAAGAAGAAGAAGAAGAAGAAAAAAAAAAAAAAGGGGAAAAAAAACAAAACAAAACTAGTTTAAAATAATAATAAATAATAATTATGAAAAAAAACCAAAAAAATGAGTATTTTTTATTTTTTTTAAAATGTAATTATTTTTTATTAAACATACATATTTTATTAAAAATAATAATAATAATAATAATATTTTTTATTATATATATATATATATATATATATATATAATTTTTTTTAAACAATTTTTATTTTTATTTTTATTTTTTCTTTAAAAATAAAAATTATTAAACCTGCGTTTTATATTAAAAAAATAAAATAAAATTTACTTTTCTCTTTTTTAAACAATTTTTTTTATTAAAAAAAATAAATAAATTTACATTTTTTTTAAACAATTTTTTTGTTTTTATTTAAAAATATAAATAATAAAAAATATTTTAATTTTTTTAAAACCAATTTAATTTTTTTAATTTAAAATTTTAAAAATTATTTAAAAAAATTAAAATTAAAAATTAAAAAATTAACATTGTTTTTTTTTTATTAAAAAAAAAATTGCGTTGGTCCTTTGCCCCCCGGCCGGCCGTGGGCGAAGGGGCCTACACGGATTCGCCCGCCCACCCCCCGGATGCCCATGGTGGCGCGGCCGTGGGCGGAGGGCCTGCATGCAGGTCCCTCCACCCACGGTCGTGCCACCACGGGCGGCCGGGGGACAGAGGACCACTGCAATTTAAAAAATAAATAAATAAAAATAAAATAAAATTTTTATTTTTAAATTTTTATTTTTTTTTAATAATTTTGTAAATTTTAAATTAAAAAAAAATAAACAAATTGGTTTAAAAAAATTAAAATATTTTTTATTATTTATATTTTTAAATAAAAACAAAAAAAATTGTTTTATATATATATATATATAATTAAAAAAAAAAATGTAAAATTTAATTTTGTTTTTTTAATATAAAATGTAGGTTTATTTTTATTTTTATTTTTTTTAAATATAAAAGGTAGGTTTTATAATTTGTATTTTTAAAGAAAAAAATAAAAATGGTTTAAAAAAAAAATTATAATTTTTTTTTTTAATAATAGAAAAGATTGTTTAAAAAAAAGTTAAATTTTTTTTTTTAAATTAAATATGTATGTTTAATAAAAAATAATTACATTTTTTTTTAATAAAAAAATGCGCATTTTTTTTGTTTTTTTTTTATAATTTGAGATTTATTTTTGTTTTTTTTTTTTAATATTAATTTTACTAGTTTTTTAATTTTTCGTTAATTTTCTTTCTTTTTTTTTAACTAGTTTTTTTCTTTTTTCCCCAGTTTTTGCTAATGTTTTTAAATTTTTTTAACATTTTTTATTTTTTTATTTTTGTCTTTTATATATATTTTTATATTTGTTTTTTAAGTAATCAACATTTTAATCTTAATTTTAGTAGTTTTTAATTTTTTTTAGATCTAGTTTGTTTTTAATTTTAATTTTTACTTTTTTTTGTATTTTCTTAATTATTTTTTTTTCACCTACTTAACTTTTCATTTATTTTAAATGTTTTTTTTTTCTTTTTTTCTTTTCCATTTTTTTTTTGGGCAATTTTTTTATGGTTTACAAGATAACTCTTGTTCTTTTTTTTTTCCATTTTTTTTAAATAATTTTTTTACTATTTAATTGTTTATAATTTTATTTTTAGTTTTTAGTTTTTTAATTCTTATCATTGATTTTGCTTTTTTTACATTTTTATGATTGATTTTTTTTTTCGTTTTTTATTTTTATTTTATGTTTTGCTTTTAGTATATATTTTAATCTATGTTTCGTTTTTTTTTTTCTTTTTTTTCTTTTTTTTTTGTGTTTGTTCATTCTTTTATTTTTATTTTTATTTTATGTTTTCATTATTTTTTTAAATTTAATTTTTTTCAGGGTCGTGATGAAATATTTTACGCCATTATTTCGAAATGTTGAAATTTTACTTTTCAAAAAAAAAAAAAAAAATGTGTTCTCCCAGCATCAACACTTTTCGTTTTGAGGGTGTTTTTTTGGATAATTTTTGCGCAAAAAATTGGTTTTCACCGCCATTTTAAAACATGTTGAAAATTTACCCAAAAAAAAAAAGGTGTTATTCCAGCATCAACACTTTTCATTTTTAGCATTGTTTTTTATGTTTTTTCGGGGTTTTTTTGCCAAAGTTCCCGTTTTGAGTTTATAGTTCCCATTTCAAAGTTTACATTGTTAATTAAAGCTAAGGGAAGAGCGCACATCGCAGCTCAACATACAAGTGGAAAAGGAGCGGATTGCACTGTCATAGAAGATTGACCAGACAATACAACAAAGAGATCAAAGAGTAAAATAATATCAGCAGGTGAAAGACGTAGTAGAAACAACATGTAAGGGAATTACGGACATGTAGGTTCGCGAAGATGAATTGGCAGAAGAAAAGGTCGAAAAGCTTGGCCTTGCAATAAAGGAGTAGAAAGACAAATTTTCCACGGTACAGTTTGAATACAAAGTCAATGAGATGTAATTAAAGTTGCAACCAGCTACATCACAGGATGTAAGAGACCAAAGGGAAGATGACCTAAATTTAGTCATGGTTAGCATCTCCACAACATTGGTGGACTACAACAAACTACTGGACGAGAGTATGCAGATTTGGACTTCACTGCAGGAAGATCCAAATGTTCAGAAATAACAGGAGGAGATGCAACAAAAGTAGCAACAGTTAGAGGAGAGTCAAGCAATTATGAAGACATTGCCTATATCGCGCAAGCTCACAAAGATCAATGAAGCGAAGGTGTTGCAGAAGAGGATCAAAGAGTTGAATAGGGAAGAGCATACATTGATAGACATAACTCAGCCTTGGCTGGATGAGGTCCTTCAACTCTCCCATACAATAGATGAGAAGCTCCAGGAGCTTCGACAGAAGGAGGCAACATTACTACAGAAGGTTGTAGAGCATGTAGCAGAAGCATTGTTGGAGGAAGCACGCAGTGAGGATAAACAAATGACATAAGTGCTCCAACAGTTCAACCAAGCCTATAACAACGTTGCAGAAAAGATCAGAGGCATAGCAGCTAAGTGACTCAGAGTGATTCATAGGTGAGTGTTGGGGACCTGTTGGGAGCAACCCAACATGGCCAGATTTTGGGAAAGAAACCTGAGTTTTGTGGAGCGTGTAGTAGAAAAGATGTCGCGGAGTATGAAGTGGACCGCGCAACAAAGTAGAGGAGAACAACAAAGACCACGTAGAAAACTCACCATGCAGTATGGGGGCTTCCTGGCAAAGCCCCTTCCTTTTTGTAAAAAGCATAAAATATTATAAAAGTTGATGGTTTTGGACCATAATCCCTTGTATTTTGGAAACCATGGTATCGGGTCCACGTTAACGTAGCAATGTAATCTGTCATGTAATAGTATATATAGAGATGAATAACAAAGGAGGACAAGTATTGATCGAAATATATGTTTATGGTTGTATTTTCTTTATCTGTACTTCGGAGAAAAGGGAAAGACTCCACAGCCGAGTGCACAAAGGCTTAGGTCTAAAGTTGAGTGCACAAATTGTCTGCAGCTTAGTGCATAGACATCCTGCAGCTGTGTGCGCAGGGAAGAACTGTTTGTTGTAAAAATTCTATATTATAAGCAACAGTTCTTGTGGACATAATCCCACATTGGGATGAACCACGGTAAAATACGTGTCTCATGTGTTGATTTTCTTATTATCTACACTTAATTTCAGTATTGGTAAGTTTATGAATGTTTATGATATGTTAAGTTATAAATGTAATTCTCTAAATTAAAGTATAAGTGTGAATTATTTTTTGAATGTGAAGTAGTAAGTAAGTGTTAAAAAATAAGAAAATACAAAAGTGCCACATCGCAACATCCCTCAGGCTGCAAAATCCTGGTTTTGCAACCTCCCATAATCACTTCGGGTGAGACTGCAATCTGCTTGCAGGTCGTTACCGAGAGGGCTAGTGGTTGAGGGTTTTGTTGGTGTGCAGTAACTTTGAACCTGGGTCAGCCCAACCTAAGCCAACACTTGGGACGTGCCTATGAGCACGGGACCTTGGGCATGTACCACCACCTCTGAGATTCTTTCCACTATCATCTCGGAGCTTGGTATTACCAACAAAGCTAGAGTTGTCGCAACTCTATGGTGAGACCGGGGAGACTATTGCAGACAACATGTGAATGTAATTGGCCAGTGCATGCATTGCATTGGATGGAGAGATTAGGATACCACCACCATTTCCTTTTGACCCACCAATGCCCTTATATGATGATGCATTTCTCGCAAGTTTACTCGTTGACCAACTTTTGACATATGCATGTATGTATCGTGATGTCATTCGTGAGACTTGGAGGGTGCACGACCCACGTGACACAAACTAGATACACATATATACAAAACTTTTGACTCTTATTGTCAAAGTATGCATAGTTATTTATATTAATTTCTAGTTTGTATTATATTACATTTATATTAATAAGCTTATAATAACATGTAGACACAACCCAACTACATGGATGAGCTTATGAGGTCATTCAAGGGGTAGTTAATCAGCCAAGCCATACTTGACCAGAGCATGTTTCCATGGATTCTCCTTCACCTCCACCTCCACCTCATAACACTAATGTGGAGGAGAGTCACTATGTACAACCACATGGACCAATAGTTGAAGTAAACTTTTTTGTTCCTAAGATTTCAACGTTTTCTTTTTCTAAGTTACACACATATGTTAAATAATTAGTAGACTAATTATAAATTGTCCTTGCCATTGTGTACACGGGCCCATACATAGAGTGTCGTTGATGTCGTCTTTATGTGGACACATGAGTGGGATGTTGGGTTTGGAGGCACTAATGGTGCAGGTTCATCGATGTAGGCCCCAATAATTGAGCCACCGATAGGGGAGAACCAAACCCAGATTCATCAGACCCCCATCCTATTTGACTTGCATTTGGACTCGACTGAGGTTAGTAGATTCATGTATATGTAATTAAAAATGTGGTTCGAAATCATTTATTTCCATATTATTTATTTTGTAAAAATAATGATCTAATTAGTTTGAATTTGAATGTGTTGTATTGTAGTACAAGTTTATGGACAGTTACTTTGGATGAAACTCACATAAGAGTTCTAGTGGTACTTAGAGTTGATAGTTTATATATTTTTTGGATCATTTAATAAGTCACGTTGAAATGTGTTATAGACTTTATATATTTTCATACATGGATATTTATGGATGTACATGGACATTATTTTAGTTTATGGATGCTTATTATTTCAGTTTATGGATGTGTTGACGGTGCTGGACCTACCAACATTTAGGGGGTATCCCTGATATGAAGTCCCAATTAGGCCTCACACCTTTTGGAATAGATGCCCCATCTGGAATATGGCCTGATTTCCAAAATAGTGGAATTTAGTGTTATTCGTAGGGGCTTTACTCAATGAACCTATGACATAGCATGTGCATTCACAGGATACTAAACAATACCCTTAATTTGACTACATATTAGAAAATACCTCTAAAAATCACATTATTTAACCCCCTACCAATATGAACCCAATACACCTTCCTAATTTAAAACCCCTACTTTCAGTAAATATTGTATGTATCCATTTTTCATTAACATTTTCTATACCCCTTTATATTTTTTCACTAACTTTGAGCCCCATTTTTTATACTTTCCAATATAAAAACCCTTTGCCCCCTATTATATGCTCAATATATTATGTCATTGTTTCCTCGATATATTTCCCCCAATATGAATGCACGTGGTATGGTATTGCTCCTTTAGTGAAGCCCCCATGGTGTTATTCCTTGGCTGTGATAACGCATAGAATGACGTATTCTTGACTTTGGTGAAACAAGTGTATAGATTTGTGAAGGGTCAAGTGCAATGCATGAAAGGTTCTAACACAACGAAGAGAAAGTGAGTGTGCCCCTTAAAACCATGTAATAGTATGCAGATTGAAAGGAATGTACGAGCATGAAAGGCATCACAAGTTAGCTTGCAAAATAGTTCGCAAGTTAACCATCATGAAAATATACAACCACACACATTCAAATAGATTCATACTAATGCAAATGTAATAGTTAATAAGAGTTAGCATAAATGAAATAACATATATTGCAAACATAACAAGAATAGTCCTACTATATTCACAACATATGAATGAAATTTTGTCGGCTCTGAGCTTTCATTAAAGTGAAAGTCCCAAGCATACAAATACATTGATGAACCACCAGTCCCAATAGTGGAACATGGATCCAACACCTGCTCCTTCAAAGAAAGATACTCCCTCTATGCTGCAGGGAATCCAAGGCTCAAAACTCCTAATATTCTACCCCTAAGCCAAAAGCCTGGATAAAATCCCTTTACATGACTAATGAGGGTATATTTATAACAAAAGTGGTGACTATTCATCTCCCTTTGGGACTCTTTGACTTCCCTCATGAATGTTTGACTTCCTTCAACCATGACCTTTGGACATCATTTCAAAATGACTCTTCACATTCCACAATTGACACTTGGAATTTCACTTAGAATTAAAAACAAAGAAATATTATAATATCACTCATACCCATGTAAGACAAAATTGGGTAGAGTCAACTAGATATCCTAAAAACAAGCTAATCTTGAGTTTAGGGAAACTCTAGTTCAACCACCTCAACTTGTAGCTCCTCGATCACATATTGGTTCCAAGCCTTGTACTGTGTAATGACTTCCCCAGATTATGCAATGGGATCAAGCTAGAAGTGCACTCTAGCGTCCATTGCATCTCGGTAGATTGATTTGGAACCAGTTTAAATTTCCTTCTTCAACAGGAGTAACATGGTATTGTTCTAGATAGGGCCACCAGTATACTTATGCATATTGTTCATGTTCACCTTCAGATCTTCCTTGTTGGAAATCTTCCTGAGTTGGTCCTAGTATTCTTCAACCTCTTGCCTGACTTGATTCCTACGCTTGGCTTTAGTGAGTGAGCCAAGTGAAGGGATCTTATGTGATTTCAGCATGAAATCCACGCTATTGTATAACCATGCTTATGAGACTTGAATATTGGCGATGAATGAAGCGAGTTATTTGTTACTCTGGATGATCATCTGAACTTGTGCTTTCTTCAACTCTATATGTTGCCTTGTTTTCTTTGCCAAATTGGACAATACCCTTTGTGTTGCATTGACCACTCATGCACAACAATGGTGGTTGTATGGACAACCTTGAGGGCTTTATAATTATATTTTCACTTCTTTTTCATGTCATGTAAGTGGGAAACTGCTTTATGCATGGTGAAAAACTCCTCATAAAGGCTCTGCATGGTTTCTCTCAATTTCGATACTTCATCAAGTATAGCTTCTTTAAGTTCTTCCAGATATACCTGTGCGGGAGTTGATTTTTGGACCTCTACTTGGAGCTGCTCAATTTGTTGCCTTGCAGCGTGCAAGTTCTTTGTCATCTATTTATTCTTGGTCATGAGATACTTCATGTTTGACTTGGTAGCACCTGCGAAGGCCAAGTTGGTTGCAACAATGGCCTCTATATTTCTCCTGGTATCTATTACAATCACCCTTTCTCTAATGAATGCAAGAGATGTAAGATCATCTAGAAAATGTTTCTTTCTTTCTTGTACAATCTTCTTCTGAAGCTCATTGTAAGTTAGATTGTACATATCCATGACTATACCATCATCAAGAGGAACAATTTCCTCTTCTTCTCTTGGAGCTTGCTCTATTGTCGGAGGAGTGGGAGACTAAATGGTGACATGTTGAGTACTCGACATAAGATCAACATCTTGGTTTAATAGCTTCGGTTTGACCTCCATGTCTTGAATCACAATCAGTTCTTCGATTTCTTGAACAATTTCCTACTCATGCATATGTTTTCTCTCCTCTTATAGTAGTCAGTTTTGTTGGGTGTGGAGCCTGATTATCTTCTATATTCAAATGTATCGTCGCATTGGACCCTAGTATGTAATGGGATGACAATGTTGCCCATTTTTGCGTGCCACCAGGGGGGTGTCAGTGATTCTTTAGAGCCACCCCCTAGCAGAGGATTGGGGGCAATGCCCCCAAAGCTAAAAATAGATGTAAAACTACCTTGTAAAATGTTGTAATTTTGTAGTCAATTTGGGTTGTTCATTAGGCGAAAAGAGAGGAGATTGTGTGAGAGCGAAGAGGGAATTACAACGGATCTACTGTAGGTTGTATCTCTTAATTTTTTTGGATAATACAAAAGGAAGGACACATTGTTTCTCTATGGACATAACCCAAATTGGGTGAACCACGTATATCTTTGTCTCTCTTGTTTTATGCATTTTTTGTGTTTATATTTCTGTAATATTTTATGTGTTCCATTGCTTTGTAATATATAGTTTTCTAACAAATGCTACCAAAGCCAGGTTTATTTGGTTGATAAACTCGCAAGAGAGAAGGGTTCCTGGTTCGAGTGGGAGAAATGGCAGAAGATGGTAGGTTTAGGGTTGAAAAATTTAACGATCAAAATTACCAGTTGTGGAAGATGCAGATGGAAGATTACTTGTATCAGAAATATCTATACCTACCATTGAGCGAGAAGACAAAGAAGTCAATGAGTATGACAGACATGGAATGGGATATTCTCGACGGAAAGGCACTTGGAACAATACGATTGTGCCTAAAAGCATCAGTAGCCTTTAATATTTCAAAGGAAATGACAACAGAGGGGTTAATGTCAACATTGGCCAAAATATATGAAAAACCCTCAGCCTTAAATAAGGTATTTCTTATGAATAATTTATTTAATATGAAGATGTCAGAAGGTGGATCTATTGTTGATCATTTAAATGAATTTAATAAAGTTACCAGTCAGTTAAATTTTGTAGGGGTAACTTTTGATGATGAAGTTATGGCTTTGTTATTTCTATTCTCATTGCCAGAAAGTTGGAATGGTTTAGGTATGGCCATTAGTATCTCTATCTCTGGATCTAGTACTTTAATGTTTGATGATGTTTTTGGTGCAATCCTTAGCGAGGAAATGTGACGGAAAAGCTCTGTTTAGACATTAGGTAATGCTTTGACTACAGAGACTAGGGGAAGAAAAATGGAAAGAGGAAAGAACCTAGGATAACGTAGTAAGTCAAGGAAAGGCAAATCCAAGTCTCGATCGAGGATAATGTGATGGAAATGCGGGAAGAAAGGACACCTGAAGAAAGACTGCAAGTCTCGGAAGGGAAAAGAAGGAGACACACAGCAAGAAAACAATCATGAAGCGAATGTGACAGGTGATGTGTTGCAAGATGCTTTGATTCTTTTGTTAGAAAATATTATTGATTCCTGGGTGGTAGATTTAGGGGCCTCATTCCATGCCACACCTGATAGGAAACATTTTCATGATTATGTTCAAGGAGAATTTGGATAGGTTCGATTGGGTGATGATAAACCCTGTAAAATCATTAGAATGGGAAAAGTTTTCATAAAAAAGCATAATGGAAATCAATGGTTGTTGAAGGAGGTAAGGCTTGTTCCATATCTGAAGAAAAGTCTGATTTCAACGGGGAAGTTGGGAGGTGAAGGCTAGGTAACTACTTTTATAGATGAAACCTGGAAGGCCACTAAATGAGCCCTCGTAATAGAAAAAGGAGAAAAGGTTGGTACATTGTATTTATGCAATGGTATTTCTAATTAGGTTAATGCTTTAACCTCTACAGGAGACGATATGACATTTTGGCATCATAGGCTCAGGCACATGAGTGTGAAGGGGATGCAAATTCTTCACTCAAGAAATTTGTTGCCATGTTTGAAGCATGTTTATTTGGAATTTTGTGAGAATTGTGTTTATGGAAAACAGAAGAGAGTCAAATTCCTCAGAGTTGGGAAAGAAAAGAAGAGCGAAAAAATAGAGCTTGTGCATACATATGTATGGGGACCTGCTTAGGTATCATCTCTCAGTGGATCTTGTTATTATGTTACTTTTATTGATGATGCAACTAGAAAAACCTGGATTTATTGTATTCAGAATAAATCCGATGTATTTGATACTTTCAAGAAATGGAAAGCTTTGGTTGAAAATGAGACAGGAAAAAGGTTGAAGTGTCTCAGATCAGACAATGGAGGTGAATATTGCAACAAAGAGTTTGTTAGGTATTGTTCAAAGAATGGAATTCATAGAGGGAAGATAGCTCCAGGAACACCTCAATAAAATGGTGTGTCAGAAAGAATGAACAGGACAATCATGGAGCGTGCAAGGTGCATGAGATTGCATGCAGTATTTCCTTTACAATTTTGGGCAAATGTTCAGATATTGTTATTTATCTAATAAACAAAGGGCCTTCAAGTTCCTTTGATGGTGGTATTCCATAGGAGGCATGGATAGGTAAAAAGGTAAACTACTCATTTTTAAAGACTTTTAGTTGTGAAGCCTTTGTCCACATTAATAAATAAAATAGAACAAAGCTTGAGGGAAAATCAAAGAAATGTGCCTTTATTAGATATGGTGTTAATGATTTTGGGCATCGCTTTTATTGATTATGAAAAACACAAAATCAATAGGGGCATAGATGTCATATTCAATGAAAAGGTTTTGTATAAGGATCAGATGCAAGAAAAGAAACAGGAAAAAAAAACAAATAATACACAGTGCTTGATGAGATCATAGAAAAAGTGAAGGTGCTTTAAAATCATAATGATCAACATCCAGAACAATAACAGCTGCAACCACAACAGAAAAAAGAAATTGAAACACCTAAAAGTGGTTTTATAATATCTACCAGGATAAGTAGACCCCCTGAACGATACTCTCCTTCATTATATTATGTATTGTTGATTGATTCTGGTGAACCAGAATGTTATGAAGAAGCACTGCAGGTAGAAACCAGGAAGAAGTGGGAGCAAACCATGAAAGAAGAGATGGACTCCTTAGTACATAACCAGACTTGGGACTTAGTTAGATTGCCTACAGGTAAAACAGCATTGCAGAATAAATGGGTTTACAGGTTGAAGGAAGAAGATGGAGGTAGAAAAAGGTATAAAGCTAGACTTGTGGTGAACTTCATAGAAAAATGGTATAGACTTTGATGAGATATTTTCTCTTGTTATTAAAATGATTTCAATTGGAACTATTTTAAGTCTAGTAGCAGCTGAAGATTTGCATATTGAGCAGTTAGATGTAAATAAATCCTTTCTCCATGGGGATTTGGAGGAAGAAATTTATATGCAGCAGCCACAGGGATATGAGGTAAAAGGGAAGAAGAAACTAGTGTGCAAGTTGAAGAAGAGCTTGTATGGTTTAAAACAGGCTCCAAGGCAGTGGTATCTAAAATTTTACAGGTTTATGTTTCAACAATGTTATACTAGATGTCACTCTGATCATTTTTTTATCTCAAAAGAAAAAATGGTGGTAGCTATATTATATTGTTATTGTATGTAGATGGCATGCTTGTTGTTGCAGGTTCTAACATGCAAGAAATAAATGTGCTCAAAAGAAAATTGGAAAACTCATTTGCAATGAAAGGTTTGGGTGTTCCAAAACAAATCCTTGGTATGAGAATTACTAGAGATAAGAAGAATCGAAAATTAACATTGTAGTAGAGTGAGTACATACAAAAGGTGTTGAAAATATTTAATATGCAGAATGCAAAACCAGTTAGTATACCTTTGGCGAGCCATTTCAAGCTAAGTAAGGAGGTGTGTCCCAAGACTCAAGAATAAATGAATTATATGTCTAAAGTTCCATATGCATCAGCAGTTGGAAGCTTAATGTATGCAATGGGCTGCACAAGGCTTCATATTGCACATGCAGTGGGAGTTGTAAGCAGGTACATGAACAATCCAGGAAAAGAACATTGGATGGCAGTGAAGTGGATTCTCAGGTATTTGAGAGGTACCACAAATCAAGCATTATGTTTTGGTGGTTCAAACATTTCTCTACAGGGATATGTTGATGCAGATATGGCAAGTGATAGAGATAACAGGAGGAGCACCACAGGGTATGTGTTTATTGTAGGTGGAATAACTGTTAGTTGGGTTTCAAAACTGCAAATTTTTGTTGCATTCTCAATGACGGAAGCAGAGTATGTTGCTGCTATAGAAGCTAGTAAAGAAATGATTTGGTTACAAAGGTTTTTGGATGAATTGGGTAAGAAGCAAGAGTTTGGCAGGTTATACAGTGACAGTTAGAGTGCCATACATCTTGCAAAGAACTCTGCATTTCATTCCAAGACTAAAAATATACAACTCAAGTACTATTTCATACGGTCAGTGTTGGAAGATGGACATTTGAAGCTGGAAAAGATACACACTAGCCAGAATCCTGCAGATATGTTAACAAAAGTTGTAACTAGGGATAAAAAGAGATTTTGCTCGGTTTCAATTGGTCTTCAAGTATGATGATGAAGATGAGAAACAACCAGGTCCAAAGTGGAGTCATTTTCCAATAAATGAAGCAGTGATGGAGTTGCTATAATCAGTCTCCAAGTGGGAGATTGTTGGGTGTGGAGCCTGATTATCTTCTTTATTCAAAGGTATCGCATCATTGGACCCCAGTTTGTAATGGGGTGATAACGCCGCCTATTTTTGCATGCCACCAGGGAGGTCCAAGGGGGGCAACGATGATTCTTTAGAGCTCCCCCTAGTGGGGGATTGGGGGCAGCACCCATGAAACTAAAAATAGATGTAAAATTTCCTTGTAAAATGTTGTAATTTCGTAGTCAATCTGGGTCATTCATTAGGTGGAAATCTGACGGTAGAAGTTATGTTTAATTTAGGGTTTTTCCCTAGAAGGAAACCCATCACTATATATGAGGGAATTGTATTGTGTCTACGGATATGTGTATTCTGAGCGAGAAAGAGAGAGGATACTGTGTGAAAGTGAAGAGGGAATTACAACGGATCTGTTGTAGGTTGTATCTCTTCATTTTGTTGGATAATATAAAAGGAAGGTCTAGATGTTTCTTTGTGGATGTATCCCAAATTGGGTGAACCACGTATATTTGTGTCTCTCTTGTTTTATGCATTTTTTGTGTTTATATTTTTGTAGTATTTTATGTGTTCCATTGCTCTGTAATATATAATTTTCTAACAAGTGTTGCTCTTGTTATTCAGCCTATTTATGTGTTGCTTCTTCTTCTTCTATTCTCCACCTTTCTTCTTATTCTTGTTTCTTCCTTTCTTCTTCCAATCTTTTCTGCTCTTGCTCTTCCCTCTCCTTCATCTATTCTTCCTTCTTGCTCTGTTTCCTCCTCTTTTATGTTGCTATGGTTGCTTCAGGATGATTGGATTTGCTTTCATCTTGCAGCTTTGCTCTTCCATTGGGCTATGTGAAACTTTCCACTTACCCTTTCCGCGCACTAGGTTGCACCTTTCTATTGGTTCTGCCTTTGGATTGACTTATTTATGAGGAGTAACCTATGATGTTGCTACGAATATGACTGGTTCGTGGGACATGGATGCATTGTAACAGTTCTTGATCTCTTCCTCCTCGGGCCTGTAAAATGTCTTGCTTGGCCACTGGAAATGAATCCTCGCATAATGTTCTTTGCAAACATTCCTATGATTGTACGGATTGAATTCCAAACAACTGAATGCGAATTTCTCTATCTCCTTCTCCTCAGTGTCTGCAACCTTCAAATTCTTGATCTCGTACAATGCAATTTGCAAAGGAAGAATGGGCCAAGGTGCCTTATTCTTCTTGTGAAAAAATCCTGATAACCCTATGGAGAGATGATAAACAACTTCTTCCATGACCAACTTGTTGGTAGAATACCTCAATAGAAGATGTGGATACTTCTGACATCCAAACGACTTGAGGAAAGTGTCATCCGATGAGACAAACCAATCTGCTAACTCTGACACTACTTCCATTTCCTTATGAGACATGCAAGGTGTTTCTTCCTGAAATATTAACCTATACAATGGAATGAGGAAGTGATCATTCAGTGTTTCAATTACTCCTTTCTAACTTCACTCTAAAAGAAGCTTGCATTAAATATGTACGATAGGTTCTTTTGGTAACCAGATCCAACTCATGCTAGGAAAAGAGTTATGAGGAAGATTACCTCCAACAAGTAGTAATACATGTAGAACTTGGCTTTCTTACCCTTGGGAGGATTTTAGCATTATTTACATGGGTCCTCGTTTGTTGAGCCAACAAATCCGACCAATTGAATGGTTTCCCTTCATTCACAACATGATTAATCAAGAATGCCTAGCCTTTTGAAAATGTCTCAATACTGCTTTGGCCATAAATCTGAAGACATAAAATTATCAAGTACTGATAACCCTTCCTGAGATATTTGGTCTTGTAAGTGTTGTTGAGTGTTTGGTGGAATTTTGAAGGCTCTTTCACCCAAATTTTGACAATATCCTTTGCGGTCCAGTAGCTGGTGACCGCAGAGAAGTGGGAATCCATGTAAGATTCTGGCAATGGAAAATGATACATACTCTAAAAATCATGATCCATAAAATACACAAGCCTTTGTACATTAGAACTATTGAGAGTCATGGTATTGTTATTTGTATAGAATACTATGCAGCTAACAATGTCCACACATGAAAAAATCGGGTACCTACATGCAATGTTGTGTACCTGACCTTTAGACATTGGTGTAAACCTGCCTATCTTCAAGATCTGCTTTGAAGCCTTTTTCTGATAACACCTCATTCAACTTCTGCCATGTAATGTCTGACTCTTTCTCTATGAACAACTGGGTACTTGAGAAAACTGGAAAATTCACTAGAATACTCTTAACTTCCTCCCTAATCCTTCTCTTTGTAGTGTCCTTTGAGAAATATATCTTGGGAGCCATAGTAACTGTAACTGATCAAGAGAAGTGCTCAAAAATTGTTGTACCTGTAGGAGAAAAATGCACTTATGGCAAACATAAATTCGCTCAAGCAAAATGACTCACAAAGAAAGATCAAGGTAGCAACCACAAGATTGAGCCGGAAAACTGCTCAATTTCTGGACTGAGGGAAGAGACTAGCCTCATGAATTGTACATTGCACAATCTCAATAGTCAAGGGAGAGGCTTGAGGCTTGAGACTGCACAATGCGTAGTCTCAACCTGGGCAGACTTAGGGAGAGATTGCGCATTTCGTAGTCTTAGTGGCCAAGGACAAGGCTTGAACCCTGGAACTCCGCAATGCCCAGCTGGGTAATCCAAGGATTATGCATTGTGTAGTCTCAGAGGCCAAGTATGAGGCTTGAACCTTCGATTTGTGCAATGCCCAATTTACCATGACAATTGCTGACCAAGTAAAGGGAAAATATGTCTGGGACAAGAGTGGGAAAGTGGCAGATATGAGTGATAATGCAAGTAAGGATGCATATCTAACTGAGGGAAATCTAGATCAGTGAAAATCAAGTGCAGAAGATCAACATGCAAAAGGAAAAACAACATGCATTGGGAGTCATCGAAATGGCGACCACTAATGAGTAAAAATAAGAAGTTGATGTGCCACTTATAAAAAGTGAATGACAGACTGAACCAATACTTGTACAAGCTAACATAAGATAAAATGTTGGAAACTATGAAGAGAAACAAGAAAAACAACACTCACAGAAGAAAAACAACAAAAAGTGACAGAAAAAGCGACAAAAGAAAAACTCACCGAGAAAAGCACCGCAAACTCAACTAAAGGTTCCTTGATCTCCTTGGGAAAGCTAGAGCTACAAGATCGAGTCTGAAAATGAGATCTAGGGGCATTTATTATATAGATCTAGGCTAGTTAGGGTTTCTGACACACATGCCTAAAGTCAAGGAAAAAGCACCAATTCTCTGAAAGTCATAATTAGCAGCTTAGTGGAATGAATCCGACATCAATTGGGAAAATCCTATTTTTTAGGGATGCCAACTCTTTTTTTTCATAAAATTTATTTTTCACACTAGTAAAGGAAATTGTGCAATTCCCAAGCACAAGGGATTAGGCAACTCCTTGCCTCAGTGAATTGTGTAGTTTCTGAGGGGAAGGATAACTTTGTGCAATTTCTGAGCTCAAGGTTGGGCTTCCCTCCAAGATAATGCAATTTTTTAGCTTAAGGCTAACCTACCTCTCTGGATGGCACAATTCAGATCCTCAAGGCTCTCCTGCCTTCCTAGATTGCGTAATTTTTTAAGGGATGACCAACAAAGTTGCAAAGTCAAGGCAAGAGATGGCTTATGTTTGAAAAAGTTCTAATCATGATAAAAACAAGACATCACAAGCATTTCATGAAAGAGGATTTTTTAAGATAGCATGAATACTTGACGATAGTGAATGATGAGCTATTGTGGATAGAAGGGAGGCTCCAAAATCTAAGCATGGGTGAAATTTTGGAGGGTGGTTGTAGCAACTACAACAGGATGTTCATGTGATATTTGTAATTTCTATATATTTTCATACGGATAGTTTTTTTATACATGTATTCACTATTTCAATTTATGGATTTGTATTAATCTTGTTTATGGATGCTTATTAATTTTTGAAGTTTATGGATTTGTTAAAATTATTTCGCTAATTTAATATATATATATATATATATATATATATATATATACAATTAAATAAAATAAAATCTATATACTATAACTTTTATTAGTAAAATATAACAATTTTGATTTCTAGTTTCATAGACTAAGAAAATAAGTGCAATCTTAAGTTATGATGCAAGTCACTTTGATACTTAAAATGAACTAAAATATATCATGCATCAGTTTAATATTGAACATGGAAAGAATTACAATCATGCTTCATATTGGCTTGTAGAAAGTGTCTTTTAGTGCAATCAACATGTATGTTATTTAAGTATTTCAATTAATTTTTTATCTCAAGGTTCAATTAAAAAACACAAATAGGATTGAAATAAGTTTTATTCAATTTTAAAATATGTTATGTAAAGAACAAATAGGTTTTATTCAGCATTATTTCTTTTGAAATTATCTACAAGAGCTTAGTCATAACATGATATCAGTCAATCATATTGAAATTTAATATATAGGTCAAAAAACGATATATGACAACATTGCTATAATTTTATGTAATGTTATCAAATTTCCTAAATTTACAAGTGGTTATCCAAGTATTTCAATCAATTCCTTATGATTGAAATAAAATTTGTTCAATTTTTAAAAACTCAAATATGATTGAGATTTAAGTTATATTCAATTTTAAAAGATGTGGAGATGTAAAAGTTACAAATACAAATTTTATTCGATTTTATTCTGTTTGATTCTATCTACAAAAGCTTAGTCATAAAGCACGTCATCAATAATTTTTTTTGCTTATACTGAAATAAATGCACAATGTTAAATTAATTACCTTGATATTAATGTTACCCATATATCTAGTTATGTATCAAATCATAAATCAACATCTTCACTGAAATCAATGCATCTAATGTAAGCAATAAAATAGGATGAGAAATCAACATCTACACTAAAATAAATCCATCTAATGCAAACAATAAAATAGGATTAGAAATCAACATCTACACTGAAATCAATGCATGTGATACGACAAACAATCAAATAGGAATAGAAATCAACATCTACACTGAAATCAATGCATCTAGTGCTAGCAATCAAATAGGATTAGGAATCAACATATACACTAAAATCAATGCATCTAATGCAAGGTCAATCAAAGAAGATTTGAAATTAATATCTTTAATGCAATTAATGCAGTTAATGCAAGCAATGAAATAGAATTTGAAATCAACGTCTACACATAAATCAGTGCATATAATGCAAGAAATCAAATAGGATTGTAAATCAACATTTGTACATTGAAATCAATGCATCTAGTGCAAGAAAATTTATTACCTTTCTCTCTCCTCTCCATCTATATCGATATCTCCCTCCATCTCTCCTTCATTGTCTCTCTATCTCACCCCCCAAACACACACACACTCCCTTCATATCTATTTATCTCTCCTTCCCTCCATCTCTCCTTCTTTGTCTCTATCTCACCCCCTCAAACACACACGTTCTCTCTCTTCATACCTCTCTATCTCTCCTTCCCTCCCTCTATCTCTCCCTTCTTGCCTCTCTCCCCCTTCCATCTATATATATATATATATATATATATATATATATATATATATATATATATATATATATATATATCCCTCTATCTCTACTTATTCATCTCTCCATATCACCCCACAAAAATACACATTGTTTCTCCATATCTATCTATATCTCCCTCCCTCTCCCTCTCCCTCTCTCTCCATCTCCCTTGCCACTCCCTCTCTCTCTCATCTCTACTTATTCATCTCTCCATATCACCCCACAAAAATACACATTGTTTCTCCATATCTATCTATATCTCTCTCCCTCTCCCTCTCCCTCTCTCTCCATCTCCCTTGCCACTCCCTCTCTCTCTCTCCACCTTTCTCTCTCTATATGTCTTTCTTCTTACCTCCCTCTCGCCCCCTCCAAATCCATCTCTCTCTCTCTCTCTCTCTCACTTCGTCCTACAACTTTGTTGACTATATCCCTCCCTCTCTCATTCTCTCTCCTCCTTCTCTCTATCTCTCCTTTTTCTTTCTATCTCACCCCCAAACATACACACTCTCTCTCCATCTCTCCCTTGTCACTCCCTCTCTCTCTCTCCACCTTTCTCTCTATATGTCTTGAACTTCTTCCTTCCCTATCTTTTCCTCCAACTCCATCTCTCGAGCTCCCTCTCTTTCTCAGAGACTCTCTCCTCCTCTCCCTATCTCCATGATTATGTCCCCCCCTCTCTCTTACCCTTCTCTCCCACTCTATCTCTTCTTTATTTCAAAAAAATTAAAATACTTTTGACAATTAAAATATTATGTTTATAAAATACAATAAAAATGGTGTCGTACAACAATTTAAATTTTTTTATATAATACATATTTAAAATGCAATATTTCAAATGTGTATTGTACATTCACCTGGAGAGAAAATGATAATTTTCCATGGAAATATTAGTTAAAATTTTCCAAAATATTAATGTTCCAGCTACCTCCATCAGAGATACATATAGCACTTCAAGTCTTCCAATTGAAACTGTTTAGGTTTTCTTTCTTTAGGTAGCCTTAAGTTATGATTACTTTAGGGCTTTAAAAATATCATATATATTATTATGTTAGATTTATCAAAAAATTAGGTTAAATAATATTAACATAATGAGTCAGCTTGTATGACTCTTTTTGTGTTAATGACTCTTTTGATGATGTTTATAGCGTATATCAACCACATTTATTAATGTGGTTGTGCTAGTATATATTATAATATATAACAAAATTTAAAGTTAATAATATTATATAGATCCAACATTAATAAATTTAATATTAACCTTAAAATATGTTAATATTAAATTTTTTATACTAATATCATATTTCATAATTTAATTTAATTTAATAATAATAAATAATATTAATATTAAATTTAATAAGGTTTCTACATGACATGATAACAAAAATTATATTAAAATTTGGAATTTTAAAATGTGGTAAAAACTTAAATTTTATATCTTTATTGATTCTATAGTCTAAGTTATGGGATTCAAAAAGAATTATATAAAGACTCGATCAAGACCTATTAATCATGTAAATGGCTCAATCAAGGGTTTACCGAAACCCTCGATCGAGATATTTTAATTTGAAATTTAAACACCCAATTGAGTGATTTAAGCGCTCAATTAATCCTTTGAAGTCCTAAAATCCACAATTTCAACACCCCTTATGCAAAATTTCCTACAACACCATTTTGTACCCTCACGGACTTAGGGAAAAAAATGTACTTACATGACAGAGTTGATCATGTTGAATTCATGAAGAAATCCTATATCTATTGACATATGAGTTTGACATTTTCGAATGCATATGATATTTTTCATCTAATTTCTTTTAAACATAATGCTTGAAATTTTTTTGAACAATTTTAAAGAGGTTGAATAAAAAATTGATATCATAAAATATACACAACAAAAAAAATTCAAAAAATACCACTATCTTCGTTTACGAATCCTCTTCAAAAGGGTACTCTTGGTTTTTCAATTTATTTAAATAGTTGAAAAAAGCCTTACGGGAACACATGTGTCCGCCAAATGCAATTGAGATATTACTTCGCCAACTTCGAAAGATAATAAAAATTGTAATTTTTTACATTTAAAAAAAAAATTAACATTAAAAACTTAGCTCTCTTTGTGTAGATCATATATATATATATATATATATATATATATATATATATATATATATATATATATATATATATATATATGTTACACATTTTAGACTAAGTTATGCTACATGAACACACACATACCTCTTAATATGTGTGAAAAATTGCAAGGAAAATCATTTCATTTAATGGAAAATTGACATACTATACAACACTAAAAAATTTGCAAAAAATATCATGAGGACAAAAACATAATTCTCCATAATTTTTCCTTTTACTTCAAATCAAAATTCACGGTGCTTATATGAATTTTCAGGGTTTTAATTCGATAAAAGAGGAAAATCTTGAAATTTCATCACCACATTTGGCCCAAAACTGTAACCCATATTCATGCATCACCCATATTTAAAGAATTGATGTTATTGTAGACATTTTAAATGGGTAACTCTATTTACAATAGGAGTTGAATAGGTGATTGATTAAACCATGTTTGTTATGATTACTCTTTGAGATATGTTTATTTGGAAACCTTATCTAGAGTTGAAAAATTGTGGGTTGCAAAGGTAAATGATAAGTATGTTTGCATCATTATTGCAAAAATATTGAATATTAAATCAATAAAATTAGTAAACATAATGCATTTAGTGTTGGAATTATGACATAGGTTTTGGCCTTATGACACAGGTGTTGTCCTTGATGGCAACTCACTCAGATGACAAATTACAGTTCAGGCTCACAAAATGAAGGAAAAAGAGGTATACGTAGGTTTACCTTGAAAAAGCCGTGTATACACGTGGGTTTTCCAACCAAAAGGTGCGTATGTGTATACACGCACTTTCATGCAAGGAAAATCACGTATATGTTGGAGAATTTGGTTTTGGTCCGTGGTATTTCGACCATGGTATTTGGTCCAAGGTATTGCTTCTAAGTGGTTTTGGACCATGGTATTGAGAAAGGCATAAGACTATAAAAGGATGAGGAAATCATTAGGCAAAGGCACTCAAGTATTGAATATCTAATGAAGAGCAAGATCTAGAATACTGGTCATTGGGTTATGGTGAATAACTAGATCTGAATCAAGGAGAAACCTGAGCGCTTGAAGAAGGATAAGTTCTATTGATGGGTCAAGATATTAAGGCTTGAAGAGAAGTATCTTCATGTGATTTTGATATTTTATCTGAATAATTGGCGCATGTCGTAATCTGTAAATCCGATGATCTGGGTATAACTGATGTCTGAATAGTTGTAAACGTTAAATCATCTTTTACAGATCTATACGCAGGTTCATTATAGCAAGGGCGCGTATACACGCTGGTTCAACATTTCAAAACAGTGTATACGTAGGTTTGTCTTGAGAAAAGTGCGTATGCACGCAGGTTCAACACATTGAAGTAGCGGACACCTCATAAAATATGTTTTAGCTACTTCTGTCTGCTGTTGCAGTGTTCTGGGTTCTAGCTTGGGTTTTGGTTATTGTTACTGTGTTCTAGTTACAGCTTTCAGAAAAGTGATTATTTGATTCAGTTTTGGTTGGTACAAAGGAGATTGGTTGATGCAGATATATTTGATGTTTGATTGATGTTATTGATGGATCCAATCTGAAAATTTATGAAACGTGGTCCCTGGAAGAAAAGAGAAGGTTGTATCCTTCTGTAGGTCAACACCTACGCACTAGTATATCAGCTAGTACAAGAGCTGAGGGGGTTGTAGCTCCCTTCCAGGAGAAGCTGGAGAACGAGAGAAGGTTGTAGCCTTCTGCAGGTAGAAGCCTGTGTACTGGTATAAGACTGCACCAGTATAGAAATATTGTAAAAAGAAGTTTCTTATTAAAAGAAGATAGAGACGAATTGTAGCAAGTGGTTTTCACCCACATTGGGTTTCCCCCGTATATCTTGTGTTCTCGTGTGTGATTGTCTACTCTATTTTTATTGTACTTGGTTACTATTATATGGTTTTGATACACAGATTAAAGATCAACATCTGATGAATTAACTAAATTATAAGTTTGTAGGATATACGCTAGTTTTCTTAACAACAGTTGCGTATATACGCAAGTTTCATTAACTGAAGTAGCGTATACAAATCTGATTGTGAAAAGAAATATTATTGACTTGCTAATACTGATTCATCCCCCCTCTCAGTATTATTTCCAACAATTGGTATCAGAGGAGGTCCTTCAGAAGAAGTTTGATCGCTTGAAGGAAGATCTATCATCATGAGCAACTACGAAAGAGAGGCATCCATTAGGCCACCAATCTTTGATCGCAGCAACTTCGTCTATTGGAAGATAAGAACCATAGCCTATCTTCAATCTCTTGGAACAGATGTTTGGGAAATTATGGAAGGAGGATACACATTTCCATCAACAATTCCTACAGATACGGCAGGTAAAAAGCAGTATGAAACAAATGCAAATACTGTCAATACTCTATTGGTGGGTTTGTCAAGGTTATGCAGCTCAAAACCGCCAAAGAAATATGGGACAAGATCATTCTAAGCTATGAAGGAGACGATCAGGTAAAATGTGTAAAACTACAATCTCTCAGAATTCAATATGAAACTCTCAGAATGCACAATGATGAAAGTATAGCTAATTATTTTTTACATATAGATGAGATTGTTAATTGCATGAAAAACTTGGGTGAAGAGATAAAAGAAGTTACTTTTGTTGAAAAGGTTCTAATATCCTTGTCTTCTAAATTTGAATCAAAATTTTCTGCCATAGAATAAAAGCAGGATCTTCAGAGTATTACTATATCACAGCTGCACGGAATCCTAACTGCTTTCGAAATGAGAAAAGGGGGTCCATTAGATATGATAGAAGTTGCATTCAAAGCTTCAGGAAAAGGAGAACTCAATGAGTCAGGACATACATCAGAAGGAGAGGAAGAATCAAACTTTGTCAAGAACCTTCAATGGGGTTCTGGAAGATTCAAAGGTAAACTAACTTTCAAATGTTTTTCTTGTGGAAGAGTAGGTCATTATGCTACCAAATGTCCTCACAAAGATAAGCTTGATAAAGGTAAGGAATCAACAAAATGGAATAGAAAACAAAGTGTAAATAAGAAGAGATATTATATGCATGAATATAGTGATGGTTTATCAAATAGTGATGAAGATGAAAATAGTAATGATTATAGACTTCTGATGGCTTTTGAAGATGATGATTTCTTGGATGCTTTAGATAAAGATGGTCTCTATGAAGAAATTTCTAAACTTAAAATCTGTTTAGAAGAAAAGAGTATGATTATAGATACTCTTACATTCCAACTTGCTGAAAGGGAAAAACACAATGAAAAGTTAGAATGTGAAATTGTGGGTCTAAGAAAAGAAATTGAGAAAACAAAAGCTCTCAATCTTAAGTTTCCTAAAGGATCGAAAACTTTAGATGAAATTATCAAAGTGCAGCGTTCTCCTCTGATAAGGACAGGTCTTGGATATACTAAAGAACCATCTCAAGCACATAAGCCATCAACCTCCAAAAGCTATTGTGATGCAGCAAGGAGAAATGAACTAGTTGACAATCGTCAGCAAAGGCTTAAAGCAGATCACCAGGTAAATCGAGTTCAATCTACTTCAAGGATGAACAGAAGCTATAACCAACCACAGGTAAATCATTCTCAATTTGCTTCAAGGATGAATGTCAATGGAAACTACAATCATCAGGTCTGTAGATTCGATAATCGCAGGAATTTCTTTAATGGCCAATGTTTTTCATGTCATAACTTTGGACACAAAGCTGCTCAATGTGTTGCTTACAAGACCATCATGACTAGAGAAGCACAAAATCAAAGGAATGTGACTGGGATCATGAAAAGGACCTACAATAACTTTTCTGCTCTTGAAAATGAAATATAATGCTCTATTTGTAACAACTTCGGTCATGAAGACTCTGAATGCAGGAGTAAATTTCGGCAAACATCTCAGAAGGAGCAAGCTTCATTGGGTCCCAAAACATGGAAAAAGAAAGAACTACAAACCGAAAGATGTGGTATAGCCTTATATGCAGAAGGATAAGAAAATCAATGGTACATCGACAGTGGATGCTCGAAACACATGACAGGTGATAAAGAAAAACTTCAGTCATATAGTGCCTTAGAAAAGAAAAGGAAGGTCTCATTTGGAAATGACACCCCTGCAGTCATAAAAGGTAAAGGCTCTGCTCTCTTAAAAGAAAAGGTCAAAGTTGGGAATGTTATGTATGTTGATGGTTTAAAGCATAATCTATTGAGTGTTAGTCAAATTTGTGATCAATGAAATGAGGTAGTATTTCGATCAAATGGATGTGTTGTTCGTGAGCTTGATACAGAAGAAACAGTGATCAAAGGCATAAGAACTCCAAATAATGTATACATACTCAAGGGAGGAAACAACAATGCTAGCTAAGCAAAAATGATGAACATTGGCTATGGCACAGAAGATTGGGGCATCTAAGCTTCCCTCAGATAAGGAAAGCATGCAAATTCTAGGTTGTACACGATCTTCCTGACATCAGAATTCCAGAAAATATAATATGCAAATCATGTCATTTTGGTAAGCAAACCAGAACACATTTCCCTGAGAAGGAAGGATCAGCTAGTAAGCCTCTTGAACTTGTCCATACTGATTTATGTGGTCCAAGGAAAAAGTCACCTCATGGAGAAGAATACTTTATATTGTTCATTGACAACTTTTCTAGAATGTGTTGGATAGGACTTATAAAGCATAAAGACGAAGAATTTGAAAAGTTCAAAGCATTCAAAGCTTTGGTTGAAAACGAATCAGATCACAAAATCAAATGCCTCGGGTCTGATCAAGGAGGAGAATTTACCTCGGATGAATTTTCGACTTCTGTGAAGAACATGAAATAAGAAGGGAATTCTCTACCGAAAGGACTCCTCAGCAAAATGGAGTGGTAGAAAGGATGAACAGAATTGTTCAACAAATGGCTCGTGCTATACTAGATGAGTCTGGAACTCCTGCAACCTTTTGGGGTGAAGCTGCATTTGATGTCGTCACTATTCTCAACAAAACGAATGTTCAGGTAAACAGAACTCAAACTCCTCATGAACTTTGGTATGGTAAGACTCCTACGATAAAATACTTCAAAAAATTTGGAAGCAAATGTTACATCAAAAGGACTGATGAAAAGCTTAGCAATTTTGAACCTAGAGCAGATGAAGGCATTCTCCTTGGTTACTCTTCCCGGAGTAAAGGATACAAGTGTTATAATAAAAGACTTGGGAAAATTGTTGAAAGTATTGATGTTGTGGTTGATGAAGTAGGTGAAAATCCAAAGCAAGTAAAAACTGAAGAGTGGGAAGAAGATGAGGATTATCCTTCGACATCAAATTAGACCAATGCTGAAGAAGAAGAAACCAATGAGGCACCAAAAGAGAAAATAATGGCAGAAGAAAAGACTCCATCCAGATATGTTCAGAAAAATCATCTAGAGACTCAAATTTTGGGACAGAAAGAGGCAGGTGTGTAGACAAGAAGAACTATTACAGAAGCTTCAAGCTATCTAGCATTGCTTTCCTCCATCGAACCACAAAATGTACATGAAGCATGCAAAGATGAATGTTGGGTCAAGGCTATGAATGAAGATCTTGAGCAAATTGAAAAGAATAATACTTGGGAATTAGTTCCTAGACCTCATGATAAGAATGTCATAGGAACCAAATGGATATTCAAAAACACGCTGAATGAAAATGGAGAAGTTATTAGAAACAAGGCCAGACTTGTTTGTAAAGGGTATGCTCAACAAGAAGGTATAGACTTTGAAGAAACTTTTTCACCTGTTGCTAGACTTAAAGCCATAAGAATGTTCCTTGCTCTTTCTAGCTTTCAGAAGTTCAAAGTATATCAAATGGATGTGAAATCTGCCTTTCTTAATGGAGACCTAGAAGAAGAAGTTTATATTGAGAAACCAGACAGGTTCATCCTTGGAAATGATCCAAAACTTGTATGCAGACTCAGAAAGGCTCTCTATGGTCTAAAACAAGCTCCAAGGGCCTGGTATTATCCTCTTGACAAATACCTTCATCAACAAGATTTTTCAAAGGGATCAGCTGATAGCAATAGATAGATATATATATATATATATATATATATATATATATATAAAATTGACAATGATAAATTGTTAATACTTGTTGTGTATGTTGATGATATCATTTTTGGTAGCAATGAAGAAGCCATGAGTCAAAACTTTGCTTTGGTAATGTAGAAAGAATTTGAAATGCCCCTGCTTGGTGAGCTCACATATTTTCTTATTTTACAAGTTCAACAAAATAAAGATGGTATTTTTCTATCACAAACCAAGTACCTCGAAAAAATCTTGAAGAAATATGGCATGGAAGATTCTAAACCAGTATGTACCCCTATGGTAACAGGATGCAGCCTCAGCGCAAATGATGAATTAGCAGCAGTACATCAACCAACCTACAGATCCATGATTGGTAGTCTGCTCTATCTAACAGGTACCCGACCAAACATCATGCATGCAGTGGGAATAGTTGGAAGATTCCAAGAAAATCCAAAGGAAGCACACCTTCAGGCAGTCAAAAGGATTTTCAAATATCTTCAAGGAACACAAAACTTTGGTTTATGGTATCCTAGAGATACAGATCTTACACTTCATGCATATACAGATGCAGATTGGGTAGGAAGCGTGGATGACAAAAAAAGCACTAGTGGTGGTGCATTCTTTATGGGTTCCATATTAGTGTCTTGGTTCAGCAAGAAACAAAGTTCAATTGCATTATCTACAACTGAAGCAGAATATGTGGTTGTTGCATCTTGCTGCACACAACTACTTTGGATGATGCAAACATTACAAGACATTCAGATCACATGTACTCCACCCATCTCCATTCCATGTGTAATACAAGTGCAATCAGTATTTCAAAGAATCCTATTATGCATTCCAAAACCAAGCACATACCTATCAAATATCATTTTCTCCGTGAACAAGTGCTTGAACAAAAGGTCAAATTGGAGTATGTTCCCTCCAAAGAATAGGTTGCTGATATATTCACCAAACCGCTGCCCAAAGAGACATTTGAATACCTTGGACAGAAGCTGGGAGTAGTCGATGCTTCATCTTACTGTTGAAACCTATCTGGTTCAGAGAACAGTGGTTGTACGCGAATTTCATGAAGCATATCCGCGTACATACACCGATTTCTGTGGATACAGTCGCGTATATGTTGGTTTGAAGAATATCAGTGGGCCAGACTCAGGATGAAAAGAGTCTAACATGGGTCTGACAGTGATCATCTGGCACAGGTTTAGGGGGAGCATATACTTCTAATAATGCATTGTTGGTATTATCTTAGAAAATCTTGGTACAATTTAACAGTTGTTTTTTATTCAGGTGCAGAGGGAGATCATGGTTGCTGGTCTGGATGGTGATTGACAGATAGCTGTTGATGACTATCATAATCTTGTTTTAGATATTTTGTCTCTATGTTATGCATATCTTTCATTATCAAGGTCATGTAACGACCTATTTTGTTTCCCCACTATGCCTGGGATGGATGATGTAAGGCTCTTGTTTTATCCTGTATAAACTTTTGGTGTATTCCCATTTGGTTGGGTGGATGAGTCAATCTTGGTATATCCCCACTTGGTTGGGAGATGGATATATGTATGAGTATTTGGTGATAGGAAGATCATTTATGATGTATAGAGTCATGCTCTTCTTGTAGAACATCTTTTTGCAGACCTTGCTTACAGTCAGGGGGAGCATGAACAGTACACTTCAACATATCAAAAAATTTCAGCATGTACTCAAGGGGAGCATAACCCTTTGCTCTTGATGACAAAGGGGGAGAATGGCTTGGAGTGACCTGGGGTTGCCATCAAGTCCAAAGGGGGAGATTGTTAGCATTATGACACAGGTTTTGGCCTTATGACACAAGTGTTGTCCTTGATGGCAACTCACTCAGATGACAAATCATAGTTCATGCTCACGGAATGAAGGAAAAAGAGGTATATGCAGGTTTACCTTGAAAAGGCCGCGTATACATGCGGGTTTTCCGACCAAAAGGCGCGTATGCGTATACACGCACTTTCATGCAAGGAAAAGCACATACATGTTGGAGAATTTGGTTTTGGTCCCTGGTATTGGAACCATGGTATTTTTACCCATGGTATTCGGTCCAAGGTATTGCTTCTAAGTGGTTTTGGACCATGGTATTGAGAAAGGCCTAAGACTATAAAAGGAGGAGGAGATCATTAGGCAAAGGCACTCAAGTATTGAATATCTAATGAAGAGCAAGATCTAGAATACTGGTCATTGGGTTATGGTGAATAGCTGGATCTGAATCAAGGAGGAACCTGAGCGCTTGAAGAAGGATAAGTTCTATTGATGGGTCAAGATCTTAAGGCTTGAAGAGAAGTATCTTTATGTGGTTTTGATCTTTTATCTAAATAGTTGGCGCATGTCGTAATCTGTAAATCTGATGATCTGGGTATAACTGATGTCTGAATAGTTGTAAAGGTTAAATCATCTTTTACAGATCTGTACGTAGGTTCATTACAACAAGGTCACGTATAAATGCTGGTTCAACATTTCAAAACAGTGTATACGCAGGTTTGTCTTGAGCAAAGTGCGTATGCACGCAGGTTCGACACATTGAAGTAGTGGACACCTCATAAAATATGTTTTAGCTACTTCTGTCTGTTGTTGCAGTGTTCTGGGTTCTGGCTTGGGTTATGGTTACTGTTACTGTGTTCTGGTTATAGCTTTCAGAAAAGTGATTGTTTGATTCAGTTTTGGTTGGTACAAAGGAGATTGGTTGATGCAGATATATTTGATGTTATTGATGGATCCAGTCTAAAAAGTTATGAAACGTGGTCCCTGGAAGAAAAGAGAAGATTGTAGCCTTCTATAGGTCAGCACCTATGTACTAGTACATCAACTAGTACAAGAGCTAAGGGGGCTGTAGCTCCCTTCCGGGAGAAGCTGGAGAACGAGAGAAGGTTGTAGCCTTCTGCAGGTAGAAGCCTATGTACTGGTATAAGACTGCACCATTACAAAAATATTGTAAAAAGAAGTTTCTTATTAAAAGAAGATAGAGATGAATTGCAGTAGGTGGTTTTCACCCACATTGGGTTTCCACCTTATATCTTGTGTTCTTGTGTGTGATTGTCTACTCTGTTTTTACTGTACCTGGTTATTGTTATATGGTTCTGATACACAGATTAAAGATCAACATCTAATGAATTAACTAAATTATAAGTCTGTAGGATATACGCTAGTTTTCTTAACAACAGTTGCGTACATACGCAAGTTTCATTAGCTGAAGTAGCATATACAAATCTGATTGTGAAAAGAAATATTATTGACTTGCTAATACTGATTCACCCCCTGCCCCCCCCCCCCCCCCCCCCCTCTCAGTATTATTTCCAACATTTAGTATGTTTATGCATGAGACCAAAAATTTAGTAGAAATGTGGAAAAAATTATCCAATACACATGCAACCAACACTTTAGAAAACAAATATAATTTAAGCAAGAAATTTACTTTAACTCCTTTGAAAATCCAAAGATACAATTAATCAATGACTAATTTCTTATGTCGCAAGGGGATGCCTAAGGGTCTTCCTAATGCAAGTTGTATTTTATAAGTGATTGGTAGTTACTAAAATTATATTTTCAATAATTTATCACCAAAATATATCTTATATATTGCATTCACAACATAAATTTTGGATTCCTTTCTTTTCATAAAGAACTCTTTGTTAATGGAGTGTTCCTCAAACTTCCAACTTACTTTCATCAATTAATGAATTAGTGGAATTCTAATGATATATAACATGATTTCCCTATCAAATTTTATGGACACATAATTGTTCATTCACATACTATATATGGAAATTTTATATTTGTATTTGATATATCAAATAATTAGATTAACCATAAAGAGCAACAAAAATGCTACTTGTAATTCACGAGGAACAACCACATCTAAAAGGATAAACAACCAAAGATTTCAACGTCTATTTTAGACTTGGAAATCATGTGATTATTTCCACAAAGAGAGAATTTGGTTCCAATATTAGCCACAAGCAAGGAATATAGCTAAGTTCCTTACAAAATGCAATTATAATAGACTTAGTATTAAATTGCATTTGGACATAAAAGGAGAAGTCCCCACTACCCTATAAAAAATTATTCAACCTTTATGTGTACCTAGACATTATTTTAAATCAGCTTATACAACATTTTGGACCTCCTAATAGATATGTTTTTTATAGTGTTAATATTGGACTTTTTTTACTATAACTCTTGGTTGACTCAACAGAAAGAGATGAGTTGGATAGTTTTCAATGAACAACTTTTCAAAAACTTGAATCATATGAAAGTATTTTGACATGTCTTTTCTATATGGTTTATCAAATCTTTTGATAATAATAAGAGGTATTAGATCATCCAATTGGATTAGTTAATCATTAACATAATGGAACGATGGAACATGCAAAGGATTCACTTTCAACCCCTTACATATTTAACAACCACATGCTAATGGGAATTATTAAATGATATTTAGTTTAAGACAAAGTACCACTAGGGAAAGATGGTTACTTGAAGATAACATGTTATGATTTATAGGGTAAAGTGGTTATCCATTTTCTTCTGCCGCTTTCTTATGATATCTTTCTCTAGAAAATATTTTGCATAATCTGTAATATTTTGTATAGATTTGACTAGAAAAGATATTGCAAAACTCATTAGACAACTATTCAAATGAATGCACAAAGTTAGTAGATATTCAAATAGATAATCAATATATAAATATAAGATGAGCTTATTATAAATGACATGAGGAAAGGGTGGACTTGGAACTATATAGAATTAAAAAACCAAAGAGTAAGCCATTTGATATTACCAATTTTTATCCTCTAAATTTTAGCCAAAATCAAAATCAATGCATTTCTACATTTGTAAGTGAAGAATGAGAATCATTTAATATTCTAAATTAGTCAAACCTTAGAATTCATTTTTTAAGTAATCAATGCTCTTAATTTTATCATATGTTGACTAAAAATTTATGTTAAAACCTCTGTAAAGTATGATTTGTGAAGGTTTTCAGTTTCAATTTGATTAATTTTATTACGATGCATCTACAACCTTATGAATTAACAATGCTCTTACTACGGAAGGACGCATTGTGTTAAAATTAAATAAATATATAAAACGAACTTATTTTTCATCTATGCATCAAAAATGGGGATAAAAGATCAATAATTTCATATTTTAAGATTTAAACAAAAAAAATACCATACTCCATTATTTTTTTCAAGGGAAACATGAGATACATCATTGAGTAAAATATTAGGGTGTATAGATTCTTTGAAGGCCATAATCCATAATATGCCATCATCAAACACATACAAACTTGCATAAGATAAATTCTAGTTATGTAACTTCATACTTTTGGACATAATTATTTTTTCTTCAATTGGTTTATAAATTTCTTTCAATTTTTATTTATGTGTAAAAAAAATTACGTTGCATTTCAACAAAATAAAGGGGTCTAAACTTAATGTAAAAAATGCAAACCCTACCCTTATTATTGTTTCCATCTGGCTCTTTTGTTGCCACAAATTTTAACTTTGTTTACTTCCCTTCTGTTTTTTTTCCTATAGACCATAGCCACACACTCTCAATTTCTTTATACTTCCACATTGATATGTATTTTTTCGATTCTTAAGGTATTAGTTGATTAGGATTTATACATTTACATTATTTATTTATTTTTTGGTTCTTAAGATATTGGTTGATTAGGGTATCTTTTTAGCCTGCTTTTGATATAAATAATGTCTCAATGTCTATGGATCCCCCGTTGACTATATTTGAAACCTTATGCCTTTGATTCTTTAAAGAAAGAAAAGAAAATGCAAGTTTCATAATGCACATTATATAATATCTACACTTCGATGGGTTTGTTACCACTAAGTAGAGAAACCTACATGCATCTATATGTAATGGTTTTTTTATAATTGTGCATCGAGCTACAAAAAAAAGAAAAATAAATGCATAGATGTGTATTATTATATCAAGTACATCAACATGTGCTACTATAACAAGTGCATCACTCAACTTGAAAATGTTTCATTATATGCATATGTATGTATGGTGTGTTAACAAAAAATAAATGAAAGAAGATCAAGGAAAAATCTTGTTGCAATACTTTTCCGAAGGAAAATATCCTTGGTAAGTCAGATTTGTCCTCAACAATGATATATTATCCTTGCTAAGTCAGATTTGTCCTCAACAATGATATATTCTTGGCCTACAAAGACAACCCCTAAGGAGGCTCCCCTGTCTTCATTCCACCTGTCAATGGCTTTGTGAAGTTAAATTCTAATTGGGCTTTTAAAGGAAACCCTAATCTGGTTGGTTATGGAGGTATTTTCTGGCTGGTTATGGAGATATTTTCATGATTTGTTGAGAGACTCCTAAGAGTATATACAATCCATGTCAAACCTAAGAGGAATAATATGGTATAAATATTAGGATTGGAATGAGGTTTGTTGTTGGCCAAATATATAGAAATCCCTAAACTCCAAATTGATGGGGACTCTTAGATGGTGATCACGATCACAAGTATCAAACGAAGTTAAATTTTAGATGGTGATGACAAGTATCAAACGAAGTTAAATTTTAATGGGACCTTTAAAGGAAACCTTGGTCTAGCTGGTTATGGAGGTATTTTCGTGATTCGTTGGGAGACTCCTAAGAATATGTACAATCCATGTCAAACCTACGAGGAATAACATGGTATAAAAATTAGGATTCGAACGAGGTTTGTTGTTGGCAAAATATATGGAAATCCCTAAACACAAGATTGATGGGGACTCTTAGCTGGTGATCACAAGTATCAAGCGATTGATTAACGGGACATCGGTCGAAAAGATATCTAAGAGTTGGCAGACAAAAGTTCTACTCTCTCACGTAAACTCCTTAATTATCTCCTTCATGTATTTACTGGCCTCTCACTCTCGACGGTCAAGCAATAAGCAAGTTGAAATTTATATATTTATAATAAATTCTTTGGATTATTAGTGGGTTTTAAAAATGTATATTAGTTAACATGTGTCATGGTCCGAGAGAAAAAATTGAAAAACTCCAGAAAGTTTTTTCATTTGAATGAAAAAAAGAAAAAACGTAAGAAATTTATGAAAATCTTGCAAATTGGAAAAGGCGATCAACATGGAGTTTTACTTTAACAACTTACTAATAATTTACTTCTTAATCGTAAGAGTTGGAAAACATTTCATTTTTCACATGTTGAATGTTGTGTAGAGAACATTAATGAGGAGCCTTCAAAGGAAAGGAATTACAAAATATGTAAATGATGATCAATTTTCTCCCCAAAAAAATCCAAATGAATATTTTTAGTATATTTACTTTAAAAATATTAATCCATTTTATATTCATATTCACTTGTTCTCTTATTTATATAAGAGAAAACAAAATAGATTTCATTCATTATATAAAACATGAGGATAAGGCTAAAAAGGGTGATAGCCAAATTATGAGCAGTTGCTTTTTCTTTCGGGAGGATAATAATTATTCTTCCCGATCATTAAAGATAAAGCTACTTGACAAATAAATGAATGGTTTATATTATTACAATAAATAGATATTTAATCAAGTGAAATATTTATTTAAATAATACAATATATTAATGCAATTCTTATAGCCCCAACAGTTGGCTCAAGTGGTTAGAGCTAGAAGTGAAGTTCTTTGATATTTTTTCTAGTTTTTATTGATCACAGGTTTGAATCTCTTTAATTTCCTTTTTTAGAAACATGTTATCATTGATGGCAAAGGCAAAGCATTAATGATGTTATCATTGATGGAAAAGGAAAAGGTGGTCAAGTATGGAAAAGGCAAAGGTGGTTGAGGTGCAGAGACTTTGAAGCTATTTTCAGTGAAGAATATCAGCTCAAGTGTGCTTGGGACCCACTCAGATGGATAGATATCTGAAAGAGATTTCCAACAGTATATTGAAGTCTGAAAAAGGCTTCCTAAGTCAAAATTTATTTAAGATCAAGTTCAGTAGTTGAAAGAGGAAAAGAGTCAAAGAAGGGCAAGGTTCTAGTTAGTAAGGTTCTGAGTCGGCCCTTTAGACTAGTAGGAAGAGTGAGCTGACCTCCGACCTCATGATCTATGTACAATTTTAGAAAGGTTCAACTCGAGAGTTGAGAAATCGAACGCTCAACAACAACGACCCCCGACCTCATTTTGCCCCGACCTTATGGCGACAAGGTCATAACTCTAGGTCACATGGTGAAAGTGCTACCAGTTGGGACTCTATGCAGTCGACAGAAAACAAAGAAACAAAAATTAGCACATCTCCTATGTTAGTTAGCCCTTGACCTTATTTGGACATGGTCATAGCTCAAGGTCATATGGTGAAAGTGTGATTGGTCAAGCGCTCCGATCAAATTAGCAGTCATTAGCGGAGTGGACAATCTAAGGACCGAGAAACGTGGTTGGAAAACATCATAACAAAATGAGTTGTTATTGGTGAAAATTGAAGTGAGAGGCCCCCACATAACATCTCAGCCCGCAAGCTAAAGCCTGCAGGAGAAATAAAGGCATAAGCAAGGAGTTGTGGGTTGACAGTGTTGCGGCTGACGATGGCGGACATAGTAGGTACCGATGACTAGTAACAAATGGGAAATGGTTGACCCACGCTAATAACTAAGCTCGCAAAGGAAACCTTGGAGGATACAAAGCAGTGCGCAAAGGAGTAGGCTCGGGATGCATTAGCCGAGCAATGTCGTGAACGGAGAAGAGGTAGCACAATGTTAAAAATATAGGACCCATTATTTTTTATAAAGGAAAATTGGTGAAAAACAAAGGCCTTGGGACCTTTTCTCTCTCCTATTTGACAGCAGACAGGTGGCAACATATTATTTGTTAGAGATGATGCCAGCACCACGCCAATAAGAGGTGGAAAAGTCGCAAGTGTTTTTTACTTTTTTGGGTGGTCGAGTGGGCCATTTCTGGGTAACATGTGTCACCGCTAAATAGCGACATGTAGCATATGTGACGCCATCCCGCTAACAGGACCACATAAGGTTTGAACGAGGCACACTGGAGAAAATGTGGGATGACTAGGCGCTGGGCAAAGATGGCCTTGTCAGAGCCAACTCAGCCTGGCCAGCTTTTGATTGGGTCCCAAGCATAGCAGCGAACCCCACTGAGATAACTCATCCTTTAAGGAAGACCTCAGCAATTTATAAAGGGGCACAGGAAAAAGGAAAATCCTATTTCCACCACTATAGGATCATTAATGCGTTCTTACATGCGTGGGAGATAGACGTTTATAATTAGATAATAAAAATAAAAACGGCGTGTTACCCTTGCGCGTGTTATAAAAGTCTATCTCCCGCACATGTAAAAGCGCATTAATGATCCTATAGTGGTGGAAATAAGATTTTCCCAGGAAAAATGCGCCGAGAGAATAGCCCTTGGAAACATCGATACTACAGGTGGCAGCGACAACCAATGAAAAGAGCGTGTTTTGAACCCACAAAACAACTCATCTCAGAAGCAATACGAAGGCGCATAGGGAGAAATGGTCGAGATAACTAAGCCAGGAGACGAAAATATTGCCAATAAATGATGTTTCATCATGTAACAAAGAGAGCCTGGGTCATGGTTTTGTGGTGATTTTTTGTGTTAATTAAGCTTCGGCCTTCAGGCTATAATAATATAAGGGATCGTGTGCACGATGAAAAAGGCTTAGTGCCTTAAGCTTCAATGGGTTAGCAACTATAACAGGACCAAGGGCTAGCGGAGTCTTATCTATAATGCAACAATTTGCTTAAATCCCTTGGGGCTATAATGCAAAGGAACTAGTGGAAGAGTTATATGCGGAGACATTTTATAAAGTGCCTTGGAGCCCACATATATATTTACAATTGGCAACTTGATTTGGCATGTATTGAGGTTGTGGATGAATGAGTTGATAACTTGACGTTGTTGTTTAGTGGAGCGCCCAGGACAAAGGCATTTGGGCCATGCTTAGTGCTAAAAGCATGAAATGAGTCGACAACCTTTGGAGTTTGGCAGTTGAGCCAAACATAACAGCAAAGCGCTAAAGCTTGAAATCAAAGGCATGAATGAGTTGGCAGTCGTTAAGAGACAAATTTAGCAGTTTGGATAAATCTCAAGGTTCACCAAAAATAGAAAGTCTCGGTTAAAGGCTGTTAAGAGATAGAATATCCAAACCAATAGATAAACTTAAATTTTGAGTTTAAAACAACATAATTAAAGTCTGAAACTTGGAGAACACATTTAGCAAACTGAAATGAACAGGACAAAAGCAAAAATTAAAGACTCATACAGAAATTCAAAGTGAAGTTAACTAAAATCTCATGCCAAAAATATCAAACCAAATTCTTTATAAGCATAATTGATTGAAGAATTTTGGCAAGAGTTTTGGGTGCAAGATTTTGTGGTGAAGCGAGGTGCTGGTGTATTTCTCATAAATCACAAATTGTTGGAGGTAGTGTTGGACAAATTGTTTATTCTGTAAGCAGATGTTGCATTCATGGTTCTAGTTTGAAAATGGATGAAAGATGAATCATTGATGTTAAGCAAGTTGTAGGTTGCATATCAAGGGTTGGTGTTCCTTCCAATATCTACTGGTGAATGAATTATTTCATGCCATGCTCATGTGAATGAATTATTTATGGTGTCCTAATCGTATTGCATAAGTGAAAGAAAGTTTCTAAATTGTGAAAAATCTACAATATTGATTCACACCTCTCTCAGTATTGTCCTGGTTTCCAACACCCTTGGGGTGAGGCCTCATAATATGGTTTACCTAGTTTACCATCCACATAATGTGGGGAAATACTCTGGGGTTTCTCATGCCTTCATTCCAAATATATGTATGTATTTCCATCATTAATAACCATCAATTTTTTTATTAGTTAATTATATGTACTTTCAAATTTTAGTCATTAATATATAAAAACATGTTCAATATATAAACATTAATTTACATGATACTTTATAATCTAGGGTGGTACCCGGAGGAAGGGGTTCTTTATGAAATTTTGTGTTTTCATTCTCATGGAATATTGGAGTTGCAACAAATAACTAAGCAGAAGCTTACTCCTATACCAAGGTATTCTCCTCACCATTCTTAGGAGCATTCAAATTTTAATTGTCATAGGAGATTCAAAAATATTATTTTCTATCTTTAAATCGGCTCTTCCCCTTTGGATATTCGTTTCAAATTAATCATATATGGAATAAGAAACACTCTCCAAACCTTTACCCAAATCAAATTTTACCACACCTTACGAAGTGATAAATAAATCAAATAAGGCCTCCAGTTGGATGAGGGAACACATATGATCAATTGCTCCACATGTCAAATATAATAAAGCACATATGTCTAGCAATATACCAAAAGAAGGTCCTTAGCATGCCATCGAATGATCCTCCTTGGGAAAACATTAAGTCTTGCTAAATCTGCAAGCTTCAAACCCTGCAATGGAACATCATCTCTATATTATTCCCCTACCTCTTCTCAATCTAGAATCTAATCTCCCACCCAATGGTGGATCTAGTCATCTAGATTCCCCATTATTATTTGGGGTGGATGCTAAATTGGCCTTGTCAACTCGTTATGGCCTATTTCCCTACCTTTTGGTTGTTTGGTCTTTGAATTAGTGTGCCCCACCAACTTTTGTCATCTATTTCCCTTGTCCCTCCTTAGTTATTGTGTCTCATTGTTTTTCTCATGGTAGTCTGGATCACCCTTTCTAGATAGTCCTCTACCTATCACTCTCTTAGAGTTTCGGATGATTCTTGTGTCTAGCATTGCAAGCTACAAATCAGATTTAACCAAGTGTAAGCTTAGATAGAGCTTTACTAAAGATGGTTCTCCAAAAAAACTCAAGTCAAAGTTTAGAAGATGATTTTGACATTGTTTAAGTTGCTCAAAGGGGTTTATAGAACCAAGTTCCTCCATCATGTCCTTATACCGCTCTCTTTTAAAAAAAATTATTCTCTAAATTTAAAAAAAAAATAATAATAATAATAATAATAATAAAACAATGATCAATATACATGTTTGGTTAGTTCTAATTAAAAGTATTCCCAAAATCAATGTTAACTTGATTGATATTACAACCCACTGAAGGGTTGTGGTAAAAATATTTCACTTTTATTCTTAACCATAAATACAATATTTAGATATTTATATAAAGTAACATAATTTCATACCAATTTTAGAAAGATAAAGTAATTAAAAGTATAAAATATGTATCATTCTTATATATATATATGAGAGATGTTTAATTCATTCAATTTATATAATATTTAAAAATTTCTATTAATAATAAAAAATCAATATGAGTGGAGCTCGGAGATGGCGACCGCAGCAGGGAGGGTTTGGCAGCTGGCGCAGAGCTGGAGCTAGGGCCGTAGGGCCGAGGATAGGGCCCATCAACAATGGATGGGGGGGAGGTTGCAGTAGTTTATCCGCACTGGTAAAATTAAGTTAGGAGGTCGGCAGATGGAGGTTTCGGACACCATGCAAAAGACACCTGGAGGACTCAGCAAACAGTAAATCGGGAAGGCAATTTACCACAGGGGAAAAAGGATCAGAAACTCTCGGGCAACGACTCCCCAGCTCTCGACAAGCCGACAAGCGATCTGTGACCAGAGAAGTAACCATGATTAATCCAGACGAAGGTATTGACTTAGACCCAGCTATGGAGGACATTCTCTCTGTCTGGGGAAAAGATCCAACTGCTCAGAACATTGAGCGTTACTTTGGAACGGTGGAAGCCCTAGCCTCTCCTCCGTTTTGTCCGGAATCAAAAAGAACGCCTCAAACCCTCTCAAATTCGCCTAAGGAGTTGCAAGGGACGGCAGCAGTGCAACAGGGGGGAAAGTTACAGCATCAGTTTCAAAGGTCGAGCAAGGAAGACCCTCAGGCGGGTACTATCAATCCACACTTCGGTGGCAAAGGGAAACTTGGGTTCGTAGGTCCGATTCTCTCTGGCGGCTTGGAAGACATAGTTAATCTCGGATCAAAGCTAGGGCAAAGCCCTGTAGGAGACGCGGGAAGATCTACAACAGTCACAAGGGTTTCAATTGCAAAGAGCATAAGCAGTCCAAAGGAAATTGGGTGGAAGGATCAGGGTTCCGAAGAATATCAGGATCCAAGGGGGGAAGACAATCGAGAAATCCAGGGTTTTCAGGTAAAAAATCAATCTCTCCTTGAGTCCCTAAATTTTTCTCTAAATTATTTGAAAGAGGTTTACCCGGAGTCAAGACCTCATCCCCAGTCCTCAGGCCCGAGCCCCCAAAGAGGGCAGCAGGAGAATGAAGACCTAAGAGACACGGCCAGAGGAATAAAATCCTCAGGGGGGCAAAGGAAAAAGCAGAGACTGATAAAATCCCAAGGGGTAGAAGGGAATCTGGTGTTGGGTATGGATGTACAAATTGAAGAGGTGCTGGAGGTAGCAGAATGCACCCTGGTCGGCAGAGCAAGAGGAAAGAAATTCTCATCCGAATACATTCAATCTTGGGGGAAGCAGAATTGGCAAACGGACCTAATCAGAGAATTTCGGGTCTTGACTTTAGCAAAAGGGTGGTTCTCGGTTCGTTTCGAAAACAAAGAGGCAGCAGAATGGGTGCTGAAGAGGAATTGGTCACTCGGGAACATCCCGGTGCTGTTCAAAAAATGGAGCCCTATGTTCGATGCAGCCCATGAAAAAGCCGATGTTTTCCCGGTCTGGGTAAGAGCACCAGGGTTGCCATCGTTCCTCTGGGTTGAGTCGGTGTTCAAGGCGATTGGGAATAGACTGGGCACTTACTTGGAGGCAGACATGTCATTTCAGGAAACACACAACAGGGCAATGGCACGGATTCTGGTAAGCCTCAATCCAAGCGGAGGATTGGCAGAGAAGATAAATCTCCAATATAAAGAATATGTCTTTGCACAAATACTGGATTATGAATTCTTGCCATTCCGATGCCATAGATGCCATGAGTATGGGCACTTGGCTAAGGAATGCCCCTTAGGCAGACGGTGGAGGAGGTTCTAGAGAACGAGGGAGAGGCCGGAAAAGGCCAATAGGCACTTCCAGTATCAAAAAAACAAGGAGATATCAGAAGTCCTGGAAGATGAAACAATGGATTTAGACCCACAGCAGGGGAGCTAATACGAGAGAGCAGATCCTCAAGAATCGCCAAGGAAATTGATAGAAGATGGACCGGAACCTGGGAAAGCAAAGGAGCACTCCAACGATGTACCTCCGAGCTCATCCCCAAGCCCAGCCGAGGATCCAAAGGGTACGAAATTGGATCCAAAACATTCTTCTTTTTTTAATATATAAAATAAAGATGAATGCTTGGATGAATGTTTAACCTCTGATCCTCTCATTAATATCCCCCTTTCTGGAACAAATGTTAATAATGCAAAGTTGGACGAAGGCAACCTGGAAAATTGTATTGAAATCATCTCAGCTGCTATACCCTCCTTAGATCTGAATTGTGATGGGTGCTGCCCCGAAACCTCCTCTCGGGCTCAGCATCCTATATGCCCCTATAACCTTCGCTCCTAGGACAATAAACCTGTACCTATGTCATCGATGGGGGGCATCGATCCATCCATCCCCCAGAGTCAACCCGGGAAAAAAAGGGGTAGAAAATCCAAGCTATCTATGGCCCAAGTCCAGGCAAAATTCGATGTGGTAGATGGGAAGCAACAATCCATCACATGGGCACTTAGAGCAGTGCAAAGCCCCGTTTCTGTTCTAAAATGATCATAACCTCATGGAACTGTAGGGGTTTAGCCAGTAAACCTAAAAAACTGGCTCTTAGGGAGATAGTTGTGAACTCCAAGGCGGATGTCCTCCTTCTTCAGGAGACCCTAGGGAACGGGGAGGAAATCGAAACAATGCTAAATTCTCTTCTACCAGGGTGGAAATTTACAGCCTTGGACTCTGATGGCCACTCAGGAGGTTTGGCTGTAGGATACAGAGAAGGAAGAATTAAGCTCAGGAACCAATGGGGAATGAAGCAGGTGATGGGGCTAGAATGTCAGTCTACAGAATTTGATTTCCCTTTAACTATCCTTAATATATATGGCCCGTGCCAGGGAAGGATATCATTCTGGAATAGATTGATGGAGAACTCGCTTGTGAAGAATAATTTCATGGTGATGGGAGGTGATCTAAACTTCTCTTTAGGAAGAGCGGAAGCCTGGGGTCCAGCCGCAAGAGAGGATCCGCAATCTGAATTTTTCCAGAACCTATTAGCCTCAAATAACCTCATAGAAGCAAACCTCATCAAGCTTAAACCGACTTGGAGGAACAGAAGAGTAGGAGAAGCAAGGGTGGCGAAGAGACTAGACCGCTTTTTACTCAATGAGGCTTTATCCGCTATGATTCCTTTATTCAGACAATGGGTTGAAGAAGGGGGTCCATCGGATCACTTCCCTATCTACCTTGAGCTCTCCAAAGTCCCCCCTAAACCCCCTGCCCCTTTCAAATTCAACGCCTCCTGGCTTCAAGAAGAATCTTACAATAAATTATTCAAAGAAATTTGGTCACATCCTGACAGAGGATCACAAGAGAATAAAGGATTCTTACTCATGGAAAACCTCAAAAGACTGAAAAAGGCAACAATCTTATGGGCAAAGGACAGAAAATCAAAGCAGACTGAGGAATTATCCAGGATAAACGAGGAACTCCAAAAGCTTGAAAGCATAGAGGCGGATGGCTATGCGACACAAGAATCTAAAGAGAAAATTGTAGCTCTGGAGAAGCACAAGAATCAAATCCTGCTGGCAAAGGAGGAGGAATGGAGACTCAAGAGTAGAGCAATATGGCTCAAAGCAGGGGATGATAACACAAGCTTCTTCCACAACTACGCAAAAGGGAGGAAGAGTGCAAATACCATCTGGCACTTAAAAGACGAAGAAGGAGGGGAGGCTAAGACTTTTGAAGCTCTATCAGCTCTTGGGGTGAATCACTTCCAATCCTTATTCAAAGACAATGGTGAGATTACCATTGCGGAATTCATCCAAATAGCGCAATGTTTCCATAGATATGTGGAGGAGGAAGAAGCGGACCATCTAATGGACCCTATTACGAAGGAGGAGGTGGAAAGTGTTATTAAATCTACGGCAAAAGAGAAAAGTCTCGGACCGGATGGTTGGTCAGTAGAGATCTTTCTACATTTTTTTGAGCTGATAGGAGAAGAAATCACAGAAGTCGTAGAGGAGTCAAGAAGGAAGGGAGAAATTTACAGTCCTTTCAATGCAACTTTTATTGCTCTCATTCCTAAAAAGGAAACCCCGGAATCTTTTGAGGATTTCAGACCTATCTCTTTATGCAATAGTATTTATAAAATAATTGCAAAAGTGATAGCGCTCAGGATCAAACCAATCCTATCAAGGCACATCTCACCTGAACAATTTGGGTTCTTGAACGGAAGGCAAATACATGAAGCAATTGGTGTGGCTCAGGAGGTTCTACGCAGTGTAAAGGTGAAAAATAAGAAGGGTGTAGTAATCAAAATAGACTTATCAAAAGCATATGATAGGATAAACTGGACATATATTCGCCTGCTTTTAATGCATCTTGGATTCAAAGTGGACTTTATCAGATGGATCATGGGGTGTATCACAGATGTCAGTTATGCAATCCTCATATATGGTGCTGCCACCCCCTTCTTTAAAGGACAGAGAGGGCTGAGGCAAGGATGCCCCCTGTCCCCTTTGTTATTTCTCTTAGTTGCTGAAGGCTTAAGCCAGCTGATTCAAAAATACAAAAGGGAAGGTAAGGTAAAAGGTATAGAGGCAGCAGTAAATTTGTTGATATCTCACCTCCTCTTTGTAGATGATATTTTGGTTTTTACAAATGGTTCCTCTAATGAACTTAAGGAGTTAAAAAACATCTTTGAACTCTTTATGAAAGCTACTGGAATGCAGATTAACCCCAGGAAATCCCAGATCATAGAGGAAGGCCTAACCAGACAAGAAAAAGAGCAGCTCAGCTCTTACTTTCCTTATGAAATGTGTAACATGGACTTCCCGTTTAAGTATTTAGGCTTCTGGTTGAAGCCAAATGCTTACAGGAAAGAGGACTGGTCTTGGCTAATTGCAAAGATTGAAGCAAGAATCAACCGCTGGAGCTTCAAATGGCTATCCAGAGCAGGGAGATTGACACTAATAAAATCTGTGCTACTAGCCATACCAGTTTACTGGGCAGCTTTAACATGGGTCCCAAAAGGAGTATTGGAGAAAATAAGGAGAATTTGCAGCAGATTTTTATGGGCAGGATCAAAAGAAAATATGGTTCTCCCTTGGGTTGCCTGGGAGAAAGTGGTGAGGCCTAAAGACTGGGGAGGCTGGGGGATAAAAAGCCTACCTGACTTCAGACTCTCACTGGCAGCCAAATCAGGGTGGCGACTTATTAAGATGGAAAACCTATGGACAAGAACGGTAAAAAGAAAATATATTGACCCAACTCCTTTAGAAGAATGGATCAGGAACCCAGTCAAGATCCATAAGAACATTTCTGCAATTTGGAAAGCAACAGTGGAGTCCTTTAAGGTGATTGAGCAAGGTCTTGCATGGAAGATTGGGAATGGTGAAAAGGTAAAGATCGGGAAGGATCCCTGGGTAGGATGCAATGGAACCTATGCCCTCACCCGTGGCCTAGTACAACATTTAGAAGAAAAAGGTTTTCTCTTCCTAAGCCAAGTGGAGAAACCGGGTTTTTCAACCATCTGGGGACAAGCATGGAAGAGTGGAGAAGACTTGGAGTTAGAGCATAGATGGTGGAACGAATGGAGAGCTTTTATCCAGGAACTCTCTAGATCCAATGTTAGGCTGAGCGACAGACAGGATGAGTTAATATGGGCACATGCAGATTCGGGGGATTATGCACCAAAGAGTGGCTACAAATTCCTCATGTCCAGGAAAGGATGGGGAGATCCGGAGTGGTGGTCGAAACAGCTATGGAAACTCAAAAGCCCTCCAAAGTCAAAAATCCTTTTCTGGTGCATTTTAAAAAGCAAAATTCCAACCTGGGACATTCTGCAGACCAGATTTATGTACGGGCCTGGGAGATGCACCTTATGCAAATCAGAAGCTGAATCCATAAATCACCTCTTTCTTAAGTGCCCAGAAACTCTTAAGATATGTAGGTTTTAACCCTGTACAGAAATTACCTGCATACGAATTCTTAAACAAAGAAAATAAACAATGCGAGAGCATAACCCATAAAACACATATGCACAGAGATTTTTCCCTGGATCCCAAAACCGGGACTACCAGCTTGATTTTTCATTATGTTCCTTTCAATGTTACAATACATATTTATACATGCCGAAGCATCCAATACCATGGACCGAAAAACCATTGCGTCCAATACCATGTGCGAAAATCATGCACAAAACCATAGGTAGGTTCGCCCAACCTAATATAGGGTCCAAAAAAAAAAATTCCCGGGGCGCTGCCCCGGACCCCGTAGAGGGGGGCTACCCGCCCCCCTCAAACCCCCCAGACAGGGGGGGTTGCCACCCCCCCGCTACGCAATCGGCGCAACGAAGAGGGGCTACCGCCCCCCTCTAACCCCCCGTTTAACTACGTAGGTTAGTCGTGGAAAGAATATAACACAACCCAACAAGATATGGGGCAAGGCCGGAAATATTCTGAACAAAAAGCTTGAATGGGAAGGCGACAACATGCAAGAAGCATGGAAGAAGTGCTGGCACTCACATCCAAATGGGAACTTGCGCAACCTTCCTTTAATCATCAGCTGGGGAGTATGGATAGCCAGGAACAGGAGCATCTTCCAGGACAAAGAAACCCCAGTGACTATCAAATCCAGAGCATTGCCATCTTTTCCAGTATCCCTGAACCTAAGGAAACCCACTCCCAAAGAAGCGCCCCAGAAGTGCAGATAGCAGAGGGAATCCCTTGGGCTTTCTTCGACGGTGCATCTCAAAACAATATAGCAGGAGCAGGCTTAGTCATCCAGGACAACCCAACTCACATCCTAAAAGCTTCTGTGGGCTTAGGAACAGGTTCAAACAACTATGCAGAATTGCTCGCCCTAAAACTCCTTATATGTTGGCTTATTCAAAGGCACACCCTCACAATTTAGATTTTTGGAGACTCCCAAAATGTGATCAGATGGGTAAATGGTCAAAGTACATGCAGCAATCAAGTCTTAAAACAAATCCTGGGAGAAATTCAGAGACTAAAATCATATTTTAACAGTTTTTCTCTATGTCACATTTTCAGGGAAAGGAATGATACAGCGGACAAGCTTTCTAAAGACCGTCTACAACAGAATTTGGGCAGCTGGAAAATCGTAGAAGACAACCAAGGCCAAATCAAAAGGACCGATCAGCCTCCTCATAATCAATTTTACAGAACTCGTGGCAGCACTTTTTTGTGTTCATTTCATATCAAAAATCTTTTCTTTCATATGCAAATTCTAAGACTCTTTCAGCTACGGTAATATGGCATTTTATAAAACTCATATGTACATGTAACGGGTTATTTTCCTCTCTGTTGAGGAGACCCGGTTTTTGCTGGTTAGTCTTTTTTGAACAGCCCATAGTTTTTGTTCAAGTTTCCTAGCTTAAAGGAACTCAGTTCCGGCCAAATCAAGAATAGAAGAAGAATTAGGGATAGTTCTGCTTATTAAAGGAACCTGGTCTCAGACAAAAGGCAGCAAATTTTGTAAATCAGACATAATAGTCACACAAGATGATCAGTGATGCGTAAGCATGTGCAATGTAAACTTTTTATAGTCTTAATAAAAAGTTTCGTTTTTTCCTTTGGAAAAAAAAATCAATATGAGTGATTAAGTAATATCGATATATATTTAAAAACATATTAATAATTAAAAAATTATTTTAATGTTAAAATTGTGATTTATAAATAAATTATTATATTGATAAAATATATATATAGATCAAAATTCTTAGCGTGCAAATTTGTTTTAGCAGTTCAAAAAATTTAATTCCTTTTGATACAAACATTAAATCAAAGATAAAAATATATCTATACTAATAAAATATTATAATACAAATCATTTTAATTATGATAATCAGTGAACAAATCCTAATTTTCGCTTCAACATTGTTCTAAAATTTCAAAAGAAAAAAACTTAAATAACAAGGCAAGTAAAATTCAATGAAATTTCAAGCGCCAAACAGTCATTTTCACTTTTATGAATTCAAAACATATGAAGACTATTTAAAGGCCGTAGCATTTACGCAACGAGAATTTAGTTATTTTTATATATCTTTTTAAGTTGCGTACCTTTGCTGCCAATATGGTATAAATACGCAATGTTTATATAACAAACACGTGAAACTGTGACGTACAGCAAGGAAATTCTGAGCATGCATTCAAGTTCCTCGCCCTCATAAAACCCGTGTGCCTTAAATATATTGTAAAATTCGTTGGTGTCAAAGTGAAGGACAAGTAGCGTGTTAAAATAATGTTTGAATTTTGAATGAGCCAGTGAGTCGTGACTAATTGGTGACGGATTCTGTCCTTTCGATGTTAAAATAATATTAGAAGTAGATGACCCGTGAGTATTTGGTGACGGACTAAATCCACCCAGATAATATAGACACACGCCTCTACAGAAAGGAACCTTCATGTCCGTTCTGAATTAATTAGAGTCGTGGTTTCATCATTTAAAAAAAAATTTCCACGCGCACCGAATTTAGTAAGGGATATTGTCCACTCTAAATTAATTAGAGTAGTTGATTCATGCAAAAAAAAAACCAAAAAACAGAAAGACACGCGCACCGAATTTATTTAGTGATATATTTTGGTCCATCTATTTATATGAAATCTGCTCTGCGCGGAAACTGAGATATCTGCATCCACCAAACTTATTTGACACTCACATGTTTGTCTGTGGGTGATATCGATATTCAATTGTATTAGTTTGAGTTTCAACATCCAGATTTCTTTGCCAACCGCTACATAAATAAAAGCATCCAAAGTCAAGTCGCCCAACGTTCAATTACCGGCAACAGCATACATACACTGATTCTTTGAAAGTTAAAATTGTTTCATTCTAATTAGTTGATAGAAATCTTAAGGGTGGGTGGGACGAGTGCCTTATCACATATTTGGGTTATTTTTTTAATTCTAAATATTAATTATTTTTTATATTTAAATTCTCTTTTAACTTCAAAAATTAACTATTTTATATTTTTAAATTTATAATTATGGTTTTACAATTTACTCAATATAACTATAAAATTATTTTAGGAATTATCAAATAATATCAGTCATATAAATTAAATAGCTAGTAAATATCAATAGACATCAATCCATAACTAACATCAAAATACTTATCTTATAATACATCTTAATAAATATTAAAATTTCAAAAAATCATAAAATTAACTAAATTATAATTTTATTTTAAAGTAATAATAATAATAATAATGATTATTATAAAAAATTAATTTTACTATTAACCATATATATATATGAAAAAAACATTAAAAAAAAAAAATTATTCATAGTGATTTAGCTCCACTTTACCATGGAGGTTTTTAATAGGGCTTCCAGAATTTAATTTTAATTTAATTATTAATAATTATTAAGTAGATAGCATGGATTTAACCTCCATGGCATATTCAAAATTATTCTTAGTAATATACACAAATCAAAGGTTGAGATTTTTCTCTGATGCAGTTATGCCATTTTTATTCTTTTAATTAAATAGATTAATTTAAAAAATGTCATATAAAATGAGTTATGGTTTTTTGGGTATGTGGTATTGATACGACATGGTATTGACCCATGGTATCGGAACATAGTAATCTCCATTTGTTATGTCATTTTTATTCTTTTAATTAAATAGATTAATTTAAAAAATGTCATATAAAATGAGTTATCGTTTTTTGGGTATGTGGTATTGATAAGACATGGTATTGACCCATGGTATCGTAACATAGTAATCTCCATAATAAAATGAGATAAATGTCTATGAATATAAATTTTATTCAATATTTTTTCAAATATATTATTAAATTTTAAAAATCATTAAATTATATATATATATATATATATAATGGATTTTTGTGATCCATATTAATAATGAAATTGTCTTTCTCATTGATCACATTATTGAGATTTAATAGATGTTTCAAACCTTTGTCATAAAAATAAACCACATTCTATATCAATAATATAATTAATCCAAAAAACAATCTCATTATAATTCAATTAATTTAATATTTTTTTAATTTTAATAATTTCATATAAAATAGAATGTTTAATGTTCATTGTAAATTAATTATATAACTATTACTTATATACAATATCATGAATATTTATTTCTATCCTAAGCCAAAGTACAAGTAGCTCAACGGAATCATATTATTGCAAATTTCCAACCGCAAAAACCGGAGCAAAAATTCTGCCAGGGTTTGAGATGAGATCTTGATGCGTTTGACTTAATAGGGTGGAAGAAATCGAACAGTTTAAAATGTTTGCGACTCTATTGGTTTAGCAGGGAAGCGATAAGGTGGCAGTTTTAGGTTTAGAAGTAGTTGACCTGTTCTATTGTCCCATCGCTCTAAGAGGCATTACGCGTTAACCTTCAGGACCATTGCCGGTAAGATATCTTATCCTAACCCAACAACTTGTGCTTCACGGCAGCGACTTTAGAAACGCAGACAGGCTGTTGTGGCATTATAAATATTGTCAAATGTATGGACGTTCATAACAAATTCCACAATTGGATGAATTACTTGGGCGAGGGGCTAGCGTTCATTGACTCATTGAAGCAGTTCTGTCAGCTTTGTTATCGGTGGAAGCATTAACCTGAGACAGTGAACAGTTTAGGGACGTCAGGGAATGATGAGGATCAGTTCAGCCAAGATTCTGGCTTTGGTTGTATGCCTGACCTTTCTGACTGTCACAGCTCTGGCTACAGATATACTCAGACACACTTTCGTTGTAAGTTTCCAAATCTTCTTGTTTCTGAGGGGAGTATGTTCAACAGAATTTGGACATTGATAGTTGTCACAACAATTGCTATAAATTGTTCTTATATCATAATCACACAAAAAATAATTTGCTATTTTAGGAGAATATGTCCGTTGATATTTGAACTTAGGTTTTTGCAGTTTTTGATATTTGAACTTCAATTGTTATCAATTGTCGCTATAATATAACTACACAAAAAACTTTAGTTTTTGTTGCTTTCATCGTGGCTTATTATTCAGCTAAAGATTTTCCTTACATTGTTGCAGATTGAAGCAAAGCCTGTGACTAGACTATGCAAGACACATGATATAATTATCGTAAATGGACAGTTTCCAGGCCCAACGCTGCATGTGAGGAATGGAGACACACTTGTTGTGAAAGTCTATAACAGAGCACAGTATAATGCCACCATCCACTGGTATGTTGTTTTTCCCTGTGATTTCTCATTGTATCAAAAATTATAATGATGAGAATGCAGATATGACAGTCAAACATGATTTATTAATATTTGCAGGCATGGAATCCGCCAGTTTCGCACAGGGTGGGCTGATGGACCTGAATTTATAACACAATGCCCCATTCGCCCAGGGGGTAGTTACACATACAGATTCACCATTTCTGGTCAAGAAGGAACTCTCTGGTGGCATGCACACAGTTCATGGCTTCGAGCTACTGTGTATGGAGCCCTGATCATCCATCCGAGGCTGGGCACCACTTATCCCTTCACAATGCCCCATCGCGAGACTCCCATTATTCTCGGTAAAGCCAATATCCAACCATCTTGATTATATGTATTATAAGTTCTGTGTACAGTAAAGGAAGAGCACGAAAGCTTGCATGCTAATACGAATTAGTAAGATATTACGTTTCCATGACTGAACAGGGGAATGGTGGAACAGAAATCCCATAGATGTGGTGAATCAGGCCACACGCACAGGAGCTGCACCTAATGTGTCTGATGCTTATACTATTAACAGTCAGCCGGGAGATTTATATCCATGTTCAACCAGAGGTATGTATCGACCTGAGTGAAAAAAATTAAGCATAGTTTTGCCCTAACATAACATATAGCTGCAGCCTCTTGTGTCTTGATCTGAATGTGCTAGTACGATTAAGTAGATAAGTCTTTGTCTCCCATATTTGTTTTGTTTAAAAAGTCAAATTCCATATTCTTCGCACCTGCTCCACGTTATTTCTGCAAATTCAATATTCCACATACCAAATAAGTAAGTATTTGTCTCATATATTTGTTTGGTTTAAAAAGTCAAATTCCATATTCTTCACACCTGCCACACCTTATTTCCGCAAATTCTATATTCCACATACCTGCCCCTATAGTATTTCATTTAAAAGCCAAAGTCAATATTCCACATACCTGCTCCTACATTCTTTTTTATTTTGCTTTCAACTAAATTGACACCATTTATGTTTCATATTTTGCTCTCAACTAAATTGACACAATTTATGTTTTATTCTCAGCAAATATTTCTTTAAGAATTATAGAAACACTCTTACCTTTTACTTTTTATTAATTTATTTGCATTTTATTAAAATTAATAGATATTTGTATTAACAAATTAAATTATTTTTATACATAATTTGTTGTAAATTATGAAATAGGAAGATTAATAACTCTCAATTACCTTATGTTTAAGTGGAAAGAGTTTATATAAACACATAGAAGTTAAAATGATAGCGACTCCATGTCACAAGTATACAAAACCACATCAAATTTATAGTAGTACCGACCCATATCACAAGAATACGAACTTGTATTCCACTAGATCCCATATGTATATATAGAGATGTCACCATTGAGAGGGAAGGGGAAGTCAATAGATATATATATACATATATGATTTAATGGTTAAAGTCCAAATGCAAAGGGATAGATATAATATGTATTATTTAAATTTTATAAATTAACAATAATTATTTTAGAGGCCATCTAACTATTGGAGAGGAATTAGCAATATTTTTTTTAGGATAGATTGTGAATTTTTGTTACATGTGACTTTCTTGGTTATAATGATATTACTTTCTCGGGTATAATGATCTAAAATATAAGTTTGAAAAATAAATAATTATATTTTTTTAATAATTAGATAAATTAACCATTTAATTGAAAATCTTATTTATTTATATAAATAATTTTTATTTTTTATTTCAATATTATATTATATTAGATTTATCACTACATTTTTTATTAATAAATATTATTTATTTATATAAATAATTTTTATTTTTTATTTCAATATTATATTATATTAGATTTATCACTACATTTTTTATTAATAAATATGTGTTTATAAAATTAATTTTTTTTTATAAAATGATTATTAAAATAAATTTATATAATAAATAAAATATTATTGTGTTTTGATAATAATATATAACATTATAAACTTTTTACAAGTTATTTATTATATGATTTTTTTATTTTTTTTATTATCATTTTATATTGACTTTTAATAAATTAAAAAAAAAATAGATTTGTGCCAAATGGCTACCTACTCACCAATTTTTTAGGGATTTGAGATTATTCCAATTCTAATAAGTTCACCATGATAAGTTCCTCGTTATTATTTATAACATTCATTTATATATAAGCAAATTTTATTTAGCAAAATGGTCTATTACTTTTAATAAATTTAAAAAATTAGATTAGTGCCAAATGCCTCTTTATCCACCAATTTCCTCCTAAATTCATCATTATTACAAATTTCATTTAGCAAAATGATTTATTTTACATTAAGTTGTGTAATTATTTTTCCCTCAAATTAAAAATTAAAATTAAGTCATAACCTTTTTATACATAATTAATAAAGTCAAATATATACATGGCTGAAAACATTATTTATGTTACAATTTTTTTTATATAACCTTCTATATCAATCATATTAATATTTTTGATACAATTGATATATTAATATTTTTCAATCATATTAATATTTTTAATATAATTGTATTAGTAAATAAATATTTCGCAATTTTTTTATTTTTATTTTTTCCGAAGCAAGTTATGGGTTTGTATCTTTCCACTCGTTTTTCTTAGTCCAGCCAATAACATATGCATGGTGTGTGCAGACACATTTCGGCTACCAATATACGACGGCGAGATTCATCTTCTGCGCATTGTGAACGCTGCACTCAATCAAGAACTATTTTTCAGCGTCGCCAATCACAAGCTAACCGTTGTAGCCGTAGATGCTTCTTATACTAAACCCTTCAGAACCAAGTATGTGATGCTGGGTCCCGGCCAGACTACCGACGTGATTCTCCGCGCTGCCAGACACCGCGTCGGAAGATACTACATGGCTGCCCGAGCCTATTCTAGTGCGCAGGGCGTACCGTTCGATAACACAACGACCACTGCCATTCTTGAATACAGGACCCGGGGCCTGCCACGGCCATCCTCATCTGGCCCCGTCATGCCCATCCTTCCAGCCTACAACGACACCCGAACTGCCACGCATTTTGCCAGAGGACTCAGAAGCCTGGCCAACATCGAGCACCCGGTGTACGTTCCTCAGACCGTCGATGAAAACCTCTTCTACACCATTGGGCTTGGACTCTTCAACTGCCCAAACCAGTCCTGTGGAGGTCCCAACGGAACCAGATTTACAGCAAGTATGAACAACATATCGTTTGTCCTGCCAAGCACTTTCTCCATACTACAAGCCCATTACTTGGGCAGGAAAGGAATCTTCACCACGGGTTTTCCTGATAACCCTCCTGTGCAGTTCGATTATACTGCGCAGAATGTGAGCCGCAGTCTTTGGTCTCCTGTTAAGGGAACCAAAGTGAAGGTGCTTAATTACAACGCGAAGGTGCAAATAATTCTGCAGGACACAAACATCGTCAATGCTGAGAACCATCCGATCCATCTTCATGGCTATGACTTTTACATTGTGGGAGAAGGTTTTGGCAACTATAATCCTCGCACGGACCCTTTGACCTTCAACCTTGTTGATCCTCCCATGCGCAACACTGTTGCTGTTCCAGTCAATGGATGGGCTGCCATAAGATTCGTAGCTGACAATCCCGGTAAGCATAATCCCATCTATGAAATCAGAGTTTTTAAATAAATTTGAAGATTATGAAAAATAATTATAAGTATGTATCATAATTTTCTGATTTTAATTGCAGATTTTAAGAATATTTCGAAATTATTTTTGAATAAAATGAATCTGAAGTAAATTTTTTCATTCATTTTTGTATTTCCCATTCCAAATTATTCTTGAAATAGGCAATCAAATTAAAAAAAATATATCCAAAAACGATAGTACATTATGGGTAGAATAAAATTAGTAAGAAACAGACAACAAAATCGATAATTAATTAACATTAGCTAAGAATTATACTAACAGCTTAACTGTTTTATTTTTCTTTGAACAGGAGCTTGGTTGATGCATTGTCACTTGGACGTACACATAACCTGGGGTTTGGCCATGGTTTTTCTGGTTGAAAACGGGCCAACTTACATGACAACAATAGAGACCCCTCCTCCTGATCTTCCAGTTTGCTGAAAGACCTAGCCACAACATAATTCAATAATTATGTTGCAAATTGGAACATGAAGTTCTCCTGCTCTTCCAGTTTGCTGAAAGACATGGCCACAACATAATTCAATAATCATGTTGCAAATTGGAACATGAAATTATATTTGTAGGCGCTCTTTATTATTATGATTTTAAACATTTTTTTGCCATAACTGGCTTGTTCGTTAATTGTAAGGTCACAGCTCTGTTTTTTTTGCAGAATAAGGCACAATTGATCATATCTGTTTATTCAGATTCGAGAGAAAGAATAAACAGAGGTTTCTATGGGCAGCTAAATATAAATCAATAGGTGGCTGACACGTTTGAATTGCCTTCCTATTAGTCTCGAGTATTTCTTGGACTAATTCCTTGTAATAATCAATATTTTCTTAATTGATATGTTATCCATTTGACCATATTTATGATTATCAGGACCTGGTGCATCGTACATATTAAGATATAGATGATATGGCAATATTTACAACTTATCAGTTCTTTGGTATGTCTAAAGGAGCTAGTGCATTATACATGTTAGTATACAATGATGTGTAATATAGGATACGTTCACGTGATACATGGTATAATCTCCTGGGAGAAATAATAATGACAATGACTCAGGAATTTAATATTTAGTATTGATATTTATCTAAATATATTATTTAGAAAATAATAATAATAATAATTTATTATAAATTTAATGTGTAATAATTATTTATATAAAAAATAGATAGTATCATAAAGTATTATGGATCATTATTAATAAAAGTTGAAAAAATATCAGAGTTGCTTTACCCAGTAAATCAAAGATATTTTTTAGAAAAAAAATCATGGGATGAGAGTAAAAAAAGGGATACTCAATATCATGCGATAGAGGGGAAAATGAAGTAGGGTGATTGGACAATCTTTTCTCATAAAATGCATTCATCATCTTTTTGCACATTAGTTGTGACTGAGGGCCTTAAAATAATAGATGGTGGTTGTGATGACAATTACAATAAATTTTGGAATTATGGTTTAGTTTTAGATGGTGGTAAGGTTTATTTGTAAAGTTTTTATCTTGGCTCAATTTGAATAGTGATGAGGTTCTTTGATAATGGGATAGACTCATAATATTGTTGGACTAAGTGTTTTCAACTTAGCTTTCATTGTTGAAAATGTATGGCTAAGTCTTCTCATTGTAATCATCCTCTCAAAAAAATTCTGAAGGAAAATAAAAATGAGCAAGTCAACCTCAACTTAACAAAATAACTATAATCAAACATGTTATTAAATAAATTCACAAAACACTAGTTTTTGTGGAGGTCTAGGCTCTCCAATCTATATCATACCATAAGTTGAGAATCTAAAAATATGTTTGAATTTTTAAACCATATTGGTAAGTAAAATGTTTCATAATATATCCTTTTAAAACTAAATAACATCAAAGTCACATGTATAACTCAAATGGAAACTAACTTGAACAAGAAAAAATTGTTGAAAAAAGTACAAACTATTCAGAATTTTGTGTTAATACAAAAGCATTGAGATCCTCTATTTTCTGCCTTCTGGTTTAATGGCGAAGGAGACACTTAAATCTAAGTAATAAGAAGGCTGATAATGAAACACTTGTGCCAAAAACAATAATCATTAATTTTGATAAAATTCAAACCAAGTATATTTCTAATTTAATTTTGTTTTCAAATTAATCAAAAATATGAATTTTATTAAAGTTATATGTACTCTTTCATATTAAATTTAATACACCATATAAAAACTTTTCAATTTAACCCAGCCATTTATAAGTTCATAGTGGAGGGATATAACTATAAGTTTTAACTTCATTATATATATGTGGGGTATGTGGGGTATAGAATAAAGTTAGTTTTTGTCTTTGTTTTTATTTGTTTAAGAGTTCATTTTTTTTTATGCAGGGAAATAGGTTAAAGACGTAAGACCCAGAGGTATTTGGTAAGAGTGAAGTCGTGCCTTCTTACCAACTACCAACAAACGATTCTAGATGGAACAGTTTTTCTTCACTAATAATGATGAGTTAACTTTTATTTACAAATAATAAAAAGTAATAAATATCAACACTCTTAATTTGACAACTAAATTATGATAAATTTTCCAATTATTAAAAAAATAAAAGTAATTCTATCATTAATGATTTTTCAAAACCATTATAATTATTTTAGATATGTCTAATTAATGTTGGCAACATGAGTTTTATGTAAACTGATAAACTATAAAACAAAAATTTGGATTTTGAGACACCGTAGCATATATCAATAAGAAGATACAACAACATCAAAACGACATTTACCTAATAACAAATGTTCCGAAATCATTTGGACTGTGGTTTAGGATGCGGGCTACCAACGACAAAACGTAGCATCTTCCCAATAAGAAGATACACAACGTCGTCAAATCACATATACCTAAAAACAAATGTTCCGAAAACATATACCGTCAGGCAAAACGTAGCAGCTTGTCAGATCAATCATCAATGATGTTTTTAAAATTTGGATAAGTGTCTTATCAATAATAATAACAATGTCAATAATGTTTTTATTTAAATATTTACAAGAGAGTGGAATTAATAATGTGATTTGCGTAGAATTTTTAAATGGAACACTAATTTATTTTTCAAGTGAGTGGAATTAATAATGCGATTTGAATAGAATAATTTTTAAATGGAACACTAATTTATTTTTTTAATGTGTGTAATTTTATTTTCTATCTTATTAGATAAAAAACATTGTCTTCATTAATTTTTTTTTTGAAAAAACTTAAATATATTATTTTATTATACATTAAAGTTTCAATAAAGATAAAATCTTATTTATATTAAAAAAAATATTAAAATATAATTTAAAAAATAGAAAATTATTTTATTATATTTATTATAAATTAATTTGTTATATATTTTAATTTATATTTTTTTGGATTTTTAAATTGTTTGATTTTATTAACAACTTTATTTTATAATTTTTAGAAGCAAAATAAACTTATCTATGTTTTAGTAATTGAAAGTTTTGTATTTATTTTGAATAAATTTAATTATCAATAATTATTAGGTGAATAGCAAGAATTTAACCATTATGGAATAGCTACATAATATTTTTAATAGTAGTTGATATTTGTCTCAAAAATAATTATGCCTTTTGTACTTTTCAATATATATGTGTATATCAATCATTAAACTTTGGTTACTTATTGTTATTTTACTATGATTTTTGTATTATATTTATATTTATATATATTATTTTGATTAATAATGATAATAATAAAGTTATAATTTAATTAATTTTTATAGTATTTAATGTCTATTCATATTTACTAACCATTTAATTGTTTATCTTAACAATATAAAATGTATTATAGAAAAAATATTTTGAAACTCTTCTTTATTCTTGTTTTCTCTATCTAGTCTTTTCCTTCCCTTAACTCTTAATTATCTATTTTAATCTTGAATAAAAATTTAACTCTTAATTATCTATTTTAATCTTGAATAAAAATTTATTTTTATATTTGTATTTTTATTTATTTCTTACAATTTCTATCTCTTTATTTATTTATTTATTTATTGATAATTATTATTTTATATTATTTTAGCCACTTTATTTATTTATTATTAAAAAATTTATATTATTTTACCTATTAGACTTTGGTTATTTATATCCTTGAATTTGTTTGCTAAAATTAGCCTAAGTTCTTAGAGTATATAGATATATATCCTCTTTTTTAATAAAAAGGTTATATAAACTTATGATTGTGGGGTTTAAGCGTATATACATGTACTTTTTGTTATTGTATATCTTGTTTCTAGTTTTTGTTTTTTTTTTTTTTTACACTAATCCCTTATATCAATAATTACCATCTACTATGAATATGAATATTATTAATTTAAAGCTTTTGCTTATTAGTTATCTATTTTATAATCTTAAATTTTATTTTTTTACATAAGATATAACTATAATTTATTATTAATATTATTTTAATATTTTAACTCAATCATTTAAATATGAATAATTTATATATATATAGTCTTCTTTTTTATGACTTTCATTTTTTTTTTTATGTTTTGTTTCTAAAGTTTATTCTAAAAAAAGACTTTTTTAACATTTATTTGACTTAATCTTATTAGATTTTGTATCTATCTTTTTACATTTTTTTGAGTTTTTCTCTTAGCATCTCTCGCTTGTTTATTCAATTAGATTGGAGCATATTTCTCATCAATGTCATGACGATGAGCCACACTTGTTAACTCCAAACGTCGACTCAAATAACACATTGTGACAAATTAGGAAGAATCAAATCAAAGAAAACATAAATTATTTATAACAAAAAATTAAACGATAGTAATCACATATAATGCTTAGAGATTTACTTTAAAAACATAACTGGGAAAACTAGAAAATGTTTAGAGTTGCACCTCTAACTCTCATTATAGTAATCTCACCATTTACAAATATAATACATATGATCGCCAAAGATCAAAAACCCTAATCTATTGAACCATCTTAGATTGCAACCTTGATTCCTTAACTATAATGCCACATTTTCACATAAGAAGTTATATTTTCTTATGGCTTAAGTGTATTTTCATTACATACTAAGTGTGAAACACTATTAGCATTTGCACTTTAAATTATGGATGTGTCCACTTACATATGTGTAAACACTATAAATAATTATTTTTATATTGTTAATGACAAATATTATATGATTTAATTCTAGCATGCATGTTTTAATTGAAATATATCAACACATGAATAATGAGTTTAATGAGATGTTTTAATTGCAATAAAATGTCAATAATATATTGTTATGCATGAAATCATATTGTAAATTAACCTGTAAGTTGAATGGGATATGTAATAGCCAAAGAACTGTGATGGTAGGTGGTCAATATTAAGGACATTAAATGAGAAATGGTGTGATAGAAATCATATTTATGCCATTTTGTTATAACACCCTCATCCACATCATAGACCATCCTAAGGGCCAAAAAAAGTGTTATTATCATTGACTTGACCTCCATAGTCCTGTCATGGAAATGGGGTCTTAAAATTATTCATTTTTTAAAATTCTCGAATTTTAAAATAAACATTGTCATTGCAATCGACTCATTGAGATATTTCTGGCAGTATAATTTTTTTATCGAAAATCGACTCTCGGTCTAGGAAATATGATCGTTTAAAGACTAGCCCATTAAACACCTTCCACGTTAGCAAGGTACTGCCATGTGGCACCCAAATGGCATCCCCATGTGGTTCCCACATGGAAACCTTCCATGTCACCTACCATTCCAATTTAATCACTCATGGCCACAAGTCTCTTTTACCTACCTATGTGGCAATCTACCACATCATCAAACCCTTCCTAGCCCAACCAAACCAGACCCATTTGTGTGTTATGAGCAATCCCCATTACAATAAATCTTTTCCTCAGTTCCCCTTCCTTGCCCTACCTTAGATACACATTATAAAATGGTCCCTGGGTGGGACATAATTTTTTGTGTTAAAGGACAAGAGGACTTCTCGTCAATCTCATCATTTTCCCTTGTCATGCACACTGTCACGACATGGGTTCCCTGAGTTCCTAAACCCCAAGGTCATGAGAAGGACTTGTTTCCATCAATCGTTAGGAAAGTTCTCATCTATCTTGCCCGTTAATTTTCCCCCTATCCTAGTAGGCACATTACCAACCCTATTGAGGTATGATATGATGGCAACCCAAGGTGATGTCATCCCAAGATGTTGTTATGCTAATTTCATACCATCCATGTGGCCTCCTCAGAAAGCACCATGTGTCACCCATTTTGGGGCCCCTTAACCCTTCAATATGTTCAATTCTGGATGCCACATGGCACGTCACTATGGTCCCATGTCAACCTAATTCCACCTTAGCAAGCCACTTGGCCTAGGTACCACTAGTTTCGATGCATAGTACAAAATCACACTTTCCATTTTTAAATGTTTCAACCCCCATTTGGCGTTTTCCTATCTTAAGGCCTTCATCCTTTGAAATCACACAATCTTCATTGTCAAACCTCAATACATTGCCTTTCATTGTTGATTGATTATATGGGAGCCATACACAACCCTAGGGCCCAATCTGGGGATCCCTTGCGTTAACTGCCAGTGAATTCCTCTGTCTCAAACTTCGTTTCTCAACTTGTTGTGCTCGTTTTCACCCCAATGGATTCCCAACGTTTGAGACCCCAAGGTCCTGAGATAGGGATTTATTCCCATCAACTGTTAGATAAGATTATATGTCTCAACCCCTTCCTCCTTTCAACACTTATTCAATTGTGTGATTTACTCCTAAGCTTGCTTACAACATGCACACACACACACACACACAGATATATATATGGGCCTTTTCCAAAGACTCTTGGGGCTCAGCCTTGCCTATTTCTCCTTAGCTTAAGATATATATATATATATATATATATATATATATATATATATATATATATATATATATCAAGGCCCCTCTAATACTTAGAAGATTCAAGCTATCCCTCTTAGCTTAAATGGGATTCAAGCCCATCCCAAACAATACAGTCATACATAGAAGAAATACATGATTTCCTGCAATAATTCTACAGTACCAGGTTTACTACTTCTAGCCTTTTTAATATGATAAAACAACCAAATAAATAGAGAATTACACCTTTCATGTCCTAACAATTAAACAAGCATTAAGCTCGTAACAAATACAAGAATTAGCCATTTGTTGTAACTGCTACAATAGCCCCATATTTTCACCTTTTTAAAATTTTGAAGAACCCCCATACTAAACTATCTATCATCCTTTACCTAAGGTCACGTAGGATTTCTTTCCCTCCTAACCCCTCTGAGGTTTTCTCTTAGACTTAGAAAACCTAGACTATTACACATCGTTTTGTCACCATTAGGAAAATGACCACAAATATAGATCTCTCACTATCCAATGAACCTTTTTTAATAATCCCCTATAAAGTCGAAAAAAAAACCATTCTCAGAATTACAAGAATCCTGGATTACATTATGAAAAATCCCTAATATCAGTCATTGTCACAGGTCTGACAACCTTTCTACATGGGTAAAAATAAAAAGTAAATTCTAGAAGCTTTGTTGAAGAATCTTATCCCAACAACATGGACTCGAGCCCCTACCTATATGGACCTCGTTCCAATATTGTTGGATCCAATCCCACTCATTACGGAACCTATCTCCCATTTTTTGAATATCATCCCATGGAAAATGGATCTCCAACCACTTCTCCTCTCCTATAAATACAGTGTAGGTCAAAGGGGAAGGGGTTGGATTTTAAAGTACTTAGTTTATGCCCTTATGTTGTCTAATTGAGGTTGAAGGCTTTTCTGCAAAGGAAGGATTGGAGATCTTTGAGTGGAGGCTTATGACATCAAGGCCTGGGTTGTAATCTCTCCCTCTTATTTGTTAATATAATATATATTGTTTTTCTTGCATGATTTTCTTATTATTCACATTCATTGTATTAGAGCTTCTTGATATTCTGATTAGTACTTATTTGAACTTATTCATCCATAGTATGTTTTGATCCTTTTGTTTCTCTCTGTTATTGTAGATTACAACCTTCGGAGATTGAAGAGGACTAGGAAATCACGCGGGAAGAGGATTTGAGTGAAGAATTATTTCATTAAAAAAGTAAGCATCGTTCAAACTTTACTAGAGAAAAATAGTATGCATTATCCTATTTGTTCTAGATTTGATTTATAAGTCTAGGGAGATCACTCTTGTCCATAAGAGCAATTTGTCTGCCAAACAAACTTGGTGACCATATTGGGGGACATTTAGTTCTTTAGTGGCTTCCTTTACCTTATGTTGCCTTCCAGTACCTCTAGTGACTGTATTTTGATTCTTAAAACTTGGCTTTTTGGACCTTTTGAGCATTTTTATTTTTTCTTTACGTATCATAGTTGTCGCACTCTACGTTTAGCAACAAAGTAACTATTCTTGCATCTTGCATGTGTTATAACTACGATACCACACTCGTACAATATACCTACGACAACCTTAGAAAAGTGAAAAAAAAGGGTTTTTCCTTCTAGGTCTGAAATTTGTTTTTCTGAGTGGTTTCCTAAATATTTTGTCTAACTGAAAAAGTCAACCTGTTGGGTCCCTATAATACTAGTGATTACCTCATTACTATTGTAGTTGTTGTGTGTGGAGCATGATTGTTCAGAGGTCTTTGTTTCAGTCGGATGTATACCCCAGGAAGTTTTGTACACCCCTCCACGCGGGGGGGTGCGGGGGGGACTTGTCCCCCCCACGGGGGTCCGGGGGGGCCCATCCCCCCTGGTTGGGGGGTCCGGGGGCCAGCGGTCCCCCAGCGGTCCCCCGGCGGGGGCTCGGGGGCAGCACCACCGAAGCCAAAAATAAATGTAAAATTGCCTTGTAAAAGTATAGTAATTTCTAGTCAATCTGGGTCGTTCATTAGGTGGATGATCTGACGGTAGAACTTATGTTTGTTTAGGGTTTTTTGCCCTAGAAGTCAACCCCTCTCTTTGTATGAGGGCATTGTATTTGAGGCTGTGTGATAGATGTGTATTCTGTGAGCGAGAAACAGAGAGGTGAGACTGTGAGAGAAAACAGAGGATATTACAGCGGATTTGCTGTAGGTTGTGTCTCTTCATTTTGCTGGATAATAGAAAGGAAGGACTCGCTGTTCGGGGTGGAAGTAGCCCAAACTGGGTGAACCACGTATATCTGTGTCTCTCTTGTTTTGTGCGTTTTCTGTGTTTATATTTCTGCAATATTTTATGTGTTCCATTGCTCCGTAATATATAATTTTCTAACAACTGGTATCAGAGCCAAAGGTATATTTGGCTGATAAACTCGCAGGAAAGAAGGGTTCCTAGTTCGAGTGGGAGCAATGGCGGAAGATGGTAAGTTTAGGGTCGAGAAATTTAACGGCCAAAACTTCTCGCTGTGGAAGATGCAGATGGAAGACTATCTGTATCAGAAAGATCTATACCTACCATTGGGCGGAAAAACAAAGATTCCGACGGGTATGAAAGACAAAGAATGGAACCTTCTCGATAGAAAGGCACTCGGAACAATACGGTTGTGCCTTGCTGCGTCAGTCGCCTTCAACATTTCGAAGGAAACCACGACAGAGGGTTTGATGAAGACATTGTCGAAACTATATGAAAAACCCTCGACCTCAAACAAGGTATTTCTTATGAAACGGTTATTTAATATGAATATGTCGGAAGGTGGATCTGTTGCAAACCATTTAAATGATTTTAATACAGTTACAAGTCAATTAAGTTCTGTAGGGGTAAACTTTGATGATGAAGTTAGAGCTCTGTTATTCTTGTGCTCATTACCAGAAAGTTGGAATGGTTTGGTAATGGCCATTAGTAACTCCGTTTCTGGATCTAGTACTTTAAAGTTTGATGATGTTGTCGGTGCTATCCTTAGCGAGGAAATGCGACGGAAAAGCTCCGGTGAGACATCGGGAAATGCTCTGAGTGCAGAGTCTAGAGGAAGAAAAGTGAAAAGAGGAAAGAGCTCAGGATATCGCAGTAAATCAAGGAAAGGCAGATCCAAGTCCAGATCGGGGATAGTGTGCTGGAAATGTGGAAAGAAAGGACACCTAAAGAAAGACTGTAGATCTCGGAAGGGAAAAGAAGGAGATGCACAGCAAGAAAACAATCATGAAGCAAATGTGACAGGTGAGGTGTTACAAGATGCTTTGGTTCTTTCTTTCGAAAATATTACTGATTCCTGGGTGGTAGATTCAGGGGCTTCATTCCATGCCACACCTGATAAGAAATACTTTCATGACTATGTTCAAGGAGATTTTGGACAAGTTCGTCTGGGTGATGATAAACCCTGTAAAATCATTGGAATGGGTAAGGTTCTGGTAAAACAGCAGAATGGAAACCAATGGCTATTAAAGGAGGTAAGGCATGTTCCAGATCTAAAGAAAAATCTGATTTCAACAAGGCAGTTAGGCGGTGAAGGTTGTGTGACAACTTTCACAGATAAAGCTTGGAAGGTCACCAAAGGAGCCCTGGTAATAGCAAAAGGCGAAAAGGTTGGTACATTGTATTTATGCATGGTATTTCTAACTCTGTTAATGCTTTAACTTCCAAAGGAGCAGATACAGCATTATGGCATCATAGGCTCGGACACATGAGTGAAAAGGGGATGAAGATTCTTCACTCAAGGAATTTGTTGCCGGGTTTGAAGAATGTTGATTTGGACTTCTGTGAGAACTGCATTTATGGAAAACGAAGAGAGTCAAATTTCTTAGAGTTGGGAAAGAAAAGAAGAACGAAAAATTAGAGCTTGTGCATACAGACGTATGGGGACCTGCTCAGGTATCATCTCTTGGTGGCTCTCGTTATTATGTTACCTTTATTGATGATGCAACTAGAAAAACTTGGATTTATTGTATTAAGAATAAATCTGATGTATTTGATACTTTCAAGAAATGGAAAGCTTTGGTTGAGATTGAGACAGGAAAGAAATTGAAGTGTCTTAGATCAGACAATGGAGGTGAATATTGCAGCAAAGAGTTTGATAGGTATTGTTCAGAGCATGGAATTCGCAGAGAGAAGACAGTTCCAAGAACACCACAAGAAAATGGTGTGTCAGAAAGGATGAATAGAACATGGAGCGTGCAAGGTGCATGAGATTGCATGCAGGATTGCCTTTACAGTTTTGGGCAGATGCTGTAGATACTGCTGTTTATCTAATAAACAAAGGGCCTTCAAGTTCCTTGGATGGTGGTGTTCCGGAGGAAGCATGGACAGGTAAAAAGGTAAACTACTCTTTTTTAAAGCCTTTTGGTTGTAAGGCCTTTGTCCATATTGATAAAGAAAATAGAACAAAGCTTGAGGCAAAGTCAAAGAAATGTGCCTTTATTGGATATGGTGTTAATGATTTTGGTTATCGCTTATATGATTATGAAAATCACAAAATCATTAGGAGCAGAGATGTAATATTCAATGAAAAGGTCTTGTATAAGAATCAATTGCAGGAAAAGAAGCAAGAAAAAGAAAACAAGGAATACGCAGTTCTTGACGAAATCACTGAAAAAGTAAAGGTGCATGAAAATAATAATAATCAACAACCACAACAACAGCAACCACCACAACAGCAACAGGCACCCTAAACACCCGAAAGTGGTGTTAGAAGATCTACCAGGATAAGTAGACCCCCTGAACGTTACTCTCCTTCATTATATTATTTATTGTTGACTGATTCTAGTGAACCCGAATGTTATGAAGAAGCAGTGCAGGTAGAAACCAGGAAGAAGTGAGAGCAAGACATGAAAGAAGAGATGGACTCCTTAGCACATAACCAGACTTAGGACTTAGTCAGGTTGCCTGCAGGTAAAACAACATTATAGAATAAATGGGTTTACAGGCTGAAGGAAGAATATGGAGGAAAACAGAGGTATAAAGCTAGACTTGTGGTGAAGGGGTTTGCACAGAAGAAAGGTATTGATTTTGATGAAATATTTTCTCCTGTTGTTAAAATGACTTCAATCAGAACTATTTTAAGTCTTGTAGCAGCTGAAGATTTGCATCTTGAGCAGTTAGATGTAAAGACAGCCTTTCTCCATGGGGATTTGGAGGAAGAGATATATATGCAGCAGCCACAAGGATATGAGGTGAAAGGGAAGGAGAAACTAGTGTGCAGGTTGAAGAAGAGCTTGTATGGCTTAAAACAGGCTCCAAGGCAGTGGTATCTAAATTTGACAAGTTTATGTCTGAACAAGGTTATACTAGATGTCACTCTGATCATTGTGTTTATTTGAAAAAGCAAAATGATGGCAGCTATATTATATTGTTATTGTATGTAGATGACATGCTTGTTGCAGGATCTAACATGCAGGAAATAAATGTGCTCAAAAGAAAATTGGCAAATTCATTTGCAATGAAGGATTTGGGAGCTGCAAAACAAATCCTTGGTATGAGAATAACTAGAGACAGGAAAAACCGTAAATTAACATTGTCTCAGAATGAGTACATACAAAAGGTGTTGAAAAGATTTAACATGCACAATGCAAAACCAGTTAGTACACCTTTTGCTAGCCATTTCAAACTTAGCAAGGAAATGTGCCCAAAGACCCAAGAAGACATGGATTATATGTCTAAAGTTCCATATGCATCAGCAGTTGGAAGCTTAATGTATGCAATGGTCTGCACAAGGCCTGATATTGCACATGCAATGGGAGTTGTAAGCAGGTACATGAACAATCCAGGAAAGGAACATTGGATGGCAGTGAAATGGATTCTCAGATATTTGAAAGGTACCACAAATCAAGCATTATGCTTTGGTGGTTCAAACATCTGCCTACAAGGATATGTTGATGCAGATATGGCAGGTGACAGAGATAACAGGAGGAGCACTACAGGATATGTATTTACTGTTGGAGGAACAGCTGTCAGTTGGGTTTCAAAAATCCAAAGTGTTGTTGCACTTTCAACAACAGAAGCAGAGTATGTTGCTACTACAGAGGCTAGTAAAGAAATGATTTGGTTACAAAGGTTTATGGGTGAATTGGGTAAGGAGCATGATATGGGCACGTTATACAGTGATAGCCAAAGTGCCATTCATCTTGCAAAGAACTCATCATTTCATTCCAGGACTAAACACATACAGCTCAAGTACCATTTCATACGATCAGTGTTGGAAGATGGAGAGTTGAAGCTGGAAAAGATACACACTAGCCATAATCCTGCAGATATGCTAACAAAAGTTGTAACCAGGGAGAAACTGAGAACATGCTCAGTTTCAATTGGTCTTCAAGGATGACGATGAAGATGAGAAACAGCCAAGTCCAAAGAGGAGTCATTGTCCAGCAAATGAAGCAGCGGTGGAGTTGCTACAAACATTCTCCAAGTGGGAGATTGTTGTGTGTGGAGCATGATTGTTCAGAGGTCTTTGTTTCAGTCGGATGTATACCCCAGGAAGTTTTGTACACCCCTCCACGCGGGGGGGTGCGAGGGGGCCCATCCCCCCCGGCTGGGGGGTCCGGGGGCCAGTGGTCCCCCGGCGGGGGCTCGGGGGCAGCGCCCCCGAAGCCAAAAATAAATGTAAAATTGCCTTGTAAAAGTATAGTAATTTCTAGTCAATCTGGGCCGTTCATTAGGTGTATGATCTGACGGTAGAACTTATGTTTGTTTAGGGTTTTTTGCCCTAGAAGGAAACCCCTCTCTTTGTATGAGGGCATTGTATTTGAGGCTGTGTGATAGATGTGTATTCTGTGAGTGAGAAACAGAGAGGTGAGACTGTGAGAGAAAACAGAGGATATTACAGCGGATTTGTTGTAGGTTGTGTCTCTTCATTTTGCTGGATAATAGAAAGGAAGGACTGGCTGTTCGGGGTGGACGTAGCCCAAACTGGGTGAACCACGTATATCTGTGTCTCTCTTGTTTTGTGCGTTTTCTGTGTTTATATTTTTGCAATATTTTATGTGTTCCATTGCTCCGTAATATATAATTTTCTAACAGTAGTCGCATCCCTTATTAATATTGTTGTGCCCCTATTGTCCCCATATTGTTATTATAGTGCCCCATAGAATCCCTCTATTGTTATTTTTGTGGCTTTATATTATTATTGTTAGGTCGGCTGGGTTATATTGTGACTCTTTAGACTCCTATATATAGAAAGGAGGTGTTTTCATTTGTATCATCGAAGAATTTTTCATTTATGTAATGTAAAGGAGGTTTCCCCCTCGAAGAGGCTGAATTCTAAGGCGTTGATCTATCTTTTATATCTTTCCTTGAGCTGGTTTCATAACATTTGGTATCAGAGCTTTGGATTCTAGGGTTTCGCTGCTCCAAACAGGTCATCGTGGAATTTTCGCTATAACTGTTTTTATACGATGTTTTAGAAGCTAAAAAAAAAAAACCATTTGATACGAGATCGCACTGAAGCTCGGGTCTGAATTTCAGAGCTTTTCGCGCTATGTTTGCGGAGATATGATCTGAGGAAGTTGGTCTTTTTGCAGACTCCTGAATTACATTCCAAATAGGTGACCTGGGGAAAATCATCATAACTTTCTCTCTGAGCATCGGATTGAAATTTTGTAAGAAGGTACAGAAAGAGGATGGATTGTAGTTTCTTGTAGATATTTTTCAGAGCCAAAGGTCAAAACAGTGACTTGCGGCACGTCGTACAAGTTCGCTCTACTGAACTAGTCTATAATCAGGTCACTGTGGGAGATTTCGCATAACTCTTCCTTGGAGAATCCAATTTCGATCAGACTGGTGGAATTGGAAAGAGGACACAGAGGGCTACTGTAGGTCACAATTTCATAATTGGATGATTTGAATGTACAAAGATACATCAAAGGTAATATCGAGCTCCTACAAAGTGAAAAAAGGTGTGTAGACTCTTTTAAATTCTTGCTTAAGCTTGGTTTGAAAAATTATTTTAAAGGAATTCAAAGGGCATAGTAGAGCATTATTATCTGTAACTGATGCCCCAAGGAACAAAAATGCAAACACCTAGTAAGGAACCTGAAACCTCTAGCATGACTCATGAAGAAGAGGAAGAAATCCTACATGATATATCAAAATTACAAGAACAAGTGCAACAAATGTCACTCTCACAAAAGTTAACAGAAGCTAAGATAAATGGCATGGAAGCTAAGATGAATGGCATGGAAGCTAAGATGGACAATTTGAAGATAGATTTGAACACAAATTTGAAGACAGGCATGGCAGATTTGAAGACAGATTTGACAAATTTTATACAAGAAATACTTACTGAAGGTGAAAAGGTAGTAAAGGGAACTCATGATGCAAACAAAAGAAATGTTAATCATGATATCATAGACTCTAATGTGGGATCGAAAACCCACCATATTCCAAAAATCGATATGATGAAGTTTGATGGCAAGGATCTCGCAACATGGATATTACAGATGGAGCAATTTTTCGATCTCAATAATGTGCAAAACACACAAAAGGTACGTATTGGATCTTTATATTTGGAACCAAATCAGTTTGCATGGTATCAATGGCTTTGCTTTCGTAAACAATTTATCACTTGGGCAATTTTTACAAAAGAATTGATAGCACATTACGAGGATACAAAAGAAACACTTTTTTTAGCCAATTGATAAGTCTCAAACAAAAGGGTTCAATAATGGAGCACATTGAGGAGTTCCAAAAATTGAACATAAGGGTAAAAGATATTCCAGAGGAGCATAGGATTGATGTGTTCATAGGGTCTTTAAAGGATAATATCCAACATGATGTTCGCCTTTGGGAACCTGATTCATTAGAGAAGGCATTCAGGTTAGCAAGAAAAATGGAAAGCAAAATTATGGTAACCAGGAAGCATACCACTCACAACTATAAAGACGGAAGTGTTGTTGCCCCTAGTCCTCCACAACCTATAAGGTTGACACCACAACAATTGGAAGAAAAAAGATCAAAAGGGCTTTGTTACAGTTGTGATAGAAAATACACTAAAGGTCATAAGTGTGCTGAGAAGAAATTATTCTACATATATTGTGAAGAGGAAGAAGAAAAGGAGCAAGAAAGGTCAAAAGAAGAGGATATACTCCAAGAACAAAGCCTAGATAAAGAAGAAATGAATCCGACCATATCTTGTAATGCATTGGCAGGAATTACCACTCCTCAAACCATCAAGATAGAAGGACAAATCAAGAATAAAAAGGTAATAGTTTTGATTGATTCAGGAAGTACCCACAATTTTATTCATTGTAAGGTAGCAAAAGAATTGAATTGCTTCTTATATCCAGCACTAGAGTGTCAAGTGATGGTTGCAAATGGAGGAACAATAAATTGCTCTGGAAAGTGCCATAATATCAAGCTATCCATGGGAGAATATGTATTGACTAGCCCAATGCTTTCCATTCCAATGGGAGGTGCTGATGTTGTACTAGGAGTCCAATGGCTACAATCCTTGGGTACAATAGCTTTTAATTTTCAAGAACTTTTCATGAAATTTTATGTGGAAGGAAAGGAAGTTGAATTAAGGGGTATTGTAGGGAAATGGGGAAAGATAATCAGCTCTAATGGTATGACAAAGCTTCTAAAAAGGGAACAAATAGGTGTAATTGCACAATTATGTTCGCTAGATGTTTCCACATTGGAATCATCTATTTCTCCAGATCTCCAAAAAGTCTTGGACAATCATTCCAAGGTATTTGAGACTCCCAAAGGCCTCCCACCTATGCGTTATCATGATCATGCTATTCATCTGATTCCACGAAGTGTTCCTCCAAACATTAGGCCATACAGATATCCCTATGCCCAAAAGAGTGAAATTGAACGTATGGTTGCAGAAATGCTAGAGGTTGGTATAATTCAACCGAGTCAAAGTTATTTCTCTGCTCCAGTAGTATTGGTGCACAAGAAGGATGGATCATGGCGCATGTGTCCGTATTATAGGGAGCTCAACAAGCTCACTATTAAAGATAAGTTTCCCATTCCTGTCATTGATGAATTACTAGATGAATTGCATGGATCAATTTACTTCACCAAGTTAGATCTTCGTTCAGGATATCATCAAATCAGAATGAAGACTGAAGACATTCAGAAAGAAGCATTTAGAACTCATGAGGGTCATTATGAATTTTTGGTCATGCCTTTTGGCCTTACCAATGCACCTTCAACATTTCAAGGTTTGATGAATTCCATTTTCAAACCATTCCTTAGAAAATTTGTGTTAGTATTTTTTGATGATATACTAATCTACAGCAAGTCTTGGAAGGATCATGTTGAACATGTTGATAGGGTGCTACAACTATTGGAGGAGAAACAATTATATGCAAAAAGATCCAAATGTTTCTTTGGAGTACAAGAGGTGGAATATCTGGGTCATATTGTATCTCATGGAGTTAAGGTAGACCCTAGCAAAATTAAAGCCATTAAGGAATGGAAAATCCCCACATCCATAAAGCATTTGCGAGGATTTCTCGGGTTGACAGGGTATTATCGCAATTTTGTTAAGAATTATGGGAGAATAGCAGCACCTCTAACAACATTATTGAAGAAAGATGCATTTTCATGGACTCCAGAAGCAACAAAGGCCTTTGAACATCTTAAAGAGGCAATGTGCCAAGCGTCGGTCGTAGCTACACCGGACTTCACAAAAACCTTTATTGTGGAATGTGATGCTTCAGGAAATGGAATTGGTGTTGTTTTAATGCAAGATGAAAGACCCATTGCTTTTGAAAGTCGCCCAATCAAGGGAAAGTTTTTACACAAAGCTATTTATGAGAAGGAAATGTTGGCAATACTCCATGCACTTAAGAAATGGAAACCCTACCTAATGGGAAGACACTTCAAGGTAAAAACGGATCATGATAGCCTTAAATACATTTTAAAACAAAGATTATCCTCTGAAGAGAAACAAAAGTGGGTCACAAAGATGTTGGGTTATGACTTTGAAATCATCTACAAAAAAGGGAAGAAAAATGTGGTGGCAGATGCACTCTCAAGAAAGGATGAGGATGTGGAAGCATTGTTGTGCGCCATTTCTATTATCTAACCAGATTGGATAAACGAAGCAAGGGAGGAATGGAAGAATGACGAAGAAGTTTGGGCACTTATTCGAAAGTTACAACAGGATTCCAGTACATCTGATACATTTAGTTGGCAAAATGATTCGTTATGGTACAAAGATCGCTTATACCTCTGTAATAATTCCCAGCTAAAACAAAAGATTATTATGGAATTGCACACTTCTCTCTTAGGAGGGCACTCAGGATTTTTAAAAACTTACCATAAGGTTAAGAAGGATTTTTTTTGGGATGGACTTAAATCAGATATTCAAAAGTTTGTGGCAGAATGTTTGGTTTGCCAACAAAATAAAGTTGAAACAATTAAGACATCGGGTCTATTACAACCTTTATCCATTCCAAGCCAACGTTGGGAGGAGGTTTCAATGGATTTTATCATAGGTTTACCTAAGTCTGAGGGAAAGAGTGTCATCATGGTGGTAGTTGACAGACTTACCAAGTATGTACACTTTTGTGCATTATCACATCCATTTAAAGCCAATACAGTTTCTACTACATTTATGGAAACAGTTCAAAAGCTACATGGAAACCCAAAGATTATTGTAAGTGACAGAGATCCCATTTTCACTAGAAATTTTTGGACAAAATTATTTGCTTGTCTTGGTACTCAATTAGGTCATAGCTCATCTTATCATCCTCAATCTGATGGGCAAACTGAGATAGTAAACAAATGTTTGGAAGGATATCTTCACTGCTTTGTATCTGATAAACAAACACAATGGGTCAAATGGTTTCCTCTGGCTGAATGGTGGTATAACACTTCCTTCCATACAGCAACAAAAATGACCCCATTTATGGCACTTTATGGATATTAGCCACCATCCATCACATCATATTTAAGAGAAAATTCTAAGGTTCAAGCGGTAGAACATCACATTGAACATCAACAACAAGTCCTCCAAATCTTAAAGGATAACCTCGTGTTGGCACAGAATAGAATGAAACAACGGGCAGATCAACATCGTAGCAAAAGAAGTTTTGATGTAGGTGATTGGGTATGCCTACGGCTACAACCATATATTCAAATGTCTCTCAAGCAAGCAAAGAAGGATAATAAATTATCACCAAAGTATTATGGTCCGTACAAGGTGTTGCAAAAGATCGATACGATGACATACAAATTGGAGCTTCCTGCAACTTCTCAATTGCACCCAGTTTTCCATGTTTCATGTTTAAAGAAGGCTATACGCGACAAGCTACCATTTCAAACAATATTGCCAGAACTTGACAAGCAAGGAAAAATTATATTAGAACCAGAAGCAGTCACAGAAACAAGAACTCGACAGCTATGAAATCAATCAATTTCGGAGTATCTTATCAAGTGGAAGAACTTATCCGCTGAAGATTCCACGTGGGAGGATGAAAATTTTATACAGAAGCATCCAGAACTACTCAAGTGTTGAGGACAACACTTTTTTGAAGGAGAGGGGCATGTTGGGTCCCTATAATACTAGTGATTACCCCATTACTATCGTATTTGCATCTCTTATTAATATTGTTGTGCCCCTATTGTCCCCATATTGTTATTACTGTGCCCCATAGAATCCCTCTATTGTTATTTTTGTGGCTTTATATTATTATTGTTAGGTCGGTTGGGTTATATTGTGACTCCTTAAACTCCTATATATAGAAAGGAGGTTTTGTCATTTGTATCATCAAAGAATTGTTCATTTATGTAATGTAAAGGAGGTTTCCCCCTCGAAGAGGCTAAATTCTAAGGCGTTGATCTATCTTTTCTATCTTTTCTTGAGCTGGTTTCATAACACAACCTTAGCTTGAATTGTTGTGTTTAATTGTCTTTTTGTGTAAGTTATTCACCTTTACATATTTAGGATTTTGGAATTGATTAGTTTTGTTGATCTATCAAAATATAGTTTCTTACTTCTAGAAATTGATTGTATGAATTGGTCTTCTTTCAATGAACCGATCAAAGAATTCATTATGCCTATGGTAAATAATTTTATATTATTTTCCCAAAAAAGATAGATTAATTTGAGCTTGTTTATTTTTTGGTTTGTTGTGGAAAATATTTTTGTTTGTGAAAAGTTTCCATATACATTCCTTTGACGTTATGAGTTCCTACTTGCTAATTGAATTATTTACATTATTCTTCTGCATTGGAATTACTTTGTCAAAGATCTATTTGTTGTTGTGTTTTTCAAAAAGTTCTTATTCCTTTCCTTTGAATATTTGTTTTTCAAAAAGAAAAAATATCATGTATTGTAGTTCATTGGTGAAGCATCTTTTAGCTTGGATTTTAAGGGAAATAAGTTGCATTTGTAAAAAAAAAATCCCCCCATAGCCAAGGGGGCAGGGGGGAGGCAAGAATCGTGTATTCTACATTTTCTTCTATTTGTATTAAAAAAAAATGGTCCATGTTTCTTGTTTTGAATTTTACACTTGTTTCTTTGCTTGAAACCTCTCGCTCCTTACTCTAGTTAGTATTCATTAAATGAAAGAGTTCATATTATCATATTTGTTGCATTAGCACTTGGGTAATTTAATTATCATTGGTTTCATATTCATCACCCTTTGGAGTAAAAATAGCCTAAAAACAATGCTAATGAAATAAATTAGAATTTTTATATTTCTATAGCTCATCACACCTACATTAGATTAGATTGTAGGGCTTTGTAATAGGAGTGATATTTAACTTTCCAAAGCTACAAACAAACAATAGTATCTCGTGGTAGGGAGTAAATCCATTTATTACAGTTTTTCAAACATGAGGTCATATTGAACCCAATGAAGTAATTGACCCTACCTCATTGGTTACAGTAGTGCAATGTGCATGTATTAGAAATGGTTTTGAATGACACTTAGGTATCACTTAGGAGGAAACTCTCAAGGGGATTACGGGCCTTAAGATTTCCTACCCTTGTGTGTACAGTCAAATGTAGATTGTCCCCCCAGGTGAAGTTGTTGTACGTGGTAGCCTTAGTGACCATAATCTGATTAGGGATTTTACCCAAGGTGATGGTGGGGGTGAAGTCCTATTGGCAGTGCTAGAAATCTGTCAACCAAGGGGGTCTCCCCGATGTGAAGTCCTAATTAGACCTCACACCATTTGGAGTAGAAGCCGCATCCAGAGTATCGATCTGATTGCCATGTATTGTTGTAGATTTTCCTTAGCTACAAAGTTTAACACAAAAGATTAATACACAGGTATCTTCAGATCAGCAAGTGAGTATGCCTTGTGAAATGTTCAGCTGCAGAAAGTATCAAGGTCCTTCTACCAAAAGGGAAGAGAAAAGTGGGCCCTTTAAAGACAAGTAATAGTACTAATCTAGAAAAAGCACACAAGTACAAACATAAGAATGAATCGATCAACCAGCAAAATAGTTCTCAAGGAAGCAATGATTGTTAAAGAAAATACAACACACCTTCAACAAGATAAGTGCCAGAGCCACTGAAATAGTTCAATTTCCTTAGTACATATGAGAAACAACAAACATCGCAAACATTCAAAGAGCAGTCTTACAATATTCACAACATATGCATGAAAGTGTGCCAACTCAAAGAGCTTCTGAATTAAGTAAAAATTCCAAGATACATCAGGACAGAAAACACCACTAGCCCCAACAGTGGAGCATTAGAGTAGTCACTTGCTCCTCCAAAATAACTATCTTCCTCTCCAATGCTTGGTAGGAGGAGCCAAGGTGAAAAGTATTTTTCATGTACAATGAGGGTGTATATATAACAAATAGGGTGATCATTCACCTCCCATGTGACTCTTGGGCTACCCTCATGACTATTTGACTTCTCTATGACCTTTCAACTCCCACATGACTTTTCACATTACATGGATGACTCTTGGACTTCCACTTTACATTACATTTTCCAATATAGGATTTACATAATCCACAAATGATGTGGAACATGATGACTTGTGACATGACATGACACTGATGACATGGAAATGTCAAGACACTCTTTGTTGTTGCTTTGTCTTCAATAAGAGATGTGCAATGCTTCATCTTCATGAGAGATATGATGTTCTTCATATGCACCCACCAAAGGGTTTTGAATCAGATGGAGCCTTCTTGCAGTCTTGATCTTTGATCTTCTGTTGTAATTTGGTGTTCCTTTATCTTCTCGCTTGATGAGAATCTTATCCCTTCAGCTTCATATGTGTATTCTAACATGGTCCCCTTCTCCTTTTCCTCCATCATCATCCTGTCATGATAATATAAAGTACCTGTAATTGAAAACCATTCATGACAAGCCAAAATCAGTCTGAAAACCCCTAACCTAACATATTTCACAGACTCACCTGTTAGGGTTGGAAATGGTGACTGGTTGAGTGACTGGCTAAGGGATTGCGCAGTTCCAAAGCCAAGGTTTGGGACTGAGGCTGAGACTGTGCAGTGTATAGTTCAGGATGGTCAGGTTCAAGAGATTGCGTAGTTTATGGGATTAAGAGCTCAAGGCTAGGGCTTGAGGCTTGAAGATGCCCATTATGCCATTATGGAAGGATAGAGGCCAAGGCATTACATAGTTGAGGAACTCAAGGACCCAGTCTAGAGGCTTGGGCCTTGAGATTGTGCAATGCATAGTTCTAGAGGCTTGGATAGAGGGACTACGTAGTTGAGGGACTCAAGAACTCAGGTTGAAGGCTTGAGCCTTGATTTTTCCCATCGCACTGTTCTGGGAGGCAAGGAGGCTAGGTGATTACGTAGTTCAGGAGCTCAGGGCTAAGGAATGAGCCTTGAAACTGCGTAATGTGTAGTACTGACTAGGCAGGAGAGAGAAATTGCATAGTTTTGGAGGTGAAAGGCTGCATTTGAGCACTATGATTGCGCAATGCATATTCTTGGAAGGTAGATACTACGTATTGTGCAGTGCCAAGGGGAAAGGATGTTGTTAAAGGGTTGAGACTCCATGGTGAGGGTTCATGCTGGGCAGAATGAGGTTGAGTGGCCCGGTCAGGGAATTTTCCCAATTGGATTAGGTGTTGGATCAGTGAGATGAAGATGAGCAAAAGAGAGACTTTGCGCATGATCACACACTTAGATCACTTAACAACATGACAAGCAACACTCATAACGTATGAACAACACACCTTCCTCAATGCAACAACTTTCTGAAGGCTTCTACCAAGTGCGACACAAAAGATATACTTTGCGATGAAAGTGTTGACACTTGTGCAACAATGATTGAAACTTTGGAAATGAGTGTGAAACATGTTTACATGATAGGAACAACTCATTATCACAAATATTTCCCCTTGAAACAAGCCAAAACTCTGTTTTACACGATACGTGACACTTCCCATGCCCATAAATGACACGTGTGATATGGAAAGAAAAGAGCGAATGACACTTGCAATATGCGAACGACGGTGAAAGTGACACATGCTAGAGCGAAGATAACATGAAAATGACACTAATTAGAGTGAAAGAAAGCAAAAGAAATAGTTGAAAACATGAAAATGACACTCGCAAGAGCGAAGGTGCATGAAAGCGACATTTTGAAAAACTCACCAAAATAGAAGTACCAACACAGCCAAAAGTGAGAGACTATCAATGAACATGCACACTAACTGTCGACATGGGTTAAGCATAGCACAGACATTATCTTGACAAAATGCGATAGGCCTTTTCAAGCTTGCGTGAAAGAACACACTCTTCAATTCATTACGGACTGATCATGTGTAAGAAGGGGAATTCGACACTTGAAATCCAAGAAGAGAGCTCAAAATATTAACAAAGCATTACCGGCCAAGAATTGACTATGGAACGATCGATCGCAAGATTCATAGTAGGCTCCAAAATTCAAGTGTAGGCAAAATTTTGGAGGGTGTTTGTCGCAGCGACAACAAGTCTCTATTGTACCTAAAACAGATGTTGGCAAGACTCACTTGGGCCTTCTTGGAAGGTACTTCACACGAGATGGCATATGTGAAGTTACTTACACAAGGTCTTGACCATTAAGCAGGTTGTCAATGTAACTGGTTCTACCTACTCTATATATATCCAATTTTCACATTGATCTCTATGACATTGGGTTTCATATCCAACTAGCGACGTCATTGTGAAAAGGTTTTTTGCATGGTTTTGACACATTATATTTGTTAGCGTGTGTTACATCATTTGTTTTTACTTTTTAGTGAGACCTTAGGTGTAAATTGTTAATTTGATTAATTTATCTTGTTAAAATTTTTAATTAAAACTCATTGTTTAGTAAACCTTAGGGTTGAATCTAATGGGAACAATTCAAAAATTTACCAATCAACCCTTTCAATGGGGATCCTAGTCCTTTTGCTTACTTTGGAAATGTTGGTCCTCCTTACATGACTACGTTGTCTCTTCCTGGATTCATGATAGGTTTACCAATATGGTTATTTTCAACCTTATTGGTCCCAAATAACCAAGATTCTTCACCTCAACAACACCAACCTCTTGTTGACTCTTTACCTTATTCACCCATCATGTCTTCTTCCCTTTCTTCTTTTTCGCCTCTTGAAAGTAATAATGCTAGTAACCAAGAGGCTAAGAAGAAGAAGAAGAAAAATAAACAATGGGGTAACCAACTAACCATTGTAAGTGTTGATAATGTTGGGAAACCGTCCAACATGCATCGCAAGCCCAAATACCCTTGCAAGATTTGTAAGGGTGACCACCTTCGTATTGGTTGTCTTGGTATTCCTAAGGTTTTAGAAGTGTGGTCCAAATATTCGCATTAACTTAGTGTTGGTCCATTAATGAGTGATTATAAGGTTCCCAGGAAAAAGGGTAAAGTTAGGTTTCCTTGTAGGTTGTGTGAAGGAAGTCATCAAACTCATGTTTTCCCTCATATGGATGAAGCCTCAAAATTGTTGGAAAACCTTATGGTTTTTTAGTAGCAACTTCCAACTTGTCATCGTAATCTTTCTTCCAACCTACAATTAGTTGACGAAGTGATTGATCCCATTCCAAGTTTAGTCAATCCCACTCTTCCCTTGGAAAGTGAAACCCATACCACTCAAGTTGATAAACCATTGGTTGATGAAGTGATCAACTCGATCCTACCTTCGATCAATCCCACTCTCCCCTTAAAGAGTAAAGTTAATACTGCTCAAGTTCTTCTTGTTACTTCAGATTCCACCACACAAGGGGGCATTTCACCTGTTTCAATGGAACTGCCTCTAAGTAATGAGGTCATTTCCTTTGATTGGAATAAACTGACAAAGCCATGTCTCCCTTCTTGCATACATTTCCAAATCATTGTGTAGGATTTTGATAAGAATGTGCATCACACTATTATAAATGAAGGTTCTTTTGTTAATATTTTATCTTCAATCTCTTGGAAAGATTTGGGTTCCCCTCAACTTGTTCCCGTTACTAAAAATATATTGGTTTTTAGTAGAAGATCCAATGAGCCTTTAGGGATCTATTGTAGCAGCTGCAACACCCTCCAAAATTTTGGCCTGCATCCAATTTCGGAGCCTTCCTTGGAATTTTACTTAATGTTTGCATATCATCCCGTGAGCTCGTGTTGAGTCTTTGCACCCTCCTTGCTTGACCGTTTAACGGACAACTTTTTGCATGTTGGTCACAATGTCATGCTTGCATCCATGTTTTGACCATGCACAAGGTCCCGCTTTATGTGTACAAGTTGTATTCTCTATGTAAACATTTTTCGTACTCACACACGAAGTTGTATGCACTCTCGCGCAAGCTTCATTATGGTCATTCAACGATCTATCACAAGCGTCGTGCTTATCTCTCACACTATGGGTCAATCACGTTGAGTATATGTTGTCTTGATGGTTTGAGGTGTCTCTTTTCAAGTCATGATGAGTTTGTGTTCACAAGGTCGTGTATGCACAAATTCACTCGCTCACACACTTAGTCATTTTGTTGAAGTTATGACGACCAGATCACCCTCCAACAACTAGACCTCCATCCTAGAATCGACTCGACCAACTGTCACCCAAAATAGTATAGAAGTGTATAACAATCCATTTCAATCTGTGTTGCCCGCAAGCACATCAAACACGCTTCTTGTTGGTAAACTAGAGAGTTTGACCGGGCAGTGACCCCGAGACTCACTCCCCTCAAAAATTGCGTAAAAGATACAGACCTTGCCCACTTCACTGACTGACGAAACTACGCATTCAAGTCGGAAAGACACCCAGTGTCCGTCCCTATCTGCCTAAAAAAATTACACAGTTTTTCCAACCATCCACCTAGTCAATTGGTCGATTGCTCACCTAGAAAACTGCGCAGATTTCATGAGCAATGCATCAGTTGCCCAGCATCCTTCTCAGCTGAGAAACTATGTAGAGGTTTTCAACAAGTTATCCTCCCAGCAATTACACAGTTTTTGTCACCAGCAATCCCGTAGCCCACTGCCAGCTCCCTGAAAAAAATGCGGGTTTTTTCCTGGCAAGCCTCCTGCAGCCCACTGCCAACTCCTCGGAGGAATTTCGCAAATTTTGCTGGAAAGCCCCTCTACTTCCTTCACTGCTTCCCTCAATAAATTGCACAGATCTGCCCTCCAGCCGAGCCAGATCTCACGGACAGTCACTGTCGATTTGGATTGCCCATCTCAGCCTCCCAGTGACTTCTGCACAATTTTCACTAGGAGTGCCCAGAGCCCGCATCCCAGCTTAAAACCTTCCTTATGCAGTTTCATAACATTATCCTCTCTCCCAGTCATCTACGTCCAAAAACGAACGAAAATGCATCATGGTATACTATGATGTTTATGGATTTGATGGCGTCTCATCATGAGTGATTACAGATACAGGTATATGGATAAGACATGACGTGACAATGGACGGGATCAACAAGGAGAGCACATGCAAGGATATTTGTTTACGAATGGGAGAACGAATGATACATGCAAGGATATTTTCTCGTGAACGGATGATGCATGCAAGGAGATTTTCTCGCAAATGGACGCTGCATCCGAGGAGATTTTTTTGCGAACGGGAGAACATGCGAGGAGATTTTTTCGCGAATGGACGAACACGTGAAGCATGCCAAAGTACAAGCAAAGGAGCAGCGTGCACATGCGACATCAAGCAACACCAAGACCATCGAAGAATCCACACACCTTGCCATGTGGAGGTGAAGCTACGATACACCAAGAGCATATCCATCACTCAGTAATATTGTAGCTCGACATGCACATTAGCAGCAGCATGAACATACTAGCACTGTCATGTCGAGTCATGTCATGAGTCATGTCGGCCACATCACTACTGTGGGCCATACTGTTGTAAATAAATGTAATGTAACATGGAATTCCAAGAGACCCACATGTAATCTGAAAATTCATGAAAGTCAAACAGTCACGAGGGAAGTCGAACAGTCACAAGGGCCAGTTTTACCCTTGGCTATAAATAACCCCTCATTTGTACATGCAAAGGACTTTTCACCTTGGCTCCTCCCACATAGCCTTGAGAGTCTGTAATATTTTCTTTGAGGAGCGAGCAGTGGCTCCAACACCCCTCTCACAGGGTTAGTGATGTATGGTGTACCGATGTGTCTTGGAACTTTCACTTAATTCAGAAGCCTGATAACAGGCCATCACATTTTCACACATGTATTGTAATTGTTTGTAAGACTGATCTTGGAACACTTGTAATGCATGTTGCTTTAACCTGTGTTAAAATAGTTGAACTTTTTCAGTTGTTCTAATACATATGTTTATGAAAATGTGTTGTATAAGTTGTTAATGTTGTCCAGCTTGCATGGGCTGTCTCACCGGACATCAGACAAAACCTTTCCATAAACTTGTTATAAAAACCATCTCACTAGCACAAACTACTCCATTGAGTGTTGTACATGATATTCCTTCTTATGTGTGTGATCGTCTCATCCGTGTGGATTGCTCCACCGGAAGCTATGCATGTTCTGTCGTGCTGTGTGTCTCTGACAGAGTTGGGACTCTTCTTGTTTGACTGGAGCCTTACTTCCACCCTCTCTCTCTGTAGTGAAAGAGCCTTTACATGAGTAACAGTAGCACTCACCAAGCACATGAACCTCGAAGACAAAGCAGACGACTCTCATGTGCTAACAAGTAAGAGCTAAGGCAAACATTTAAGATAATGGCAACCAGGCCATCGTACCGGACGAGACTCCTACACTAAACGATGTGATTTCTAGTTGGGACTTCATAATGGGGAGATCCCTATAGGTTTTAACCCTGTACAGAAATTACCTACATACGAATTCTAAGAATAGAAAATAAACAATGCTAGAGCATAACACATAAAACACATATACACCAAGATTTTCCCCTGGATCCCAAAACTGGCACTACCCACTTGATTTTTCATTATGTTCCTTTCAATGTTACAATACATATATATACATTCCAAAGCATCAAATACCATTGACCGAAAACCATTGCGCCCAAAACCATGTGCGAAAACCATGCACAAAACCATAGGTAGTGTTAGGCTCCTATACCAATAGGAGTCATAATTTTGAATGACTGAGATTAAGCCTTGTAATATTGTACATACCTTTGCTTTCTGCAAATGTTTCCAATATTAAAAAACTAAAAAAGGTAAAGAGGGTATGTCCTAAAAGAATAATGAAAGGAAAAAAAGAATGAAAATATATGAACCCCAAAAGACAAAAAGAGACCATGAAAGTGAGCAAGTCAAAATGCCACTACTATTTACTTTTTATGCCTAATAAAAGATTGTGTGCAGCTTGTAAGTCATGCCACAGTCCATGATAGTCAAAATGTTTAAACTTGACTATTTCATGTTTTCAATTTTATGTTTATAGCTAGAGAATAAAATCTGACCAAACAGTGTAATCTTGGCAGATAATTAGATAGGTAGAGTAAATAGAAGGAGTTCAACTGTTTAATCTAAGCCCTTGGATGATATAAGGTTAGATTTAGATAGTTTATTTTGTAAAGAAAAGAAAAATATTGATAAGGGTTTGCTAGCCTAAATGCACCCAAATAAAGTGAAGAAAAAATGGTAGGATAAGTAGATGGGTAAGTAGTGGAAAGGTTGCAGAAATGTTTTGTGATTACATTAAAAGCACTTATGATATTTTTCCAAATGCATATTTTAAATATGCATAAGTGGTACATAAAGCAAAGACAATGGTTCACAACATGATTCATTTAACATCCCTATCTTTCATTTTAACCCCTACGTCACTCATTAACCTCCCCTTCATAATAAAAGATTAATATCTTTAGCTCTTTAAGTCAAAGAGGCTCAAAGAATTTCTCTAACTTCTGGAGGGACCGAACCCTCGGCTTGATGACTTAAGAAACAAAGGTGTTAAAAACCCCTGGCAATTCAAAACAAAGGTGTTAAAATCCAAAACAAACTAGACGACCGACATGCAACATACCTGTGTGACTGTCTATGAAGATTGTGCAATTTTCACCAGGAGGCTGGGAGACTGGCTGCCAAAACTATGCAAGGCATAGTCTAGGTTGTTGGTAGGCTGACTGAATACTGGAACTACACAATGCACAACCCACCCTGGCCTGTTGAGGACAGAAACTACACAATTCGCAATTTCAATCAGCAGTGACATGCAAACCAACAAACTGCATTGTGCAATTTCTGGGGCCAGTAAGGCACTGCCTCCCAATTGCGTAATGCAAGACTGGTTACGATGGCGTTTTGATATAACAAGTTTTGATAAGATCGAGGTTATGACGCGCATGCCACAAATCTAGGAAAAAATGACACTTGGTGAGAGGTTTCTAAAATGAGCTTTGCATGTAACCTCTAGCTGCTAATAATAGATACCTAGATCTAGGGATGCATTTTGCATGCTACATTTTGTTATTTCGAGAAGAGCAGCCCATGCATGAAAATCAAATTTTCTCGGCTCGGATGGAAGTGGTCAACCTGAAAGCACATGCGACAGCCTGCTTGACTGAGAGAGGGATTTGCGTAATTTCTGAGAGGAACTAGGATGGCTGTCCCAAAGGGATTCCACAATTTTTGGGAGGAGCAGATGACTGCTGCCCAAAATTGCGCAATTTTTGTGGGGTACTAGGCTGGCTGTCCTAGAGGGTTTGCACAATTTCTGGGAGGAGCAGGTAACTATTGCCCAGAATTATGCAATTTCTGGGATAAGTTGCAATGCTGGGCCAGATTACGCAATTTTCCCAAGGAAGATTGTCAGACTATTCTACGCAATTTTGGAGCTTAGCAGTCTGTCAAGTAGATTTGCGTAATTTTTGGGGGGAAGGTTGGTTCCCCTCCAGAATTGTGCAATTTTCTGAGGGAGCTATTTAGCCAGTAACTAGCCCAAGTCAGGAATGGCAACTTGTGAGGGGAGAGAAGCAAAATAACATACACAGGCTGGAAAGCTACTAAAAAACCAATGAAGCCTATGTACTTGACAGTGCAAGACATGCTACTAGGATGGTTGGTAGGGAGGCTCCAAAACGAAGCTAAGGAAAAAATTTGGAGGGTGGTTGTAGCTGCTACAACATTTCCAAAATTCAATCTAATATGATACTAATTCAGTAAGATGAATAGTAATGCAAGATCTTGCTCATAATTTTACAAACACATGGTAAACATAGTAACTATAGATCATGAATGCATATATATCCACTGTCTTCTTAAATTCATCAGAGAACCATCAAGAAGGCTCAATTCCCTCTCAAACTAGTTGCAACAACACTTGTTATCCAATGCGTTCATGTACCATCTAATAACTAATCAAACCATGAACAAGATCCATAACAAGAACACATTATACAAAAAGAATGTACCATTCCTATAACCAGCATTTAACCAGAGTAAATCCATGACAAATCAGTCATAAAATCAACACAATAACCCATACAAGTGCTCATCGATCTCAATAAGAAATAACACATAATAGCATATGCATAAAGCCAACCAAGTCAAGGATTTTCTCATACCACCCGGCCATAGATTGGGTTGAACCAAAATTCTCTTTCAACCAATCACCCCAATGCCATATTCCAAGCATGAATGTGGGATTATATGGGTTAAATCAAAATAGAACCAACTAGGGCTTCCAGAGGCCAAATCACCTCAACCCTCAACCATAGTGATTTCACCTAAACCAATCTATAAATCACTAACACCAAACAAGCTTGGATGCCTCCAAATTTGTTCACCATACCTAGAGGAATTTTCATGTCTCCACCCATCCTTCAAGAGTTCCAAGATAAATCCCATCTTCACCCTCGACCCTTGGGAATTTTCCTAAGACCACCTCACCAGGATACAAATTCGGCTGCCCATCCAAAGCTTAATCACAACAGGGAACCCAATACACCATGGTTGTCTAGGAAATGGAAAGGCAAGGCTAAAACCACTGTTAATCCAAGAAAATCCCTTGTCAATGAAAACAAAGGAACCAAATCACCAAATGCATGTACCATGCATTCAAATATCAGTAACGAAATCACACATGCAACCATTTACCTACAACGTTCTCCTGTTGTAATTGCTTTTCCAACCTTCTCTTTCAATGACCACAAATTCATTTGTTTTCTTGCTTTTGTTCAAGTGCTTTCTCTCTCCTAGTCCAAATGTGAATGCCTCAATGTCTAAGTGAATGTTAGAATGCTCCAAGAATGCTCTAAGCGTGTAAGAGTAGTCAAGAGAGTTAAGAGTAATCAAGAGAAGCATAGAATGTTCTCTCTCTCCTTTTGTTTCATTTTTCTTTCATTTTCTTTCATTTTCCCTTCAATGCATATTTGTGTCTCTTCATCTCCCTTTTCTCCTATTTTCCATTATTTCTCATATTAAATTGTCACTTATTGCCTTTTGTCTTTTCCAATTTCCATAGCCAATAATAAACCATAAGTGATGCCCACTATAATGATTTTCCCTTGTATACATCTTGGAATATGTGTCCTGTTACCTTGATCTTAATTTATTTACAAGGAAAATCAACTAGGGGTTGTTACATTCTAGGCATCCAAGAAAAGAAGAAGAAGGATGAAGAAGGAAAAAGAAGAAAAAATTCATCTCTATCATTTCTCTCTCTATCTTTGACTTCGAACATGTGACTTTCTGGGCATATTCTAGGCAACAAGTTGAACTTCTAGGCAACACGGCCAAAATTCCAAGCAATGGGGCTGAGTTTCTAGGCAAATTTTGGGAGGTCCAATTTTGGCCTAGGAATATTAGAGAGGGTCGAGTTTATTAGGAAAAAGTTTGACTTGACAATAGGGTTGTCTTACAAGGTTTGACCATAACATTGTAGGTCAGTTTGGCCATCATATTGACTAGCAGAATTAGGTGTATATCTTGTTAAACTGAAGAATTTCTCTAAGGAAAATGTTTTTGGGTTTTCCCGGGGAAAATCTTGTGTTCTCTTTGTGCATTGCGATCTTTATTGTCCTTTATCATCATATGGTTGAATTTTTGAAGTGTAATTGCTTAATGATAAATTGTAAGTTCTAAAAGAATATCTACATCATTAGAAGTGATTATCAATATTTTAGAAATTAGTGCTTATATCTATTGCACTTGAAAAGAAAACATCATATATGGCATCTATATGGTCTTCTGAAAATTAATATCTTTGATTGGACTTTAGCTCATAAAAAACTTGTTATTGTAGAAAATCTTGCCAAATGAGACATCCATGGTCCTTCAAGATGCCCCCCTTTTCTAAAAATAATGATGCAAATTATTATCTTCTCCTAGAATGTCAATTCACCAAGATGGTTTGGTTTGAGGCTCTTCAAGGACTAGCTCATCATCTCCAATAACCAAGTCATCCCCTTCAACCTTTTTATTTATGGGTTAAATCCTGTATGGGTTCATTTGTGGGAAATCCTTTATTCAACAAGTTGAGGTGAGAACTACCCAAATACATATGTTGGAAAATCTAGTTGGCACACAATCAAGTAATCTTTTAGAAAGTTTGTTTGTAGCCACAACTTGTTGTAGAGAGGGAAAAAAAACCCTATTAGCAAAGCATATTAACACCTGAAATATGAAGCATTCATCTCCTTAATCTCCATATAATATGGAAGAGATTTGAATCTCACACTTTAATATGAGACCTATATTAGTTTATCTATCTTCTCTAATAAGTAGACTTTGGCATGTCAATTTTTCTTTCTTTAAATTTGATCAATGGTTTAAGGTGCAAAAGTATTATGGTCTTTGTTTCGATGGACCTTCTATGCATAGTCAAGGGGTGGTAGGAGAAAGGGGTGCTATTGCACCCTAGTGGACAATTAGAATTATCCTACTCTTGGAGCCTAGGTATGGCCTCTAATAATCACGTGGAATATTATGCTCTACTTCAAGGAATTCAACATGCATTATCTTTACACATTCATATATTGATAATTGTGGGCAATTACAAAGTTATCATATGGCATATCCATTATGGTTCGGCTCCCTCAGAGTTGAAACCCAATGCTATATTTAAAAGGATCCATCAGATTTTGGATAAAATTTTGAGTTTCAAGTAAAGCATTCTGCAAACTTAGCAACCCAAAGGGAAGAAGGGGTGTTGAAAATCAATGACCAGTTTACAAATTTCACAACTCCTTAATATGTTGATAACTTGTATCATGAGCATGTGTTAGATGGTGACCATCAAGATTATGTATCATTCCCCTCAATCTATTTCATGAAGGTACTTTATTTCTTAATTCATTAGGATGGTTCTTCACATCACGAAGGAAGTTACGAAACAATATGTCATAGCACAGGGGAAATCATGGATCGTATTGGTTGAATGGATTACAAAGAGGGTTCACGCACTGCAATCATCCGATTTGACCTTCAAGATAGTAGATGACATGGAGCATGATGTAGTCGTTTAGTATGTGGAGGTTATATGGATGAGGGTGATGAATTGGCTTGGAAGTTAATCCTACTAAGCATGAAAATAGCCCTAGGTAGGACTTTATCTTAAGCAAATCAAAAAGTGGGTATTTTTTGGTTTGAGGTTGATGTCTTTTTATTTAGCTTCCTCTCTATGCCGTTCATGGTCATCTTAATTTGCGGTCATTCATGGTCACTATAGTGTTTTAGATATTTGGCTTGAAACAAAAAGTGGATCTTGGCTACTTCTTCCCTAGGCCTTGATGCCTGTTGTTTTGGGGTGTTCAACCATACGTGTTAGTCCTTAGCGATTATGTGTAGACAACTTAAATTGGGCATCTAGATAGGATGGAGTTCAACATCAATATTGGAAGTTGAAAAATCTCTTGCATCAATGCCTTTAACTTCTATGAGCTTCAAGATTCTATTTTGTAGTTATAGTGGCGATATAACCAACTAGAAACACAATTATCTTCGTGAATGGAAATCTTTTAGATTGAACAACTTCAATGGGGAAACAGTGAAATCAATAACCTCAAGTGCCAAATTCAAGGGTTACTGCATGTTGGAGCTCAAGGTACTCTGTCTCCCATTAACTCAATTAATTATATCAATCCTTATATTCTTTTATGTTTGATTGTAGAAGCTCCATTATTGGAGAATGTTCGCTCTCAGGGTCTAGATATCAATCCAATACTTGTATAGATTAGAACAAAAGAAAAACGTGGCCTTATCTTGAATGTCTTCTATAAGATCTATACAACTCAAACTTTAGCTTAGATGCATTTTTGGTGCAATGTAACTCTTCTAAGTTTTGACTTTCTTTTTAGTATCCGACAATATTTGCAAAATTATAGTATTTTGTTGTTTAATATGTGTTTTTGAATGCATAAATTAATTTAACACCTTGACAAACTCCTAAAAAAACCTAAATTATACAAATCTCATAACTCAAAATTGTAATTTCAACAAATAGCTATCAAAATTTAAACAAAATTTAAAGATTAACAAAAATATTTGTGTTAAATGCAACTGATTAAAACATAAAAATACACATTTAATATACCGAAAGTTAATATTCAACATTCTTCAATAAAATTTATAAAAAGGATGGTTAAAGAAAAATATTGATAAACGTGGCTTTGTGTTGAAATTGTTATCAAATTGAACCTATCTATATATAGATAAGTTAGTTAACCTATGGAGTTAACTATAAATATTTGTCCTTGTGCCCCAATTTAAACACTAAACGATTGAGAATGTTCTTTTACCATCGGAGCTCAAATATATTAATTACCGAAAAATTGAAAACGAAGCATGTCCACAAAGAACCAATAGTTACAGTTGTGTCGAAATTTGAATGATAAATATCATATTTTAAGTCTCGCATATCTTCCGAATAATTTCTACGACATTAAATTTAAAATTCCGAATAAAACTTATTCTGAGTGTACATAATGGAAGCAAATAACTGAAATTAAAACATTAAATTTGTTCTTTCTGAAGCCGTGACTAGGTGGTTCGAAGTTGCTCCTCGGAGCAGAGAGTTCAGACTCACAGATTTGCTTTTCTTTGCTTTGTCTCGTCTAGCAGAGTGGCAGGTCCAGAGGAGGAGCTTCCAGTCTGGCCAAATAATGGGGTCCATTCTCAACAGCGAAAGCCATGGCCAGCCCCCATGTGATATGCACGTCCAGATGGCAATGCATCAGCCAAACGCCTGCAATATCAATAGTGGTTGATAAATATAAAAAGAATCGAAAGTATGGGTTGATAAATATAGGATTTATGGTATTCGGTGAGGGTAGTTTTATGGGTATTTTTGATTGTTGATTTGTCGAATATTTGGTAATCAGATTGATATTGATTGCGTCATGTTTATTTGATTGTTTAATATTGAATAAATCAGCAATGGAGATAAGTTCAGAGAGTTTTATGTAGATTGTAGATTCTTGGAATATTTTAGAAACTAGAATTTGATAGTGAATAAAAGTCAATTATTTGATTTGGTTTAAGTGATTTTTTTTTATGAGATTAGATTTCAAAATAAGAGATTGGGTTGACAAATATACAAAACAAAAACAAAAACAAAAAAACCACCCAAAAATCTAAAACAAAAAAAACCACCCAAAATCTAAATTGCATACAAAACAAAAACAAAAACAAAAAAACCACCCAAAAATCTTAAACAAAAAAACCACCCAAAATCTAGATTGCAGTTTTCTAAAATATCTCAGAAACTAGAATATTGCAGTTTTCTGAAATATCTCAGAAACTAGAATATGAAGCGAGGAAAATCGGTAATTTGACTTCTCTCAATTAACTTTTTTTAAGTTCCTATTCTGAAATATTCTCAAAATCTACTTCATTCATTGAAAAAAAGGAATTGAGATCTGTAATAAATAAACAAATATCTAATACAGGGAACCAGTGAATCTGCTGACCAGGATTGTTAGCAACGAATCTTATAGCAGACCATCCATTCACCGGCACACCAACGGTGTTGCGCTGTGGAGGATCGATGAGGTTGAACGTCAGAGGGTCACGCTGTGGATCGAAGTTCCCGAAGCCCTCTCCCACGATGTAAAAATCGTACCCATGGAGATGAACAGGATGATTTTCTCCAGTAACTATACTGGTTCCCTGAAGAATTATTTGCACTGCAGAATTGTATTTGAGAACTTTAACTTTCGTGCCTAGCACAGGAGCCCAGAGAGCCGTGCTTACGTTCTGTGCAGTATAATCGAATTGCACGGGAGGGTTATCGGGGAAATCTTTGGTGAAGACTCCGGGAATTCCGAAATAATGAGCTTGAAGGAGAGAAGACGTTCTGGGAAAGACGAATGAAATGTTGTTCATGCTTGCTGTGGATCTTTTTCCGTTGGGGCCTCCACAAGGCTGCCCTGGGCAGTCCAGCAATCCTAAGCCAACGGTGATAAAGAGATTTTCGTCGATATTAAGGGGAACGTTGACTGGGTGGTCCGGGGTGGCCAGACTCCTGAGACCGGTGGTGAATTGGGTTACAGTAGCAGTATCGTTGTAGTTGGGAAGATTAGGGGAAACTGGGGACGAAGCCGAGCTTCCTTCATAGTCCAGAATGGCGGTGGTCGTGGTATTATCGAATTGGACTCCCTGGGTACTCGCGTAAGCTCGAGCAGCCATGTAGTATTTGGCCACGGGCTTATTTGCAATGAGGAGGACGTCCGTGGTCTGACCCGGGCCAAGCATCACAACCCGGGTGTGAAGTAGCTTTGTGTAGGAGGCATCCACTGCAACTACCAATAATACATGATCTGCTACTGTGAAAAACAGTTCTGCATTGAGGGCAGCGTTGATTATTCGAAGAAGATAAGATTCACCCGCCTTCACAGAGAGACGATAAGTATCTGCATTTGCCATTACAGAGTGTCAAGAATTTTGATATTTAACATGCTTTCGAGATGGTTGATTGAGAATTTAACACTTCAGAGTAATTCCAGAGATATTAGATATAGGTTATCATTCTTATTTCCTTTAGATTTTATATTTTATTTTAAAATAGAGTTAAGTTTAACTATTTTACTCAATAAATCACTTTATGAGATGAAGCTAACACACTGACCCACTTTCTTCAACCTTACATAAATCAATTTTCTGAGAAAAAGCTAAAACACTAACCCACTTTCTTCAACTTCTATGAATCACTTTTGTAAGATGAAGCTAGAAAACAATACCCACTTTCTTCCACCTCCATGGATCACTTTTTTAAGATGAAGCTAAAACATTACCTACTTTCAAGAACCTGATAAAAAATTTACATTAAATCAACCTGGACTACCTGAACTTGAACAAGGATATAGATCTCCTGGTTGGGCATTTATGGTAAAAGCGTCAGATATATTTGGTGGGGCTCCCGTGCGCGTTGCCTGATTCACCACATCGATAGGGTTACTATTCCACCACTCCCCTGTTCATTCGAAAAACAATCAGTAAAAAAACAAAAATACTTTACGTGGTTAGAGTAGAAAACGTATGAAGAGAGAAAGTATGGAAAGTTCACTGGAGGTTTTTATTTTTCCATAGTGTTTGATGACATAAAATTTAACAAAAAAAATAAAAAAAAGGTTAGGGAAAGTTCTAAAATTTTAGAAGTTTGGGGTTTAGAAGAGACTCCCAACCACAATCGCTATGGCATAATGCTTTGGGTAATCATAAATAAAAGTTCAATCTATTTTTGGTTGTATTTGATTTAAACAAATTACATGTTTTGGATGGTTAAGTCAATATTAAATTGGTGTATAAAATTTTTTTATTTGTGTGATAAAAGATCTTTTTTATTTCAGTGATTTGACTGTTAAATCTACTAAAATATATAGACTTTATTTTTCTAATTTTGAACTTATGACTTTTTAAAAAAACACATACTTTTAACCATTAAACCAACTCCACTTAAATAATAAATCAACTATTTAACTTTTCTCCTCTAAACTATATTTTCAAAATATTAAATTTAACCACTCTGAATTCACCACCACCGTGTGAGACCTGAGGACACAGAATTTGCCTAGAGGTTATCTTACTTCACACAGTATCTAAGCAACCCACAAAATACCTCTTACCTATCGACCTCCTATATAAAGATGAAAATAAAGATGAAACAAATAAGTTTTTGGGTACCATCTGCTCTTTAGAAACTTTGACAGATAAGATTTATAAGCTAAGTATAGTAGGTGGAAATTTGAATATAAATGATGCATCCCTTGATATGTGGCTACCTAGCATGATGGGTTCAGTCTCGTGGCAGGGCTGAGGAAATGGATATGTCGTCCCTGGCTTTGGATTGATAATCAAAGCTCCATAAACTGTAGCTCTCAGCCACGAGCTGTGCGCATGCCACCATAGAGTTCCTTCTTGGCCTTCAAGGGTGAATCTGTACGTGTAACTTCCTCCTGGGCGAATGGGGCACTGCGTTATGAACTCGGGTCCGTCAGCCCATGCTGTGCGTACCTGGCGCACTCCATGCCTGCAAGCAATGAATTTCTACAATAATTATTATTGCTTTCAAAATTAGCAATCGTAATAAAAAAATCCAAACTCTCATGAAAAATCCAAGCTTTCACTGTAACGATGGCATGCCGATTTATACGATATTTAACCATCTTTCTAATTGAAATGTAAATTTATACCATATTTAACCATCTTTATAATGCAAATTCCTTACACGTACTCGCATATTGTTACAATTGATCCATTCACCTATAGAACATTTACACAAACCTTTCAAATTTGAAACTCGAAGAGAATCAATGGGGAGGAGAAAGACGAACCAGTGAATGGTGGCGTTGTATTGCGCATAGTTAAAAACTTTCACTATGAGAGTGTCTCCACTTGTAACATTAAGAGTCGGGCCTGGAAATTGTCCATTCACCGTAATTATATTCTGCGTCTGGCATAGCCTCGTCACAGGCTGGGCTCTAATCTGAAGACCATGTATCAAACTATATGATTACTAAAGTCTATTCATTGAATTAAGTTTTCTTTTTAAAGAAAAGTTACTGTAATTGACATTATAACAACAAAAAATCATGGAGATTCAGGATTGAAAGGCATACAACAAAAGTGTAGCTCCGGATATCCCCGAGGGCCGTAGTGAACCAGAAGTTTACGACCAGGAACCACCAGAAGAACCTTGCCAAATATAATGTCGACATGATCTGAAACATCGATTCTGCCGTTACAGCCAAGAAGAACACAGTGAACTCTCTGATGAGTCTCGAACAGTGAATTAAAATGCTTCCTTTCTTTCACTCCTCCAGAAAATGTCTTGCCCGCACAAACCAACTTGTCACTGGTCCTTCCTATCCGACTTGACGTCCCTGGCTCTCTCGAGTGCGAGAGGAGTACCAATTCAATCAAGCAGCAGGAAGAAACAGAAGAGGCATTGGAGTTATCGGATGGTGATGGTACTGAATCTACTGATCTGATGAGAATGCGATAAAGATATTGACCATTATATGCAGTGTGCGGTTGTATTTACAACGCCCGCAATGAATATTAAAAAAGTCCGAGTTGGTTTTGGCAGATATGAAATTCTGCCCTCTTCCAGAAATTCTGCCTTCTTCCAGATTCGCACTGAGTGTTGAATTCCCTGAGAGAAGGCAAGTAGAAATTGTTGAACCGCTCCTCGTGTAACGTAAACACACGTTCTGTTTGATCTGGTGACCTCACAGTTCTGCCTGACCGCAGTTTCAATTCCCCAAACAATTTCTCGCGAGGCAATGATTTCATCATTTTAATTGGTTTTTAAATCGAAACAAAAATATTTCTCCGCCCAGAGAAAAATAAATTGCGTTTGACAATGGAATCTGTTAGATAAAAGTAGTTTGCGCCTCAATGTTTTTTTTTTAGTTTTGCACGTTACGACAGTGTTTTCTATTCACGTGTGGATTTGTCCATACATCCTTAGAAGCATCCTCTCTATTTCGATTATAATACCAGTTTTCTTAATAATTCAAGTCAACCATAATGATGCTCCTTGAATGCTCATTCTAATTTAGAGGTGTATAGTGTTATTTTTTTGAGTTTTCTTTGGGAATTTTTTGGTTTAATTTATCTAAAATTTAACATGAATTTATTAAAATTATAAAATTGATAGTAAATTTTTTTTTTTCAGAAAGAAAATTTTTCATATATTTATATTAAGACAATATAAAGATCATAAGATATGGCAAGGGACAGACACCTTGCTAGCATATTAGTACATATAGATCAAAATTGACAGTCATAGGATCGCCAAAGAGATCAGAACAAAAATCAAAAGCTGTACAGATCATAGGATCCCCAAAAAGATCAGAACAAAAACTCAAAAGCTGTACAGATGAAAAGCTAGGACAGCTGCTATCATAGACAAATATAAAGAAAGGGACCAGAGTGCAAAGCATGTGAAGCAGATAATGAAAGAGAACGATCACATTCCCGGGATGACGAAGTCCTGAATAAGAAAAGAAAATTCATGGTCTAAAACCTTCACAATTTAAATGTCTTAAAAAATTTCAATATATTAAATCTATATATAATTAAAAAAATTAATTTAAATAATACAAATCAAAATTTCACTTCAAATTTTTCTACTCATTTTAAAACCAAAAATTAAAAAATCACAGTTAAAACCAATCCTTATAATTTGCACCGTTGAAAATATAAGCACAGTGAAATTTATTAAGTTCTAATCATTTTTCCAAAGTGGGTAAACGAACCGTAACCTCACCACGTCCACCGAGGGCAAATTTGCACGTATCAATTTTACCTGGTCAAATTTAAATTGTTTATGACAAGCGAAGAATATATGTGGTCAATAAGAATTTAATAAAACACTTTCCTCCTTTTCTTAAAAGGAGCGCCCAGGCTTGTTTATTAGTCCAGTGTAAATTGTTTATGACAAACTCAGAAGGTACAAGTGTACATTCTTCTTTCGATTTTACTTTTTAACTCTGGGTGGTTGGGAAAACAAAATTATTATATGATTATAAAAATTATTCCATATGTGATTATAATTGAAAAAAAAATGTTTGATCCGCGTAGATTTCGCATATGGGCTATAAAAATTTAATGAGAAACATTTAGTTTTAGATGCAAGATATTTGTTTTTAGAGATAAAAGGTCTTCTTTCTACACATCTTTGATTATTTAGTGGGGATTTTTAATTATATAAATAAAATATTAATTTTTGTTTTAAATTTTTGGTGTAATTAAATTATTTAATTAAAAAGGTTTATTTTGAGTTATTTTTAATATTTAAAAAATGAATTTTTAAATTTATATATTTTTAATTATTTAAAAAAATATGAATTATTCTATAAATATATTGAATTACAATTTTTCTTTTATAAGTTATTATTATTATTAATTCTGTAGAAATTTCACTTGTAGAATAAATCGATATATGCAATGTCCTAAAGCATAATACTTGTTCTATTTTTCAAAAACATTAAGCTGAAGCATAATCTAATTCATGAGCAACATCAAGTAGAAACATGCATAACTGATCAAGAGAAGTAATCACACATAACACAAGATATATCCAGGGGAAAGCACCAGCATAACGCCCTAACCATGTATTATCAATCAAGTGGAAATCCTCTTCACAATACAAAATGAATTAGCTCTCAAGCTATTCAGTTCTCAATGAGCTATGAAGATATGAAGATATCTCTCATGAACCAACCAAGCCCTGTTTATATAGGCTTTACCTATGATCCTTACATAGTTTGCTTAGGAAATAATAGCAAAAGCATATGCTATTAATTCCAACATACCAATATTAACCAATGGTCCAACTACCCAATCCTTGAGGACATTAGTTCCTCAACCATGCAAAAACTACCTACTAGAAATAGTCAAGCATCTGATAGTACATTGTCCCACATCTGATCTCAACTGGGTCTCTGACATAACTGACATGCAACAGTTATCCATATCTAAAATAATAGTTGTCACATGCATGCAAGCATTAACAAACTATATTTTATTATTTTAACAACTTGTTAAAATAATTTAATTGGACTTGACTAGTTAGAACTAAGTCAATTGATTCTCTCATTATAGAACTCATACTTATTCCCTCAATCAGTGGAGGAAATTAAGGATAAATTTCTCAATCAGTGGGACAACTCATGTGCATGTTCACAAAGACTTCAAATTCGAATTTCCTTAACTAATTAACTCAACTGAATTAATTAATTAATATTTCCAACTGCGGTTAAGACCAACATTAATTTTACTTCCTATAGATAGACTAGGGACTGCTATAAATAGGAAGGGACCCAGAAATGTTATTTTTAAAACTTTCTATTTTTAGCGGTTTCACCTCTCACCCAATGTGGCCAATGACCTCACTGGTCAAACTGTTATTTTTAGACATGCTATTTTTAGCAAGTCTATTTTTAACACATTCTAAATTTAGCATTTCTTGTTGCACACTTTTCAACACTCCCTCTCAACAAGAAAGGTTTCCTCTCGAACTCGATCCTGTAACTCTGGAATGTTCTCCATGCAACACATCTACCCGGTCCACTTGCTCCAACAAAACTTGGAACAAAAACACTCCCAACTGACCACTATGTTGGGCTAGGAACATACTCTGATGCTGAAGCTCTACCTGCTGCTGACAAGTGCTCCCTCTTTGACATTTGCACTACTGCAACATCTCCATGCATCTCGCACCATTGCACACCTCTCTATGCCACCTAAAACTGTGCAAACCACTTGTGCCTCTCGCATTGCTACAGCCTGCTAGCTATGCACTGTCCTGGGATTCCCTACAATGTCGCTCTCTCTGCTGCTCCATCCGCATCTGTCTCTACCCAATCAGTCAGTTCCTGCTACTCCACATCAAGGCTCCTGTAGCAAGGTCTCATCCAAGAGGTTGGATACCTCAAGGATCCTGCCCCTCCTCCTTTGGATGATCAATCCACATCACCCCACCTCCTACCTGGAGGTATGGCTGCATGTGATCCCTCTGCCCACCTAGCTCGAAGTTTCCCCCTACTGGAGGTCTCTGCATGAGTAGATGTCTCTACTCGATCTCCTCTCAGCTTCCCTTGTTGTGGCTGCTCCACAACCTCCTGAAGCTGCTGCACTAATCGTGGCTCCTCCATAATCGTCTGAGACTTCTTCTAGTGCTGCATGTTGAGAGGTAATATACCCTCCCTCTCAACTACCAAGTCTCCATCCGTTGCCTTGTTGCTCAAGGCTTTGCATGCATCTTGAACCTCAAGAGCATATAGGTTCTTGACCCGTGAACCAATCTGCTTCACCTGTCTAGTGATGATGTGTCTAAGGGAAACCTTTCCCTTACTAAAGACTACATCATAGCCTCTGTCTTCCAGCATCGCGATCGACACCAAGTTTCTCTTCAGTCCTGGTACATACTTGACATCGGTCAAGGTAAGGCGAGCTCCATGCTCCCTCTGAAAAATAACCGTGCCTACACCTGAGACACTATACTTCTCATGATTACCCATTGCTATGAGTATCTGGAGATCTTTGTCCTCCAAAGTACTGAACAAACTCTTGTCGCCGGTCATGTGGAAAGAAGCTCCACTGTCAAGAAACCAACCACTTCCCACCATGGATGAAACCATGCATGCGAAGAGTGTGAAATCCAACTCAAACTGTGAAGCAAGTGCCTCACCTTCAAATCCTTCCCCAGATCCCTTCTTGGATTTCCTCCGTGGACAATTTGCAACATAATGGCCCACCTCATGACAACGAAAGCATCGCACTTTCGATTTGTCAACCTTCTTCACATCATTGGAAGAACTGGATTCGGAAAGAGAAACCTTCTCCTTCCCCTTCTTCGCCTTACTCGCTAAGGCACAGTTCTCCTCATCATGCATGGATGAAGAACTGTCTCTGGTGCTCTGTCTAATCTCCTCCTGCATCAAATCCGACCATAGTCATTCCCAATCTGGCAGTTTCTCCCTTCCATTCACCGAGTCCTGGTAGCTATGCCAGCTCTTAGGAAGGCCAAGGAGTGCTAGACTCACCATATCCTCATCCGATGTCACGACCCCTACACTTGCAAGCTCATCCATGCATGTGATGAGCTTGGTCAGATACATAGAGATCATCTCATCCCTTTCACACTTGATCTTTCGAAGTGTGTCCTTCAGTGCCAGCTTCCTCTGATCACTGCTATTCTGATATAAATATTTCATTGTTTTCCACATTGCATGCGGAGTCTCCTTCCCATGGAGGCTCGAGACAATGTGATCTCGTACTCCCTCCAAGAGAATTCTCCTAGCTCTAGCCACACACTTCCTCCATTCCACCTGCTCAGTGTTGTCAGTAGGCTTAGGGATTTCTTGATCAATGAAATGCTTAAGACCATTATCTTCCAAAACTGCCTCCATGCAATCCTTCCAAGCTATATAGTTTGAGCTGCCATCAAGGGCATACTCAAGCCTCAAACCATAGAACGCCATCGATGAAATAGATGTGATAAGAACTTGAGATCTATATCCCAAATAATAAACTTCGAATTTCTCCTACTAGTATATTGTTCTTGCTTGATCACCTGTGCCCCAATACCATGTAGAATTTTGTAGAATTTTTCTGCACATTAGCTAGCTCTGATACCATGTAGAATTTTTCTACAAATCAACTAGCTCTGATACCATGTAGAAATTTCACCTGTAGAACAAACCAATATATGCAATGTCCTAAAGCATAATACTTGTTCTATTTCTACAAAACATTAAGCGGAAGCATAATCGAATTCATGAGCAACATCAAGTAGAAACATGCATAACTGATCAAGAGAAATAATCACACATAACACAAGATATATCCAAGTGAAAGCGCCAGCATAACACCCCAACCATGTATTATCAATCAAGTGGAAATCCTCTTCACAATACAAAAAGAATTAGCTCTCAAGCTATTCAATTCTCAATGAGCTATGAAGATATGAAGATATCTCTCATGAACCAACCAAGCCCTGTTTATATAGCCTTTACCTATGGTCCTTGCATAGTTTGCTTAGGAAATAATAGCAAAAGCATATGCTATTAATTCCAACATACCAAAATTAACCAATGGTCCAACTACGCAATCCTCGAGGACACTAGTTCCTCAACCTTGCAAAAACTACTTACTAGAAATAGTCAAGCATCTGATAGTACACTGTCCCACATCTGATCTCAACTGGGTCTCTGACAACACTGGCATGCAAAAGTTATCCATGAGTGAATCCTCAGTTATCTAAAATAATAGTTGTCACATGCATGCAAGCATAAACAAACTATATTCTATTATTTTAACAACTTGTTAAAATAATCTAACTAGACTTGACTAGTTAGAACTAAGTCAATTGATTCTCTCATTATAGAACTCATACTTATTCCCTCAATCGGTGGAGGAAATTAAGGATAAATTCCTCAATCAGTGGGACAACTCATGTGCATGCTCACAAAGACTTCAAATTCGAATTTCCTTAACTAATTAACTCAACTGAATTAATTAATTAATATTTCCAACTGCGGTTAAGACCAAAATTAATTTTACTTCCTATAGATAGACTAGGGACTGCTATAAATAGGAAGGGACCCAGAAATGCTATTTTTAGAACTTTCTATTTTTAGCAGTTTCACCTCTCACCCAATGTGGCCAATGACCTCACTGGCCAAACTACTATTTTTAGACATCTATTTTTAGCAGGTCTATTTTTAACACATTCTAAATTTAGCATTTCTTGTTGCACACTTTTCAACAAATTCATACTATTTTTTTATAGAATGAATTATAATAGCAGTAGCAACCGCATCATCATCATTATTATTATTATTATAAAAAATGAATTATAATAGTTAAATGAATTAAAAGATAATATTAATATTTTAATTAAAAAATTGTTTGAATCAAAAGTATTAGTTTTATGATTTTTTTTTCATCTAAATGAACTTCAACTATCATGTTCTTCCTTTGGTTGAGTAGGAAAGTCTTATCTTTATTTCTTTCACTTTATCTCTAAGAGAAAAGTGGTTGATTTTGAGTTAGGAAAGTCTTATCTCTATTTCTTTCACTTTATCTTTAAGAGTATAGTGATTGATTTTGGGTTACTTCATTTTTGTTAAAGTTCAGTTCCCATTCAATTCTTTTGAAATTTTCCCTTTTCTTTTAAATTTAGTTTCAATTTTCTTGATAAAACAAGCTCTAGTTAGAAAACAAGTAAATATATAAATGCAAAATACACGTACAAAATTAGAATAAAATGTTAGTTATAAGCTTTGCTTACCCTTATAAAATAATTTTCTCTAATTTTCTCTTTTTCTAATTTTATATTACTCTAAAAAAAATAGACTATAATAATTAACTTTGAATCTAAAAATTAAACCAATTCCTAATTTAAATCAAAATATTAATTTTATAATACATTTTTTATCCAAAAGAGCTTCCAATATATGGAGTTTGAGAAGAAAAGTCTTCTATCCCCTTTTTTCTACTTTACATCTTACAAATCTAATTGACACTTATTAATTTTGATTTGCCCATTTTAAGTTTCATTTATTTTTTCAATAACAAAACCTTAAATACAAATAACCTTAAAATATATTTTAAAAAATAAATTAAAACATAGTTTATTAACCATTTGCCATGTAAACCATATATAGGATTGTGGTGGAGGTATTTTAAAAAATAAATTAAAACATAGTTTACTAACCATTTTCCATGTAAACCTTCCAAGCAATATAGTTCTAACTACCCTTAAGGGCATATTCAAGTCTGAATCCATGGAATGACATTCTGTTGGCTCTGAATTATGATACCCCGAATTCGATTTCCCTTGTAAAAGACAAACTCGTATTCTCCTCCTCTATAGTGATTTCAACATCGATACCATGTATAAATTCCATATAGATTCAAACTGCATATTGTAATATGCTAAAAAAATTAACTTGAATCTACTCTACTCATCAGCGGAAATAATAAACGATCGATGAAATCACGAAGCATATAAGAGAAATAATTCAATCACACATAACATAATTCTTTTCTAGGGAAAGCCACGACTAAAAACCCTTGTTATTTGTATATTGAATTAATCGGAAAATATGAGAAGATTACAATGCTTTTTTCAAGCTCGAGAAACCTCTGCACTATCTCTATCTATCTCACTGCTTCCCAAACAAGCTCAAGCCAATACTTAGCCAAATTATTGCTTTCCCAAGTCCCTATTTCCTTGCATTGTTCCCTTGGGAATTAACTCCTATTTAATTGGGAAATTCCACAATTATGAATTGCTCAATCCTCATAAGCCTTCCTCTGATTGCATGCACCATCGGTTTAATTTAGATTATTTTAAAACTAATAGTATATTGTCCTTGAACTCCAATCTCAACTGGGTCTTTCTTTGATCTTACATGCTTTCCCAAGTCCCTATTTCCTTGCATTGTTCCCTTGGGAATTAACTCATATTTAATTGGGAAATTCCACAATTATGAATTGCTCAATCCTCATAAGCCTTCCTCTGATTACATGCACCATCAGTTTAATTTAGATGATTTTAAAACTAATAGTACATTGTCCTTGAACTCCAATCTCAACTGGGTCTTTCTCTGATCTGACATGCATGAGTTAATTATGAGTGAATCTTCATTTTGTGGTTGATCACTACAGGCAGTGCCCCACTACTACAGGTTGCACCCCACTGTTCGACAGGCAGCACCACACTGTACATCAGGAAACACCACACTCGACCGCAAGTTACACCCCACTATTGAACCTCCCACTAATTCCTCCATAATTTGGACTAGTTTAACTCACTTTAACTCGTTAGACTGAATGAAATAATTACAACTCAAAATAAACTCAACTAGTGTTCCTAATTGTAGGAGACACTCTACATGACTCTAGTTAGACCCTCAACTCGAATTAACTGAGCTAACTAAGTCAAAATAACTTAGTTAACTATTAGGATTTTCTTGTTGCATTTTCAACAGTACAATTTAAGTGTTTTGCTTCTGAAGAAAGGGTTGCACAAGTACAAAGTGAAAATCAGGCCTTCCTTCCTTAATCGCCTAAGCATGATGTTCATTAAGACTAAAATTTTAGCTAGTATTCGTGGTTCTGTTGATCAGCATGAAAAGGTCCAAGACTTGCTGAAAGTCATTGATGATCAATTCGTCACTTCAGACAAGGCACTAGCAAACACCCTAATCATGAAGTTCTCATCCCTAAGGCTCACTAGTGTGAAAGGTGTACGCGAGCACATCATGCAAATGAGGGACACTATGGCTCAATTGAAGAAACTCGAGGTTGAAATTTTGGAGTCTTTCCTAGTGCACTACATCCTGAACACTCTTCCGCACCAATATTGACCATTCAAAATCTCATACAACACACATAAGGATAAATGGTCAATTAATGAACTCGTGACCATGTGTGTTCAAGAGGAAGGGAGACTGGTGATGGAACTAGGAGAAAGTGCAATGTTGGCAACACATGGAAAGGGAAAATCTCAAGCCAATTGGAAAGGGAAAGGTAAAGTACTCCCCAAGCGGATATCAAGAAGGATTCCAAGTGTTTCTTCTGTAAAAAGAAGGGACACATGAAGAAGGAATGCGCCAAATATCAGAAATGGCTTGCGGACAAAGGTAATCCAATCTTGTTTGTTTGTTATGAATCTAATATGGTTAATGTCAATATTAACACCTGGTGGATTGATTCTGGATCAACAATTCACATTTCGAATTCCTTGCAGGGTTTGCAAAACCTAAGGAAGCCAGTGGGAAGTAAGCAAAGCATCTTATCAGGAAACAAGATGGGCTCTCGTGTGGAAGCTATAGGAACATGCTATTTAAATTTAAGTAGTGGCTTTGTTTTAGAATTAGAAAAGACCTTTTATGTTCCAAGTTTTTCTAGAAACTTGATTTCAGTTTCAAGGCTTGTACCTTTTGGATATTCCTTAAACTTTTCAGAAACATCCTTCAGTTTATTTTATAAATCTGATTGTGTTGGATGGTATTTTGTCTAATGGTCTTTACTGCATTAATTTACAAAACAATGTCACTTATGATTCAATGCATATTCACACTGGCACTAAAAGATGTGTTATTAATGAAGATTCCTCTAAATTACGGCACCGAAGACTAGGTCATATCTCCATAGAAAGAATTAAAAGATTAGTAAATGAAGGGATACTTAATACTCTGGATTTTACTGATTTTGAGACTTGTGTGGACTACATAAAGGGAAAGCAGACCAACAAGTCAAAGAAATGTGCCAATAGGAGTTCGGACATATTAGAGATCATACACACTGATATATGTAGTCCAGACATGGACTCACATGGTCAGAGATACTTCATCTCTTTTATAGATGATTACTCACGATATATGTATCTCTACATGCTCCATAACAAGAGCGAAGCAATAGATGCCTTTAAGATCTTTAAGGCTGAAGTAGAGAAACAATGCGGCAAGCAAATTAAGATCATGAGATCAGATAGAGGTGGAGAATATTATGGTAGATACATAGAAGATGGACAAGCACCTGGGCCATTCGCAAAATTTCTTCAAGAGCATGGGATTGTTGCCCAATACACCATGCTTGGTTCACCCGACCAGAATGGTGTAGCAGAAAGAAGAAACCAAACATTATTGGACATGGTGCGGAGTATGCTTAGCAGCTCCAATCTTCCTAAATCCTTGTGGACTGAAGCACTTAAGACGACAGTGTATATATTAAACAGGGTTCCAACCAAGGTTGTTCCTAAAACGCCATTTGAATTATGGAAAGGTTGGAAACCGAGTTTGCGACATATGCACGTTTGCGGGTGCCCGTCTGAAGTGAGAATATATAATCCACAAGAGAAGACGTTGGACCCAAGGACCATTAGTGGGTATTTCATTAGATATGTTGAAAGGTCTAAAGGTTACAGATTTTATTTTCCATCTCACAGCACTAGGATTGTGGAATCAAGAAATGCAAAGTTTCTTGAAAATGACTTGATCAGTGGGAGCGATCAAACCAGGAACATAGTTTTTGAGAAGGATCATTCAGAATCTCAACCTTCCACCTCAAGTGATAGATTGGTTATTTTTCACAGCACCCCTCAAGTACAAACTGATGTTGAACAACCAATTGTTGAAGTTCGACAAGTTGTTAATGACATTCCAATAGATCAGGTAGTTTAAGAGTTGCCAAGAACTTTTGAACAACGAGTTGAACCACATACTTCTCAGGAAAATGATGGTACAACATTAAGAAGATCTATCAGACCAAGGATAATTTTAGGGGCGAATGTTCGCCCTTTGGCGAAATTAAGGGGTTTTAAATTTTTAGTGGGCAAATATTTTGTATCATAGTACATTTTTACAAATCACCTAAAATAGCCCACCTTATTTTAAGGGAAAGGGTAAAAAAGGTAAATTTAGCCCTTGAAATTAGAACTTACAACCTTCCATTCGCCCATTTTCAAGAATAGGTTTTATTTAAGTGAATCCATTCGCCCATTTTCAAGAATAGGTTTTATTTAAGTGAATCCTATGGGCCAAATACCATATTTATAAAAGAGGTATGGTAAATTAATAAAAATATAAATAAATGAGAGGTATGGTAAATAAATAAAACATTTTTTATATTTACTCCATAAGTCACCTTATATACATGTAAGGGTGTAAACAAATAAAAATATAAGTAAAGTGGAGGTATGGTAAATAAATAAAACGTCTTTTTATACTTACTCAAAAGGTATGGTAAATAAATAAAAATATAAATAAATTAGACGTATCGTAAATAAATAAAACATCTTTTTATATTTAGTCCATAACCCTCGTTCTATTTATGAAGGCTCAAGAAAGAGGTTTTATTTAAGTGAATCCTATGGGCCAAATACCATATTTGTAAAAGAGGTATGGTAAATTAATAAAAAATATAAATAAACGAGAGGTATGGTAAACAAATAAAACATTTTTTTATATTTACTCCATAAGTCACCTTATATTTACGAACACTCAAAAAATGGGTTATATTTAGGTGAAACCTATGGCCAAAATACTATGGGACAAATACCATGGACTAGATTGTTATTAATACCATGCAAAAAAACCATTATTAACCCTAATATTATAATTAATAAAAATAAAAATGGCACATGGTATTCACCCATGGTATTCACCAAAATGGCACATGGTATTGACCCATGGTATCACCTGGAATGTAGCCTATTTAAATGGGGGAATTAAACCAGCATGTAGCCTATGCTAAGATTCACTAGGACTTTACAAAGTTTTATTATTTAGTGAAAGACTCGCCAAGATCTTACAAGATTTTATAATTGAGTAAAATATTCTAATAAAAATAAAAATGGCACATGCTATTGGCCCATGGTATTCACCAAAATGGCACATGGTATTGACCCATGGTATTCACCTGGAATGTAGCCTATTTAAATGGGGGAATTAAACTAGCATGTAGCCTATGCTAAGATTCACTAGGACTTTACAAAGTTTTATTATTTAGTGAAAGACTCGCCAAGATCTTACAAGATTTTATAATTGAGTAAAATATTCGCCATGTTTGGTGAGAGATTCGCCAAAAAATTATATATACATATTATATTATTGATAAAATCGCCTTCCATTTTTCCTATATACCATGGAGATTCGCCCATTTATTATATTTATAAATTTAGGGGGGGTTCTTAAAATTTTCCCTGTATCAGACCAAAGAGATCAGCAATTCCTGATGATTATGTTGTGTATCTGCAAAATCTGACTACAACATTGGAGCTAAAAATGATCCCGAGTCTTTTTCACAAGCCATGAGTTGCAAAGAATCAGAATTATGGTACGATGCCATGAAGGAAGAGATGAATTCTATAAAGAGTAATGAAGTCTGGGATCTTGTTGAGTTGCCTAATGGTGCAAAAACCACTGGATGTAAATGGTTCTTTAAGACTAAGAAAGACTCATTGGGCAACATTGAGAGATACAAGGCAAGACTCGTTGATAAGGGATTCACTCAGAAATAAGGAATCGATTACATGGAGACTTTCTCTCCTGTATCTAAGAAAGATTCCTTGCGCGTTATTATGGCATTAGTAGTCCATTTTGACTTGGAGTTGCAACAAATGGATGTGAAAACAGCTTTTCTCAATGGAGATCTAGAGGAGGAGGTTTACATGAAACAACCTGAAGGATTCCCCTCTAGTGATGGTGAGAAATTGGTTTGAAAACTCAAGAAATCATTATACGGTTTAAAACAAGCATCCCGCCAATGGTATTTGAAATTCCATAATGTAATTTCTTCATTCGATTTTGTAGAAAATATTATGGATCAATGTATATACCTTAAAGTCAGTGGGAGTAAAATCTGTTTTCTTGTTTTTTATGTGGATGACATTTTGCTAGCAACCAATGATAAGGGTTTGTTGCATGAGGTGAAACAATTCTTCTCTAAAAATTTTGATATAAAGGATATGGGTGAGGCATCTTATGTCATTGGCATTAAGATCCATAGAGACAGATTTCGAGGCATCTTGGGTCTGTCTCAGGAAACCTATATTAATAAAATTTTAGAGAGATTTTGGATGAAGGATTGTTCACCAAGTGTAGCTCCCATTGTGAAGGGTGATAGGTTCAATTTGAACCAATGCCCGAAGAATGACTTTGAAAGGGAACAAATGAAGAACATTCCATATGCTTTTGCTGTCGGAAGCCTAATGTATTCTTAGGTTTTCACAAGACCTGACATTGCATTTGTTGTGGGAATGTTGGGACAATATCAGAGTGATCCAGGTTTAGACCACTGGAGAGCTGCAAAGAAAGTAATGAGGTACCTTCAAGGAACCAAAAACTACATGCTTATGTATAGATGGACGAACAATTTGGAAGTAATTGGCTACTTAGATTCTGACTTTGCTGGATGTGTTGATTCACGCAAATCAACATCAGGATACATTTTTATGATGGCCGGTGGAGCTGTATCATGGAGGAGTGCCAAGTAGACCTTGATTGCTACTTCCACTATGGAAGTCGAGTTCATCTCCTGTTTTGAGGCTACTTTACATGGTCTATGGCTTAATAGTTTCATTTTTGGGCTTAGAATTATGGATTCTATCACTAAGCCATTGAGAATGTATTGTGACAATTCAGTGGTTGTTTTTATGGCTAAAAACAACAAAAGTGGGAGTCGAAATAAACACATCGACATTAAGTATTTAGCTATAAGGGAACGTGTTAAAGAAAAGAAAGTGGTCATTGAGCACGTCAGCACTAAGTTGATGATCATTGATCCTTTGACTAAGGGCATGCCACCGTTTAAATTCAAGGATCATGTAATGAATATGGGACTTGGTTCCATTATGTAGTTTCTCATTGTATGGACAATGTTATTTTAATGAAATTCTTAATTATTGTGATGTTTTTTTCTCATATTTATGTGCACCTTAATTTGATTTGAGAGAATTCATTTGTGTAGGACCAAGAATAAACATAAGGTTTATTCATTAAGAAATTTTTTCCACATAAATTATAATAGAAATAAATACATAGTAATATATGGAAGATAATACTCGTCATTAGAGGACTTATCACCATGATTCATGTATCTATTACTTAATGCAAATTATCAATGGGTTTTAAGATGAGACTTTAGTTTGGAAGTATGGACCAAGTGGGAGAATGTTAGCTCCCTTACAGCCGTTGATTATTACGGAAACCATCGGCCGCTGATTTATTACGAGCACCATCTGCCACCGTTTCCTTCAATTACAGAAACCAACTACAATTAATTAATTTCTTGTTGGGAGCTCCTGGAGTGGTCCATTACTCCCTCTGCAGTTCTCTACCATGTTCTGTGAAACACTTGACACATAACCAATAGAAGCTTGATCGAAGCTTGGCTATAAATACTTTTGTTTGGTCCCCAAGCTCACTCACGCAATCCCCTTCAGCCTTACACCATCAAATCAGAGTGTGCAGAGCTTGGAAGATTACAAATGCCAGAATTTCATCCTCAGGAGGTCGAGAGATAGCTTTAGCATCTGCAGAATCTTCAACGTGGGATTTCAATATCCTGAGCGTATTCATTGTTTAGCAGAAGTGTGGGCTCGTTGACTGTTGAAGAGAGTCGCGAAGAGCAGTGCGTAGAGGTTCACTGAGTTCCCCAAAGGGGATTCTTTTTGCACGTAGAGGTTGAGATATTCTGTCATGAAATCCATCCATGGCATGCATATAAAGCTTGGGCATTTAAACCCATTGATTCCCCTTTTGTCGTCGGCTTGTCTCGGTTTTTTACTAGACAGTGGTTTTTCCTTCCATTTTTCAACAACCCAGAGTTCAGTTTTTGAGCAATAACTGGAATAACTGGAGCAGGCCCAGAAAGCAGTGTTTTGCAAACGAATACTTCATCTTTGCAGATAAAAGGGAAAGGACTGCCTCAAGCGTAGCAGAAAGTCTGGTATCAAAGTGTGAGTAGCATCAATGGCCAGAAGTATGATTTATTGGGTATTAAATTTTTTTCAATTCTTTAAGTATTTATTCCGCATTATAGAATCGTTATTATGCTAATAATGTTGGTATGAGCTGTGGGTATTCTTGATCAACAGAGTGAAGTGTTTTGTTGACAGTGGAGTGTTCTCCTCTGGCTGTGAGTGGAGATGCCTAGAGCAGTGTGGAGCTGTGTTTTGAATATAGAGAGTCCGTTGTGGAATAAAGCCAAGGGCCGAGTCTGTTAGTTATATGGTTGTTGTTAGTCCAAAGGGGCCGGCCAGGGGCATTGGATTGTGAAGTGCGGTGAGCCTTGCGCTGTTTGATGTTAATCCTGGAGATTTTGTTATTTCTGCCGAGTGGTGTGAAGAGCCTTTGAAGAGCTAGTCCTCTGTTTTTTAGTTTGCTGTGTATTTGGAGATGCTGTGAAGGTGGGGTTCAAGTGTGATAGCGCACTGCCCAGCATGAAGGACCCTGAAGGTCGAGGAGTGGAGACACCTGTGAAGGTCTCAGGAAACGATCTATGTGTGAAGAGTGGTGGATTGTGTGCCACCTGCGAGCATTGTGAAGCTGTCCGATCCCTTTGAAGAAATTGTTGGAAAACACTGATCAGAAGAGTGGGGCAGCGAAAGTGTGGTGTGCATCCGGGGAAGTGAGAGGTAAAGTCGAGAGTGGTGCTATTCTCAAGTCAAATCTCGCCAAAATTTAAGGAAAATTTGAGCCTAGCTAAGAGTTGTGTGGGAGAGTTGTTAGATCTCCAACGTGTCTTATTTGTTGGGTTCTTTTCTATATGGCAAAGGTAAAGTGGAGCCCAGCTGATATGTCTATCTTTTTAGACTTTTTGGACAATGACCCTTTCGATGATCATTTTCTCAGGAACCCATTTGGCAACATTTTTGGGTCTGGCAGTGTTTTTGAGTTCGAAGAAATCTTTGACAAACAATGTGATGCTATTGAGGATTATGTTATTGATGATCACAAGCTAAAATCTATTCCACATGATTCTGCAATCACTCAGAGTAAAACTTGCTTCTCTCATAACCCAATTGTTAGAAGTTTTATTGGATATGCTTTCAAGATGACTGCGACTGTGGAGGATACTACCATGGATGTTGTTCGAAGGCCGCTCGTGTTCGAAAACAAATGCATTTTGGTGGCTCCTCATGGAAAGTGGGGAGAACATGAATTAGATTACCTTGTTCAGGATCTTGCAAATGCAATCCCAATCTGGAAAAAGTTGTTGATGTTAAGTACGCAAGCAAGGAGCATAAGAAGCTCATAAGGAAACCGATAAAGGTGAAGATGAAACTACACCAGCAAAGGAAAAGGAACAAGCATGGGCCCTTTAGCAAGAAGACAAAAATGAAATGTTTTGTTGTAAACCTAGCTTAGACTTAGACTAGAGGACAAGTTAAATTTTAAATCGTTGTGATTAAGGGGAGGTGTTAGACCATTAATCACAACTATGCAAATGCCCACTGTTCACATGTCAGCAAGTTTAATGTGACTCTGCGAACATCATTTCAAGACAGCGGAGGTCATTATTGATTCTCCTTCATATGTATCTATAAATAATTATATTCAGTAATGAAATATCAAGCTCTTGTGAAGAGTCTTCATTGTTTTCTGTCACTTAGCATCAAGATTCAACTGGAAGGCTGCCACAGATTGAACTGGAAGGAAGTTCAGGTTAGTTTTTTACTGATTTAGGAAATTGTAATTATGCAGTTTATACTACTGAAGAGCCTCGGTATCAGTTTCGTTAGTTAGAAATTAATGTTTAGATTGTTGATATTTAATTGCAGAGCTTCTTCGTCTCGCTCAGCAGGTATGATACATTCACATAGCAGGTCTGAGACGGTAGTAGGATTGGCTCTTCTTTTCTAGATAAATTCAACCGATTAACCGTATCAATTCAGGTAATTCTTGACGTTTGCTTTAATATTTCTAAAATAGTCAGTCGTGAGTGTATTTTCTGTCTGTTAACCTGGAAATTCCAGTCGACATTTCCTAACATATTCATATATGTTCTTTTATGTATGCTTTCTGTATACTCTTGTGATACAACAATGCCTTCGATTAATAAATATTCATTGCTTATTTGTAATGTGGATTCCAACATTCGATACAAAGATAGTATTGGGTTATGCCTTTGACGAGTTTGCAGATTAATATTTTTTCTTTGGTTTTACTTGTCATCCCATAGTCAAATGAGACGAAATTGTGAATGGGTTATTTCACAAATAAAAGATATAATGGTTGTTATTATAATATTGAAAAACCTGGTGTTCCTTGACTGTTAGATGAAACAAATATTTTGCAGATCCATGAATATTTAGTGTGATTGTGTTGACCCTTTATATTCTGTCAAGAAAATAAATTCTTTGTTTTTGTCTTGGCCCGAACTAGATAACTGTCATCGTTTGTGCAACTTGATATAGTCTCGCTATAATCACGACAGATAAAGCTGATTTTATCTTGAAAATTTACATTTATATCATTTGTTTTTGGCGTTTTAAATGAGTTCAAAACATCGCGCTTTTGGAAAATTAGACTTATTTATTTTATGCACACTTATGTGTTAATCTCAATTTCTACCTCCCCGGATGCGGGTGTTACTGCGGTCATAAATGGCTCTGACGCCAACTGTTACTACCGTGTACTGCATGCAGCAAAGCAGCGGGGCTCCCCAGACCTTCACCTCAAGTAAAATGGATGATCAGCAGTTCGACGGCAACGGTGGTGTCTGCGCATTTATGGTTTACTTGGTTCGAAGCATGGCGAGGATGGTTATATTCATTACCCCCCAGCTCTTCCCTTTCACGGTGTGTTTCAATTACTCTGGTTCTGAGTTCTGGTTCGCGAATTCTCCTGGAAGAAAGAGAGTCCTCCTTCTCAGAGGCACGCCTTGTAGGTTTCAAGCATGTCTCAGGGGTAAGCAGCTCACTCATCCTTCTCTGGCTCACGCATTTTGCTTTTCAATTACGCTCTCTACTGTTTCTGTGGTTTCCGTCGCCCTTCTTTTGCTATTCATCATGGTTCGACAAGGGGGCAGGAAGAGACCCAGAGGCAATCTCGGTGATGGCTCTCGGCTTTCTCCCAGTAGCTCTAATAACCCTGATCACTCCCCTGCTAATCTCCCTCCACCTCAGGCGAATGTGCAGCCCTCTAGCTCTGTTCGTTGGCCTCTCCCAAACAATGCCTTTCAGACCACCCATTTTAAATTCCAGAGTAACCTCAATCGACCTCTGATCTCTGCCCACATCACCTTAATTATCTCTGAGGAAGAAAATCAAATCCATCCTTTGGCATGCATTGCTCCGGAACCCTCTCAGAGCAGCGAGCAGCATCTGACCTTGGACAGCCCGGAGAAAGCTTTGGTGGAACAGACAGGCCATATTGATAGCCCGAGAATTACTCTGCCCCATGTCGATATTCTCCCTGCTGAGGGGGATGAAGCTCTGAATGATTCCAACCGCCCAATTTTAATCCCTAAGGACGATAAGGTCGGCGATGAAGTTCTGGGGGTGGCTAGTGACCGTCCAGCAGATGAGAAGACCTCTGGCGGGAGCAAGGAAGACTAAGGCCACGCGGCACTGTTCGGTTTCTTTTTGCTTTTTGTCTGTCAAGCAGACGACTGTTTTCAGGTTTCCTTGATAAAACACATGGCTTATCTCCGTCAGCTTGAAGTTTTTGCTCAGTTCCAGGGCAGAAGCAATGTTTTACAGGCAGACTTGCAATGGCTTCTCGCTTCTATGCTCTCGTGCACAATCTCTCTCATCTTCTGGTCCTTATCTGAAATGTTTTTCTGTTATGAAGTTTTTTGTAGCACCTATGCTCAGAATCCTTACATTCTGAGGCGAACTTGCTGTGTACAGAGGCCTCATGACTCTTCTGAGGTCTCGCTTACATGTAAAAATATTTTTATTTTAAGTTAATAGATAATAGTCTTTGCCGAGAAAAAAAAATCTCAATTTCTACCTATTTTTTTCAAACGTCACCTAATCTTTAGACTGCCAGCTACAATTCATAAAACATAGCAGGGTGATATAATGTTAATTCTCATTTATATGTTCATTCAATATAACAGTCTAGCACTGTTACTCGGAGTTTTTATTATTTATTTGTTTTTCGTTGTGTGTTATAATTTGTTCTACAAGATGTCATTGACATTCAAAATTTCAGCAGATGGAAGATTGCTATCAAGGAATCCCGGAGCTGTCACCGGTGATGCACGAGCTCAGCCTGGGGTAAAACTCATCTCCGGCCTCTGGAAATTTCTTCGAAACTGGAAGTGCACCTACAAATTTAGTTGCCTCTGTGGGAGCATTTTCTGCACCTCCATTGGCAGCATCCCGGCTAGTTATTACCCCTGCCTATCTTTGGGAATGTATAGATTAGACAAATCCGGCAATGAAATTGAATGACACTGAAGGAGACCCTTGCTTAAAGGTCATTCTCGCTTAATATTAAGTATTAGCACTACACACTTAAAAGGCACAGAAGGGCAAAAGAATCTTTCCTAAATTCTTGTTCGAATCCATTGTGGACTGTGGCAGATATATGTGGAGAAAGGAAATTCAACCACATGCAAATTGCAGCTAATTTTCTTCCTCTATTTTTTTCTATGAAATGATTCTATTCGAAAATAGATTAGAAATCTTATATTGACAGCCAATTTAGCCACATGCAAATTGCAGCTAATTTTCTTTCTCTATTTTTTTCTATGAAATGATTCTATTGGAAAATAGGTTAGAAATCTTATATTGACAGCCCATTTAGCCTATTGATCTACTGTCATTACAAAGATCCATTCAAAAATCTCCAAAACTGGAATGGATTTTGAGGCTTCATCTAAATGAAAGGAGAAGGTATGCTTTAGAAGAATAGCAAACATCTCTGATACATGTAAATTATCTCATCAATAGTCCATCGTGGTTGTACATGAGCACAATCAAAATTATATATGATCATTATGACAGGTTAATATTCAAATTTGATTGAATGTCTCTGTAATCTCCAACTTTTATAGACACCTATACCTACCTACCTACCTTGTATGATATGTTTGATCTCTTGTTCTTGTTGTTGGGTGTGAAAAGAATTGGAATTGGGATTTCGAGCTACATGAAAAGAAATGAATGTTGTAGCTAATGGAAGTCCTACCTATCTTGTTTGATATGTTTGATCTCTTCTTCTTGTTGTTGGGTGTGAAAAGAATTAGAATTGGGATTTCCAGCTACATAAAAAGATAAAAAGATATGAATGTTGTAGCGAATGGAAGTAAGTTGGCGCACACCATTATGAAGGTTCTATCTCTTTCTTTAGTGATTTTTAACTTTCGTTGAATGGCCCTTTGTTGTTTCATGCAAAGGCTTAGTCTTAATGTCATAGGGGAAGGTCTCCGTTATTCAGATAGGAAATAGGATGGTAAAGATGGAATCTTGAAATTACCTATTTTATATTAGTGATCCGTGTTTATCAGTTTTTTTTGGGTGTATTTTCTATTTTATATTAGTGATCCGTGTTTATCAGTTTTTTTTGGGTGTATTTTTAACATTTTATATATGATTTTCATTTATTTTTATTATGATTGAAATTTCAAAATATTTTATGAAGTTATGATATTTCAAATTTAATTGTTTCAATTTTAATGTGGGATGAAAAACAATTTATTTTAGATTATGGGATTTTGATAATATACAAGACATGAGTAGATTGAACCTAAATACCTTATAAATTTTATTCGTAATAATTAATTGTTATTCTTAATCCATGTCTACAAGTTATCAAATTCACAATTAAATGAACCATTTTACAATTATTTTAATTCATATCTTTACAAGCACCATAACATTTAATTCCAATCAAACAACCATGACATTTAATTCTAATCAATTCCTACAACCACTGTGACACTTATCCAAAAATAAATAATTTTCACTTGACAAAAACTCTTGGCTCGATCCCAACACTTTTACATGTAATACATAACGTTGATTTTTATAAAATTAATATGTATAGATTAAAAAAATCTAAAAATTAATTATTATTATTAAATATATAAAAAATAATAATTATTATTAAATTATTAAATTATTTTATGTGGTGGTGGTTAACATCCACTGAAACCAAACTTTGATCTATCGGGCCTAAAAAACGAAGTATTTATTTAGTAATATTTTAAAGTTGAAAACTAAAGTCCATTGAAATATCTAGACTTGGCAATCACTACTATTACAAGTAAAGCATTCACCATTATTACAACTAGAGCATTGAAACTAGCCTTAAAATTGACTCCCAACTTTGAAAGTGATTGGCGCAATAGTAGCTCCATAATTTTCTATGGATAATTTTTTTTTTGAAATAATGGCTTTCACAACTAACACCTTTTAAATCAAAAAATTAAATAACACCTTTTAAACCAAAATATTAAAAACTAAAATAGAATCAAACAAAAATAAAATTATAATCCTCCTTTCTTAAATTAAAATCATAACATTTAAAAAAAATAACTTACACATCCCACATGATCCTAAAAATTATAAATAAATCAATAAACCAATAAATTAAAAGAAAAAAAAAAAAAACAAATAAATAATAATAGAACTTTTTCCCCAATCGAGATGCTTAGCAAGACAAACAAACAAACAAGCTAGGGGGGTGATTCCACCACCCCATAACAATGAGTGCATTAATTATCGATGTGGCATGACTTCTACCATGCAGTTTAATACATGTCAAGATTGAGGGCATTCTTCAAGACAAACAGACAAACAGGCTAGGGGGGTGATTCCGCCACCCCATAGCAATGAATGCATTAATTATCGATGTGGCATGACTTCCGCCATGCAGTTTAATGCATGCCAAGATTGAGGTCATTCTTCCTATGAGGTAGAGGTGTCTTCTCGTAGAAGCACCAATCAATCTATATTTCTTTGTTTAACAAATTTTTGTTCCTAGTAGATATACCCACCATGGTGTGGGCATTATCAAGCATTAGAACCTACATATAATAAAATTGCAAAGAAGATTGTGAGGTTGACCCCCTTGTCTTAGTTAAGATGGATCCCCATGTAGGATGTTGCAAGCTCATAACTTTTCCAAAGAATGTGGATTGAACAATGTGAAGCAAAAATTGAAAATTATTTGCTTAGAAGGTACAAAAATGCACATGTACAGTTATCTTTCTATTTTTATTTTTTTCCATGTATCAGACATTTTGTTTGATTAACTATTCGATTAACTTAACGATAATTATGAAATTTATGTATAACACCAATCCTTCTCCTCCATTATACCTTGACATACAATAATGCAGAAATCGGTCAGCACATTCAGAATCAAATTATGTGCATGTAGAATGTAGAACATTGCAAGTTCTTAATCAAGTGAGATAGTTCAATATTGAAAAATGGTCAGAAACGACTATGAGAGGAGAAAGAAATACATTCAGAATCAAATTATGTGCAGGTAGAATCAAGTGAAATAGTTCAATATTGAAAAATAGTCAGAAACGAGTATGAGAGGAGAAAGAAATACGCACCAAACGTGTGTGGAAAGAAATAATCTCAACATCAAATGTACACTTCACAACATTTTTTCACTTTTTGGGAATAGAGTTTTCTTTTTTATTCATAAAAAGCCTTTGTTTATTTATAGGCCCCATTCATGGTGAAATACATAAAGTCTTGCCGAATATCATGTTGAATAAAGGAACCCCGGCCCATTGATGCTACCATAAGAGTTCACCATGGTACCTCGAATTAGAGAATTAAAGTTTCTATGTCAGCTAAAAGACTTATTTAATCAATTCTCAACGAAAGGTCCACTTCTCTCCTATCAAACAATTTAAAGTTGTTATGAGAGTGATTAGATGTATTGATATATCTATTTCATAGCTTTGCTTTAAACTAGTTTACTCAATGTTAAATTTTGAATGTGTCATTTTAGAAATAAACTTTGAATATAAACCAATTCAATATTGAAAAAGAACATATTTTTTTATCAAATACTTGTTATTGGAATTTGAAAGAGCATCTTTGAAGATTGAAAGGCAATCTCTATTGGAAAAGTTATAGAATTTGTAAATTTGACATAATGTAAGTGGTTTTTCTTTATCTTCGAATAACATTTTGTTTACTAATTTTTATATTCAATAATTATCCATATGTTACAATTTTTCTAGAATTTATATCTTACCACATTTCATTTACAATATATGGTGCAATGACTAGTTATACACCCTATAATATAATATAATAATATTAAAGGCAACTCCAACTTCCAAGGTTTAGGTTAATTTTGTAATGGGCTTGAATAATCTTGTCAACGATGTCCTAATATACAATATAGGGATTAATATCGTTCGGTAAAAGGGCTAGGACGACATGGAAATACGACTCTTGCGTTAGTCATTTACAGTAACCCCGGGTCAAAGATTGAGCAATTCTCCATATGAAATGGAAACTAGTGTCATCCTAAATTGGGGTTATTTCAGTACAGATTACTTTTGTTCATCTATCCTCAATTTATTATCAGATAGTCAACATATTATCTTTGGAGCAGTGTGAAGCGGGAGTATGATTTCTTATACCCTGCAGATAGCGTTATGCTTGAAACTGTTCGAATATAAACCAGATGAACCTCCTTTCTCAGCAAGTTGAAGTATGGTTCCAGAATAGACGAGTAAGGTTAGCCCTTTCCCTTTGTTAATTCATTGCAATATAGGTATAGAAAGTAACATTTTGAAATACTTTTTTTGAATTCACTGATACTTAATTTAGTTCGTTTTTTGAAGTCACTGATACTTAATTTAGTTTGAAGCTTAATTTAGGTCATTAGCCAGTAAAAATAAAACAGGTTTATGGGAGAAGATACAAAGATGATGTGATCTTAAAAAAAATAAAACATCTGCAATCTGCACATGCAAAAAAAATTGATTCCTTGGGGTTCTCTATTTTATTGGCAATTTTTTTGTCAAACATAAGTCGAATGGCAGAACGAGGTTCTGAAAAGGTGCAACGAGTCACTTGCAGACGAGAACAGAAAACTGCACAAAGAACTACAGGAATTAAGAACTTTAAACTTAGCGTAAGTGCGTTTTTTTCATGCTAATAACAACAAATATATATATTAACTTAGATGCCTTTAAATCCAGTCAGAGTCTCTTTTTAATATATATTCGCTGTCCGTCAAATAACCATTTTTTTGTGTGTTTCTATCCTCTATTAATATCAAAGATGATATAATGGATTTAGGGATTCTTTTCATGCAAATGGTAAATGGGTATACGGTGGAATAGCAACTAGTATATATATATTTTAAATAAAGATCTAATATGCGTTTATAGAAATTTCATTTTTTTACTTGTAAATTTAAATATTATTTATTAAATATTATTTAAATGTTTTGTAAAGTTATTTAATTTTTTTTAGATTTAAAAAAATAACTTATATAAATAAAATTTCAATTTTGATGACATACTAACTGGTTTACACATCATACATCATATTAGGTTGTAAAATGAGCCTCTCAGCTTAATAAAAACTTTACTTAATGGCCAACAAATATATAGTAAAATAACAATAATCGTTACTTAATAGAGAACATAAAAAAACATGAACATGAATATGGATTGAACTTTGTATATAAATAGCTAACATGAATCTAAAGCCATTAATCTTTTAAATTAATATCTCAAAATTATTTGATTTATTTATCTTTTAATTAAATATATTATATTATTGGATATTTCTTTTATTTATTTTAAAATAAATATATTTTTTTATTGGATATTTCTTTTATTTATTTTAAAAGAAATATATTTCTTCATATTATTAAATATTTTATTTTCTATATATTATTGAATATTTCATACTATTACCTCTTCTAAGGAATGGCAAATAAGGGGGAAAAATAATGAAGACTTTCAAGACTGGATCTCCAATCAAAAGGTACACTCTCTCTTCTTTGATGGGGCAGCAAAGGGAAATCCTGGCAAGGCTGGGGCAGGAGGAACTGTAAAAAACATTGAAGGCATATCGACCCACAATTTTGCTTGGGGTCTGGGGATCAACTCCAGCATTCAAGCTGAGGCATTGGCCCTCTTCCAAGGTCTTAAGTTGCTCTTGAATTTGGAAATCAAGGAGGCAAACATTTTTGGAGATTCTCAAGTGATAATAAAAATCATGGTGACCAACTCATCCCCTCGGGACTTAAGATTGGCAAGACTGATATCTAGAATCAGAAGTTTGAGAAAATTGTTCCAAAACCTGAAATACTTCCACGTTCTGAGAGATAACAACAAAGAAGCAGATCTTGAAGCTGAGAGATAACAACAAAGAAACAGATCTTGAAGCTAATAAAGCTGCTCTTCTCTCTGCTGGGGCAATGATAAGAGACGGGAACGAAACATGGAATCCATATTGCTTGCTATTAAAACAATTCGTTTTATATCAAATTTCCATATTTTAGAGAAAAAATATAGATGGCAAAAGTCTTCGTTCATTTTAAACATTTTCAAATACAAAATTGTATTTTAAAAAATCTCTATTCACGCGAGGCATTTCTCAATAGTGAATTGTGGGCTATAGAATTTATGTATAGGTGTTTTATTTCTATGTAATTATTATGCATACTCACTTTTTTTGTAATATGTTTTGATACGGTTTGACTTAATTGTGGGTTAAAAATGGATGGATGAGTTTACAAATGCATCATGTTAACAATTAATAAGGATTTTAATAAATTTAATTTTATCTTTTATCTTTTTTTCTCTTTTTTATTTAATGAAATGATCATTATTTTTTTTTTGGGTATTTTTAAATTTTTTTCATCTTTTTTAAAAAGTATCATCTAAAATTTTGACATAAAAGATTTTAAAATTATTTTTAATATTTATTTAAATGTTGTCAAAAATCAATTTGATTTATATAATTAACATGTGTACCAAATTTAAGTGAGAAATATAAAAATTATGGCTATTCAACATCAACAATATCATGTGATGCTTCAGATTAAAATGCAAAATGAGGTCTTCAATCTAAAGATTTTACTGGATACAGAGCATATATAAATGTTTTGAATAAGAAATTAATTCTTGTTAGATATTGGATAAATACCATGAGAAAAGTCATAGGCTTAGGGGAACAAGAGTTTAATTTTCAGTATAAAATCCCCAAAGCTACTATTTGTTTCAAATATTACTACATAAATGTTAAATTTGCAATAGGAAACATCCGAGTGGATTGTATTTTGGGCAATCCATTTTTGGCAATTGTTGAACCACATGGTTCAACACGATTAAATGATGGCAGATCAAGTTATTTTATTTATGTTCCAAATCATGTAGGTTATCTGCAAGCAATCACTCTGTCATTTGTGCTGACTCTCATGGTTCAAGCAATGTAAGAATTGAACCAGTCTAAAAAAAGGTTAAAAGAACTTAAAGATTTAAAATCTTGCCTTAGAATTGATGAAAAGTTGAAACAGCCTAAAGTAATAAAAAGGGTAAATGAGATAAGACACCAGCTAGAAATAGAGTGTTGTGCAGAAGAACCAAATGCCTTTTGGCATAGGAAACAATATTTTGTAGAATTACCATACAAATCAGATAGGTAGACCCTATAAAAGCAAAGTAATCCTAATGAATAAAAAATACAAGAAGCTCTGTCAGAAAGAGATACAAGACCTATTAAACAAAAAATTGATCAGAGAATCTAACAGTCCCTGAAACTACTAAGGTTTTTATGTAAATAAGAATTGTGAGCAAATAAGGGGTGTGCCAATACTTTTAATAAATTATAGGCCACTCAATAATGTATTAGTTGATGACACTTATCCCATTCCCCGCAAAAGGAATCTGATAACAGAATTGCAGGAGCCAAAATATTTTCTAAAATTAATATGAAGTTTGGCTTTTGACAGGTGTCCATAAAGGAAGAAGATAAATTTAAGACTACATCCAGTGTCCTTTCTAGACATTATGAATGGAATGTGATGCCTTTCGGCCTAAAACATGCTCCTTCAAAATTTCAGAAAGTCATGGATCAAGTGTTTAAGCCATATTTTGACTAGTTAATTGTATATATTGATGATGTATTGGTTTTTTCTAAATTTTTAGAATAGCGTTTCAAACATGTATATAGATTTAAGTTGATAATAAAAAATAGTGGCTTGTTTTTTAGCAAAAAGTGTTAAAAAAAATGCACCAAGAAATTCCTAATTTAATTTTCCCTTGAATTAAATTAGGAGAAAATTGAAATTCCACATCATAAGACAACTTGAATGAGCTAATTGAGTTGTTATCACTCAATTAGCTTAGTTAATTCGAGTTGAGGGCTTAACTTGAGTTGTGTACAGTGATTCCTAAATTTTAGGAGCCTAGGTTGAGTTAATTTAAGTTGTAACAATTTAATTGAGTTAAATTGAGTTAAGGTTAGTTAAACTAGTTCCAATTGTTGGAGGAACTACTAGGAGGTCTAACAGTGGGGGTGCAATTTTGGTGTTCAACCAGTTAATTGATCAATTGGCCTTAATTAACTCATGCATGCATGAAATTCGAGTTACCCAGTTGAGATTGGAGTTCGAGGGCAGTGTACTATCAGTTGTATAATTATCCAAGTTGTATGGGTGGTGCATGCAGACAGAGAAGGGGCCTACAGGGATTGTGCAATTCTAATTTGGAATTTCTCTAATTAATAGGGGGCTAACTCCTTGAGGAACAACGAAAGGAAATAGGGACTTCAGCAGGCTTGGATTTGTTTAAGTATTGACCAAAGCTTGTCTAAGAAGCAGTGAGATAGATTATACCAGCACAGAGGTTGCTCTTGCTTGAGCAAGCATTATATTTCTTCTCTATTTTCTAACTAATACAATATAGATAGGAAGGGGTTTTGAGCAGTTTCTTTCCCCTTAGATAAATCTCTAAGCATATGTGATTGAATCTTGTCTCATGTTTACGTTGTGATTTCTCAATCGTTTAATTCTTTTCGTTGATGAGTAGAGTAGATTCAAGTATTTTGTTTTATCAAATTACATAAGCAGTTTGAATCTGCAAGGAATTTCTATATGGTATCAGAGCAGGAATCACAACAGAAGAGAAGAATTTGAGTTTGTCTTTGTAGGTGAATTTAATTTGCAGTATCATTCTTCAGAGCCACTAAGATGTCGTTCTATGGATTGAGATTCGAGTATGCCCTTGAGGGTAGCTCCAACTGATTCTCAAGGTCTGGTAGAATGGAAGAAATGTGAGGCAAAGGTGAGGAGGATCATACTAGGAGTTTGACATCATATTATCTTGAATCTCCACAAGAAGGATACCCCATATGCAATGTGGCAAGTCTTGATATACTTGTTTCAACACAACAGTGACACAAAGGAAGTTGGCACTGAAGGATAAGCTTCGAAAGGTCAAGATGGAGAAGGGTAAAAAAATACCACAGTACCTGAGTAGGTTCACCCATTGTTGGGATGAACTTGGGAGTGTCGGTATTATAGTTGTAGAAGATGATCTGGTAAGCTTAGCACTTATAGGTCTTCCCAAGAGTTGGCACAACTACCAGGATTCAGTAAATGGGAGGGAGAAGCTACCAAATTAGGAGTGATTATGGTCTGAATTGGTGCTAGAAGAAAAAAGGCAGAACACCAAAGACGGTACCTCATCCAAGCATGATGATGAGGAGAATTGTGTCTTGGTTGGAAAGGCAAAGAAAGGGAAAAGGAAGAAATCTCAATACAAAGGGTACTCCAGTTAGGGCGGTAAGAAGAAATACTTGTCAAAGATCAAATGCTTTCATTGTCATGAACTGGGACACTATGCCATGAAGTGTCCACACAAGAAGGCAAGTAAGAAGCCCTCAGTAAGAATGACAGGTGAAGCTCTTACTTCAAAATTCAAACTTGATTTCACCCTCATCGCTTGTATGGTGAGCACTATGATGGGTAGTGTGTGGTATCTGGATAGTGGAGCCTCATTCCATATGACGGGAAACTGAGAATTCTTTAGTGACTTGGAGGAGAAAGACCTCCAGGTACACATCGAAATGGGAGATGACGGAACGTATAGTGCTATTGGTATTGGTACAGTTACTTTTCAGAGGGAGTCTGACTCCCCTCTCAAATTAAAAGATGTGATGTATGTTTTGGGTCTAAAGAAGAATCTCGTTTCAGTTTCTATGTTGGAAGATTGTGGCTATGATGTGATATTTAGTAAAGGAAAGGCTTTCCCTAGACACATTGCCACAAGACAAGTGAAGCGGATCGGGGTTTGGGTGAAGAGCCTCTACAAATTGGATGTAGAAGATTGTGCAACGTTGAGCACAAAAGCAAAGAGGGTGCAGAGCCGAGACATCGGTGAATTATGGCATAGAATATTGGGCCATTTGCACCATGGAGCCTTGAAGATCATGTAGTAGATTTCTACAGGACTTCCCAAGGGTGCACTGGAGTAGAGAGATACATGCAAAGGGTGTACATTGGGGAAGTACATGAAATCCACCTTCAATGAGCAGGAGAGAAAGATAAAACAACCCTTGAAAGAGTTCACTCGGATGTGTGTGGACCTTTCTTGATACCCTCCATGGCCAAGCACAGGTATTATGTGATATTTGTAGATGATTTCTCTTGGAAGTGTTGGATCTTCTAAATGCATAAGAAAGACTAGACATTCTCCAAATTTGTTGAATTTAAAGCACTTGTTGAGAAAGAGACTGACAAGAAAGTGAAGGCTCTCAAGAGCGACAACAGTGGAGAATATGTGTTGAATTAATTTAATAACTTTTGTACAAAAGAAGGCATTCGACGGGAGTTGACAGCAACTCATAATCCACAGCAGAATGGCGTTGCTAAGAGGAAGAACATAAGTATTGTGGGAGCTGAACGAGCCATGTTGCATGATTAGAGCCTACGATGCACTTGTGGGTTGAAGCATGCAACACAACTATTTATTTACAGAATAGGATTCCTCACAAGATTCTTGGCATGAGTACACTAGAGGAAGCTTTTTCAGGGAATAAACCAGATGTGTCACACTTCAAGATATTTGGATCATCAGTTTACTGTCATGTTTCCAAGGATGCAAGGAAAAAACTAGAACCTATAGCTAAGTTGGGCATATTTGTGGGGTACATTGATACACCTCACAACTATCGTGTGTACTTGCCATCTCTCAGGATGAAAATTGTTAGAAGAGATGTGAAGTTTGATGAGGAGAAGGCAATGAGGTGTTCCCTTGAGAGGGAGCTTTAGTTGCATTCAAAGCAGGAGATTTTGGCTCCAAAGGAGGAACCTCAAGAAGTTGTGGAGCAACCACAAGTAGAGGTAGAGAGAGTGGAGACTTCCACTCAAGCAGAGACATCCAGAGATGGAAGGAAGCACACCAGAGAAGTTGACAGATTATTTCATGATACTAGAGAGAATGTGGGAGCACCCACATCATAACACAGGCAGAGGAGGTCACTAGATCGGTACATTGTATACATGGCTCTGATGAGTGAGCTTGTAGAGATTGATCCATCCTCATTCGAGGAAGCAGTGCAGAAACCAGTATGGGTTGATGCCATGGTAGAGTATGACTGCATTATCAGAAACAGTGTGTGGGAAGTGGTCCCAAGACCAGAGGACAATTTAGTGGTAGATTCCAGGTGGATATTGCGGAATACATACACAATACATAAGCTCCTCTACGTTGATCATCAATATAGCAGCATCAATAACAATAAAACATCAAGAGCATTCACACATTAACACAGTATGTAACCCGGGGAAATCATCTCGCTAAAAACCCCACACTATCTGTATATTAATGATTGAGAACATGTAACATTACAAAGTACAATGCTTATCACAAGCAATCCAGTACCAGCTCCACCTGTTACACACAATACAGCTCAGATCTGATCTCCAAAACTATTCCACTGCTTGCCTGCCTCCACTGCTCAATACCTTCTCAAGAATTGATGAGAATGGCTTGCCAAACTCGTATTTCACCTCAAAATAATCACTCACACTTTGTTGGACGTGAGCAGAGGCTACAATACTGGGCAAATACGTGAGCAAACTCATTGGCATACTCAATCCCTTGATTGTGCAAGATCTGGTGCACAACTATAGTCACAACTGATAGCAATCTGATTCTCTAACACCTGTCCCTGCTGAACTGAACATGCACTGACATGCAACTGAGTTAACTGATGTATTCATTAGGTGCATCATGAGTTAATAATTAGTTTAACAACTCATCATTAGTCTATTTGCAGTTAGACTAATTACAACTAGTTTAACCAAGTCAAACTGAACACAACATGTTGAGATTGCAACAAGATGATGGAGCTTAGTGAAAAGAATCGCCTTCACTAAGTGGGCCCGCAGGCTATTTTTGGCGCAAGTCTATTTTTAGACTATGTCTATTTTTAGACATATGGATCATGTCTATGGATTGCAGGTTGATGTTTATGGATGATTGGTCAAGTTGGGAAAAATAGATGGACTTCTATTTTTGATCAAAGTGTGAGTGATCACAGTGTGAGTGATCAAAGTCTATTTTTAGACTGGCTGTCAAAAATAGAAAAGTCAAATATTATTGTCTCATAATAATATTTGGACTATAAACTTGATCTTATTCTCTTGGAGCACTTCAGTTTGAGCTACAGAGGTGGCACATGCAGCTGTCAAAAGGAAATACGCTTTTCTTATGAGTCAGTTGAGTTGTTGCATGCATGACTTCAATTAGAACTCAATCAATTGAGTTTGGTGGAGTTGATTGTGGAGTTGATGGAGTTGTGTTCAGTTTGACTTGGTTAAACTAGTTGTAATTAGTCTAACTGCAAATAGACTAATGATGAGTTGTTAAACTAATTATTAACTCATGATGCAACTAATGAATACATCAGTTAACTCAGTTGCATGTCAGTGCATGTTCAGTTCAACAGGGACAGGTGGTAGAGAATCAGATTGCTATCAGTTGTGACTATACTTGTGCACCAGATCTTGCACAATCAAGGGATTGAGTATGCCAATGAGTTTGCTCACGTATTTGCCCAGTATTGTAGCCTCTTCTCACGTCCAACAAAGTGTGAGTGATTATTTTGAGGTGAAATACGAGTTTGGTAAGCCATTCTCATCAGTTCTTGAGCAGGTATTGAGCAGTGGAGGCAGGCAAGCAGTGGAATAGATTTGGAGATCAGATCTTAGCTGTATTGTGTGTAACATGTGGAGCTGGTACTGGATTGCTTGTGATAAGCATTGTACTTTGTAATGTTACATGGTCTCAATCATTAATATACAGATAGTTGGGGTTTTTAGCGAGATGCTTTCCCCGGGTTACATACTGTGTTAATGTGTGAATGCCCTTGATGTTTTATTGTTATTGATGTTGCTATATTGATGATCAACGTAGAGGAGCTTATTTATTGTGTATGTATTCCGCAATAGTACATGATCAGGATAATCTCTGTTGAATATGTGTTAAATTATTCAAAATTTCTACATGGTATCGGAGCGAGCTAGATAATTGTAGAGAAAGTTTCTACATGGTATCAGAGCTGTTGATCATCAGATCTACTATTCAGGAAGTGTTTACATTCTATTTCTTCAGGCAGAGTCTGTAATCGGGCCAGGTAGCTTGTGGATTCATCCTTCCTTTGGAAGGTGAGATATCCGGTGAATGCCCATACAGTCAATCTCTGTACGAGAAATATTGTGTTCTCATGAATCTTAGATCCGAGGCAGTTGAGTTGGAGCTGGTGGAATTCGAATTTACAACAGTGTTGTTGAAATGTCTTTCAACGGATTGCAAATGTTATTCCAAAGCAAGAGCGACCTGGCGCTCAAGGATAAACTCAGAAACAATAAAGGTGAGAATGGATCTTCATCAAAGGTATCTGATGAAGAGAATTGCGCTTTGGCTGCCAAAGCAAAGAAGGGGAAGAACAAGAAATCTTCTCATTCCAGTGCGAAAGGCAAGAAGCAAGATATGTCCAAGGTGAAGTGTTTTCACTGTCACCAGCACGGACACTATGCCACTAATTGTCCGCAGAAGAAGAAGAACAAGCAAGCTGCTAGATCTGCAGGGGGAGAGGCCTTAGCTTCTTAGTTTGAGCTTGATTTTTCATTGATCGCATGCTTGGTTTCAAGTGTGATGGGATCCGTGTGGTTCTTGGACAGTGGTGCGTCTTTTCACATGACGGGAGATAGAGATTTGTTCTCTGATCTGGAGGACAAAGATCTTGGAGTGCACATCGAGATGGGCGATGATGGTAGATACAGTGCGACCGGTGTCGGTACCATTTCCTTTGAGAGGGAGTCTGGTAAACCCTTTGTATTGAAGGAAGTCATGCATGTTCCAGGATTGAATAAGAATCTCATCTCAGTGGCGATGTTAGAAGACAAGGGGTATGATGTTGTTTTCAGCGAGGGAAAGGCTTTCCTGCGCAGCAAGACAACTGGTGAGACCCGGAAGATAGGGGTTCGAGTGAGGAACCTTTATCAGTTGCATGTAGATGGATGCGCAGCAATGGCGGGCAAGGCAGAAGGATTGGTGAGCCGGGATGATGGCGAGTTGTGGCACAGGAGATTGGGTCACCTTCACCATGGAGCCTTGAAGATACTGCAGCAGATCACTACAGGGCTTCCTAAAGGCACACTTGCGCAGTCAGATCAGTGCAAGGGGTGTACTTTGGGGAAGTTTGTGAAAGCCACCTTTCACGAGAAGGATAGTCGCGCCACGACGATCCTTGAGAGAATTCACACAGACGTGTGTGGACCTTTCTCAGTTGCTTCGACAGCAAAACACAGGTATTATGTGATTTTTGTTGATGATTTCTCTCGTAAGTGTTGGATCTTCTTCATGCAAAAGAAGAGCGAGACATATTCAAAGTTCTGTGAATTCAAAGCACTGGTCGAGAAGGAGTCGGGGAAGAAGGTGAAGGCTCTTAGGAGCGATAATGGTGGTGAATACATCTCGGACGAGTTCAAGGATTTCTGCAAGGCAGAAGGGATTCGTAGAGAGCTCATAGCTCCCCATAACCCACAGCAGAACGGGGTAGCTGAGCGGAAGAACAGAACGATTGTGGGTGCTGCACGGGCAATGTTGCATGATCAGGGCCTACCCCTTCACTTGTAGGCGGAAGCATGCAATACAGCAGTTTATGTGCAGAACCGTTGTCCTCATAGGATACTTGGCATGAGTACACCTGAGGAGACTTATTCTGGTAAGAAGCCTGATCTTTCTCATTTGAGGATTTTTGGTGCTAACGTTTACATGCATGTGACGAAGGATGCCAGGAAGAAGTTGGAGCCGACCGCAGAGGTTGGGATATTTGTGGGGTACACTGATACGCCCCACAACTATCGTGTGTATTTGCTAGACAGTGGTAAAACTGTTGTGCGACGGGATATAAAATTTCAGGAGGAGAAAGCCATGAAGTGTTCGCTTGAGAGGGAGCTACACTTGCATGTAGATGAGGAGCTATTAGTTCCTAAGGATGAGCTCCAGGACATGGATCAACCACAGGATGAGGTTCATGGAGTGGAAGAGTCCACTCATGCAGTGCCAACCATCAGAGGACGAAAGCGCTTGACAGAAGCTGAGCGACTGGCTCAAGATGCAGAGAAAGTTGTAGGACCACCTACAGCCCAACGCAGGCAGAGACAGTCACTTGATTGGTACACTGGATACATGGCTCTTATGAGCAAGTGTGTTGTGACTGAGCCATCCTCTTTCGAGGAAGCTGTGGAGGATCCCGCATGGGTAGACGCCATGGTGGAAGAGTATGATTCTATTGTCAGAAACAGTGCATGGGAGATTGTTCCTAGACCGGAAGGGAAATCAGTGGTGGGTTCGAGATGGATCTACAAAGTTAAGCAGGTAGCTGACGGGAGTGTGGAGAAGTACAAGGCAGGATTTGTTGCCCGAGGCTTTTCACAGATTGAGGGGATCGATTATGAGGAGAACTTTGCACCTGTCGCAAGGTATTCTTCCATACAGACGATACTTGCTCTCTCAGCGCAGATGGGATGGCACATTCATCAGATGGATGTGAAGACTGTGTTCCTCAACGGAGTCATTGAGGAGGAGGTGTACATTGAGCAACCCGAAGGCTTTGAGGTCTTCAGCAGCGAGTCGCATGTGTGCAGGCTCAAGAGAGCGCTGTATGGGTTGAAGCAAGCACCACGTGCTTGGTACACACGGATAGACAGCTATTTCACAGGACTTGGATTCTCCAAGAGCGAGGCGGATCCTAACCTATACCAAATTGTGGTGGAGGGTAAGTTGCTTATCATTGTACTGTATGTTGATGATTTGATTCTAACGGGTGATGAGCTGTTGATACTGTCATGCAAGAAGGATCTTGCTACAGAGTTTGAGATGAAGGATTTGGGCCTCCTTCACTATTTCCTAGGATTGGAAATATGGCAGTGCAGTGGTGGACTGTTTGTTTCTCAGGGCAAGTATGCTCGGGAGATACTGGAGAAGTTCAACATGCATGGCTGCAAGCCTGTTGATACTCCTCTTCCTGGAGGTTGGAGGAAGGAGGATGCCACTTCGGGAGAAGAAGTGGATGCCACTGTTTATCAACAGTTGGTGGGGTCGCTGATGTATTTGGTCAATACACGACCTGATATATGCTATGCAGTTAACCAGCTTTCACAAGCTATGGTTAAGCCTACCAAGCTCTTCTGGAAGGCGGGCAAGCATGTATTGCGCTACTTGAGAGGCACATCAGGATATGGTTTGTGGTACAGACAGGAGGATGAGGTGAAGCTATGTGGCTTCACGGATGCAGATTGGGCAGGGAGCCCAACGGACAGAAAGAGCACATCAGGAGGGGTCTTCAGTATTGGATCGACAGCAGTTTCTTGGTACAGCAGGAAGCAGAGATCCGTGGCACTCAGTTCAGCGGAGGCCGAGTATATGGCAGCAAGTTTGGCTGCATGCGAGGCTATATGGATGAGGAAGATCCTGGTTGGTTTGTTCGGTTCTCATTTGGATCCTACTGTGATTTACTGTGATAACCAGAGTTGCATTAAACTCTCGGCTAATCCTGTATTTCATGATAGATCTAAACATATTGACATCAGGTACCATCATATCAGAGATTGTGTGCAGCGGAGGATCATGTTACTTTCGTACATTCCAACGGAGGATCAGGATGTTGATATTCTGACGAAGGCTCACACTAGGAGCAAATTCGAGTACCACCGAGGTAGGATAGGGGTTGCTGATAATCCATATCTTGTCGAGAGGGAGTGTTGAGATTGCAACAAGATGATGGAGCTTAGTGAAAAGAGTCGCCTTCACTAAGTGGGCCCGCAGGCTATTTTTGGCGCAAGTCTATTTTTAGACTATGTCTATTTTTAGACATATGGATCATGTCTATGGATTGCAGGTTGCTGTTTATGGATGATTGGTCAAGTTGGGAAAAATAGATGGACTTCTATTTTTTATCAAAGTGTGAGTGATCAAAGTCTATTTTTAGATTGGCTGTCAAAAATAGAAAAGTCAAATATTATTGTCTCATAATAATATTTGGACTATAAACTTGATCTTATTCTCTTGGAGCACTTCAGTTTGAGCTACAGAGGTGGCACATGTAGCTGTCAGAAGGAAATACGCTTTTCTTATGAGTCAGTTGAGTTGTTGCATGCATGACTTCAGTTAGAACTCAATCAGTTGAGTTTGGTGGAGTTGATTGTGGAGTTGATGGAGTTGTGTTCAGTTTGACTTGGTTAAACTAGTTGTAATTAGTCTAACTGCAAATAGACTAATGATGAGTTATTAAACTAATTATTAACTCATGATGCAACTAATGAATACATCAGTTAACTCAGTTGCATGTCAGTGCATGTTCAGTTCAACAGGGACAGGTGGTAGAGAATCAGATTGCTATCAGTTGTGACTATACTTGTGCACCAAATCTTGCAAAATCAAGGGATTGAGTATGCCAATGAGTTTGCTCACGTATTTGCCCAGTATTGTAGCCTCTGCTCACGTCCAACAAAGTGTGAGTGATTATTTTGAGGTGAAATACAAGTTTGGTAAGCCATTCTCATCAGTTCTTGAGCAGGTATTGAGCAGTGGAGGCAGGCAAGCAGTGGAATAGATTTGGAGATCAGATCTTAGCTGTATTGTGTGTAACAGGTGGAGATGGTACTGGATTGCTTGTGATAAGCATTGTACTTTGTAATGTTACATGGTCTCAATCATTAATATACAGATAGTTGGGGTTTTTAGCGAGATGCTTTCCCTAGGTTACATACTGTGTTAATGTGTGAATGCTCTTGATGCTTTATTGTTATTGATGCTGCTATATTGATGATCAACATAGAGGAGCTTATGTATTGTGTATGTATTCCGCAATAGTACATGATCAGGATAATCTCTGTTGAATATGTGTTAAATTATTCAAAATTTCTACATCTATAATATGAAGCAACCAGCATATCGAAGCATCGAGAAACACAAGGCTAGAATTATGGCCAAGGGGTTCTCTCGGGTGGAGGGAATTGACTATGAGGAGACCTTTGCTCCAATTGCAAGGTACTCTTCATTAAGATCAATTCTAGCTCTTGCAGCATAGATGGATGGAAGATACATCAGATGGATGTGAAGACAACATTCCCCAATGGAGTGATTTAGGAAGAGGTGTACATTGAGCAACCGGAAGGATTTGAGACCTTCGACAAAGAGTCACATGTGTGCAGACTCAAGCGAGCATTGTATGGATTGAAACAAGCACATCATGCTTGGTACACCAGGATCGACAACTATCTTACCGGTTTGACCTTCACCAAAAGTGAAGCAGAAGAAAACCTTTACAATATTGTTGTTGAAGGTAAATTATTGATTATAGTGTTATATGTCGATGATTTAATTTTAACAGGTGATGAGAAGTTGATCAAGTCTTGTAAAGAGGAATTTGTAAGAGAATTTGAGATGGAGGACCTGGGGCTCATGCATTATTTCCTCGTTATGGAAGTATGGCAAGGAGATGGGGAACTGTTTTTCTCTCAGGGCAAGTATTCCAACCAGATACTGAAGAAGTTCCACATGGAGTGCAACGAACCCATGCAGACTCCTCTAGCAAGTAAATGGAGGAATGAATATACTACTTTAGGTGAAGTAGTGGAGGCTACAATCTACAAGCAGCTTGTGGATTCACTTCTGTATTTGGTGAACACACGATCAAACATGTGTTATGTAGTTAACCAGCTTAGTCAAACTATGGTTAAGCCAACCAAATTGTATTGGAAGGCAACAAAGCATGTGTTGAGATACCTCAAAGGCACCACTCATTTTGGTATTTGGTATAGGAAGACAGAGGGAGTGAAGTTGCAAGGCTTCAAAGATGTGGATTGGGTGGATAGTCCATCAGACGAGAACAACAAATCAGGAGGAATTTTCAGTGTTAGGTCAGCAGCGGTTTCTTGCTACAGAAGGAAGCAGCGATCTATTGCACTTAGCTCAGTAGAAGCAGAGTACATGGTTGTTATCCAAGCAACATGTGAGGCTATCTAGATGATAAAGATCCTTGTTGGGTTATTTAGTCAGATGATGGATCCTACAGTGATTTACTATGACAACCAGAGTTGTATCAAACTCTTTGAGAATCTAGTTTATCATGATCAGTCCAAGCATGTTGACATACGGTATCACCATCTAGGAGATTGTGTGCATAGGAGAATCATGTTGTTGGATTACATTCCTACAGAGAAACAGGATGCAGATATTTTGACAAAGGCATTGTCAAGATGTAAATTCGAGTTCCATAGAGGCAGGATCGAGGTAGCAGATAATCCCTTTCTTGCTGAGAGGAAGTGTTGAAAAAAATGCAGAAGAAATTAGTAATTTAATTTTCCCTTGAATTAAATTAGGACAAAATTGAAATTCCCCATCACAAGACAACTTGAATGAGTTAACTCAGTTGTTATCACTCAATTAGCTTAGTTAATTCGAGTTGAGGGCTTAACTTGAGTTGTGTATAGTGATTAATAAATTTTGGGAGCTTAGGTTGAGTTAATTTAAGTTGTAACAAGTTAATTCATTTAAATTGAGTCACTTAAACTTCCAACTGTTGAAGGAAGTAGTAGCAGGTCTAGCAGTGGGGTGCAACTTTAGTATTCAACTAGTTAACTGATCAATCAACCTTAATTAACTCATGCATGCCTGAAATTCGAGTTACCCAATTTAGATTGGAGTTCAAGGGTAGTGTACTATCAATTGTATAATTATCCAAGTTGTACAGGTGGTGCATGCAGTCAAAGAATGGGCCTATAAGGATTGCGCAATTCTAATTGGGAAATTCCCTAATTAATAGGGGGCTAGTTCCTTGAGGAGTAGTGCAAGGAAATAAGGACTTGGGAAGGCTTGGATTTGGTTAAGTATTGACCATAGCTTGTCTAGGAAGCAATGAGATAGATTATACTAGTGCAGAGGTTGCTCGGGCTTGAGAAAGCATTGTATTTCTTCTTTATTTCCTGACTAATGCAATATAGCTAGGAAGGGATTTTGAGTAGTTGCTTTCCCCTTAGATAAATCTCTGAGCATATGTGATTGAATCTTGTCTCATATTTATGTTGTGATTTCTCGATCATTTAATTATTTCCGCTGATGAGTAGAGTAGATTCAAGTCTTTTGTTTTAGCAAATTACATAAGAAGTTTGAATCTACAAGGAATTTCTATAAGAATAAGATGGAGGTGTTCCAGACAAAGATCAAGTTTCTTGGACATGTGATATAAAATGGCCAAATTTCACTCTAGCAACACACACTAGCTTTTGTAGACAAATTTCCTGATGAAATAAAGGATAAAGCTCAGCTACAAATATTTTTAGGATGTTTAAATTATGTTTTCAATTTCTATAAGCATTGCGCCCAATACAAAAAGATTCTCAATCAGAGAAAACAGAAAAACCCAGAACCATGGACTGAACCTCATACAATTGTTGTGAGAAATATAAAAGAGAAGATAAGAGTGCTTCCTATATTGTATGTCTCTGATGAAAATTTATTCAAGATTGTTGAATTAGATGCTAGTGATATTGGGTGGGGTGATGTCCTCAAACAAGTCAAAGATGACAAAGTACATATTATACAATTTGCCTCTGGAGTGTGGAATCCAACTGAGTAAAATAATTCTACTATAGAAAAATAGGTAAAAGGAGCATGGAATTGCATAGAAAAATTTGATATACATTTAATAAATAAAATTCAGATAGAGTCTTTCCTAAGAAAGTCTAGCCACTTTAGGTTCTCACCAGGCTCGCTGGTCCTGATGTGCAGCCTTCTCAAACTTTCGACTCCCTAGACTCTTAGACTTCTTATTCCTTTTAGTATCTGTGTGTCCCTCTGTGGCTCTCATCTACCTTATTTATAAGAATTTTGGGGAGACAAGGACCATCATGCAGTACTCATTGTTTTGAATGAATGTTTTTCAATCTGCACCAAAAGTTGGAGAAGTGCTCTAAGTCTCAGAGAATCGTTCAGTAAAGCTTACATAGTGGCAACAAAAAGCAGATAGAGAATTGTACAAAGAAGAGATGAAAGGCATCGCACAAAATCTTTATTTACACAATGGAGATAAATCCCATGGTACTGGTCATGCTCATTGCAAGGTGACTAGACTTGACATAATTTACACATTGGAGGATTTTATCATACAAATCCCACGAGAAACAATAAAAAAAAGTCTATTATTACTATGTTCCAAGAAAATTAGTGCCAAGAAATCTTTGTTTGGCGTAGGCTCCACTACTTTCCCATGCTTTTGTAAAGATGTGTCTCACAATCATGGGTTTTCCGAGAACTATTTGATGTTTTACTTTTGTCAATATTAACCATTGATGACGCCTGGCCATATAATTTGATAAGATTCTATCATCAGAAAAATTATTTAGATCTGCAACAGTTTTCCATGGTTGATGAAAACAATCCATACATTTTTCACATTCTTGTTGGAAGTCTGACTGGAAATAGAGGGGGTCCATAACAATCTTATTGATTTTGAAATAGATCCACCATTCTTTTAGCAAGTCTGATTTATGTAAAATTTGGGTTATCATTACTTACCCAAATTTCAGGAGTGTATATTATATGCATCCTGGCTTATCTCTGCAAAGCAAATTCTGCCATAGTTTCTTATATTCAATAAAATCATAAATTGAGTCAAGAAATATGAATTATGGATTGTGATGGGGCCATAAGAGCCTTTAGTGGAATTTTGGATCTCTGGATCTATTAATCACAAAATAATTGTGATATGTGTTAGTTATGGTTTGTTCCTCCCTCCAGATTAATCCAAGATCCTTGAAATGGTTTGTCAAGGCATCTTCTACTAGATTTGCTTGATGTGTTGAGTGATCAAAAACCATGTCATGAATCCACCTGCTTGATTTAGGATAGATTTCCTTTCTGGAACTAAATGTTGTAGATCTTCGCAAGGTTGTAGGTCGGCATCTAAGACTTGGGTATTTCTTAATTTCCAAGTTGGCCTCCAAGAACTATAATAAGTATACCATCCCATAGAATCAGAAATTTCTCTGAATGTTTAATAATTTGTAGCAGGAATGTTTAATGATTTGTAGTAGGATCTCATTCACTAACTATTACCATTAAGTAGGTTTGCTCTTGAATATTTTCTCTTATGAGAAAATTAGGAATGCTATTGCTACTTCCTTTGATATGTTCTATCTCAAAACCAAAATTGGAAAATAGGGCTTTCCATCTTGAAAATTTTGATTCTGTCGGTTTTTTTTTGTCTTTGGATAATAAAAAAAATCATGGCAGAAGCATCTGTCCTCAAGAGAAAACTTTTATTTATTAAATGTATATCGAATTTTTCTATGCAATTCCAGGCCCCTTTTACCTCTTTTTCTATAGTGAAATAATTTTTCTCAGTTGGACTCCACACTCCATATACAAATTGTATAATATGTTCTTTGTCATATTTGACTTGTTTGAGGACACCACCCCACCCAATATCACTAGCATTTGATTCAACAATCTTGAATAAATTTTCATCACAGACATACAATATAGGAAGCACTCTTACCTTCTCTTTGATCTTTTCAACAGCAATTGTATGAGCTTTAGTCCATGGTTTTGGGTTTTTATGTAGTCTCTAATTGGGAATCTTTCTGTTTTGGGCACAATGCTTATAGAAATTGCAGACACAATTTAAACAGACTAAAAATATGTGTAGCTAAGTTTTATCCTTTATTTCATCAGGAAATGTGTCTGCATAAGCCATTGTGTGTTGTTGGAGTGCAATTTGGCCATTTTCTATCACATGTCCAAGAAACTTGATCTTTGTCTGGAACAACTCCATTTTCTTTTTGCTCAAAACAAAGTTGTTGTTTCTAACTATTTGCTTAAATCTATATATATATATATATATATATATATATATATATATATATATATATATATATACAGATATACATGTTTGAAATGTTCTTCTAAAGATTTAAAAAAAACCAGTACATCATCAATATATACAATTAACCAATCAAAATATGGCTTAAACACTTGATCCATGACTTTCTGGAATTTTGAAGAAGCATGTTTTAGGCCAAAAGGCATCACATTCCATTCATAATGTCCATAAGGGACCCTGAATGAAATCTTAAATATATTTTCTTCCTTTATGGACACCTACCAAAAGGCAGACTTCATATCAAATTTAGAAAATATTTTGGCTCCTGCAATTTTAGTTATCATATTCCCTTTGTGGGGAATGGGATAAGTGTCATCAGCTAATACATTATTCAGTGGCCTATAATTTATTACAAGTCTTAGCACACCCCTTATTTGCTCATAATGCTTATTTACATAAAAACCATAGTAATTCCAGTTATTGTTAGATTCTCTTATCATTTTTTTGTTTAATAGGTCTTGTATCTCTTTCTAATAGAGCTTCATGTATTCTTCATTCCTTGGGATTTCTCTACTTTTACAGGGTCTACCTATATATTCTTCTTTGTATGGTAGTTCTACAAAGTATTGTTTCCTATGCCAAAAGGCATTTGGTTCCTCTGCATAACACTTTGTTTCTAGCTAATGTCTTATCTCATTTATCATTTTTATTACTTCATGTTGTTTTAGCCTTTCATCAATTCCAAGGTTGGATTTTAAATCTTTAAGTTCTTCTAACTTTTTTTCAAGCTGGTTCAATTCTTGCATTGTTTGAACCATAGTTGAAATTCTGGGAGTTGACACAAATGGGAGAGCTATTGCTTGCGATAGCCTTCATGATTTGGAATAGAAATAAAATAACATGGTCTGCCATCATTTAATCATGTTGAACCATGTGGTTCAACACCTTCCAAAAAAGGATTTCCCATAACACAATCCACTGGGATGTTTCCTATTGCAAATTTAGCATTTATGCAGTAATCTTTGAAACAAATAGTAGCTTTGGGGATTTCATATTGAAAATTAAACTAGTGTGCCCCTAAACCTATGACTTCCCTCCTAGCCTTTATCAAATATCTAGCAGGAATTTATTTATTATTGAAAACATTTATATCTACTCTTGTATCTAGTAAGGTATTTAGCTTGAAGGCCTCATTTTGAATTTTAATCTGAAGCATCACATATATTGTTGATGTTTGACAACCATGGATTTCATATTATTCAATCCTTTGAAATCATCTGATTTAGTCTCATAGATTTCTACTTTTCGATTTTTCTTGGGGAAGATTTGTGTTTTAAACTGAGAAAGTATTTTCATCTTCTTTTATCTTTCCTTCTTCTAATCTAGAAACTTAATTTTTAAGCTCAACAATTTCTCTTTTGGGATTTTGTATTTCATGGCTGACTTCAATGAGTGTAAGAGTCCTCTATCTATCTAGTTGGTGACTTCTCTAAAATGACTTTGTGTTCTTTACAAAAGAAGCATCAACAAAAAGAGATTTTGGAGCAGTACCTTTGTTTATAGAAGCTGACAAGAACCATTGGTTTTTTAGCATTGTTTGCAGAAATGTATCCATTAGTCGTTCCTTCACTTCTCCTTCTTGTAACATTTGTATTCCTGTTAAGGCCTTATCTTCTTCATCATCTGAGATGTGAACCATACAGATTTTCAATTTCTATTGTGGGGCTGACTCTTCTTCAGAACTGTATTCATCTTCAGATTCTAAAATATTGCAATGACAATCATCAAAGTTTGTACAATTGCATTGGTTAGCAAGAAGGATTGCATCATCATCTAAAGACTTTCAATCAGAATGCTAAAACTTGATGTTTCAGTTAAATCACAACAATCTTGTCCTAATATATGCACTTCTTCTTTAATAGTGAAATTATGACAGTTTTCTATTTTATGAAGTTTAGAGCCGCATTTGTAACATTGAATTGTAATCAGTGGCTTCTCTCTTTTTGTTTTTTCTTCCTTGCTTTTCTTTGCAAATTACTGAGACCTTTTTCCTTGTTAATTTTTTAGCTCTTTCCTTTTGGACACCTATTTGAAGTGTGTCCTTGTTGTCCACATAACCAACAAGTGAGTTTGTTCCAAGCCTCATTTTTATGATTCTTGAGATTTATGTCTTGAGGGCTATAATAATGAGAACTTGGAATCCTCTTATAATAGCTTTTTGAGTTTGTGGACCTTCGAGGAATTGAAGAGTAACTTATTTTATTTTTTGAATTTTTCTTCATGACTTTCTTCATCCTTTTTCTATGTACAACTGGATCTTCTAAAGATAGGCCATATTTATTGCAAATGGATTTGCTATAAGGCAATCTAGATAATTTCCGCATAGATTTATTCACCTTCATATTTGTACATAGTCTCACTAAATATTTTGTTACGATATTATAACCCCAAGTGTAGGATTCATAAATATTTTGAAAGACTTTTTGAATCCTCAATTAATCCACAAATTTAGAGGGCAGGGCTACAAGATATACCTGTTTCCATAGAATTTTTTTATTATCTTTTACTTCATAAATCCATTGGACCTAATCTCTATGAAAATCCTCATACTGTGACATTTTTTTTGCATTTTAGATTAATCAATACTAGAGAATATTTGTCTAAATTTTTTATCTTTGTGCCGCACCAATGCTCAAGAATCATTGATGTCAATTCTTTGATCATATTATTCTGTGGATTTCCTTTTGCATTGATTACCACATCGCCTACTTCATATTTTAGTACTTCTTCTACCATTTTATATACAAGTGTTGAGGAAGATTCAACTTCCCACCATCTTTGTAGAGTACCAGTGAAACATTAGATTAGTGTTTTACAGGTTTCAACCTCACTCTTTCCCTTGATACACATCAATTTGTATTATGTGAACATTTGGTCTATTGTTTGCCTAATTTGTCCTGAGCTTAGATTATCTACATTTAATTCCTAATGTGCATTAGGATAAAATGTTTGTGACTTAGGAAGTTTTCCTTTACCACTCAAGTCAGGAGCAGGATACTAAGAGAACTAACTAGGAAAAGGTTCATAGACTCGCAAAAGATGAGAATCAGAAGAATATTTAGGCTTGTCTAAATTTTCTCTGGGAAATATAGTTGGAAATCTATTTATGGGTCGTTGGACATGATGTATTGGAACAGGGAGGCTAAACAATGACAAAGAAGGGATTTCTTTATCTCTGCTTGTCAAGGACATTTTTTCAAACTTTGAAAATAAATCCTACATCTTTTCATGTGTCAAAAATAAACCTTGATGTACTTATTTTCTAATTTCTTGAAATTGGCTTTCTATATTTTCTGTCAAAATTTTTGTATCTTTGTTCCCTTCTTTGACAAAACCTTCCATAGTAGATACAAAAAATTGAAATCCATTCAAACTTCTATTTACATTGTTTACATAGAATTGTAAGGAGTAAACTTACTCTTTTTTAGCATTGTGTGCTGAAGAGTATACTTCTAGTCCTTTGAGATCAGTATTAGTCCAATTTATCTATTTGCTCACTTGTTGTATTATGCCATCAATTCATGTGGCAGAGTCGTATTCGAAAACTAGGGGAGTTGCTTTGGCTATTTTACCCTTTTCTTCTAAAACAATACCTCTGTATGGAGGAAAAGTAGATGTGGACTCTACTTTGGAACCATCGTGTGTTGTCTACTGGTGTTTAGAAGAAAACTCGACAGACATCATCTGCGCATCTGTACTTTCATTTTGTTTCTTCTATTCATAGAAACAAATCCATGATTTTGTTTTATTCATATAATGTTTCCATTCTAATGAGAAGTTTTGATTTTCCCTAAAGATGTAGACATAATGAACTCGCTTCTAGGTGTGTGAACAAAACCCAGTTTAGCATTTTTTTCATCCATTCTGAGTCAACTTTATATTTTGGGCAGCCTTCCATCAAGGAAAAGAATTTATACATTTCAGGTTTAGATGGTTTCTTGTAATCTTCAGGGACAAAATTTTGAAAGTGAAATGGAGGAATAAGGTCATCCATCTTCTTAAGATGTCCTAGCCCATACCTAGCGATACGATGTGGTCTCATTTTGTTGAACATCATTGTAAGTCTCGGGTATTTATTTTCAAGTGAAGGTAATTCATGTATGACCATGACATTCTCATGAGGGAAAGACATGTCACCACACTTTCAGTTTGGACATTAATTATTTAATAAAGAAGAAGGGGCTTCACCAATCATGGGATTATGATTCTGGTGAGGATTGATTAGTACAAGAGACTTTAAGTTGACCAGATGTTGACAAGCAGGACATTTGACTACTAAATCAGGAAAATTCAAGACTCGTGCTAGTTCAAACAACTCAGTATGAAAATAATTTATATAAAGCGAAGGATAGTGTGTTTCAACAGTAATGGGAGAAGAAATTTTATATTCATGTATTTCTCTATCAATTTTTTGTCTGGGAATAGTAGATCTTCTAGGAAAAGACAAAACAACAAAGGAGGAATTTTCATGAATTTGGGCAAAGGTAATGTTTTCGACTTTAGGAGACTTAGGTATGTCAACCAGCCAATTTTCCGAAAAACGAAGCTCTTCCCATCTTATGAATTGATGCTCAATCTTTTTGATTCTCAACATTTGTTATTACCACCACACTGGACCTTGATTCTTGGCTAGGGGAATGTAAGACAACAGGATATAATGTGTTGGTATGTCTAAAACATCCCCTACTATGAATGGAAATATTTGTTCTTTTCTTTTTCATATCAAACCTAGATGTTTTGATTTGTAATTGAAGGATATATTTGATATGTTCATCAAAGACATAAACTGAGAAATTAGGATAGCAATCAAACCAAACTGGACCATTTGATAGGGGGATACAATTCCTCCAAGAAAATAATTAGTATATTTCTTATGAGTAAGATCTCTGATTGTCGCCAGCACAAAAGTGTTCAGACCATAATGAGTCAATGTAGAAATGTCAATCCTAATGCACCCTAGATGGACATAGGATGTATTATGTTTACGAACTTCTTTTTACAAATCTTTAGGATTTAATAAATGAATGGTTTAGATAGCCTTATAATTTTCTTAGATTTGACTAACGCACTCTTTCACGGAGACTTTGGTTATAACTTGATTTCACAAATTCAGACAGACTCTTTCCTAAGAAAGTTCTGCCACTTTGGGTTCTCACCAGGCTCATAAGTCCTGATGCGCAGGCTTCTCAGACTTTGAACTCTATGGACACACCTAAGAAAGTCCAACCACTTTAGGTTCTCACCAGGCTCACAGGTCCTAATGCGCAGGCTTCTCAAAATTTTGACTCCCTAGAATCTTAGACTTCTAATTCCTCTCACTCCCAATTCTCCTCCATGGTTCTCATCTCCCTTATTTATAAGAATTTTGGGGAGACTAGGAGCATCGTGTAGTACTTATTCTTCTGACTAAATGCTTTTCTATAGATTCTCTGAGATGTGGGTAAATCTGTACCAAAAGTCGGAGAAGTGCTTCGAGTCTCAGAGAATCGTCTGGTAAAGCTTACATAGTGGGGACGAAAAGTAGATAGAGAAATGTACAGAGTAGAGATGAAAGACATCCCACAAAATATGTATTTACACATTTGAGATATTATCGGAATCCCTCGGTACCAGTCACACTCATAGTCAGGTGACTAGACTTGACATAATTTACACAATGGAGGCTTTTATCATACAAAGCCCACAAGAAACAGTAAATAAAGTTATTATTACTATGTTCAAGCATATTAGTGCCAAGGAATATTTGTCTGGCATAGGCTTCACTACTTTCCCATGCTTTTGTAAAGATGCATCTAGCAATCATGGGTTTTCTGAGCGCTATTCGATGTTTTACTCTTGTCAATATTAACAGTTGATTATGCCTGGCCATATAATTTGATAAGATTCTATAATCAAGAAAATTATTTAGATTTACAACAATTTTGCATGGTTGATGAAAGCAATCCATACATTTTTCACATTCTTGCTGGAAGCCTGACTCGAAATAAAGGGGCTCCATAGTTGTCATGTTGATTTCGAATCAACTCCACCATTCTTTCAACCAGTTTGGTTTATGTTAATGTTGGGTTATCATTACTAGCCCAAATTTCATGAGTGTATAATATGTGCATCATGACTTATCTCTGCAAAGAATTTTCCACCATAGTTTCTTATATCCAATAAAATCATAAATTGAGTCAAGAAATATGAATATTGGATTGTGATGGGGCCGTAAGAGTCTTTGGTGGAATTTTGGATCTTTGGTTCTATTAATCACAAAATACTTGTGATATGTGTTAGTTCCGGTTTGTTCCTCCCTCCAGATTAATTCAAGATCCTTGAAATGGTTTGTTAGGGTATCTTCTACCAAATTTGCTTGATGTTGTGAGTGGTTCAAAACCATGTCATGAATCCACCTGCTTGATTTAGGATATATTTTCCTGTTTGGAACTAAATGTTGTAGATCTCCATGAGGATGTAGGTTGGAATCTAAGAATTAGGTATTTCTAACTTGCCAAGTTTACCTCAAAGAACTACAATAATTATCACATCTCATAGAATCAGAATTTTCTCTTAATGTTTCATGATTTGTAGCAGGATCCCATTTAGTGACTATTACCATTAAGTGGGTTTGTTCTTGAATATTTTCTCTGATGAGAAACTCAAGAATGTTATTGTTGATTCCTTTGATATGTTCTATGTGAAAATCAAAATTGAAAATAGGGCTTGCCATCTTGCAAATTTTGATTGTATTGGGTTTTGTATGTTTTTGGATAAAACTTTTTTCATGGTAGAAGCATATGCCCTCAAGAGGATCCTTTTGTTTATTAAATGTATATCGAATTTTTCTAGGCTCCCTTCACCTCTTCTTCTAAAGTGGAATAATTTTGCTCAGTTGGATTCCACACTTCAGAGGCAAATTATATAATCTGTTCTTTGTCATTTTTTACTTGTTTGAGGACACCACTCCACCCAATATCACTGGAATCTGATTCAACAATCTTGAACAAATTTTCATCAAAAACATACAATATAGGAAGCACTCTTACCATCTCTTTGATCTTCCTCACAACAATTGTATGAGCTCCAGTCCATGGTTCTTGGTTTTTCTGTAGTCTTTGATTGAGAATCGTTTTGTCTTGGGCAAAATGCTTATAGAAATTGCAAACATAATTTAAAAAACCTAAAAAACTGTGTAGTTGAGTTTTATCCTTTATTTCATCAGGAAATTTGTCTGCAAAAGCTACTACGTGTTGTTGGAGTGCAATTTTGCCATTTCCTATCGCATGTCCAAGAAACTTGATCTTCGTCTAGAACACCTCCATATTCTTTTTGCTCAAAACCAAACCATTGTTTTTTACTATCTATTTAAATCTATATACATGTTTGAAATGTTATTCTAAATATTTAGAAAAAAAAACCAGTAAATCATCAATATATACAATTAACCCTCAAAATATGGCTTAAACACTTGATCCATGACTTTCTGGAATTTTGAAGGCGCATGTTTTAGGCCAAAAGGCATTACATTCCATTCATAATGTTCAGAAGGGACACTTAATGCAGTCTTAAATCTGGCTTTCTCCTTTATGGACACTTGCCAAAAGCCAGACTTCATATCAAATTTAGAAAATATTTTGGCTCCTGCAATTCTGGTTATCAGATTCTCTTTGTGGGGAATGGGATATCATCAGCTAACATGTTTTTGAGTGACCTATAATTCATCACATGTCTTGGCACACCGCTTATTTTCTTAGAATGCTTATTTACATAAAAACCATAGCAGTTCTAGGAACTGCTAGGTTCTCTAATCAATTTTCTGTTTAATTGGTCTTATGTCTCTTTCTTACAGAGCTTTTTATATTCTTCATTCATTAGGATTGCTCTAATTTTACAAGGCCTACCTATATATTCTGATTTGTATGGAAGTTCTACAAAATATTGTTTCATATGCCAAAAGGCATTCGGTTCTTCTGCACAACACTCTGTTTCTAGTTAGTGTCCTATCTCATTTATCATTTTTATTACTTCAGGTTGTTTTAGCCTTTCATCAATTATAAGGTAGGATTTCAAATCTTTAAGTTCTTCTAATCTTTTTTCAGACTGGTTCAATTCTTGCATTGCTTGAACCATAGTTGAAATCCTAGGATTCGACACAAATGGGAGAGCAGTTGCTTGCAGATAGTCTTCGTGATTTGGAACAAACATAAAATAACCTAATCTGCCATCATTTAATCATGTTGAACCATGTGGTTCAACAACTTCCAAAAATGGATTTCCCATAATACAATTCACTGGGATGTTTCCTACTGCAAATTTAACATTTATGCAGTAATCTTTGATACAAATAATAGCTTTTGGGATTTCATAGTGAAAATTAAACTCTTGTGCCCCTAATCCTATGACTTTTCTCCTAGCCTTTATCCAATATCTAGCAGGAATTGATTTATTATTCAACACATTTAAGTCTTCTCCTGTATCCAGTAAGATCTTTAGATTGAAGATCTCGTTTTGAATTTTAATATGAAGCATCACATGATATTATTAATGTTGAACAACCTTTATTTTGATATTATTCATTCCTTTGAAATGATCTAATTTAGTCTCATAGATTTATACTTTTGGATTTTTCTTGGGGAATATTTGTGTTTCTGAAACTGAGGAAATATTTTCATCTTCTTTTATCTTTCCTTTTTCTAATTAAGAAACTTTATTTTTAAGCTCAACGATTTCTCTTTTGAGATTTTGTATTTCATGGTTGGCTTCACTTAGCGTAAAATTCCTCTATCTATCTTGTTGGTACCTTCTCTTAAATGACTTTGTATTCTTTTCAAAAGAAGCATCAACAAAGAGAGATTTTGGAGCAGTGACGAAGACCCTTGGTTTTGTTTCATTGTTTTCATAAATTTATCCATTAATCGTTCCTTCAATTCTCCTTTTGGTAACATTTTGATTCCTGCTAAGGCATTGGCTTATTCATCATCTGAGATGTGAGCCATACAGATTTTCAATTTCTATTGTGGGCTGACTCTTCTTCGAAACTGTATTCAGAATTAGTTTCTAAAATACTTCAATGACAATCATCAGAGTCTGTACAATTGCATTGGTCAACAAGAAGGATTGAATCAGCATCTAAAGACTCTGAATCAAAAATGTTGAAACTTGATGTTTTAGTTGAATCACAAAAATATTGTCCTAATATATGCATTTCTTCTTTAATAGTGAAATTAGGAAAGATTTCTGTTTTATGAAGTTTAGAGTTGCATTTGTAACGTTGAACTGTAATCAATGGCTTCTCTCTTTTCTTTTCTTTTCTTCCTCGTTTTTCTTTGCAATTTCTTGAGACCTTTTTCCTTTGTTAGGTTTTGAGCTCTTTCCTTTTGGACACCTATTTGAAGTGTGTCCTTGTTTTCCACATAACCAGCAGGTGAGTTTGTTCCAAGCCTCATTTTATGAATCTTGAGATGTATGTCTTGAGAGTTGCAATAATGAGATCTTAGAATCCTCTTATAATAGGCTTTTCATTTTTTGGACCTTTGAGGCATTGAAGAGTAGCTTATTTTCTTTTTTTCTTTTTTCTTCGTGATTTTCTTCTTCCTTTTTCTATGTACAACTCGATCTTCTAAAGATAGGCCATATTTATTGCAAATGGATCTGCTATCAGGAAATCTAGATAATTTATGTATGGATTTATTCACCTTCATATTTGTACATAGTCCCACTAAAGCTTTTGTTATGATACTATAAATCTCACCCCCAGTGTAGGATTCATAAAAAAATTTGAAAGACTTATTGAATCCTCAAATAATCTACAAATTTAGAGGGAAAGGTTGCAAGATATACATGTTTCCATAGAAGAATTTTACTATATTTTACTTCATAAATCAATTCGACCTAGTGTCTGTGGAAATCCTCATATTGTGACATTTTTTGCATTTTAGATTCATCAATACTAGTGAGCGCTTGTTTGAAATTTCTATCTTTGCACTGCACCAATGCTTAAGAATCATTGATGTCAATGCTCTGATCATATTATTCCATAGATTTCCTCCTGCATTGATTAATACATCAGCTACTTCATATTTTACTACTTCTTCTGCCATTTTATCTACAAGTGATGGGGAAGATTCAACTTCCCACCATCTTTGTAGAGTACTAATGAAACATTGGATTAGTGTTTTACGAGCTTCAACCTCACTCTTTCCCTTCATACACATCAATTTGTATTATGTGAACATTTGGTCTATCATCTGCCTGATTTGTCTTGAGCTTAAATTATCTACATTCCATTCCTTATGTGCATCAGGATAAAATGTTTGTGACTTAGGCAGTTTTCCTTTACCACTCAAGTCAGGAGCAGGATACCAAGAGAACTGACTAGGCAAAGGTTCATAGACTAGTAAAATATGAGAGTCAGAAGAAGATTCAGGCTTGTATAAATTTTCTCTAGGAAATAGAGTAGGAAATCTATCTATGGCTCTCTGGACATGATGTATTGGAACATGATGGGTAAACAATGACAAAGAAGAGATTTCTTTATCTATGCTTGTCAAGGACATTTTTTCAAACTTTGAAGATAGATCCTGCATCTTTTCATGTTTAAAAAAAAAAAAATTGATGTACTTCTTTTCCAATTTCTTCAAATAGGATTTTCTATATTTTATGTCAAAAATTTTGTATCTTTGTTCCCTTATTTGACAAAAACTTCTATAATAGATACAAAAATTTGAAATTCATTCAAAATTATATTTACACTATTTACAGAGACTTGTAAGGAGTCAACTTTCTCATTTTGAGCATTGTGTGTTGAAGAGTATAATTCTAGTCCTTTGAGAGTAGTATTAGTCCAATTTATTTGTTCTCTCACTTGCAGTATTCTGCCATCAATTCCTCTAGCAGAGTCGTCTTTCAAAACTAGGGGAGTTGATTTGGCTATTTTACCCTTTTCTTCTAAAACAACACCTTTGTATGGAGTAAAAGTAGATGCGGGCTCTACTTTGGAACCATCATATGTTGTCCAATGGTGTTTAGAGGAAAACTCGATAGACATCATCTGCACATCTGTGTTTTATTTTTTTTCAACCATTCATAGAAAGAAATCCATGATTTTGATTGATCCATATAATGTTTCCATTCTAGTGAGAGGTTTTATTTTTCCTCTAAAGGTGTGGACATATTGAACTCAGTTGCTTCTAGGTGTGTGAAAAGATCTCAGTTTAGCATTTTCTCCATCCATTATAAGTCCACTTTATATTTGGGCAACCTTCCATCAAGGAAAATAATTTATACATTTTAGGTTGAGATGGTTTTTTGCAATCTTCAGGCACAAAATTTTGAAAATGACATGGAGGAATAAGGTCATCCATCTGCTCAAGATATCCTAGCCCATACCTAAGCATACCAGGTGGTCTCATTTTTTTGAGCATCTTTGTAAGTCTCAGGTCTTCATTTTCAAGGGAAGGTAATTCATGTATGACCAAGACATTGTCATGAGGGAAAGAGTTGTCACCACACTTTCAATTTGGAATGAAATGTTCAATAAAGTAGAAGGGGCTTCACTAGTCATGGGATTATGATTCTAGTGAGGATTGATATGTACAAGAGATTTTAAGTTGATTAGATGCTGACAAGTAGGACATTTGACTACTAAATTAGGAAAATTAAAGACTCGTGCTAGTTCAAACAACTCAGTATGAAAACAATTTATACAAAGGGAAGGAGAATGTGTTTCAGCAATAATGAGAGAAGAAATTTTATATTCATGTATTTCTCTGTTAATTTTTTGCCTAGCAATTGTAGATCTTCTAGGAAAAGACAAAAGAATAGAGGAGGAAGTTTCTTGAATTTGGGCAGAGGTAATGTTTTGGACTTTAGGAGGCTTAGGTATGTCAACTACCCAATTTTCCATAAAACTAAGCTCTTCACATCTTATGACTTGATACTCAATCTTTTGATTTTGAGCATATGTTATTAACACCACACTGGACCTTGATTATTGGCTAGGGGAATGTAAGACAACAGGGTATAGTGTGATGGTGTCTAAAACATCCCTGAGTATGAATGGAAATATTTGTTCTTTTCTTTTTCATATCAAACCCAGAGGTTTTGATTTGCAGTTGAAGGAGATCTTTGATATGTTCATCAAAAACATAATCTAATAAATTAGGAGAGTAGTCAAACCAAACTAGACCATTTGATAAGGGGGCTACTAGAAAATTATACATTGTCCAAATTAGGATGTTTTTCAAAGGCCGCACATACTAAAGATACTTCTCACAACCTAATTCCAAATTTGTTATTGCTAAACACTCAAATAACTCCAATGAGTTTATTTGTTTTGACCAAATCAAAATTTTCTCATCAACACCTTATAACTCCTCTTATATCATTTGAGAATCCCCAAAAATTAAAAAACATGCTCATAATTTTAACTAGAAAATGAGTTATAATCTTAACCAATTATATAAACATATTTTTACCAAATGACAATTCTCTCATTAGCACCCTCTTATTCCTCTCATATCATTTAATAATTCCCAAAAATTAAAAATCGTCCTCATAACTTTAAATACAAAAACAAAAACAAAAAAAGATAAACTTAACAAATTATAAAAACCCATTATTCATCAACTTTACCATTAATCTTCCTAAGTTTATTGGTCAATATTCCTTTTTATTATTATCTACTAACTCGAATCGGCATATTTCTTTATTCTTCTTTTTCTTCTCATAGGCATATTGCCAATATTGTCAACATCTATCATGTCACTTGTGGGAATTGAACCTGCATTCTTGAGAACATTTCATTCCTCCCTCCCAACCTCTCAAGATAACCCTAATTTATGTTTTTCACATATTGATGATGTAATTTCATGCACTAATACATATTAAAATAAATATTAGATTATAGTCCTTAAAGTATAGATATAATAAATAATTAACTCTCATAACTCTTTGACTAGATTGGTTGCACCTTTAAACACGTGTAGAGAACGGATCGATTAAATACAAATTTATCAATCAAATTCTTATGCAAATATAAAATACAATTTGATAATTGTGATTTTATATTTTATTGTTTTTAATATTTTAATTTGTCGACAAATCCAAATAAATTAATGGTTCCATTGTATCAATGTAGTAGACACCACTTACAATCTATTTAACATTTGCAATATCAAGAATATATCATGATACCAACTTAGCAATACCATTCTCTAGATAAACTCTAGCCAATTTAGAGATACATTAGATGGTGCTTAGCTCAACATTGACCTTAACTAGTAAGAGTGGTATTAAGCTAAGCAGGATATTAAGTATAATCAATTTTCTCTACCATATCTATAGTTCAATTAATCTAGAGGATTGATATTTGAATGCATTGAGTCAAACATTTATTTCATGGGATAGCATTTAACAGCTACCAAGTTTTGTTGTTTGGAATATTCTAGGAGATACACATTTCTTGAAAACATTGACATATGTTGTAATATCACATTGCACAAAGCTCGTAGTAATCACTTTTAGCTATGAGCATGCAAAGTATCAAAACTATGTGCAAAGGTGAAGAATTGTAAAGCTGGAAGTAAAATACCTGAGCCCATTTACACTTTTGGTCAATTAGCAGAGGATACAATAGGAAATAGAATGTTTAGTTTGTCGACATTTGAACTGATTTCGTTGATGGGGTTAGTTTTTACAACTTTATTTATGATATTGCTTATTGTAATTGATACTCAAAAGCCTTTAAAGAGGTGAATTCTTTAGGTAGTTAAATTGTTCTTTGTCTTGATGATGTAATGAAGTCAAGTTTCATCTGCTAGTTTGAGTGGAGTCTATTAAAAAAACAATGTTATGCAACTATGAATAATTTGGAATCATGGAATGTTTTATCGTGCAACCATCAAAATTGCTACAAAAACTCATGGAAGCGGAAGAGGCTGACAGTCAAAGACTAGATTGTGGAGATAAAGCGGAGAAGAAAACAATAGGTGAATACTTTAAATGCAAATGTCGTGGCAGGTGGATTAGATGCAGCTTAAATTGGTGAAAATGTTGGTGTTGTTGCGTACAATATCTTTGTTCATATCTAGAGAACACTTAGTCAATGTCAAAGGTCAACATGCAACATATTTATTTGTGTGGTTTAAATGATAAATTTGTTGATTCACCAAACCTCATGTAAGAGAGAAATTTTACAAATTATAATACTAAAATCAGTAAATATTACATGGACCTCTAGATGTCATAGTAATCTATCCTTTCTATCTCTAGAAACTTAAACTATTACATTTTTAGTTGTTTTAGTGCAATATCTTTTTTCTTAAATTCATGCATTTAGTAAAGTACATAGGCAATTCAATGACGTTACAGTAATGTAATTACATTTGATACATGGTTTTTATTTGCAACTTCTTTAGTCATGTGTGGCTAGAATGTTGTTTGTTATTTATAGCATTGTAAATAATGGCTTCAATGCCTAAAAAACACTATGATACAAAGCCACATTAGCTACCTTTAGTCGACGCTATCTACACAAAGCAGATAATGAAAAAACATCCACTTGCACCCCATCCATTGTTGGTTTGTCCTTGTACACAAGTCCATTGTACCTTAGAAGTATTGGTAGTTTCATTCCTATAAATGATATGATTAACAATGCAAATAATGTTACCTTTGAAACCACTATGGTTGTCATGTACTCTCATTGCAAGTATGTCAACATCTTAATGATCAGTTACCCATCATACATACAACTGAAGTATGTATAGGCAATGCATCGAGATGAAGTATGTAGAAGTGATGTCATTAATTTTATTATATGGTAAATCGTAAAAGGGAAATTTACATAAAGGAATTCTAAAATCATATTTATAGCAAAAATATTATGCATTTTATGCCAAAAACTTCCATAGGTATTTGTGCAACAAACAACAACGTGTAGTATGTTTTACTAATCAAAACACATAAAATGTTCCTTTGGTGCTTCCTATTGTATAGAAATGTCAATTATTAGTAGTTAGCACATATCTTCTATGTGAAGTTCATATCTTCACAAATAATGATCAATGTCACATGTGCTTTGTTTTGCAGTGATATTTTGAAAATACAAAGAAGCACAAAATAGGAGCTAGTCAATTGCAAAGTTGTGTCCTTTTTTTCACTATTCCAAATCACATAGACAATTTCAAACTGCAATCAATCTTCTATCCTAATAAACATCATCAAAGACATATCCTCAATAAAACAAAAAGAGTTGAACACTCTCTCATTTTTTAGCAAAACAAATCTAATGTACATAGCACTTAACAAACAAATCATAATACAAATTTCAAGAATAATTACATACAAAAATGGTTGAAATCTTGGATGTTGAAAAGTACCATTCAAGGAGCGAAGAGACAAGGCAGTGGAGGGCTCTGTGCGCGAGGATCCAGACAGCGGGAGTCTGGTGCTGCTTTCGAGGTCGGTAGGAGGGAGCCCAGGGAGTGTGTGAGGAGCCACAGTCAACCACGAGACTACGCGCAGCTCCAAAGTCATGGCGCCAGGAGGGGGCCGCGAGCTGGGTCCACCCTTTCCACCTAAGCTAGTTTCATTCCAGATGCAATAAACGACCAACAATAAAAAACTAGTAGAAGTTTGTCAAAAGAATGGAACCCATCCCCACATTTGCTCTGCTGACTAAAGAACCCTGCAAAGCGGCATTAAACCTAACAGAACGAGCACTTATTGGACAGTTCACAGGTTTATGGCCCTCACCTAAAGCTGTATATGCCTAGGTGCAAAGGAACTGGTGACCTTTGGTCAAGGAAGGAATAAAAAGTCATTTGTTAGCAAAGGCTTCTTTGTATTTGTATTTGAAGTAACAGAAGATCAGAACCTCATATTCAGAAACGGCCTGTATTTCATGGGGCCTTAGGGTTTGTATCTAAATCAATGGACACCAGACTTCGATCCGACTCAGGATGTGCCCTCGGCTATCCCGGTCTAGGTGCGCTTGCCCCATCTACCTCTGCACTGTTGGAACCCTAAATCCTTAAAAACCATAGGCAACAAACTTGGTAAATACATCGATCGAGCAAAAATAAGAGATCAGTACTCTTGCGAGAGAATTTGCATAGAAGTAGACCTGGAGGAAGGTCTCACTGAAGCTATTAAACTCATGGTGGTTGATTGGACACACATACAAGTGCTAGACTATGAGCAACTCCCATTTAAAGGTGGCATTTCCATGGCTATGGGCACTTTGCCAAGCACTGTAAAAGGAAATCAGAGGATGGAGCTGAGAATGAGAAAGGATATCAATGGACTCAGGTTCATAAACTAGGAACAACTAAGCAGAGCAACATGAACAAAGGGAAAGCCTTGTCCACTGGGAGGGGTGCTCCTCCCAAAGCCCAAGCAGAAGGAAGCTCAGTCCCACCAAGAGTAGACATACCCACAAATCCCTTTGAAATACTCAGCACACCAGAAAAACTCCAAGATCCAGCAGATAAAGAGGTTGAACAACAAGATAACAACATGGAAGAAAACAAAAGGAAAGAGGAAACAGTCCCTCTCCAAATCGAAACTCCAAAAGGTGCCTCTAGCTCCCCAACCTATGCAGATATGATAAGGAAGAAGACCCTAGAGATATCGGGATCCTCGGAAGATGAAACCACTGAGAGGCCCTCGAAAAGAGTGGGGATGAAAACTCATAGAGAGGCCAGAGAAGAAGAGGTAGAGAGACAAAAAATGCAAGGCAGCCAGCCCACTATCGAGATGTCTATTGGCAAAAATACTAGAACCAGGCCTCCCAAGGGAGGTGTTGCCACAACCTTTGCTAGTAAATAATGTGATTAGTCTCTTGGAATTGCAGAGGACTGGGGAATCCCTCAAAATTTTAAGCAGTCAAGAACCCATTGAAATCAGAACTCCCTGAGATCCTCATGCTCCAAGAGACTAAAATAAAAGGCGAAGCCCTTCTAGAACTCAGCAAAGTAAAATGGAAAACAAAAGCTGGAAAAGTGGTAAGTGCTAGAGGTACATGCGGTGGGATAGCCACTCTCTGGGAGCCTGACAAGTTTCAGCTTGAGAGATCCTTTCAAACACAGCACTGGATTTACACCGAACTCTGACACCTCTCAAGTAAGATAAAATTTTCTCTCTTTAATCTCTATGTACCTGTCCTCTATGCAGAAAAAGGAAAAATGTTGGCAAACTCTGACTGATTTTCTGGAAGCTTACTCCCTCAAGAATATAATTATTGCAGGAGATTTCAATCTAATCCTCGACCCAAAGAAAAAAAGAGGAGGAACCAGCAACAGGGCCCGCTTTCTTCCCTTAGTAGAAGACCTGATTCAACAATGGGATTTATTGGATTTCAAGCCAAAAAAAGGGCTTTACACATGGACAAATAACATAGTAGGGAGGAGCACATATCGGCCAGGCTGGATAGATTCCTTCTTCAGAGTACCTTCCTCTCCGAGAAGAATATAATTTCCACAAAAATTCTGCGAAAGTGGACTTCAGACCATAAACCCATCCTCCTTCTACTGGAAGAAGAAGAAAACCTAGGGCCAATCCCCTTTTGGTTCAGCCCACTCTGGGCAAGTAGAGAAGGGTTTATGGAAACAGTCAAGAAGGCATGGTCCATCCATGTTCTTGGATCGCCCAGCTATGTTTGGGAGCAAAAGATAAAAGCCACCAAAAAATCCCTAAAACAATGGATAAAAAATCCCATAGATTCTCCCACTACCCAACGAAAACAGAGCACAAGTTGTTAGATCTGCAAATGGACCTGGAGATTCAAGACATTACCAGTTCAGAAATTCATAGCAAGCAAGATCTCCAAATCAGAACCCTCTAGTCATTCAGAGAGGAGGAATAATCCTTGAGGCTCAAGGCACGCAATCCCTGGCTTGCGTCTAGAGACAAAAATATAGCTTTCTTCCATAAGCAAATTCGAACCCGTCTTTCTAGAAACCACATTGCTGAAATCACCTCGCCATATGGGGTTGTTCTCAAAGGCACAACTCTGATAAAAGAGGCGGCAACCTCTCATTTTCAGCAGCTGTTCAAAGAAGAAGGCGTGGAGGATGATGAGGAAGCTCATGACTTCCTCAAGCACGTCCAAAGGATGGTTAACGAGGAGGACAATGCAACACTTCTGAAGCCCTTCACTAAAGACGAAATCAACAATGTCATATGGAAGATGGAACTAGACAAAGCTCCAGGACCCGATGGATTCTCCATACACTTCTATAGAATCTACTGGGACATCATCAAGGCTGATTTGTACCGAATGATCAAAGGCTTCCTCCGAAAAGCCAAAGTGGGAGGAAGCACAAACTCCACTTTCCTAGCTCTAATTCCCAAAGAAGCCAACCTAGAGGCGTTCGACAGATTCAGGCCAATCTCGCTATGTAATGCGTCCTACAAAATTCTCACCAAGTTACTTGCAAATAGAATAAAGCCTCTGCTGGAAAAACTCATCTCACCTAACCAAGGAGGGTTTGTCAAAGGTAAGCATATCCTGGACAATGTGATACTGGTGCAGGAAATCATCCATTCCAGCCATCAACGCAAAGAGCAAGGTATGGTCATCAAACTAGACATGGTGAACGCCTTTGATCGAGTAAGGCACTCTTTCCTCCTCCAAGTTCTTTCTGCATTTGGTTAAAGTTCTAAATTTGTAAAATTGATTAAAGCATGCATTAGAGAACCATAGATATCCCCTCTAGTAAATGGTAGGCCGACAAAATACTTCAAAGCTTCGAGGGGAATTAGGCAAGGCTGCCCTCTGTCCCCCTTCCTGTATATTCTGATGGCGGACTCTCTAAGCGAAATCTCTCAGCTAAGAAGCTCAATGGGACACTTTTTGGCATCAGGGCGATAATAGGAACAACCCCAATCAATCACACCTTGTACGTCGATGACTCTATCCTTATGGGAGGAGCCTCCATTAAAATAGCAAGGGCCTTCAATGGAGTAATCCAAGCTTCTGCAGATTCTCTGAAGCAATGGTCAACAAGAGGAAAAGTGCAGTGTACGACTAGGCTGTAGACCAACAAACTATTCTCAGGATTGCCCAAGCCCTAAGCTTCATTGGATATGTTTCTTGGGAACAATTCAAGTATCTTGGCCTGCCTTTAACCTTGGGTACCAGCAAGGCCCCTCATTGGATGGAAATTATCAGCAAAATCAAGGCAAAAATGACTGCTTAGGGAGGACCATGGCTTACCACATCCGGGAAGCTCACTCTGGTTAAGTCAGTTCTCTCATCCCTTCCTATCTACCAGACTTCATTCCTTTTAGCTCCAAAAATGATCACCGAACAGCTAGCAAAGTTGATTCGAAATTTTCTATGGAAAGGAGGAAAGGGAACCAAAGAAAATTCATCTAGTAAGCTGGGACATAGTGGAGAGGCCAATATCTAAAGGTGGACTACAGGTAAAAGATCCTGGGTTGGCAAATTTGGCATTGGGAGGTAAGATTCTCTGGAAAATATTCTCAAACCAAAGACACCCTGTAAGTCAAGTTCTAATTAAAATATATATGCACAAACTCTCAATAAAGCATATGGAAAAAGGAGCTTCCCACAAAGGAACCATGTTGTGGAAGTTGTGTAGCCAAGGTTGGAAGCTCTTCAAATACCAGCTCTATAGAATACCAGGAAATAGGAAAAGAATTAGATTGTGGGAAGACAAGATCATGGGCCTCTAACCCCTAAATCTTGCACTAGAAATAGCAGATTTGTGTAATTGGCTCATCCAAAAAGGTATCCACAAACTTGCTGACATATGCACTTGGGATTCAGCAGGGAACTGGAGTAATTGGGCCCTCCATCTCTCCCCTGACTAGATGCTCCCTCAGCTCCATCTATTTCTAGCTAAGCTCTCTGTTATGGCTCCTGTGCATCTCCATTCGAGGGACAAGTGGGGCTGGGGGAAGACCGGAGTTTACTCAGCACGGCTGGGCTTTGCAGCTCTTCAAGAAAAACAACATCAGATCCACACTACAAAGCTTTGGCAGCATGTATGGGACCCATTTGGCCTCCCAAAAATCAACTTCTTCTGTTGGATTCTCATGCACAAAAGGACCCTCACTGGAGATAATTTAGAGAAAAGAGGAATCATTGGTCCCCACAGATGCCCTCTCTACTGCAAGGCTCAGGAAATGATCGAACACATGTTCATAGATTGCCCCTTCTCTCAAGAAGTCTGGTTGCAAGCAATGATGGGGCTCAACGCCCAAATCCCTGAGAAGATATCAGTTGTTAGTCTCTTCGCCACATGGAAAGAACGTTATCCTCACACTCTGAAAAGCAAATCAACATGGACTAAAATCTGGAATGCAATCCCAAAATACATCTGTTGGGGAATCTGGTTGGCAAGGAATGAAGCCATCTTCAACAACAGACTTCAATCCACCAACACAGTGACTGCCAAGGCCAAAGCTCTGTTGCTGGAAACTTTTGAAAATAGACCTCATAAGCCTGACAATTCCCTACTCCCTGAAGAGCTTAGCTGGCTAGGTGAATCCATGAGACGGGCCAGCATCAAAAAGAATCTCTCCCATCCTAGCCACAATCCAGAGTGTCGGCTTTGGATCTCCGAGGCAGACTTTAAAAAGTGGTGGAAAAATCAGGCAAAGCCACAATATTCTTCGATGGAGCCTCCAAAGGAAACCTATGGATGTCAGGGGCAGGAGGAACAATTTACTCCTCAGACGGGCAGAGAAAGGACAACTTCAATTGGGGCCTAGGATAGGGCACTAACAACCAGGTCGATATTCTGGGACTACTAAAATCATGTCAGCTGGCTCAGAGGAACAAAGGGGAAAAACTTCAAATCTTCGGGGATTTCGAAATCTTGATTAAAATCCTTAACATTGGTGACCATCTCAATAGCTCTGCTCTAAAGACGACCCTTGAAAGAATAAGAAAGATGACTCAAAATTTCACTTCGTGCTCATTCTACCATGTCCTACGAACTCTGAACAAGGAAGCTGATATAATGGCCAACAAAGGATGTCTTCTAGCTCAAGGTATTCTGGCAAAGAACTATAAAGAAACTCAAAGGCACCCAATTCAACTGAGCAAGGATAGGTTAGACAAGGCAATGGGCCTGTATCCATATGCATAAGTCTTGAGTCCATGAAATTGCAAATTTTAGAGATCACAGCATCCACCAAATCTACAATTGAATGCAAAAGAAAAACGCAGAACAAAGGCTCTGGAACAGGTTGACAATCACTGAGGGGAAAGGTAAGCACCGCAGCCCTACAGGTCATACTTAGCGTTGCTTAAGTCCAAAAATAACCACGCAATGGCCTGCTCAACTCATGCGACAATCATAGGTTAAAGTCATGAATTACTTACATTAAACAGTGTATTATTCACTAGTGTTGCTCAACTCACGTGATCGTCGCTGATAGAAAGTCAGCGCTGCTCCAACAGCCCAAAATGTTGCTCAATTCAGTCACTGCTTTCCCAACAGCACAATAAGATCTCGCATCGGGCCTTGCCACAGCTAATGCGATCGAATAGCAAGTTAGAGGACACAGATTCAAGTTGCTGGAAATGAGTTTGGGTAATTCAGGCATGTCTCAAATCATCGAAAAAAAGTGGAAATGAAAGACAGGATTTTCATAATCTAAGAGCAAAGCAAGGAACACTCAGCCATCCCAAAAGAATCAAAAGCAACAACGAAACTCCAATACAAAAACTAGAAGATGAGGATTCTAAAAAGCCAGAAATCTCTCAATTGACTATAATAGAGGTTGTTTGGCTCATGCCCAACCTTTTCTTATAAATAAAAATCAATCATTTCTGTTAAAAAAAAAATACCATTCGAGCAAACAATGTCGCATAGATGCTAATATTGATGACGTCGTAACTAAGAATAGTCTCTTTAGACTGCAAGGATTTGTATATACTCCTGGAGATTGTTTGTTCAATGCATTTGAAGTGCTATTGCACTTTCATTACTCATCAATTGAACTACAAAATAGAATAATAGATCACTTCTTGATTTGTTTAGATCACAATGACATAGAGGCAAAAATAATGATACTAATATGAACTAGCACCTGATATGTTGTATCAACTTCATGGAATTCATGATGTTGACACATACCTTCATAAAATGTGATTCCTTTCTTCAAATAGTAATTGTCAATGGTAAAGAGGACTATGGGGAGACACATTTTTCATACGATGGCTATCGAAGTGGTTGAACATACCAATTGGAGTTTGGTCACTAACAACGAAAACAAGGTATTTGTTCTTCAATCACAATCTAAATACAATTCCACTAAACATTTTGTTTCATGATACAAATCTTGTTAATGGACATTTTGAGCCTCTATTATACAAAAGATTGCCTAGATGCAACTTTGTCTCTAATTATTACTTGTCACCTCTTTGAAATGATCTTGAAAATCATTACCAATCCATTGTTCATGAAATGAAAATTCATGGACATGATAAAGAAAGAAAAATTGTGTCCAAATGTCCCAATAGCATGTTCACTACAATTTTTCATTTAATAACACCTGATTTTGATTAACATTCTTTGAGACTTTATATTGTCCAATCATTTTGCAATGCAATAGGTTAGCAACCAAGATGCATTGCATTGTCTAGAAAAATACTTATCAAATGACACTATGAAAAGTCAACCAATGGTTGCAAGCTGGCAAGAATATCTTATTAACATGGGAACGCCATATGAAAAAGTAAGAGTTTAAGGATCATCGTTTTGCTTCCAGTGGTCATCAATCATATTCAATATAAACATACAAATATGGTCATCTGTCACTAAAAACATTGTCAATTACTACTCATCAAATACAAATTGCAATTGAACATATAACATATTGTCATTCCAAACAAGTACATCGCACATTCATTATGAACCATTATTATCAAATAAAAATGGGAATTAATACAATTTACACTATAAAATAGTAGAAATGCATCAAAACACCAAAAATAGAATGAACTTCCACACATTGAAACAAATGGTATGTGTACATAGTGAAAATAGTATTGAAAACAATAGAAAAAAATAAGCAGTAGAGATTGTCACTCACCCAAGAGTACTCCTATAGAAACTTACAAAAAACAAATTGAAGACACACCTAAAACCAAATGTCCAATATGTAAGAAGCTACAATTTGGAAAGACATTCTAAGCATTGGACTTGACTTAAACAAATGTACATAGACATAACTGGAAGAGGAAAAACGTTGCCTCTCAAGATCATTTGCAGATTTTGCAAAAGAGCACTTGACAATGAAAAGTTACCATGCTTTGTAACACTTGAACAAATAAGACATAATAGGCCATTTCCAACTATATCAACACTTTCATAACTTGAAGAGAGGCTTGTAGCATTAAGAATTTCTTTTGCACAAATAAGGCAATGGGGCTACAAACGATCCCAAATGGGCTTAACTGGTTCAATAATCAATGTACCTGTGCACATGGACATTATTCAAAAATCATTGCCACAATTCATGGGCAATACAATGACAATTGTTATTGCATTGAAAATATGATTGGAATATAAGAATGCATATCAAACAAAGAAAGTCTATCTGCAGACTATCATTAAAGCACTAAAAGAACTATGTTCTCGATATTTATATAAAGCTGAAAACATTTCCATAAATAGAAAATGGAATTGTATCCTTGAATCGAACATTAATGATAATACATCCCAGGATGATGACAATGATAATAAAATTGAAACATACATCAATTCAACAAGTGAAAGACTAAGTGAGACCTTGGTACATAGATTCACAGGCTCACAACGTATCCATGATTTGCAAGATAACCTCATTGAAATAGCACAAATTGAAGGGCAAAGACCACTTTAAATCTTCAAAGACAAATATGCCGAAGAGATGAGTTTCCCAACACTATTCTTTGGATATCCACGTGACAATGACATAGTACAAAGATTTTGTTACCAAGAAATAGTGAAATGGGAACTAATCCACTACAGTGGTGACTTTTCCTATCACATCACAAATTTGTTCTTCAAAACAATGTGAATACTAATTGAAAAAGTCATCTCATGCATTTCAATCAGATAAGGAAAGGAAAACTACAAGGAAGAAAGTTATTGGCAAAGGATGTTAAGTATAAGCCCAATTTAGAACAATTACTAAAACGTCACATTGGATACATAGATTTCAAGCACATAAGAATTTCTCCTAAATACCAACAAATGAGAAAACACATATTTGCAATGATACAACAATTAGGCCCTCCAACTTTCTTTGTTACATTCACAAGTGCAGAACACCATTGCAATATGCTAGTAAAAACACTTACTAAATTACATAATAATAGAAGAAAAATAAATCACATTGAAACAATTGAAGAATACGACATTGATTATCTTGTAAAAAAGGACCTAGTAATTTGTACACGCTACTATATACATAAGACAAATGCCATAAAAAAAGTGATTTGTCAAGATAATATGTTTTTTGGAAAAATACTAGATTACTACTTTGTAACTGAATTCTGAAATAAAGGGAGTGCACATGAACATGCTCTTCTATGCATAGAAAATGCTCCAATATATGGAATAAATAGTAACTTAGAAATTGAAAATTTCTTGGACAAATATATAACTTGTAATACTGATCACCTTCATCCAAAGCTTACAAGATACATGAACACCATCATACTAGAAGTTGTAAAAAAAGAAAAACATCACATTGTAGATATAATTTCCCCACGCCCCGTATGAAAAGGAAAACAGTTCTTGAACCCATTACTTCAATAGATGGGTCAATAAATGAAAAAGCAATGTTGTTGCAAAGTATCTTAGAACAGGGACACTATGACAATTCAACTACTTTCGAAGAGTTCTCAAATGAGTTGCATTTAACAGAAACTGATTACATCAAAGTAATACAAAGTACATTGACACAACCAATGGTATTCTTACAACGAAAACCATCACATATATGGAACAATAGCTTTGCAACCAATATACCACATCTATGGAATGAAAATACAAATGCTCAATATGTTCTCAACGCATATGTTGCAGCATCATATTGCAGTTCATATATGACCAAAGTTGACAAATCAATGACAACTACATTCAAAAGGATACGACAAGAACATGAAAAGAGCAAAATTGATGCTATTCAAATTATATGATCATTAGGCAATGCCTTGCTTAATCTTCAACAAATTTAAGCTCAACAAGCAATCCATATAGCACTCTCCCTACCATTGAATCATAGTTCAAGAGAATGCAACTTTATAAACACAGCACCAGTAGATGAGTGGACATTTATACTTAAACCATCCATTCTACTAAAAGAAATCCCTGACAACTCTAAAGACGTTATGTGCAATTCCATCATTGACTACTACATCAATAGGCCTCATGCTATTAAGCATGTTTGTTTAGTTGAATTCTATCAAAGTATAAGAAAAATGGCACACGAATATCAAAAAGGAAAAAATCAAGAGTAATATGATTCATCAAGTACAAGAAACACGTCGACTCTGAAAACTATTATAGAGAAAAACTTTTGTTATATGTCCCATTTCAAAACAATGAAAATACACTGAAGCAAGACTTGCCAACATGGAAAATTGCATACATGTTACATAAGCATACAATAAAGAGCAATGAAGCTAAGTTCACATACAATGTCAACAAAAAATGGGGTGATTTGGAAGAAGTAATTCAAGAAATTGACAACAACCCTATAGCTTCTACTAACACAATAAAAAAACCTCGAATATCCAACGATCTTGATGAAAAGTATGACCTGGATAAAGATTTGCAATTGCTTCAATTCCATGAAAAAAAAGGACATTTTAATATTGGTTTTCAGTTGACAGAACACCCATTTATGCTTAGCAATCAAGAATACTACAGAATTAGAAGAATGATTAATATAAAACAACAAGCAATTCTCAAAGACATTGTAATGAAAAAATGAATGAACATAGACAAACCACTCTACCTATTCTTGACTGGAGGAGCTAGCACTGGAAAAACATTTACAGCAAAAGCCATATTTCAAATGCTTATGCGAATTTATAATGCACATTACAATATAGACCCTTTGAAACCAAAGGGATTGATATTAGCATATACAGGTAAAGTTGCATATAATGCAAGTGGAGTAACAATTCATTCTGCATTGCTAATGCCTTTCAACAAATCTAGTTTTCTTCCACTTAGCAATGAAGTCTTAGACAACTTAACAAAACTTTACCAAGAATTGAGAGTAGTTCTCATTGATGAAGTATCTTTGATTGGGAGTCGTTTTCTATATCACATTGATGATCGACTAAGGAATATTAAGCATGTTCAAACAAAATACTTTGGAAATATTGACATCATATTTTGCGGTGACCTATACCAAGCACAACCTATACAAGATTCACTAATATTTGAACAACCTACAATGAGAAAGCAACCAATAACATATGACTTTTGGAAAGAACATGTAAAGTACTATGAATTGCACACTACAATGCGTCAAACAAATGAAAAATTCATTGCCATTTTGAATAGGATGCACAAATAATCAAGCAGATGATGATTTGCATTACCTTAATAGAAATTGTATATGAAATTCTCCTAATGATCCCACCTTTCCTTATCTATTTTTTAGGAATAGGGATGTTGCATTGCACAAGAAAATGTTATCTATCATTCCTGGTGATGAAATTGTAATTGATGCAATTGATTATGAAGAAGAAAACCATGGCAACATACCTTCTCATGCACATATAGCAACATTTCCTTCACAAATTGTGCTAAAATTAAACATGCTAGTTGAAATATATGTTGGAAACTATGACTCACAAGACGGTCTTGTCAATGGTGCAAATGGTATCATTAAAGCATACACAAAATTAGATAAATTTGATGTAATATGGATCAAATTCCATGATCCAAGTGTTGGATGACGACAAGCTCAAAAATTTTCTTTTTTATATAGCCAACAAATTTGTAAATATTGGACACCCATATTGCGCACAACAAAACTAGTTTCAGTATTAGCAAAAACATGGCATTTGAAAGTCATAAAACAATTCCCAGTCCAACTAGCATGTGCCCATAGGTCACAAGGATTAACACTAGACAATGTTGCATTTGATACTTCATGAATATGACGACATGGATTAGTAAATACAACTTTGTCTCATGTAAGAAACATAGAATCATTGTGTTTGCTAAGTCCACTTAAGAAAGAAAACTTTGAAATTAAGCACAAAATTGCCCTTTAAATGGAATGTCTACAAAAGAATGCAAAGTGGGAACTAGAATACAATTATCCATCCATTGAAACAAATGCATATACTTCAATTCTTTCTCTAAACACCCACAACTTACAAACACATATTGATGATCTACTAAGTGATTATGATCTAATGCAATCTGACATCTTATGTTTACAAGAAACATATTTGAAACAACCCATCCTACTACAAAGACTTGAAGCATTCAATTGCATATCAAATTATAGTAGACATGGTTTACTCATATGTGTCAAAAAACATATAAAGGTTTTGGAACATATGCACTTTGAAGAGAAAAATGTAGAAGCTACAATAGCAAACATGATTGTTCATGACATGCATATTGTAGTTCTCAATGTCTATGTTGCACCATATGCAACATTGACCAATACATTGCATGTTCTTGCAAAAGCATTATGCAATATACCTTCAAATCAAACAATAGTGATTGTAGGATATTTCAACATCAATATGCTTGAAAGCAACAACAAAACAAACAAACTAAGATCACATATGTACAATTACAACCTTCATTTTCTTCTGGACACAAATAACAATGCACCAACATCAATCATCGATCACATATGGTCAAACATAACTTGTAGCTACAAAAACTTTAGACTAGATACATATTGGACAGACCATGACACTATTTGTCTCATAATCAACCATAAAAATGCAAAAGAACCATACACATAAAACTAGTCTAATGCCTTTATTAGTCAATATTGTCACATCTACTTAATCATTTCCTTTTTATACAAAGCACAACAATAGTGAGTATTATTACCAATGTTACTTTTACTTTGTTTCTGAAGAAGTTGTGAATGGTTGCATTCTAGCTTTTCAACAATGTCACAAATAACACATAGGTCTTAGCAAGAAGAAAACATTTACTTCTTCCAACACATACAAATTAATTTTAGTAGAAAACATTTAGTTCTTTTTACATATATGAATTTGCTTCTTTTTACTTAACAATTCTATTATTTTGACTTGGACTGGTATGTCTTGTACAATTATATTGCTTTCTACAATGGATCAAATGTCCAAAGACATTTCACAAAAACAAACAAATACATCCAGGTTCGTTTATTACATTTGATTCACTAGTTCTTTCTTGCATATGTATACATGTATGTCTATGTTTAGTTATTTCTTTGTTTCTACATCTTTGTTGCAATATATATATATGCATATATGCCTTATGTCTATCTATGCCTTCTATGTCTATTTGTGTCTTTCTACCTATTGAAATTCAAAAAAGTTGAAAACCATCAAGCTTCCTGCATACCACAATCAAACTATCATCAAGCTTAGGACATAATCAACATTGCAACTGCACCATATTTACAACACCTTGTTTACATGTAACATAGTTGTTGATTGGCCCTTTCAGGAAATTCCTATTATACCTAAGTAGTTACTCGTTAAATTCATTATATATGTTTCTATACTTAATTCTAGCATTGATGTTGCATGTGCCTGATCTTGCAGTTCTAAAGGATAAATAAACATAGACAAGCAACAAGAAACATCACTTGCAATAGAATCACAGACTTTATGGCAACATCTAATTTATATTCATCAACAATGTCTCTTAGTTATGACTTAGTCTTTTGTTACGTCAACATCATCCATACAAATATTGAAAGCATCATCTTTAGTTTCGGTTACAATTGAAGAACTAAACATTCGCAAAATAGGAAAGTTGTTCAATGGAGATGTCATGGTTATTTATTCAACATACTTTGATAAAGTCAACAAATCATGACAAATACTATGTGTAGACTTGACAGATGTTGAAGGAATGATGACAATCACATTGTCCGTACCAAATGAGCTCATTAAAGAGCATCAACAAAAATTGTCACCGGGAAAAGGAATATCAATTACAAATTTTTAAATTATGCCTAAAACAAATTATGACCATGGTGATTGTCACTAGATCCTGCTACTAGCTCAATCAAGTACTATACAGAACATACCACCGATTTTCAAACATTACAAATTCATTTAAGATACAACAGTAAAACAAGTTGTAGGAAATACAAAAATATATCCAATTTGAACAATTGTTGTAGTTGTCACAACTGAACGAAAAATTGGCTCACAATACACATAACAAATTAAAGATGGAAATTTTGATGACAATAGAGCAACAGTAACATCGATTACTTTGCATTAGTTTTATATTACTATTTTCATTTTGAATTTCATTGTTGTTTCAAGTAACACAAAATAACTTTTTTGTCTTGTATTACAGTGGAAGCTATTCGAAACATTTCCACCACTCTACAATGAAATCGAACAAGAATTGCAAAAAGGACATTTTCCAATCATGTTATTCAAAAACATAACAAACAAGAAAGATGTTAAAGAAAGGACTTTTCGAACAACACAATCAACATTCATCAAAAAATTGAATACAAAAGCAGCAAAAGAACTGAGAAAATTGAGCCCTCCAACAATCTTTGTAAGTACACATGAAACAATACTTCTACTTCTCTATATGCAATTGTTTTTTTCATTTTGGTGCATTTTCACATATACAAATTATCCTCCTTTATGAACAGATAGAGGGAGCATTAACAACTGCCAACATATACTCTACACCATTTGAACCTATTTTTGTTGAACGTAATTCACCAATATCACCCTCTACAATGATAAAGGACAGAATGGTTCATTGTCTAAATTGAAAACATAAATCCTTGTTTTTCTATTCACATTGTCTTAATTACATCATCAAGTATAACAACAACACTAGTTTATAGTGTTGCATCAGAGACAAATTACTCTTGAAACAATTAGTTCCCAAGCTAGCAAAAATGTCTTTTGAAGATTATGTTGAAAAAAAAACAAGCAACCATGTATATGCTACGAGATTTCCAGATACATGGTACATTTACAATCAACGAAAACAATTAAATCCAACATGTTGAATACAATGGCAACACAACTAAGTCAAGTATTCTTCTAATTAATCTTCATGTTTCAACTACAAAGCATAAACATATTATTTAAATTTCATTCTTCAAAATAATTAATTTGTACTAATTTTTTTCTTGTCTTTCCATCTTCAGCGCTTCTGCATAGATTGGCTACAAGAAGAACGCAATGTAATGCACATATCAATCTAATGCTCTTCTGAACATTTGTATCGAGTTGCATTTATTTTCATCTCCTTTTTCCACCTCTAGCACATTTGCACAATTTTCCTACAAGAAGAAAGCATCCAAATGCATGTATGAAAGCAAGGACTTGGAAATTTTGTATAAAAACACTCACACTCAACCACTATGGAATTGAGTGCGCTCTGATACATTATGTATCATAATAATATTGAACCAAAATGTTTTGTTGCCCACTTTGAAGCAAATACTTGGGCTTTTTTACTTCGTGATATTTATACTTATGAGACATGGATAACTTTGAAAAATATTTTGTCTTCTATTTTTTTTCTCAAACCTAAAGTGCTTGCTTTGTCTATGTTACCAATGAACGAATGCGTATTTAGCCAATTAACTATGTTTTGATGGAAAAAACTAGAAAAGAATGGCAATTACAACTTCCATTTTTTAATCTTTATTCTTGACAAGTATTTGCATTTGTTGTGTTTGAAGCATGATGTCATCTTTTATTGGTGTATCTAGGAAAATTTGATCACCCGTAAGTCACCGAGTGAGTGTTTTGCCTACATTTTCCTTCATATTATGGTAGTTCTAAGAAATTCTCAATTTTGGACTCTTGTCCCCACATATAATGCATGATAGTAATGATAGGCAAGTCATCATTCTTTAGCCATATCTTTTGGTTTTGACTTTACAATTTGCAAATTTTCAAATTTTGCATCATTGCAGAATGAAATGATAAAATGACAACTAAGGAATTTCTGTCATAAAAGATGATAAGAAATGTTGAACTATTGAGATTTTGTGAAAGAACCAAATGGATTTTTTACGTATACTTTTCGCAAATTTTGAACTGTATCAAAGACCAATCAATGTATACTAGATTACTAAATTTCTTGAAAGATATCTCCAATTTGGTTTTTTTTTTTAATTGGGTTTTTTGTTTCATGCATTTATTATATTTATGATAGCAGTTTTAGATAACTAGGATAATCCACATAATATTCATCATTATCCTTAAAAGAAACAATAACTTTATTAAATATCAAATGTTTTTTCTTCTTTTCTAAGTAGCAACCCATTAGAAGGATCTATGACCATGTTTTATTAGTCTATTGTATTTTGCTTGAAAAATTACTATGCATGTGGCATATGAGAGTGGTCGATAGATGTTTGTTTTCAAGGTATCAACTTCATAATTTCCAAGTGTTATTAAAGAGAAATAATTTAACTAAGATCAACATGAGAAGAACTATTAATCAAGAAGTGCATTGTATATTTATTCCTTTTCTCAGCGTTGACATCATGAAATGAAATGACAATTATGGTGTCTATAATTAGAATGACTTTAGTGTACTTGTAAAGCAAATCGATTGGATTTGGGAAATTATCTCTGCATGTTATTGTAAATTATTTATTTGATAACTGGACTCTTGCATCTGGATATACAATAGCCTAATTTAGCATAATTCTTTAAAAAAATTACAAGGATGTGATCAATTGAATGGTCACGTTGCCTTTTCCCTTTTTTTCGTTCTCAAAAGAAGAATGTAAATCTCAAGGCGCCTCTTCTCTTTGCTAGAGAAGATTAAGCAGTTAATAACATTACAATTTAGCATAATTCTTAAAAAAAATTACAAGGATGTGATCAATTGAATGGTCACATTGCCTTTTCCCTTTTTTTTGTTCTCAAAAGAAGGATGTAAATCTCAAGGTGCCTCTTCTCTTTGCTAGACAAGATTAGGCAGTTAATAACATTACAATTTGGTACAAAGAAATTATGGAAAATTACCAAGCACAACAGAATCTTGTTTACATAAACAAGACTTGTTGTACAAAGTCCAATATCACACAGCGCAAACCAAGTGTCTTCATTCTAAAGAAAAAATAGGGCTTTTCATTCTTATATACCAATTTTCCGCATATCTACAGCTGAAAGCATAGATATATTGTTGGGAATAAAACCAATCTCCCCCAAAAACATGACATATCTACTCTCTTTATGGAAGAAATGCTCGAAAAGCAAGACTGAAATGTAAACATCAATTTTGGGCAGGTCCACCCCATTCCTAACAGGTTGAAAGCAGAGGGCCATTTCAATAAACTGTTATTTCTCAAGGGCCCAAAAATTTAAATTAGTAAGTTATTGCACAAATATGTCCCACAAAGAGAGACAAGCACACTGTATATTATAACAACTACTTTCATTGCAAGTTGTTGATAAATAATACTTTGAGTGAGAGATTGAAAACCATTCTCACATGGTCATTGATAAACAATACTTCAAGTGAGAGATTGAAAACCATTCTCACATTTCATAAACTTAGGCTTATCGTGTAACTCGGTGACAGAAGACAGTTTTAAATCTGATTCCTTCAAGTGTTTGATGGCCATATCAATAACATCCTCTGATGATAAAGGCTTGATCTCTTGAGGATTCTTGAAAATAATGTCTGCTTGAGTGAGTTGGGTCTTTTCATTGTCTTGCACTAACACGTTCTTGACCGACCATTTTCTCTAGCAATCAAGAGCAGTCTCTACGACTCATTCAAATAACGATCTTTCATTTCTTTGCTCAAGTAGGCATTGACTAAGGTCTTGAGTTTGACTCCAACTGCTACCTCAAATTTTATGCTAGATTCTTTCATAGTTTCTCCACCTCAAGGATAGATCGACCTTGATTTGTGACAGATTCAATGCACTTATCCTTAGTCTCGACCAATAAACAATATATAGTTGTTAGCAGTTAACAACTTCAAATTCAAAGTAATTGTGCGCAAATTTCAATGACCTCGATCATCTTGTAATTTCATCCACAACGGGGTTTAACAATAGAGGTGGTCCCAAGGATGCATAACATTTGTGCAAGATCAACGACTTGGATTAATTTGTATTACATCAATGGTGCCCGACGACACTATTTGTCAAGGTTAAATAGATGAGGTGGTCTCGAGGGATGGTTTCGGCCAAACAACTCATCATAAAATCAATGGTCTGCATTCATTTTGGGTGGACCCTCCTCAATTCTCTAAACAATTGCGAGTGCTCACAAGGGCGGTTTCCAAAACCATACATTCTTTTGGTTGCGACCCGCGCTGTAAGCATCCACGTCAACTTTTCCAGTCATGAGGGTCTTTGTCAGCTACGCACATCAAGATCCAACACACTTTCAACTTGTCCACCTCACCTATTGTGCATCCACAATGGGACTTCTGATATGTCAATGGAGATCAAACTAGGCATGTTGTAACCCTTCAGAACAATGCATCACCACTCCTGCGCTCTACCACACTTATGCTCTCATTCACTTTTGTCAAATTCGTAACAATAAATCTTCTCGCTTTATCGTACTTCAGGTGGTGTCATACATTGTTCACTTCTGGAGTACACTAGGTCGGATGACTTTTAACTTTGTATCACGACACTTTTGTTAAAAAATTAACCCCTTTGTTTAGATTGAACATCACAATTTTTAATGTGTCTTTGTGATGAAAAATACGAGAGACGAAGGTTGACTAAGGTTTGAGTATTCCATTTTTTTCGTTGTCTTGGCTTTTTGGTTGGGTTGTAACAAAGATAATATAATATCTATTTATATATTGAGGGATAATCATGTTTTTTTCAAGCACCTTACATAATTCAGGGTGGTCCTCGGTGTTAACACTAACCTAATATAATATTTTTACTTCAATTCAATTACATTTAAATAAAGTGGCTGACACTAGCTATTATGTAGCCCTTGTTTACTTTTGTTGAAGATTTTGTTTTATTCTCTAGCAATTGTTACTTTTTTATCCAAAGCGAATCAATAAGAAATGTGAAAGTTCCCAAACCTATATACTGGATGGGACTTCCAAACTAAACAACGTAGAGTCTAGTTTGGATTCTACATCGGGGAGATCCCCTTGTTGTTGGCAGAACATTTTAGCCTGCCAACACCTTTGTAGACTTTAGCAATCAAAATTGTTATGTAGAGACCGGTGCCTTATCCCATTGTAACAACCCCTGGTTAAAAGTTAATGTAATAAAAGTTAATAAAGGAAAAATAAAACCACGGTTAAGGATTCCAAGCTAAATGTTGGGAAAAGATATCCTAGTGGGCATCACTGGATGTGTTTATGGTTAAGGGAAATTGGCAAAGGCAATGGCTAAGGCATTAAAAAGGCAAAAAGGTATTTTGGCACATTTATCTATGAAAATAAAGGAAAATAGGAGAAAATGAAGGTGAAAGGTCACAAGTTACACGTGAGGAGGAAATTGAAGGAAAATAATGGAAAATGAAGAAAATAAAGACCTAATTGATAAAAAGGCTTATGAGGATCAGTTTGTAACCTTTTGTTAGTCTAATTTTGGAGGTCTCTCATTAGTCTCTCTCTCACACTCTTGGACACTTAGAGTTTTCTTGGAGCATTCTAGCTTTAGAGCAAGGAAGGGAAAGGCAAGCAAAGGAAGGACAAGGAAAAGAAAGGAAAGCAAAGAGCAAGCAAGGAAGAACAACATGAAGTAACTTCAGCAGGAAAACTTGCGAGTAACATATTGCATGTGTGATTTCCTAGTTGGTTTTGACATGCATGGCTTTGCATGTTAGTATTTTGTTCTTTCATTGTCGATGGCATGGTCTTACCGAGTTATGAAAGTGTTTTCAGCCTTGACTTACCTTTTTAACGGATAGCCATGGTGTGATGGGAATGTTTCTCGGTTTTGAGCTTTTGAATTGTCAGATGGTTTCAGAATCTGGAGCGGAGGTGGTCTCATGAAAAATCCCAAAGGCCTAGGAAGGTTTTGGCGTGATACATGGTAAAGCCTAAGGGTGGAATCTTAGTTTAGGGCCTAGTGATTCAATGTGGATTGCAGTAAAGCCTGAGAGACAGGAGATGGAAAATTACTCAAGCATAGTGATGGAGTTTGGAGGCATTCCAAGCTCAGTTTTGTTTTGTGATCTCGGTGTCGGTTTTGGTGAGATCACGGTTTGGTGAGGGTGAAGGTGGTTTAACCTTTCGATTCCCTTGGTTTTTCTTGGATTGGTTTATCCATGAGATCCCACATTCATGCTTGGAATATGGCACAAGGGTGACTAGCTGAAATAAATATTTGGTTCAGCCATGTCTATGGTCAAATGGTACGTGGATGTTGGTGGGCTCCAGTATTGTAGCAATAATGCTACAACTCCTGGAGCTTCCTATCTCTAATTTTATCAACCCGGTAGTTCGTACAAACTTGGAAGCGACGGTGTTGTATGCACAAGTACTAGCTCTTGTCGCAGCTGTCACTTGGTCAGCTGGCACAAGTCCGCTAGGGCTCAAGCCAACTTCTATATGCTCTCAGAAGAAGCTTGCTAAATGATGGACGAAGACTATCTCAGAGGAAATTAATCTACTTTGCAAAAATGAACTGAAAGCCAACCAAAACATGGAAACCCTAGTTAACCCTAATCTGACTAGCTTAACCTCTATGATGCAATGGGTGGAGTGCAAGTGTCTGGAAATGATGCCATTACTTCTAATGATGTGAAATGCATGAACTTAAACTACTTTTATTGAAAAGAACATGTTTTTGTATTTTTGCTTAAATGGTTGGAGTGATGATGATTTTGTTTCTTATTAGGGTTTGGTTGTGCAGAGGTGGTGCGAAAGGAAGGAAAGCTTGGGAAAGGTCAGGGGGGGCTAGGAGAGGTCCCAGGGGATCCTTAGCATCAGTCCACAGAAGTCTACAACGTTCGGATGCTCGGCAACCAAGTTTGCAGGCTCCTACAGGATGTCTGCAGGGGATCCTACAGGAAACTCAGGGATTCTACAGGAAGTCTGCTAACTTCTACAGGATGCTCTACCACGGGAGTTTTAGGTGATGGTGAAGTGATGGAGTGGTATGGGAGGATAGGTAAGGTGGAGATGGAGCTTGTGATGACTCAGGGGCAGAGAAATAGGACAGAGAAAGAGTGCACGAAGTGGTTGGTGGATAGAAGGATGGGATCAACGAAAGGTCAAAAAGATGAAGCTACGTGGGCAATGGAAGAGTTGGAAGGTGAACGAGCTGAACAGAGGTCGAGTAGATGGCTTTTAGGAGAGGTTAAGAAGAAGAAAAAGGAAGTAGAAGGATATGGAGCAGTGTAAATAAAACAAATTACTTATGTCTTGCACCAAAAACGAGAATTCATTAACCTATGCTACCTGTGCTATTAAACCTATGAACAGCAATGTAAACTGAGAAAAGAAACCGTGCATGGAGTGAAAATGAAGAAGTATGGTTCGAGATCAAAAGTGCATGGATGGATCTTCAATGAAAATGACTATGTTGCAGCTTGCATGGAAGTAAAAGACTGCGTTCTTTTTGGTGGTTGATATGGACTGCACCCCAATCCCTAAACAGAGATGGCAGTGAAGGCACTAACAACCCTTTTCTTGGAGCTCCAGTGGATTACAAACCTCCTATTCTGATCTAAACAACTGAAAGTGATTTAACCATAACTAATCCTACGCAATTCTCATTAACCAAATCAAATCAGCAAACTGTATTCTTTGAAATGCATATCAAAACAAGGAAACACAATGCTGGAAAGAAAGGTAAATAATACTACAAGAAGAGGAGATCTATTGCTCTCAGGTTGGGCCCTAACCTGAGAGCTATAGCTCCCTTAAAAACTCAGAATTGGATCCAAAGCTGCCTGCCTTTATTAAATAATCAAGAGTCTAACATCATGCCAAAACTGGCTTACAAAAAGACTAACTGGCTAACCAAATTGACTAACTACTAGCTACAAAAATGACTACCAACTAGCTAACCAAAATGAGGCCCTAAGCCTTCTTATTTATACAATTTGAGGACCCAACAGTCCTCCTAAAATTTAGGGACTTGGCTGCCCAAGACTTGTAGTTAACAGCAGTCCTACTTGACTTGCTTGGCTGCCCTTGTGCTCATTGATTTGGTGGCCTTTGAACTCCGAGCTGATGGTGGAGAATTCGAGGTAAGGGCCCATAAATGAGGGGGACACCTTCCTACAAATCCTCTAGCTTGTTCTCCCACGAATTTGGCTGCCAAGTGCTCATTAAGACCTTCAATTTTGTCTCCAAGTTGACCAAAAAGGCTACACAAAGCACCCATTAGACTTGTTGGCATAATGACTAACCAAATCCACTCTATTAACATAAAAATAATCAAAAACATGCAATAAACAAATGAGAATGGTGGACTAAGCCAAATTAGGAGGTTGAATGAGCCCAAATAATTGTACATTTTTGGGGCTCATCAGATGTCTCGAAGTTGGTTGGCTCTTGCCTATGTTTAATAAAAGCTAAGTTCTCTTGCTTTTGCACTTGTTATTTTGTGGCCTTAATGGTTGTTATCCCATTGTTATTTACATGGTTTAATGTTGGTTAAAAGCATGGTTATATGATTGCTTATAGTCATGGTTATTTCATGTATTTACTTGTAACTGAAAGGATATGGATGCAAGACCTAATTGATATCAAAATAGTTAAGGGAAGAGGGTGGTGATCCTTCTTGTCAAGTCTCATATGAGTCATTAGTCATTTATGCTCTATCTTGTATTCATGTCCTATAGATTGCATTGATGCCAAGTGTTTGATAGAATGTTAGTCCTGGATGGAGATGGTCAGGCCTAGTCCTAGAGCCATTTTTTGGCTTGCAAGTCTTGTTGTCATGTAAATTATGGATTTTGAAAGTTATAGGGGTTTGTGGGCAGTGATTTGGATTATGGGCTTGAAAAGTGGCACAAATCTCATATTCACGAGCACAATACTGAGGAGAAAAGTCCCCAAAAACACCCATGCCTTGTTGTGGGAGTGAATGAAGCCTCCTAGACACACCCTTGCCCATATCAAGGGAGCGTCCAAGGGTTTAATGGTCTAAAAACTCAGTGGGACCCAAGGACTAGTCATGGGGATGACTAGGAAGGCTTTTAGGAATCTTATAGCAAGTATAGAAGGTCTGTGTTGTGGGTTTTCATTGATTCTACTTCCTTAAGGTCACCTAAGAGGTCAAGTCTTGTCATAGTAGCCCCTCATCTCATGTTTACCCTGGGTAAGCCGATGAAAGTGGGTAGATATGAGGGGAGACATCATTACAGGGTGGTATTAGAGCCAATTTGTGCTCTCTATGGGAAAAGTCTTATGTTGTCAAGGTCATTGGCGTTATGCATGGGATCAGGGTATACTGTTAGTATGGTCATGCATGATGTTATGTGTTGATAATGTTACATATCCATATATTCTTATGTTTATACATGTACATGCTAATGTGAATTGATCTTGCACATGAGATAAGCCTCCCCTTAACAAAAAAAAGTATGGATTTTATTTTGGTATCTATTTGGTTTTTCTGACATGATATACTTTCATGAAGAAGAGAATCAGGGATGACAAGCAGAATGGTAGACTATAGCTCCTATGACTCTCCTTACAGATTAGATGGCCAATAAGGAGATGAGGATTCTCCTGGTATGGCAGATACATTGAGGAGCTTCAAGGCTGAAATCGGAAGTTGCAAGGCAGATAATGACATGTTGGCTGAGGCTCAGGAAAGACTTGCAAGGGCTAATGAAAAACAAATAGAGGTTAATGCAACTATCTTTCAGAGCTTGTCAGAGTTGCAGAAATAGGGAAATTTGAGGATCATTCAGGAGTAGGAAGAAAAGACGAATGGAGTCTATGGTAGCAGGTCTCGGTCCGAACACAGGTTGGATAGAGAGGACACAGTTAGAGGTGGTAGATCATTGGATACACCTGACTCGTATGCATGGGCATCATTATGGTTCCTCTTCTAGGAGACATTATCGTAGTCATCATCCTTACAGGAAGGGTGAGTACTTTCCCAAGGAGTTTAAGAAGGTCAAGCCACCTACATTCAATGGAGAGATGAAGAAGTCAGAAGATGTTGAGGCATGGTTTCTTGGGTTGAAGAAAATATTCAAATTGCATAGCTATACAAAGAACATGAAAGCACATATAGCCACTTTTAGTCTTAAAGGGAAAGCAAATATCTAGTGGGAGGATATGAAGAATGTTAAAGGTATTCGGGAGGATGACTTGAATTGGAATGAGTTTTAGAGACTTTTCAAGAAGTATTTATCGGAAAGGTACTATGATGACAGAGCTAAGCAGATTTATGAGTCGTAGATGGGTTCCATGATAGATGATGAGTATACTAGCAGTTTCTTGGAGTTGTTGAGATATGTGCCTTACCTCAAGGAGAAGGCCAAGTTTAAGAGATTCATCAGTGGACTGCCAGTAGCATATATCGATCGAATTGAGTTCAATGATCCTAGATCATTGGAGGAGGCCATCCGAAAGTTGAAACATTGTTATGAGCAGTTGAAGCACAAAGTTGAGCCTAAGAATGACTTGAAAGGAAATGATAAAGTTAAAGGAAAATGGCCACCAAAGTGAGGAAGACCTCAAGATGCAGGTAAGAAAGAAAATGTGGTCCCTTACAAGAAGTTCAATATAATTGAGAAGGGACATGAAGAGCAATGGACTAGAGGCGATGGTAGAACACCGTTGCAGTATTGGATATGGCAAGGATCATCGTAAGATGGATTGTCCGTAGTATCAGGGTGGTAGACCCTAGATCTATAGTGCTCAAGAGGCGCATACAGTTGGGGATGTTGATCATAACATTCCTCAGATTTATGCAGCTATGGAGAACAGGAAAGCGGATCATCACGCATCTATCATTAAGATCGACGGTAAGGTTTGTGATTAAATTTTTTCTATTTTGATTGATCCTGAATCTAATTATAGCCATATTATTCCTGACCTGGTGGATAAGTGTGGTTTGAGAAAATAAGTGCACGCAAAATCTTGGTTGGTATAGTTGGCTACAGGTACAAAGAAGAGAGTTTTCCATTAGGTAAGAGCTGGTGAATTGGAGTTAAATGGCATGCCTACAACAACACATTTGAATGTACTGTCATTGGGATCATATACCATGCTTTTGGGTATGGATTGGTTGTACCTTCATGGGACCAAAGTGGATTGCTTCGATAAGGCCATTGAGTGCCTAGATGATAATGGGTAAAAGAGAATTTTGCAGGGAAAGAAGAAGTCTACATCAGTGAGGATGGTTACCACTATGCAGGGTAAGCATAGTTGCAAAAAAGGTTGTGTGATGTTTACAGTGCATATATCTAGTGACAAGGGTAAAGATGTTGATAATGCAGAAATCTTCAAGGGGTACCCGTTATTGCAACAATATCAGGATGTGTTTCCAACAGAGATTCCAGAGTTACCTCCTCACAGGGAAGTATATTTCTCTTTTGAGTTGGTGCTAGGGGTAGCACCAACAATGAAGGCACCTTACAGGTTGAGTACCTCAGAGCTAGTAGATTTGAAATTGCAGTTAAAGGAGATGCTTGACAAGGGATACATTAGGCCAAGTTTATCACCTTGGGGTGAATCGATGTTGTTCGTAAAGAAGAAAGATGGTAATCTCAGTTTGTGCATTGATTACAAACAACTTAACAAGGTGATGATCAAGACCAGGTAACCATTGCCGATGATTGATGATTTGTTTGATCAGTTGAAGGGAGCAACAATGTTCTTTAAGATCGACTTGAGATCATGATACCATCAGGTACGCATTAAGGAAGAGGATATCTATAAGACTACCTTCAGGACCAGGTATGGGCATTATGAGTTTGTTGTAGTTCCATTCTGTTTGACTAATGCCCTAGCTACATTTATGTGTTTGATGAATAATGTGTTGCATCCTTATCTTGACAAGTTTGTTATTGTATTCATTGATGACATCTTGATATACCCCAAGAATGAAGAAGAGAATGTCGAGCATTTTACAACAATGTTAATATTGCTAAGAGAGCATCAATTGTATGCCAAGCTTAGCAAGTGCATCTTCTTTTATACGGAGGTGCATTACTTGGGACATGTTGTTTCCAAGGAAGGCATAGCAGTAGATCCAAAAAAGATAAGGGCCATCATGGAGTGTGCAGCTCCTAAGAATCTGGATGAGGTGAGATCATTCATGGGATTATGAGGTTACTACGGGAGGTTCATCATGAACTTCTCATGCATTGCATATCCTATGACATCCTTGCATAGGAAAGGTAAGAAGTTCGAATGGATAAAGGAATGTGAAACTAGTTTTGAGCAGCTAAAGCAATTGTTGACCAATGCTCCAGTCCTTAAGATTGCAGATCCAAATAAAGAGTTTGTAGAGTGTACATATGCATGTAAAAGAGGACTTAGTGGAGTCCTTATGCAGGAGGGACAAGCGGTGTGCTATAAGTCCAGGAAGTTGAATGAGCATGAGCATAACTACGTGACTCATGATCTTGAGTTGGCAACTATTATTCACGCCTTGAAGATGTGGAGGCATTATCTTTTTGGCAGGGGATTTGTATTGATGAATGATCACAGTCGGTTGAGATACTTGTTTGACCAACTGAATCTAAATGCCAAGCAAACTAGATGATTGGCTACCCTTAGTGAGTTTGAATTTGAGATCAGATACATTGAGGAAAATGAGAACTGGGTTGAAATTTCTCTTAGTAGGAAGGTACGGGTGAAACATATAGCAACTATGAGATCTAATGGTAAAGATTTATAGGATAGGATCTTGCAGGAAAGACAACGAGATGACAGGTATATAGAGATTATGAACATGTTACAACAGAGTACAAGTACGGGTGATCAGGATGTAAACTATCATCTCATGGAAGATGGTTTGGTGAGATTCAGGGACAGGATCTATGTGTCGAATTGCAGTGAGCTCAAGAAGCTTATCTTGAGGGAGTTTCACGTCAAGCCATACTCAGGTCACCCAGGATATCATAAGATGTTGACGATGATGAAGAAGTTATACTATTGACTGAATTTGAAGAAGGAAGTGGCAGAGTTCGTGGATAGATGTTTGGATTGTCAGCAAGTAAAGGCAAAATGTAAGCATCTAGGTGGTCTACTACAACCTATTTTGATTCCGGAATGGAAATGGGAGGTCATTTCCATGGATTTCATTACAGATCTTCCGAGGACAGTGAGACAACATGATTCTATTATGGTCGTGGTCGACATGTTGAGCAAGGTAGCTCACTTCATTCCAGGGAAGACTATGCATTCAGCTAGTGAGGTGACACGAGTTTTCATTAGGGAGATCATGAAATTACATGGTGTTCCGAAGAATATTGTGTTAGATAGGGATGCGAAGTTCACTTCCAAGTTTTGGAAGGAGCTATATGCAGGTTTGGGTACAAATTTGGCCTTCTATACAACCTATCATCTGCAAACAAATGGACAGACAGAGAGGGTCAACTTGTAGAATACACTAAGGATGTACATGATGAACCAGTAGAGAAGATGGGAGGAGTATCTTCCATTGATTGAGTTTGCATACAACAACGATTATCAAGAGTTATTGAGGATGAGTCCTTTCGAGGCACTATATGGGCAGAGTTGTAATACTCCCATCAGCTGGAGTGATCCATTGAACATGGTACTTATTGGACCAAATGTAACAGCCCTAGTTAAAAATTCATGTAAAAATATATAAGACCACAGTCATGGGACACTTATTCCAAGCTGAATGGTGGGAAAGATATCCTAGTTAGTGTTCATTTCAGTTATTATGGCCAAGGAAATTGGCAAAGGCAAGGGCTAAGGCATTTTTGGCACATTTATTTCTGAAAATAAAGGAAATTAGGAGAAAAGGAAGGTGAAAGGTCACAGGTTGCATGTGAGGAGGAAAATTAAGGAAAATAATGGAAAATGAAGAAAATAGAGGCCTCATTGATAAAAAGGCTTCTGAGGATCAATGGATAAGCTTGTTTAGTGTAGAATTTTGTCAGTTCAGTTTTGGAGCTCTCTCTTTATTCTCTCTCTCTCTCATTCTTGGACACACAGAATTTTCTTGAAGCACTCTTGGAGGAGTGTGGCATACTTGGAGTTTTGGATCAAGAAGGCAAGGGAAGAGTAGGGAAGCGCAAGAGGACATCAGGATCAACAACTATAATGGATTTTCTTGCAGGTACCGAGTTGCATGTATGTTTTCCTCACTAGTTTTGGCATGCATAGTGCATGCATGTCGTTTATTGGTCATGATCTATCATTGGAATGGAGGATTGCTTGGATTAACAGTTGATTTGCCTAGCCTTGTCATTTCCTGGATAGTCATGGTGTTGTGGGTTTATTTCTTTATTTTTCTCGTTGGTTCTCATGTTTCCTTTAGCTTAGGTCGAGTTAATAGTTCCTTGAAGCCCTAGTTGGACAAACGCTCTGGAATCCCTGTAACAACGTGGGTTGAGTTACTAGTCCTAGAAACCTTGGTTGGACAAACACTCTAGAAGCCCTAGGTAGGTTGAGTTACTAGTCCTGGAAGCACAGGTTGGAAAAATGCTCTGGAAGCCTGTTGAGTTACTAGTCTTGGAAGCCTTGGTTGGAACAAACACTCTAGAGCCCTGGAAGGCTTGGGTAGAGACCAATCTAATGATGGTTATGTGATGTCTGGCCATAAGGTGGAATCACTATTTGATGGGTTGAGGTGGTTAGCCTCTGGAAGCCCTGAATGGTTTTGGATTGATGTTTTCTATGAGATCCCATATTCATGCTTGGAATATGGCACAGGGGTGAATGGCTGAAAAAAGATTTGGCTCAACCATTCTATGGTCGGGTGGAACATGGTAGTCCCATCCCGGGTTTGGATTTTGCATCATCAATATGAGGTTATTTCTCCTTGTATTTCTATGAGTATTATATTGGTTTATATGTGGATCCTATGGCTATGATTTCCTTGGTATTTTTGTTGCTATTATGTTGGTTACGCATATGTTCTATGACAATATCTAAGGATGGCTCTCATCATGTCTTTACTTGTAAAGGAATGATCAATGTATCTATACCTAATTGATGAAATTGTAGCTAATGTATTGAGGCATCAATGCTTCTTAGCGATTCTCAGATGAGTATGAGACCCCTATATTTAAATCTATTGTTTACACCTGTAGATTACATATTTGTGATATGTTTGACAAAATGTCTATCATGGCTATTAGGGGTCCAGTCAAGGGCTTGTTCAAGTATTTGCAATTTCATAATTGTTTCATTGTTATCTTTATGTTCTGAATGTGTCATTCATTTATGGGCAGCGACTTGGGCTTTGGGCCTGAAAAAGTGGCTCAAATCTCGGGGACACTAGCACAAAAATGAGCAAAATAGTCCCTAAACACTGGCATGCCTTGTCATGAGAGCGTCCAGAGCCTCCTGGACGTTATCAGGCCCATAGCATGGGAGCGTCCAGAGGTCAAGAGGTCTAAAAACTTAGTGGGACCCAAGGGTTGGTTACCAAAAATGTTGGGATGGTTCTTAGGGGTCCTGTAGCTGACGCGGGAGGTTTGTGTGATGTGTTTATGTCGATTCCATTTCCTTAAGGTCACCTAGGAGGTTGAATCCAATCATAGTATCCTCTCTTCACATGTTTACCCCGGTTGGTCGATTACTTGGGTAGATGTGGGAGAAGGGTGTTACATAGTGGTATCAGAGCATGGTTCACCCCTCAGACTAGATGGACGGTGTGTTGGTCATGCATTCATGTCAGTTGCATATATGTTGCGTATGCTTGTAGTCCACGTGCTTGCTGCATTTGCATGGTGTTGATCATGGTTGTAGTGATGTCGCCATGTGAAGGTTGATGATGTTGTTGTTGGGATGCTTTAGTCATGAATGCATGTAAGTTGTATATGTGTTTGTTATGCATGTCAGTGTCCATAAGTTATTATGCATGCATTTTCATGGTTATAGTTATGCATGTATGGTAGGTCAAACATGCGTTGTGAGGTCATTGTATGGATTTTATGATGTTGTTGGCTGTTATTATGTTGATGTGTTGGCTGAGATAGAACAGGAGATGTATATCACCAGAGCAAGATTGCAACACTCGACTTCGGGGTAAGAGCAGATTGTCATACAGGTTTGTATGGTGGGCATGCATGTATGTAGGTTAAGGATTGTTAAATGCATTATGGTTATGTGTATGCCTTTCATTCTATGGATGATATGGTTACATACATTATAGATTCTAGTTGATTAGTGTAGTCATATGCTCAAATGTCGAATAGTCATGAACAATAGTAACCTGTGGCTGTATGCATTGCTATTGTTGTTTTATGTTAGATAACTTGATGATTTGTTATATGTTGTTGATAAGTATGTTATGGGTTAACTTGTTGTTATATGATAGTTAGTTTGATGATTAGGTTATATGTCGTTGATGAGCAGGATATATAATTTGTTGTTGTTATATGTTAGTTAACTTGATGATTAGGATTATAACATTAATGTCTTGATGTTATATGTATCATGCTAAATTGGATTGGCCTATGCAGATGGTTAGGGTTATGACATTCACGTATGAGTTGACTTAATTGTGACATTGTGTTGTACTAATCTAGACTGATCGTACATATGTGATTGTTATGAATGAATGGAAAATGTTTATGAGTTTATGAGGTGAACATGTTAGCTGGTGACTATTATGGATATCATGACCTTATTTATGTTTGAGATGATATGTTGTGAATTTATATCGTGCTAATCTAGCTTGATTGTGCAGAAAAGATATCCTCCCCTGAGATACATTAAGGTATGAGTTTTCTTATGTCATGTATTTGGTGCTTGACTGTTTGGTTGTGTCGTTTATTTGGTGCTTGATTGTTTGGTGTCTATTATGTCATCTATCTGTTGTTTGAATGTTTGATTAGTTGAATGATATGAGTATGTGTCTATAAGATTTCATGAATAAATGATCTTGTTTTAAGATGGTTGTATTAACACATATGTGTTGAGATAGTTGATATGTACTTGAGTGTAGTAGGCAACAGTTGTAGCACTATGTCTAATGACTATGAGTTGACTATGGATTATGACATGATTGTTAGTCTTGGTAAAGGTTGATTCAAATTGATAGATATGATTGTCTTAATATTTGGAACATGTATAAATAATTGTAGGAAATATGCTTGGAATTAACATTACAAGGTAACAAATTATGTGTTTATATAGCTAACAGTTGGTGATGTGCTAGTACATAGTAAGCCTCGATTGCAAAAAATTAAAAAGGTAGACGAAAGGAATTGGTCAAGAATTCCTTTGGCTATGTTTGGAAACCCTAATTCCAAACGAATGAGTGCTTTACATACATGAAGTCTTCTTAACCTTGATTTTGTCTAACATTATGTGGATATGTGTTATAGTCATGAACATGTATTTGACAAGTATATCAGCTAGTTTCCAGTTATGGATGGATTTGTCAAGGGAATTGGAGCCCCTTGAGAGATGGCATGGACGTGTTCAGTTACAAGGCAATGTGCTTGACACAACAAGGTAAGGTAACTAGTATGTTGTTATGTTTATTTATGCATTGAAAGCCATGCGTTCATGGCAATGTGATGCAGGGGATTGCATGGGAAAGAGATTGCAATGAAATCTTGAAGAAGGCCCAAGTTGAAATTTCCTTTGGAAGCATTGGGAACCATGGGGATCAAGCCATGGTGTCTACTGTTAGTCTTGGTCTTTTGTGATTTGCTTGCTCTTGTTTTGTAGTTTTGTTATGTCTAGTGCATGATCATTCCACTTTGTTTGTGGTGTCATATTGTTATTGGTTTTATTCTTGTTTGTTTCTTGTGCTTTCCTTTTAAGTTTTGAGTCTTGGGAATTGGTTGGGAAAGAGGAAAGTTAGCGGATCTCAGAGATAGCTGAATGAAACCCAGTAGGAAATGTAATACTCAGATGAAGTTGGTGCATGTATAAAGGAAGCTGAAGGCCGACGGGACAATCATGGGAAAGGTAATAAAAAAAGGTAAGGTGAATGGATTTGAGGCATCATATGCCTTGGCTATGTTGGGAAATGTTTTTCTCGATGTTGCGCATGTGTTGCGCGCATAAAGAGAGTTATCTTAACCTTGACCTTATGATATCTAGTAATTATGTTGGGATTAGGATTATGCTAATGTCTATATGTGTGTACATGTATGTATGTATGTCATGTTTGACATGGTCATCATGGATCATGATTTATTTTATGCTAATGTTTATATGTACGTATGTATGTTGTTGACTGACTAGATCATTATTAAGGAATTTAGACTTCTGTGATCCATAACATTGTTTAGAAAATCTTCGGCAAAATCACATAACCAATCTTTTGTCGACGCATTTCGAACCAACCAGTGTGGTTCATCGTCAGGACAAGTTGAAGAACCAATCCGGCTAAGCTGATTAAATAGAGTGTGCAGAGATTCCAACGGCTATAATGCCAACGGCTAATTTTGACCTAAGGATCCTAGTCAAACCACTAATTTAATTATTAACATTCCTATAAATAGCTACAACAGGTAAATTTGTTAATTTATATCTAAAATTAAAATTGATTTGATATTTTTAGTATATAATAATTATTATTATTCTAATATTATATAAACAAATGGTATTAAATTATTAGTTATATTAGGTCATTGCTCTTTAAAATATACTATTCTTCATTTATTATTAAATTATAATGGTCCATTCGAATAATATATGTTTATTAATAAATCTATATTTACTAAAATTTATTTATTTATTTTTTTTTTTTTTTTATTTTTTTTTTCTAATTCCAATATTAATAAAAACAAACAAATATAATTCTTATTACATTATTATTATTCTTAGCCATGAACATTATTAAATATAAATTTGTTATATATATTTAATATATATTAAATAAATTAATATACAAATAAATTTATATTGAATTTATATTATATATAACAAATAAACAAATATATTAAATTTAATATAAAATAAATTATATTATTATAATTTAACAAATATATTAAATCTGTTCTATATTTATATTTAATATATATTCAATAAATTAATATACAAATAAAATTATATTATATATAACAAATAATTTAGATCATTATTATTTTATGTCAATGTTTATATGTATTTATGTGTATGTATGCATATCGTTCTCCAATAGGATCATGATTGTTTATGTATATGTATGTATGTATCCATGTATCTATGTCACTGTCTGACAGGGTCATCACAAATCATTCTTCTAGAAGAATGATTGCTTATGTAAGTGAATGGCATGAAGAGGTTCCTAGTCTTACAAGGAATCAATTGGGAGGAGTAGCATTGACAAATCTATGAGGTCAGTGTCATGTGGTTATGAGTTGATATTATGTGATTATATTATGTTTATGTTATGGGTAGGCTATACCAAGGGATACATCAATGAAATGAAAGCAGTGTGGTCTGCAAGGTTCTTGGTGGAGACAATGTGGTTTTAAATGTGTGGTACTATTGTTGTGCATAAGTTGTACATGTTGCATTTGTGATTTTGTGCGCCTGAGGAGTTTAAGAAATTCAAGCTGCCTACATTTGATGGAGAGATGAAGAAGTCAAAAGATACTGGGGCATAATTGCTTAGGCTGAATAAATTCTTCAGATTGCATAGCTATATAGAGAACATGAAAGAAAATATAACCACTTTTAGTCTTAAAGGGAAAGTAAATATCTGGTGGGAGGATATGAAGAATGTTAAAGGTATTTAGAAGGATAATTCGACTTGGAATGAGTTTGAGAGGCTCTTCAAGAAGAAGTATTTGTCAGAAAGGTACTATGATGATAGAGCTAAGGAGTTTTATGAGTTGTAGATGGGTTCCATGACAGATGATGAGTATACTAGTAGGTTCTTGGAGCTATTGAGATATGTGCCTTACCTCAAGGAGGAGAAGGCCAAGGTTAAGAGATTCATCAGTGGACTGCCAATAGCATACAGAGACCAAATTGAGTTCAATGAGCCTATATCATTAAAGGAGGCCATCCGAAAGCTAAAACATTGTTATGAGCAGTCGAAGCACAAAGTTGAGCCTAAGCGTGACTTGAAAGGAAATTGGCCACCAAAGCGAGGAAGACCTCAAGATGCAGGTGACAAAGAAAATTTGGTCCCTTACAAGAAGTTCAATACAGTTACAAAGGGGCATGGAGAGTAGCAGACTAGAGGCGATGGTAGAGCACCATTGCAGTGTTGGATATGTGGCAAGGATCATTATAAGAGGGATTGTCCGCAGTATTAAGGTGGTAGACCCCAGATCTAGAATGCTGAAGAGCTACATACACCTGGGAATGTTGGTCTTAACATTCCTTAGATTTATGAAGTTGTGGACAACAGGTAAGCAGATCATCAAACATCTATCATTGAGATGAACAATAAGCTTTGTGATCAATTTTTTTCTATTTTGATTGATCCTAACATAATCTTGGTTGGTACAATTGGCTACAAGTACAAAGAAGAGAGTTCACCATTGGATAAGAGCTGGTGCATTTGACGTTGTCCCTCTGAGATAGTAGTAGGTCAGGCCACCAATGCTAGAGCATCTAAAATAATTGTTTTGGGGTTTTTGGTTTAAGTTTTTGGAAGACTAATGAATGAAGACAGATGCAGAATTAAAGTAATTAATCCTTTAGGTTATATTAATACTTCATCAAAGGGCTGCTATAAAGAATTACACAGTGATATAGATCAAAAATAGTGGTGAGTAGAAGAGAACAAAAAATATGATTATCACAGTTTCCATACTGTAAAACAAAACAATCATAAGTGTGAAAACCTTTTGAACTATGTTCTAAAGATTCAAGGCAATATACTTAAGCTTAGACAAGATGCTTATGATTTATTGCTTAGAGGGGATTAGCTACACAGACAGTTGAATTAATCCATTCTCTTAATAGATGATCACTTTAGGAGCTTATAGGAATCAATTGAAACACAAATTGTTCCTACCTAGATATCTCTGTAAGTCATAAGCATATGAAGAAAAACATGATGATTGAAAACTGGAAAAAGTTACAGTATAACACAAATTGTGTAAAACGAGATTCAGATACCTCTGCTTTGTATTAAGGTTCCAGAAAGATTGAGTACATCAATCAAGTGTCTGTAAAGGCTTCCTTCAAAGGTGGCTTCCAGGTTCAAAGTAGAACTAATAGTCAAGACTTTACAAGCAATGATCTATGAATCTTCAACTCTGAACCCTTTACAACTCAAGAAGAGAGTTATTTATATAATAATAAAACTAGAAAAATATCCCTAAAACTGATTAAGATTTTTAGGAAAAGAAAGATCTTCGTGCAAGAAAATAGGGGCAGCTATTGAAGTGCTTCTTGTTGTCCCTTTTATTCAGCTTGTGTTGGCTTTGTTTTTCTGATGTTTTGCCCCTTTAGCTGCTTTGATCGTTCGTATCCTTCACGCTGGCAGATTGCTTCATTTTAACCTTTTTACCTGATAATGCTTTAAACTCCGTTTAATATGCTTTGATCTAGCTGAGTGACCTTTACTGTCATCCTCTCTATCTTTACTGCGCATTCAAGTTTTTACTGTGTTTTTCAACAGAAAAACTCTTTTATTTGTCTTCAAACTGTTACGCAGGCTTTTTGTTTGTAAACCTGGAACAACAGTCTTTACCTGCAAAACACAGAAAATTATTAAGAAAAACATGGTGACAGAGGAGGTCATTCATGGCTTTGCTGAGCTTTAAAGGATATCAGAAGGAGTCCAGGGTGTATTCAAAAGGCAAAATGATGGTTTTTTGGCCGCAGAGGCTTATGCAGGCTTCACTGTGAAAACAGGCAAAACAAAGGAAAAATGGTCATTTTGGCGTTTAAACGGGAAAAACAGTGTTCCTTTGAAATATGGCACGATAGTGAACATTAACCATTTGTCATTTTGCCAAAGGCGGTTTTCATCGCACTGCTTATAAGGCATGGGGGGATTTGGGAAGGGGTCACCCGAAATGATATGAGCTTGACACGTAGCAAGGAAGGACGGTGGAAAACCACTTTCGGGTGGGTAATGCCCGTATAGAGATTCAACCCGAAATTTGCCGAGGGCCATTGGATTTGGATGGATTAGATCGAACAGTGGTGGAGTAAAGGAGCAGTATGGAGGGTTTGGGTAATTAATTATGGAGAAACTGGGTTTATTATGGTTAAAAACCAAGATTAGTGGTTAAATGGAGGTTTACGCTATTTCTTCGTTTAAATCGTAAAAACGATTTAACAAAGAAATCTTTGCAAAACACATAATGTCAGATTTGAAATTTTATAACATCGGGCAGATAAATGCATCGGTTCCGGGATCATTTCTTATCGCAACTGGAGTTGGTTCTTCGTTAAATCATAAAAATATTTTAACGAAGAAATCCTTCGCAAAACAATGTATGGCGAATTTGAAACTTTATAAAATCGAGTTGATAAATGTAGTCGAGTCTGGGTCCACCGGATATCAGATATCGCAAAGGCGGAGGGTGTATACATTGGACGGGACTTGCGATGAGGGCAAATGCGATATGGCGATAGACTGTGATATATATTGCATCGGGTCCGTACTTATCGCGCATCGCATTTCGCAATGGTGGATGATATATGTAAAAGCTGGGACTTTGCGATATAGGCAGATGCGCTATGAATATGGATTGTAATATATATTTGGTCGAGTCTAGGCTTCCCATTGCATATCGCAATCGGAGTTCGCAATGTGGGGCGTAATGCATGTAAAAAGGATTGCGATCCCGTCGATGTGATGCGATATGAAAATACTAAAGGCTTTTCGGGATATTTAATAAAAAGGAGTTAATAATACGGGAAAGGGATTTTTTTAAGGATTTAATAATATGTTAGTATTAATATAAATTAAGAGTGGAAAGGGAAATGCGACTAAGTATATGATCTAGATTTAAACAGGAACGCAATAAAATACAGAGATAACCATAAAGAGAGATATGCAACGGAAATAATACTTCATTTCATTACTGTAAAATACTGAAATATGCTTACAAACAGAAATGGAAATAAACCAGCTAGGGTGATGGTAGCTTATCTCTGAGAAGAGATGTGGTAGCTACATGCCTCTGAACTGTTCTGAACTGTGTTACAATGAGGCTCAAAGGCCTATTTATTGTTGAGAAACAATGGAAAACCCTTCACATTCCAAAACCTAACCCTAGAAGATGAAACGCCAAATTGTGGGCCCCGTTTTTGGGTAAGTTGGTACATCAACTTCCTGGGGTCGCGAATTGGTCGTATTATCTCCATTTGACGGGCATGATAGCCCGTCGGAAAGATCTCTTCGAGGACTACGACGGAAAATATGATTTTTTGGTGGATAATATCGTTGGTGGTAGATTTCCCAAAAAAAAGTCGTTTAGGGCCTCAAAACGGCTCCGGAAGTTTAGGACCCGAACAACTGCTAAAAATATTAAACTGTGCTACAATTTAGGAAACTGAAAAGACTGAAGAGACAGTTGTGGGGGTCCAAATGGGATAGGTGGGTGGCCACCAACATCCACCTGGATCAGTATAATGCTTTTCATGGGTTTTTGATTTTCATATATGCATTAATACTTAGGGAAAACATCATTTTGTGGGTTTTTAGGTAAAAGGGGATTTTACATGGCATTTTTACTTTTCCAGGCAAAAAGGGTTTTAACCTTAGGAAAAGGGGTTTTTTGTGGAAAATGAATGAATATGAATATATGAAGGTAAGTAGGGGTAATTAGTGAATATAGGGATGAATGGGAATGAATGGGAAGTTAATTAATGCTTTGTGTAATCGAATCATGGACATAGAAACATATGGTAAAACATGATAATGTACCTTTGTCCAATGAACTATCAAGCATTCTGCAACCCTCTTTTACTTACCCTTTGCTTATCCTATCATTTTTTCTTCACTTAATTGGTGCATTTAAGCTAGCAAACCCTTATTCATTTTCTTTTAAAGCAGGAAACTATCTAGTTCTAACCTTATATCAATCCAAGGGCTCAGATTAAACTGATCAACACCTTATTATTCTCTACCTAACTACTGATATGCCAAGATTAAACAGTTTGGCCAGATCATTTATTCTCTAACTATAACATCAAATTTAAAGCATGAAGCAATCAAGAATAAACTATTTCATTGTCATGGGTTGTGGCATTTAAGACAAGCTACATACAACCATTATTTTGCAGAAAAAGAGTAGTGGCATTTAGACTTGCTCACTTTCAGAGTTTATTAGTTTTATTTTCTTTCTAACCTAACATTTTCTTTGATATGGACATCATTATCAAGATATTTCTTTTACTAACATTTTATTCACTATTGTTATGTCCATATCCTAACTTAGCATTTTTTCAAATATTCTATCTTATCAAAACGAAAAAACGCTACAACATTGGCTCCATCTGGGGACTGCTTTCTCCTGTAGAATACAGAGAACCTACATATCCATGTGCCCTCTCCTCGGGCTATGGAGTCCTTGTTGTAAGAAAATCACACTAACATCTTGAAAAGTAAAGAAAACTGGAGTATTTACAATGAAAGCTATTTCAATTTCTCAGTACTGAATATAATGTTTGAGAAACCTTCCATTTACAGGATAAGTGGAATATAGCCCCTCAAGATTATGCAGCACAAAAGTGTTGTTACCCTTCACTTTAGCAATTGTTAAAGGTCCAAACCATAGATTGTCAAATTTTCCATGCTTTCCTTTCTCTTCTCTCATGGCATCCCGTCTTAAAACTAGATCACCTTCCTTAAAGTCTCTTTCCCTAGCTCTTCTGTCAAACAGGGTCTTCATCTTATTATGATGTTTCATCAATTTTTATTGAACTTCATCTCTATTTTCATTAAGCTCAATAATCTGATTTATTCTTCTTGAAAAATCATCAGGTTCATCTGTTGAATCCTGCAGGAATTTTAAAACAGGGAAAGCCAAATTGGTAGGGAAAATTGCATCTTTCCCATAGACTAACTGAAATGGAGATTTTCTAGTTGATCTCTTTGGAGTAATTATGTTTTCCCATACTGCATAAATCAAATGTGAATCCCAACTCTTCTTATGATCAACTAGTGTCTTTTTTATTACCTTTACCAAACTCTTGTTTGATGATTCTGCAAGGCCATTACCTTGAGGGTAATATGGAGTTGAATGATGTAACAGAATCTGATATTTCTGGAAAAAGTCAATCAATTTAACACTAGAAAAGGCTGTTGCATTATCAGTGACAATCTGAGTTGGGCAGCCAAATCTAGATAAGATATTCTCCTCAATAAACTTAATTACTACTGCATCAATAGCATTTCTGACTGGAATTGCTTCCACCCATTTAGTAAAGTAGTATGTTGTAGTGAGAATCCATCTATGCTAATTACTTGAAGTGGGGTGAATTTCTCCAATAAAATCTATTCCCCATTGAGAAAAGGTTATGAAACTATTGATGGAACGAGTGGAGAGTTGCTAATTTTTGTTTACCAGCAAACATTTGGCATGGAACACAACCTCTGACCTTTGCCCCTACTTGTAAGAACAATGTGGTCCAATAAAATCCTCCCCTCAGAATCTTGTATGCTGTTGCTCTCCAAGCATAGTGTCCCCCACAAAATCCTGTATGAAACTGATCAATGATTCCTTCAGTTTCTGATTCTGTTAAACATAATAACAAAATATTCAGTGGATCTTTCCAATATAAATTTGCATTTATAATGCAGTACTTGACTTATTTCAACTTAAGGGTTTTACACTCGGTTTTGGAGAATGATTTTGGACACTCGAAATGAATCAAGAAATTAACAATATCTTGATACTAGTTTGACAACAAGAATTTTTCATCGATGTGTATAGGACTGATCTGCTCTGAAGGTAGAGGTTCTTGTGGATTCTCCCCTTTAGAAGGAAGGGGAAGGTTCTTGTGGATTCTCCCCTTCTGTAAGGACAGAAGGTTGTGTATTCTTCCCATGTATTTCTAAAACAGAATTGATTCCAAGAACTTTGCAGTTGGATTCAGCTAGAAGCTTGGCTAATCCTTGACCTTTTACTAGCTTGGCAGTCTTGATAGTTAGATCAAACTCCAGAATTTGAGTGATCCATCTACCTTTTTTCCCATCAGTGTCTGGTTGGGTTAGGACAATTTTCACAGCACTATCAAGGACATAAGCAGTAATAGGTGAATGTAAGACATACATCCTGAATGACTTCAGGGCTTGAATAAGGGCATAGGCTTGCTTCTCAATGATGTCATACTTAAGCTCATCATCTCTCATAACCATGCTGAAAAAGGCTATGGGTTGGTCATGGGAATCTTCATTTTTATGTAAAAGAACAACAACAAGGGTTATTTTAGAGGCAAAAGAGAAAATACTAAATGGCTTGGTATAATCAGGGCTGGCTAAGGTGGGAGCTTCAGAGATTGCCCTTTTTATTTGTTCAAATGCATGCCTAGAAGAGGGAGTCCATTTGATTTCACGGTCCTTTCAGAGCATGTCAGTCATGTCTTTTACAATCTTTGCATAATTTGGAATAAACCTCCTTAGAAAATTGATCTTGCATAGAAAAGCTTGAATCTCCTTCTTGTTTCTAGGTGAGGCCAATGTTTCAATGGCAGATACTCATTTGGGATCAATTACTACTCCTTCCTTTGAAATAATATGGCCCAACAGTTTTCCTTCTTTGACAGCAAACAAGGACTTCTTTGGGTTCAATGATATTCCAAATTTTCTACACCTGTCAAAAACCTTCATCAAGTGCTTTAAATGTTTCTGATCAGATTTAGAAAAAACAGTTATGTCATCAAGATAAATAACCACAAATTTATTTACCTGACCCATGAAAGCGATGTCCATAGCTCTCTGAAACATTGCTCCAGCATTGGTTAAGCCAAATGGCATCCTTGCGTACATGAATGTACCCCAGGGTGTAGTAAAAGTTGTTTTCTCTTTGTCTGTTGTATCAACATTCACCTGGTTATAACCTGAAAAACCATCAAGCATAGAAAGTCTTTGTGCTCCTGAAACCATTTGCAATAACTGGTCCATTTTGGGCAAAGGATAATTATCTTTTAATGATGCCTTGTTCAGATTTCTGTAGAAATTTCTGTTTTCCCACCCCGGTTTTCAATTTCTCCTTATTTCTCCCATATAGTTAAATGCCCTTTCCCATAACCATACATTTAACAAGCTGAAAAAAATAAATTTGCTGAAAACACAAATTCTGGAAATTTTACAGAATGCTGGAAATTGCAGAAATAAAAATCAGCAGTAATAACCAGCCATTAAAACACATTTAAACACTGAGATTTTTGGTCAATGTGACCCTGGAAAAACCCCCTGCAACTCTTGGGGAAAACCAGTTTGAGAGCTCTTCTTTATTTCTGAAAATTGCCTTTTACAGTGAGAAATTTTCAGCAAAAAATCAGCAAGCAAATTTACAACTTATCTCTTTTCCCATGCTTCACAGCAAACTGAAAATTACAGCAAATAGGACAGCAATAAATGTTGTACGGTCTCCTCTATTTTCGTGCCCACTTTCAGCATTAAATGTTGCTGTATGGCCTTTGTTTTTCGTGCAGAAAAACCAGCAAACTGCTCCTCGATTTTTGTGCAAACCTCTCCTCGAAAATCGTGCCAAAATCTGCCTTTCACTTTATGTTGAATCAGCTGTACAAATCTGCTCAACTGCTGCCTTGGAATGTGTGCCAAGCTGTTGTCTCCTTCTCCTCCCTGCTCAGAAATCTCTCTTGCTCTCTTGCTCTCCTTCTCCCAATCTACTCATGAAAGAATTGAATCGAATGTGATCTTTTCCTCCTTTTCCTCCCTTAATATAACTCCAAATGACTTTTGGGTGATCCAAGTGACTTTTGGGTGATCTCTAAATCCAATAGCTGAAATAGATTTAGATCAATGACTGAGATTAAATGCCCATTTAAATCTCACTTTTTATTTTTTAATTCACCCCACTTTAATAAAGACCCACTTAGTCATTTATTTCCAAAGTCACTTTTCCTTTCTAATTTTTCATTGACTTTATAAAAGTCACTTTAAAATTAGACTTACTAACTTTATCACTTAAAGTCACTTTTAAATTAGATTTAACTTTATAAAATTATAAAGTCACTTTAGGAGAAAATTTAAATTCTTTTGGACACTTTTCCCTAGGCCAAAGATCAAAGCCTAACGGAACCACCTGTCCTCCGGTACCAAATTTCAACACTCCCTCTTATCGAGGAAGGTGTTCCTCACCACACCCATCTTGTCTCTGAAGTAGACATGCTTGCCCCGTGGTAAGGCTTTGGTTAGGATATCTGCAACCTGCTCATCAGTGGAAATATACTCAAGCTTCATAGCTCCCTTCTGAACATAGTCTTTGATGAAATGATATCTGATCCCGATATGCTTTGACCTGTCATGAAATACTGGATTCTCCGTGAGTTTAATGCAACTCTGATTATCACAGCAAATCACTGAAGGTCTCAACGGCTGACCAAATAAGCCAAACAACATCTTGCGAAGCCAGATAGCCTCACAACTAGCTAGACTGGCTGCCATATACTCTGCTTCCGCTGAACTCAGTGCTACTGACTGCTGCTTCCAGCTGAACCATGACACTACTGCTGAACCTAACCCAAAACAGCACCCTGAAGTGCTCTTCCTGTCAGAAGCACAACCTGCCCAATCAGAATCAGTGTATCCTGCCAATCTCACTCCATCTCCCTGCCTGTAGTCCAGACCATAATCCACTGTCCCCTGCAAGTACCACAAAATGTGTTTTGCAGCCACCCAGTGAACCTTCCTGGGCTCACACATAAACTGACTCATTGTGTTGACTGCAAAACAGATATCTGGTCTAGTGTTGACCAAATACATCAAGGAACCAATCAACTGCCTGTACAATGTGGGATCCACCAACTCGGAATCCGAAGCATGAAGCTTCTTCCAGTTGGTGATCATCGGTGTCGACATGGGTCTACAATCCTCCATGTGGAATCTGCTAAGGATGTCCACGATATACTTCCCCTGCCCCAGGAAGAAATGCCCCTCCTCCTGCCACACCTCCAAACCCAAAAAGTAATGCATCAAGCCGATGTCCTTCATCTCAAACTCCGTCGCAAGATCTCTCTTGCAGTGCTCTATGAGTCTCTCTGTACCTGTAATGATCAAGTCATCCACATACAGCACCAGAATGAGAGGCTCCTCACCAATCACAATAAAGTAAAGGTTCGGATCTGCCTCACTCTTTGTGAAACCCATCCCCTGCAAATATGTATCTATCCTGGAGTACCAAGCTCTGGGAGCTTGCTTCAGGCCATAAAGGGCCTTCTTCAGTCTGCACACATGGGACTCCTTCCCATGCACCTCAAAGCCTTGTGGCTGCTTAATGTACACCTCCTCCTGTATGAAGCCATTGAGAAATGTGGTCTTCACATCCATCTGGTGGATCTTCCAACCCATCTCTGCTGCTATCGGTATAATGGAGCGGATCGAAGTATATCGAGCCACGGGAGCGAAGGTCTCCTCATAATCAACTCCCTCTACCTGGGAGAACCCTTTAGCCACAAACCTCGCTTTGAATTTCTCAATGCTGCCATCTGCAGCATGCTTTACCTTGTAAAGCCATCTGGAAGTAACCACGGATTTGCCCTCAGGCCTCGGCACCACCTCCCAAACAACATTCTTCATGATAGAAGAATACTCCTCCTGCATGGCCTCTCTCCAGACCTGCTGGCTAGCTGCCTCCTCATAGCTAGAAGGCTCAGAGTCAAGGATGCTGGTAACCATCGCCATATAGCTACAAAACCTCTCAGGTGGTCTACTCTCTCTGACCGGCCTCTTCGGCTCAGCAACAGATGTGGCATCTCTCAAGGTGTTCTGAAGCCACTTGGGCTTTCTCTTCCCTGAGCATGCTTCTCCCACAGGAGAATGAAACTCCTCCTCCTCATCACCATCAGTAGCCTGAACTCCTGACTGTCTGTCTGCTGTCCTCCTGCCTGCACCTGAACCTGTAGAAGTTGAGGTACCGTGTGAACTGTCCATCAGTGGACTCCCTAGTGAACTACTCTGTGAACTGCTCTGCATGCTGCCCGGAGCACCACCCCTCTGGCTCGGTGAGCCACTGCTCACTGACGGACCTGACATCCTCATAGATGTACCTCTTGATCCTCCTGATCCCTGCCCACTGGATCCCTGCGACTGACTCAACTGCTGTTGAGGGTCTGGCTGATCCAGATACTCTAACTCCCGTGACCTCCTAAAGGCCCTGTCCTCCTCGAACTTCACATCCCGTCTGACAACAACTCTCCTCTGTGCAGGAATGTAAATCTGAAAGGCCTTTGAGGTCTCACTGTAGCCCACAAAGATACCCTTCTCTTTGGTGGGCTCTAGTTTGGTCCTCTTCTCCTTGGGTATATAGGAGTATGTAATGCATCCAAAGATATGAAGATGACCAATATCAGACTTCTTCCCAGAGAAAGCCTCCTCCGGAGTCATGTGCCCCAAGGCACGATGCAGACTCCTGTTCTGCAAGTAAACAGCTGTGTTGCAGGCCTCTGCCCACAAGAACAATGGCAACCCCTGATCATGTAACATGGCTTTGGCAGCCCCTACGATGGATCTGTTCTTCCTCTCCACAACCCCGTTCTGCTGGGGGTTGTAAGGAACAGTGAACTCCCTCCTAATGCCTGCCTCCGCACAATAGTCAACAAACTCTCCAAGGGTGTACTCTCCTCCATTGTCCGACCTCAGGGACTTCATCTTTCGACCTGTCTGTGTCTCCACAAGAGCTCTGAACTCCTGAAACCGCTTGAAGACCTCACTCTTGGTCTTCAAAAAATAAATCCAGGTCCTCCTGGAGTGATCATCGATGAATAAAACATAGTACTCATATCCACTCAAGGAAACATGAGACATCCGACCGCTCACATCGGAATGAATCAAATCAAGTATCCCTGTCGCTCTGCTGTCACTGTTGGGAAAAGGGGATTTGGCAAATTTGCCCATCGCACAACCTCTGCAAGTATCAAAGTGATCAGTACTGAAATCTGGCACACCTGTAGTGATCTCCCGCAAGGTCCTCAAGGCTCCATGATACATATGCCCCATCTTGCGGTGTCAAATCTCACACAGCTCAGAACTGCTAGCTCTGCTGTCGGTACTACTGCTCAATGCCAAAAGGGGCTGGAATGCAAACTTGTACACCTTTGCATGGCGTACACTTATCACTCTAGCTGAATCAGCTGGAGTGCCCCTGGGATACATCAACACCTGTCCTCCCCTGAACAGTACCTCATATCCTCTGTCCTCCAAAGCTGAGACGGATATGAGGTTCGTCCTCATCCCTGGCACATAAAGAACCTCTGACACCTTCAAGGGAGGTTTGGACTCCCTCTGAAATGTCACTGTCCCCACCCCGACTGCTCTAACAACTCTGTCATCACCGAGTACTACCTCAATATCAGTGCCACTCTCTGAAAGCTCTGAGAAGTACTCACGGACTCCTGTCATATGACGTGAAGCCCCACTGTCCACATACCAGATACCTGAAGATGCTCCGCTAATCGAGGAAAAAGCATGCTCCCTCTGAACCTGTGTGGCAGGTGATCCTGCACTAGAGGACTCACACGTAGTGAATGCAAACTCTCGGTCAAAACGACCAGCAAAGTCCTCAATCTCTGCTGAAGCTGCCACGTCCTGGTTCTTCCCCTTCTTCTTCTTCTTCTCCGGACACACAACTACATAGTGTCCCATCTTTTGACAATTCCAACACTTCACCTTGGAATAGTCCTTCTGTGTGTTCCCCTATTTACCTTTACCTTTGCCTTTGCCCCCACCACTGCTTGTGGAAGCCTGCTTCTTCCCTTTGCCTTTCTTGCCTCCTGCCACCAGTGCTACATCCTCATCCTGCTCAACTGGCTTGGCTGCCCCAAGCTGACCTTTCCTGATCTCTGTCTGAATGCAATCATCCCAAAACCTCTCCCATGTGGGAAGGGTCTCACGTGCACAAACCCCATCAGCAAAGTTCAACCATGAACGGGGGAGGCCATTCACTGCAATCCGCACCAACTCAGTGGGTGGAATGGCCTCTCCAATCGCTGCCAACTCATCTCTCACATTAGTAATCTTTGTGAGATATCCAGCTGCACTATCATTACCCATCTTAATGTTCTTCAGCTTCTCCTTCAGGACCATCTTCCGGTTCTCATTGGTACTCTGGTAGAGATTGGACAATGTTGTCCACATCTCATGGGCATTGCTCTTTCCTCTCACATGAGGAATGCAATGGTCTTTGATTCCGTCTAGAATCAACCTCTTACCCTTGTTGTTCTTTTTATTATAAGCTGTCAACTGAGTAGCATCAGTAGGCACAACAACAGGGTTCTGTGTGGTATGCACCATGATATCCCAGACTTCTGCCTCCTCAAAGATACTCTGCATTCTCTCCTTGCAAACACTGTAATTTATATGCCCATCCAGCCTATCCTCCACCCTCAATCCCAATGACATCCTGCTATCCTAAAACTGAAAAATAGCACTACTGTAGTAAAGATAAAACTGTTGTTTATGAAAAAATCAGCTTGCTGGAATTTTCTGAGTGAAAAATCAGCAAATGTAATTTTTCCTTTTGTTGTCCCAAACTGCCCTTCAGCACTCAAGCTCTGATACCATGTAGAAATTTCTGTTTTCCCACCCCGGTTTTCAGTTTCTTCTTATTTCTTCCATATAGTTAAATGCCCTTTCCCATAACCATACATTTAACAAGCTGAAAAAAAATAAATTTGCTGAAAACACAAATTCTGGAAATTTTACAGAATGCTGGAAATTGCAGAAATAAAAATCAGCAGTAATAACCAGCCATTAAAACACATTTAAACACTGAGATTTTTGGTCAATGTGACCCTGGAAAAACCCCCTACAACTCTTGGGGAAAACCAGTTTGAGAGCTCTTCTTTATTTCTGAAAATTGTCTTTTACAGTGAGAAATTTTCAGCAAAAAATCAGCAAGCAAATTTACAACTTATCTCTTTTTCCATGCTTCACAGCAAACTGGAAATTACAGCAAACAGGACAGCAATAAATGCTGTACGGTCTCCTCGATTTTCGTGCCCACTTTCAGCATTAAATGTTGTTGTATGGCCCTCGTTTTGCGTGCAGAAAAACTAGCAAACTGCTCCTCGATTTTTGTGCAAACCTCTCCTCGAAAATCGTGCCAAAATCTGTCTTTCACTGTATGCTAAATCAGCTGTACAAATCTGCTCAACTGCTGCCTTGGAATGTGTGCCAAGCTGTTGTCTCCTTCTCCTCCCTGCTCAGAAATCTCTTTTGCTCTCCTTCTCCCAATCTGCTCATGAAAGAATTGAATCGAATGTGATCTTTTCCTCCTTTTCCTCCCTTAATATAACTCCAGATGACTTTTGGGTGATCCAAGTGACTTTTGGCTGATCTCTAAATCCAATGGCTGAAATAGATTTAGATCAATGGCCGAGATTAAATGCTCATTTAAATCTCACTTTTTATTTTTTAATTCACCCCACTTTAATAAAGACCCACTTAGTCATTTATTTCCAAAGTCACTTTTCCTTTCTAATTTTTCATTGACTTTATAAAAGTCACTTTAAAATTAGACTTAGTAACTTTATCACTTAAAATCACTTTTAAATTAGATTTAACTTTATAAAATTATAAAGTCACTTTAGGAGAAAAATTAAATTCTTTTGGACACTTTTCCCTAGGCCAAAGATCAAAGCCTAAGGGAACCACCTGTCCTCCGGTACCAAATTTCAACAATTTCTAATATCCACGCAGAGTCTTATTTCTCCATTTTTCTTTCTAACAGGAACTAGATTTGCAATCCAATTAGAATACCTAAGAGGGAGGATGATCTGGGCATCTAACATTTTCTTAATCTCTCTTTCTACAGTTGGTAGAAGGGGTCGATTTATCCTTCTAAGCTTTTGTTGATACAGTTTTGTTTCTAGCTTCATAGGAATCTTGTGTTGTATTAACAATGTATCATAAGTCTTTAAATCAGCGTAAGTCCAGGCAAAAATGTCCTTATAATTTTGTAGCAACTTAAAATATTGAGCTTTGATTTCTGGGTCTAGAGATGTGCATATTTTAATGTTTTTGATATCTTCATCAATTCCAATGTTAATATCTTCCATGTCGTTTTCTGAAGAAATGGACTGCGGGTTTTGGAAAACATCATTTTGATTGAATAATTTTTCTAAAGGAATGAATCCCTTTGGAATAAAATTATTAGATAATTGAATAATGTCATGATTAGAAATCTGGGCTTTAAAATCTGAAGTATCATTTCCTTCTGCGTTTTCACTTATTTCAATTCTATCATCATCAATTTGTAGAAGTGAAAATCCATTTATTACCTGCAGAAATGATTTCAATTGTTCGTCATCTTCGAATATTTGCCAATGTTTCAGATTATCTGGGATAGACGACCTATATTTGACTTGAATCTGATAAAGTACATCAGTATGATCAGGAATTTTAAAAGCGCTGGTAGAGATGGCTAAGGCATCTGGGTGAATATTCTGATCTTTGGGAATGTGAGTCAAATTAAAAGCATCAAAAAGGTTTTCAACTGAATCCCATATTTCATTTCGATAGGACCTAAGTCTTGGGTGCTTGGTCTGGCAAACATTCTTTACTTGCTTAACAATAAGCTCAGAATCAGTAAAAACAGTTAAGTTCTGAACTTTCAAGCTTTTGGCCAATTGCAATCCTAAAAGGAAAGCTTCGTATTCAACAACATTATTGGTAACTTCAAAGTCTAATTTACATGATTGGGTTATATTTTCCTTTTCAGGTGAAATTAAAACTACTCCAGCTCCTGCCCCATCTTTCGTGCGAGAGCCATCAAAGAACAGTTTCCAAATATTGGTTTGGTTTGGTTCAAAACTTTCAACTACCTCTTCAATTTTGACTTGAGTTTTCTGTTGTTTTGAAGTGAGTTGAAAACAACCAAAGTCTTGATCTATTGCATAAATTGGATGGTTCCTTGCTTGGTCAGTTTTACAGATAGTATGTATAAATCTTACCTCTCTATATAATCTTAACTGCTTTCCTCCATAAATAGGAATTGTAGCATATGACATGTCCATCTGTAGAGTTCCCCCTAGTTTGGCACAGCAAGACCTAGAAAGGAGCATTCCAAACTTGGGAGGGATATCTGTAACAACAATATCAAGTACTACACTTTTCACTGGAATTTGGGCAAGGGTAACCACTAAATCCTTGATCAATCCTAAACAGGGCACTCTTTTAGAATCAAAGGTGTACAGGTCATGGTAGGATTTAGTGATGTCGAGTTTCAAATGGTCCATGATAGATTTTGGCATAAGATTGTGTGATGCTCCTTAATCAAGCATACAATTGTATAACATGGAGTCATTTGTTTTAAGAGTTACATAGAAAGGAGGCACTATCTCATCGATCATGTCTGAACTAGAGCCAAAAACTATTGTTGGTTTTTCATCTTGTATACTTATGACATCACCTTTTGCATCAACCGAGGTATTTTGAATCCATTTTGTCACTTGGCTTTTGTAACCAGGGTTTTTAGAAAGTTCTAATAATGGAATTGGGATCTTAACCCTCTCTAATTATTCTTCAACATTAAATGCAGTCAAAATGTTTTTACCAGCTTGGGTAGTATCAATTGACTAATCTAATGGCTAAATAAGAGTGGTTTGAGCTTCAACAGTTTTGGTACGTGGTTCAATTATTGGAGTTTCCTTTGGGGTTCTCCCAAGACTAGGCCTAGGCCTAAGATCATACCTCTTGTTTAATTCTGCAATTAAAAATTTAGAAAAAGCATGATATTTAGAGACCTGTGAAGCTTCTTGATCTTCTTGAGCCCGATTCTATTGTGAGAGAGGAATGATGGTTGTTTGATTGGAAGAAGAATCTATACTATTAATATCTTCAGTAATTGTCATAGTATTATCATCAGGTTGTTGGTCATCTATCAATAGAGGAGTAGGAACCTGTTGATCATTGGTAGGTCTCTGAAGAATTTGTAGTGGTTGGTTTCTTTTATACTGACCTTGATTTTGGTTTTGGGACCTAGTAACTGTTTGTTGTATGGTCCTAGGTTGGGTCTCAATCTTTGAAATCCTATTTGATAGGTTTCTAAGATGAGATGTTATTTCATCTATTTTGAGTCTTCTGATTTAGTCTTAGAGGAACTAGAGGCTTCTTGAACAGATTTGAGTTTTCTTTGGGCCTTTTCTTCCTTAAGTTTTGAAGAAGTTGAGGTTGCCCTATTTGCTTCTACTTCTATAGTGTTTGTTTGCATATCTACAAGAGTTCTTGAAGTTCTCTCTCGTAGCATAACAACAAAGTCATTATCCAAAGCTTTGGAAAATCTAGACTTAGCTGCTGCTACAGGAGGCTTACAATCAACAGGCATTTTGTGATAGAGTTTGTTGAATCTTTTGATAAAATTTGCTACTAGTTCACCATAGTTCCTTTTAAGCTCTTCAAATTCTGTGAGGAAGTAAAGAGGATCCTTTTTAACACCCCATTGATTTTTAAATATGGTACTAAGCTCTTCCCAATTTCTAATGGTAGCTGTTGGTAACTACCTAAACCAAATCCTCACATTTCCCTCAAGTGACCGTACAAACAATCTCATATAAACATTTTCTTGTTTAATATTCATGTTGTCTGCAAAGTCAAGGAAAGCTTGAAGATGGTCCTCAGCCGAGGGACCAATTTCTCCATTGTACTTGGGAAGGTATTTTAAGTATCCAACTAGGAATGCATCAAGGTTATTAGGTAAGACTAAGACAGCATATCTAGCCTGTACAATAGGTCAGAAAGCCATGACAACGGGTGGTGTATGAGGTGCTTGAGGTGTATGAGGTTGTCCAGCTGGAGTATGAGGTGTTTGTGTGGATGTAGAGAATGTAGAAGAAGAAGATGGTGATTTAGGAGTTGATGAACTAGTTGGAGGTGAAGGAGGAGGAGATCTCCTGAAAGACTTCAAAGGAGTCCTAAGAACTAACTTTGTGAAGAAGAAGCTTCAGGTTGGTCAAAAATGGAAGGAAAATGATAGGTGGTAGGGGATATGAAATCTGTGGGTTTATATTCTGGTAGATTGACACACAAATCAGATTCAGTTTTAGGTGATCCTGATGGTAGTGTGGGTATTGGATGAGATTCTAATGAAGGGATAAGGTATGCTGACTTAAAATCAACTCTTTTATCTAGAACTTCAACAACCCTAGGTGATAACTGGGAATAATTAGGATCAACTGGGATATTATTATAGGGGTCAAATGATTCTAATTCTTCAGACTACAGGACTGAAGAGGAAGAAGAAGATGGTTGGTGTCCCCTTTGTTATAGACATTTTTGTGCCTCGCGTCAAGGAGCAGGAAATGTCGATAATTACAGGGATCCTCAGTCCCTAAACATGTTGTTCTTACCCCTAAAAGAACAAGGTCATCAATCAACAGCACTTCCAATCAGTTCTCCACCTGAAAACAGTTCAGAACAGGCTTATTTTGGATCATGTCAGCTGCTTAACTGAGCTTCTGCGCTGTATTGCAACTGTCCCACTCTGTACCTGCGCTGGAAGTCAAAAACAATGAAGGCTACCTGCGCTGGGCGAGATTGGCCAAGTGGCACAGTCCTCCTGCAAGGTGTCAATGGCCCAGGAAGCTTCCAAACTGACACTTGGTTCATCAGATTCGCCTTGTGATGAGTAAGAGGTACTTGATCACCATGTGTAACCAAGGATCTCCAAGTGGACTCAAGAACTGAAGATTAACTGAAGAGGGAGAGGACACTAGTCAGCTCTATGCCAGCCTCAAGCTGACTCATCCTCTCTTCTTCTCTCCTATATATAGAGCTCTTCTATGAGGTCTAAGGAGGCTGGAATTTTGTATAAGCAAGGAGGTGCTGTTGGTATACTGCCAGGATTATTGGGTGATTGTTTTACTAGAGGTGAAGAAGAGAGTTCTTGCTGCCGAGGAGGTGCTGCTGGATTGGGGCCAACATCATTGGTTGTAACTTCCTCTGGAACCCTGTTACTTTCTATCAATAAAGTTTGCATGTTCTTCTATATACTTGTTTTACATAGATGCTTTTGTGTTTACATGTATATTTGATGCAACCTAATCCATGCTTCAATTATGATTGCTTGTATCTCGTAGTTTGCTCCCTTTTGTTGTGCAGATTCTGTGTGTAGCTGGATCGGCTCGGAGAGTAAAGAGCTGGGAACGGGATACAAAGCGAGAAGGACAAGGATCGACTAAGCGCAAGACACCAGGTTGGTTGATCCTCTTTCTATTCTCTCTGTGCTTTCATAAAGATGAACATGAAAACTTTGTCATTCAGTTGTTGCTAAAGTCTGTCACCTTTAGAAAGGGTTAGTGTCATCCGCATCGGATACTTTTCCCCACAACAAACTGGCGACTCTGCTGGGGAGATCCTAGTATCTTGTTGTTGTAGTATTTTGCTATTCATTTCTTGAAGAAAGGAGTACCGAATCGAAAAGCTTTTGACTCTATCAAAAGCGAAGTAGAGGGTTTTGCTACTCTTGCTCCTTTGCTGAGCAAATTCAAGATTTAAAGAGCTAATCTACAGATGAATCCTTACTCTTTGTGATAGATCTTTATCCTCTTGATCATCCCTTAGCCTGTACTTAACCCATAGCATTTTATTTCAGTCAAAACAGTACATTTTTGAGCTTTTTATGACCCGGAATTCTTAGCAGACGTAACTCTCGTAAGTCAGTGCAGGCTGTCCACAGGCAGTCTGCATTACAGCGCAGGTGCTCCCTTCGGGAACTGCGCTGAGAGTGAAACTGGCAGACCAGTGCCTGCGCTGGTCCAGTTGGCCTTAGTCTAGCTCAGCTCTTCCTTTGTGTCTTGGCCCTGTTTGCACTTGTTTTTGGCTGATTGCTTGCTGGTTATTGTATTTGCTGTAGACCACTTCTCCTTGACATTATTCCGCCTCAGTTGTGTGATGAAATTGTAAACGTTCTTTCAGTATTTCTTGTTTCAGTTACAATTTCCCATTGTGAAAAGCGAACCTAGTAGCTGTGGCCTCTTAGATTGCGATCTTATGAGTTAGTGTTATTGCTGTTCATAGCTGTTTTGGATTGGCTTGCTTCTCACTTTATGGTTTGAATCTATACTTTTCCTGTATTTAAAACAAGTCTTTCATAAGGTGTTCTTTTGATTGTGGACAAGCTTGTTTATTTTTACTTGAAAGTTGATTCAAAAATCATACAACAGTTTCCTTTTGTTAAGCATCAACATTAAGGATAACGAAAAGAAATACATGCATTGTGCATTTTGCATTTGACTGTATGCTTGACGATTTAGGAAAATGTGCATTTTAGTGTGTGTTCTTTGATCTGTGGAAAAAGTTGTGTCTTGCTCTTTCCTCAAGTAGATTAAGGTTTTCAAAGTTGAAAGATTGAAAAGATTTTGCTTCTCATTCTTAGATTGCATATAGGAAGTTGTATATATACATCTCGTGGCGAACCTGAAAGGCAAACTGTTAAGGAAGATCAACATTAAAATAAACTCAATTTACATAACAACGCTTTGGAATTTAACGCAAACATCTAGAGGTCTAGGTAGAGACGTGTTCCGGCGTCGTTAAAAATAGTGACTGTCGATCTCTACGAAGGTGGGTGATTCCTCCTGAGAGTCGGTGGCACTAACACGGATTTGAGCTCCCGCGTACCGTCGCGTATATTGGGAGACCCCTATAGGCTTTTATCCTTTATCCTTAGGAAACCGTGTCGGCCGCCCTACTGATCGCGATGCAGTGAACACAGCATTCACGAAGATCGACCACCCGTACCGTAAAACGTATTCTGTGGTTTCGCGAAAGGTTTGGCACACCCTCTGCCTAGATCTCCAGAGCAGTTTCTTTTGGCCCTTTTCAAACTCTATAACTGAAAAGGTCCAACCGAGCATTTGTCACTTCGGGCTCGTTAATACATCGAAGGCGACTAGAGTCATCTTTAGCTTTTTCTCGACTCTTAAAACATGAAAAAGCAAGTTTGTGTCTAAAAGCGTCGTAAATAAAACTTATTTTAAAGCGGAACATAATCACCTGTTATTCCCACGTTGATCTTTCAGTTGAAAAGTATGGAGCCCACCAACCAAGGAAGTAACCTTGGCGGAAGTCCAAATCCCTTCTCCTCTTGGGGAGATGTTGGTGCGCCTCATATGGCTACATTGTCACTTCCAGGATTGACAATCGGCCTTCCTGTTTGGCTCTTTTCAACTAATGTTGTCCAAATCGCCACTAATCCTGAGCAGTCGAATCAACTGTTAGAACAATCTAGAACTACCCACCAGCCTTCTACCTCTTGTGATACTTCCTCTGATCCTTCATCTTCGCAGGGTAGAGCCGGCAAAAGTCAGCCTCCCAAGGAGAAGAAGGAAAAGAAGAAGAAATGGAAGAAGCAGAAGGAGCCTCTGGCGAAGGCGACTGGGGGCAAGCAGAAGAAAACTGACAAAAACCCACACACTGCACCGACCGGGCCTAAATCGCCATGTGTCATTTGCAAAGGGATCCATTTCCATCGTGATTGTCCTTGTATTCCCCGGATACTAAGGGACTGGTCCCCGAAGTTGCACAATCCGGTAGCATCAACCTCTGGTTGTCAAGTTGATTGCATTCCCTCAACTAGCGAGAGTGAAGGACGAAGAAGGGGACCAAGATCACCCTGTCTATTGTGTGAAGGTCACCATGCCATCCACAAATGTCCATTCTTAGATGAGGCAAAGAGAGTTTTGGAAGATCGCCCGGTGTCACCGGTGCAACTTCCGCCTGGATACCGAAAACTCGCGCCTAATCCCTCGATAGTTGAAAATCCAGTTGAACCACTCAAGTGGTCAGCTGATGTGTCAGTCATTGAGAATGAACCTACCGAATCTAGACCAGACGAAAGTCTAAAGGTCGAAACGGCAGTTGACCCGGTTCTTCCTTCAAAGGTTCTATCGTCCAATGACTCTGTCATTGAAGACCCGTCTTCAAATGACACCGTCACCGAAGTGTCGTCTTCATGTGACACCCTCACTGATGAGAACAAGGATGACACCATCCAGGTTCTCTTTATCAGCACCGACTCCGACGAGCATCCGGGCAATGCGCCCATTCCTTTATCGCAGGAAGGAACATCATCTGAGTCGTATCCGGCCGTATATTCGGTCCCACCACCAAGCAACCTGGTTGTATCCTTTGATTGGAATCAACTAGGCAGACCCCGGTTACCAGCCAGTACACCATTTAGAATCATTGTCCAGATCTATAGAATGGTTATGGCTGGTACTATCATTGATGAAGGGGCATCTGTGAGTATCCTTTCCTCTATTGCTTGGAAAGCACTGGGTTCCCCAGCGCTTTTACCTGAGTTGAGAAATCTCTCAGGTTTTGATAAAGGAACCAGTCGACCATTAGGAATCCTCCCCGATGTACCTGTTACATTGAAAGGGAAGACCGTCAGGATGAACGTGTTGGTAGTTCAAGGACCCTTGGATTATAACCTACTCCTTGGACGCGACTATATTTATTGCATGGGAGCGATAGTCTCCTCACTCTTTAGAGTAATGTGTTTTCCACACGAAGGAAGGGTGGTCAAGCTCGTAGACCAGCTTTCATTTCCGGGATCTCGCATCGCAAATAGTCAAATACCAATCCTAAATGGTCTGTTCACTCAAGATTCGCCTCCGCCCCCAGTCCTCCTTCCCGATGAGCGCGAGTAATTCGGAAAGAAAGACTAGGACCCAGGGGGCATGCACCCTGGTCTGCTCCGGGCAGAAGAAACTCCGGGTATAAGGAAGAATTTCCGCAGGAGAACATGACTAGTCCGTACCCCGTCCGAAGGAAGTGGGGTTGTTCTGGAATAATGATCTTTTGTTAAAGTTATGTGTTTGGGAATCATTCACCTTTGTCTAAAAAAGTGGGCAATGCCCAAGTAGGAATTCCCTTATTGTAACAAGTAGTCACCATCTTTAAATTCAAGCCTCGCCCATCGAAACATATGTTTTGAAGGATAAGCAGGGGCAGTAAACTAAGAAGGAGACCGTATTGTTGTGACAGAGGGTAACCATCTTTGGACAACCCAATGATAGACACCGCCGAAGAAAGAGATTGATTTGCGGCAGCGAATAGAACCACTCTTCGGATAATAAGAAAGAGGCAAGCCTCCCTCGATAATACCAATGTTTTATCTTTGAGTAGTGTTCTTCTATTGTCACAATAGCTGTTTGTTAAAAGTGGGCCGACAGGAAGTCTGAGTACTGCGTAAGACCCCTTAAAATAACGAGAAGACAAGTATCGTTAGCATTAGATTAGCAAGATGACAAATAACTGTGAACACCCAAAGAAAAGCAGAAGTAGGAGAGAGGAGGGGCAACCTCGAAATTCTATCCTATACCTGGGGGCATGCAAACTCTCTGGAGTGCAAGCTAGGGGCGGTTATTTATCCGGTTTTAAGATTAGCCGTTTCCAAACTTGCATGAAAGAAAGCCTGTGGGGCAGAAGTAAAATTTGCCAAAATAAGAGCATAGCTGTAGTAAGGCATAAGCTCTATAAAAATTGGTCCTTATAGGAGGCATTCTTATGACTGGTATATCGAGCAGTTTTAGCATATAGTTCATGCTCGTTAAAAAATAAACGCGAAATTCGAGCAGTTTTAGGCCTGAATTTATGCTCGTTAAAAAATAGAAAAGTGTGAGCAAATGTTTCCCCCAGAGTTCAAGCTCATGGAAAAAATGAACCGGTAAATAACCTTTTGAGATCGTAAATTCATTAGCCATAAGAACCTTGATCGTGTTTTCATCCACCACCTCCACCGTTCATTTGGCCGATCATTCACTTCCATTGGTGTGTTTACCTCTTTTGAGAAACAGCTGCGAAGAGTGATTTCACCTAGCCATCCTTGTGACACTGCCGTGATTGGAAATTCCAACCTGTACCTGGAATCTGTAGCTATCCCTGTTTATCACTCGTTCCTCAAAAGACGAGTCTTCTTTCGGCTCTTTTCACTGACTCGTAAAATATGAAAAGTTTGCCAAGTTTTGGCCTTCCAGCTCGTTAAATAACCGGAACGCTATCCCTCCTCTAAATTTTAATCTTTTTTGGACCTGAGGGATTATTGCACAAAAGGATCGAGCGCTTGCCTGGTTCAGCTCGTTAAAAATACCGAACAGCCATCCCTTCTGTATTGTTTTATACTTTTTCGGACTTAAGGGATTAGCTGACGAAAAAGGAATTATGGAGTTGACTTTCTGTACCTTTTTAGACTCTCTAAAAATGAAAAGGACCGAGTTTTCCTTGTCATTAGACTCGTTAAAATAATTAAATAGCGACAAACTTGTCTTTAGACGAGAACGAGTCTCCCTATCGCTAGGCTCGTTAAATCTTAGCGATGGGCTTGCCCGAAGGGCAGGTTATAGAACAAGCATATGTTATCCTCCTCAAGCTTGACAAAAATAAAGAGGTACTGGTCAGAAATGACTGGGGAAAAATTGGGAGAACATCAAAGTTTAGAGGTAGCAAGTCACTCTTGAACATGACACTTTTCCTCCGTATCACATCGGGTTGGGTTGTCTCATTCACCGGTTTCATCACCATGGTCCTCGCCACACCATCCATTCGGGGTAATGCTACCGATCCATCGCATCAGTGTCGTTATATGTTCAAGAGGGGTCATTCAGAAAGTGTCAACCGTGTCCCATCCACTACCATACATTTTCCTTCATCCATTTCACGATCGCCACCCTGAATCATATGTCACAGTTTGTTTCCACCTCCACTAAATCATTAGCTCCGTTCCGTGTCATTGATGTGGGATTCATTAAGGCCCTCCTTTGACGGATCGCTTCTTGTCGACATCAGCTCATTATCCAAGAAGTCGATCTAGGAACACCCCCATCAGTACTTTGAAGCTTGCATGCCTCAATGGCAAGTTTCTCACTTCCGGCGACAGGTATACATCAATGACCTTCGACTAGAAGATTTTGCGTGGCGTTCGACGCCAAGTCCTTTATTCACGCCACGTGAATTGTACTGCCGTACCTTGAGGGTCATCGTCCTTATTGGTGATTCCTCTCGCGCTTGTTAACGGTTTTCATTATTGACCGGTAATCAAGCGATGTCTTTCCATGTTCGACTTCAGCGTAATTCTCACATGGATCGACTTGTACTTAGAGTGAAGATCGAACGAGTTTGAAGACCCCGGATCTAGTTTCATCCATCCGGGCTGCGATATATATTCAGGAAATATAAAAGCATTTACCATGTACATCATTGCAGCAGATGATCATCCTCCTCAAAGGATGATAATTTTAGCGGAAGATTATCAGTCTGTCTTCAGACGATCGTCTGTCATATGTACCAAAATGTATTTATAGAAAGCTGAGCATGGGAATACCCGCCTCAGCTAGATCATGAGAATAATGATGAATGAAAGATAATGTATTGTATTGTATTGTATTACAGGGCACTCTCCTCAGCACTGGAACGAACTTCGGACCCTCTAGCTAAAGCATTTCACCCGATTAACGGCCTCATACTTTAGGGGGCAACTGTTATAGACATTTTTGTGCCTCGCGTCAAGGAGCAGGAAATGTCGATAATTACAGGGATCCTCAGTCCCTAAACATGTTGTTCTTACCCCTAAAAGAACAAGGTCATCAATCAACAGCACTTCCAATCAGTTCTCCACCTGAAAACAGTTCAGAACAGGCTTATTTTGGATCATGTCAGCTGCTTAACTGAGCTTCTGCGCTGTATTGCAACTGTCCCACTCTGTACCTGCGCTGGAAGTCAAAAACAATGAAGGCTACCTGCGCTGGGCGAGATTGGCCAAGTGGCACAGTCCTCCTGCAAGGTGTCAATGGCCCAGGAAGCTTCCAAACTGACACTTGGTTCATCAGATTCGCCTTGTGATGAGTAAGAGGTACTTGATCACCATGTGTAACCAAGGATCTCCAAGTGGACTCAAGAACTGAAGATTAACTGAAGAGGGAGAGGACACTAGTCAGCTCTATGCCAGCCTCAAGCTGACTCATCCTCTCTTCTTCTCTCCTATATATAGAGCTCTTCTATGAGGTCTAAGGAGGCTGGAATTTTGTATAAGCAAGGAGGTGCTGTTGGTATACTGCCAGGATTATTGGGTGATTGTTTTACTAGAGGTGAAGAAGAGAGTTCTTGCTGCCGAGGAGGTGCTGCTGGATTGGGGCCAACATCATTGGTTGTAACTTCCTCTGGAACCCTGTTACTTTCTATCAATAAAGTTTGCATGTTCTTCTATATACTTGTTTTACATAGATGCTTTTGTGTTTACATGTATATTTGATGCAACCTAATCCATGCTTCAATTATGATTGCTTGTATCTCGTAGTTTGCTCCCTTTTGTTGTGCAGATTCTGTGTGTAGCTGGATCGGCTCGGAGAGTAAAGAGCTGGGAACGGGATACAAAGCGAGAAGGACAAGGATCGACTAAGCGCAAGACACCAGGTTGGTTGATCCTCTTTCTATTCTCTCTGTGCTTTCATAAAGATGAACATGAAAACTTTGTCATTCAGTTGTTGCTAAAGTCTGTCACCTTTAGAAAGGGTTAGTGTCATCCGCATCGGATACTTTTCCCCACAACACCCTTTTAGAACTGGCTTTTCTAAGAAGCCTTTTAGTATCTAACAGAGGTTTAACTATGTCAGCTTCTGAACGAGATCTGGTATGTTTATAAGGTGCTAGCTTGGGAGTGTGGAGTTGCCTAGGTGAATGATTTTAAACTTTCTAAACCTTTAATCACCTTTAAAGAAAAGAATGAATGAATAACGTTGTCCCAAGGGAAACTTGAATGAAATTTGAATCCCCGGCAACGACACCAATTTGATGTTGTCCCTCTGAGATAGTAGTAGGTCAGGCTACCAATGCTAAAGCATCTAAAATAATTGTTTTGGGGTTTTTGGTTTAAGTGTTTGGAAGACCAATGAATGAAGACAAATGCAGAATTAAATTAATTAATCCTTTGGGTTTTATTAATACTTCAGCAAAGGGCTTCTATAAAGCATTACACAATGATATAGATAAAAAATGATGGTGAGTAGAAGACAACAAAAAATATGATTATCATAGTTTCCAGGCTGTAAAACAGAACAATCATAAATGTGAAAACCTTCTGAACTATGTTCTAAAGATTCAAGGCAGTATACTTAAGCTTACACAAGATGCTGATGATTTATTGATTAGAGGGGATTAGCTACACAGACAATTGCATTAATCCATTCTCTTAATAGATGATCACTTCAGGAGCTTATAGGAATCAATTGAAATACAAATTGTTCCTACCTAGATATCTCTGTAAGTCATAAGCATATGAAGAAAAACGTGATGATTGAAAACTCGAAAAACCTATAGGATAACACAAACTGTGTAAAACCAGATTCAGAATCCTCTTCTTTGTATTAAGGTTTCAGAAAGATTGAGTACATCAAGTGTCTGCAAAAGCTTCCTTCAAAGGTGGCTTCCAGGTTCAAAGTAGAACTAACAATCAAGACTTTACAAGCAATGAACTATGAATCTTCAACTTCGAACCCTTTACAACTCAAGAAGAGAGTTATTTACACAATAATGAAACTAGGAAAATATCCCTAAAACTGATTAATATTTTTAGGAAAAGAAAGATCTTCGTGCAAGAAGATAGGGGTAGCTATTGAACTGCTTCTTGCTGCCCCTTTTATTCAGGTTGTGCTGGCTTTGTTTGTCTGATATTTTGCCCCTTTAGCTGCTTTGATTGTTCGTATCCTTCATGCTGGTAGATTGCTTCATTTTAACCTTTTTACCTTATAATAATGCTTTAAACTTTGTTTGATATGCTTTGATCTGGTTGAGTGACCTTTACTGTGATCCTCTCTATCTTTATTGCGCATTCCAGTTTTTACTGTGTTTTTCAACAATAAAATGCTTTTATTTGTCTTCAAACTGTTACGCAGGCTTTTTGTTTGTAAACCCGGAACAACAGTCTTTACCTGCAAAACACAGAAATCATTAAGAAAAACATGGTGACAGAGGAGGTCGTTCATGGCTTTACCGAGCTTTAAAGGATATCGGAAGGAGTCCAGGGCATATTCATAAGGCAAAATGATGGTTTTTTGGCTGTAGAGGCTTATGCAGGCTTCACTGTGAAAACAGGCAAAACAAAGGAAAAATGGTCATTTTGGCGAACGGGAAAACAGTTTTCCTTTGAAATATGGCACGATAGTGAACAATAACCATTTGTCGTTTTGCAAAAGGCGGTTTTCATCACACCGCTTATAAGGTGTGGGCGGTTTTGGGAAGGGGTCACCTAATATGATAATGTACCTTTGTCCAATGAACTATCAAGCATTTTGCAACCTTCATTTACCTACCCTTTGCTTATCCTATCATTTTTTCTTCACTTAATTGGTGCATTTAAGCTAGCAAACCCTTATTCATTTTCTTTTAAAGCAGGAAACTATCTAGTTCTAACCTTATATCAATCCAAGGGCTTAGATTAAACTAATCAGCACCTTATTATTCTCTACCTAACTACTGATCTGTTAAGATTAAACAATTTGGCCAAATCATTTATTCTCTAACTGTAACATCAAATTTAAAGCATGAAGCAATCAAGAATAAACTATTTCACTGTCATGGGTTGTGGCATTTAAGACAAGCTGCACACAACCATTATTTTGCAAAAAAAGAGTAGTGGCATTTAGACTTGCTCACTTTCAAAGTTTATTAGTTTTATTTTCTTTCTAACCTAACATTTTCCTTTTGCCTTGATTTTTTAGGGCATCTACCTAACATTTTCTTTGATATTGACATCATTATCAAGATATTTTCTTTTACTAACATTTTATTCACTATTGTTATGTCCATATCCTAACTTAGCATTTTTTCAAATATTCTATCTTATCAAAACCAAAAATGGCTACAATAGCTACAACAATACATTTGAATGTACTACCATTGGGATTGTATAACATGCTTTTGGGTATGGATTGACTATACCTTCACAAGACCAACGATATTATGCTCAATTTAGTCGATTTACTCTCTTATAGTTATCATGTGTGTGAAATTGTTCTTTTGGTAGCGTAAATGATCCAATTTCTCCAAAGCCTTTGTCTTTTTGCGAACATGATAAGTGTCATTTTAAAGAGCATATACATCCAGTTTCTTCAAAAGCTTTGTCTATTTGTGAGTATCATCCATCCCTCAGAACTGTCATGATTAGTGTGTATGGCCTACCCAAAATGGTTTGTATGGATTACATGGAACCATGGTGGGCAAGCCTTCCCTGTTGTCCATTTCACAGTTCTATCCCAGTGTCTATCATGGTTGTGGGCAAACCATTCACAAAAATCATGGGGGTGGATAATTATTATCTTGTCACTTCACCTTAAGTTTCACATTTTTCAATTTTAAAGAGTTTTATCTTTATTATTGTTATTTAAATTAATGTAATATTCTAAGGCAATTTTTGCATTTAGGATTTCTTAAGAAACTAGGGTTTCAATAAAAACTATTTACAACAATGAAATAAACCATAACAATAAGCATTACCATCCTTAAATCCACAACGATTATGATTTACCATCCATAAATAAGAAAAAAAAATTCATTACAATATTGTATCACTGATTCAACAGTTCCAATGTTAAACAAATTTCAATTGAGCAGTACTAATTGCAATTTAATTCTGGATCTTCCTATACTAACCCACATACTAGTAGAGTAGATGTAATTAGACTGATTACTGTCTGATGAGGGCCATAGCTAGTCCCTGATCCAAAGAATCTTGTTGCCAACATCACCCTTATATAGCAAAATCCCATTATTTTCCATGAGCCTATATTATTACTGGTATATGTCGCAACATTTTTAGATGGCAATATTATGATAGTAGTGAGTATCACAATACTATTACACAATAATAAAAAATGTTGTCTACATGTGCACTATGGTGCCTTAAGTCACTTTTTGGGGTTCCTTTTGGCTCACTTTTTTTTTCAAGTTCGCCATTATTTTCGGATATTTGGCAATATGCTCAAAATTTTTATGATATTTGGACCCTCAACAATATCTTCACCAACAGGATATCAACAACATGCAACTACTCTCACAAATAAAAGAATCTGTCTCTCGATATGGAACCATGGCTATGCATCTTCTTCTGGGACTAGATATGTCTGAATTTGCTAGGATATGCAATTAAAAACGTTGAAACAATAATCACCCGTACTACTACTAGTTTTTGATAACATTTTAAAAATACGAAGATTGTTGTTGGAGATTTTTGGAAATGAATTGTGTAGTGCTCATTTCTAGAAATCTCCAACAACAATAGGAATAAGCATCAAATTATTAGTATGAAAATTATTCTTAGGATATGATAATAAATAAGCTGCAGGATCTATTTAGTATAGTATAAACCAAATATAGTAAGATAGGTAATTTTATGGTAGAGTCTAGAATGTTGAACATTAATCATAACTAACCGTTTACATATATTACTTAATACCCCAACAAAAAGAACTTCTTACCTCAACCCTCGAACTCTACTCTTTAACACTTACCCAAATCTCAACACTTACCTTGGTAGAAACTCTACTGTTCGTGACCGACCTATAAACTCTAACTACTAACCGTAGGCTCTCCCTCATAAGGGTTTTAGGCAGGTTTAACACTCTTTTTCCGAACACGGCCTTCTCCGCAACTCTTTCCAGACCAAAGTTCCACCGACTTGTTACAGGTTGACAGAGCTGCTTCAGTGGTGATATCACTGTCTAATGGTAAGGCCGAATTACCTCAGACGAACTACTTTTCCTTAGAAATTAACTTGCTACCTCAGGAATACCTTTGATGCCTCAGCGATGGCCTAACTGTGACAGGAACCCTTCCGAATTCTTGCCTCAGGAGCACCAAACTACTTCAGAAGATTTCAGTCTTGTCACAGAGTATGGGCAGTCCTTCGCATAGCCTCAGGAAGAAACCGACTTTCCACTGAGAATGCTCTACCCCTAGCTGCAGAAGGGCTCAACCTGTCTTACAGAAGTATCAGTATGGTGCCTCTCAGCAAACACGCAGAACTTAGGATGATTTACAGTTGTCCTTGCTTGAGATCTCTCACCACTTCGCTATCCTTCAGACAGGTAATTTCCCTAGGGAAATAATCGAACTGTTCAGGAAAACGTCCGAGCGTCTCAAGGGAAAACCTAATTCTGCCACCGAAATGTTACAGGAAACCCTTCCAAATTTTGCTTCAGGAATACTGGAGATAGGAGGAAGACCAAAACTCTGCCCTGATTCTGCCATCAACTGCCACAGGAAACCCTCCGAAATTGGCTTTAGGAATACTGTGGAACTGTCACAGAACATGTCCAAACAGCTCTCAGGAGATCCGAATAGCCTCAGTAAGAATACGAGTCCTGTCTCAATCCACACTGTCTTAGGAAATCGTCCAATGTTGCCTCAAAATGACTCGCCTTGCCTCAGAAATATACCACCGCTTGCCTCAGAACACACCAGCACAGGCTGAGGAAATTCTCGGTTGACTCGCCTTAGGTTTTTACACCAAAACTTTGCAAATACTCCAGATAGATAAAATCCCTGCTTCCAGAAAAGAACATAACATCCCTGCTTCCATAACATAACGGAACAGAACAGAAGATAGAAAAAGATTTACTAACTAGGTGGAATCTTTCAACACGGAAATTAGAAGTGGAAAGGGGTATTGAAACTCTCAGAAGAACAGCTCAGAAAAACAGATGTATTCTATCCAATTTGATGATGCCAATTGATTCCAACTCTCTTTTATTTATAGATTTCTTCGCGGGCTCTTAAATGTGAGGGGTTGTACTGCAACCCCCAATTTTGGGTGTTTTTGCCCCAGCCGACCCAATTTATATATTTACCTCTGATATATAAATAACCTCAGTTTATATATTTCCTCTGATATTTACCGAACGAAGTGGAATTTAAAATGTTTCTATATTCTTATAATGTGGTATGACAATAGCCTATTCAAAGCGTTGACCACATGAAAGTAAGGTGACACTCTATAAATGTGAACTTTCTGAAGTATTTTATGCTCAGGTTAATTCCAAATCTTAGCCTATCCTTAAATTCCTTGGTTTCTTTATTAGGATATTTTCAATGAATTCTTTTTGGCCATTATGTGTATGTGTTTGTGTTTTTCATGTACTCTCTGCAACATTTTAGAGTGCCATGTTTTATTCACAGGAGTCTCTATTTTTAACTTATTTTGCAACTATGGTTTTAGCAGATTTATATAATGTATGAGTAGATTTAATGGTTCACATTTTCTTATCATGCAAGGGTAAGGAAGAATGCTAACTTCATGCTGATAAATGGGTGTACAGGGGCCAGGGGGCACGAAAAATCTTATGTGGAAAGAGAAGCCAAAAGCTGATATCCAGACATCTGCAAATGTGACTGCAAATGCTGGGAGCAGAGGTTCTAGTGGAGCTGCTGATGATTTCAGGTGTGGAAAATTTGCTCTACAAGCTTCATCTGTTAATACTGCTTCTGACGTATCAGTAAACCTTGTTGCTGGGAGGGCTCAGCCCGGGCAGAAATTTATACCAGTTGAGTCTTCTGTTGGAGGCATTGGAAGTTCTACTGATTCAAAGTTGTTTGGTTTGAAAACTAGTGTTGGTGGAAAACCATCTATTGGACCTGATTCATCAAAGAAACATGCTGTTGCAAAAGGTCAGACTGGACAGAAAACTCTGTGGGTTGCAAAGGGATATGCAACCCACAGTGGTGGTAATAACGGGGATCAAGGAAAGCCATCAATGATAACAATGGGTGAAAGCACTAGTTCTAGCAGCAATAGTGCTGCACAAGTTGGTGCAAAGCCATTATCAACAACTTTTGGACAGAATCAGACGGTTGAAGAAGGGCAGTCACTGAAGGGCCCTGTTGTGGGAGATTTTGTGGTAGACAAACGAGCTTTTGCGTGTTCTCAAATTCGTGCTACTTTCTATCCCAAGTTTGAAAATGAGAAATCTGACCAAGAGGTAAGTTTGGATCTATTTGTACAATTCTAATATCACTATTGAATCACTTGATCATTTCAAACAAGGTTAATGACAGACAATGGCATAACAGTTTGTATATGGTCGTGGGACTGCATGCTTGCCATGGAATGCTCCTCTTATACACTATGAACTGTTTACATGTGGTTGTGGGGGAAGGGCTAGTTAAAAAGGGGCATTATAGTGGAATCGTGGAGTATCTTAGTTGAGGCTTTGTTTTATATATTCTCTATTCTACCCTACTGAAAGATTCCCAGGTGAGAATAGTAATGCTCTCTCAATAATAAGCAGTCCTGAAACACCTAATGATCTGGAAGTGTGTCATCTACAAGGCAAAGATCCCACAAGTAATGTAGCTGTAAGAGTGTGGCAACGGTAAAAAATCATTCATGCAAGTCAGCGCATATCTCTGTTATGGTAGAAATGCAATTGGTTGACTTCATATTTTAGACATGGCCTTAACTTTCTTGTCCAACCTCTGGAGGGAGTGGTAGACCCTAGACGAAACCTTTCTCTACTGTTCTTTTTATATAAATGTTGGAAGTTCGAGAAATCTTCCTTTGTATAACTTTTATTCCTCCATTGTCTTGGTTTGCAAATTAATTATTGCATTTGATTATTGAGGAAGAGCTCAGTGTGAGATGTCAATCTGATTGCACAGAGTATACTAGGAGAACAATAATGATTATAAGTTCCCCAAAGAAGGGCATAAGGGCATATAGCACATGTAAGATTTGGGAGCACATATAGCACATGGAAGGGAGGGTGGAGAATAAGGGCATTGGGGAGTATGTCAGGGTTGAGGTTGGAGTTAGAGGGTCATGTGGGAAAATAAGATGTGCAGGGGGCAGGGAGGTGGAAGGTGTGAACAGGAAAGGGGGGAGGGGGTCGGTGCAAGTGGAAACTTAGTAGAGGCATGAGGTAAGTTCAGATCTATTTTTACAATTCTAATATCAGTATTGGATCACTTGATCATTTCAAACAAGGTTAATGACAGACAATGCCATAACAGTTTGTATATGGTCGTGGAACTGCATTATTGCCATGGAATGCCCCTCTTATACACTATGAACTGTTTACATGTGGTTGTGGGGAAAGGGCTAGTTAAAAAGGGGCATTGTAGCGGAATCGTGGAGTATCTTAGTTGAGGTTTTGTTTTATATATTCTCTATTCTACCCTACTGAAAGATTCCCAGGTGAAATTAGTAATGCTTTCTCAATAATAAGCAGTCCTGAAACACATATTGATCTGGAAGTGTGTCATCTACAAGGCAAAGATCCCACAAGTAATGTAGCTGTAAGAGTGTGGCAACTGTAAAAAATCATTCATGCAAGTCAGCGCATATCTCTGTTATGGTAGAAATGCAAGTGGTTGACTTCATATTTTAGACATGGCCTTAACTTTCTTGCCCAACTTCTGGATGGAGTGGTGGACCCTAGAAGAAACCTTTCTCTACTGTTCTTTTTATATAAATGTTGGAAGTTCGATAATTCTTGCTTTGTATAACTTTTATTGCTCCATTGTCTTGGTTTGCAAATTAATTATTGCATTTGATTATTGAGGAAGAGTTCACTGTGAGATGTCAATCTGATTGCACAGAGTATACTAGGAGAACAATAATGATTTTAAGTTCCCCAAAGAAGGGCATAAGGGCATATAGCACATGTAAGATTTGGGAGCACATATAGCACATGTAAGGGAGGGTGGAGAATAAGGGCATTGGGGAGTATGTCAGGGTTGAGGTTGTAGTTAGAGGGTCATGTGGGAAAATAAGATGTGCAGGGGGCAGGGAGGTGGAAGGTGTGAACAGGAAGGGGGCGGTGGGTGGAAGTGGAAACTTGGTAGAGGCATGAGGGGGGGAGTGTGGGGAGATGTGGCAGGGAGATGCAGAGAAAACTCGAAACAGAGTTGCAGATAAGATCCTAGCAAAAATTTCTCAGAGCTTTTTGTACGATTTGGGAGAGAAATTGGAATCAATATCTGTAAAGAAAACTCAATGAAAAACATAATAGAAGATGAGTAGGACCTTAAACTGGCCAATGCAAATCTTGTCTGTTCGAACTGGTTGAATCACCAAATCTGATTTGAATTGGTTTGACATGTAGCACCAAATAGAAAACAACAAAAAAAAAAGAAAAGAAAAAAGAGCAAAAAGGGGGTACCCCCCCCACCTATAATCCCTAATCTAACATTCTATAATGACGTTCCCCCCTTATTTGCCTACTGTCCGTGAAGAGTACATTTCTTGTTTGATTTTCTATTTAACTATTTCTGTTAAATTCCTAAAGTTAATGAAACTAAATTATAAGGTAAATAACAACATTGAGAAAGTAAATTATAAGGTAAATAAGAACATTAGGAAAGTAAATTATAAGAATAAGGTAAATATCAATTAAAATAAAAATTTAGAAGAAATTGAGGTGTTTTTCTAGTTTCGGCGGATGATAGTTTTCCAGCATTTCTTTAAGAAATAAAATAGTACAACCTTGGTTGCCTAGACTCTACACCCCATGGTTGGGGGATTGTAGGATTGTAGAGAGATAATGCTTCTATAATTTCTTTGTGATGATAAGGATCTTGATCTTAATGGGTGATTTTGATATGTTATAGTGATTTGTAGTAGTCAGTGGCCATTTAGACCTTCAATGTTTATGCATTCTGGTTCAGATATGTATTACACTCAGTTCTGTTTTGCTATAGCCACCCTTACATGCTATATAGTATATATACATGGGCGAACTTTGCGTATTTGGCATCTAATGGTTTGGAATTACATTGATGTACATGGATATATAGTATTTTTACTGAAATTTGTATTTTATCTATTTTTTAAAATCTTATACCTTTTGTTTTGTTTTGTTTTTTCTCATGGTTCCAGCTCAGTAGCGACTTCATGCTAGACTTTCATTTCAAGGAATCCTGAAGAATTTAGAAAGCCTCCTTCAAACCTAAATCAGCCTGATTGGAGAAGTACACTTATACAGCTAACCCACCTGATGGACTTATTCCAATTAAACTGACTATATATGGACCCTAAAGGATAATCCTACCACTCAATTATGAACTGGAGCAATAGGTCTTCTATTCCAGACCAAAACAGCAGCTACTGGAACTTTTGTAGGTAAAACAATGGCATAAGATTAACAAGAATGTCCTCATTTGTAGCAACCCATGCCATGAAGCAATTCAGCATCTCTCAGATTTGCTGAATCAATTCTGCTCATCTCCTTCATCATCCAAATGAATGACAACTTCACAACAGCAGTATCTTCAACAAGCCTTTTATGCTTCTTGTCATATATTTAATATAATTTGCTGCAGTTATGCATTAAATGATAGAGAGGGAAACAATGAACCTTAAAAACAAATCAAACACACCTTGTTCAATTGAAAATCATCTATCTCAAAGAAGGAAATCTGATCATATTATCCTCCATTATTCAAAACACTAACAATTATGCTCTATAATCTTGCTAATTCACTGTTATTGATTCTCCCAAAATGAATTGTGCCACCTTTTGTAACTGTATACCTCAGTACCTATAAAATCACTCATACAAGTGAACTTTGATTAGAAATCTCAACAGTTCTACTGTCAACCCATAAACTCTGGAAAAAAATTGAGAGATGTGACTGATTTTACATGAAGTGCAAATCAAGTGTTAACGAGACTGTTTTAGTAATGTTTGCTTCTATGTCTTTGGGATTATGTGATCTACACACAAGTGTGGACAGGAATGGGCTGAAAAGGAGAAAGGGTGGAATTCATTCGTTCATTAGATGATGCATTGTCTTATTACATGGTAGGGGGAGAGGAGTATGTTACATAACTCCCAAACACCTAACCAATAACCATTACATTAATTACTATATTAAATGCCTCATTATTACATCACTTTATCAATGAGACTTTGTTATTCCTCCATGTCTAAGTCCTAATATTTCTAGGTTCTATATATGACCATTCTCTCCAACACCCTTTCGTAATGGTCATTTTACATGCTTGTTCAAGATAAACGGATAAAAGCTTTGGACAAGCAAAATGTATGCAGTCAGTTTCAAGGTAAGATATTCAAACAACTAGAAGTGAACTGTATCTGGCAAAGTTATGAAGTACAATTTAAATTACTGTTATTTTTTCTAACTATTGACTCACCAGCCGGATGACAACCAATGTTTGCTGAATAGTCAGCCTTTCCATCATTGATATGGAACTTGGTTTGTTCACTAAACTCACTTCCTCCAAATCTTGGTGGTCCAATGAATCAACATTTGTGTTTGTCTTTCTGAGGAAGCACTATCATCTTCACCGTCCCAAGGGTCTTTTACTTCTGAATTACAGCAGATAATGCATAATATACCTGCTGTTTTTCTTCTCTTAGCAGCAACATCATATAAGGCTTCATTTCTTGAGCTCTATCTCACTTAACATACCTTTGGCCTAGGCATTATGGCTGAGCTTTCAATGAAATTACAACCATCTTTGTAGGATTTCCTTGAAATTCTGCAACTGCTCTAATGAACAATCTGAAAACTAGTTTCTTTTCATTAAGACACAGAATTTCTCTACTTATTTGCAGCGGAATAGGAACATAAATAAACACACAATATTTTCCAAGGAACCCAACTAGGAAAACCCTTTGCTTGTTTGAGAATTTTATTGATAGAATTTTGAGCAATAGATCTCTTACAATACAGCCTTCTTTCAATAGAAAAAGAGTCCTGTTTAACCTGCTCATGCTAAGCTGAATCACCTTGCAAGAACCCTGAACTTGCTTCCCTATTTCCTTGCGCAAACCCCAAGGAAATTCTCTTGTACCAAGTGTGCACAGGTTTCTCCTTAGTACGCCCTTCCCACACACAAGCTTCTGCAGGCAACCTCATTGTCTCACCAACTTGTGCTCACAAAACAATGAATCAATTCTGTGCCTTCGTCCTCCTTATAAGCAATTCGCATCAGCTAAATCTGGCAAGTTTATTTTTGGAAGTCGAGCTAGTGATTGATGAGTTAATTGAGTCGAGCTAGGGGACGTGTTTCAAATCGGTGACCTTTACTCCATGGAGTGCCTTAACAGAACATCCGGTCACTGTCAGCCCTGCACCCTGTGAGCTACGTTTTATTTACTTTCACTCCTTAATGCTCATTGTCCATTGATGATTTTCAGTTTTAACTTTTGAGTGTTGACTCTAGATGTTGAAATGTTTCCCTAGATCCCCCTTCTGGGGAAACATGGGGAGACACAGGGGAAACGTTTTCCCTAGTGTAGGCGACGTGTTTCAAATCGGTGACCTTTACTCCACGGAGTGCCTTAACAGAACATCCGGTCACGGTCAGCCCTGCACCCTGTGAGCTACTTTTTATTTACTTTCACTCCTCAATGTTCATTGTCCATTGATGATTTTCAGTTTTAACTTTTGAGTTTTGACTCTAGATGTTGATGACTTAAAGCCAATTCTTTGACTTGTTACTCTTGACTATTTTTAACTTAGAGTAATTTCAATTTACTATTTCAGACTTCAATATCTACCATTTTTCTTAGTATCAGAGCCAGCTCCTGCCTGACCTGACATGGTATCAGAGCCAGCTCCTTTTTTTAGCTCTTATGCTCTTGTAACTCCTCTGTCTGCCATATTCCTTTCCAGTGCTCTTTGTTCTGCTAGAAGGCGACTGCCATAAATGCGCTGCCTATGCCATATTCCATCTGTCCTGACATGGTACAGTCCTGAGTTACCTACGCTCATGGTACAGTCTTGAGTTACCTACGCTCCATAAACACGTTGCCTATGCCATATTCCATCTGTCCTGACATGGTACAGTCCTGAGTTACCTACGCTCCATAAACGTGTTGCCTCTGCCATAAACGCGCTGCCTCTGCCATAAACGCGTTGCCTCTGCCATATTCCATCTGTCCTGACATGGTAAACGTAACGTTTTTTGCTTCTGCCATTACGTGGGACTTCTATTCCAATACCCTTCAGATCGAATTTCATGGTGTTTATTGAAATCTAGGCGGTGCTTCGACAGTAATTCACATACCTTACACACTATTTCTCTGTCTTATCCTTCGGCTTTCCTGTCTGTGAATACCGGCCTAAAGAGTCACAGGAATTGTTTTTTTTGTTGATTGCTCTTGTTATTACATTCCTGCGCCTGCTGATGTTGCCATGTATTGAATCGTTGTTTACGGGCTTCAATCTAGCCGCCCTTGCTAAGGTTTTAAAGGCCTGAACCAGAAACCGTCAACGTTGCAACCATCAAGCTCACTTTCTGCTGTTACGCTACAAAGTAAACTGAAGTTTATCGCTGTTTCAGCCCCTCACCTCTCTGGACGGGCGTCCTTTAGCTTCGGTGGCCTGGCGCACCCCTGCGTTGTTTGTTTGTTTAATCGGTTAAAGAGAAGTTATGGTGGCGCTCTGAGCGTTTGGTTTCTGGGACGGTTTGTCAGAGATTACTCCCCCGTTTAAATCATTGCTTGCTGTCTTCAAAGTGCCATCAGATTTCGTTCGGATTGCTGGGATATTTTGGTTCTCTGGAGTCTTCTTGGGAGGTGACCTATAAGTTGCCATAGACCAAACGGGGTATTAAAACTGGATATATCCTCAGTAATCTCAAAGCCTTCACGCAGGAAGCTAATCAGCTCGGCCTCTCCTTTGTACATATATCTGGCCGGTCCATACCTCGATGAGCGTATTGATTGGTATTTGATATAATATTCGTTGATTGGTCAGAGAATATTGTAAATTTGAGATGTTGCAAATAATTTGTTATGTATTGAAAGCTCAAAAATAGTGGATACAATGGATTATTCTGCCCATGTTTATACATATTTTCCATACCTTGTAATATTTGAATGTAATGATGGATGCATTTATATCTAACATTGGAGGCATTTGAAGAAAATACATTTGGAGAAAATATGTTGCATAAAGTTGTAGCGTGAGGTATTGATGTACATATTGGTATATGAGGAAGAGATTTGAAATCTTTTGAGAATGCCCTTTTGAGTACAATTTTACTGTATATTGGCAGAAGTATTCTTCTATCAGCAGAAGTATTTTTTTTTTACAGAATGCATTCGATCATATCCATGGTGGGAATAGTTCTCACTAGCAAGGAGAACTATCTTGAATGGTCCTGGATGATAAAACACACCTTCATTTTCAATGAGTTGTGGAAGGAGTGTGTGTCGGAGAAGGAAACAATGACCCAGTACAACCTACCTCAGACAAAGAGTTCGTCATTTGGGAAAACAAGAACAACAAAGCTAATGCTTTAATCGCAGCGTCTGTAAATGAAGGGTGAGTCGCCATATTTCGTCATATTCAACTGCCTTTGAAGCTTTACAAACGCTGAAAGAACTCTATGACTCACATTTTGCACTTGAAGTCGTTCAACTCATGATTAAACTCTTCACTCTTGAACTGCAAAATAATGATCCTCTTGCTCTTGCATCTGAAGTAAAGTCTATAATGCATGATATCAAATCCACTAAGGTTGAATTGGATATACCTCTTATTGCTTTTCTCAAGGCACTTTATCCTACTTACTCCAATTATCTTGAGTCATTGCAAGAAAATAGAAATTTCAAAGATATAACCTTTGACTCTCTTGTGAAAAAGTTTGCTGAAAGAGAGAAAGCTTTTGGAAAGAAGACAGCCCCTGAATCTTCTGAAGAGACTGTGTGCCTTGCTCATAAAGAAAAGCATCCTGCTCAAGATTCTACAAGAGGAAGAGGTGGACGAAGAGGAAGAGGAAGATATTTCAGAGGTAGGGGGGGCAGACATTTTCAAGGAGAGAAGGCAGATTTGCACTGCATACGCTGCAAAAGAAATGGATCACATGATGCTTCTACATGCAAGCTACCATGGGACAAAATTGAGCAGAAAAGAAACTAACAGAAAGGTAAAACTGATGATACAGACAAAGGTAAAGCACTTGAATCCGCTCACTATGTTGAGGCACAATGTAATATTGGAGTAAATGAAGTTTTATTTAGTGCTTCACTTGCTTCTTGGAAAAATGATTGGTTGCTTGATTCAGGAGCAACCTACCACATGACTCATATAAAAGATTTTTTTGAAGATTTCACTGACAATGTTGATGGAGTAGTATACTTTGCAGATCAATCAAAAATCAAGCCATCAGGGCTTGGCACAATCAGGCTTAAACTGCCTGGTCTTCCAGACTTTCTTCTGCATCATGTTTTATATCTCCCACAACTGAAGAGAAACTTGCTATCCTTGGTCCACATTTGCCAGCAAGGTCACTCCATTCATATGTTTGATGGCAAGCTTGAGGTAAGAAAAACATCTGACCACTCACTTGTCATGAGGGGAATAGAAGAAGAAAGGCTTATCAAGCTGCAAGGAACCTCTGCTCATGCACAACATTTCTCATACAATTCTCATCATGAAGAAGGTACACTTCCATCAAGTTTATTATGGCATGCTAGATTTGGACATTTGAACTATGACAGTCTCCGCTTATTGAAGAAAAATGGTGTTCCTGGTTTTCCTACAATTCCTAGGAAACTTAAGCAATGTGATGCTTGCATTCTAGGAAAGCATAGCAAATAGTCTTTTCATGATTCACATTCAAGAGCACATAGGAAGCTTGAACTCATTCATTCAGATTTATGTGGTCCAATGCCTGTTCCTTCTGCAAATGGAAATAAATATATCATGACATTTATTGATGACTACACCATAATGTGTTGGGTTTATTTATTGAAGAACAAATCTGATGCTTTTCAAACATTCAAGAATTTTCATAAATGGATTGAAAATGATGCACAATCTCATATTGGGTCTATTCGCACTGATAATGGAAAAGAATACACATCAAATGAATTTGAAAACTATCTTCGCCAACATGGGATCAAACATCAAACAACTGTGCCTTATAATCCCCAACAGAATGGTGTAGTTGAAATAATGAATAGAACAATCTTAAATATGGTACGATCCATGCTTTTCTTAAAAAATGTAAAGATAATGTTTTGGGCTGATGCTGTTCTATGTGCTGCATATATAAAGAATAGATGTCCATCTAATGCTATAAGAAACAAGACTCCTTATGAAATGTGGTATGGACATGTTCCTTCGGTAAAGCATCTCAGGGTCTTTGGTTCCACCTATTATGCCTTGATACCAAAGGTACATAGAAACAAACTTGGTGCTAGAAGTCGTAAGTGTATCTTCCTGGGGTACTCAAACACCTCCAAAGCATACCGCCTCTATGATGAAGTAAATAAGAAGTTTGTTGTATCTAGAGATGTAATTTTTCTTGAATCATCCAAAATTGACAATGTTGTTGAGCGGCAACTTGATCGCTTGGATAGATTCGCAAAAGCAAAATCATTTCAAGAATTTGACAATCAGATTCCACATCTTGAAGGGGGGATTCCTATACTAGATCAACATGTGGAATCTTCTTCTGAAGAAGACTCTCCCCCGCATGAAACTCCAACAACGGATGATGCTTTAAGTGATGTAATTGATAGAATTGGGAGACTCAATCTTGATTCAGTCCCAACTCAATCAACGGAGTAGCCTGGACCATCTCAAAAAGGTCCCCCAAAGTGGCCGACAAAGACACTTGAAAGTGTTCATCCTGATGAAGTTGGAAAGACAGGAACCAAAAATTCAAACTGGCAAAATGGAGGTGATGTAGATAACTCTAATTCACCTGTTGATATGGATGTTTCTTATGATTGTGAATTGAACTTGTCTACAGATTTTGAACCAACTTCCTTCAAAGAAGCTGCTTCTCATGATGAATGGAAAGAAGCAATGCAAAAGGAGTATGATGTCCTCATAAAGAACAACACTTAGAAGCTGGTTGATCCTCCATTAGGGACCAAACCAATTGGCTGCAAGTGGGTCTACAAGAACAAGCATAAAACTGATGTCTCACTTGACAAGCACAAAGCTAGGCTTGTGGCAAAAGGTTTTGCACAGAAGGAAGGGGTCGATTATGAGGAAATTTTTGCCCCCATAGCAAAATGGGATACCATCCGGACACTCTTTGCACTAGCAGCTCAGAATGGTTGGAAAGTCCATCAAATGGATGTAAAAACTGCTTTCTTGAATGGAGATCTAAAAGAGAATGTTTTTATGCCCCAGCCTGAAGGATTTGCTGTGAAAGGACATGAACATAAAGTATGCAAACTTGTGAAGTCCTTATATGGCCTCAAACAAGCACCGCGAGCCTGGTATGAAAAACTAACTGAGCATCTTCTGAAACTCAATTTCTAACATTTTGATTTTGATGATGCAACTTTATTTGTCAAGAAAGTTGGCAAAACAGTTGTATATCTTGTGGTATATGTAGATGATCTTTTGATGACAGGGAACAATGAAAGCTACATTGCATTTATAAAGAAGGAATTGGGGAAAAGTTTTGAAATCACTGATTTGGGCTATGTTCATTACTATCTTGGCATTGAAGTAACCCAACATCCAAAGTCCATATTTCTTTCTCAAAAGAAATACATTGGAGATCTGTTGAACATGTTTGGTATGACAGAGTGCAATCCCCTTACTACTCCAATGGAACAAAACTTAAAGCTCACATCTATTGAAGGAAAAGAATTTGAGGATGCAACAAAGTATAGACAGCTTGTAGGAAGTCTCAACTACCTAACTACAACCAGACCAGACATTTCGTTTGCTGTTGGAATCCTCTCCAGGTTTATGCAAAAGCCTTGTGAGGGACATTGGTCTGCTGCAAAAAAATTTCTAAGGTACTTGAAGGGAACTCAAGACTTTGGAATCAAGTATACACAGGTGGACGACTTCAGCTTGATTGGATACTTTGATTCAGACTTCGATGGAGACAAAGAAACTGGGGTATCTACTTCAAGATATGCTATGAGTCTTGGATCAGGAGCTGTCTCCTGGAGATCACGCAAACAATCAGTTCCAGTAGATTCCACAACAGAAGCAGAATACGTGGCAGCAGCTGAAGCAACAAAAGAAACTGTGTGGCTCAGGAAACTTCTTGAAGATTTGCAGGTAAAACAAGTACAATCAACTCCACTCATGATTGACAATACCTCTGCAATAAAGTTGGCCAAGAACCCAAAGTTCCATGATCGAACGAAGCACATCAATACTAAATATCATCTGATTGGACATCATGTGGAGGCCAAAACAATCCATCTCCGTCATTGTTCCACAAATGAGCAAATTGCAGACATCTTCACCAAAGCACTTGGAAGGGAAAAGCTTGAATGATTCAGAATGATGCTTGGAATCACCAACATCCCTTCAGATTAAGGGGGGGAATGTTGACACCTAATCCTTGTGATTGGGTAAATTATTGTAAATAAATAGATAGGAAATATGAACAGTCATCGGGAGACGAACTGAACAGTCTCTTTCTCATGTATATAATGAGGACCTACCTGATGGAATAAAATAGTGAATTTATTTCTGCCCTATGGAGATACTGTCTGGCCTGACAAATTGTTATTGTTGAGATTTTATCATATTATTATTATTATTATTTTTATATTTTAAGAGATGGGGATCCCAATGCTAGGGACCCTGATGTCCTCCTGTCCCCCTAAATCTCGCCAAAATTTTGGGTTTCGTTCCACATGTCCCCATGTGCGTCTCCCCACTCCGGCATTCCCTAGTCCAGAAACTCAGTCAGACATTGAAAAATTCACTTTGATGCTGCCCTTCATCCTTGCATACTTTCCATGCAATTCATCTGGTTATAGCCCTTGTTGGTGGCAATGGATTGATGTAACTCACCATTTGGATTACGCTTCGTTGTGTCTGCTTTGGCTGATAGTTGGACCAAGGAAGCTTGGCTTTGTAGTGAAACCATGCGAGAGAAAACTTGTGTTTATTATGAATGTTATATCTTAAAGGTGTATCTCATCTTGATGTTTTATATTGCCTACTTCTTTATCTTCAGTTAGTATAAAAATCACTGCATTAATTAGTTGGTATGTTCAAGTGATATTATTTGTCATTTATTTGGCTCCTATTTTTGATGATCAAACATTGTTTTGGGACAATGTGAACAGATCAGGACAAAGATGATTGAAACGGTGTCAAATGGCAAGGGTACCTTAGAGGTACGTTAGTATTCATCTTTACTTTTGCATTAACAATTGAGATTGTTTATTGGTTTTGAATATTTTCTAACATCATTTTGGTCATCTTAGTGCTAGTCAAGTAACCTTTTTATAAGAAGAAATGCATGCTAAGTTGTTCCCACACCCTGGCTTTTTGTTTTAGCAAGCCTATCTTGTTCTACGATTAAGTCCAAATATACAAATTCAATGTATTACTATTACTGTATTTTCTTTCCATATTACTGTATTTCTCAATATCATATTATTTTGAATTTGAAGCAATATGGATTATATTGTGTTCAAATCAAAATAAGTGGTGTGTGTATTTGCAATGGTAAACATGATACATGGTTTGGCAATGTGAGAAATATGCTGTATATTGTTATTTAATCGTTTACTATAAGTTTCTCATGATGTTTGTTGCCATACCATTCAAGAGGTTTTGCTTAATCAATTCCCTTCAAGCTTCTCATTTTTTAAACAGGTTTCATTGAAGCATTCGGGATCTCTCTTTATGTATGCTGGTCATGAAGGTGGAGCATATGCCAAAAATAGCTATGGAAATATGTAAGATTAGATTTGATATGGTTCTTGGTGCATTCACAAAACCACATAAATTCTAGTGATGAACTGTTTAATTTTTTTCACCATGGTTGTTTTGAGATTTGACAAATATAATTTGTTTGTTCGGAGGTTCATAATATCTGTATATGCAGTTATACAGCTGTTGGTGTCTTTGTTCTTGGTCGGATGTTGCAAGAGACATGGGGTGCTGAGGCAGCAAGAAAACAAAAAGAGTTCAATGATTTTCTTCATGTAAGATTCTCTATTTTCGTGCCCATTAGTCCTGGCCAATTTGAGCAATATTTACAAAAATTACTGGAAAAACAATTTGATGATTTGTTAACAATGAAAATGCTTTATTGTAAGCATCATGACAGGTTTTTTTTGGGTCATGAAGAAAATGTTTGAAAAATTTGAAAACCATATATGATTAGGTTGAATTGTGGACTGCTTAGATGAGATTATGGTGAATGAGAATCTTATGAATGCAATTCAAGGATTCAGGGAAACATATTTAGCTGTACTTTTAAGGTATCAAATCTGGCTAGGACATCAAAGGAATACATTAATTGGGCTGCAAAACCTAGAGTAGGTGCCTTAACAGAAAGAGATGCAGACCATATATGTTTGCTGTTATTCTTCGGTATCTATTCTGTCTTTCTTCTTGTCATTGGAGGTACTTATATTTTTCACTGTATTAGACCTTTGTCTTTACTGTTAGTTTTTTTATAATCTGAATGTTGATATAAGGCGGTGCCTGCACAGTTGATTAAATAATAAGTATCATTAATTTTATTGATGAATTGTTTCTTTCTTGGCAATGCAGAAGAACCGTATGTGCATATCAATGGAATTAGTTACTGCTGTTTTGGGGGACCATGGGCAGCGGCCTCTTCAAGATTATGGTATGCAGAAATTATTCTTTGCTACATGGCAATAAATTTAAATGTTTTTGGGGAAGCAAAGTGAAAATGTAAAAATAAACAAATTGATTCTGTCATTTCATTGGCTAATAAATGGTAAGGCTCCAGAAAATCAGCATATTCACCTGGGGTTGCTTATTATCTATACACATTAGTTTTTACCCATTGTCATGCTTCTCTCCCACAGTGGTTCAGCAGTCTTCTTTGCCAGCAGAGGTGCACCAGCATCAGCAGTAGTTTGGGTTCCTATGCAGGGTACTTGTGCAGTCCTCATGAGGGCATAACTGAGGAGAATGAGGGCACAGCACTAGGTTGTCTGGGGTATTGTGCTGAATTTCTGGTCATGAGGGATTGATAGGGTACATGAATGAGCCAACCCCACTTCCAATTTTGTGGCTGCTTTTCCCAATTTAGCATCCCAGTTTTAGAATAGAGGTTGTTCTTTCGATTTCCAGATTTCAAAGTAGTCTGCTTTTACCTTCAGTTAGCTTTAGCACATGAGCTAGGGAAACTTCCAGTTTTAGGGAGGGCCAATTTCCCTAGACAGAATTAGATTAGGGTTTTGCTTTTTTCATTTTTTCACACACAGGGATGGGCTGTATTTCATTTTGTCCTCGAGCCTTGCACATCTATAAAGAAGTGAGGGTAGAGGTAGTTATATTTTTCAATGTTTTTTGTTGAGATTGAGTAGTGTGCTAGTGATTATCATAATATTTTTTGAGCTTTTTTCCAGATTTAATAAAAAAGGGTTTGCAGGTATGAAAGTTCACTTTTGTACTTTGTGTCCTATATTTCAGTAGGATGTTTTACAGTTTGATAGTCCTTGGAGTTTTCTGTTTTAACTGCAACTGCAGAATCTACCTATCATGGTTGAAATTCTTTAACACGGTATCAGATAGATAAGACAGATAAAATACTTTCATTAATGTCCAACAAGTGACCACAGAAGTAGGTCAATGAGAGTACAGCTAGCATGAATACAATGTGGGAGTGCAAGTGCATCTCCTAGAAAATACCAAAAATAGTATGGAGAAAGAAATCTACATAAGTATATCATCAAAACATGTGTGTAAAACCATGACAAAGATACAGTGATACAAAACACTAAGTGAGTTTGTCCAAGAATCGAAAGGTGGACAACTCAAACAAAAATACTCTCAACAGAGAGAGAGAGAGAGAGAGAGAGAGAGTTGACGATGAGGTCGATCCTGTCAGAGTCTTGAGTCTGCTGGTCGAAGGTGTGGCGGGTGAATTGGGCACTTGTTTTCTATTAGAATCCTCTGGAACCATGGAGGATACTAGTTGTATGATCTAAAGGGAATGTATGAGCGAGGGATACTTCTAGCATCTAAGGTCGAGGGAAGGAGACTCTAAATGGATCTCTAGTTGCTCCTATGAGTTTGGGAGGTAGTTTGACAGGTGGGAGGTGCTCTACTCTGGATTCGTCTAGAGCTGATTTCTCAAATGCCTTGAGATCGTGTTGCTTGATGCAAGGATTGGCACCTTTGCACTGGTCTTGATGGGATCGGGTGGACTCTTAGAAGTTAGAGAGGAAGTTTTCAAGAGAAACTTGGGGTTTCACCATCTTGCTGTTTGGTGCACTTTGGAACTCTACTTGCTGTTTGTTGCTTTGATCTGATGTATCACTAGGGAAGCATGGGGTAATCGGTTTGATCAACCCAGGGAAGGGCGTGGTATGCAAGAATTGAGATCTGTGGTTGAAGATCTCCTTTATCAAGAGAGTTAAGCATCTCTAGTCTTGGAATCACAAGAAAGTAGAGAGCTAGCCCCTCGAGTCCCTAGAAAGGCAGTGACAGTGTCCTTTGATCTCATAGTATAAGAGACATAGAAAAATGAGATGCATCGTCGTCTCCAACTCCTGAAGGTGGTACACTTGGTAGATCCTATTAGATCGTAGTAGATGGTGATCTATCTCTATCCTTAGTTGATGGGAGTCAACTCAAAGTTGTTCGAAAGGGGGACCTGTTACCACTCAATCTAGCAGGAGTCCTAGAAGGGGTACCTAAGGGACAACTACTAGACCAAATGACAACAACGAGACAAAGACCCACTGTCACCTCAGTCAGTGTCCCTTGTTCTTTACGGACTTTCATCGATGGGAGGAGTCCCGGTATGAGGGAAATCACTAGAATGATAGGATCAATGCCAAGGTTTAATGCAATTTCCAAGGCCCATTCAAAGGAGAGGCTCAAATGATGGCTCAATGCTTAAAAAAGAAGCTATGGTTGTCCAAGAAAGGCCTATAAGGAGACCTAAACCTAGGGCTAATGATGTTCAATGATGATGAGAATTCCTAAGGTCGAAGCCCCTAAGATGATTAGGACCTCACAAGAAGCTTTAAATGAAGCTTATATGCCTTTAAATAAACTTTCAATATCCTTGAGAAGCCTAGAGTGGGACCACATGAGACCTAGGGTTTATGATCAATCGTGGGAGGAGACCCTCCAAAGAGTACACTAGGTCAGGGTAGTGAAGAGGAAGGTCAAGAGAGATGAATTTCTTTGAATTTTGATGGACAAATGACCTTCAAAGGCCACTAACAAAATACGTTCAAGATCAACTCCAAAGTTTGAGCTAGGGTTTGAGTTTTCTCTCAAACTAGTCGTGGGAATTGCCTCAAAATTTGAGGGTCACTAGAGAGGACAACAACGCAGTAATCTATCCAATTAGTTTTTCAATGCCATCCCTCTAATGCAATTTGTATAAGGCCCTAGCTAGCCATCTAGGGTTAGGGCAAAAATTTAGGAGGAAAAGAGATAGGTAAAAAAAGTGAACACCAATTTCACTTGGATTAGTGCCTTATTCTTGGGCTATGGAGTCTATGTGATTCAAAATTCGGTTGAAGTTTGTCTTCAAGGAGGCTAAATTGTGATGCCCTAGCAATCACTCTTTAGCATTTACCCACCCAAGGTCAATGGACTTTAAGGGAACAAAAATGATTTCTGCTCCACTAGGAACATTCATCCACTTGCCGTTTAATGAGTAACATGCACAAATTTTGCAAACTAACAACCTTTCAATGATATTCAATAATTAGGGCATAAAAGAACTAGCTAGCTGAAAAAATTTCCACATGTAATTTCAACAAAGAAGCACTTACAAATAGCAAAAGATATATCCAATGCAATGTCAAGGTTGCGGCTCCAATAGAGAACAAAATTCAACTCTTAAAAAATATCGAAATGCATCAAAAGAGCTCCTATAGACATCCAAGAACAAATGCGAAATTCTCAAGCATAGATCTTTAAGTCAAGTGATGATGGGTTACAAAATGAGGCCGTCCTTTATTTATATGAGCCTTTAGAAGTTTGATTTAGCCTAATTGGACTAATTGAGCCCCTAATAATATTGTCATCTGCAAAATAACAATAATTTTGGTGACAAGTCCACCAAATAGCTCAAATGTGTAAAATAAGCTTTCCTAATGAGGTCAAAATGATAAAATAATGGTGTAAAGGGTTGTTGGAAGGTCAACATGAGTCCTTAATGTGCCATGATGAAGAGGAGGGCTCCAAAAATGATGATCAAGGGGGTGGCCACTTAATTTCCAAGCAAAACATCATGTGGTGCTCCAAGTGGCTGTGGGGCACATTCAATGGTGTCATGGGTCTCTAGTGGCTCAATAACAAGTCGATGCTCCATAAGTGAGGGCTAGAAGATGATGCATGCCCTCCCGTGTCTCTCCGGATGAGACAAAACCCCATTTGGATCAACTGCCAAGTGTCAGATGCAAATGTGTGGCTGATTGGGCCACGTGGTCCAAGTGCATCATCATCTCTGTATGACTGGGGCACGAATAAGCAATGTGTGGTGCTGAAGAAGCCCATGGCATGGAAATCAATGCTCTGCTGTGGTGGAGGCCCATGGCTTCGAACGCTCACCCTATAGGTGCCATTATGACCCTATGGAGGGCTTGGACCCTGTATAGGGGGACCAAGTCCAAATGGAGACCCACTTGCAATCCTGTATAAAGTCCACTGCGTCTCCTCACCTTCCAGTACAACAATCCATTAGTGCAATTGTGTAAATAAGCTTGCTAATCGAGGGAAAAAGTGGACACTTCATAGTGGCATGCCTTCCAAATGGGCTTTAGAATGTACAGGTGTACCCAAGCTCGACAAGAGAGGTTAATAAAAGACCCTATTAGGTGGTTTCAGCCTTTAAGGGCGTGACAAATCCATGTTACATCCATCAGATGGTAGGCGTCATGTGAAATAATGATGGAACAGAGTGGGGGCAAAGGGAAGGCTCCAAGTCGCATACCATGGTACAAGGGTGTCTATGATGAAGGAAGCCCACACATTGGGTATATGGATGTAGGAGGGAGCAATTGTGGTACATGAGTTACCTGACCTTTGTTTTTCCACCCTTTTTCATATGCCTTTTTCCTTTTATTGATTTTTCTTTCTTTTACTGCTCAGGGCTCCAGGGATGAGAGCATGATGTGTATGATGAAGCAATGATTACCCCCTTAAGGTTTGGCAGTTCATTGCCCACCAGGGGTTGGGACAAACATGGCTTCCTAAATGATGCAGGGGGCACTAGTAAGGGCCCTAGGAACCAGGGTGATGGCCATAATAGGGGGCAGAGCTCATGTTTGGCTTTTGCCCACGAGCTAAATTTTTATGTCTCGACCATCTTCTGCATTCTATGGTACATTTACTGTTGTAAGTGGCCAAACTATGCATTTAACTTTATTTTTAGCTGCATTAACGTACGGGGCATTGTTCCAGGCTCGACCCAAAGTGTGGACAAGGGGTGGGGGAGGCTAACACCTTGTGGACCCATTGGACAAATGTGGACTTGGATGGGAAAAGTGTGAAAATGGGATTATAATGACTGGAGGGGAGTGAGATATATGGTGTTGGGAAGCGGGACCACGCAACCAAATTAGGGTTTCCCATGTAGTGCCACTCCTAAAGCTAGTAGCCAATAGAGGAGATCCCATGAGACTAGGATGCAAGATTAACCAACAAGTTGGGAGAAGGGAGTAGGAGTACAATCCAAGTCCATTTTTTTTGTCGAATCCCTCGTAATCCATGTCCAAATGTGCCCAAGAAAAATAGGCATAAACACCCAATTACATAATGAAAAGCCATACCTTCGGGGCTAGAAAGCCCACCTTCAAACATATGATCATAACAGATGGGTGAGGGCACACAATGGTTGGCTTAGGTGGTGGAAAATGACGGGAGATCGAGCTATCTGGTGGATTCAAGGGGCTGCTGTTGTCGGCTAAAGACAAAGTTAGGAGAAAATTTCTCCTAGAAGGGTCACCCACTGGTGGTGGGTAACATCTGGCTCCAATTGGGACATGAGCTCTTAGTAGAGTGCATTGAACCATGTACTTGAATGGGGAGGTCATGAGAACACCAACAATCTCTTGGGACTGCAGACTTGTTACTTGCACATCAAAGATGAAGGAAATGGGGCAACATGCTTCTATGACATCCCTTGATCACCCATGCTTTTATTAGTCCATAAAATGAAGAAGAAATAAAATCTAGTCTAAAATGAAAATTTAATCTACGTGCACCTAATCTAGTATGATAACATACTATGATATTACGTTTTGATGCTAAAATCAATATGCAATTCATCCTACTCCAATATGCATATTACACTTTGCAAGTGCTAAGTGTAGTCATAGAGGCAATGCAACAGTGGATTAGTATAAGAACACCTGCTCTTTTGCTTACTTATGCAAGAAATCTGTGATGTCCTCAACGAATTGAGGACCAATCGACTTAGTAGCCTATTTGTCCCCGTAAGTGTGCAAAAGTGGTTATAATGAGCGAAGGGGAGGGAGATATGGTGTTGGGAAGCGGGACCACACAACCAAAATCAAGGTTTCCCATGTAGTGCCACTCCTAAAGCTAGTAGCCAATAGAGGAAATCCCACGAGACTAGGATACAAGATTAACCACCAAGTTGGGACAAGGGAGTAGGAGTACAATCCAAGCCCATTTTTCTGCCAAATCCCCCCGCTAGTCCATGTTCAAATGTGCCCAAGAAAAGCAAGCATAAACACCAATTACATAATGAAAAGCCATACCTTTTGGGTGGGAAGGTCCACCTTCAAACATATGAACAAAACATATGGGTGAGGGCACACAATGGCTGGCTCATGTGGCAGAAAATGATGGCACATCGAGTTATCTGGTGGCTGCAAGTGGCTGTTGGTTGAAGACAAATCTAGGAGAAAAATTCTCCTATATCGGTCACCCACTGGTGGTGGGTAATTGGACCCTAAGTGAGTGCATCTAATGTTTGTGTGTATAAGTGGGGCAGATGATGAGGCCATCACATAGCTCCAAAATGTGCTCTAGGTAGAAAGATATCTTCAAGTCCAGGCTTGTAGGGGGTGAGATCCAAGTGACTTGAATGTACAATCTATATATATCCTCTTTGATAGCCTACTTCAATACATGTTTAGTCAACAAGAGATGGTTTGGTGCATCAAGGGAGAATTTGAATGGGAGAAGGTGCTTTGGGGAGATTTTAATCATTTGAAGAAATCAAGATGCCTCTCAAAACCAACCTCGTGCTTGACTTGGGAAAGAATTTGAAGAGAGAGCCTCGTAGGAGTGGAGTACAAGGCAGGGATACCTTTTTGCCTTGTCATAGTGCCCTTGAGAGTTTAGACTATATGAAGGAAATAAATCAAGTGAAAGATGACCTTAAGGCGAAAAGGGTGGGATGCTAGACTCTGCCTCAATGATGGGATGTGGAACCATTTGCTTGCGTCAGATGATGTGCTCGAGAAGCAAGGTTAGTACGCTCTTTAGTCTAGTCCAATTTGTTTGCAACATGTTTAATCCCAATATTTCGGAGCCATAGAGAACTATGGGTTTGTTAATTGCCTCCATGAGATAGATTTGGGTTGAGATGTCTTGAAACTGCCCTTGGAAGCATTGTCTGTGATGAGGGCTAGGGAATCATACCCTTACTGATTTGGGGTGCAGAGCTTGCCAGAAACCAAAACGAGGCCCTGTGAACTATACTCCCATGTGAGTTTAAGATGTGGTAGTCCCTTGGTCATAGAAATGTAAGTCTGTAAGGGTGCTCTTCGATGAAATGAAGATCAAAACCTTGGTTTTACCTAGATTGATCATCAGTTGTTGAAGATCACAAAAATTGGCCAGTTTGTCAATCTATCTCTATAAGCCCGTGGGAGTAGAGGCCAACAGGACCAATTCATCAACTAGTGGGGCAGGGAGATTAGCACATGATGTAGAAGACTACTGTCACCCTATTAGGTATGCTCACGAAGGAAGGAATCTAGCTCATCAATATAGATCCCAAAGAGGGTTGTTGAGAGGTGACACCCCTGTTTTACACCAATGGTACTTTGGATGAAATCAGAAAAGTTATGTGCCATCTTGAGGCATTCCAAAACCAATGTCTTAGGGTTCGCTAAACTTTAACCTTGAGGTTCGAAGTTCGGCAAACCTCAAAACAAAGTTTAGATTTATTTCAAGATCACGTCACGTGCGGTTTGTATGTTTGGTTCAACCTCGTCATAGTCTAGTAGAAGGTAATTAGGCTTGGAGATATGCATGAAACCCTAAAACACTATTATAGATACATAATCTCGAAGCTTATTTTTTCGTGGCCAACAATTATTATCTGGTCTTGTTTTTGTAGTTTTTGTAATGTGTCAAGTTTGGTTTGGCGACTCTTTGCATGCGGCTCTCTGCATGCATATCTTTTAGAAAACCGTACGCTGCTAGTTGCGATTTGGAAAAAGAGTAGAGCCAAGGTGAATATCGATGCTACATGTGCCCTTGCTCATGGAGAATTTTGTTGGCTTTATCGATTATATACGGTTTGGTGCGTCACTCCGGATCCTCCCATCACGACTGTGTTTTATGTGCCAGGTCCCAAATGCATTGTGTACCTCATTCTCATCTTGGTTCGTTGTGGCCATGTTTTATATGCCGAGGTCCCAAAAGCCATTGGTAACTCACACTTGTTGCAGTCTATCATTTGGATCCGTTTATTTTAATTTGAGAAGGTAAATTATATTAGATAAATATATATAATTTACGACAAAATCTTTATTCAAATATAAAGTTTTATCACTTTATATAAACTAATATTTTATTTCACATGTTTTTTATAATGTAAACGTATTATTATATTATATATAATATATATGTGTAATATATATGAATTTTTATGATAGAAATATGTTTAGAATCTTTAATATATATATATATATATAGAGAGAGAGAGAGAGAGAGAGAGAGTCGAATTTAATGTTGCATCTAATTCTAATTTTATCAAGTCTCGTGATGGATGCCAGTTGGATCTCAGATATGCCAATGTGTTATTCTGTTTGGAATAATCTTCCCTCGGGATTGTGTCAAATGCTTTCAGAAAACAAGTGTATGCCTTTGAAGAGCGATTCCTCGATAATGGCTTGAAGTGTGAAGATGTGATCAATCATTTTGTAGTTGGGGTAGAAACCTGCTTGCCCTCTAGCCCTGAGATGATGAATATCTAGCTCCTTAGCAAACCATTAGTGTAATACTGTGGCATAAATCCTAGACAATGTATGATCGACCATGATAGTTAGATAATTGTTTGGGTTTAGAACTCCTCCTTGATTTGTGAATTGGGTGATAAAGTGTCTATCCCTGGGGGGGGGGACTTGAACATACACATTGTTAAATAAGTTAGCGATATGAAAATCAAGAGATTGTATACCATGCTTAAGGAATTCGGCTTGAAGCCGTTCTTGTTGCTTTGTTAGTACATATAGCTTTGACTACTCTCTTAACATTCCACGTGGAAAGTTGGGAGGGAGGGGAAAGGGGGAAGGGGAAAGGGACAAGGAAATATTGGTGGGAGGTTGTCCAAGAATATTGTGAAGGGAGGTAGTGTGGGGAAAATGGTTTGTGTCATGTCCCTTCTCAAATACATTTGCAATAGGGTGTTGCTTCACAATTTTGCACAATTTTGGCTAAGGAAGAGAACCTGACATTTTCGACTTAGGGACTTAAGAGGCAATTCGATTTTATTTTGCTGCTGGTCAAATGTGGGGGCCACCCACATGAGAATTCGGACTGGGCCATTCGAATCGCTTGGAGGGAAGTCGAATAGCTGGATGGAGGGGCCCACATGAGGCAAGGAAGGCCCAAGGAGTTATAAGGAGGAAGAAGCTCTCATTTGGATTCATTCTTACACCTTGCAATCAAAATTACTTGACTGTTCACTCTGCTGTTTAGCTGAGTCAACTGACTGTTTAGCCACGAATCTCTCAAGCAGGAGATTCAACCTTTCCTTCGGGGGACCTTCCGTGCCCGCCCTAGGGAGGCAGTTCCATAGTCATTTCAGGAGATTCGGGAGTGTGTTGCAGCATTCCCATTCAACCACAAACAGGGAGTGCGTATTTCTGGCTAGCTGGAGAATACACAGGAGGAGTTGGAGCTATCAGTGATCAACCATTTGTCGAGAGAGTTAGAGGATTGGGAGAGCAGCAGTAGACTAACATTCCTTGTGATTTTTAGAGCTAGCATCCCAACAGTTCGAATCACTGGGCTTGGGGACAGTGCAGAGGGCCAGTCCAACATTTTCGTGGAGCTTAGGAGCAGGTGCCATAGGTCAGAAGCCCATCTGGGAAGTCAGGGGATTGATAGCAGGGGTCAACCCAGCACTTTGGGACCCTTTCTAGGAGGATTTACAGGAAGATTCCAACAGGCCCAGTTTTGCAATTGCAGCTGAATTTGGGCTCCAAGGGGTTCAAATTTCAAAATTCTAAACTAGCCAAATTCATTCGTGGGGTTTTTTTGGGTTTAGGCCAAGGAGTACGGGGTTAAAAGCATATAGTTTTCTGGGCATAAGAAGTGGACCTTTCGGCCATTCGAACCTAGCAGAAAGGCAATTTTCTTGGCAGCGCAGTGCAGATTGGTGCAACAGTTGGAGCAATCATTGATTTAGCGATTTACTCACCTGAGTTTGGTCATGCATGTCCACTGAGACAAGCCCAGGTACACCATTCTATTATCCATTGTATTTTGCCCTCAAAGAAGTAATAAAATGGCTCAACAATTCCATATTTGCAACATTTCTATGGGTGTTTAATGTGTATTTCGTTTTTATATTTTGCTGCACAAATATTTTCTCTATATCACTTATATTCCTATTTAGGAACATTACAGTGGTATCAGAGCCTAGTTCTTGGCTCAGTTGTGGGGATTGTCTCCTATGAGAGAAGGGGACCAACAAAACATCACCTACCGAAGGTAGAGGTACCGGAGCAGAGAAAGAGAGCTGGAGATTACTCCAAACATGGAGGACAGAGGGAAAGTAGTGGTAGAAGAGGAGGACATGGTGGAACCCAAGAGCAGGGAAGAGATGGCTTTCGACAACCTCCTGAGAGCCCTGAATGACTTAGCCAAGGGTCAGAAAGATATGCTGGAAGAGATCAAGTCGCAGAACAGAGAGAGGACCACTCCTAGAGGGTTTCTGTTTGGGGAAACTTCTGGGGCCTCTCAGCCATTTGATCATCCCTCACCAGCAACGCAACACCCATCAACTAGTGGGCCAACTCGTGCCACATTGCGTTCTTTTGTACCAGTGGCATAAATCGGACCTGCAAGGGGTGAACACCCCATTCAGATGGGAGACTATTTCAGAGAGTGGCAGTCTATGGATGTAGGCTTTAGGGAAGCACTCTCTTGCAGAGTGAGAAGAACAAGGGTTATGGAGGACATGGAATCCGGAACTACGAGTTGTAGAGGACCATAGGGAGGATGTACTTCCCTACTTTCGATGGCATTGCCAAGTGCACGGCTAGGGGCTTGGGTTGAGAAGATGGACACCTACTTCCAACTCAACCAGATGATAGAGCAAGAAGCCATCAAGATGGCCACGCTGCACATGGAGGGGGGAAGTCCATGACTAGTGGTTTCATGGCTTGGCCACCCTAGGGCATGCCAATGTGGCTCCTTATGAGGACTTCACTAGGAGGGCGGTGGAGCGTTTTGATGAGAGAGATCCAGAGGCCCATTTCAGAGAGTTGACCCAATTGCGCCAAACAGGGAACCCAGAGCAGTACATCTCAGAGTTTCTGCGAGTATCAGTGATGGTTCTGGATCTATCAGAGGCTAGGAGGGTGTACACCTTCATTGAGGGCTTACTTGAGCCCTTGTGTGGACTGGTGAAGTCACACAGACCCTCCACGTTGCAGGAAGCAGTTTTGTGCACTAGAGATCTACAGGGGGCCATCCCCAAGACTAGAGCACCTTTTCCTGCACGGACCCCTTTTCCACAAAAGGGGCATGAGACTAGACCTCCACCTTAGAGGACCACACAGGGGCGGGGGCAGCTAGATGATGAGACACGAAAGGACCTCAGGAGGAGGAAGTTGTGCTTCACATGTAGGGAGCCTTGGGCACCAGGCCATCGGTGCATTGCCGGTAGAGCACACTATATTGAGGTTTTTTCTGACAGTGACCAGGAGGATGAGGTGGAGTAGGAGTGTGGTGTGGGAGATGGTGAGAGTCTGATAGATAGAGGGCCACCATCACCACCTCCACAGGGAGGGGCATCCCTTGCCACATCCGGGGGAGTCCTTGCTTCCTTATGCGGGATTCCCAAATTTTTGACATTGAGGATCAAAGGCACTGCACAGGGGGCAATGGGTGTTAGTCGTAGTTGACAATGGAGCTACCCACAATTTCATATATGTCTAGTTGGTTCAGAGGAGGGGCCTCACCACGGCTGAGTTCAAGGGCTTTTTAGTCCTAATACTAGGTGACCATACCATACAGTGCACTTGATACGTGCCTTCCTTGACAATAGTTATGGGGAACTGCTCCATGACAGACCATTTCTTTGTGCTCGATGTGCCAGACACCAACGTGGTGATGGAGTCCAGTGGCTGTATTCCCTTGGGCAAGTCACGACATATTGGAGGAAGCCAAAGATGGAGTTGATTGGGCCAGATGGCAAACCAGTAGTTTTGAGAGGCATGCTGTGTTATCCACCTCAAACAGTCTCAACCCACAGGATGGAGGCAAATCTGCGACATGGGGACATTGCATGGGCAGTAGAGTTGAGGATTTCAGAGGCTGGGGGATAGGCTCAGCCACCACCACCAGACATACAGGCTTTGCTGGACAAATACGCAGTTGTGTTTGGGGACATTCCACCAGGGCAGCCACCAGACAGGGGATTTGAGCACACTATTGAGTTGGAGCCGGGTGTGCAGGTAGTGATCACCACCCCTTATAGGCATCCCAAGGCCTATAAGGACGAGATAGAGAAGGCCATTCAGGAGTTGTTAGCATTGGGCCATATCAGGCCAAGTTCCAGTCCCTTTGCTTCTTTAGTAGTACTGGTGAAGAAGAAGGATGGAACCCTTCGTATGTGCATTGACTACTGGGCCCTCAACCGGAAGACATTGAAGAACCTGTACCCCATTCCCCACATAGATGAGCTGATGGATGAGCTTCAAGGAGTCAAGTACTTCTCTAAGTTCGATCTGCGTTTAGGGTACCACCAGATTAGGGTGAGGGATCAGGATATCCCTAAGACAACTTTTCAGTGCCACTATGGGCACTTCGAGTTCCTGGTCATGCCATTTGGGCTGACCAACGCTCCGACCACTTTCCAGTCATGCATGAACCATGTCTTTTGGGGACAGTTGAGGAGGTTCATGCTGGTTTTCTTCGATGACATTTTGATTTATAGCCGGACATGGGAGGAGCATCTCCAACACTTGGAGGAGGTACTACACATCCTGGAGGAGCAACAATTTTATGCCAAGCTATCCAAATGTGAGTTTGGTTTGACAGAGATACTCTACCTAGGGCATATCATCGGTGCTGATGGGGTGAAGGTCCATGAGGAGAAGATACGGGCCATCCGGGATTGGACGATACCCTGAGATGTGAGTGCGTCGATGGGATTTTTGGGCATTTGCACCTACTACAGGAAGTCTGTCAAGGGGTTCTCAGAGTTGGCAACACCGTTGACCGATGTGACCAAGAGAGGGGCTTTCACATGCATTGATGGAGCACATGTTGCCTTCGATCGCCTCAAGGAGGTGATGAGCAGTTTTCTGGTCTTAGCACTTCCAGATTTTTCCCAGCCCTTCATCGTGGAGTGTGATGCATCCGGGGTGGGAGTTGGAGCATTTTTGTCATAGGAGGGGCATCCCATTGCTTTTGAGAGTCGGAAGCTCCTACCGCATGAGCTGTCATATTCCATATATGACAAAGAAATGTTGGCCATCATGCATGCATTGGCCAAATTCCGACAGTACTTGTTGGGCAACAAGTTTCGAGTGAAGACTGATCACAACAATCTTCATCATTTCATGGAGCAGCAGGGCCTCAATGACAGGCAGCAGAGATGGGTCACAAGGTGAAGGCCTATGACTTCGACAGAGTATGTGCGGGGAAAGCACAATGTGGTGGCCGATGCTCTATCTCGGAGACCAGTTGTTTTGTCCCTCGTGAGTATTTGCCATGATTGGAAAGCTCAACTATTGGTGGAGTACTCCAAGGACAGGAGGGCATGCGAGGTCTTGGAGGGTACCCATGCAGATGAGCGTTACTGAGTGATGGATGAGGTCATCTATTACAAGGGGCACATTTTCTTAGTACCCAACTCGTAGTTGAGAGAGAGGGTGCTCCAGGCAGCACATGACTCACCATTATCCGGGCACCAGGGGTTCCAGAAAACATATATGGTAGTCAGGGAGAGATTCACATGGAAGGGCCTCAAGGGGGACGTGCTGAAGCACGTACAGGAGTGTGAGGCATGTCAGAGGAACAAGGGGGAGCTAATCCACCCTGCAGGATTGCTACAACCACTTCCCATCCTCGAGGGGAAATGGGAAAGTATCTATATGGATTTCATCATAGGGCTCCCCATAGTTCAGGGAAAGGACTACATCTACGTAGTGGTCAACAGGTTGACCAAATATGCCCACTTTTTCGCCATCCCCACCCGATACACGGTTGCACAGGTTGCAAAGTTGTTCTTTCGGGAGATCTTCAGGTTGCACGGGCTCCCCAAGAACATTGTGAGTGACAGGGACAACAGGTTCATAGGAAGCTTTTGGCGTGAACTTTTCAGATTGGTTGGGACCGAGCTCACCCCTAGCACCAACTACCATCCTCAGACAGATGGCCAGACCAAGAGGGTTACTCAGTGGCTGAAGGGGTACCTGAGGAACTACGTGACTGGTTAGCAGAGGGCTTGGATTCAGTGGTTGCATCTGGGCGAGTACTGCTACAACACCACTCACCCCCACTGACATTGTTTTTGTAGACAGTCGGGCCCCAAAGGCCAAACACTAGGTCTAAGAGAGCCAAGACATCCTCAAGGGCTCTGATGTTGAAGTTTCTAAGTCTACCGGTTAGAAACCCTCCATGCACTTTACTGATTTATTCCTACCTACTTGTTCTGTTAATTAACAAGTTATTTATCATGTAAATATTGAAAATAAATACAAGTGCATGCTCAACATATTATAGATCATCAACTGAAGGAAACAGAAACACACACACAAATGACACCGTTATTTTTGGACTAATGACCCTGGAAAAACCCAATGCGAGAAAAGCGGTGCAACTATCTGAGGGTTTTATTATTAAGCAACTCTTTTTTGAGTACACTGGGTGCCAAACTGGCTAACCTGACAAAGATAAAAAATCTGGCAGCAATACCTCTCTTCGGAATTAGGTATTTGGAAAGCCTGCTCCACGAAATCCCTCTCCAGCACTATCTGAAGCCTAGCGTTAGCCTTGTTGGCCTCTGCGTCAGCCTACTGAGGCTCTGCGCAACCTCTTTGGCTCTCTGTGTCACTCCTGCAGCCTTTGCATGGACGACGTAGGCCCTGCTGGCTCTGCGCAGTCTCTACTGCCTCTGCGTGGCTCTCTCTGGCTTTGCGTCTGCCTCTCTCTGCTTCTGCGCTGGTCTCTTAGCACTATCCCTGCCTCTCTGCCTCGTACTCACTGCCCCTCGTTGGAACTGATCACTGATTCTATCTCTCTTAGCAAACCCCACTCTAGAGAATAGAATGACTAATCACTCTGGTGTGTTCTCCAAGTGACCCTCAAGCCTCCTCTTATACTTTTCTCGTTGACAAATCAACGGTCGAGATTAAGTCCCTAATTGACGGCTAAGATTAAATTTGGCTTGATCCATGTCTTTTGGACCATTCTAACACAATTTTATATTAATTCACATTAATATTTTAATTTCCCCAAGTTTCGAATTAGGGACTCCATTAAAAATATTAATTATTTTAATGTCTCCCGAATTGTTTAGAATCTACCCAAACCCTTTCTGGGTATTGGAGATCTCATGTGCCCTAACCTCTCCACCAAATTTCGTGGCTAGATCACATCCAATGCTACCCCAAATCAACATCTCAAGGATAACTTGGTTGCAGCCCAAAATCAGCAGAAGGTGTACGCAGATTGACACAGGACAGAGAGGCGTTTTGAGGAGGGGGACTTGGTGTACCTCTGGCTACAGCCTTACAGGCAATCCATGCTGAAGCAGAAGGGGGCCGAGAAGCTACAACCACACTTCTATGGGCCCTACCGGGTGATTAGACGAGTTGGAGAGGTGGTCTATGAGCTAGAACTGCCTCAAGGGAGCAAGATCCACAATGTATTTCATTTCTCATGCCTTAAAAAGGTGTTGGGACAACAGGTGACAACAACAGCTAATTTAACCACACTGGATGATGAGGGCCACTTGGTTTTGGAACCTGAGGCCATCTTAGATAGTAGGGAAAGGAAAATGAGGAGCAGGACCATCAGGGAGTTCTTGGTGCGTTGGAAGAACTTGCTAGATGAGGATGCCACCTGGGAGGGTGAGCACATTTTGGAGCACCTAGCGTTGAGGTTGCTTGAGGGCAAGCAACATTTGGGAGGGGAGGATTGTTATGTCCCTTCTCAAATACATTTGTAATAGGGTGTTGCTTCACAATTTTGTACAATTTTGGCTAAGGAAGAGAACTCGACATTTTTGACTTAGGGACTTAGGAGGCAATTTGACTTTATTTGGCTGCTAGTGGAATGTGGGGCCCACCCACATGAGCATTTGGACTGGGCCATTCAAATGGCTTGGAGGGAACTTGAATAGCTGGATGGAGGGGCCCACATGAGGCGAGGAAGGCCCAAGGAGTTATAAGGAGGAAGAAGCTCTCATTTGGATTCATTCTTACACCTTGCAATGAAAATTACTTGATTGTTCGCTTTGCTGTTTAGCTGAGTCAACCGACTGTTTAGCCACGAATATCTCAAGCGGGAGATTCAACCTTTCCTTCAGGGGACCTTCCGTGCCCGCCCAGGGAGGAAGTTCCATAGTCATTTCAGGAGATCCGAGAGTGTGTTGCAGCATTCCCATTGAGCCACAAACAGGGTGTGTGTATCTCTGGCTAGTTGGAGAATACGCAGGAGGAGTTGGAGCTATTAGTGATCAGCGATTTGTCGAGAGAGTTAGAGGATTGGGAGAGCAACAGTAGACCAACATTCCTTGTGAGTTTTGGAGCCAGCAGAGCTAGCATCCCAGCAATTTGAATCACTGGGCTTGGGGACAACGCAGAGGGCTAGTCCAACGTTTTCGTGGAGCATAGGAGCAGGTGCCATAGGTCGGAAGCCCATTCGGGAAGTTAGAGGATTGATAGTAGGGGACGACCCAGCACTTTGGGACCATTTCCGGGAGGATTTACATGTAGATTCCAGCAGGCCGAGTTTTGCTGTTGCAGCTGACGTTGGGCTCCAAGGGGGCCGAATTTCAAAAGTCTAAACCAGCCAAATTCCTTCGTGGGTTTTTCTGGGTTTAGGCCAAGGAGTCCGGGGTAAAAGCATATAATTTTTTGGGCATAGGAAGTGGACATTTCAGCCATTCGAATCTAGCAAAAAGACAGTTTTCTAGGCAGCGCAATGCAGATTGGTGCAACAGTTGGAGCAGTCATCCATTCAACCGTCTTCTCACCTGGTTTTGGTCATGCTTTTCCATTGAGACAAGCCCAGGTGCACCATTCTATTATCCATTGTATTTTGTCCTCAAAGAAGTAACAAAATGGCTCAGCAGTTCCATATTTGTAGCATTTCTATGGGTATTTAATGTGTATTTCGTTTTCATATTTTGCTACACAGATTATTTGCTTTATATCTCTTGTATTGCTATTTAGGAATATTACAGTTTGGGGATCAAGGCTAGATGAAATAGTATGGGATCAAGGAATGGCATGTCGTCTGAGGGAATCACATAGTTCCCATCACCTGGAGAATTGCACGCTTTTTATAACGAAGGAGGTTATGATATGCTTGTCTAAGGTGAGGAGAGGAAGATGGGTTGTGTGTGAGGATGAGACAAAGCTGCTTGTGGAGGGATTTGCATTCATCATCAAACCAAATCTTAATGGGGTAGAAGTAGTGTTTTCAGAACATGACCTAATCGGTTTGAATCGGCCAGTCCGACTGATTGGAGGGGAAAACTAGTTCAGATTGGCCTCTTGAACCGTTTTTTTCGAACCGACCATTTTCACCGAACCAGTCGTTTAGGTAAAGTCATGTACAATGCAACACGTGGGGCTTGTTTTGCTATTTTTTATTTTATTTTTTCTTAATTGGCTGTTCTCCCATAGTAGGTGCCTAATATTCAAGCCTATGGCCTAACTATTGCTATGCAGTTCATGGTAATGTTGATTCTCATCCTTTTACTTGAATTTTTAACATTACCATGAAATGACTCGGGATGTTTGAAAGTGGTTCCGAAGTTATTAGATTTCATATGGAGAAAATAGAATTCTAGATACCACTCAAAATCCAACAAGTTTAACAATTTTTTAGGGTTTCAGGATTGGGGGGATTGCAACATTTCCATTGGATTTTGTCATGTACAAGGTTATAAAACTCGTATTTAATCAAGAGCACCAAGGCCTCTTTGTACCTTGATGTTAGTGGCATTGGTTTTCAAACTCCTATATCACGATCCTACTAAAAGTGTACCCATCACTCAAACAAAATCTTGAATGGACATGCTAAGCATTTTCTATCTTATTTTAATGCTTAGATGGTGATATTGATGATGAAGATCCCAATATAGGTAAAGATTTTGATGATATGTAGCTATTTGTTGTAGTATGGTTTTTTTTGGATGTTAGAGGCTATCTAGGGCCTGCGTTTCTGATGTATTTTATGTTTAAAGATGGATAACACTCTGTGTTATTTTGTTTATGTGCATCTTTACATGCTATATAAATGAGAACTTTTGCTTATTTGTGTATAAATGGTTTGGACTCATATGGATGCACATGAATATATATGTTTTCTTTAAAATTTGAATATTTGCACTGAGAGGCACTCTCCAGCGTAGCGTGGAAAAGAAGTCGTAATGTTTTGTTCTGTGAGCATTTTGATTTGGTCAAATTACATAAAAATAAAAAAATTAAATAAAAAATTAAATTATTAATTAAATTAAAATTGAGATAAAATAGTCAATTTACCATTGGCATTTTTTGTGTTAAGTAAATATTTTGACTCTTGTTATAAAATTAAATTAAAAAAAATTATTAATTAAAATAAAATTGAAGTAAAATAGTCAAATTAAGGTAAAATAGTCAATTTATTGTTAGCAGTTTTTGTGTTATGTAAAGATTTTCACTGAGTTTTGATAAACCATGGCTTTTCCCATGTTATTCTTCTCTAATGTAGCCTATTTAACACCATAAAACTTCAATTCCCCACATAAAAATAACCAAGCATTTGATCCATATTCCGATGGATGACTCTGGAATTTGGGATAGAGAAACATTTTTCCTTCTCTTCCCATATGTTATCTTAATAGGCTTCAATTATTATTGGTAAAGGTAAAACCGTAGCATGAAGTTTTCTGTAGGGAAACCTACAAATCAACTAGGATCTTACAATACCCATAAGAGGGGATTATCGAAATTCCAAATCCATTGCGCAACATCGCTTAGGCTTCAATGATTATTGGTAAAGGTAAGCTGTGACATCAAACTAAAGCGTTGATTCAAAGTTATGTTTTTTGCATTTCTCATTTGCTTTCAATACTTTTTATGTTTTTTCCTTTTTGTCCTTTGTATTCTAAATGTTTCTGGTAATTTCGGTGAGAGGCACTCTCCAACCCAGTATGGAAGAGAAGTTGTAATGTCTTGTCCTGTAAACATTTTGCCTTTGTCAAATTACATGCTAATAAAAAAAAAATAAAAATAAAAAATTATTCATTAAAATAAAATTGAGATAAAATAGTCAATTTACCATTGACAATTTTTGTGTTCGGTAAACAGACTCTCTCCTGTTATAAAATTAAATTAAAATAAAATTAAAAGTAAATTACATAAAAATAAAATATATAAATAAAAAATAAAATTATTAATTAAAATAAAATTGAGATAAAATAGTCAATTTACCATGGCAGTTTTTGTGTTAAGTAAATATTTTGACTTCTATTCTAAGATTAAATTAAAAAAAATTATTAATTAAAGTAAAATTCAAGTAAACTAGTCGATTTACTGTTAGCAGTTTTTGTGTTATGTAAAGATTTTGACTCCAGGTATTGACAACCCATGGTTTTTTTCTCTAATGTAGCATATTTAACAACATAAAACTCCAATTCCATACATCAAAATAACCAAGTGTTTGATTTATATGCTGATGGATGACTTTAGAATCTGGGACAGAGAAAACATTTCCCTTTTTTCGCCATATGTTTCCTTAATAGGCTCCAACTATTATTGGTAAAGGTAAGCCATAACATGAAGTTTTCTGTAGGGAAACCTACAAATCACCTCAGAGCTTGCAATACCCATAAGAGTGGATTATCGAAATTCCAAATCCATTGTGCGGCATCGCTTAGGCTTCAACTATTATTGGTAAAGGTAAAGTCGTGGCATCAAACCAAAGCTCTGATTCAAAGTTATGTTTTTTGCGTTTCTCTTGTGCTTTCAATACTTTTTTATGTTTTTTGCTTTTTATTTTCTTTGTATTCTTAATGTTTCTGGTAATCAATATCATAGTGCGAAACCATAAAATGGGTATATGGACGAAACCACAAGATAGGTTCATGGAAGAAACCAATTAAGTTTCCAGCTTTTGAAAATCTGATGACCATTTTCATGAACTTCTAAATTAAACTTTGGTGCATAGTTATAGAATAGATCCATCTTTTTTTAAACACAAACCACATTGTTTTAGCAAAGTATTATGCTTATTATCATCTAATTAGGTTATATACATTTAGATTACATACATTCAATATTTTAAATTAATTATTTTCTCAATTATGTTTTCTAAATTTGAGATAAAATTAATAGATAAAAAAACTAAAAAATAAATATGAGAAGTTTTACTGTAATCTATAAAATGAATGTTAGGATATTCCGACAGATAGGAAATAGTTAAGGATAACTTGGTCTAGTGTAGAGTTCAGTAAAGTGTGTTTCTTTACTATGTACTTTTTGTAACTTACAATTCGACGGTCACGATATGTCCTAGACATGAAGTGATCCGACGGTTCATTCTCCTCGGTATTACTGACACTTGATCCGTGGCTTAACACCCGATTGGTCCATGATCTCTATTTAAAGAGCATGGAGGGTCATTTGTAAGGTGACCGTTCATGAGAGAAGCTTATGTAATTTTCTTTCTTTTATTAATACACTGCCTGAAGTGGTCGCGTTGGCTCAGGCCGTGACTGTTTCTTCTTTGAGGGTTTTAACCACGTCAAGAATACTGGTGTATTGATCTGTGATCTGTTTGTAAGCGGTGTCCTTTGGTGTTCTATTTGAGGAACTTACCGTGTAAATTCCTACATGGTATTAGAGCTATTTGAGGGTCGCATTCGTTGGTGATCCAAATCCGAAGCCGGTACAATTGCATCCGACTGTCATTTCCTAGATCCACTGTTTTTGACTGCTTCGGGCCTAGAGGACTGCTCTATTGTGTTAGGAGCATCTGTTCCAATGAGGAGCCCCTTTCGTTTCACACGAAAAGGTTTCCGTTAGCCCTAGCTATGTCATTTTTAAGATCTGGAGGTATACAGTCTTTATTTGCAGTTTTAGTGATTCATCTTTCTATTTATTTCAGTTTATTTAGCTCTTTGTTTTTTATTACCGGATCTATACCTTTCATTTTTGTGTATGCTCTTTGCCCTGCGACTTTATGCATTGGGCAAATCAGAAACATAAAGGAAGGATTTTTCTCATGCTTATGCTCTTTTCCGCCGCGCCTTAGTGTGATCTCGGAAAATCAGAAACATGGAGTAATATTTAGTTTTCGGTGAAAGCTAACTTCAAGCCATAAGGTTTGTTTTTTTTTTGCATGTCCGTGTCGGGTTGTGTGGTTTTTTGTTTTGTAGGTAAAAATGGCCTTTTCAAGTAAGCACGCACTCCAAAGCTTTAGTGACTAAAAAAAACCTCTTCCTCTTTTCAAAAAATTACTAACCTTTTAAACTAGCTCACTTGGTCCAAAGTTACTTTATGAGAATAGAGGTCTTGGGTTCAAGTCTCTTTTTTGTTGAGTTACTTCTTCAAAAAGCACATGTAACTTATGTTTTAAAGTTACTTTATGTAAAATTGTTCTCACCCATTATAAAAAGTGAGTCACTTATAATTCTAAAGTCTCTTTATCTTTTATTTAAGTTACAATTTAGTAGGTAGCTCATAAAGTACCATTGTAAAAGTGATTTTCACTTATTTATAAAAGTGGGTCACATACTTTTTAAAAAAAGTGAGCCAATTATATTAAGTTTGGAAAAATGGGTTTTTTTTTTTTAATATAACATTATCATTCATTTCTACACATTCACGTATTTTGTCGGCGTCTTCAACAACTTTTCTTCAAAAAGCCATAACTTCTTCATCCGGAAGCCGTTTTCAGTGCTATTTTTTTTGAATCAGCGTAATTTTTCAAGATTTTTCCATTGGAACACTTAGTTTCAACGTCTACAACTTCAGTTTATATTAAAATGGAAAGTCCATGCCAAGTTCTTATTGACAACACTAACTACTTCCAATGGGTGTCCTACATGGAGGATTTACATAGAAGTAAAGGTCTTTATAGAATAGCCTCAGACCAAGAGTCTAAACCTAAAGATGAAGATAAGGTAGTCAAATGGGAAAATAAGCAAGATTAAGCATGTGGGTTGATAGGGATGTCTATTTCTCCAGACCTTAGATTCCATATCGTAGAACTTGATATCCCGGATGAAGCAATGAAACAACTCAATTAAGTTTTTGGAATTAAAAATGAAATTAGAGCCCATCAACTCGAAGATGAGTTGCTTACGTTGGACCCCAATAATTTTTCTTCCATTGAAGATTTTTTGTCCAACTTCAAGACCCTTAGACTTCTCTTGGAAGATGTTAAGGTTAAGAAAGAAGATGGTAGCCTTATCTATTCCATTCTTACTAAGTTAGGACCAACCTACTTTGTGTTTGTTTCCACCTTCCATTCTACTAGAGAAGCCTTTATTTCTCAAGGACAAGCCTACAAGTCCCCCTCTTTTGATGCCTTTTGTGATTATTTAATAAGAGAACAAAAAAAACTCTTAGCCTTAGCTGCCTAGCAACAACCAAGTTCAAGGAATCCTAAGAAGCAGCATCTTAAAAAGAATGGTCCTAAACCAACCAAGGGTCATAAGCACTTTCAGTCTTGAAATGAAAAATCAATTCAACAAAATGATAAGGCAAATAAAAACAAAGGGAAGAAGACTGATAGACATTGCAACTTTTGTAATCGAGATGGCCACTTAGAATCCAAATGCTTTAAGAAGATGGAAGCCTTGGAAGCAACGATGAAGAAGCATAACATCTATTTGGAGCACTCTTCAACTTCAACTTCATTTTCAGGAATAACACTTTGTGCATGTGGTTGTCAAGCATCTCGGTTTGGTTATGCACTAAATGTATCTTCTTCTTCTCATTTTCATGAGTGGCTCATTGATTCTGGAGCTTCTTATCACATGGCCAAAAACAAAGCCATGTTTTCTTCTTTAAATGATTGTAACACAAAATATATATGTTGGTGATGATAGATCTCTTAGTGTTGTAGGGACTGGAACTATTCATCTAGACAATGGTCAATTTAATAATGTATTATGGGTTCCAACCTTATCCTGCAACCTTCTATTTGTATATCAGATAACTCATTCAGGTGAAGGTAAAATCATTGAATTTTCACCTCATGATGTTGTAATTAAAGACCTAAGAGATCCTAGACAGATTTTAGCCACTGGCATTGCTGATGATTCTACAAGGTTGTATATTTGGGTCATCAACTCTTCACTCGGTATTTGTTGCTCATAATGATGAAGTGAGCAAACTTTGGCATGAATGATTTGGTCACTTAAACTATTGCTCCCTTCAAAATCTATGTAAAGAATATATGGTGACATGTCTTCCTATGGTATCTTGCAGAGATGGTGTTTGCTCTGGATTTGATATGGACCTGCAATAATAATTGCTTCTAACATTTTTATTTTCCATCTTGTTTTTGGTCCATATCTTAACTTATCATTTTTTAGTATGGCATTTTGATTTTTTATCTAATAGCTAACTTATCAAAAACAAGAATGTTACAACATGAGGCTTTCATTATACTGTGAACATTTTTCTTGTGAGTTTAGTCTGCTTGCTTTTCTCAGCAAATTTCCCTTTCTCATATGCGACCTACATTTTATCTGATTTCTTTGCTGCTGTTTTCTTGTACAGCGGTGGTAACAGCTGTAACAGAACTAGGAGCAGGAAAACCACGGTTTTATTCAACAGCTGATATAATTTCATTCTGTCGAAAATGGCGGTTGCCAACAAATAATGTCTGGTTATACTCGACAAGGTACAAAAGCAGCTTGATCTCTTGATGTTTTTTAAAGAAGAAAAAGAGATACTTTCTTAATGACGATTTGAAGGTTGTTTTTGTGTGTCATGTAAACTAGTCCAGAACTGTAGAGGTGAAACTATTGAAAGGTGTGTTAAGATAGAATCCACCGTATATTGTTTGTGTGCCTGGGTTTATCATCCATCATATGATATACGTTTTACAGATTGGGAACCAGATTGGAAACAACAGGGTCTGATCTTGATCTGACACCACAGCATATATGCATAACCTAGAAAGTAGGTAATTATGCTACCCACAATACAAATATCTAACTAGTTTAGAGTCTAGACCCATATATAGATATCAGAAAGAAGTTCCATATTTCTTGCAGAGAAATATCTAATAAAGAGAAACGAACTGGCAGTTTGGTTCTGTACTTGCACTAAAGACAGTGAAAGAATGGGGCACATGCAGAAATCACAAGAAAAATGATTGATATTTTTGGATTCACATCATGTGGTTTAATAACTTGGAATACTGCTGTCTGGGTGATTTTTGAATAGTAACCCCTAACAAAATGTATGGTGGTAGTATAATGGATTATTGAGTGGTGTGAGAAGAAAATGTGATGAAAAACCCCAAGACTAGTGCCAACCAAATCTTTGGCAAAATGGAGTAAAAACGGCATGGATCTAAGAGGGCTAATGCATGAATGTGTAAGACAAATAAGGGCTGCTATCCATGCCACAAATCAACCTTCCTGAAAATTGATGCAGAAAATGATCCTTGGAGAGCTAGGATTGCCACTCGAAAACAAAGCCAGGAAGGTGATGTTATATTGGTAAGCAACAATGTAGTTTGTTAGTTGCAAGTTTGAAATAACAATGAAATATAAGGCGAATTTAATCCTCACATTACATCATCCAAATGGTAGATGCTGCATTACAAGGCCTTCATAAATAGTTACAAGTTTTTTCTACACAATTAAACAAAATATAAAACAATTGCAAAAATAAAACCTCACATAAAATAGATGCAATACTTCCATTATCCCATTAAGCTTGCCAAAATGATGTACAATGTTAACCTTGTTACCCATCACTTGTGGGTAATGTATATAAGAGATTTTTTTTTCTCCTAGATGGTCTTCAGCCGGCAACCAGCAACCCTTGCAGCGACCAGATAGCTCGATGTGCTATTTTCTCCTCCACCTGAGCCAGCCACGTGGTCCCTTGACCACTTGTCATGAATGTATGTTTGAAGGTGGGCCTTCCGACCCCAAAGGTATGGATTTTCATTCCTTACTTGTCATGGGTACTTTTCAACATGGATTGGTGGGGGAATTAGGCGGAAAGAGTGGGTTAGGTTTGTATTTTTGTGTCCATTGCCCAATTTCATTGTTACCCTTGTATCCTAGTCCTGTGGGATCTCCTTTTATTGATTGTTTAGCTTTTGGGTTGGCACTACATGGGAAATTTGATTTTGCGTGTTCCCACTTCTCGTACCACCTACATCACTCCCCTTCCACTCATTTTGACCCCATTCATCTATTTTCCCATCCAGGTGCACTGGGTCCACATAGGGTTAGCTTCCCCCCTTTCCTTGTCCACACCTTGGGTTGGGCGTGGAATGATGCCCTAGAGGTTGATGTAGCTAAAAAGAAAAGTAAAAGCATAATTTGACCACTTTCAATAGGAAATGTACCACAAAATGCAAACGATGGCCGAGACATACAAATTTAGCACGTGGGCAAAAGCCAAACATGAGCTCTACCCCTTACCCATGGCCATCACCCTTGTTCCTATGGGCCCTAGATGAGCCCCCTCTATCATTAAGGAACCCATGATTGCCCCAACCCCTGGTGGGCAGTAAACCACCCCACCTTAAGGGGGTGCTCATTGCTACATCTAACACATCATGCTCTCCATTCCCTGGAGCTCTGCGCAATTATGAAGAAAAATCATTAAAGGTAAAATGCATATGAAGAAGGGTGTAAAAACAAAGGCGGGGGTAACTCATATACCATGATTTGCTTTTTTCTACACCTATATACCCAAGTGTGGGCTTCCCTTGTCATAGCTAACCAATTGTACCTTGACATGTGGTTGATGTTTCCCTTAATTCCCACTCCATTCCATCATTATATCATTTTCCACCTACCTCTTGAAGGATGTACTATGGACATGTGTTAGTTTTAGTTAACAATGGTATGTCCTATGCTTAGCACAATTTACTTCAATGTTCCTTAGTAGCCCAATAACACTTTCCAATAGCAATCACAATAATCACATTAACAGTAAAAGCAGATAGAACATGAAACAAAATGCAGAAGACAAAGCCAAGACAAGATGACACCAGATTTGGCGGATGCCAGGGAAAAACCCCAATGTGGGGAAAACCCTTTGATTAATTCTTCTTATTATTATATCAAAAGTTCAGCAGAGAGATAGAGTACAAAAGTCAAATTTACTTGCCCAATATAAAGTCAAAACAACCCTAAAAATTTCTGTAGTCAAACTTCAACCCTAACTAGAAAGTCAACGTTGGTCAAAACCAATGTTTTACAAAACGGACTCGGATTCGGACTCGGCCGAGGATCGACTCGGAAACGGAAACGGAAACGGCAATGACTCGGCCGGCTCGATTTCAATGACTCGGTCGTTGTAAAAAATACATTAAATATTTATTTTTTTTATAAAAAAACATAATTTTAAATAGTTTAAACATAATTTTAAATATTTTCATTCAAGTTTCGAAACACACAACATTATAATATACATGGAAGACAACATATGATCAAAGTAGGCTCATGAACCAATCCATTATATCAAAATGGTACGGTGTACCCAATGGCAATAGTAAATACATAGTCAACTGTAGTCTGTCATACATGATCAAAGACTCAAGAGTCAAAACAAAATACAAATAACCAAGGAGGCTAGTAGCTACTGGCTACTGCCAGAGGAGCCAAGATCATCTCGACCAATCTCTGGATCATCATCATCAGAGGCAGAGCCAGACAAGGGGCCCCATGACTCCTCCTCATCATCATCGTCTCCAACTGCAACTGTAGAAGTGGTGCCAGTACCAGTACCACTAGGCTGTGAAGCAGATGCAAGCTGAGATAGAGTACAAATGCGGCTGCACTTCTGTCGTGGCTGAGCAGAGGAAGGCGAAGCACCTACAACTGGAGTCCTACTAGCTGGCTGTGAGACTGAGGCTGGTGGATTGGGATCTGCATTCAACTGAACACGCTGCAGTGGATCTCCAACATCAAGTTCATCAAGATCCTCATCAGGATCAAACTCTGGTAGACGACTCTCCACTACCCAATCTGATGTTGGATCAATGTCTTCCAACACAATGGGATCTGAATCAGGTCTTTTGTTCAGCAATTGGTTCCGTCTGAGCCGAAGGTTGTATTGGACAAAAACTAGATCATTCAACCGTTTTTGCTCCAAACGGTTTCTCTTCTTTGTGTGAATCCTCTCAAAGACAGACCAATTGCGCTCACACCCAGATGCACTGCAAGTTTGACTCAAAATACGAATTGCAAACCTTTGCAATTCAGGGCAGTGGCCACCAAAGGCCTCCCACCATTGTGCTGCAAAAAACATAGGAGTGTAATGAATTATGAGTTAGATGAAGGCTGAAGCTCAACAAAATTACAAATTATATCTAACTTGAAATTGAGAAATTGAAAATTGAAATTTTTGTTTACCTGGCTCATCTGCGTCTCTTGCAATCTTTGCTAGGTTCTTCCCAAAGGTACCTGTTGCATTGGTGAAGGATGTGACCTGCTGATGTATCAGTAGCTGATCAGACTCCGATGGGACCATGCGCTCAATGCAATCAACCAGTCCATCTCTGACCTCCCCCCTCAAAGCTCCTGACTCCTTAGCTTTATAATGATACCGTGGGTTCAAAAAATACCCAGCTGCATGTATAGGGCGATGGAGTTGATTGTTCCATCTTTCATCAATGATTGCCCAAATGGGCCCATACTTTGCCACTCTATCCTTGTATGCTGCCTTTATTTGCTCCTTTGCTTGATCCATAGCCTCATAAATGAAGCCCATAGCCAACCTTTCCCCATCCACCAACCGCAACACCTTAACTAGTGGCTCAGCAACCTTCACAATCTCTGTTGCCTTTCTCCAAAAAGTTTCATCATGGACTTTCCTTCTCAATTCTCTGCCTTCTGGTTTGTTAGACCAACTGCTATTATTCCAATCATCACTGGAAAACATCTTTTGCAAGTTTCTATGTTGGGAAAGCATAGATTGCAATGTCAAAAAATGTGTAGCAAATCTAGTGATGGCAGGCCTAATAATATCCTTGCCTCCAGTGTGTTTCCTCATGAGACTCAAAACCAGTGTATGATTGTAGATAAATTTTGTTATGCTTTTGGCATTATCTACAGTGTTTCTGACCCAATCTAATTTCCCAATATCCTCAAGCATGAGGTCTATGCAATGTGCAGCGCATGGGGTCCAAAAGATGGTCTTGTGTTTTTCCTCTAACAGTCTACCAGCAAGAACATAGTTAGAGGCATTGTCTGTGATGATTTGAACAACATTAGCCACCCCCACAACCTGAATAACCTCATCCAATAGCTGAAACAACAAGTGGCCATCTTTTACCTTATCAGATGCATCAACTGATTTTAAAAACATGGTTCCCTGTGGGCAGAAGACAAGAAAGTTTATGATGGTACGGTTTCTTTGATCAGTCCATCCATCTGACATGATGGTACACCCTGTTCTTGCCCATGATTCCTTGAAATCTTGCAAATACTCATTAATTGATGAAATTTCTTTCTGCAAACGAACCCCCCTTAGCTCTTGCATAGTAGGGCCTTTGAAGCCTTTTCCTGCAGCATGTATGGCCTCAAACATAGGCTCATAATATGGTGAACGAGCAGCATTAAAGGGGATATCAGCATCATACCACCATCTAGCTATGTAGTCACAAGCAGTCTCCCTCAATTCTTTCTTCCAATTGTCATCTAAAGTGGGCTGAGAAAGACCTTTACTAACTTCAGGACCATGTGCATCTGATGGAGAGGAGGCTGAGTGAGTGAAAAAACTTTTGATAGTCCCATCACCCTTCATTCTACCCTTTCCCTTATCTTGAACAGAAGCATAAGAGGGAGGAACATAACGGAAAGGGTTTGATGCATCAGTTTGAGGGATAGAGGAAGAACCCTCAAACTCATAGTGGGGGTTGGCAGCCATCATTCTTTGTATCTCCCTCTTCCTCCCAATTTCATCCTGTATCTCTTTTTGCCTAGTCTTTTGTTCTTGAAATTTTTCAAAGCTTTCCAACAAAGTCTTTCTAATCTCCCCAATTTCCTTAGATTGACATGCAGTAATATTGCCTCTAATCCCTGCCAAGTGTTGTTTCAGCCTATGAATCCCCCGAGGACCTGACTTAATTTTCCTATGGCAAAACTTGCAACACATCTCATTATCAACCATTTCAACATATGCCCAAGCAGCATCTTTTGCTCTAGGTGCCATTTTTTGACTAGGAAAACAATCTGAAAATGAAAAAAAAAAATAAAAATTGATTCAATGTTCATTTATTTGACTAAAAACACTCTCTAAGCTATCTTTATATGCACCTAAAATTTAATAAGTAAAAACAGATTTATAGAGGTGGAAAAAAATACCTCCAGGCACAAACTGCCTCCTCAAACTTGCTCCAAAAATCAGCTCCTCAATGCTGCTCCAAATGGCTGCCCAAGAAGCTCCTCACTCCAGCTACAATGCTCCTCCAAGACTCCTCACTGCTGCTCCAAAACAAGCTCAAGAACTGCTCACTAACTCTCAAAGAAGACTCTCACTCAAATGCATAAGACTGCTGTGAGTGAAATGAGAGCATTTGGCTGTCTTAAATAGAGTTTGGGAGGGGGAAATGGACCCCAAATGCATTTAACTAATCACATAAACCTTTTCATGTCCACAAACCCTAACCAAATCAGCCAAAAATCAGCAAAAAGTTAATTTTTTTCATGTTAAAACGCTGCCCAGCGGTTTGGAAACGGTACGGCCGTTTTTTGTCGTGACCCGGCCGGGTTGACCGGGTCAGCTATGACCCGGCCGAGTCATTGGCTGACTCGGCCGGGTCATAGCTGACCCGGTCACCGAGCCGAGTCATAGGGCCGGGTTGCAATTTTTTTTAATGACCCGGATCGAAACGGCCGTTTCGGAGTCAACCCGGCCGTTTCGTAAAACACTGGTCAAAACAACCACAAATCATCCTCAAAGCAACTCGGTATTCCTCTGTCAAACTTGACCTGATTAGGAGGTCAAAGTCAACCCAAAATAACTTGGTGTAACTCGGTCAAAGGAGAGAAAACTGTTGTAATTTTTCTGCGATCAAACTATAGTCAACCTTGAAGTCAACGCTGGTCAAACTTGTCACAAAACTTCGGTCTGCAATTTTGGCTAGAAAACTCGTCCTCCTTGCCACACTTCTGAGAGAGAGAAGCTGCCCAATAGTTGTACGAACCAATCAGATGAAGAGAGAGAAGAATGTGTGTGTGATGATGATGCCAAATGAGGTGTGAGGTCTCTTGTATTTATACAATTCGTTGTGGGTGAGGAGACACGTCCATTGGGCTTCTTGAGCCTACATGATGATGTGGCCGACTTGAACAATTTGCACATGTGTGAGCATAAATTCAAAATCACACTTCTGCTTGTCCGAATGAGATGATCTTTATATCAATCTTGGACCTCTCGAAAAGAGGAACCTAATGCAATGATCAGCTCCATCAAATGAGTTGTCCCAAGGTGGAATTTGGCCATAGTTGCCAATTTTAACAACATTCCATCCCCTTTAGAGGTTGAAACCACCTAATAGGGTCCTTGGTTAACCCCTTTTTGAGCTTGGAGACACTTGTACTTGCTAAAGCGCACTATGGAAGGGCATGCCACCATGAAGTGCCCCATTGATCCCATAACTTGTAACCATTATTACTTGATTTTTCTAATGATTTGTTGTATTAGAGGGCAAGGGGACACACTGGATCTTATCCATGATTGCAGGTAGGTCTTCATTTAGGGCTTGGCCCCCCTATACGGGGTCCTAGCCCTTCAGAGGGCCACATTGGCACTTGTAGGGTGAGCATTGAGAGCCATGGGCCTCCACCATAGCCAATATGACTTCATGGATCCCCAACAGTGTTCATTGATTTCTTCCATTCCACCTTTTGGATGAGGATGATGCACTTGGTTCACCATGCGTAACTGGCTCCATAGATGCACCATACACTTGGTAGATGTTCCAGGGTCTAGTGGATTGTTCCCCGCAGCAGAGGCAGGGCTTGTGTCATCATTCTAGCCCCCTTACAAATGGTCTATAGGCATTTCAGATCATTTGGAGACCCATGAGGGTGACTTTGTGCCCCCATACCCGCTTGGGAGCACCACAGGTTTTTGCTTGGAGAATAAGGGGTCACCCCCTTATCCGCTATGATGGGAGTCCATTCCTCCATTATAGCACCCTTTGGACTTCATTAGGCCTCCTCAAAGGCCCAACGGCTCACTTAGTTGATCATTCGACCCTCTTGAGAGGCTTGCTCATGTATTATTGAGCTATTTGGTGGCCTTGTCACCAAAAGTTGTTGTTATTATGCACATTATTTTTTTTAGGGGCTAAATTAGGCCTAATTAGCTAAATCAAATTCATTAGGAAGTGTATAAATAGATGATGAGTTGATTCATTCTCTCATCATCACTTGGATTGATCATATTCTCTTGTGAGATTTTCGCTATTCTCTTTGGAGGACAAAATTGGATGGATGGATGAATTTTGATGTTTGGATATATTCATTTTTGTCTTGGAGCTTCTATATGGGCATATGATGATGATTGGATATACTTGTTCTCACATGTAAGTGCCCTTTTAATGCTATTTTGTCATTCTTTGCCATGTCACATAAATGATGTTGGGATTTCCGCTATATTAGGCCTAAATTTCACTGCTTTTCTTTGGTGAAAGGGTATAAATTTGTCTTTTATTAGCGTTGCATCATGTTATGGGCAATGTTTAAATAAGTGAATGTTCCTAGAGATATTTCATTGAAATTTATCTTGACAAGTCATAACATATTGCACATTGAAGTATAAGGACCTTGAAGCAGTTTTCCTCATGCCCTAATTGTCATGTGAAATTGTTCTAGAGGCCTCCTTGACTGAATGAAAGCATCCCAATCACTGGAATCTTCTTAACTACATTTCTCCTGAAGGAATAGGCAGTGGTTTTCCATAGGTGATTACCATAAATCATACCCTTTATCACATTTCCCCCTCTTTTAGTCCTAGCCTCCATAGGGGACCTAGGGCATCACATTTTTCACAAACTGCCCATCAAAAAAATTCGATCTCCTAGCCTTTACTCTGTTGTTGTGTCTACTATGGGCCCTCCAATTTTGAAGCCATTATGATGGTGGGATTTCTAGATATTTCAGGCCCTAGCTCCGAGATCGAATCTTGCCCTTTGATTCCCTTGGCTGGTGTCCTCATTGAGATCATTGTGTTGGGATTGTTGAAAATTCCTCCTTTGATCTCCTTCTCCTTCTCAAGAAGGTCAAACATACCCTTGATTGATCAATTCCACCCCCTTGACCTACTTGTGGGTCCACTTGGTCCCTTATGGTCCCATAACTTTTGGAAGGTAAATCTTCAAATACCATTTGGAAACCAAGTCTTCATAAGGGTTCTAGGTGATGCAAACGATTTATGGGGTCTGTCATTTTCAATCTTTTTACTGGTCTGATCTTGGGAACTATGGGTTATGATTCCACAAACTCAGGTCATCCTCTCTTTCGCTGCGGAATCTAAACAACCCTTTTGTCTACATGTAACATTAATTCATCAAATAAAGTCAACGAATCTATGCATCAAGCCATCAATGCATTAAATCACAAAGCACATAAACAAAATTACATAAACTAGGCCTTAAAATTAATTTAGTTTCTATGCTATTACATAGCGCCTCGCCAGGTCTAATATTCATTCAATTGACCACATCTTTTCAATGCCCAAAGGCCACAATTTATAAAGGAAATTACAGCATTGTGGATCATTTCAAGATCCATGATCTTCTCCATAAAGCTCTCAACATGATCCTCTCGACAAAGCTCTCAACATGGATTGTTTTCATAAAGCTCTCCACAAAGTTCTCAACATGGATTTTTTTCACAAAGCTCTTAACAAATTTTTAAGATCCCTCATGGATTTGATTTTTCAAGCTTTTCAACAAATCCCTTGCCTTTTGATGTGATTTTTCTCATTTTTGCCTTCTAGAAGTGGTTCTTGTCATAAGATGGGTTGATGCTCTTGCATGAAACTCCCAAGGTACAAAAATTTATGACCTCCTGGTCATATGCTTTCTAGTCTTCTCGTAACAGATTCAACTCATAAACCACAACACGACGCTGCAGTAACAAGCATCCACCTTGCTACACAATACCTCACCAAACCTTCTCTTGAGTTTGGGCTCTTGGTATCTCCCTGGTTCTTTCCTCTAGAAACAATTGAGCACTCTTTGCTTTAGGCTACTGCAAATCTTCTCACCTTCCTTTGTTGTCACCTGCACAGAGAAAAAAATTCTCTTACCAAATTTTCAATCAACTTATACCTTCTTCCATTGCTTCTCCTCCACACTACGTGTAGGAATATTCTGCGCTCGGATACCACTTGATGTAAACGATTTATGGGGTTTGTCATTTTCAATCCTTTTACTGGTTTGATCTTGGGACCTGTGGGTTATGATTCCACAAACTCAACTCATCCTCACTTCCGCTGCGAAAACTGAACAACCCTGTGGTCTACATGTAACATTAATTCATCAAATAAAGTCAACGGATCTATGCATCAAGCCATCAATGCATTAAATCACCATGCACACAAACAAAATTACATAAACTAGGCCTTAAAATTAATTTAATTTCTATGCTATTACATGGCGCCTTGGCGGGTCTAATATTCATTCAATTGACCGCATCTTTTCAATGCCCAAAGGCTACAATTTATAGAGGAAATTACAATATTGTGGATCATTTCAAGATCCATGATCTTCTCCATAAAGCTCTCAACATGATCCTCTCCACAAAGCTCTCAACATGGATTTTTTTCACAAAGCTCTCAACAAATTTCTAAGATCCCTCATGGATTTGATTTTTCAAGCTTTTTAACAAATCCCTTGCCTTTTGATGTGATTTTTCTCATTTTTGCCTTCTAAAAGTGGTTCTTGCTAATTTTTCATAAGATTGGTGGATGCCCCTGCATCACTAGGATTAGGTTCCTCCTTAAGAAGCCTCATTCCCTAAACCTTGCCACTAAGACCCTCTTGGCCCTTTTTAGAGATCCCTTCATCTTGCCTCTTGGGCAAACAAGCCATATATTGAGCCTTTCTTGTGAATAGGCCTCTTCAGGAATCACTCTTTTCCCTTCATTGACCCATTTATCTAGGTGATTCCCTTCATATCGGGTCTCCTCCCATTGGTGAAAGTCTGTAAAGAGTAGAGAGCTTTAGTTGAGGTGATAGTGGGCTATTGCTCCATTGTTGCCCTTGACCTATCAATTGCCCCTCTAGGATCCCCTTCTAGGACCCCTGCTAGTTTGAGCGGTAACAAACCCAAGGGGTGAGCTCCTCAAGCCCGAAGGTCTCTTCTCTCATACAATAAAATATTATTATTTGCTAATCAACTCCATGCAATTCAAACAAATATTCTAAGAATGGAGTGGTTAGATCTCTCATAAGTCCATGGTTGACCATGACACAACATGTGAAAACTAGCCTCTCCAAGACAACTCACTTTCATCCAAAAATGGTAGCAGTATGCACCAAATAATACTCATAGTAGTGGCATGCTATTATTTAAATGAGTAACAGGTTCCTTTCAAGAGCTTTGATCCCATCATTTGACTCACAATCTACTACTATGGTCATTCTTTAGAGGAGATCAACTCTAGGATAGGCACAATGAGATCCAAGCAAATATGATCAACTCTAAGATAGGCACAGTGAGATCCAAGCAAATATTTATTTATTTATTTTTTATCTATGCTGAGCGTACGCTAGGTCTAACCTATCTATTGGATGGAAGAACATCTACCCGCTAGGAGGATGTTATCGCCTGTTGGAAATAGTAGCGAGAAATTGATTCCTTGATTTGTGCCTTAATTGAAGGAGTCAAATTTGAGTTCCTCCTTGTGAATGCTTGAGTTCCTAAAAATTAGGAAAATCCGTATAAATTAGGATGAGTCCCTATAACTTAGGAATTAGTGCCTAAAAATTAGGACGAGTTAGGTTGTAGATAACTGATGTGTAGAAATTGAAAGTCGAGTTTTTGATTCTCTAGTGTGAGTTGATTGAGGAAAAAAACATAAGTGATTGATTTTCAAGTGGTTGACTTGAAATAGGACTAGTTGCATGAGAAGTTAACTCATGCTAACTCAATCAATCACAAAAGCAAATTCCTTAATTAGAAACTCCCTAATTTTAACCATTCAAATTGACTTTAAAAGGAGGAACGAAGGCACAAGTTTGATCATTGTTTTGGTGAGCACGAGTTGGTGAGACCAAGCAATAAGAAGGATAAGTTTGTGTGGAGCTTGTGAGAGGAACAGTGTGCAAGAGATGATTGTGCACAAATTGGTGGAGAACAACGGAGATCATCAGTCTTTCAAGGGTTTCAAGCCTGGTTCAAGGAAAGAAAACTAGGTTGTTTTCAGATTGAAACAATTTTTTTGCAAGAGATCTATTGCTCAGTTTATTTTCTATCAATACAATTCTAAATAAAAAGCAAAGAGTTTTCTTAGTTGGGTTCCCTTGACAATTCTGTGTTTTTGAATTGTGCAATTGTGCTTTTATTTTTGTTCCTATTTCGTTGCATCTAGTAGAGAAATTCTGTGTTTATTTGAGAAGAAAGTGTTTTTGAAATTGCCGATATTAGTAGATTAGAATTTCTTGAATTTTCTACATGGTATCTGTTACCCAGCATTTTGTGGGTGATATCCCTAGATTTTTTATGTTAGGTTGTTCTCTAGAAGATGGTCCTCAATTGACAACCAATAGCCCCTTGCAGGCACCAACTAGTTCGTTGTGCCATTTCTCTGCCACTTGAGCCAACCATGTGGCCCCTCACCCATTTGTCATGGTCATATGTTTGAAGGTGGGCCTCCCATACTTGAAGGTATGCCTTGTCATTTGGTAATTTAGTATTGTAGTTTGCTTATCATGGAAACTTTTGGGCATGGATTAATGGGGGGATTCTATGGATAGAGTGGGCTAGGTCTGTGCTCTTGTCCCCTAGACCTCTTTTGGATGTTAACCTTAGACCCTAGTCCCGTGAGATCTCTTTGACTGTCCTTTGGGCTTTAGGGATGGCACTTCATGGGAAACCCTTATTTTGGTTGCGTGGTCCCACTCTCTCATCCACATATATCACTCCTGTCTTGCTCATTATAACCCCTTTCATGATTCCTCCCAGCTGGGTCCACATAGGGTTAGCCTTCCCCTTCCCCTTGCCCACTCTTTGGGTTGGGATTGGAACGATGCCCCAGAGGTTGATTCAGTTGAAAAGAAAAGTAAAAGCATAATTGGTCACATTCCATAGGAAAATGTACCGCAAAATGCAAAAGATGGCTGTGACAAACACATTTAGCATGTGGGAAAAAGCCAATACATGAGCTCTGCCCCATTATCATGGCCATCACCTTGGTTCCTACAGGTCCTAGATGAGCCTCCTTTATCATTTAGGAACCCATGATTGTCCCAACCCCTGGTGGGCAATTAACTGCCCTACCCTAAAGGGGATATCCATTGCTATAACTTACACATCATGCTCTTATCCCTTGAGCCCCGAGCAGTTAATCAAAGAAAAATCATAAAAGACAAAAGACATATAAAGAAGGGTGGAAAAATTGATTTTCCTTTGGGTTTCTCGCTCTCTCATCTCTTTCACCTCTGTCCCGCTCATTATAACTCCATTCATCATTCCTCCCACCTGGGTCCACATAGGGTTAGCTTTCTCCTTCCTCTTGCCCACTCTTTAGGTTGGCACTGGAACAATGCCCCAAAGGTTGATGCAGCTAAAAAAGAAAAGTGAAAGCATAGTTGGTCACATTCCACAGGAAAATGTACCACAAAATGCAAAAGATGGCCGGGACAAACACATTTAGCACGTGGGCAAAAGCCAATACATGAGCTCTGCCCCATTATCATGTCCATCACCCTGGTTCCTACAGGGATGAGCCTCCTTTATCATTTGGGAACCCATGATTTTCCCAACCCCTGGTGGGCAATGAACCGCCCTACCCTAAAGGGGATATCCATTCCTATACCTTACACATCATGTTCTTATCCTTTGAGCCTCGAGCAGTTAATCAAAGAAAAATCATAAAAGACAAAAGACATATAAAGAAGGGTGGAAAAATCAAGGCCGGCGCACCTCCTATACACCCTCCTATACATTATATACCCAAGTGTGGGCTTCCCTTTTGCTGGCTACCCTAGTACCATAGCATGCGGCCCAGTCATTCCCTACTCCATTCATCTCTTTATCACATACTAGCACCCTTTGAAGGATGTAGCTTGGACATATCTTTAAAGGTAGAAACCACCTAATATGATACTTGGTTAACCCCATTTGGAGCTTGGAGACATTAGCATATGCCAAATCCCACTACGGAAGGGCATGCCATTATGAAGTGCCCACGTGTTTTCCATGATTTGTAAGCTCTTTAACTCGATTTCCTTTGATGACTTGTTGTACTGGAAGGCTAGGGGACACATTGGATCTTATGTAAGATTGCAAATGGTGTCCTTTTTGGGTTTGGTCTCCCTATACAGGGTCCTAACCCTCCCGAGGGCTACATTGACACATGTAGGGTGTGTGTTGAGAGCCATGGACCTCCACAGTAGTAGATAACACTCCATGGATCCCCAAAGATGTTTAGAGATTGCTTGAGATTCCCCTATTGGATGACGAAGATGCACCTGGTTCACCATGCCCAGTCGACCCCACAGATGTAACATACGCTTGGCAGATGACCTTAGGACTAGTATGGTGATGTGGCATCACTTACACCATCATCTGAGTCTTTACAGATGGTGTATAAGTATCTTCGACCTACTTGGAGGCCCATGAGGTTACTTGTGTGCCCTCACACCCATTAGGAACACCACAAGTTTATTATTTGGAAAACAAGGGGCCAACCCCTTGTCCACTACTTTTGGGAGTTCTATTTATCATCGTGGCACTTATGGACTTCATTTGGCTTCTTAAAAGGCCCAACGACATGTATTATTGATCATTCGGCCTCTTGAGAGGCTTATTTTTTTGTTTATGAGCTAGTTTGGTGGGCTTGTCACCAAAAGTTAGTTGTTTTTCACATTATTTTATTTTAGGGGCTAATGTAGGCCCAAGTAGCTAAATCGAACTCATTGGAAGTGTATAAATAGAAGTGATGAGGATTCATTTTAGCATCATCACTTGGATTTGGAACTAGTATCTCTTTAGAGATCTTTGCTACCTTAGTTGGAGGACGAATTTTTGGACCATGGAATGAATTTTGATGTTTGGATAATTTTCATATGTCTTGGAGCTTCTTGATGGCAAGTCATTTTAAGTACAACAATGTATGTGACATTGGTTGTTGGGATTTCGCCATACTAGGGCTTATTTGCTGCATCTCTTATGCGAAGTTGTGGAAATTTTGTTTCTGGATAGTGAATGCTTCATGTATGGGCCATGTATAATGAATGGATGTTCCTAGGGATGTTTCATTACTGAAATTCATCTTGACAAGCCGGTTACCTTGCAAAACGAAGTATAAAGCCTTTGGAGCTGCTTTTGCTGCTGCCTTAGTGCTAATTGAAGTTGTCTTTGAGGCCACCTTGACCTAGAAAATTCAAAGGTCCATAGTCAAATTCTACCTGACTCTAATCTCTCCTAAGGATTAGGCATTGGTCCACCCAAAGGTGATCACCTTAAACCTATTTTCCTTCTCCCCTTCCCTATTCTCTAGGTCTAAACCTCTAGGTCACTTAGGGCATCAATTATCTGATGATCTAGCCATCAAAATACTTAGATTTTTGGTCCACAACTACTCTTGTGTGTCCTCAAGAAGCCCTCCAAATTTCATGAAATTCCAATGGTAGGATCTTGAGATATCGCAAGCCCTAGATCAAAGACCAATTCTTGCCCTTGGTTTCCCTTAGGCTAGAAACCTCACTAGGATCCTTGCATTGCCTTTCATTAAAAGTTCATTCCTTGATCCCTTTCCCCTCCCTAATTAGGTCAAGCATATCATTGGTTGCTAAATCCTATCCCCTTTACTGAAACTCGGGTCCACTGGGTCCTGTGTGGTCCCATGCACTATCCAGGTTAATTCTTCAAAGATCACTTAGAACCTAAGTTTCCTCAATAATTCTAGGGCTTAGGGATCTCCTTTATAAGACCTAACCCTAGAAATTTTCCTCAAGCCCTTCCTAGAGAGCCTTCCATCTTGTCTTCTAAGATAAACAAGCCACATATTTGAGCCTCTCTTGTGAATAGGCTTCCAGGATCACCCCTCGCCCTATCATTGGTCCATCCATTTCGTGAACCTTATAATAATGGGTCTCCTCCCATCGGTGAAAATCCGTAAAGAGTAGGGAGCCTTAACCGAAGTGACAGTGGGCTATTGCTCCATTGTTGCTCTTAGCATAATAGTAACCTTTCAAGGATCCCCTTTTAGGACCCCAACTACATTGAGCGGTAATAGTATTAGAGCATGGAACACATTTAAGATCGCCTAAGTGCAACTCGTCGTAAATGGAAGAGCAGTCTGATTTAGGTCGTAGACCTTTGGAGATTAGCGAAGTGGAGAAGGAGACTTGTCTTGGTTTGTTCTTGTGACTCTCTAAGCTATAAGATAAGGTAAGGTGTTGGATGTGAGAGCAAGAGGAACATTTTGGGCAATAGTGGTGCTAGTTGTGGGGTTTAATATCTTCAAAACAGGTCACAATAATTTTTTTTGCATTTTTGGGAAGGATGCGAGCTCCTGTAGCTTGTTTTGTATTGAATTTTTTAAGTCTATCCTTTAGAAAATTAATGTGTATTTTGCTGGTTTATTTCTTCTACTTGTAAATTCTGAACAAGTTATTTAAAACATTTAAATACCGAAATAAACACAATATAGTCACAACATCTACAGATCATCAGCTGAAAGAAAATAAACACACAAGTGACACCGTTATTTTTGGACAAATGTCCCTGGAAAAACCCAATGCGGGAAAACCGGTGCAACTATTATGAGGGTTTATTATTATGCAGTATTTTCTTGAGTATAGTTATTTGCCTAACCGACGCACCAAACAAAGAAAAAATACATGGCAACAATACCTCTCTATTCAGAAATAGGTATTCAGAAAACTTGTCCCATGAAACCCTCTCCGACGACTTTGAAGCTCAGCGTAAGCCTCCTGTTGCACTGCGTCAGCCCCAGGACCCTCTGCGTCAGGCCTTTGAGGCACTATGCAACCTCTAGGACCCTCTGCGTCACTCCCTTTGCCTTCTGCGTGGATGATGCAATCCCTCTGGGCTCTGCGCTGTTTTTGTTGGGCTCTGCGTAGCCTGCTCTGGCTGCTGCTATCGCTCTCTGCCTCTGCGTTGGTCTCTTGGCACTGTTTTTGCCTCTCTGTCCAGTACTCATTGCCTCTCGCTGCTGATCACTGATTCAACTTTGCTTAGCAACCCCGCTCTAGCAAAATGAATGACTGATCACTATGGGGTATTCTCCAACTGACCCTCAAGACTCTTCTTATACTTTCTCGTTGGTCCTTCAACGACTGAAACTAAATCTCTAATCAACGATTAAGATTAGATTTGGCTTGATCCATGACATTTGGGACATTCTAACCCAGTTTTATATTAATACCCATTAATATTTTATTTTTTCTAAGTTCAGACTTAGGAACTCCATTAAAAATATTAATTATTTTAATATCTCCCAAACGGGTACAATTTGTCCAAACCATTTATGGGTCTTGGAGATCTCATGTGCTTTAACCTCTCCACCAATTTTCATGGCTAGAGCACATTTGATGCTACCACAAATCAATACTCCCTCTTAGCGAGGACGGTGCTCTAGTAGTACTCCTCACTGAGCATCACTCTGATTATCTGGCATCAGTACCTGTGCTGATGCTAGGCCTCCCCGCCCAACATCCTCTGCACTGCTACCCATGGCTCTGCCACTAGCACTGCTGCATCTGTACGACAGCTCCCTCTGCATCCGTGCTGCTGCTGGTCCATCCTTCCAACATTGCATCTGCATTGCATCCCCTTCTCATCATGCTGCATCGTGCTACTGCATACTGCTACTGCACTGCAACTCAGTTACTGAGAAGTAACTGATCTACCCAACTTCTGACATCCCTGTCAGGCTAGAAACACTCTTGATAGAAAGTAATTTAGTTGGAATGGGGTCTTTGGTACATTGAGGAGGTCTTAAATGATGAACACTATAGGTTCTTTCATAGTCCATTCATGGACAACCTCAACACACATAATTATAGGCTCTTTTTCATCTATGTTTTTTATCTTCATATTCTATAGGTTGATGTTAATTTTATTGATAATGATGCTATAGTATTTTAGGAAATATATTTTGATTTTAAATTATAATTCTCATGATTTGTAAACTCTACTCCTTTTTGTATTTTTTTTTGTGTGGACCCCTCGGGTCAAATGATGTATAGATGTATGTTTTCTTATGGGAGAGTTGGCTGTTTTTTGTGTCCAATACATGGATATGGGTAGATCTTGCATGAATACACACTTTGTTTGTTCTTAAAATAAAATTTTAAACACATTTGTATTAATTCTTTCAAATTTAGATTTTGATAAACATATCTCACATCTGCCCTTGAGCTAAATGATAAAGTTATGAAATAGCCTACAACCCCAAATATCCTTACCATACATCCTTACCATTCAGATCTCTTTTCTAAAGTGACAATTAGTTGAACATTTATTTGAGACATCATGGTTAACAAAATATTTGTCTAAGTATTAACTTTCTTTGTACTCAGAAGATTTTAGAGAATTTTTTATGTATTTCTCACATAAACACATTTAAATATCTCCACACTAGTATTCAATATATGAGTGATCAGTTACATCCCTTATTCAGTTCAAAAACTATTTGCAAAATCATTCAATCAATTCCCATGAGGATATCATCAGATTGTGCAACTACAATTAGATTGTGCAACCACAACTAGATTGTGTAGAGAGATAACTAAAACAAAATCTGAATTTCCTAGACATTATGATAAAAAATAATTCTTAACACATATGCTTCCCTTTTATAGTAGTATTCCAACATAGAATTCCTTAGAAGAATATCTAGAACAAGGTGGTAGGATCCATGGCTTAATAACCAAATGTGGGGCATTAGGGATGATTGCCAAGTGTTTGAAATAACATCATGATTATAGGTTTTTGAAAATGGGTATGCTGATGAGACCTTGATGGTATTTTTTTAGATGGAGCTATCAAGGGAGAGGCCCAATTGTGTCACACTTGCTATTTATTCTCTTAATTTATAGATTCCCAAAAAGTATAGATTTGGATGAGCATATCCATGGATACAATAGGAAATGTGTGGTTGAATTAGAGGTATTTGTGAGGAATGAATTGTCTATAATATTTTCATTAATAAAAATATCACAATTATATGAAATCAAACCACTTACCCATTATGTCCTTTTACCAAATGAAAAGAAACAAATATATCCTTTTATACAATTTCTCACAATATTAATTATCCAATAAATTGAGACCCATAATAGGATTTGTGAGATAACTTGCTAACCAACTAAGAAAATTATTTAGTCCAAAAATATGAAATGAAACCACTTGACCCATTACAAGTGCTCCCTTTACTGACCTTTGCGCCGTTGCAACAACTCCTTGCATCTCGCACCATTGCACACCTCTCTGTGCCATCCTGCATCGTTGCAACACTCCAGTGCCTCTCGCACTGTTGCAACTTTCTAGCCTCGCGCTGCCCAGGGACTCTTGCACTGTAGCACTCTCTGTCGCTTCATCCGCATCTGTCTCTACCAACATCCACTAGTCCTGCTACTCTCTCTTCGGGGCTTCCGTAGCAAGGTATAATCCAAGAGGTTGGGTACCTCAAGGATCCTGCCCCTCATTGCCTGTAGTCCTCCTGACTACAGCTCGATGTCTCCCCACTTCTTCTCTAGTGGCACATGAGCACTCATGGCACAATTGTCATCCTCCTCGACTTCTTTCTCCACCTTCGCTGGCGCTGCCTTAGAGTCAGACGCCTGTGCCTTGTTCTTCTTCCTCGGACACTAGTTCGCATAATGACCCAGTTCCCCACAGTGGAAGCACTTGACCTTGGAGAGGTCCTTCTTCCTCTTCTCCTGCTTTCCCGCAGATGCCAGATTTGCATCCTCTTCCTCTTCCTTCTTGATCCAGACTCCTTTGCTGCTACTTCCCGTCTTGGTCCGCTGTCTGATCTCTTCTTGGCGAAGAGCTGCCCACAATTTTTCCCAATTTGGAAGACTCGCCCTGCCTAGTATGCTCTGGAAAAATGTCTCCCACTCCTCGAACACTACGTTTAGTGCGGTCCTCACCATCAACTCCTGATCTGGCGTGGCCCCTATGGAAGTCAGTTGGTCCCAGATCTCCTTCAATCGACTGAGGAAGAGATCTATTTGCTCTCCCTTCTGCATCTGGTATGACCTTAGCTGATTCTCAAGTAACATCTTCCTCTGCACGGAAGTATGTTGGTACAACGTCTTCAAGGTATCCCACATTTCCTTTGCCGTCTCCTTCTCGGCAATATGTTGGACCACATGATCCTTGACCCCATCAAGGATGATGCATTTTGCCTTGGCCATTGCCTCCTCGTACCTTTCATTAGCTACCGGGTCAACTGGGATAGCCATTACTCTCAAGGCGAAGCCCTTGATGTGATGTCTATCTAGAATGGACAGGATCTTGGCCTTCCAGACCACAAAGTTAGATGCTCCATCCATCCTATCCTGATCCCTCTGCCCATTCACGACCATCTCTCTGCTCTTCTTTGTCGACTCCTCCGAGTCTCTCTACGCCTTGCCTGGAAGTTCTCGCTTCGACTTCTGCTGAGTCTCTTTACTTCCCGTCTAGAATTTCTTGGTTCGATACCTCCGAGTCTCTCTACTTCCCATCTGGAAGCTCTCTTCTAGACTCCCTCTGAGTCTCGATTTCCCTCCTGGAAATCCTTCTGCCTACCGTTAAGTTGCCCCTCTTTGATCGTCTGTGCAACTCCAACACTAATCCGGATTCCTTGGTTAGAAATCTGCCTCGGCAGCAACTCCCTTTACCTTGGTTTTGCCCTGTTAGGTACTGTTCTGACCACAATACCCCACCACTTTGTTCGCCCCAGCTACTGAAGGATTGAGCCTCTTAGCTCTGCGCAATCCCGGTAGAGGCAAAACGACTCCCTCAGCTAACTGCGTCAGCCCTCTTGGCCTCTGCGTGAGCATGTTTCTACCCTCCTCAGCCTCTGCGCTGGCCTTTCTCAGGCTCGGACTGATGATGCAGTCCCTCTGCGTCAACCCTTCCTCTGTCGCTTTCTGCAAGGATCAACTCTGTCACTCGGGACAGATGAATCTGTTGCAAATGCTTTGCTCAGCGGATGCATTCAACTTTCTTGTGATTTGCAACCACGCTCTGATACCATGTTGAATTTTCTAAGTCTATCCGTTTAAAAATTAATCTGCATTTTGCTGGTTTATTTCTTCTACTTGTAAATTCTGGACAAGTTATTTGAAATATTTAAATACCGAAATAAACATAATACAGTCACAACATCTACAAATCATCATCTGAAAGAAAACAAACACACAAGTGACACGGCTATTTTTGGACAAATGTCCCCGTAAAAACCCAATGCGGGAAAACCGGTGCAGCTATTCTGAGGGTTTATTATTATGCAATATTTCCTTTAGTACAGCTGGGTGCCTAACCGGCTCACTCAATAGAGAAAAAATACACGACAACAATACCTCTCTATTCAGAAATAGGTATTCAGAAAACCTGTCCCACGAAACCCTCTCCGACGACTCTAAAGCTCAGCGCTGACCCTTCTGGCCTCTGCGTCAGCCTTCCACTGCACTGCGTTAGCCCCAGGATCCTCTGCGTCAGGCCTCTGAGGCACTGCGCAACCTCTAGGACCCTCTGCGTCACTCCTTTTGCCTTTTGCGTGGATGACACAGTCCCTCTGGGCTCTGCGCTGTCTCTGTTGGGCTTTGCGTGGCCTGCTCTGGCTACTGCTCTCGCTCTTTGCTTCTGCGCTAGTCTCTTGGCACTGTCTCTGCCTCTCTGTCCAGTACTCATTGCCCCTCGTTGCTGATCACTGATTCAAATTTGCTTAGTAACCCCGCTCTAGCAAAATGAATCACTGATCACTATGGTGTTTTCTCCAACTGACCCTCAAGCGTCTTCTTATACTTTTCTCGTTGGTCCTTCAACGGCTGAGATTAAATCTCTAATCAACGACTAAGATTAGATTTGGCTTGAGCCATGACTTTTGGAGCCTTCTAACCCAGTTTTATATCAATACCCATTAATATTTTATTTTTCCTAAGTTTAGACTTAGGAACTCCATTAAAATATTAATTATTTTAATATATCCCAAATCGGGTACAATCTGCCCAAACTATTTCTGGGTCTTGGAGATCTCATGTGCTTTAGCCTCTCCACCAATTTTCATGGCTAGAGCACATCCGATGCTACCACAAATCAACATTTTGGAAGGCTGTTAGGCTCAACAAAGGGTTGGAATAGGGGCCGAGTTATCACAAAAGGTAGTGGAAGGCTTGTAGTAGAGGACTAAACACAATTTTTGAGTAGCTTGAGGCCGAGTTTGGAAGGCTATAGCAGTTGCTACAGGTAGCCCTAACCAGGGTCGAAGTTGTAGACCCAAGGTGAAGCACAGGTTCATAATCTTTGGGGATAGAACTTTAGAAGTAATTGTCTAGACCAAAGGTATGTTTGTATTCTTCCAAGGTTGATGTTTTTGTTAAGTGCTTGAGTCCAAATTTGGGGCAGTTTTGGTAGCATCTTAAGTACAAGTGGACGACTGTTAGATGGTGCCTAATTGTGGCCAAAGAGTAGATCTTGTGAAGGACAACAAGAGTGCTAGCAGTGGCAGAAATATTCAAGCCCAAATGATTGTAGACTTTGACAGACTAAAGGAGCAGTGAAGTGGGCAGCCTCCAAAGCCCTAAGTACAGTCTTTTGTGAAAGATTATAGGTTGTTAGTGGGCAGGTTTTAGAGAGCTCTCAGGGGAAGTGGGATGGCTTACCAAGGGTTGAGAGTAGATCACTATCTAGAGGGAGCATCAAACTTCATAGCTTGGAAAGGGAGGATTATGATAGTGTTGGAAGATAGTGGTGTGGGAGAATTTGTGAAGCAGGCTATCCCACCACCACAAGATGCCCAACAATTGGCCCAACATAATAAGAATGATATCAAGGCAAGGAGGATCATTCTAGAAGGGGTCAAAGATCATATAGTGCCTCATATCCATGAGAAGAAGACAACATATGAGATGTATGATACAATCTTGAAGTTGTATCAAAGTACCAGTGATACCAGGAAGCAGTGTTACTTGGGAGGGGGAGCGAAAACGGGTGCGGGAGCGACATTTTCAGAAGCTCCTGGTTTGGGAGCGAATCCCAGAGCGTTTTTCATAATATATATATATATATATATATATATATATATATATAGATATATTTTATTTATTTTTTTATATTTTGATACATCTATGTCAACAAAAACATGTAGAATGATGAATTAGATATAAAAAACATAAAAAAAACATAGATTGAACCATATAACAACAATTATCTAGATTCTAGAAGTTATAATCTGCATCAACCACGTCTACAAGTTAGTAACATAGTAACATACAACATATTGAGTCTCATGATTCATCAATCTTAAAGTTTCAAGCTTTCAAAATTCAATATATAACATTTATCATCATTGATCACCAAAGTTGTACTTGTAAGCTAAGTGTAACCATTACAACAAATAATATCTAACATGAAATGAAATGTTATAAAATGAAATGAAATTAAACAACTTTCAACTTTCATGAAGCATCATATTCATAATTCATTACTAATGAGTTATAATTGCCAACTTCAAACTTAAATTGTCATATATCGTTTAAAAAAATATCATAATAAATATGAAAGAGTCAATAGTTATAAAAACTACTAGAAACTAGAAAAGACAAGTAAATCTATTATTTATTGCTTATGCTTGGGCCTTTTGCCACCACGAGAAATGCCTAATTTTTTAGTCTCATTGGAAAATCAAGGTCTTTGTCATTAATATCACCCTCTAAGCATTAATCCAGAGGTATCTTTGTCATTACCTCTATATGTCTATAGGGATCTTTGTCATTAATATCACCCTCTAAGCATTAACATAAGATAGAAAAAGCATAGCATGTCAAGTCAAGATTTCGTTTGAGTGATGCGTACATTTTTAGGAGGGTCATGATAGAGGAGTTCGATAACCAATGTCACTAACATCAAGGTACATAGAGGGATTGGTGCTCTTGATTAAATACGACTTCCATACCTTAATACATGACAAAATTCAGTGGAAACATTGCAATCCCCCAATCCTGAAATCTTGAAAAACTAATAATTCTGTCGGATTTTGAATGAAATCTAAAATTCTACTTTCTCCATATGAAATCCAATGAGGTCGGAACCGCTCTCAAACATCCCGAGTCATTTCATGGTAATGTTAAAAATTTGAGCTCCTTAATCTTCATTTTCATCCTTTTACTTTAAGAATTTAACATTACCATGAATCACATATCAATACTAGGGCCATAGGCTTGATCATTAAACTGCCCCACTCAAAACTTATTTGTTTCTTTGAAAAAAATTTGCATTTGGAACATTACTGCAATTTTTTTTTGCAAAAAAGGCTAAACGCCCCCGAAAACACTCCCGAAAAGGCAGGGAGCGTTTTTTTAGGGAGCGCGCTCCCTAGGCGCTCTGGAGCCGCACTTGCTCGGAGCACGAATTGGGAGTGGGAGCAAGGGGGGGGGGGGAGGGCGCTCCCCCCAACCTTGCCAGGAAGCTTGCTCTTAAGGAGAAGTAGAGGAATATCCGAATGAGCAAGGATGAGCCCATCGTCCCATATTTGACAAGGTTCACTCAGGTACGAGATGAACTAGGTGGGGTGGGCATGGTTGTATCTGATCATGATCTTGTGAGTTTTGCCTTACTTGGACTTCACAAGTCGTGGAAAGGGTTCTAGGATGCTGTTAGTGGGAGAGAGAACTTCCCAAATTGGGAAAGGTTTTGGATTGATTGCATATAGGAAGAGATCCAAAGAGGAACCATAGAAGGGAGATCAATTATGATAGAGGACGAGGAGAATTGTGCCCTAGCAGGCAAGAGTAGCAAGGCTAAGGGCAAGAAGGGCCAAGGAGAGGCCGGGTCCAATGAGAAGGGCAAGAAGAAGGATCTAAGTAAGATCAAGTGCTTCCATTGCCATGAGTTTGGACACTATGCTAGTAAGTGTCCTAATCAGAAGAAGTAGCATAGTGTCCTAATCAGAAGAAGTAGGAGTCCAGTGAGAATCATGTTGCTACATCAACAGAGGTAGATGCATTTTCTACCCAGTTCGAGAAAGATTTCTCATTGATTGCTTGCATGGCAAGCTCAACAGATAACAATATATGGTATATTGATTCAGGAGCATCCTTCCACATGACCAGGAACAAGAAGGTTTTCAACCACTTGAATGAGGAGGACATGCAGTTTCAGATCGAGCTAGGAGATTATGGCATATATGCAACTAGAGGAGTTGATATTGTCAACTTTCAGAGGGAGTCGAGTAATACTATTCATCTCAGAGATGTTCTCTATGTTTTAGGATTGAGGTAGAATCTTGTTTTGTAGCTACCCTTGAGGACAAGGGATATGATGTCATCTTCAGCAGAGGTAAGGCATACCTCCAACACTTAGTTCTGGATGTAAGAAGTAAATAGGTGCGAGGGTGAGCAATATCTACAAGTTGCAGGTAGAGACAGGTGCAACCTTGAGCAGTGAGGCAAAGAGTGCACAAAGTAGAGACATGGTGGTTGAGCGAGAGCAAGATAGAGCTCTCAAGATAGAGACTCAGCCAATATCTCAGTTTGAGTCTAAGCTAGTCAACAATTACGCTGACTAGTAGGTTGATGAGGAGCATAGCCCAAGGCGAGTATAGGCAGCGAATCAGTCAAAGGCTTCCAATATAGGGAGAGTTCAAGCCAAGTGGGTAGAGGATTTGTTTATGGGAAATCAAGAGAGAGTTGGATCTTCTAGTATCATCTTCAGCTAGAGGAAGCAGCCACAAAGGTACACAGGGTACATGGCACTTATGATTAAAGAGTACATCAAGCAGAGCATGGTGGAGTACATCAAGTAGAGCATGGTGGGAAAGAACAAATCTTCAAAGTAGATGTTGCAAAAGAAAGCAGGGAAACCTTATAGTTCAGATGGAGCAATTGTAGCAACGGAGAACATCGTAGTGTTGTAGATAGATTCCTTGATTTGTGCCCTAATTCAAGGAGTCAAATTTGAGTTCCTTCTTGTGCATGCTCGAGTTCCTATAATTTAGGAATCAGTCACTGAAGCAGAAAATTTCTGATACGCAGAATTATGTGTATAAATATTGTATTAGAAAGACAAATAGATAGATGATTGATTACAATGGGGTTCCTGGCTTATATACCGCCATGGACACCCTTTGGGAAAGGGCATGATCTTATGATCGTGCCCTTTCGTCTAACTAAACCTAAAATTAAATAATAACCTAAAATTAACTAGTTTTTTACATAACATTGCCTTCCTCTCGAAAGAATGCTTTGTCCTCAAAGCACATGTAACGACGGATGTTGTTGACAAAATGCTTCATTCTCCAAAGAAGCGTTTTCTTTAGGTAAGTTCTTCCACTTGATCAGATACTCCAAGATGATCAAAGTCACACACTTTAAAAGATCTTGGATTAATCTCTCAATTTCCGCTTTTTGGAGATGTGGATATTGGTATGGCTTGATGTTGATGGGGTCTGACCTTGCCTTGACTTCTATTCTATCAGGGTACATGGCACTTATGATTAAAGAGTACATCAAGCAGAGCATGGTGGAGTACATCAAGTAGAGCATGGTGGGAAAGAACAAGTCTTCAAAGTAGATGTTGCAAAAGAAAGCAGGGAAGCCTTATAGTTCAGATGGAGCAATTGTAGCAACGGAGAACATCGTAGTGTTGTAGACAGATTCCTTGATTTGTGCCCTAATTCAAGGAGTCAAATTTGAGTTCCTTCTTGTGCATGCTCGAGTTCCTCTAATTTAGGAATCAGTCACTGAAGCAGAAAATTTCTGATACGCAGAATTATGTGTATAAATATTGTATTAGAAAGACAAATAGATAGATGATTGATTACAATGGGGTTCCTGGCTTATATACCGCCATGGACACCCTTTGGGAAAGGGCATGATCTTATGATCGTGCCCTTTCGTCTAACTAAACTTAAAATTAAATAATAACCTAAAATTAACTAGTTTTTTACATAACATTGCCTTCCTCTCGAAAGAATGCTTTGTCCTCAAAGCACATGTAACGACGGATGTTGTTGACAAAATGCTTCATTCTCCAAAGAAGCGTTTTCTTTAGGTAAGTTCTTCCACTTGATCAGATACTCCAAGATGATCAAAGTCACACACTTTAAAAGATCTTGGATTAATCTCTCAATTTCCGCTTTTTGGAGATGTGGATATCGGTATGGCTTGATGTTGACGGGGTCTGACCTTGCCTTGACTTCTATTCTATGCTCAATTTCCCTATTAGGCGGCATCTTCATAGGTAGGTCTTGAATTAATTTTTCATGCTTCCGAATCAGATCTTGTATCCCTGGTGACTCTTCTCTAGTCATATTTGCAGATAACATTTCTAATTGGTGACATTGTACTGCATAAGCAGGTGCTCTTCTTCGACTCAGCTTCATCATCTGAGATGATGATACAACTTGATTTTCTGGTGCTTGGAATCCATGTAGTTTGTACTTCTGACCTCCCCATTTGAATTTTATAAATTGTACTTGATGGTTGGCGGCATAAGTACCTAAAGTTCGTAGCCATTGGATACCTAAGACTACATCTACTCCTCCTAACGGTACCGTGAAGAATGGAGACTCTAAATTAAAGTCTTGAATCTGCAAGTTGACCTTATGGCATTTCCCTACCTTTTCAATCTTCTTACCTTTAGCTACCATCACTTTCATGTTTGGTAAGGGAAATGAAAAAATATTGAGTCTCCTTGCCACGGTTTCATCTAAAAAATTGTGTGTGCTACCTGAGTCGATGAGAACCACTACGTTGTTCTTCTTTATGTGTCCTTTTAACTTTAAGGTTTGAGGTTGTGATATACCTGTCATAGCTGATAATGACACTTGCGGAATACTTCCGTGATCTAATTCTGGTGAGAATTCTGGGCGTCTTCTGTGTCTTCTATGTCATAATCTTCACTGTTTGAATCATTGGTTGCTTCACAATTATATAGGTTCTTTGGTTCTTTTCCTTTAGCACATCTATGTTTGGGGTCCCACTTCTCACCACAACGTTTACATTTACCCTCTTTTATCCTTTGCATTTCCACATTAGATTTTTCATCTTCACGACGATGTGGTGGAACATATCTTGTATTGTTTGAGTCCACATACTGGGGTATCCTTCGTCTTGCATAAGTTTTTTCTGCTTTTGACCAAAATATTGGTTCGGATTTCTTTTCAGCTGTTTTTGCTTTTCGTCTTGCTACTTCTATAGATGTAATATCATGCATCTCAAGTTCTGCTTGTAAATGGGTTTTGAGTCCCGAGATGTATGACTGAATTAGACGAGATTCTGATAACCCAGGTACTCGTGTTACTAAGGTCTCCCATTCTTGAGTGTATTCGTCCACACTTCCTTTTTGTCGTAACTTGATGAGTTTTGAAAAGAACTCTTCTTCTCTTACACCTTGGAATCTTTTAAAGAAGGCATCTTTAAATCTTCTCCAGCTAATGATGTGTGTTGTTTTTTTCCACCACATATACCAGTTATATGCTTCTCCTTCCAGTTTCATGGATGCATGCCTGAGCTTTTCGTCATCATCATTGATGTCATATATCTCAAAGTATTCTTCTGCTTTATTTATCCATGCAACATTGTTTTTTTCGTTTCCATCGAATTTTGGCATCTCGACCTTTGCCCTTCGCTGGTATGTTGCTAATGGTTGAGCGAAAAAAGGGTGTTGATTGGTAAAGTTATCCCAGAGTTGCTTGTTTGTAAAGGCTGTGTTACTTGCTTCTTGGTGGGGTGTTGCTGATTTTTTTGGGGATTCAACTTTTTCATGAGAGTCTGTTGACTTTGTTGAATCTGACGAGATGTGTTCTTGATTCTCTTCACCTTCTTTTAGTAGTTGTTCAGGTGTACAATTCGACCTTTTACACAGAATTTTCAGCATGGTTAAGACCTCTCTGATGCTTGCTTCTGTTTGGACATGGTAATTTTCCATCTTTATTTCTATTCGATTTGTCGTATCGTGAAGATCTTTTATTTCATCAGCTTGCTCCCCAAGCTTGATCTGGAATTAATTTAATCTTTTACGGACATCGTCGTGGTTGCTATTTATCTTATGCTCCGTGTCCAACAATTTTTTTGGAAATCCGCCATTGTCATTGTCGACATTGAGCGGGTTTGCGGTGGCGTGTATTTATTTGCCAGCTAAAATGTTTTTCCTCTCCTTTTTTTTTTTAAATTAACTAAAATAAGTTTTATACATATAACTTTTAATTAATCAAATTATATATAATATATAATAGAATTACATATATATGTTATATATATTATATATGTTATATTATATATTTTACGTTATATATATAAATAAATGTTATATATATAGATTTGACGTTATATATATATATATATATATATGAAAGATAATTAGATTAAGTTATCTAATATATATATAACATATATATATATTAATGATATAAGTATATATTATATATTACTATCCGAACAGTCACGTTGACTGACGGAACCCTTGACTGTTCAAAAAAAATATATTGCGTATCATCGCAGTTTTTAACGGACGGCTACGGGTCGATGGGTTGGCGGTAGGCAACAAGAGCGACTGGACGTATGAGTGCTGATAGCACAACAAGCAACTGTCAGCGGAACGTTTTTTTAAAAAAAATCTCAAGCGGAATTCACCGCAGATGTTTGGCGTACAGCAGACAGGGGTAGCAGCGGGTTTAACATACAGCGGATATCACCGCAGCAATTACTCAAGAGAACCGCAGGTCCACCACACGTAACCGTAGAACTACTGCCGGTTCTATTTTGATGACAGCAACAAAACAAAACAAAAACGACTGGCGGAAGGGTGGATGCGGACGGGGTAAGCCTGGACAGTGCGGAGGCAGCGACACGATGGCAGTGTGGGGGTAGGATGGAGGACGGAGGCAACCACGACTCTTGCTCGGTCGATAGCTTAGGTCGGCAGTGGGCAGTGGACTCGGAAGAGAGTGGATAGGGTTTGGTGGTTTACGCAGCGGACAGAATGGTGATGTACAGTGAGTATGGCAGCGGATAGGTGCTTGAACCCTGCATAGGCGAGAAGATTCGATGGCTCTGATACCAATGAAGCAGAAAATTTCTGATACGCAGAATTATGTGTATAAATATTGTATTAGAAAGACAAATAGATAGATGATTGATTACAATGGGGTTCCTGGCTTATATACCGCCATGGACACCCTTTGGGAAAGGGCATGATCTTATGATCGTGCCGTTTCGTCTAACTAAACTTAAAATTAAATAATAACCTAAAATTAACTAGTTTTTTACATAACAGTCACTTAAAAATTAGGACAAGTTAGGTTGCAGTTCACTGATGTGTTGAAATTGAAAGTCAAGTTTTTTATTTTCTAGTGTGAGTTGATTGAGGAAAGAAAACACAAGTGATTGATTTTCAAGTGGTTGACTTGAAATAGGATGAGTTGCATGAGAAGTTAAACTCATGCTAACTCAATAAATCACAAAAGCAAACTCCTTAATTAGAAACTCATTAATGTTGACCATTCGAATTGCCTTTTAAAGGAGGAATGAAGGCACACGTTTAATCATTGTTTTGGTGAGCACGAGTTGGTGAGACCAAGCAATAGGAAGCACAAGTTTGTGCGTGGAGCTTGTGAGAGGAAGAGTGTGCAAGAGAAGATTGTGCACAGATTGGTAGAGGGCAGCAAAGATCAATAGTCTTGCAAGGGTTTCAAGCCTGGTTCAAGGCAGGAAAACTAGGCTGTTTTCAGATTGAAACAATTATTTTGTAAGAGATCTATTTCTCAGTTTCTTTTGTATCAATAAAATTCTCAATAGCAAGCAGAGGGTTTTCCCAGTTGGGTTTCCTAGACAATTCTGTGTTTTTGAATTGTATAATTGTGTTTTTATTTCTGCTGCATCTAATAGAGAAATTTTGTGTTTATTTGAGAAGAAAGTGTTTTTCAGATTGCTCATATTAGCAGATCAGAATTTCTTGGATTTTCTATATCGCCGGGATTGTGCGAAGCTAGGTTGAGCTTGGAAGCCCCTTGGGATAGTTTAATTTACCCATAAGTGGTTTCCATCCTCGACCCCTTCGCATGAGGTCTGAACCTGAGATCTGGTGGGGACTAAAGCTCACTCAAACCAACTAGTATAAGCCTCGTGGTTAGATCCAAGGAAAGTATTAAACCTCAGCTGGTTGGTGAACTTGATCACTAAAAGATGTATAAAATATGAAAATTTTAATTAAATACATATATGTTCATGTACATCAATGTAAATCCAAACCATTAGACAATATGCAAATAAAGTGGGAGACATCATTATATAACTCTTAAGGTTTTGAGAGGGCTGGAGTGTGCTTGTTTGCTTCCTTGTTTTTTTTCTTTTATTTCCTTCTTTTTGAGCAAGGTTTTTACACTGATCAAACTGGTCAAAAATCTTTTTGAACTGGTTTGTGAATCAAGTAATCCAGTTCACAAAGTGGTACAGGGTGCCATAGAGGTGAACTGGTCTAAATTGGCTGGTTCCCATACTGTACAATGGACTATTGTTACACCAGATCCAGTTGTTTTTACTTCAAAAATAATTGACTGATGCCAAGGCACAAGACATTAGCCATTGGCTTACCACAAGACACATGTGCCTTGAGTGTTTGACTTCCACCAGGAATGTGCCCTTATTGGTACACGTGTTTCATGGGTATTCCCACGCTTGGTGTCAAGTACTTTGCCTTTGTTACTCTTGCCATTATGGTAATTACACTTGACTTTCAGTCATGGATGGGCCTTTATGTTATAATACTAAAATTTTAGCATCCTTAGAATTCATGAGGGAATATGGGGATATTTGTGAAAGTTCATATATCTTTGTACTTTTCCTTTTTCAGTTTGGATATGTAAGCAGATCACTATTCTATGCCTGCTATCTGCATTACAACATTTACTGACTTGAATTATTTTTATGGTTCAAGGAAATCTGTGACATCTTTTTTCGCTGCATATGACGCACTTTGCGAAGAAGGAACTGCAACTCCAGTGTGTAAAGCTCTGGATGAAATTGCTGACATCTCAGTGCCAGGTTGTTACTCTTTCCCCTTCCTGGCTATTTTTTGTTTATTTGTTAAGCATTGAAGAGATTCTAATTCATATAACATTTACCTCATTCAAATTTTCTATCTATGAGTGTTCAATTTTCTCCATACCTGATAGTTTGTTTAATATGAAGTTGTTGTTTTGCATAATATTTGATTTTACCAGGAACAAAAGATCATGTTAAGGTGCAGGGAGAGATTTTGGAGGGTCTCGTGGCTCGAATTGTAAGCTCAGAGAGTGTGACACATCTAAAGAAAGTGCTGGAGGAAGTGGCACCCCCGACCATCCCTGAAGGTTTGTAGACTTTTTCCTTTTTGATGTGCAAGAAGTGTATGTTGTTATAGTTATGTTTTGGAAACGTAAAAACAACATGCTTGTGTGCATTTATGTTTTATCCATGTTCCATATGTCAAGAATCATCACTGTTTATGCCATTGGAAAATGTTGTCATTAATTAGATTACCTTGTCATAGGTCAGATTTGAGAGCTGCTACGATGATGCTAGTGGAAGCAGCATACATGTAATAATCACCTTGACAGTTTGGGTAGTTAAACTGGAATCTGTAGGATTATGAGTGGAAGAAAGTCAAAACAAAACTCAATATTAGCCTTGTTGCAATAATGCTACTTATGCTGATGAGGCTGTCTAGTATTACTGGATATTCAAACTTAGTTTTAGTTATTTAAGACCATTGTCTTAAGGCTGTTGATTCGGTTAGCACTTAGCAGGTATTTAACATTATGAGTAGAAGAAAGTTATTCAAAATTCCCATTGGAACTGCTGATTAAATGGATTTTGCAATCAATCTGTAAATTTTATTAAAATTGAAAAATCAGCATAAATGCACTGTCATGCTAATTAGATGTTGAGTTGGTGTTACACCCCGGGTAAGCTCTCAAGACAAATTTTGTACAGCTATAAAGACCATATTGGACCCTGTTAGTGTGAAAAAGATAAAGGATATTTGTAGTACGTACTGCTTAACATGTATTCATTATAGAATTTGCCCACTAGACCAGATTCGTTTTCTTTTAAAAACATGGGAATAACTTTTGGGCATGGACAGATAAGATGATTTTTATGGCGAACCACAACAATGTTGGTACTTACAGTAGAATTAGATTAGATAGCAAATGTTTGTTGATGGATATGTGCATGCTAGATACTTGTGAGCAATATTAATTTCACTTTCAGCATGCTAGATAAGTTTCATTTTCACTTGCAACTGCACTTGGCAGCTTCATGTGAGCTTGGACAAGGGCTACGTGAGATATGTAGAGCCAATAACTCAAGTGAACAACAGGTATATAACTTATGCCTTGCTCCCCTCTTGCAATGTTTGTTTATATCTGCATATTGCTACGCACTGTTTGGAAACATGATGATGTTTTGTGGTATGCCAGCAAATAAAAGCTCTTCTTCGAAGTGTTGGTACTGCAATGTGTCCGGACTACACTGATTGGTTTGGAAGTGGAGATGCTGATGCAACGGCTAAAGCTTCAGACAGATCTCTGGTGTTGAAGTTTATACAATCACATCCTGCAGACTACGCAACTTCAAAGTTACAGGTAATCTCCTTTGCAAAACACTGTGCTATGTCAAAAGTACAGGTAAGTTTCAATGCAAAAACATTCAATTCCTTTATGGTGCATTTACTCTTCTGTTCCTCTCAGATTGTAATATGATCTAGCATGTCTTATTTATCTCCCATAACAGTCAGTTGTCTCTGCTTTCACTTACAGTGTGTACCCTATGTTGTTTTCTCTTTAAAAGTTTAGATGGTAAAGAGGACAAACAAGTGAACTTAAGCTTGTGAGAACTTTTTATTTCAAATCAAAGGAACAAAAACAAGATTTGACAGCTATAGCATGATTAATGTTATGTAAATGAATGTTTAAATACATCTTTATTAATTGGTTGGCATCAAAGAAGCTGTATTAAGAGCTGTTCTAGTTCTCGTGGCTGTTGGTGCTTCATAACCGTTGGCCGAAGTAATTTCATCCGACTTTTCTTTGTTTTCCCTCTCTAAGTATTCTTAGTGCACTCAAAACATTTCTATGCTATATTTTGTATGGGGATGTGTTATTCTTGATACTTCAAATGCTTTCACATGATTTTTTGGTGACTGATATCAAGGCTCTCCTTTTAGACAATGTAATTTGATCTGACAGAACTTCATTTAACTGGACTAAGATAGACTTACTTCACTCAACATTTTTATGCTATATTTTCTATGGGGATGGGATATTATCCATGATATCTCAAGGGCTCTTATTTAATATTTTTTTCAAGTGGATATTAAAGCTCCTCCTTTAGCCATGAGTAGATTTACACATTGTCTTTTTTTGGTTTAGTATATATGAATAACACAATAAGCATTGGAGGTTCTCAATTTCTTAGCCTTTATTATAGAATGATAGAAATTGATATGGTTGAAGCTTGTTTTCTTCTGTCAATGATTTTGCATCTAGAGTCGTTTTTAAAATCTATGATATTTTCACTGATGTTTGCATTTAAGTTGTAAACACTGATTAGTAGAATGCGATGTCAGTCTTTATCCATTTTCAGATTTAAGTTAATTTCTCACAAACAAGTCCTCCATTTCTCTCAAAATTTTGCATATAGAAGGGGCTATATATGTATGATAATTTGAGAGTGGGCTTGATCAATTGCTCTTCCTGAAAGTAAAAACCTATGACAATGCTGTCTGGAACAGTCTCATTTGTTGGCATTCTTTTTGGTTAAATTCCTTATAAAGCCTTTTTCTTTTTAATGCCATTGTTCCAGGAAATGATACGGTTGATGAGACACAAAAAATTTCCAGCTGATTTTAAATGCCGTTACAACTTTCGTAAATTTCCATATGCGTCCAGTAATAATGTGCACTTTAAGATGGTCATTCACATATTTAGTGATTCTGGTTTCCGACGTTATCAGAAGGAGATGAGGTACATTTTATGTAAATTTTAAGGTGGGCATGTGATAATCTTATAATGGAAAGCTTTGTTTGATATCTTTTTAAATTAGAAATGAGATATAGCCTGGTATTGTCAGCAAGGTTTTGCTTGTTAAAGAAGTTCATATAGTGGAATTACTAGGGTTGGAATTACTACCAGCCTTTGGACATTTGTTTATGGTATATTTTATGATTCTAACCCACTACTGTTTTACTTCGAGTTTCAGGGAACATCCTGGGTTATGGCCTTTATATAGGGGTATGTAAGAATATGCGTTTTTTTTATCCTCTGCATTAATGAGATATAACATGGACTCGTTTAAAATTCCTTTTATATGCAATGTAGTTTTTCCGATAAAGTGAAAATGAAATGTAGTACACACAATACTATATTGAAGCACATGCAAGCTTTCGGGAATACCTTTTTATCTGCACTTTCACATTTCTGAATTCTGATGTGAAGAAGCCAAAGCTTTCTTGCTTCTCTGAATGTTTGGTTTTTTCTTTTCCCTGTTATTTTCAATTCATCATGGTTTCTCTTGTTTGGAATTCCACGTGATACTATTGTGAATGATCTGAAAGGATCACCTGAAAATATCTGTTAAATGAAATTTCTTAAAACTTTTGTTTTGCATGAATTGATGCTTCTCAGTAGATCGAAATGTTGAGATTTATAGGGCATGGTTTCAGGGCATTTAAAGACAATTTCTTTTTCCACCTGTGTCTGGGTGCCAATCTGTCTGCTTTTTTTATTTTGTGTGTTGTTGGCTTGCTTTGTGTTTCATTTATTGTTTATCAGATCCCCTTGGAGAATAGTTTATCAAAGGTTAATTGTTATGCTTTTATTATCAGGTTTTTTTGTTGATGTCAACTTGTTTAAAGTGTCCGAGGAGAAAGCGTCCCAGATGTCCCAAGATAAGAGCCTATTGCTAAATCACGTGGAGTCCAGTTTTGGGTCAAGAATGTTTGAGCATGACGAGTTGGCTGATGAATCTGAAAATCTAATGATCAAGTTGAAATTCTTAACATACAAGGTTGTATCATCAACGCTATCTTTCTGTCTTTTGTTGTTCTGTTTCATGTAATATGTTTTCATTACCGTGTTGAGAATGCATTCTGGAAAGCCTATTTGCCAAAGATGTGTCTATAGAACATTTCAGTGTTTATCATCAAAAGGATGCTTGAAGAATAGTGGGAAGAGGCGTGGGCATGGATATTATGAGAATTTAATGATCAAGTTTAAATTCTTAATATGCAGGGTTGTATCATAAACCTTTTCCCTCTGCTATTGTAGACAACATAGTTTTATTATATATTATGCTCTTTTATCTTCTATTTTGTGTAATATGTTTTCATTACTGTGTTAGAATGTTTTTAGGAAAGCCTATTTGCGAAAGATGTGTCCATAGCATTTTTCCAGTGTTTATCATTAAAAGAATGCTTGGAGAATAGTGGGAAAACTGGGAAGAAGGGTGGTGGTGGGTATTATGAGAGTCTAACAATTAAGTTCAAATTCTTAACATACAAGGTTGTATCATCAAGCTTTTCCTTCCGTTATTTTGGGCAACATAATTTTATTATATGTTCATGCACTATTATCATCTGTTTTCATTACTGTGTTAAGAATGCTTTTTGGAAACTTGAAAGGCTATTTGCCGAAGATGTTCCTTGTTACCCACCAAAAGTGGGTAACCCATAGCAGAAAATTTTTCTCCTCGTTTGACAGCCAGCCAATGAGCAAGCCCCATGATGGTCAGCACATAGCATTATGTTAGAGTTCTCCACCCATTTCTCTGGTTAAATCTTTCTCCCATCTGGCATTCTTCTTGAACGAAGGTGGGTCATCTCTCATCTCTGGGAAGGTACTCTTAACCATTCTTACCATCATGTTCGTTTATATAATGTTACATAAATATTGATATGGAACAATGGGCAATTTGGATGATCGACCAATATCCATTGTATCCTTGTGCTCACACTTCACTTGGGAGGTTAGTCATTGACTAGTCTAGTGGAACCTCCTCTAAGGCCTTAGGGTTTAGGAAGGGCACTACTGGGGAGATACTAATTGATATAGTGTGTCCAAGGAATTTATATGTGCCACTTTCTTTCTATCCTGATGTCCATCTCCATTCTTTGAGTTGGTAGTCAGTTAGGGCTTGGAAATGTGTTGCCAGAGGGTGATGTAGCTAAAAGAACATTAAAAGCATATAAAGCCACAATGAAAGAAAATGTAAGATGCAAAAGATGGTTGGGACAATATTTAGCGCTTGGGAAAAAGCCTAGAATGAGCTCTACTCTTGTCGTTATCCATCACCTAGTTCCTTAGGAATTCAATGCTTCATTTCAAATATAGTAACTTTTAAGGCCCTGTTACCGCTCAAACTACCAGGGGTCCTATAGGGTAACTACTAGGTCAAGGGCAATAATGGAACGATAGCCCACTGTCACCTCAGCTAAGGCTCCTTGCTCTTTACGGGATTTCACTGATGAGAGGAGACTCGTTATAATGAGGATCATGAAGATGAATGGATCAATGATAGGGCGAAAGGTGATCCTAGAAGCCTAGTCACAAGAGAGGCTCAAACATATGGCTAGCTTGCTTGGAAAGCAAGATGAAAGGCTCTCTAGGAAGGGCTTGGGAGAATTCCAAGGGCTAGGGTTTGAGTATATGACTTATCAAGGAGATTCCTAGACCCTAAGATCCTTGTGGAATTAACTTCAAAAGGTTGTGGGACCACACGAGACCAAGTGGACCCAGAATTAGGTCAAGGGGATGGAATTTATCAACCAAGGGTGTGCTTGACCTAATTGAGGGGGGGAAGGGATTAAAGGAGAATTTTTCTTTGAATTTGATGCAATAATCCCAATGAGGTCACTAGCCAAGGAAACCTAGGGCAAGAAATGGTCCTTGAGCTAGGGTTTGCAATATCTCAAGATCCCACCGTCAGATTTGCTTCAAATTTTGAGGGCCTTTAGAGAAAACTCCAATGCAATTGTGGACCAAAAATCGAAGTATTTGGATGGCTAGATTGTGAGATAAGTGATGCCCTAGGTGACCTATGTAGGCTAGGCCTAGAAAGAAAGAGAGAAGGTGAGAAAAATATGCTTTAAGGTGATCACCTGTGGAGGATTAGTGCCTTTGGGAGAGATGGATTCATGGAGATCAAGAGTTCGGATTTATTTCCACTTGTCAAGGAGGCCTAAAAAGCAACTTCGTTGGGCATTAGGGCTTAGTGGAAGGAGCTTTAAGGTATTTATACTTCGTTCAACAATATCCTCTAATACTAGTACCTAGCTCTCGTTCTTATTCTAGAACAAATTCTGAAGAGCCATCCACATCTCATGTGCAATGTTCTTCCTGGACAAATGAGATATTAGGGGATCCTTCACACCATCTAGGATGATCAATCTCGCCTTCGTATCCAATTCCTTCTACTCGTCCAACTCCTTAGGGTCAGTTGCCTTCTTGATCTCTTTCTTGGTGAACTCCCAAATCTTGTTGACCTGCAATGCCAACTTGATCCTTTTCCTTCCAATGACTATAGTTGGATAGTGCTTCCACTTGTCCTCATATCAGAGACCAACCTGCAACTTCGACATTGTAGTGAGCCCTACAATGTGACCAACTCCCTCTTAAGTTGTACTTCGCTATGCACTCTTTGATTCACTGTCTTCCAAAGTAGCTTAGACATGCTTTGATACCATGTTGAATTTCCACGACCCTAGTGTCTAGGATAGAATCTTAAATCTCTAACGCTACCAAACCAAGAATCTCAACAAAGCTACTTTGCACAACGGAACAATATAATGCAATAAATCAATCACGTGCACAATAAGAACAATAACAACAATATATGTAACCCAACTTCATTATATTATCAACATATAATACAACAATCTAGGGCTCCCGTACAAGGGATAATGGCCCTCAATTATCCACAAGTACAAGAATACAAGATACAATGACAATCTCACTACTCTAGTGCACAATCACAACCTCTATGTCGTATCTCGTCTTGCTGGTCCTTCGCTTCTGTTCTGCTCTCTAGCTGCCCCTTAGTCCATCAAGAAAGAACACAAAGACTCTAGGAGGGATGCCACCTATCACTGTTGCAAGTCACTTCTGCACAATGAACATGAGCTCATCAATCTACTCCTCTGGGCTGGCCAATACCTAAGCTATCCAACTGCCTTCTTAGCGGCCTCTTTTGTCCATCAAAGCACTGCACATTAGGCTTCAAACATCACCCACGTTTAGCTGCCAAGTTCTCTTTATGACAACTAATCAAGGGCTATACTTGAGCTACCTACACGTCGCCCTCCAACAGTCCAAAGGTGTCCAATATTTCACTATAGAATCTGCTCCTAGTAAAGGGGTTCTAACCACCCTAGTTTACCCTCTTCCTCTTGGCTTCCACAGGCTGCAAATTGTCCACACTTGGACACCATCCTAGCATTAAATTAAATCAACAAATACCTCATCAATATGTATCTTGTTTGTAGGTATGTTCTCTGCTATTAGTTTTGTTTGTGGTTAGGGCTAACGACAACTTGCTTCAACTCCTCTAACTGTCTCCAAAACCTTCCTTAATAGTTGCGGCTTACCTCTGTCTCTTTTCTACCCTTCAACGCTGCCTACCTAGGAAGAAATCAACTCAAGTTAAGGCCTTCTAGGCTCTAGCCCTCGCAACATACTCGGCCTATCTCCCAACCTCCGAACAGGATTGTGGCTCCCTTGTTGGTTGCTCAAACAAGTATTTTGGCTGCTTGTGATGAACAAATTCCTGTGGTTCAACAAAATAGAGGTTCCCCAAATATGAAGACTCTATAATGATGAGAAAGAAGTTCATGACATCGAAATGATGAGCTCTTCAAGCAGCTGATTGTCCCATGATATCTGCCTAAAGGAGTTGTAGGAAGGAAGTCCCTGATTAAGAGGGAGCTTGGGTACATTCCTTTTATGGAATGGGTTGCTTATCCTTGGTTAAGAGGGAGTGACAAATATGGTTCTTTACTTCTTGTGTCATGCACTAGACCAAGAATAACAACCATAACTCTTAGTGAAGGCCATGAGGAGAGGTAGACACATCATTATTGTCTTCACTTGGGAAGACAGAATGGAGGATTGGGTAAGCATCTAGCATCCGATACTCTTTGGGGATGTGGTAGGGCATCCAAGAAAAGAGTAGTCGTAAAGGACTGATATTCTTTGAGGACTGGAAATCCAAGATAAGAATAGTCCTGGTGGAACATACTATGAGAGAACCCGGGTGGGGTATGTTCCGAGAACGACAATGATGAGGGTGTCTATAAATCATTGGTCTCGCCAACATCGTGCTCTGATCTTGTGGAGATATAGAGCTGTTAGTCAAGGCCTTGCTATGTGACAATGATGGATGATATGATGCTATACAGATGGGTTACCAATCTGACTCTTCTTATGAGAATTCTTCAGATTGAGAATGTCCAAGTACCTTGTATGGATTATGAATACCTCCCTAGTTAAGAGGGAGTGTTGAAATATGTAACTAGGTTTAGTCTTCATAATGGCATATGTAATCATGATTTTATGTATTTAATGAAAAGAGAAAAATAAATTTATTATGTGTTATTGAGGCATGGGTTTCATGCTCAAGGGAAATTTATTTTTAGGTCAAGCACCCATTGAGTGCTTCTAGGTTTGTCATAAAGTCAATTGAGTCATTGTCATGTATTGAAGACCCATTTGGGCATGTTACATATTGTAAAGAAAAATTATTGAGTCAAAATAGAGTCAAAAGACCCTCCAAGACCTCGTCATGGCACAAAGATCAAGTCAGCCTACATGAAGGGACAAGTCGGCCTCAAGATAGCAATTTGTACCCCTCACAAGCCTATAAATAAGAAGGAATTCGACCTCATTTGCACACTCACTCAAGCAAGTTTGATCTCCTCAAGATAGAAGCTGGAAAAGGACGAAGAAGAAGAAGATCAAGATTGAAGTTTTTGGGCCTCTCTCTCTCTCTCTTTCATTAGGGTTTCTATAGTTTCTGGGCTAGATGAAATTCTGAAGCTGCATCGAAGTTGTGAAGTTGCAAGGTCAAAGTTGTGAAGTTGCAAGATCGAAGCTGTGAAGCTGTTGAAGTTGTGCATCTGCTAGGTGGAAACTACTGAAGCTGCATCAAGGTCAAAGCTGTGAAGCTGCTAGGTCGAAGTTGCAGAAATTGTTGCTGGGGTTGAAGTTGCTGGAGAAGTTGTTGGAAGGTCAAAGTTTGTTGTTGGAAGTTGTGTAAGGAAAGCTCATCAAGAAGGAAGGATGACTTGGTCTTGGAGGGTCTTGGTCAAGGGTCATAGGTCTTGGAATTCGTCAATTGAAGTTCTATAAGAAGAGAATAATTCTGGTGGGTTTTCCTCTCAGTTGGAGAGGTTTTGGCCCTGGCTGATCACCTATATCTTGTGTCCTATTGTCTCATTGTTCTTTATGATTTGGTAGCTGTTTGATGATAAAGAACACTAATAATAATATAAAGAAAAAGAAGAAGTTAATCAAGTAAAGTAAAAATACATCACAAGCAATTATCAAAGTAAGAGAAATCACCTACACTTGTTGCCCCCTAGATTTCTCAACATAACCCTGGTGAGATAACTAATGACGTCTTCTGCCTTGTTCTGTCTGGTGTTTCATAGCTTTTATTTAAGAATCAATTTGTTGTTCATAATTGCACTCTAGAATTGATTTGGGATGGTTTCCCACATCTTCTTACATGTATCCAATTCTGCAATATGGGTACAATATGATCTTAGACCCTGTCTTGGATAATACACCTAGCTTTGGCATCCTCTTTGCGGTAGGGCGTTAACTGCGTTGGATCTGTTGGTATGGCAACAATAGATGTTACATATTCCTTCAGTCCATGCTTCTCCAACAACAAAAGCATCCTAAATTTCCAGATACCAAAGTTTGATGCATCATCAAGTCTATCTTATGCCCGAAACCAGCTGAAGCCATCTCTAAAACCCTCGAACAATAAACCCCAATAAATATGAAGAGATCTGAAAATCAATGTGTGAAAAGATTTGTTTTCCCTTTCAAATCCCTCGCTCTCAGATAAACAATAACCTCAATGCTTCAATGCTCTGATACCATGTGAAATTTTTGCTACCTAGAAGGTGCTATTAACCTAGTTTATTATTCCTATTACTTATACACAGCAAATTTAAATCTTTAGCTGAAAGTAATGAATAAAAACATAAATAGCATCATTCACCAAATAAAAATTGCAGCGGAATACATGAGAAACCAATCACACAAATGACACAAATATTTTTGGACAAATATCCCTGGAAAAACCCCAATGTAGGGAAAACTAGTCTTCAGTCTGAGGGTTTTATTATTATCTTCAGCAAATCTGTGATTGAGAAATTACATAAACTGCTCTGACAAAACTCCGACAAATTTATCTTCACCACTGCTGATCAAATCGAACTAGGAAAACCCCATGGCTTCCCTTCTGCAAATCATATTGCCTCTCTGGAAACTCGCACAACCTCCCCAAAAATTCACACTGCTTGATGACTAAATTGCACAACCTTCCGACAAACACGGACTAGCTTTGGAAAACTCACACGGCCTCTGGAAACTCGTTCTGGCAACTCACATTGCCTCTAGCAACTTGCACTAGCTAATTTGGTAATTTGCATTGATTCGCACTGCCTTGGGAAAATAACTCGGCCTTCTCTGCAGATAATAAATTGGCCAGCAAAACTCCCTTTGAAACTCAGAAGCTATAAGTCTTCTTGGATGAAGAATAAACCCTGCAAAACTTTCCTCAATCACTGCTGCTGAAACCCTCCTGGTGTCTTACTGAAAACTCACCCAACTCAACTCACTTGATGTGTCTCCAAAGCTGCCCATCAACTTCCCTTTATAATCTCTCATTCACAAATGAACGGCCAAGATTAGAAGTTAACTTGATCTAATCGATGGCTAAGATCAACTTAGAAACTTTCTTGAAGCTTCTAGAGGTAAATTGATCTTTTGTCAACTAATGTCAATTAATTATTCGCTTTTCCTAAGTTTTAACTTGAGAAATATTTAAAAATCATGGCGTGGAGATAATTAATTCCTTTGTGTTCCTAGCCTCAATGACACGTCTCAAGGCTAGAGCACCTGTCTGAGCTACAATATTTAACACTTAATTAGTAGCTTGTGCCTTGTACATTCTTGCTGAGTGAAAATCTACTCCATTTCCTTTCTTTTTATAGGCAATTGTTATACTATAAATCATTGCTTTAGTCAGTTATCAATTTTATTTGTATCCCTTCTCTTTACCAATCTTTGATGATTAATAATATTATATACAAGCAAACATTTTGCTGATAATGCTGTCTACAAATCTAAATGTTATCAATGGTGTTGTTATTATTGATTGATTTAAACTCACCATTAATTTGTCTTTGTACCTTATTTGATTAGTAAAATGACTTGCTTGAGACCCTGTATACAAATTACTTACAAACTCATCATTAAGCTGTCTTTGTACCTTGTTTGATTAGTAAAATTATCTGCTTGAAACCCTGAATACCATTTATTTACAATATGTTTGAGTTATGTGGACTATGTCTTGTCTTGACTATTTCCAAGTAAACAGTGATTTAACAAGCATTATAAAATTGCAAGGAAACAGTGATTTAACTTGTGTTATATAGTTGCAAGAAAACAGTGATTTAACTGTAACATGCATTATAAAAGTGGCTTATAATCAGTGTTGCGAACATCTTGATAACATCCCGATTTTATCTTGAAATCACGATTTTTTGGCCTAGCCGATGTTTGCTGATTTCTACGGATATTTTGATGGTATCTTGATTTTGCCGATGTTTTGCCGATTTTTACTGATATTTTCCCGATTTCCCTGATTTTTTGGTTTTTCGGGCCCTTACCAATTTTATCCCGATGCCAGTGTTCGCAACATTGCTTATAATCACCATTTTTCTTTCCATTTATTCGAATATATGTTATCCTTCTGTTGACAATTGGGATGCCTCTTGCTTGGCTCAAATATTCATTTTCTTTGACATTCTTTTGTCATGTTAGCTCATCCCTTTTTTTCCCTTCTCGTGGAACTCCTACATCTCAATTGCTTAAATGCAATCTTTTGTTTAGATGCTTAGAGTTTCTTCTCTTATGTTGACAATATAGATTAGTTTTATTATTTTTATGAAATTTATTTAGAGTGTAACAATGCATAGGTGGCATGATCAGAATGTTAGTTATGGCCCCCCCCAGTTCCCTCCTGCAAATGCAGTTTTAGAGATCAGGCAGTTGGTTGTGCTAGGTTGCTATGCCTTTGTTGTAAAACTCTTTAGAATAGTCTGGTGTAAATGCTGTGGAAACCTAGTATCCACATGTTCTAGCCATGGAAACCTAGAATCCAAAAAGACTGGGCTAACATTTAAGTATGTTAAGAAACATCAGAATCCTTATAAATTAGATAGCATGTATGAACTGTTTCAACTTTCAAGATATTATTGATATTTTTGTTCTTTTGTGATTGCAGCTTAGAACTTTCTTGATCCGTAATGGTCTATCAACTCTTTTCAGAAATGGACCCCCTGCTTACAAGGAGTACTACCTGAGGTGTGTGTGCTTTGTTATTTAATGTAGGAAGCTTTCTTTTTCTCAGGAAATATTTTGAGCCAGCAAAATATTTAGACATTGTCATGCAATGTGATGAATCTTGCCACAATTTTGAATTCAATTGCAAGAAACATCACAAAATTAGAATCTAGATTGAAACTGTAAGTACTTTGGGAATGCCAATTTACAACCGTGGCTTGATGATAGTATGGGCATTACCTTTTGAAATTTAAATGATTTATTGCATATAAATGACATGGCAAGGATATAAAATTAGAATTCCTTTTTTGCTTGGAGAATATTCATGAGCATCAAACAAGGCCATTATGCATACCTTATTGCTTTCAAGTGTTGCCAGAACATGGTATGGAACAAGAAATGGGAGTGGGAGCTGTGTCACTTCTTCCAAAAAGTCCTAGGAGTAAACCGTTTCATATACAATAGATATTTTTCCATAGTATAACTGATATATGTGAAACATGATATATATTTTACATATTATAATGGATATACATTGAAACAACGTGCAAAATGCTAAATTTGCTGCAGAGAATATGAAAACATAGATTTGAGTGGTATTTGTAGACTATTAAGAAATTAGAAATATCATGCAGTAGAGCATCAACTATTTACTACATAGATAACATCAACCATCTAGTATGTACATGATGAAATGAATTAGGTTGTCACTAAGTTGAATGGTGTGCGGAATTAAGTACATGTTTCTGAAACTGGTATGCATTGGAAATGCGACCCCGTAAAATTTGGAAACTGGGAAATGCAATAGTAAGAGATAATAGATATATATGTGTATGTGCGTGTGTGTGCATGTGTTTATAAATTTCAGATACATACGCTGGAATATTATTCTTGCTGCCCAAAAGCCATAGAAGTTGCTTTCTGTAAACTAGGGAAATACTTATGCTCGAACCTTATTGAATAAAGTGTGAGGTTTACCTTGAACAATCCTCTTGCTGCTCAGAATTGTCCTTTAACTGGGACAACAAAACAAGATCACAATATTTTTGAAAAAATAGTGAAAATGCTTTTT